>CM031234.1:861655430-862919597 GCA_018340775.1 Taxus wallichiana var. yunnanensis
AAAATTTTTGGAAGTTGTTTCATCGGTAGAGAATCTTCTTAGCTTTCTAGAAAGGTAAAGTTTTCACTTTAACTCCTTGTATTTTGCAAGTCATGGCTTTGTTGGTTCGAAACTCTATCACCCGGGCAAATGTATGGATACATGAGCCAACAAGCAGTGTGCAGGGCATAGCCCCTCTTTATGTCGAAAAGTGAAACTGGTTTATTGCTATTCTACCACGGAATCAGTGCAAGTCTCACAATATTTCGCCTTCGGGGGTTTGGGATCTCATCCCAGTAGGTGTATTTCCGGCTGTGAGGAGAAAAGAAAGGAGGGGAAGACGGAGGAAAGATCAGATCCGAAGGGAGAAAAGAAATGAATTCCAAAGTAGAAGGGTCAAAGGGTCTATGGTTTGGGTTGGTAGTAAATAGAGCCGAACCTACTTGCATAGATGGATAAAGCAATACTGATGAATAAATGACAACAAAGTAGAAGCAATTCCAACAGAACAATCATACAGATCTAACATAAGAAAAATCTGATATTAAAACACATGTATTTAGCACAAAGTCTAAATATATTGTATTCAATGTTTGTTTTCATTACAAAGAGTTCAAAATCTTCTTCTTACTTCTATTTCTCATCTGAAAAGTATTCACACTCGAATATAACAAGTATTCGAGTATTTATAGAAGAAGGAGAAGAAGGAAGGAAAAAAGGAACCAACCACCTATTTACATAAAATTTACAAAATATCTCAAAGTCATGTTGACTTTTGACAAGTTGATGGATGACATCATCCCATGGTGCAACATGGATGATGTCATTATTTGTGCCAACATACTTTATACATTTACAAAATGAAAGTCGAAGAAGAGAGAGAAATTATTCATCATCGCTCATCTCGCGCGGATGAAAGGGGGATCCTCGCTTCATTGCTGCTCGTGATGAGATGTGGAATTGGGCACGGTATTCCATGAACTTGCTGATCATGGGCTCTAGTTGATCCTAGGAAGAATCCTTGTGTCGCCTCGGTGATAGCCTCATAGTCTCCCGCTCGTCTCGTGAGCTTCTCGGGAGTTTGGAATATTCATTCTCTGCTTCTATTAAGAACTCGATGAAGTCCAACATGCTAGCAGGTTATTGATGGATTCTACGTCAAAAGTGACCTCTCGCCCCACCCTTGCGAAACTATCTTCTTGAAGATCCGAATGGTTTCGCTCAACCTTCCTTAAGGCAAAAGAAGGAGTAAGAACCCTGGAGACATCGTTAGAACAATTTTTTCCATTTGATGCATTACATCCGTGGGCTTCTTCCTTTACCTTATCAATATCTTTTGAGGACGAATTCAGTTGATCCATCCGGTAATCCAGAGGGAAAGGGTTTTATTGAGGGCCGTGGGGTGACCGAAAATGTTCAACTTGACCAGATCTTCGATCGAATAGTCAAACATTCTTTGAAAGGTCTCATGTTGAGCCTAACATGGTCCAGCTCTTCGATATGGGTCATGCTAACGCCTGAGTTCTTTGTTCACCTTGTTGATGTTCGATACAAATCGGTGAACTTGCGATCACTCATTCACCGTCCTTGATGATCCGGCTCCTCCAGTGGAAACTACCATACCCTACTCACCGATCTTCACATATTCATTAATTTTATCCCGACTCGAGGCTCGAAGTTTCGGGCAGGCGAGTTGTGCACTGCCCATCTTCTATAAGGCGTGGAGCAGATGTTTATTTTGCTCTTTCAATAGCCTTTTCTCTTCTTTTTCTTCTTGAAGCTTCTTGCAGAGGGCGTCAACTATAGATAGGGCCTCTCCCTGAAGGCTTTCAGAAGATGTCCCCATTGTGACTTGAGTCACTGTGTAATCTGTCGAAGACAGATCCTTTTTATCTTTCAGAGGATTGGGGTATGCGATCTCCATTACCCTCTCTCCCGAAGCACTCTGAGAGAAGCGTGTGATAGGATTTTGCTTCTTGGCCCCTTTTGATGGGATAACGGAAAAGTCCATCGGTGCGATGGGAACTTTCCTTTTCTGTTGACTTAGGTGCTGGGAGATCCAGGCTGGACTTAGGGGAGAAGACCCAAAAGCAGAGAAGGGGCAAATTGTAAGTAGTAGAAGGGAAAAACATAGAGACAAGTGGCGGCGGCATCGAGAGGGAGACCGAAGAAGTGCCCACGGGAGGAAGAGATACTACAGGGGAGGAAGACATAGGAAGGGAATGGAGCTAAGAGATGAGGGAATAAATGGAGGGGGATAGGTCCGTGAGAGAAGAGAAGATGGACGAGGAAGCATGAGGAACAAAAGAAGAAGGGGAGAGGACACGACCAAAGGAATTTTTGCTTGAGTCACTCGAGGAGGGGAAGGATGAGAGGGAGAAGGGACAAGGGACCTCAATTGTTGCAGCAGCGTGGCAACATCCCGAGTGGATGTGCCTATTAGAACATCTTCCCCGCTTCTTCTTCTTCGAGCTTTTCAGATTTCAACCCGTTCTTGTGAAGCGGAAGGAGGGCTTTCAGAAGCTTCCTCTTGGGTGGAACTGGATTCACCCTCTATTCCTTTTCCCTTGCCTTTTGGCTGTTGTTTTGATCGAGGAGGTGCGTTACCCAACGGAGAGGTTGTGAAATCGACTCCGAGGTAGATGAGCCCGTTCATTCGGCACCAATGCTCTATTCTACGCAGAGTTTCCTTGACTCTCTCCTCGATTGTTTGGGGTGCTTTGGTTCTATCAATCACCGTGAAAGGCCAATCGTCCCCACCTGTGTCAAGATACACTTGATCCACTTCTTTCTCAGTAGTTTGGTAGCCTTTGGGGACGATGGCCACCCCGTACTAGATGATTTCTGCTAAGGCCAAGCGAGAATGGTCCTTCCTCCTAAGCTCAACCTCATGATATATATCGATGTAGATATCTTCGATCTGAGGGATGTGGATCGGGTCGAGCTTGGCCCTAGGCAGACAATTTCTCGGGTCGAAGGTGGGCCTTGCTGGGAAGTTATGTTTCAGATTTAGCAGCTCCAGCTCTGCAAACATGTCTTTTGCCTTATGGTGAGTGAGACACGTATACCTACCCACTGTGAGGGGGAAAGGAGTTCCACCCTTCTTTCTCTTGAGGCACTTCTCATGGTAGGTGATTAGCTGCCTTGACAGCTCAAGCAGGATCAATTTGGGACCGGCATACCTTGGCAGTTTAGTTGGTTCCCCCAAGAAGTTAGCCACCCTTAGATAGGTGAATGTGGGGAATTGAGTGAACAGGGCCCCCCACTTCTCGGTAGCTGCTACAATACTCTTGATCGTGCGACCATGAGTCATATTCGGCCTCAAGAGGTAGATGATGCCGTAGAAGAAGGCATCGTTGATCTTTGTGAACTGGGGAATACTATTTTCCAGCTTCAGCTCTGGATAATATTCATAAATCTTAACTTGGGGCCAAACCCCACACCGCATCAGAGCCGGATAGTCCCTTTCTGAAGCTGCAGCATAGACCACGTAGGAGTTCATATAGAACCTCCCCGTTGTGTTAAGTTGTTGTAGTTGCTCCGATATCGTGTTGCTTATGATTTCTGCCCACTCAAAGTGTTGATCGGGAACATTTTTGTTCATTGTTTCAAGGTACCGCAGCATCCACTTGTGAAAATAATGGGCGTCAAGAAGCCCAAAGACTCTGCTCAGGAACGTGATGGTGTCACTGAGTTCCTCTGAAAAGTCACTACGATGAATGACTTGTGGCCACCAAGTCACCACCTTTTTATTCTTCAAATATACCTCGTTCATCAGCTGCATACACTGATCTTCATTGTCATCCCAGGCCTTGACGCAGTCTTCCCAGCTTACGGCCACAAAGTGCCGGTGGTGAGGAATGCCGAGCATTATTTCAAAGTGGCAGTGAGGTTGATTATAACCTTGCCCTTCTCATTGTGGACACATCTTGTGTCTTTATTGTAGCATCGGGAACAACCATCATGAATTCGTTGTTCACGGCGCTAACGAGATCCCACCAGCAAAGTGGAGGGCACTGCCTATCAATTTGTCCATCCATGGACTTCTTGTGACCTCTCGAGTTCTGGCCCATAACTCCTCCATATCAATGTGTCCAAGCTCGAGTATCTCGATATCTAGGTCACACTCGCTGGGACTCGGCATTCTCGACCCTCCGATATTTATACTTCATTTCTTCTTTTGTGAGCTTGGCTTTACCCTTAGATTTGGTAGGTTTCTTGCTTGATGTTGACATATGTGACTCGAACTTAGTTGTTGATCCGTAAGAAAAAAGAAGTGAAACCCAACGCAAGAAAGTCATGTCGCTTGTTTGATTTTCCATTGAAATGCCGATGATAAATCAGCGCCAAGAAAGAGTTAGCAATTTTAAGGCCTCAGGCTGCAGGCGCATGAATACTTAGCAGTTGTCTACAAGCGGGGCTAAATACTAAGGTGCACAGAAAGGGATGTCATTGAAATGCAGGATAAATCAGCACCAAAAGGTGCATGGTGCATGGACACGGTAGATTGCATTTCTTGTTGTTGTAAGCACAAGTGCGCCTGCGCCATGTGTATGTATTTTATAAAGGGCGCGGATATTTTTCATGTTACACGGGTGCAGGATGTGCCAAAGGGTGCAGGTATAATGCGTGTAACATCATTTTTTCATGCGCCACAGGAGAACTTGGCATGGCGCATGGAAGGTCTACACAACATGATGTTGTTGTAACAATGGATGCGCCTGCACCGATTTATCAGGGGGACTTGGTGCATATTTAGTTGGTGTTGCATACATGCAGGACGCGCCAAAGGGCGCATGGTTTTGAAATGTTGCATGCAAGTTTCGTGCGCCAAGAGGGCACAGGGAAAGCGGCTGTAATAAGCAAAGGAAGTGTGCCATGAGGGCACAGCTGCTCTTTATGTTGCAAGTAGAGGACATGTGCCATTGGCGCAACTGTATGTTATGTTACAGGGATGACAGATGCACCAAAGGAGGAAATAACAGTGTTTTCTTTTCAAGCCATGATTCTTTTCTTGAGGGATTTGCATGTGGTTAAGCTCCCTTTGCAGGTTTATTGGGTTATGAAGAAGCTTTATTCAAAGAGTTCCAAGCTATTTTTAGGACAGAGCCCCCTTTACCAGCAGATCTGGAAAGAGGGGGAAAACTTTGGTAGAGAAAAAAAAGGAGGATGGGGAGCTCATGTTTTGAAATATTTTTTAACTCAATCCAAACCAGCAAGCAGCAATAAACAAAACACCAAACACATAAGCAATGAGGACCTCTTACCAGGATATATAACAAAGAAATGTGCAAACGGGTCCACAAAGTGATTTGAAAATGACAGGGCAGGTGCCGCTGGCAGGTACAAAGAAAATCACGTGATTTGTGTCGGATGACAATGACAGTGCAGACGCACTATATATAGGCGAAGTAGTAATAAATGTGCCACCAACTTTTTAAGTGGCGCATGAAAAGCATTGTCGACACTAGAAAGCGTGCGCCCTGTGGCGCACTGAAAGACTTGCCAACACGAAGTTATATGCGCCCTTGGCGCACCGAAAGTGATGTTGACAGAAGAATATGTGTGCCTTTGGCGCACCAAAAAGTGGCAACAAAAAGTATTGTTGACATGAGGCACATCAGGCACATGAGAAAGCATGCGCCAAAGGATATAAAGGGGGCGCACCAAAAGTTTATGTTGCATAGTCATTATGTGTGCCCGACCAAAAAAGACCAAAAATGGCTAAGTTCGGAAAACTAGATTTCCCGGAAGGGATTTTGCAACGTTCCGAACACAAGGGGTCCCTGATGAGGGACCGAACAAAAATTTGGTAGGTTATCTGTAAAATTACCCTTGCCAATTTTATGGGATAACAACTGGCTCTTTCTGGGGACTATCTCTAAGACCTCAGGGGTAGAGAATCCCAGATCTCACGTGCCTATCCATTGGGTAACAGAGTCAAAAACAAGGGAGACCGGAAAGGGAAACACACAACCAACGAAAGTAAAACACACGACAAAAACAAACACACAACTGAAGTAAACTGTACAAAGAAGAGAGCAAGCTCTACTTCCTGAAGATTTTTAGATGTTGCCCGCTATAGGGAAGTGGGAGCTCAGTTCCATCTAGATACGAGAGATAGAAACTATTCTCTCCATTGAGCTGCTTGATCTTGAAGGGCCCTCTCCATAGGGAATCAAACTTTCCGTGCATGCCCTTTGGCTCTCTTCGTTTGTCCCACAAAAGGATGAGGTCTCCCACCTAGAAATTTCTTTGCTTAGCTTTTTTATCGAACAATCTTTTGACCTGATTCTGATGTTCGGTGATCTTGTCGACCACCTTTACTCTCTTTTCTTCGAGCTCTGCTAGATACATGATCCTTTTTCAAGGGAATTTTGAAAAGTTTCATCTTCGATTGCCCGTGTCAAACGTAGAGCAGGAGTTTAGTGGAAATGGGAAGCTCAACATCGGTGCCATATAACACTTGAAAAGGTGACATACCGAGAGATCTCTTGGGAGTAATGCGATCTGCCCACAAAGCATCGTATAAGGATTTGTGCCACATTCGTTGATTCTCATCCACCAGCTTTCGTATGATGGTCACCAAGTTTTTGTTACTGGATTCCGCTTGACCATTTCCCTGAGGGTAATAATCTGAGGCGTGAGCTAAAGTTATCCCATATTCGTAGCAAAAACTAATAACTTCCCATGAAGAGAAGTTAGAAGCATTATCAGCAACAATCTTGTTTGGAACGCCAAACCTGACAATGATGTTTTCTTTGATGAAACTACAAACAACTTCGGAAGTGGCATGTTTGACAGGTATGGCTTCTACCCACTTGGTGAAGTAATCTATTGCTGTTAGGACATAACTATGTCCGGCACTCGATTGGGGATTGAGTGCACCGATAAAATCAATTCCCCACTACTTGAACGGTTCACAATGAAACAATGATCGGCCTGAGGGGAAAAGCAGCTAACTTGGGCTTGCCGACGAACTGCTGGCAAGGCTCACACTTTGCTACCTGTGGTCAGTCTTGAAAAGCGTTGGCCAATAGTACCTGGCCCGGATGATCTTGTGTGCTATCACGGAAGAGAAGAAATGGCCCCCACAGGCCGAATTATGAAAACTTTCGAGTAACTTCACCTGCTGTGGCTTGTCGACACATTGCAAGAAGACACCATCTATCCCGCGTTTGTATAAACCGTCATCCCAGATGACATATTTGGCTACTCTGAGCTTTATAGTGCGCTTCTCCTTTGCAGTTAGGTGAGCTGGGCATTCGCCGTAGGTGAGGAAGAAAGCAATATCAGAATACCACTCATCACTGGTTACGACAAATAGGACTAGAGGCAGTGGATCGGGTTTATCCAATTGACTTTGTGTTTCATTGGTGCAATCATCCTTTTCTCCGAAACTTCTGATCCTTGGTTTTCAGCCATAAGTTGACATAAGCCTTTGCCTCTTACCAACTTGGTTGGTTTTATATCTAGATCATACTCCTGGACCTTTGCAATCCAATTTCCGCAAGCTTCCTAACTCTTGTTGAGTTAAAATAGATTTGACTACCGTGTTAGGAACCAGCACCACTGTATGAGAATTTAAAATGTAATACCTGAAATTTTTGACCACTTTGACAACGGCGAAGGCATGCTTTTCCAATTGAGACATTTTTAATTCGTGAGGCTTGAGGGGAGAGCTCATGAACGCAATTGGGGATTCAACATCCTCATAATTCTTTTGCATCAAGATGGCAGATACAGTATGCTCAAATGCATAGCTATACATGATAAAATCCTTGGAGAAGTCAGGACACACCAGGACTGGTGCGTGAGCGATAGAAGCTTTTATTTCTTCGAATGACCTCTTCCCTTCTTCACTCCATCGGAAAGTTGGTGACCCTTTCATCATGTCTAATATATGATGAGTCTTTTCAGCAAAGTCGAACAAAACACCTGAGAAAGTTCACCTTTCCAAAGAAAGAATGAACGCCGGTCTTGCTTGTAGGCAAGGTGAGGCTCTGAATAGCCTTAACTCTTTCGGTATCTATCTTCGTTCCTTCTTTGCTAACAACATGCCCCAGCAACTTTCCTTCTGTGACTCCAAAAATAGATTTTTTTGGGTTCAGGGAAATCCCATGCTCTCGGCATCTAGCCAATACTTGCTCCAGATGATCACAATGATCACTTCGTTGTTTAGAGAACACAGTTAAGTCATCTAGATAAACCACAATGACCTTCCCCATCATACCTTTGAATGCAAGGTCCATGGCCCGCTGAAAAGTGGTGCCAGCATTGGTTAGGCCGAAAGGCATCCTGCTGTAGGCAAACGTACCCCAGGGAGTAGTGAATGTTGTTTTAAATTGATCTTTAGTGAGACTTCAATCTGATTGTAGCCCGAAAAACCATCAAGCATGGACAAGCATTTCTGATCCAGTTACCGCTTGTAGAACTTGATCCATTATAGGAAGTGGGTAGTTGTCTTTTAAGGAAGCTTGATTCAAGTTTCAAAATCTACGCATATGCATATTTCACCATTTTTCTTACACACTGGCACAATGTTTGCTACCCAAGTACTGTGATGGATAGGAAAAATGATTCTCGCATCCAACATTTTCTGAATTTCAGCCTGGATAGTACCTGAGATCTTAGGGTTATAATGCCTCTGCTTCTGGCGAAAGGGTTTGACGTCTTCTTTCAATGGGATGTCATGCTGACATCCTTTGGCTTAAAAGACTTTAGGTCGGCGTAGGACCATGCCAATACATCCATGTATTTTTTCAGCAGCTTTGACAAACTTCCGCTTCTCTTTGTGCATGTAACATTTTCCAATGTTCACAACTTATGGATGTTATACCGAACCTAAATTAACTGGTTCGGTTTCTGGGGAGGAGCCAGTACCATCTCACTTTTTCTTTTTTACAAAATGGTCATGCCTATCGAACAACCGTTCCAAAGAAACCAGGCCCTTGGGAATTTTATTCCCTTTGAGCTGACATATGCCGTCATTCCCTCCGTATTCATTGTTTTGATCGGTGACCGATTCACGGCAAGTGGAAGTGGATCCTTCAAAGTGAAGTCCCTTAAAATTTTCCACCTTTTCTAGAAAGGAAATGAGTTGATTTTCATCATTAAATACTTGCCAATGCTGAGAATTATCCGGCACGCTTGGGCGGAAAACCATCTCAATGGTGTATTTGTTCGTTTTCAAACCTCGGTGTGGCAGCATGAGGGATGCTTTGAAACGCCAATGAATCGCCATGTCATTATCTCGAATGGATTCTATTGAAAAAGCATCAAATTCCTCGATGTTGTCCCATACCGCATTACGGTAATGCCTGAGCCTTTCATTCTTCACTTGATATATCCTTTTAACTTGATTTATGACTAGCTCTGCATCACCTTGTACTTTCAGATTTTTGATCCCTCTTTCCTTTGGGCTTACATGCCAAGTAGAGAGATTCATATTCAACAATATTATTTGTGTTGAAAACTACAATTTGAAAGAGAGAGGAATAATCTCCTTGTCGGAGATATTAGCACGGCTCCGGCGCCACATCCACTAGTCACGCAAGCTGCCATCAAACTGCAAGGTCCAGACCTTGTTAAGATCTTCTTCTTGGATGAGAACAACCATTTTTTCAGACTCGGTAGACAAGAAATAGTTCCCCATCCCTGATGATTCGAAAATAATTTGAGCCTTAGGGTCTTCAGAGTTAGTAACCAAGTACTTCTTTTGTGATTCTGGCTCCAAAGTCTGCATTATACCTTTGACGGGGATTCTAGCTTTAGACCAGTCCATATGAATTTCTCCTCCAACCTCACTACAAAAACTCCTTCCCAGCAGAATTCCATAGGCTGCTGGAATGTCGGCAACGAGGACGGTCATTTTTACTCTTTTCTCTGGGAATGCCACAAATGCGAACTGCGCGTCTTTGATTTGACCAATCAACGGAACCTACTTGGTTTCCAAGGAATAACATCTGCCAAAAGGCTTGGTAAGGGTGAGGCCCAAAGCATGGGTGACTTTTACCAGCATGACATTATCGGAAGCTCCAGAATCAATTATGCAGTTACTTAACTTGTGGCCATTGATTAGGAGGGAGAGATAGAAAGGTTCTATTTTCCCGATGCAGATGTTGAGGCAACATTTATGCGGGATGCAGGAGGAGTGGAAAGGATTCCTTTTAAGGAAACCTAGGGAGCTATGACAGCTTGACTTTGAATGTATTCAGTTAACCTCATCAGCTGCTCGGGGTTTGACTGAAGATACTCGGCTTCAGACATTTGGATCTTGGTCTTTTTAGCATGATCTATGATATCAAATGCGGCCAAAGGTTGCGCTGGTGAAGGAATGAGTCCCTCACTTCATGATGGTAGAGTAGGATTACTGGTCTTGATAGGAATATGAGAGGGCTGATTCGGAGGAGAGATCGGGGGAAAAGCTTTCTTTGTAAAAGAATTAACAGGTGTTGAGTAGGAAGAGGATTACCTCTTTTAGCAATGATTGGAGGCATGTTTGACACGACTTTCTCTTTCCACACATTGGCAGCGACCTCTGCTTCTTTTCCTTGTGAGCGGGTAAAAACAACATATGATTGTCCGCTTGCATATCCCTGTGTACCCTCTTCTTCATCAGATTCCTCCTCATCGAATTCCATATACCCGATAGTAGAGTCGCCAGTCGGCTCACCGACATCTTGATCATCTTCACCTTGAGATGAAGGTTCTTCGTAATTTTGTTCCTCTTCTTCTTCAATTTCAGCTAGAGCATTGACCGGAGGAGCCTCAAGTGCCAACCGTGAGCTTGCGGTCGGGGCAAACCGCGGCCTATGTGGGACGCTGTTGGGAGTGAAGTTTCTTTGTGGAATATCCCGGTACGAGGAACTGGGGGAAGTTTGGGCCAACTGCTTCTTCAATGTGATCAAGTCGTTTGCCATCTTTTGAAATGCCGATCAGATGAAGTGGTGGGAGAAGGGCTCAAAGCTTTGGGCTTGGATGATTCCCTTTTTAATTTTCCGTATATGAGCAAGTTGTCTTCAATCCATATGGTAGCAACCTGGGTAGAGGCAAGGTAGTTATTTGTTCATGTAGAAGCAAAAATTTATTTTTGAGCTCATTGCATTCACAAAGAAACACTTTTGATTTTCTAGTGTTGGCAACATGGCAGCAGGCACACGGTTGATTAATGCATTGAACCTGGTGATAAAATCACGCATGGTCTCATTGGCCTCCTTCTTTAGGTGAGTGATCTGTGATAACAATGCAAATGCATCTTCCGAGGGCTTGTATCTATCTTCAAAAGCATCCCGCAAGGTGGCCCAACTAGTAATAGACCCGGCCGGCAAATGCTGAAACCATTTTGCTGCGGGCCCTTGTAAGGTTTCTAGAAAAAGGTGAACCGACACATCCTCGTGGGTCACATCTAGGATACTACATGACATGATGAATGCAGATATGTGTGAATCTATGCTTTGGTTCCCGCTCCCATCAAATTTGGGAAAATTCTTTCGGTTTCCATGAGGGAGCGCGTGAACTGGATGTGGTAATGCGAGAGGGCCCATAGCATTTCCCACGGCACTCGCCATTCAAAGGCTGGAAAAAGAACACGGGCTAGAAGTGTGGTTCTGCTGAGCAATAAAGCACTGCAAAGGGATGTGGATGCCCCTTGCGAGAGGTTCTTCCTCCGTGGAGGTGAGACACTCCTGGATGACCGGTCAGCCGAGCTTAGTGATGAAAGCGCGCCGGTGTTATACTGAAGTTGTGCCTTTGAAGCAGATCGAAAGTAGGATCGACTTCTCCACGAGCTCTCCTGCTACGAGTAAATGGTTCATCCGCCAGCGTACCTTCTAGATCTGTGATGTTGTGGAGCAGGTTTAAAACTTCTTTTTGGTTGTACTTGCTGATTTTCTAGTTTTTCTGACAAAAACCAGCAGCATGTACTTTTCTGAATATTTAAAATTATCCTCTTCTGAAAACCGATTGTGGTTTAATGACAAAGAACAATGAGGATAAAATGACAGTGAAGATTAGTAAGCTGATTTTCAGATCTAAAGTTAACTTTTTCAAAGAGTTTGAAAATTTTGGTAAACAGTCAAAAACTCAGATCTACGGAAAAATACATATTTTTATAAAAACTCAGCGAACTAAAGATCTCCAACTAGGCCAGATCTATGGATCTCAGAAGAAAATTGATTTAGAGCACCTTTGCAAAAATTTTGAATTTTTAACAAAAAGTTAAAGTTTGCAAACAGATAGTGATTTTTCTAGTTTTTACTGATTTTCTATCATACCACCATCATAGATCGGATAGATCTATTCATTCCCCAGTGGAGTCGCCAAAAACTATTGGTTCAAAATCATGTACATCTGGGAAGATTTATGGATAGACGAGCCAACGATGTGCAGGGCATAGCCCCTCTTTGAGTCTACAAAGTGAAAATGGTTTATTGCTATTCTACCAGCAGGAATCTATGCAAGTCTCACAATATTCTACCTTCGGGGGTTTGGGATCTCATCCCAGTAGGTGTATTTCCGGCTGTGAGGAGAAAAGAAAGGAGGGGAAGATGGAGGAAAGATCAGATCCGAAGGGAGAAAAGAAATGAATTCCAAAGCAGAAGGGTCAAAGGGTCTATGGTTTGGGTTGGTAGTAAACAGAGCCGAACCTACTTGCATAGATGGATAAAGCAATACTGATGAATAAATGACAACAAAGTAGAAGCAAATCCAACAGAACAATCACACAAATCTAACATAAGAAAGATCTGATATTAAAACACATGTATTCAGCACAAAGTCTAAATATATTGTATTCAATGTTTGTTTCTGTTACAAAGAGTTCAAAATCTTCTTCTTACTTCTATTTCTCATCTGAAAAGTATTCACACTCGAATACAACAAGTATTCGAGTATTTATAGAAGAAGGAGAAGAAGGAAGGCAAAAAGGAACCAACCACCTATTTACATAATATTTACAAAATATCTCAAAGTCATGTTGACTTTTGACAACTTGATGGATGACATCATCCCATGGTGCAACATGGATGATGTCATCATTTGTGCCAACATACTTTAGACATTTACAAAAAGAAAGTCGAAGAAGAGAGAGAAATTATTCATCGTCGTCATCCCGCGGCTGAAAGGGGGGATCCTGCTTCTGCTGCTGCTCAGGTGACGAGATGTGGAATTGGGCACGGTATTCCATGAACTTGCTGATCATGGGCTCTAGTTGATCCTGGGAAGGATCCTTGTGTCGCTCAGTGATAGCCTCATAAGTCTCCCGCTCATCTGTGAGCTTCTCTGGGAGTTTGGAATATTCATTCTCTGCTTCTATTAAGAACCCGATGAAGTCCCGACAGGCCAGCAGGTTATTGATGGATTCTGCGTCAAAAGTGACCTCTGGCCCCAACCCTTGCGAAACGATCTCCTTGAAGATCTGAATGGTTTCGTCAACCTTCCTTAAGGTGAAAGAAGGAGTAAGCAACCCTGGAGACATCGTTAGAACAATTTTTTCCATCTGATGCATTACATCTAGGGCTTCTTCCTTTACCTTATCAATCTTTTCGAGGACGAATTCCAGTTGATCCATCCGGTAATCCAGAGTGGAAAGGGTTTTATTGAGGGCCCTGGGGTGACCAAAAATGCCGAACTTGACCAGATCTTCGACTGAACAGTCGAACATTCTTTGAAAGGTCTCATGCTGCAGCCTAGCATGGTCCAGCTCTTTTGATATGGGTCCTGCTAATGCCTGGAGTTCTTTGTTCACCTTGTTGATGTTCAAGATACAAATCGGTGAACTTGCGATCACTGCTCACTTTCCTTGAGGATCTAGGCTCCTCCAGTGGAAACTACCATACCCCTCACCGATCTTCTCATATTCATTAATTTTATCCCGACTCGCAGGCTCGGAGTTTCGGCATCGGGCCAGGGGAGGTGCACCGCCCATCTTCTCGTAAGGCGTGGAGCAGATGTTTATTTTGCTCTTTCAAAGAGCCTTTTCTCTTCTTTTTTTTTCTTCTTGAAGCTTCTTGCAGAGGGCGTCAACTATAGATAGGGCCTCTCCCTGAAGGCTTTCAGAAGACGTCCCCATTGTGACTTGAGTCACTGTGTAATGTATCAAAGACAGATCCTTTTTATCTTTCAGAGGATTGGGGTATGCGATCTCCATTACCCTCTCTCCCGAAGCACTCTGAGAGAAGCATGTGATAGGATTTTTCTTCTTGGCCCCTTTTGATGGGATAACGGAAAAGTCCATCGGTGTGATGGGAACTTTCCTTTTCTTGTTGACTTAGGTGCTGGGAGATCCAGGCTGACTTAGGGGAGAAGGACCAAAAACAGAGAAGGGGCAGCCAGTAGTAGTAGAAGGAAAAACGTGGAGACACGTGGTGGCGGCATCGAGAGGGAGGCCGAAGAAGTGCCCATGGGAGGAAGAGATACTACAGGGGAGGAAGACATAGGAAGGGAAGGGAGCTCAGAGATGAGGGAAGAAATGGAGGGGGACAGGTCCGCGAGAGAAGAGAAGATGGACGAGGAAGCAGGAGGAACAGAAGAAGAAGGGGGAGAGGACACGACCAAAGGAATGGTCACTTGAGTCACTCGAGGAGGGGAAGGAGGAGAGGGAGAAGGGACAGAAGGGACCTCAATTGTTATAGTCGTGGCCACATCCTGAGTGGATATGCCTATTAGAACATCTTCCGCCGCTTCTTCTTCTGAGATTTTAGGATTTCAACCCGTTCTTGTGAAGCGGAAGGAGGGCTTTCAGAACTTCCTCTTGGGTGGAACTGGATTCACCCTCTATTCCTTTTCCCTTGCCTTTTGGCTATTGTTTTGATCGAGGAGGTGCGTTACCCAACGGAGAGGTTGTGAAATCGACTCCGAGGTAGATGAGCCCGTTCATTCGGCACCAATGCTCTGTTCTGCGCAGAGTTTCCTTGACTCTCTCCTCGATTGTTTGGGGTGCTTTGGTTCTATCAATCACCGCGAAAGGCCAATCGTCCCCACCTGTGTCAAGATACACTTGATCCACTTCTTGCTCAGTAGTTTGGTAGCCTTTGGGGACGATGGCCACCCCGTACTGGATGATTTCTGCTAAGGCCAAGCGAGAATGGTCCTTCCTCCTGAGCTCAACCTCATGATATATATCGATGTAGATATCTTCGATCTGAGGGATGTGGATCGGGTCGAGCTTGGCCCTAGGAAGACAATTTCTCGGGTCGAAGGTGGGCCTTGCTGGGAAGTTATGTTTCAGATTCAGCAGCTCCAGCTCTGCAAACATGTCTTTTGCCTTGTGGTGAGTGAGACACGTATACCTACCCACTGTGAGGGGGAAAGGAGTTCCACCCTTCTTTCTCTTGAGGCACTTCTCATGGTAGGTGATTAGCTGCCTTGACAGCTCAAGCAGGATCAATTTGGGACCGGCATACCTTGGCAGTTTAGTTGGTTCCCCCAAGAAGTTAGCCGCCCTTAGATAGGTGAATGTGGGGAATTGAGTGAACAGGGCCCCCCACTTCTCGGTAGCTACTACAATACTCTTGATCGTGCGACCATGAGTCATATTCGGCCTCAAGAGGCAGATGATGCCATAGAAGAAGGCATCGTTGATCTTTGTGAACTGGGGAATACTATTTTCCAGCTTCAGCTCTAGATAATATTCATAAATCTTAACTTGGGGCCAAACCCCACACCGCATCAGAGCCGGATAGTCCCTTTTTGAAGCTGCAGCATAGACCACGTAGGAGTTCATATAGAACCTCCCCATTGTGTTAAGTTGTTGTAGCTGCTCCGATATCGTGCTGCTTATGATTTCTGCCCACTCAAAGCGTTGATCGGGCACATTTTTGTTCATTGTTTCAAGGTACCGTAGCATCCACTTGTGAAAATAATGGGCATCAGGAAGCCCAAAGACTCTGCTCAGGAACGTGATGGTGTCACTGAGTTCCTCTGAAAATTCACTACGATGAATGACTTGTGGCCACCGAGTCACCACCTTTTTATTCTTCAAATATACCTCATTCATCAGCTGCATACACTGATCTTCATTGTCGTCCCAGGCCTTGACGCAGTCTTCCCAGCTTACGGCCACAAAGTGCTGGTGGTGAGGAATGCCGAGCATTATTTCAAAGTGGCGGGTAGTGAGGTTGATTATAACCTCACCCTTCTCATTGTGGACACATCTTGTGTCTTTATTGTAGCATCGGGCAACAACCATCATGAATTCGTTGTTCACGGCGCTAACTGGGATCCCACCAGCAAAGTGCAGGGCACTGCCTATCAATTTGTCCATCCATGGACTTCTTGTGACCCTCTGAGTTCTGGCCCAGAACTCCTCCATATCAATGTGTCCGAGCTCTGAGTCTCTGATATCTAGGTCACACTCTGCTTGGGACTCGGGCATTCTGACCCTCTGATATTTATACTTCATTTCTTCTTCTGTGAGCTTGGCTTTACCCTTAGATTTGGTAGGTTTCTTGCTTGATGTTGACATATGTGACTCTGAACTTAGTTTTGATCTACAAGAATAAGAAGTGAAACCCAACGCAAGAAAGTCATGTCAGCTATTTGATTTTCCATTGAAATGCTTGAAGAAGAAAGAGTTAGCAATTTTAAGGCCTCAGGGCGCAGGGCGCATGAATACTACATAAGGCGGGCTAAATAATAAGGTTTATAGGAAAGGGATGCATAGGGATAAATCAGCGCCAAAAGGCGCATTACGCATGGACATATGTGAGCTTGGCTTTACCCTCTAATATTTATACTTCATTTCTTCTTCTCGTGAGCTTGGCTTTACCCTTAGATTTGAGGGTTTCTTGCTTGATGTTGACATATGTGACTCCAAACTTAGTTGCTGATCTACAAGAATAAGAAGTGAAACCCAACGCAAAGAAATTCATGTCAGCTGTTTGATTTTCCATTGAAATGTTGATGAAGAAAGAGTTAGCAATTTTAAGGCCTCTGGCGCGCATGAATTGCAGTTGCGTAGGCTAAGTAATAAGGTGCACGGAAAGGGATGTCAAGTGCGGGATAAATCAGCGCCAAAAGGTGCATGGCGCATGTGTATGTATTTTATAAAGGGCGCGGATATTTTCATGTTACACGGTGTGGATGTGCCAAAGGGTGCAGTATAATGCGTGTAACATCATTTTTCATGCGCCACAGAGAACTTGGCACGGTGTGCATGGAAGGTCTGCACAACATGATGTTGTTGTAACAATGGATGCGCCTGCGCCGATTTATCAGGGGGACTTGGCGCATATTTAGTTGGTGTTGCATACATGCAGGACGCGCCAAAGGGCACATGGTTTTGAAATGTTGCATGCAAGTTTCGTGTGCCAAGAGGGCGCAGGGAAAGTGGCTGTAATAGGCGAAGGAAGTGTGCCATGAGGGCGCAGCTGCTCTTTATGTTGCAAGCAGAGGACATGCGCCATTGGCGCAACTGTATGTTATGTTGCAGGGATGACAGATGCGCCAAAGGAGGAAATAATAGTGTTTTCTTTTCAAGCCATGATTCTTTTCTTGAGGGATTTACATGTGGTTAAGCTCCTTTTGCAGGGTTTATTGGGTTATGAAGAAGCTTTATTCAGAGAGTTCCAAGCTATTTTTTAGGACAGAGCCCCCTTTACCAGCAGATCTGGAAAGAGGGGGAAAAACTTTGGTAGAGAAAAATAACAAGGAGGATGGGGAGCTCATGTTTTGACAGATTTTTTTAACTCAATCCAAACCAGCAAGCAGCCAATAAAAAACAAAACACCAAACACAAAAGCAATGAGGACCTCTTACCAGGATATATAACGAAGAAATGTGCAAACGGGTCCACAAAGTGATTTGAAAATGACAGGGTAGGTGCACTGGCAGGTACAGAGAAAAATCACGTGATTTGTGTTGGATGACAATGACAGTGCAGATGCACCTATATATAGGCAAAGTAGTAATAAATGCGCCACCAACATTTTAAGTGGCGCACAAAAATAATTGTCGACACTAGAAAGCGTGCATGCCCTGTGGCGCACCGAAAGACTTGCCAACACGAAGTTATATGCACCCTTGGCACACCGAAAGTGATGTTGTGAGAAGAATATGTGTGCCTTTGGCGCACTTGAAAAGTGGCGCAACAAAAGTATTGTTGACATGAAGGTGCGCATGCGCGCAAAGGATATAAAGGGCGCACTAAAAGTTTATGTTGCATGGTCATTATGTGTGCCCGACCAAAAAGACCAAAAATGGCTAAGTTCGAAAAGCTAGATTTCTCGGGAAGGGATTTTGTAACATTCCGAATGCAAGGGGTCCTTGACGAGGACGAAAAAAAAATTGGTAGGTTATCCGTAAAATTACCCTTGCCAATTTTACGGGATAACAAGCTCGGCTTAGTTTTGGAGGGAAATTTTCCTAGGAGAGTCCGTGCCCAATCAGAGAGCACCACGTGGCGGAGGAATGGTGGGGGCGGAGGTAAATTTGAAATTTTCACCAAGGTTTAGTTGGTGCATGCAGAGGAAAAAAATTTTCTGAAGGCCTCGCTAACCAATGGGAAGGTGACACATTTCAGTGGGGTCGTCAAAGGTTGGACCGGCGGGAAGAAGTTAGGAAAATTTCCAAAGTTGGCGAAAAAGGGAAATCTTGGCTCAAGGCCCGCCAGTGAATCAAAACATGACACATGTCCTTAAACAAGTGGGAGGTGGACATGCGAGGGGAATTTTTCCATTTTTCCAAAGTGTGGCAAATAGCGCAATAAGACTCACCCACGATGGTCATGCAATCGAGCATTTCACGTGTCCATGTGGCCGGCAAAAATATTAAGGTGGAGTTCAAAACCCGACAGGAAAATATGCGGAGAAGTTCAAAAGCTCGGCGGAAAATATGCCGAAGAAGTTCAAAAGCCCGATAGGAAATCGCAAGGCATGTCCCGATGCTTGAGAGTTCAAAACCCAAAAAATATGCACTACCCAACACAAAGGAATTTCGGGTTTCTAGGAAGCATGAAATCACAAGGCATGTCCCATGCTTGGAGTTGAAAATCAGGTTTTGGAGTCGGGAAAGCATGGGGCAAAAACATGTTGAGGCACCCTCCAAACCCGATGCAGATGCAAAGGAGAAACCCGAACCCGACTGGAAACAGACCCTGACTTGGGGAATATTCAAATGGCCATAACTTTTCACAGGGAGCTCGGATTCACGCAAGGTTGGACTTTTCGGAAAGCTCTCGGCATCCTCTACCCAACTACGACTGGATATATTTATTTGGGTGAGAAAAATTTATTCAAAAATGTAAAATACAGTTCGCCATTTTTTGGGGTTTGTTAGGGGTCTCACCTACCGCCATAATGAGATGAGTTAGGTGCAGTCTTGGAGGTGGTTGGGGCAGATTTCAATTCCTCTCTTCTCCCTCTCTTTTTCTCCCTATAAATTGTAAGGAGGGGCTTCTTTCTAAAGGTTGGACATTTTTGTTTTTGCCCTCCCTTCTTCTCTTTGGCAGGTGAATTTGTGGAGTTCAAACCTCCCATTTAAAATCGTAATGCAACTTTTCCTCTTGGCATTTTGCAGTGTGTATCAGATCAATCTTTGAGAAAATTAATGCATGTCTGTGGATGATTCTCAACCCTCTCTATGTTAATTTGCATCCTCCTGATCTTTCACTGTGAATCTGGTTATCTGTGCATGATCTTGCATTGCATTTTTATGGTTTGTGTTTATTGGCAAGACAGTGTTCTTCATTCCTGCATCACCTTTGTAGTTTAGGTTTTATTTTATGCATTTTCTTACCCTGTCTCCTTGGCAAGTTAGATTAGGTTTTTAGTAAACCCTCTACATTTTATTTGTGCATCTGAACAGAGGAATAGGAACCGCCTTCATCCGGAGAGCTTTTCTCGATTTCGCAAGGTCCCACACTTGGGAAAAGCTCCATGTTATGCAATCGCACTGAGAGTCTCAACCCATCGTGTTGCAGACATCTCAGGGGTGCTGCGATTCACCATCAATAGTTTTGGCACGCCTGGTGGGACCAAGAGGTCATTCCACAAGATTTGAAGGAGTTTTCATGAAATTTGGACTAAAAATTGTAGTTTTTACAATTTCAGATTTTGCACCTTCCAGGCTGAACTCCGAAATCAATTTTCAAGGGCTTAACTTGCTCAAAACAAGTCAAAATTTCACCAGTTGGTAGATCTGAGGGTAATCTTCAAAAGGGTATCCTTAGTTTTTTGAGATTTTGACTTTCAAAATTTCATGGTTTTTTGGGTTTCAGGTTTTCGAGGTCCGAGAACATCAAAGAAGACCCAACAGTCATTTCGGGTTTTGGGGGATGCATTGCATGGTCCTATTCCCGACAATAGTCATTTCAGGTTTTCTGGGTGTCGGGCATGTCCCAAGTTCCGACACATGGCAATTCAGGTTTTGTAAGTTGCATTGCATGACCTGAGTTCCACCTGTACCTTTCGGGATCCGCAGCTGCACAACAAGGCCCGAATTCCGAATTGAAGATTGTCTCCTCTGGGTCCTTCAAAGTTTAAATTCCATTTTTAATATTGTCAAGTTTGGTGTGTAACTTGGCAAAATCTAGTCTTTTGAGGCTCGTTCTCTAACACATCTGGCGACTCCGAAGGGATAGAATTCAAATGTGTAGCAAAGACAAGTTGCCCAGCACATGAGAAGAATTCAACCAGTCTAATACTCGAGAAGAGGGGCTATTTTTCCACTTGCAACTATCACCAGGCAGAGGGAGGAGAGGAAGGAGACCACAAAGATCACCATCTCCACCTAACAGGACTTTGTCTACACCTCCACCTGGTAGACCTTTTCTCGCATCAACCAGGGTTCTTAGGCCAATCATAATGGCACATCTACCACCAAATCCCTTTGTCAATTTCACAGGCAGTAGTCCACTTGCCCTAAATGCTCAAAATCAAATTCCAAAAAGCAGCTAAAGAATATCCCCTATTTTACAGGAGAAAATCATACTACTCCTATTGATCACATCCAGGATATTGCTAATGCATGTGCAATCCACGAAATAAATGAAATGGATGTTGCAGTCAAGTTGTTGGCTTCATCTTTCAAAGGTAAGGCCTTACAATGGTTTAGGAGCCTAGCAGCAGGGTCTATTACGAATTGGAACCAACTTTGTTCAGCTCTTTGTAACCAATTCGGGAGAGGGCGGATAATTTGTCTTTATTGGAACAACTGACAACAATCAAAAGGGCTCCTAACGAACAA
The DNA here is from genome assembly GCA_018340775.1 of Taxus wallichiana var. yunnanensis. Classification (NCBI taxonomy): domain Eukaryota; kingdom Viridiplantae; phylum Streptophyta; class Pinopsida; order Cupressales; family Taxaceae; genus Taxus; species Taxus wallichiana. Next base: position 861,676,593 of record CM031234.1, read on the forward strand.
ATGACAGATTTCAACTTCAGATTCCAACGGACATGGGACAGGATTCCAATAGCTATTAGACCAACCACCGAAGGAGCATTCCTTTATTTCTTAAAGGCTATAAATTCAGACATAGCCATGATGATCCAATCAATGGGAGGGACAACGCTGCCAGGGGCCTATGACACAGCGATCAGAGCAGAGAACTGTTTGATCCAAGCCGGCAAGCTTGCACCAAGGCCACCAATGCCTCTCTATCCGGATATGGGAAATCCTACAACCAGTCAAGCACCGTAGTTAATCCCATTCCAACTCCTAGAAATCAAAGCAATAATGAGGCATCGACTTCTTCAAATACTTCAAAGGAATTGCAGGAGGTTATGAAACAACTACAGAACCTTGGAAATGAGCTAGTGACTATCAAAAGACAACAAGCTCAAAGTGCTAGACCATATCAGCCTCAAGCACAAGCACTGCTAGGCCCTCATACCAACAAAATAGACCACCACCTCAGGCTGCAAATCAAAACCAAAACCAAGGACAACCTCAAGCTGCCAGGCCATTTCGACCATATGATCCAAATGCAACGACATCCTCAAGAGCCTTGGTCCCAACACAAAATAACATGGCACAGGAGTACGACTGGTGTTACCCTTGCAATCTACCTCACAATCAGTCAGCATGTTTCAATGGTGCACTAAATCAGCCTTGATGGTGCAAACCATTGGTGTGCCTCAAGAACCAAGCCAAGAAGGGAATCAACAGCAAGAAACGCAACAAGAAGGACCTCCAACAGAAACCACATTGGCCAATTGGCAAACGGAAGACTTCTGTGGAGTTAACCAACAACCTTTTCAAGGCGTGGCTGCCAACACACGGTCAAAGAAGAGAAGCATAGAAGAGGGACAACCATCTAATCCAGTTGTTTCTCAACCCACTCTTACACAACAAGGGGTCAGTAGACCAAACATAACTCCAAATGTGCAAAATCAGCCTAAGGTACCTGTTGTAGCAACACACGCACATGCTCAAGCTCCAGAAAAGTTTGCACCAAGTAAGGGACAACAAAAGGACAATTCATCCCCCTTCAACATCATCGATCAAATGAAGAAGACACATGTGAACATTTCCATGTGGGAATCACTTGCGATCCCGGGGCAACGAGATTTATTGCAAGCTGCAATGGCTAATTGGTCTGCCACAAATGTATCAAACCAGGGACATGAGAAAGTTCTCACTAATGCAGTGCAACATGATGGGGGCCAGACAAGAAAAAATTTGAAGCCTCCACCATTCTATGTTTCATTGATTGTTGGAAACCACTTGGTACACAACTGCATGATAGATTCAGGGGCAAGTAGTTCAGTGATGCCAAAGCAAATAGCGGATCAACTGGGTTTGAAGTATGAGCCAGTGTTAAAAGGAGTAGTGCAGCTAGATGGAACGGCAGTGGGAATAGTTGGGGTCATCAAGGGGTTAAGCCTAACACTACATTCATGTCCTAATGTTACAGTTCTGCAAGATGTGTCTGTGATTGACCTTCCGCCACTCTTTGCGTTGTGTCTATCAAGAGACTTCACTGCAAAAATCGGTGGATATTTATCTGCAGATTGGTCACACATGATTTTTAGGACAAGGTATGGAGCCAAAGCAACAATCAGTCAGAACCAATTGCCAATTTCCATATTGAGCCTCATGTACCAAATCCTATCAATGCAAATTGCTCAGCTTTTGATCAGGAGGAGTGTTCAAATGATCTAGAAATAGGTACTAAGGTCGAGGGAATTCCTGATTTAACTTTGGATGAATGGGCAAACAAGAGTCATGAATTTGACCCATACAAGGAAATTGAAGAATCTGAATTGGGTGTGTATTGTATACACGAAGAAAATTCACCCATTCCCGACATCATTCAACCTGAACAAAAGGATGAAAGCAAAGTTTGGAAATTATTTTTCGATGGTTCGAGAAGTAGAAAAGGTGCTGGAGGTGGTGCAATGTTGATTTCACCACAAGACATCAAATATTTTTCAGCTTTTCATTTCCAGTTTTCCTGTTCAAACAACACGGCTGAATACGAGGCATTGATTCATGGACTTCATTGGGCCAGGAAAAAGGGCATAAAGAACTTGCAGGTGTTTGGAGATAGTGAGCTAATCATCAACCAAGTTAGGGGACAACATGCTACAAAGAATGACCTACTGAAGAGCTATAAGAATAGGGTATGGGACCTCATTGAGGATTTCAAGCTTTCAACATTGTGTCCATACCTAGGAAGAAAAATGAAGCCGCAGATAGGCTCGCAGCAGTTGGAGCAACGTTTGATGTGGTTGACAACATCAGAAGGGAAAAAACACAACCACATATCCATGTGATTGTGAGGCCAAGCAGCCTTCAGATAATAACACAAGTCGGCAGTGTGTTTGAGAACGATCAACGATCATCAATTTTTACAAGAAGAGGCTGAATTCTCACTAGAAATCAGATACTAGAGCAGCAAAGATGGGGATCAAGTAGTGCAATGCGACGACAAACAAGCTTCCCAAGGGTTTAGTAACGTTGAGTCTATCTTCAACCCTAACGACTAGCCTCCGTAAGGAAAAGGCTAACATACAAAGTCAAGAGAGAAGATTCAGTGGCCAATTCTCGGTTGGGAAGGCAAAACACTTCAAATTGGTAAAGTGGCCACTGAGCAGGAGAAATCAGATTTCATACAACTTTGCCAAGAATTTCCAGATGTCTTCACTTGGAGCTATGAAGACTTAAGAGGATTCAATCCAAAGTTGGCACAACATACCATAGAATTGGATCCAGATGCTAAGCCCATCAAGCAGAAGCAGACCAAGTTAACCCTCACATTGAGCCTCTAATGAAGAAAGAGCTAAACAAGCTAATAGAGGCAAGCATTATATTCCCGATCAAGCACTCAAGCTGGGTTGCAAACTTGGTTCCGGTCAGGAAGAAGAGCGGAGAAATCAGGTTATGTGTGGACTTTCGAGACCTCAATAGGGCATCTCTCAAAGACCATTACCCACTTCCTTCAATGGAACAAATATTGCAAGTAGTATCCGGTTCAGAGAGATTCTCTCTCCTAGATGGCTACTCAGGGTATAATCAGGTGATGGTGAAAGAAGATGACCAATTCAAGATGGCTTTCACCACCAAATGGGGGACCTATGCCTACAAGAAGATGCCATTTGGGCTATCAAATGCTGGAGCCACCTTCCAAAGGGCAATGGATATGGCATTTAAGGGGTTGATCAATAAAATAGTTCTGATATATCTTGACGACATCACTGTATTCTCAAAAAATGCAGCGGATCACCTCTTTCATTTGAGGCAAGTATTTCAGAGATGTAGAAGATTTGGGGTATCATTGAATCCCAAAAAATGCATATTCTTGGCTCACGAGGGAAAACTTCTAGGCCATATTGTTTCAAAGGAAGGGTTGATGATTGACCCAGAAAGAGTTGAAGCAATTCAAGCATTGCCATTGCCAAGTCACAAGAAGGCTCTTCAAAGCTTCTTAGGAAGGATCAATTTTGTCCGCAGGTTTGTTCCAAACTTTGCAGCTCTCGTAAAGCCAATAACGTTGATGTTAAAGAAGAGCATGGCATTTAAGTGGACATCTGAAGGCAAGGCAAGTTTTGAGGCAATAAAAGAGGCTATATCTCAAGCTCCAACTCTCAATCCAGACTTCTCCAAGGACTTCATGCTATATGCCTTTGGTGGTGGGACACAATTTCGCAATCCTAGTACAACAAAACAAAGAAGGATTAGAACAACCAACTTGCTTTCTTCACCAAGGCTTGAGGAATACGAAACTAGGTACTCTTTCATTGAAAAGCATGTCCTTGCAGTGAATCGAGCTTAAAGAAATTCAAGCACCTAGTCTCAAACAACAAGATCCAATTATTGGTCTCTCATGCAGGAGTCAAGGACTTCCTTCTAAACAAGGATCTGAATGAGAAACGTGCAGGATGGATCACTCGTGTCATGGAATATGACATCGAGATCAAGGTCACTAAACTAGTACGTGGAAAGGACTATGTGAACAACTAGCCTTTGAGTCAAAAGTTGTTGAGCAGTGATGAAAAAGAGACTACCTTGCATCACAGATGGTCAAGAACAGGAAAATGATGATGTGCCTACTCCTTGTTGGACTCAGAGTATGATACACTTCCTACAGATAGGCCTATGCCCTCCAGAAATGAGCAAAGCAAAGAGGAGATACTTTAGATTACAAGCTATTCCATATGTGCTTGTTGATGGTGTTTTGTTCAAGAAAGACATCAATGGAGTTCTATTGAGGTGCATTGGGACAAATCAAATTGAGAGGGTGTTACGAGATTTTCACGATGGAGATTCTGGAGGACATTTCACCCCACGAGTAACAGCTCTCAAGATAATGAAGGCAGGGTATTATTGGCCCACGGTGTTCAATGACTGCTATACATGGATAAGAAAGTGTAAGAAATGTGCACTCTTCACAGGAAAAGAAAGACTAGCAGCGCTTCCATTGCACCCAATTTTGGTTGACCAACCATTTATGCAATGGGGATTGGATTTCATCGGGGTCATCAATCCAAACTCAAGCCAAGGCCACAAGTGGATTCTCACGGCAACGGACTATTTCACCAAGTGGACTGAAGCAGTAGCGCTCAAAGAGGCAAACGAGTCTAATATACTAGAATTTTATGAAGGAATAGTGACCAGGTTCGGTGTGCCGCCACTATCATATCAGATAATGCATTGGCATTCATAGGTTCCAAGATTACAGAATGGGCTGTCAAGAATGGAATCTATTTGAGCACCTCTTCCAATTATTACCCACAGGGTAATGGACAGGCAGAGTCCACGAACAAAAATTTGCTAAGAATCATCAGAGGACTCTGGATGAAAATCAAAGAACATGGCATACCAAGCTAAAATCAGCATTATGGGCTGACAGAATAACACCAAAGAGGTCTACAGGTAATTCTCCCTACAAGTTGGTCTATGGAAAAGAGGCAGTATTGCCTATATCATTAGAACTACCTGCATTGGAGTTCATGAAGCAGTTGGAGTTGGCTGAGTTCAAACCAATGGAGGCTAGGTATGCAGAGTTGATGGAATTGGAAGAAATTAGAGAACATGCAGTTCAAACAATTGAGAAAGATCAGGCCTTAGTAAAAAGATGGTTTGATAAGAAAGCAAGAGCAAGGACCTTCCAGGAAGGGGACCTAGTTCTGAAATGGGATGCAGATCGGGAAAACCAGGAAGGCATTCCAAGTTTGATGCCATTTGGAGTGGCCCCTACATGGTCATGGAATGTAAGAATAGCAATGCCTTCCAATTGTCTACATTGGATGGAGAAGAACTCCCGATTCCGGTTAACGGAATCTATCTTAAACATTGCTACTAAAAGAAAAGGTTTACCCTTGTAAATATTAGCCTAGATTTCAATTCCTCTAAGTGCGTATGCACATTGTCTTGTTGTAGTTAGGTTTCAGTTTCCCTAAGTGCTTTGGCACAGGTTTTGTTGCTCCTAGGTTGGATTTCTACAGTTCAACGTGCTCTCGGAGAAGGAGTTGTGGTATCAGGCTCGGGATCAGATATCAAGTTGGTTTCAGGTTATTGCTTATGACTCCATGCCCAATGGATCGCTAAAAGGCCACTGATCTTCTACCTAGCAGTGTGTATCCCGCTGAGTCGCCAAATTGTTGTATATATTTACTTACCCCTGTAAATATAGATAAAATCCGAAACAAAGGAAAATATGCCGAGAAGTTCAAAACCCGACACAAAGGAAAATATGCCTGAGAAGTTCAAAACCCGACACAAAAAAAATATGTCGAGAAGTTCAAAAACCGATAGGATATGCCGAGAAGTTCAAAAGCCCGACAGAAAAATATGTCAGAGAAGTTCAAAACCCGACACAAAGGAAAATATGTTGGAGAAGTTCAAAAACCCGACACAAAGGAAAATATGTCGGAGAGGTTCAAAAACCCGACACAAGGAATTTCGGGTTTCGGGTTTCGGGAAACATGAGACATGAAGCATGAAAATCGCAAGGCATGTCCCGATGCTTGAGAGTTCCAAAACCCAAAACACTACCTAGGAAAATCGGGTTTTGGAGTCGGGAAATTTTGGAGTGGGTTTGGGAAAACACATGGGGCAAAACATGTTGAGGCACCCTCCAAACCCGATGCAAATGCAAAGGAGAACCCCGAACCCGACTGGAAACAGACCCTGACTTGGGGAATATTCAAATGGCCATAACTTTTCACAGGGAGCTCGGATTCACGCAAGGTTGGACTTTTCGGAAAGCTTCTCTCAGCATCCTCTACCCAACTACGACTGGATATCTTTATTTGGGTGAGAAAAATTTATTCAAAAATGTAAAATACAGTTCGCCATTTTTTTGGGTTTGTTAGGGGTCTCACCTACCGCCATAATGAGATGAGTTAAGTGCACTGAGGTGGTTGGGCAGATTTCAAATTCCTCTCTTCTCCCTCTCTTTTTCCTCCTATAAATTGTAAGGAGGGGCTTCTTTTAAAAGGTTGGACATTTTTTTTTTCCCCTCCCTTCTTCTCTCTGGCAGGTGAATTTGTGGAGTTCAAACCTCCCATTTAAAACTGTAATGCAACCTTGCCTCTTGGCATTTTGCAGTGTGTTGTATCAATCTTTGGAGAAAATTAATGCATGTCTGTGGATGATTCTCAACCCTCTCTGTGTTCATTTGCATCCTCCTGATCTTTCACTGTGAATCTGGTTATCTGTGCATGATCTTGCATTGCATTTTAATGGCTTGTGTTTATTGGCAGGACAGTTGTTCTTCATTCCTCGGTGCATCACCTTTGTAGTTTAGGTTTTATTTTATGCATTTTCTTACCTTGTCTCCTTGGCAAGTTAGATTAGGTTTTTAGTAAACCTCTCTACATTTTATTTGTGCATCTCGAATAGAGGAATAGGAACCGCCTTCATCCGAGAGCTTTTTGTGCAATCACACTAGATGCCCATTATAAAACTAGAAATCGAGAAAACATCCGAGAGGGTACTACTTTTGATTTACACTAACAATAGGATCACGAAGATATTATATATTTTTTAAGTGAGTTATCGATGTTGATTTGAATCACTTAAAGGAGGTTAGATTGGGAGGGATGCGTCATAATTGTTGCATCCATATAGACATGAGGCTATTATTAAATTTGTTTGAATGATGAGACCATGTCACATGAAAGTTTTGGTTGCCTATAGAAGAGATGCCGTGACATTAGAGGATATACATTGGATCTTATGCTTAGCAGAGTACAACGTGAGAAGGTTTATGTGATTAATGAGTCGAGGCAAGGTTAGTGCGATGCGGAGACTATATGGTGATGATAGAGCTGATGTAGTCTATACTTACGGAGATTTTTCATATAGATCATTATATAGTGAGGATGAGGAGGGTCGAACCCTAGTCACAATGATGATGATGGGTATTGTATGTTATACATTATTAGATTCATCTAGATGCCAATTTTGATGGATGTAGACTAGAGTGGTAGCCAATATGATGACATAAATAAATAAAAATTCTTGGTCCCTATTTTGTTGGCACATGTTTAAAGGGATCTATGGTCTTGGATTACTAGACGTATATTTAGAGTGGGCATGTCATTTTTATTGGGATGTTACGATTATGAGAACATTGTAGTGGCTTGGTTGATGGGAGTGTCATGGATGATATGGGTTGAATTAGAGAATCCACCGGGTTTTTATGAGGTGGAAATAAAATCACACGACCCACAGGGGACACTCCCATCACCGGTGAGCCACTACAATGTTCTCATAATCTTAACATCCCAATAAAAATGATACGCCCACTCCAAATATGTGTCTAGTAATCCAAGACCATAGATCCCTTTAAACATGTGCCAAAAAATTAGGGGACCAAGAAAACTTTGTCATTTATATCATCATATTGGCTACCACTGTCTACATCCATCAAAATTAGCCTCTAGATGAATCTAATAATGTATAACATAAAATACCCATCATCATCATTGTGACTAGGGTCCGACCCTCCTCATCCTCACTATATAATGCTCTATATGAAAAATCTCTAGAAGTATAGACCACATCAGCTCCATCATCACCATATAATCTCTGCATCACACTAACCCCGCCTACCTCACTAATCACATAAACATTTTCATGTTGTATGGGTAATCATAATATCCAATGTATATCCTCTAATGTCATTCGCATATCTTCTATAGGAAACCAAAACGTTCATGTCACATGGTCTCATCATTCAAAAAAGTTAACAATAACCTCATTTCTATATGGATGCATCAATTATGACACATCCCTCCCAATCCAACCTCCTTTAAGTGATTCCAAGCAACATCGATAACTCGCTTAAACAACATCTAGTATCTTCATGATCATATCCCATGTATTCAATCTCTCTCTAGATTGCATACACAATAAAACCACATACCATCAGAAACAATCAATCAAAATAAACTACAACCTTTTTTACTTGAATCGTTGGTGACCCTATCAAAATCGTCGGTGACCCATCAATCGCTATAGATTTCATATGAAATCACTAGTTGTTTCATAATGATTCTAAATTTTAGAGAATAATAAGAAAATAAATAGAAAATAACACAAAATCTAAAAAACATCACCTACCTCGGCATATGTGGGCCTCTATCACCTCTACCCACCTCCGCCTTCCTCCATCTCACTTAAAATAGTAAAAAAATATAAAATTAGCATTTTTTTTTGGTCTCTTTGGTTCTCAAAACATAATAGTACCAAATGAGCCTTCATACTACCTTTTATATCAAAAAAATTCCCACCCACCGGATATTCGGTGATTGGGTTAATCGCTAACATTTTTGTCAAATCACCAATGAGATTAGGTAATCACTAGTGATTACCTTCCCTTTATCCAAAACATCATTATTGACCTCCTAGCCTCATCAAATCATCTTTTTCATCATTCCTTGCTAAAATTGCATGTTTCCAAGTGTGCTTCATTCTTTTAAGCCCCAAGACCCTCTCAAAATTAAAATCAATCCATCTATACAAAGCTGCCTTTATCAAATCCATTTCATATTTCGTAAACATTAGAGAAATAATTTCCTTTGCCATTGTTAAGTCATACTTCTATAGGTCGATAACCCATTGGTTTCCTATCACTTGACTTCCTAGCCATATAACCCACCTTTATGGAAACATCATGTACATCATGTCTACATCTCATGATACACCATGGATATTATAGGATTTCACGAACCTTTTCATGTAGCAACTTCCTCATAATTCATACGTCTATAGGTCAAGAACCCATTGGTTCCCCTATCACTTGACTTTATGGTCACAAAATTCCACCTTTATGGAAATTTGTTTTCATGCCTAGTCTTGGGGAATCTTAAATGGAAACAAAACAACACAAAAACCTATCTCATCGAAAGCAACCTATTCAAACCGGTGATCATTATACTTTTTCATAATAACCCTCATTTTGAGGGGGACTACCTATCCAACACAAATCCGTTCATTCAACTCATTATTTTCCGAAGCTTGTCCATCACAAACCACTTGACAAAAATGGGAAAATGTAGACCCTATTTTTGGTACCCTACATTTTTTATCCATACTCCTCACATTTTCACTCAAAACATTAAAATATCTTATTATCCTATAAACTATGTCCTCACCCTTGTAAAATCTTATCTTACCCCTTAGTAAATACTTATTTACTCACCTTAAACCTCCTAACCACCTATAACCCATCTCATCCCATTTTAGCTCTAACCTTCTAACCTCCATAACCACCCATAACCCATCCTAGCCCATTTTAACCCTAACCATATAACCTCCTAACATCCTCAACCTCTTCCTAACCATCTTCACTCACCCCCATACCAAAATTAACCCTTTTGGGAGTGGTTGAAACCACTTCCAAGATGGTTTCCCCAATTTTCTTGGGTCGCTAGTGATTCCAACCAAATCGTCGGCGATTAAAAAACAACACCAAACTTCATAGAATGGGTCATCATATATTTTACAACAAAGTTATGACTCATTTGAAACCTATATAACACCATTTCGGATATCTTGACATCACCTGCACCCCTGTGACATCCTTGGAATCTTCGTAATCTCTATAAGAACCCTACGACATCATTTTCAAGAATTCATCAACAAAGTTAAGTCCTTGTCCTTCGTTATCATATCTATCTTGTCAATACATCACATTACAACCCATATCAATTCATAAATCACTTGTCATAGATATAATTTTTCATCATATCAAAGAATAATTTCTTCTCATAGTAATTTCCAATGATTCATCTAAATCACCGACAACTATGTAGAATCACTAGCTATCCCTATCAAGGTGTATTCTTTTGTATGCCTAGAAAGGCTATTTTTTTCCTTTTCGGGACAAGTGTGCATCTTTCGGGACAAATTTGAATGCCCGATTTCATCAAGTAGTGGTATTGAGAAGATAATAACATATTTCAAGTGATTTAGGAAAGTTTAGTGAATATTTGAAGGTTTAGGAACAAGTTCAGTGAAAGTGGGTTTTGAAGGTGAAGGAGCTTGTAGTTCAAAATAGTGCCTGAGATTCGGAAGATGATTCGAGAGCTCCGTAAATATTTATAGGTCAAACAAGATATAATTGGAAATATAATTCAATTCTCTAAATGATGGTACTTTCATATTTTTCACAAGTCTCAGGTGATTCTTTCCACATGCCCATTTTCGAAGACATGCCATGTGGTCCCAAGTAAAAAGGTTATTTTTAGGGGGTTGCATGTAGAATTAGATCATGGGACCTGTAAAATTTATCTCAAAAGGATTTTTGAGTCATTTTAATGTATATAAGTGCTTAAAACTCATCCTAGAGCTCCAGAAACTTTGTCTTCAAGGCTCTCCTCAAGGTAAGCTTTTGGACTTAGTCATTTTTAGAGGTAGACACATGTCAGCATGAGGTTGAGGCACAATTTTTGTCCCATATGTCACATCCCTTTGGGACATTTAGTACATAAAAAAATTCCCAAGCCCAGTTAAACCCCTTGGACCATCATATGACCTCGATGAAGTTTTGTGATGCAAGTTAAGCCCCTTTTCACCTCATTATAGCCCTTCTCATCATGCAATAAAAAATTGACACTTGTCAACCTAGGGTGAGGGTATAATTTTTCACCATTTTCTCATCCCTTTGGGAGAGTTGGGACACAAAAATATGCACCATGGTTGTTTTGGCTCTTGTTTCTCCACATGACTATAGGAAGGATACATAAGCCATTTTTCACCCCTTCCCTTCTCCATCTCATCAAATCACATCTTGTCACTTGTCACTTCCAAATGAGGTTGAATTTTTCTACCCTATCATTCTCATCCCTTTGAGATAGTTGGGAAAAAAATCACCCAACTTCAGCTCTTTTTATGGCTCTTCATGTGACCTGGTCTCACCCACGGGTGCGTAAGGTGTAAGGAGAAGGTAGTCAAAACAGGTACATGATCTTCCATATATGATTTCATGAGCTACGTAAGGATTTAATTAGGAAAAAATAATCATTTTAAATCTTGGAGATTTATCCACGTGATTAAATGTTCAAATCCTTCACAAGATATAGGTGTTTCTTTATACATCTCATTTTTAGCAAGCACGCCCTGTTTCCCGAGACATAAGGAGAAATTTGAGGGGTTTTTCAGGAATAATTGGATCTTTATACCCATTCCATTTCCTTCATGAGGCTCTTGGGAGTCAAAATAATATATGGGTTCATCAAAAATGACCTCTAGGAGCTCCAGAAACATCATCTTCAAGGTCTCTCTCAAGGTATGCTTTCACAATTAGAAATTTTCACCTCTTGGTGCATGGCACACTTTTTTCTCCCATCCCTTTGGGAAAGTTGGGACCAAAAAAATTCCCAGCCCCATTTATTCCCTTTTTCCTATCTTATGACCTTTTTTAAGATCCATGATGCATTTTAAGCGCTTTTCACCTCATTCCAGCCCTTCCCGTTGACCAATATAACAACGCCACATGTCAATCCAAGGGTGAGGGATCATGTATGATTTTTCTCATTGTCAAATATTTAAGCCTAAATTAATGGCTGATATTATGTATTCATGAAATGGAAGTAAGACACCTCTTCACTTCCCGTGATATCCACCATAAAGTCCCTATTTTTAGGGATCAAAATCGCATGAAAATTGGAGGAAACAATCCCCGAAAAATCTAGTTTCACTTGAACTAATTTTCACACCATGAAGTACCTATTTTTAGGATATGGAGAATTTTTTTATTCATAATTATTTCCTCTCTTATGAAAATATATTTTCCCTCTTGTTAAGACGAATAAATAATCCAAAAATTGGAGTAGCGAATCTTGGAATAAAACCTAGAATTTCAAGAACTTTTTTATTACAATCCAACAACTGTGGTGTACTTGCTAAAAATAGCATGATTCCATGGTGAGGAATTTATAAAAAAATTAAGTGGTTGAATAATTTGAATTCATGACATTCAGGGTCCTCTAGATAGTAAATAAACATCAAGGAATGAAAATAGAGTTGCAGGATGATCCCATAGCTCAAACAGAGAAATTAAACTTCCATCAAGGTCTTGGAAGCATCTTCTTGATCTCGGTTAGGGTGAGCCGGTGAATTGGGTGATCTGGTAAGTTGGGTGGTTTTAAATGAGTTAGTTGGAGTGATATTAGTGAGCTAGGGGAGTTGATCAATCAATCATCAAGAGGATCATCATGAGCAGTGCTTGCGGTCATCTTGAGCTCACATCGGGAATCTTTCAACAATGTTTCTAAACACTCATTTGGAAGCCCGAGGTATTTTTACATCATGAAAAAGGAGGATATTGTGATCATCATTAGAAATTTCTCCATCAAAAGTATCTTCTTCAACAATTTCAATCAATCCCCTTCCCTTCTTCTCTTCTCTCCCTTTCTTCTAATTCTTCATTGTACACAATCATTATATTTTTCTTATTCACTTAAGTGACAATATTTATAATTTTTAAAATTATTCTCTCAAAATTATAATAGGGATACTAAATTTTTCTTCTATCGAAATTGAAATTCAAAGTTCAATAGGAACATTGGAATAGGATGAAAAGGTCAATTCACAAGGCTATAAATGAGATGGCTTCTCCATTCCAAAGGATCCCAAATTTTTAGTTCTTGGTAGCAATTGTGAATTTTTGTAGATTTATTGATGCTTTGTATTCATCACTACACAAGAAATGAAAGCTACATTCTTCCTTTTCCTTTGCTCATGTTTCCTCTATTCTCTCTTTTTCAACTTTACAAGTATGGTGATTAACGAGGAACTTGGTTTTCTTAATGAATGAATCGAAATAAATGTGTGTCTAGATTTGTTAGTCTCACTAAATGAATTCATTATTGCTTTCCTCTAATTGAATGTTGAACTACTCTAGTTATTGGGTGTGAATTCTTCTTGTGCCTACTCATAGCAATAACCTTCATTTGTCTAATTTCTCTCCTTCACCCATCACCGTTGTAATTTTCTCTCTTGTACCCCATACAAACACTTTATCACAGTGTTTATGAAGTGTTCCTCTATGATCCACGACCTATTTAGCCACCCCACATTAATAGATAGGATTAGGATTAGTTTACATTAATAATGGGAGCCTCCCCATACACAAGAAGGAGGGGTGTAGCCCCATGAGCATTGGTGGAAATTAACTAATTTTACATATGACATATTATTTCACCAACATTTTTTTGCAACACTTCTAGGGAGATATCTTCCCTCATGTGCCCATATAGATCTCTACAACATACCAAAAAAAAAATTAAAAATTACTTGAATGATTAAAATCTTTTTTGTAAACCTCTTGAGAAAACATGACTGAAAGAAGATATACTAGATTGAATAGGTTGAGAGGAATATTTAACCCCACTTTTGAAACTTTTCAAAATCAGCAAGAGCGAGTCATATATAATCCATACTACTTCTCTCAAGATTCATCCCATCTGATTCATCGAGTGGTACCCCTGGTAACCCTATTCAAACTCCTACTGACACTCCTACAAATTCTCTTATATTTCACCCACCTTTGAATTTTGAATTCCCAAGAGAAGAAGAAGAAAGAGAGGAATAACTAGAAGAATAAAGAGAGGAAGAATGGAAATGCACAAGCACATGTACCATGGGGACAAAACACTAGTCCATTGGCTTTGGCTCCACCACTCCATGAACTTCCACAAGGGTCAAGAAATAAATTCCCTAAGTTCTATGGAGATGGAAAGCAACATCCTGATGATCATATCATAGCCTTCATCACAACATGTGGCATCCTTAGAGTGCAACATGAAGATGTTGTAGTGCGGTTGTTCATGGAAACATTACAAGATGTCCATGGTAGATTGGTTCTACTATTTTCCTTCATGTTCTTAATCTCTAATTGGGGTGGTATGAAAAATAAATTTGAAGAAATATTCAAGACCACTAAATATTCTCATTCCCTTCTCACTCATCTTACTCAGATGAAGAAAGAGTCCCAAGAAGATTCCATGAGAGATTTCATGGAAAAATTCAACAAACTAATCAACAAGATTCCCCACTTCTCTTCCCACTACAAATAATCTAAAGATGTTCTTTGTGAATGCTCAATTTCCTGAAGTAATTTTATTTCTATGGAGAGTTCAACCAAGAGATTTGGATAACACTCAAGAAATTTGGTTGAGGTGGAAGATGACCTCATCTTGTCAAGTAAGATCAAGAATCCTTCAAATGAAGTCCAAAGTTATAAAGGTGAGAGAACTGATCCAATGTTGTAGAAGTTGGAAAATGAATTGATAATGCTAAAAAGGAAGTTTCTCAATGAACACCTCATCCAAACCGGAATAGGAACTAGATTGCATAGAGCACCCCAAAGGCTTTCCTTGGAGGCTCCATCGTCAATACAATATGTGAGATCAATGAAGATGAAGAAGAATGAAATTTTGAATTATAATTTGAAAATTAAGGAGAAGAAGAATGTGCTCGGATTGGTTTTTGAATGCAATATTGATGATGAAGAATCCACATGTATTTACTCATATGAAGTATTCACTCGATCAAAAAAGGAGAAATAAAGGATTTCTTCTTACTTCCCCAGATAAAAATTTGAATCCTCAAATGGTGACTATGTGAAAAACAATAATGAAGGAGGATCATCGAATTCCACTTCCATAGGGTTAGATGAGAAGAAGCATGAAACCGCTCACTAACCAAGAATTCTTTATCTCTTCAAGTAAGTCACCTTTACCTTCCCTCAATTTCTATAAAATATAAGAACATCATGTTCAAGGATACCACAATCCCTAATGTTCCTACCACCTCTTTTCCTTTGATATCATTGACCATTTAAAAAAATTCAAAGTCCAAATTTCCAATTTGAGTACTTGAGAACTCATCCCAAGCAACTTGAGAAACTTTTTAGTATATCAAAGGAAGTAGCTTTGTTTCATGTCCTAAAGATGCCACCACCAAATAATCATCTCATGTATCTCAACCTACTCCATCTTTGAATGTCTCACTTCCACACCCTCCACCTCTAGGAAGGTATAACCTTTCTACATAGCCTTTTTAATTAATGGGTATAAACTAAATAATTTCATCATTTACTCGGTGCTTTGAAAATGTCATGTCTGCAAAATTTTCTAAATCTCTCGACCTCTCCCTTTCCCCTACCTCTAGCCATTTCCTTTCCATGGAAATGAAAAAATTTCCCCTTATGGGTCAGATCAAGGATGTCAGGTAGCATTGGAATATTTCCATGAAAATAAAATCACAATGAGAATCCTTGTAGTAGACATGCCTACCTCATATGGTATGTTGTTGGGCCAAATTTTATGTCGATATATTAGTG
This sequence comes from Taxus wallichiana var. yunnanensis, assembly GCA_018340775.1. Taxonomy (NCBI): domain Eukaryota; kingdom Viridiplantae; phylum Streptophyta; class Pinopsida; order Cupressales; family Taxaceae; genus Taxus; species Taxus wallichiana. The sequence goes on from CM031234.1 coordinate 861,692,470, forward strand.
GAGATATGTAGCTAGATTGGTCACATGCCACCATCACGGTTAATGGTAAAATAAATAAAATAATTTTCCATAAGAAAAATGAAGTATACTATTCAAATGCCAAATGACCCAAAGACAAACATCATGTGCAAAAATTCCAAATCTTGCAACTTTTTCATGACTTTCGAAGATTATCTCAGCTCTTCCCATGTTGGTGGAAGGATTTCCAAACATCATTGAGCCAGTCAAGGAACATCATGATGATTTGATGAAATCATAGTTTGAGAGTGTGTATACTTTGGGATGAGATATAAATGAAATTCTCCACTCCAAGGATGTTGATATGAGTGAACTATACTTATTGAATATGAATACTTCTCATTGATACTCATTAAAGGAGATGAATGTTTCCAATCATGAAAATGGTTCCAGAATATGCAACATGTTTCTTTCTCATTGGAAGAAGATGACAAGAAATAACATGTTTCTACCTCTCAAACGATGAATCTACAAGGAGATGATGATTCTTCATGAAAATGGATTTCTTGGTTCTTAGTGATCAAGAATGGGAAAATGATAATGACAACATTTCAGCTCCAATGTTGTGCTCATTCCATTTTCATGAGGATGGAAACATTCTTGAAAAAAATGGAGAAATTGAATGTTGTTTTGTCTTAAGGATGAATTTGTTAAAAATGGAAACAATTTAATATACTTCAACCTTTCGGTTCTCGCTCATTTTTCCCAAGAGAAGGATGGTCTTGGCATAAAATGGATGACAAAGCCTAAAATGGACAAGGTGAAAAGATGATAGTTTCCATGTGGTATGTCTAATCTTGAGCTCATTCTCTTTCCAAGAGAATGATGCAATGTACATGCCACACTACATAGGGCAACATGTTGCAAAAGCAAGAGCCCAAGAAAGGTGGTCTCTTGATCCATTGAGAAACCATAAAAATCATGAGGTGGGTAATAATGTCAAAGTTTCTTAGAGATATTTTGAAAATCAATACATGGAAGTAGTGGTCATAAATAAAATGTATGAAAAATAACAAATGTTTGAGTATGAAAATGATATGTCAAGTGTAATCAAGAACCATCTTCATGGTAGCAATGGAAAATCAACAAGTGTAATGAACCAAAACCAAGGATAAGATGGAAAGAATGTGTCAAAGCAATAGAGGAAATGGAATGAATGAGTTGATCATCAATTGTACTATTAATCATGATAGATTTCTTAAGAAGCTAAGGATGGGTTCATACTTTAGTGAACCTATCAACGTATTTGTGGAAGAATAACATTCGGTGATACCCATTTACGGGTAAGCCCTCAGTTCAAGTTTGTGCTTCAATGAAAGCAGGTTGTCCCTCACATGTACATAGGTGATTTAGGATGTTTCCCTTTTGGTGTTATGTGTTTCCTTTCTTGTTTCATGTTTCCTTGTGTTGTGTATTTCCTTTCTCATCCTGTGTGTTTGTTTCTTATCATGTGTGTGTGTGTCGATAAAGGAAGTTATGTGGTATATATTTTTATCTTTGTGTGACTCTATATAGGCCAATGGATAAAAATCGATCCACATTATGTATTGATTCTAGGTTCTTGATTTCCTATTTCCTCGTTGTACTTTATCCATAGCATGTCCCCCAAGTTAGATCTAGTTGTTGTCATATTTTTTTTCATGCAAGGGAAAAATTTAATGTTGAAACATGACAACTTAACCCAAGTGTCAAAGTTTTTTCCCTGAAACTCTTAAGCACTTCTTCATATCAGTTATTCCAATGTTTCATACCTATCACAATCCTAAAATTACTCATATTTTTGTATAATACTTTCCTCATTGTTTGAAATATGAAAACAATGTCACTCATTTCATTCTTATGTGTAGTGTTTCTCAAGGTTTTCTTCAAGAAGCCTATAAAGGTTATTTTTGGCCTTTCCAAGATAGGTGTGCATCCTCCAAGACAAATTTGAAGGTCCAAATTCAATGATAAGTGGTATTGAGGAGATAAGAACATATTGAAAGTGATTTAGAAATTTTATGGAAGATTTAAAGGTTTAGGAACAAGTTCATTGAAAGTGGTTTTTTGAAGGTGAAGGATCTTACATTTCAAAATAGTTCATGACCTTCAAAAGATGATTCTGGAGCTCCATAAATATTTAGAGGTAAAAAATATATAATTGGAAATATAATTCAATTATCTAAATGATGGTACTTTCATATTTTTCACAACACTAGGGTGATTTTTTTCACATCCCATTTTTAGTAGACACAACTTGTATTCCCAAGAAGAAAGGCTATTTTTGAGAAGGTTCCATGAATAATTAGATCATGGGACCCATATGATTCATCTCATAATTTTTTTTGAGTCAATCTCATATAAATAATTTCCAAAAAATCATATCCTTTTGGAGCTTCGAAACTTTGTCTTCAAGGCTCTCCTCAAGGTAAGATTTCAGGACTTAGTCATTTTCACAGGTGGACACATGTCAACATGAGGTTAAGGCACACTTTTCTATCCCATCTATCCCATCCCATTTTTTTGATATTTGGGAAAAAAAATGTTCCCAAATCGAGTTAATCCCCTTAGACCATCATATGACCTTGATGAAGCTCTGTGATGCAAGTTAAGCTCCTTTTCACCTCATTCTAGCCCTTCCCATCATGTAATAAAAATTGACACTTATCAACCTAGGGTGAAGGTGAATTTTTTGCCCCATATATTATATCCCTTTGGGATAGCTGGTACACATAAATTCACCCCATACTTTTCTTGGCTCTTGGTTCTCCACATGACCTCGAAAAGGCTCTGCAATCCATTTTCAACCCTTTCCCCTCTCCGCCTCATCAAATCACATCCCACCACTTGTCACTTCCACATGAGGGAAAATTTTTATACCCCATATATCCCATCTCTTTGGGATGGTTGGGACAAAAAAATGCACCCCACTCTAGCTCTTTCCATGGCTCTTCATGTGACCCAGTCTCAGCCCCTAGGTTCCTAAGGTGTAATGAGAAGGCAATAAAAAATGTGCTTGATCTTCCACGGATGATTCTAGGAGCTCTATAATGAGTTAAGAGGTAAAAAAATACTCATTACAAATATTATATATTTCTCTACATGATGAAATGTTCAAATCCTTCATAATAGATATGAGCTTCTTTTTCCACATCTCATTTTGGTAGGAACACCTGTTGTTGTCTCGAGAAATAAGGAGATATTTTAGGGAGTTTAAGGAATAATTGGATCTTTAGACTCATCTCATTGTCTTTAGAATGATCTTGGGAGTCAAAATCATATATTGGTTCATTAAAAATTACCTCTTGGAGCTTCAAAACGTCATCTTCAAGGCTCTCTCAAGGTATGCTTTCACAGTTAGAAATTTTCACCTCTAGTGCATGGCACATTTTTATGTCCCATCCATTTGGGACACAAAAAATTTTCCATCCCCATTTATGCCCTCCGGTCCATCATATGACCTTTTTAAAGCTCCATAATGCATTTTAATCCCTATTCACTTCATTTAAGCCCTTCCCGTTGACCAATGCAACAATGCCACATGTCAATCCAAGGGTGAGGGATCATGGATGATTTTTCTCACTTAAAAATATTCAACCCTACATTAATGTCTTCCATGTTGTAGAATTGAAAGGTAGTGATGCACCTCTTCACTTCCCAGAGATCTGATAGTTGAAATCGCGTGAAATTTGGAGGAAACAATCCCTGAAAAATCTAGTTTCGCGTGAACTAGTTTTTGTGCCACGAAGTCCCTATTTTTAGGGATATGGAGGACTATGTTTTTCTTCATAATTATTCCCTCCTTGAATAAATATTAAAATTCCTAAATATCCGGTAGGAGAAATCATCTAAAATTTGGAAGGAATGGTCTTCAAAAATCTAATTTCATTAAACTAGTTTTTACGCAATAAAGTTGTTGATTTTTCAATATATTAAGAACCAAGCTTTTCTCTCAATATTCTACCATATTTGATAAAAATCCATTTATCTTCTTTTTCAGATGAATAAATCATCCAAAAATTGGAATAGGGAATCTTAGAATGAAACCCAAAATTTCAAGACCTTTTTCGTTGCAATCTAACACATGCGGTGTACTTACTAAAAATAACATGTTTACATGGTGAGGCATGGATTAAAATAGTAAGTGGTTGAATAATTTGAATTCATGACATTCATGATCCTCCGTAAAGGAAAGAAACATCATGGAAATGGAATGAAAACAAGGTTGTAGGATGATCCCATAGATTAAACAGAGAAATTAAAATTCCCTCGGGTTTTAGAAGCATCTTCTTGATCTCGGTTGGGGTGAGCTAGTGAGCTAGGTGATCCGGTAAGTTGGTTGGTTTGAAATGATTTATTTGGAGTGATATTAGTGAGCTAGGGATTTGATCAATCAATCATCAAGAGGATCATCAAGAGAATTTCATGTGGTCATCTTTAGCTCACATCAGGGAATCTTTCAACAATGTTTCTAAACATTCATTCGGTGGCCCAAGGTATCTGTGCTTATGCAAAAGGAGGAGATTGTGATCATCATCAAAATTTTTCATCACAAGGATATTCTTTAATAATTTCAATCAATCCCCTTCCCTTCTTCTCTTCTCTCCCTTTCTTCTAATTCTTCATTATACACAATCATTGTATTTTGTCCTATTCACTTAAGTGACAATATTTATAATTTGTAAAAGTATTCTATCAAAATTATAAGAGGATACTAAATTTTTCTCTTATAGGGAAATTTAAAGGTCACAAGTGGAATAGGAACATGAAGAGTCATGTGGGGGAGACAAAGGTCAATTCACAAGGCTATAAATTGGGATGGCTTCTCCATTCCAAAGGATCCTAAATTTTTAGTTCTTGGTAGCAATTGTGAATTGTTGTAGATTGATTGATGTTTTTATTCATCACTACACAATAAATGAAAGCTACATTCTTCCTTTTCCTTTTCTCATGTTTCCTCTATTCTCTCTTTTGTAACTTTTCAAGTATGGTGATCAAGAAGGAACTTGGTGTCCTTGATGAATGAATCTAAAGAACTATGTGTCTAGATTTGTTAGTCTCACTAAATGGCTTCATTTTTTCTTTCCTCTAATTGAATGTTAAACTAATCTAGTTATTGGGTGTGAATTCTGCTTGTGCCTACTCATAGCAATAACCTTCCTTTGTCTAATTTCTCTCCTTCACCCTCACTACTACAATTTCCTCCCTTGTACCCCAAGTACAAGCACTTTACCACAGGTTCAGTGAAGTGTTTTTGTGTGATCCTTGGCCTATTTGGCCACCCCACAATAATAGATAGGATTATATTAGTTTACATTAAATAATGGGAGCCTCCCCATACACAAGAAGGAGGGGCATATCCAAGTGAGCTATAGACACCTGAATTCGCATTTATCCCTTTATCGCCTATGTGTGCATATTTTATTATTCATCCTCCTTATTTAATCAAATGCCCTCTTTGGATTTAATTAATTAGTCTCTATTAATTAAGTAAATGCCCATCACCTTTAAATCATATTTAATCAACATTAATTAATTAATTAATTAATCATGCCCTAACTAACTTCCCATTTTGGAATGCTTTCATTCCAAATCTACACCCCGATTTTTCCTACACTTTTTCTAACCTATCTCCATTGCCAACTCACCTACATCTCATCCCTAAACAACCCCTTCCCACCTAATACTTTAAAGAATTTGGCCAGCTCCAAAAAGACATGGAATCATGCCAAAATAAATAAAAACTTCCCATTGGGGAATCTTCCCCATGATCGGTGGTGACCCATCCCAGTCACCGTTGACCCTATAAAGTTAAGTGCTTTATTGCTATTCTCCATTAAGTGCATGTGAATCCTAAGCTCTTCATGTAACTTTGTAGATAATCTTTCGTGCTCGAACATTTCTAAAGCCATTGCAGGACCTCTTAAACCTCCTTGCATCATACATGTGTCAATTACGATTGGATTTATTGTGATATTGTCATTGTTTTACATAGATTTAATCATCTTTATCATATTATCTTGTAATTTTTTCATCTAAATATTTTTAGGTCTAGATCATCAATAGAAGATCTCACAACTTCATCATCAACTTATTTCTATAAATTTGTTCTTGCATGTTGATCATCTGGCTTGCCTTCCTTCGGCTTCATCAATCCCTATCATAGTTTCTTTTACCGCTGTCAGTCATCATCGACTCAGCCCTCGAACCTTTTCCTTCTCTTCCAAATATATCCTCATCCCATGCATGTGCTTAGCCTCCTTTTCAGTCTATTAATCCCTCATCCAACCCTCTGTTATGGAAAAATCAACCTACTTGCATCCCGATTCTGACAATCGACCAAGGTCATGGTTTCAATATTTACCCATAAACCTTAATTTCTATGGTTTTGTCTAGTTTTTGTCTCTTCATATCTTTTTTTATAAATATCCCAATATCTTCATACTTCGCATCTACCCGATTACACTCAAATCGTGCATAGTCTACATATTCTCCCCATTTTCTAGATCCAACCTCCCGTGTCACCGTCAACCTTCATTTGCACGCTTGGTCATCATTGACCTGCAAAGGTAACACATACTTTGTAGTTATTGTCATCTAAATAGATTTAGATCAATTTTTTCCATTTTTTAGATTCAATGATAGCTTTGTTTCTGCATGCTTTTTCTTTTACATCCTTTTATCTAACAAATAGGGGCTGACATCCACCGAGGAATTAACGCTTCTCGGGTCCTCTTTTTTGGGAAGCTCAAGAATCTGAGGTAACATAAACCCTCTATCATTTCTAAGTTTTAATTTCTTTAGTAGCTAGTGCATTAATTTGATTAACAAATGAGAAATTTGACAACATTAGTGTTAGTCGAAATCGACTAATTTTTCATATGACAAATTATTTCACCACCAAATTCATACAAGAATAACATGACAAGCAGTTGAACAAGCTTGGTTCTATTAATTCTTGGATTTTGAGCTTTTCGTATCCATTGCTTGGACCTCCTATCATGCGAAATAGGATCTCTCCATACCTCTGAATTTGTATTCATCCTCTTATTGTTTATTATTTTCATATCATTATCACTTGATTGTAAAATGAGTTGACACCCTTCAAGGAAGCCCATTGGTTCATGGAATCATCCTTTTCTAAGAAAATCATCATATCTTTTCTAATATTTATCTTGTTCGAGCTTATCTCTACATGCATGTTCTCTCATTCGATATAAGGAGTCTTGCATTTGGATTGCACCCATTCATCCCAACATTGTATTATCGGTGTAGGTATCATTAAACCCTATTCTCTTCTAAGTTATTGGTAATTCACTATATAGTAAATAAACCAAAATTCACCATAAACACACACACACACCTATCAAAAGGGTAAATTTCATGGGTTTAAGGCCTCATCATAGTATTTCTATGTAGCTAGTGCTCACTCATCACATAATCTTCAAGAATCTTGAATTAATTACAAACTAACCCAAATTCACAAAAGGATATCTAAGACTTCAAGACAAGAAGACATTTGTAGGTAAAGAAGAGTGATCACATAAATCTAGATACATATCTTATATCTATATATATGGTTACAACATGTCCCAAAATTAGGCTTCATGTTACAATAGAAGAGGATGAGATTAGCTACAATGCATTCATTGGATGAACTTATCTCGGGTAAATGAAATTTTATTCATATTATTACCACGCTCTTTTAGTTTATAGACATAGAAACTCTACACAATATCCTAGTCTAGTTTCATATCACTATCATACCACTACATCAAGTAGAAAAATGAATTCCTTCTAAAATTTAACCCTAATTACCATAGTATATCTTATAAAAATTTATGTCTAAGAAAAACATCTATCCTTAGATAATTGTTGGACCATAATTTTGTATTTAGTATTCTAAATTATATTGACACATATTGCAACATCTTAATTAAATTAACATTAGTTTTGATATTACACTAATACATGTAGAGCCTACAAATGGCATATTAAGAGCAACCAAATGTTCATTATGCACTTCCTCGTGTATGGATTCCTTAGCTAACTTATCTTTATGAGATTTTGGTAAAATACCTAATATCATATCAATATCCTCGGGGACCATTTTACATCTTTATGAAATGGAGAAAGTCTTTCTAGATAACATTAATTTACATATTTGAGGTTACTAGTTTATATCATATTCTTATCATAATACTCATCATTTTTCCAAGCATGGTTGTTAAAAAATTTTAGCATCAATAATATCTTCAATAACCACAACTTTTCTATTCATATATACACTATCCATATCCGCATCAATAAAAGAAGAACCATCAATATCATTAATAACAATCATTTTCTTTTTTAAACTTCAACGAATTTGAATATTATAAATAATAACACCATTCAATATAGAACTTCACCCGGAGGTATAATTGACCTACCTTTCTTAGATGTCATAATATTTAAATAGGAAAGTACCAAGAAAGTTAGGGCTAATGATATAAGTAATTTAAATATGTTCATGTGCTTGGAAAATGAAAAAATGTAATTCCTTTGACTCATCGGACTACCCAAATAGTCACCACTAATCCCTCAAAATCTCCCACCGATCAACACAACAATTAACACTACTCTTCCCCTCACTTCTTCGAGTCATTATCCCCATTAGTATCCCTAATCAATATGCCCAAACATCATATCCCTTATTTAGGAAGTATGATCTTCTTACATATAGCATGTCAATCAATGCTTCTCAGCCCCCTTTCACGGGTGTTTTACATTATGTAGTATCTAACCCTTTTCAACAACAATATCAACCTATTCATACCCACATTTATGCTCATCACTTGCCACAATGACCTCTACTTAATCCCGAAATTCCTATCATCTTCCCATCACCCAACAATAGTTCTTTTAATAACCACCCTTTCAATCATAGCACATTTCTTACCCCAAAAATTCCTCAAACACCAACACATCTGCAAGTTCATCAACAAACCCATCCAACCACTTCTTACGTACATCCACCACCCTCATCCCCAACGGACTCTTTAAAATTATCACACGCATGCCCTTATAAATAGGTTAGCCAACCTTAAAGCTACAACTTTAGGGACCAAGGTCTCATTATCATATGAGAAAATATGCAATGAGCCCATTCACCCATCCATACCAATTAAACCATATCCTCTACACTGGGAATTGCCAAAATTTGTTAAGTTCAATAGAAAATAATATCCACAACAACATCTTCATGCATTTAAACATGCATGTTATCTTATTGCGCATGATCAAGACTTGATGCTTCACACTTTTCCCATGTCCTTGGTTGGTCCTGCCTTGGAATGGTACAATAACATCCCCCAATATTCAATATTCTCTTTCTCCCAACTCGTGTAATTATTTCTAAAAAAATTGATTAACATTACGTGAAAATAACCATCAATGATCTATATGTCATCTGAAAATTTGAAGATGAATCCATTATAGACTTTGTCGCACGATGGCACCTCACTATAAGCCAATTATCCTTTCCTCTTCCACAAGTGACCTCATCGACCTCTTCTCATGTTCATGTGCGAAGCATATATCTTCGACTTTACAAATCCAATCATTCCAAACCTTTGATGATGCCTTCACCATGGCCCAAAAACTTGAAACATGTGCCCTTGAACATGTACATTTAAAACTCAAATCAAATAAATCCAAATAAGAATTTACTAAACCATCCACACCAAATGAAAAATCAAAGGTGACAGCCAATGCCGTGGTTGTTAAATCATCTCCCGCATCTACATCTAGCACATGGACTCAACAAAGAGTCACTCGACCAATGCCCAACTACACCCCCTCGGGAGTCATACAATATGATATTTGACAAATTAATGACAACCAAACTTTTCACACTTCCTCCTATCTAACCAGTTGATGAGTCAAGACCGAAACATGTATGGTATCGTGAAGATCACTACTACAAGTATCACCAAGTCCGAGGTTATGACATAAAAAGATGTCATACTTTCAAGGACTTTGTCCAAAGACTCATCAATCAAGGTGATCTTCAAGTTGAAAATCCAAATGCGTCACCTAATCAACCCCTTGAAATTTTCAAACAACCTTTCCCAAATCATACATCGACAAGCCAAGCTACCACTTCTACCACAACCCAAGCACCTAATGCTCATACTATAAACACCTTGAACACTAATGATCAAGAGCTTGTTCCATCTCGCAACTTCATCATTGACCACCTCTATTCCCTTTAACATCCTCCCCACATATGTTACATCTACATCTATCTCAAAATATACTCCTACATCTACAACTACCAGAACCCCATTAGAAAATATATCATTTATACCCTTAGAGACATTTTTGAAGCAACCATTTCAGCCTATTTCCACATCTAGCGTTGGTCCTTCATCAACCCCATTATCTACTTCATCCATTCCAATAATCTTGACCACCTCTCCCATGTCTGTTCCACCCTTTCCCATCATACCTTTTGTGGAACCTATATTGGTTCTTCATCCCACTCCTTTACCCACATAACCTTGTTGTGGTTACATCCCCACCATATTCTTCTTTCACCCCAAATTTTTCATTTGAAGAATGTTTAAAATAACTTTACCTTACAATGACCTCAAATGTCTCTTCCATGTCATCAAGCACAATCCCCTCAATCCCCATCTTCTATGGATCATCTTAGATAGATGTTGTTTCATATGCCCAAACCAATCATAGTGTTACCATATGACTCATCTGATTAAGATTGTTGATGCTCCTCCTGATAGTGTGTCCCCACATACAAAACCTATGATCCTTCTAGAGGTAAACCATCTAATCCAAAATCATCTAGCTCCAGAACCACAAACATTTCAACTCATCAATCTAAGATCATCCTACACCAAAACACCAATCAACAGTAAAACTAAATCCAAATCATCAAAGCATCAATACACTCGGTTTTATCTCAAACATCCAAATTTTCGCATAATAAATCTTCTAGCACTCTAGTTAGATCAAACACAGAGATCTTCCACCACTTACTACAAACCTCTACAATTACACTTCCTCCTATCAAGGCCTTCGACCCAAAAGGAAAGAAGCCTTTATGGTTCAATCCTAACCTTATGTGCACCTTTCACTCACCCCTGGACACGATACTAAATATTATAGAGTGTTCCACGCCATTATTCAAAATCTCATTAAAGAGGGAGATTTTCCCTTGGGCTGAATCAGTCCATGCCTTCCGCATCTACTCTGACATCTACCATTTCACCTTCCTGGAGAGGACTCGCCTGGCTTATGATCCTCCTTTTTTCACCAATGTAGTTTGGGTAATCACTCGATCCGGCCCATGCGAACCCAAGTCAAACTCTAAACCAAAGGCCAAGACCTTCATTGTCATCCCTCCTCCTAAGGTGTTGGCTGCATTGTCAAAACCAAAGGTTTTTATTCTAACAACTCCTAATCCTATTGAACAGAGCATCATTAGATAGCTTCATCAAGTCCCAATAAAAATTTCACTTTATGAGCTCATCTAAAGCTCGCCATATCATAGATAGACTCTTATTGAAGCTTTTAAATGCATTCTAAAATCTAATGATGAGGCTTAGCCCTTCGCATCCTTCGTAGGATCACTTGTTGCTTATACTGTTATATCATTCAATGAAACTAAAATTCTAGATATCCCACTGGAAGAACACGACATTCCCCTCTTTATTATGGTTAGGATCAATGATACATTCATTTGACGGTCCATGATCGACAAGTAGTGCGAGCATTAATATCATCCCTTCACATAATTTTGATCAACTTAAGATTCCAAAGGAATATGTCACTCAAACACCTGCGAAATTCTTTTCCCCTTTAATGATTTCATCTCTCCCGACTTGGAAATAGTCGTTCTTACCATCCGTTTTAGAGAGAATCTCATACATCGAGCTTTTAAATCATTGAAGGATAATTTTAATACAATCTTCTCCTCAGAAGGCCATGGATCTGTGCCATGCATTGTGTCCCAACAACTATTCATCACTCCCTTAAATATGAGCATGAGGTAAAAATCCTAATGCTTCCTAGGGATGTTACTCCCTTCCAAGGATATAACATAACTTACAGACCAAATGACATACTCATTCCTAAGGATGATCCATTGGCACTATCCACCACTTTAACCATTCCCTCATCTAAACTACCTAACAAAGACTCCCTAGATGATGTGGTGAAAAAAATTACGATGGGGAGTATCACATTCTCATGATCAACACCCTTCATATCCCTCACCATATTGGTAGACCTAATAAGGCACCTGTGTACCAACTAGACGTCAAGGATGTTGTCCCTTTTGGTCTACCACATCATCGCACCAATATTATTTATGGTGGCATTGATATCCCTTCTTCCCACATCGATGAAATTCCACACTCCGGATTTATACTGGTGGATTTAGCTTTCTCAACAACCCATATTTTTCCTATAACTATTTCCATCATTGTGCATGGAATGGGTTCGCTTAGGTCGTTATTAAAATGGCCTGCATGGTCTTATTCTTGATCAATGTCGTAAACCTTACAAACATTTTGGGTTTGGATATAAGGAGTGATCCTCTAATCATGTTCTCGTTTCATCTGAGATACTCATGGACATGCCTCATCCATCTCCTTTTCCTTTTCCGACTTTCTAAGACAAGAGCATATCTTCTCTCTATGTACCTTGAGATATGATAATATAATATATATGGGTTGATGGAGATGCCAACATGTGGCACACATCCCCTTAGTTATATGTATGGGTTCACATGGGATATAATAATATAATGTATGTGGGTTGATGGAGATTCGACATGTGGCACACATCCCCTTAGTTATATGGGCTCACATAGGAATTAATTATATTGGGTAATGGGTCGGCCTACATTGGGATTAGGTGTTACCCATCCTATTTAAAGGATGTGAGTATCATTATGAGGGAATGGATGTATGAGTTGAGTCTTCTACTTGGTAGAGGTATATTGGAGGTGTCCCCCTCGAAGTGGATTCCCATCTTGGGAGATTGTGGAGTTACTCCTTCCTTAAGGAGCATTGTATGGTGTTGCCCTACCTTAAGGGTATTATTCTACATATATTGATATTAGGGCATCTTGGCCCCCCATATCTCTTGTGTTTTATTATCTTCTATAATTTATTGATTTATTATATGCAAAGTTCTTATCAAGTGGTATCAGAGTAGTGATCCTGGGTAATTTGTGGGATGAAACCCTAATGTTGGTGATTCGTCTATATCTTGATATATACTTGGAATTTTTTAGATATTTTTTTTGGGGAGTGGATACATAGTTCAAGTGATCTTTCCTCCAAATTTTAGATTTTTTGGAGCTATTTTGCAAAAGTTGTGTCTATTTTAGAGTTGAAACCCTAATTCTAAGGTTTCGTCTATATCTTATGAATAATGACGAATTAGGAAATAATTTTTTTGGGTTGTTGGTAATATATTAAACAGTGATACCACTAAAATTTCAGAATTGGTGGATCTATTTTGACAGAGTTATTTTAGTTTTATTTTTTTCACTATTTTGCTTCATAGGCCGCAATTTGAGGAATTTTCTTGAATTTCTTACATTTTAGGAAATCTCTCAAAAATTTAGCAGGGGTTACTTCTTTTGGTTTCAGATTTGAGGCTGAATGATTGACGAAATCATCAAGTAAAATATTTGTCAAAGGAGTAAGTTTGTGAAACCCTAATTTTTATGCATCATGGATATACCAATTTTCTATGGTAATGGAGAAATTGATGCAAAAAAATGGTGGATACAATTTAAACAAATGTATTTTCAAGAATTTTTATTATGGATTAGTTTTTATCTTCATCTTGGTGGGAAAGCGCAACATTGGTATTCTTATTTGGATATAGATCTATTGGATTGGGATTGGGAGGAAATGGAGGATATTTTCTTAGCTAGATGGGAAACAAAAAAGAAACACAATTTTGTTAAAGAACAAGAACAAGAAGAAGAAAAAGAAGAAGAAGAAGAAGAAGAAGCAAGTAGATCAAAAGAAGAAGAAGAAGAAGAAGCATCAGAAGAACAAGAAGAACAAGAAGAAGAAAATGTTGATGATGAAGAAGAAGAAAATGTTGATGATGAAGCTGCTACACAGGATAGTGCATCTCCAAGGAAGGAAGCTTCAATATTTCAGTTTGAAGGGTGCATTCAAAGAAAAAGGTAATTGTTTCCATAAACCCTAGCAAAAATATAACTTCATCAATATGGATGTAGCTCAAAATCTACATGTGCAAACAAAGCATATCAAGGAATCTCAAATGGATGGTAAGCATATTCAAGTTTTTGAAGATTTAAAGCTTTCTATGGATAAATATGTTTTACATTCAGATTTTTATGCTTTAGATATGGATGGTATGGATATTGTTCTTGGATATCCTTGGTTAGAGACATTGGGAACAATTAATATTAATGTGCAAAAGAAATTCATGAAATTATGGTACAAGAGAAAGAAAATTACATTGCAAGATATCACACTTAGCAAGGAAAAAAATAATGTAAAATTGGATCATGAAGATGAATTTGAAGATGGTGAAGAAGGGAATAAGGATGAATCAGAAGGAGAGGATGAAGAACATGATGAAAAAGTAAAAAATAGTTTCTCTACTAAAGAGAAAAAGAAATAGCAAACAAGTTGGAAGAGGAAAAGAAAGTGGAGGAAAAGATTGATAACGTTGAGCATACTAAGGTTGCACCATATAGACACCCACATCATCATGAGAGGAAAAAATCATGGAGACATGTGAGGACACACAAGGGAAGCAATCTATATGGATATACAGGGAATTGGAGGAGTAATAATTTTGGCTATACATGGAATCAATGGAATAATAATTATATGACATGGAATCACATGAATAATAATTATGGATATGCATGGATGCCAAGGAGGAACACATATGGACCAGGATGGAATCAGATGAGCACAATGGAATATGGAATCATGTTTGGAGCAACATCACCCACTAGGATTTCATATGGGTGGTTAGATGATCGAGCATGGCGACAAGTGTGCAATAATTTAAAGCAAACTCATTATATGGCTTCTTCTTATGTTTCGGGATGAAACATGTCAAAGAGGGAGGTAATGCTATGTACCTTGGGATATGATAATATAATATATATGGGTTGATGGAGATGCTGACATGTGGCATGCATCCCCTTAATTATATGTATGGGTTCACATGGGATATAACATTATAATGTATATGGATTGATGGAGATGCTTTGACATGTGGCACACATCCCCTTAGTTAGTTATATGGGCTCACATAGGAATTAATTGTATTGGGTAATGGGTCGGCCTACATTGGGATTAGGTGTTACCCATCCTATTTAAAGGATGTGCGTATCATTATGAGGGGATGGATGTATGAGTTGAGTCTTCTACTTGGTAGAGGTGTATTGAGGTGTCCCCTCGAAGTGGATTTCCATCTTGCGAGATTGTTGAGTTACTCCTTCCTTAAGGAGCATTGTATCATGTTGCCCTACCTTAAGGGTATTATTCTACATATATTGATATTAGGGCATCTTGGCCCCCATATCTCTTTTGTTTTATTATCTTTTGTAAATTATTGATTTATTATATGCAAGGTTTTTATCATTCTCTACCTTCTCCATATTTTCCAACCCTCGAGGATCTTTTCATGCTTAAAGATATGGACATACCTTCTTTACTTTCTCCATATCATCTAACTCCTAAGGACATGAACATACCATCCCCATATTTCTTGACTCTTGAGGACATGGAACTGGATGACACCATTTCCATTTCCTCTAATTTTTTTAGTCTCCACCATAACTTTGGGACCAATCACCTATCAATGTGACAATCAAGACTAGGTCCCTTCCTCTTTTCCATCCGAAGATGATAGAAGAAGACTCTTCTACCATTGATGTCCTTTAGTGTGCTTGACAATGATGCCATCCTTTCCCACATGGGGGAAGAATATTCTTATCTTCATAAGACCTTACCATTTGACTCACCTACTCTTCTTAACAAATCCACCATCGATGTCAATATCGGGACTCCGCAGAGCCTCACATTCTCAAGGTGGGCCAATCGCTTGATCCACACGAGCTAGAATATTTCACTACATTCCTCTCCCATCATAGCCAAGCATTTACATGGTCATATTCATACATTCTGGATCTTGACCCTCTATCTTCGTCCATAATATCATCACTTATCCCAATGATACTAAATCGATAAGAGCAGAAACTTCACCGCATACATCCTCGTGTTGACCTTCTTGTCAAAGAGGAGTTGTAACACATTTTATCAAAAAATCATCATCCCCATTGATTATCCCCAATGGGTTTCCAACATTTTCCCCATCGCTAAAGCATCAGGAAAACTACGCATATGCACCAATTTTCGAGATCTTAATCTCGCTTTCCCTAAGGATGACTTCCCTCTCCCGAACATTGATCAGCTTATAGATCTTACCGCATGCCATGAGATGTTTTCTCTCATAGAAAGTTTTTCTGGTTATAATCAAATCCTCATTGCACCAAAAGATCAACACAAGACATCTTTCATCCCCTTTGGGGATCTTTTCTATCGCGTCATTCCCTTTGGTTTACGAGAATGTCATCGTTACTTATCGCTGGTCCATGACTTACATCTTTAATGATCTCATCCACAAGACTATTGAAGACTACGTCGATGATATTTTAGGAAAATCTAAGCATCGACGTGACCATAATTTTGTTCTCAAAGTCTTTTTCAAGCACCTCATTCACTTTTTCCTTTGTCTTAATCTAGCCAAGTGTGTATTTGGAGTCTTGAATGGTAAGCTCCTTGGCTTTATTATTTCTATTAGGGGTATTGAAAGTCAACCCCTCAAAAATTAAGGTAATCATTGAAATTCCTCCTCCTGCCAATCTTAAGCAACTTCGCAATCTTCAAGGCCACCTCTAATTTTTTCATCGTTTCATCTCGTAACTTTCCTATCATTGTCAACCTTTTCATCACCTCCTTTGAAAAGGACATTGAATTTAATTGGGATCATGATTGTCAAAAATCCTTTGATGACCTTAAACAAATATCTCCTATATCCACCAATGGCTTACACCTCCACATGAGGGGGATCCATTTTACTTATACATCTCTGCCACTAATCATGCTCTAGGAGCCATGCTAGCACATCATGATGACCAAGGTCATGAGAAAGTTGTTTATTACATCATTCGCACTCTTCATGACTATGAGACTCACTACACTAAAGTTGAAAGGATGTGTTACACTCTATTCTTTGCTACATCCAAGATTCAACATTATCTTCTCAATCACAAGACTTATGTCATTACTAGCTTTCATTTTCTTTAGACATTGCAGTCCAAACCTTATCACAACGATCACATTACTCGATGGCTCATGCTCATGACATATTTTGACCTTGAGTTTATTTCTCAAAAATCCATTAAGGGACAGACTATTACTAACCAATTGGTAGAATCCCCCTTCCTAGTACACATCTACCTCACGAACAATTTCCAGATGAATCCATTAACCAATTTCATCACAAATATGGAACTCTCAAATTCACTCTCTTCTTTGATGGCTTAAAATGTCATCAAGGAGGAGTGTTGGCATTGTTTCTCATTCCTCGAGAAAATCCTATTCCCCTCACATATAAACTCAATTTTGAGTGCATGAATAACATGGTGGAATACAAGGCCCTCATCTTAGGCCTTGAAACCACCATCTTTTTAGGTGTCCAAATTCTTGACATCTATGGAGATTTCGAGCTCATAATCAAACAAGTTATAAGTGAGTATCAATGTAAAAATGATACTCTTAAAAATATCATGACATTGTTCATCTTCTCCTTGAATCTTTTGACTCTTACACTATCCAAGCTATTCCTTAGTTGACAAATCATTTCACTGATACAATGGTGTCCTCTTGCGGCTCTCATCCCATGGAAAATAGAGGAGTCCAAGCTTCCTATTGTCATTCATCACTTGTGACTGACCTTTTCACGAATTACCTCAAGTTAATCTTATTGAATCTAATTCACTAGACCTTTGGTACTCTCAAATATTTGATTATCTATCCAACTCCATCCTTCCTCCTGATCTCTCAAAAAACGTTAAAAGGTCCTTTCTTGAAAGACGTTCATCGTTATGTGATCCTTGGTAGAATTCTTTATAAAAGTGGATTTCACGATGTCCTTTTCCGATGTCTCAAATCCCATAAAGCCTCTTGGGCCATCCAAGAAGTCCATGATGGTATTTTTGGTGGACACTTTAGTGGCTTAGCCATTGCTAAGTGTGTTCTTCATCTTGGCTATTATTGGCCTTCCCTCAATCATGACTTCTATGAATATGTTAAGAAATGTGAAAATGTCAATAGCATTCCAATCTCATTTGTATTCCTAGTCAAGCTCTGCAGAACCGACTCAGGACCTTTGGCCCTTTTCACAATGGGGCCTTGATCTTATTGGTCTTATTAACCCCAGTTCTTCACAGAAACATCATTCGATCATTACTGCCATTGAATATTTCACCAAGTGGGTGGAAGCAATACCACTTACCTCAACCAAATCTAGTCTTATCATTAATTTTATTTATCACACATCATCTGCCAATTTGGTGTTCCCCATAAGCTTGTTGCAGACAATAGAAAGTCTTTTAAAAACAAACATCTCAAGAAAATATGTGAGGTATTCAACATCCAACTCAGCTTCTCTTCCCCATATAATCCCTAAGATAACAAAAGTGAAACTAATAATAAAACTCTTCAAAACATTCTTTCCAAAACCATTGATCAAACAGGTCGTAATTGGTATCTCCACTTCATTTCACCCATTGGGCCTATCAAACTAGAATTTGTAGCTCCACAGGGGCTACGTCCTTTTCTCTTGTTTGCAGCATTGAATCCATCCTTCCTCTCGAAGTTCAAATCCCATCTTTGTGCATGTCCCTTCGCAGCTTCATCTCTAATAAATATTATCACCAATCTGGTCTAACAACTCGAGATACTAGATGAGCATCGCCTTCTCACTCTTGAACACTATCATGTTTATCAAGAACGCGTCAAAACATGCTTATAATAAGCACCTTAAGGAGCATGAATTTAATGTCGGTGACCTTGTCCTCAAAGAAAATTAGAACGTCACTACTCTAGAAAGGAGCCAACGTGGAAATTTTTCCCCCATCTGGATCGGACCATACATTATTACACATAAGTATGGGTTGGGATCCTATCATTTGACCTCCTATACGACACACCGGAAGTGGAACTGTTTAATGCATTTCACTTGTGACAATTCTATTGTTAGCACATTTACCAATGTTCCCTTAGTCATGTCTTTATATCATTCCTCCATCTCAACCCCTTCCATATCTCATTGTGATGATTTGGAACTATGTGGTCTTCCATCACTTCCTAGATGTGACCTTAAATATGGGTACCACGGCTCTTCCCATAGCATATTCCTTATGGATAGGTTCTCCCCTTTGGTGGAAACCCTACAATCATCACATCCATCTCCATCTCATTAACCTATTAGAGTCATGCAAAGGGTCCAGGGATGTCTCTTACACATTATCTCTCCCCTCCTAAGTGGTCTACTTCGCTAGTCTCATCTCTCTCCCATGTAAAATCAAAAATCATGGATGCTCAAATAAAAAAATCAAATTTATCAAAAGCAGTGATCCTCGAAGGATAGTTGTTCATGTAAAAAAAGGAAATCAAAAGCATGAAATAAAAAAATAGATCGGTCCCTCGAACGATGGCTATCATTTATTCTTGTCATCTATATATTGTAAAAACTAGACCATACCCTCGAAGGATGGCTACTCCTCATGGCATTTTAAGGCTTCCCACATCGACCAGACCTTCCATTTTATCAAAGATCCTAGAAATCTTCCCGCATTGATCAGCTTTCTCTTTCCCCTTCCCAGAGCTGGGGCATAGTTTTAGGGAACACCACTTTTAGAGAACCCTCTTTCCTTTGTACAATTATATCTCAAACCCCTTTTGTCATGTCAACATTAGGTTTATGAGATCATCTCATCCATGTCTCTTCATGATATTTAAAATGACTAACCATCATTGGTTATTTACTAGCATTTACTTTGGTCGCATGTGCCTTGCGTCACCCAGGATCCTTTCTTGTTTACCTCCAATGTGGTTGGAGGCATGTTTTCCCTCACATGATCCTTAACATAACGTAGTCTTGTTTGTACCTTTAGGTCGTTATGCTTATAGTTGCGCCTTATTTGTTGTTAGTTTATCTCTATTTCCAAAAGTCTCATTAGGCCATACTTATATCCCTTTATTGGACATACTTCCTTCAAGTCCACCTTTGTGGCCATTTCCCTTTTAGGGCATTGTCTTTTCAATCTCGAAGTCCACTTCAATGGCCATATTTACTCTTCCTTCGGGCATTTTACCTTACATTATCCTAATCTAATTTATGCACAGAATCTACTTGGTGTCTATACCATTTTCCCCACTTGGGCATATTTTGCTTTTTACTTTTTGCTTTTGTGGCCATATTTTCCCCTCTTGGGGCATATTATCTCTTCATCCATCTTTTTCGGACTCTGCCTTCTTGGCATTTTCATGTCCCATTGGGCACCATACATTTTATCCTTGTTCATAGTGAACGCATAGCCTTTTCACCCGATTCCTCATGTACAAAGTATTTTGCATACCTTTTCGCATATAGTTGTGTAAATTTTGATGACTTTCCCTTGACCCATTGGTCATCCCAACATGCATCCATACTTAATGATCTTCACCCACTCACTAGTCCATAGAACGTTGTTGTCTATCTCCGTTGAGACCGTAATTATCCCTTACCGATGTTATAGTGGAGTCACTACCATAGGTATTATCCTTATTATGGTCATGTTTTCCTAGGGCATCTTGCCTTGGTTATGCTTTCACCCATCTTTTCATCACCCACCCGCCCTTCGTCATCTATTTTTTTCAAACACGTCATTGATTTCCTTTGGCGTCATTGATCCCCATTTGAGGGGGAGCTTACCATCATTACTTTATCCTCACCCGACCCTTTTTTTCTCTAAGTGGCTTACTACCGCAAACCACTCAACAAAAAAGGGGCAAAATGTAGACACCTAAATTTGGTATCTATCCCTTCATCACACTATGTGCGCATATTTTATTATTCATCCTCCTTATTTAATCAAATGCCCTCTTTGGATTTAATTAATCAGTCCCTATTAATTAATTAAATTCCCATCACCTTTAAATCCTATTTAATCAACATCAATTAATTAATTAATCATGCCCTAACAAACTTCCCATTTTGGAATGCTTTCATTCCAAATCTACACCCCTGATTTCCCTACACTTTTTCTAACCTATCTCCACTGCCAACTCACCTACATCTCATCCCCAAACAACCCATTCCTGCCTAATGCTTTAAAGCATTCGACTAGCTCCAAAAATAAATGGAATCATACCAAAATCAAAAATATCTTCCCATTAGGGAAACTTCCCCCACGATCGGTGGCGACCCATCCCAGTCGCCATCAACCCTATAAAGCTAAGTAATTTATTTATGTTCTCCACCAAGTGCATGTGAATCCAAATCTTTTCTTACAAACTTGTAGGCAATTTTTCATTCCTAAACATTCCTGAATCCATTACAAATCTCTCGAGACCTCTTTGCAACGCGTACATACGTCAATCGAGATTGGATTTCTTGTGAGATTTTCATTGTTTTGCATAGCTTTAATCAGCTTTATCATATTATCTTTTATTTTTCACATCTAACCTTTTGCAGGTCTAGATCATCAACTACAGAGCTCACAGATTTGTCATCAACTTCTTTCTACAAATATGTTCTTATGCAAGTGATCATTTGGATTTCATTCCTTGATTCATCAATCCTTTTCATAGTCACGGTCGACCCTATTAGGTCATCATCGACTCGACCTCGAGTAGCCTTTTCCTTCTATTCCGAGCTATCCTCATCCCCGCATGTGCTTAGCCTCTCGTTTCGCTTTGTTAATCCTCATCCAGCTCCTCTATTATAAAAAAATCAACCTACTTGCATCCCAGTCATCGTCGACCAAGGTCTTGGTTTCAATATTTCGCATTAACCTCATTTTCTATGGTTTTTCTTGGTTTATGTCTCTTCGGATCTTCTCTACGAAATATCCCAACATCTTTAAACTTTTGCAGCCTACTGATTTCACTCAAATCCTACATAGTCTGCATATTTTCCCCATTTTCTTGATCCAACCTCCTAGTCATCGTCGACCTACCTTTGCATAGTCTGGGTCATCAAGTTGACCTAGACCAATAACAAATACTTTGTAGTTATTATCATCTAAATAGCTTTAGACCAATTTCTTCCATTTTTCAAATTCAATGATAGCTTTGTTTTTGCATGCTTTTGCTTTCACATTATTTTATCTAAAAATGGGGGCTGACATCCACCAAGGAAGTTAACACTTCTTAGGTATTATTTTTCGAAACCCCCGCCTATCTATCTAATCAAATCATGTTTCAGTCTTATTTGCAGGTTTGGTAGCAACAACAATCCATCATTCAACTACCCATATCAAGCATCAAGCATCCGAGGTAACATAAACCCTCTATCATTTCTAAGTTGTTAATTCTTCATAGTTGGTGCATTAATTTGATTAACGAACGAGAAATTTGGACAACATGAGTGTTGGTGAAATCAACTAATTTTTCATACGACAAATTATTTCACCAACAAATTCATATAAGAAGAACATGACAACTGCTTTGAACAGGCTTGGTTCTATTACTTATTGGATTTTGAGCTTGTTGTAGCCCTTCGTTGGGCCACCTATCATGTGGAATAGGATCTCTCCATCCCTCCTGAATTTCTAGTCATCCTCTTAATTTTTATTATTATTATCACTTGATTGTAAAATGAGTTAGCACCCATCAAAGAAGCCCATTGGTTCTTGGGATCGACCTTTTCTGAGGAACTCCTCATATCTTTTTCTAATATTTATCTTGTTCATCTATCTTTGCATGCAGGTTCTCTCATACGATATAAGGATTCTTGTATTTATATTTCACACATTCATCTCGACATTGTATTGTCGGCGTAAGTATCATTAAACCCTATCATCTTTTGAGTTATTGGTAATTAATTATACATAAATAAACCAAAATTCATCATAAACACACACACACACACACACACACACACACACACACACACACACACACACACACACACACACACACACACACACACACACACACACACACACACACACACACACACACCTATCGGGAGGGGAATTGCATGGGTTTAAGGCATGTTCATAGTATTTCTATGTAGTTAGCGCTCACTCACCACATGAATCTTGAAGAACCTCGAATTAATTACAAACTAACCCATTTTTAAGTCACAAAAGGAGAGCTAAGAATTCAACACGAGAAGACATTTGTAGGTAAATAAGAGTGATCACGCAAATCTAGATACATATCCTATATCTATATACATGGTTCAACACATGACAAAATTAGGATTCATGTTACAATAGAAGAGGATGAATTCGCTAAGATGCATTCATTGGATGAACTTATCTCAAGCGAATGAAATTTTATTCAACTTACTACCATAATATTTTATTTTATAGACATAGAAACTCTACACAACATCCTAGTCTAGTTTCATATCACTATCATACCACTACGTCAAGTATAATAATGAATTCCTTCTAAAATTTAACCCTAATTACCATAATATATCTATTAAAAATTTATGTCTAAGGAAAACATCTATCCTTAGAGAATTCTAGGACCATATTTTTGTATTTAAATACATGTAGAGCCTATAGAAGGCATATTAAGAGAAACCAAATGTTCATTATGCACTTCCTCATGTATGGATTCCTTAGCTAACTTATCTTTATGAAATTTTGGTAAAATACCTAATATCATATCAATATCCTCGGGGACCATTTTACCTCTTTATTAAATTGAGAAAGTCTTTATACATAATATTAATTTACATATTTGAGGTCACTACTTTATATCCTATTCTCATCATAATAATCATCATTTTTCTAAGCATGGTTGTTAAAAAACTTTTAGGATCAATAATATCTTCAATAACCACAACTTTTTTATTCATATATACATTATCCATATTCAAATCAATAGAGAAAGAACCATCAATATCATTAATAACAATCATTTTATTTTCTAAACTTCAACGAATTTGAATATTATCAATAATAGCACCATTCAATATAGCACTTCGCCTATTAGGTATATCCTTTCTTAGATGTCATAATATTTAAATAAGAAAGCACCAAGAAAGTTAGGGCTGATGATATAAGTAATTTAAATATGTTCATGTGCTTGGAAAATGAAAAAATGTAATTCCTTATACTCATCGGACTATCCAGGATAGTCACCCCGATCCCTCACAATCTCCCACTGATCAACACAACAATTAACACTACTCTTCCCCTCACTTCTTCAGTCATTATCCCCATTAGTGTCCCTACTCAATATGCCCAAACATCATATCCCTTGTCTAGGAAGTATGATCTTCTTACATCCAACATGCCAATCAATGCTTCCCAACCCCCTTTCATGGGTGCTTTACATTATGCAATGTCTAACCCTTTTCAACAACAATATCAACTTGTTCATACCCACATTCCTACTCAAAGACTCCCACGATAACTCCCGCCCAATCCCAAAGAATCCTATCATCTTCCCATCATCCAAAGAACATTTCTTTCAACAACCACCCTTTCAATCACAACCCATGGCTTACCCCCAACAAATTCCTCAAACACCAACACATCCACAAGTTTATCAACAAACCCATCCAACCACTTCTTACATGCAACCACCACCCCTCATCCCCCAACAGACTCTTTCAAATGATCCCATGCATGCCCTTGTAAATAGGTTAGCCAACCTTGAAGCTACAACTTTAGGGACCAAGGTCTCGTTATCATATGAGCAAATATGTAATGAGCCCATTCACCCATCCATACCAATTAAACCATATCCTCTACACTAGGAATTGCCAAAATTTGCTAAGTTCAACAAAAAAGAAGATCCACAACAACATATTCGTGCATTTAAACATGCATGTTATCTTATTGCACATGATCAGGACTTGATGCTTCACACTTTTCCCATGTCCTTGGTTGGTCATGCCTTGACTCGTACAATAACATCCAATGAATATTCAATATTCTTTTCTCCCAACTCGCGTGAGCTTATTTCTAGAACATTTTTCAATTAACATTGCGTGAAAAATAACCATCAATGAGTTATACGTCATCCAACAATTTTTAATTTTTTCTTGATAACAAATTATGGAGGGTTCTCGTATGTCAAATTTTGTGGAATGGAAACTCTTGTCCTTAGTAGCTAAGCCTAAGAGATTTATACAACTAACATGTACAAGTTTGAGATTTAATTTAAAAATTCCCCAAATTTCATGTGTGTGTGTGTGTGTGTAAAAACTTGACATTTGTTCGATTTAGAAATTTCAACTAATTTATAAAAGAAGAAGAATTTGAAAACGATGGTTATGATATTATTAATGATGCTAACCGTTTGTATATATTTAATCATCCACATGTATTAGTCTCCATAGTGGATCTAACACCATTTATAATTTATTATTACAAATAAATTAACAATATTTGAAGGAGAAGAAAAGTCCTGTTTTGAATGGTGAATGAAGAACCATTTATCATGTTATAACTTTTAAATGTATAAATGAATACTTAAATTTATAAAATATTTAATTCATATTTTAAAAAAATAAAAAATTTGATTCAAAATGACCCATGGGAAGAGAAATGATAGAATAATGGGAGAGGTTTACATATTTGATACCAAGATTTGAGAGGAATAATGATGTAGACTTTTAGCTAAAGTCCCACAACCAATTCACACATAGTACCTTAACTTACTATAATCTATACCTTATCCTTGTCATGATGATTATCTATTTCTTTTTTAATATGAAGAACCATTATATATTATAATTAAGCACGGTCTCCCAACCTCGGTAAACTTTAACTTGGCATGAGGAAGGGACCACCAAGTGCACAAGTTTCATACTGCCTCTATTCAGTTGGTGCATAGGTATCACACCTCCTCCATATAGTTGGCACACACTCAAGGACGTTGGTCGGACTACTCTGATAGCACGCAGGGACTTCGGTCAGACTATTCCCCATGCTCAAAATGCCAATGGGGTTTGAACCTTGGACCTCCTCTTAGTAAATGCCTGGACTTTACCAATCAACCAAGACCCCATTGGCATGATGACTACCTATTTCACAAGAAAAGCAACAAACATATAGTATTTTTCTTCAAAATGATGTATGGAGAAACGTGTACATTGCACCCCTAAAAAGCATACTTATGTAGATTCACTAAAACAAAGACGTTTCTTTTTATATCATTCTAATATTTTGAATAAAAAAGCTATATATTATTTTTAAAATATGGAATAATGTTTTACCGTCTCCGAGATTAAGTGAAAAGATTTTGGGAAAAAAATTATTATAATCAATATGATTTACCACGAAGTCAACTAAACATTATAAAATAAAGAGGAAATTAAGTAACTAGAGTAAGGAGGCTAACAAGAGATGGTGAATTCTACTTAGTCAACTAATTTTCCCTAGTGTTATCTTGTAGGTCAACCCATTTAGATATGGATTCTTATTCGGTGTTTTTATTATTATTTTTAATGCCTTTGAATTATCATTTCATGTTAAAAAATTGTGAGGAGTCAACCGTAGAAATTGTCATGTTAAGGTGTCACGGAACAAATGACTAATCAACCCAACTATGAAAGGAGTTGCGAGAATAACTTGGATGATAATCCCTTACAATATTAGATAAAGAAGAAGACGCGTGAATCATTTTGCGTAAGTAACATTTCCCACACCTCTAAAGCTATTTTATTATATGCATGCACCACACATAGACATTTAACACCTTGTTCATTGAAGGCATTTTATTGTGGACCAAGCTTTGGTCATGTTTTGAATATGGATTGGGAGTTGTTGAAAGCATCGGCTGGTTGCAAGCCATTAACAATTGTTTTTTTGGGGTTTTCTTGTACATAGTTTTACCCATTACCAAACTTCTAGAGTCGTAATCTCCCTTGTATGACACACAATTTTGTTGGTCGAATATGTTGCTATCTTTCAAAATCATTAATCTTATGATTGTGTCATAAATATCAATCAAATCATTATTTTTTTGGACCACCTCTTTCCATAGAATTGCAGAAGCTTATCTACATAATTTTTAATTTAGTGAATATATCCAAATTTGTATGTACTTGCAATAGGATGTCAAGGAATTAAAAATACCACATGAAATCCCATAATTTAGTAGGACCTTACATTTCGATACCTAGCATTGTTTTAATGGTAGCAGCTTAATATGATCTTACTATAGAAAACTTACAATTACATATCATTTTTTTAGATAAGGTAAAAATAGGGATCGGCTCCCAGGGGCCATTACAAAACAAGGAACAAAAACCCACAAACAAGAAGGAAACGGAAAAGTCCAAGAAAGGAGTTAAACATGCTTAACTCTTACATTGAAGAACATGACTTTGTACCAAAGAGAGAGAAACATAGAGAAAGAGAACCAGTGTCCAAAACTACAAAACAACGAAGTTATCCAAAATTCTGCAAACAATCCAGGAAACACTAGCTAATTTTTGGAGATTACAATTACATATCATTAGTCATAATTAAATTTTCCTATTTATTTAGTGCATAGTAGTATATAGTTATTAGAAGGTTTAATTTCTATAAAGTTGTAAATAATATATTTTGTATGTCATGTCACCAACACAATGAAACTTGAGTATAGTTCAGATTTTTTTCTTTTTCTTTTGGACTTGCATTTTTCAATGAGTGAAACTATTTGTCTTGTGTACCAAAAAAATCTACTTCTCAAAATATGAACATTATGTAGGGAATAAATTTACACTATAATTGTAGCAACTCGTTAAGTAGCGAGGTTTGGGTTCTTAGCCAACAAAATATAATTCTTTTTTAATAACAATCGCATTGCATCTATAATTAAGTTTGAGAAAATTAAATGAGATTTACCTTTAGCACTAGATATAAATCTTCTCTTTGAATGCACAATGTTAGTAATATGAGGCTACACAATCCTTTTCTAACAAATAATCTATTATGTCTCCACTTAATGTTTACACCTACTTAAATAAAATGCTAGTATTTATTTATACATGTTTACGAAATGTTTTAAAATTACATTATTTAGCAACATTATGTTAAATGGATCGCTCATTCTTTCATTGACATGAACATACTTTGTATCTAGGTCAGTCACTTAATTTCAACCCAGAAACAAAAGTACACAACCATATTTACTATACATGTAATAAAGATATATTACAATTAGAATGTTAGTTGAACAAAGATGAAAGAAAAAACAAAGAAGAAAAAATAGGCAAATGAACTCCACCAACAATATTGTAAATACACCAAAGTTATAAAAAGACAAAAACATCATTGCATAAAGGAAGCACATTAGAGGTTTTATGAAAAATAGATCAGTAACTTTACGCATAATGTAAACTTGCATGACTTATAAAGAATCCTTTTCGGAATGAAAAAATTATTAAGAAAAACGGATACATTTCTAATATGTAATGTAGAAAATAAAAGTCATTTCTCACATTGGAATAATATGGACCCTAATATACAACTAAATTGTCTAAAAACTTATTCAAGTAAAAGAAATTCGAGATAGAAATGTTGAACCCAATAATCTAAGTAATGCATGTGTGGAAGGCGGTACAAATACAATAACCATACCATATATTTTCTTTAATACATAAAAATAATTTTTAAAAAACTACCTTCACAAGCGGGACAACTAGACATACTCGTTGCTAGAAAAAATGGGCCTGAATAACAAACGTATGAATGGTTTGTACGTCGGTCTTATGTAATAAAAACGTTAAGCTATAAAATAACTCATAATAAATATTATGGTGCATATAACTTGATGAAGATGTCATTCATGCATTACCTCTTCATTATGCATATGCTTCCATAAGTCTTCGCCAAATAATTATAGATATTCCAACATCAAAGTGTATATAAGAAGAATTTTACAAATCATAAAATAGCTATCAAGAATACTAATAGGAACAATCATCTTTTGTACATGTTAACTTATACACACAAATATGGAAGAAATGTGAACATACTTATAAGATCTAAGTGCATTATTAATGACTTCAAATGAGTGGACTCTTATTGGCATGTCGCCAATGAATGAATACATCACGAACATACTGTTATGATATGAATTGGAATTTATGAAGAGAATTATATGAGTATGGTTTACATATAATAAAATAATATGACAATAGACTTGGAAAATATTCCCTATTTCCATATGCTGTTCAATTTTACGGTACAATGCCGAAACATGAAACAAGTTTAAAAACATATTGATCTTGGCTTGGTTAAAGTCAACATAATCCAACGGACGAAAATTTTCTCCACACCCAAGTAAGGCTTTGAATGTAGTAAAGATCGAGATAATAAAGGAAGATAAATTTAAGTTACATTTTTCAAATTTGTTAGAGTTGAGTCATTGGTCTCGTAATATGTTGTTTAGAGTCTAGATTTATGTTGTTTATCATGTATTGTCTTTATCATCAATATGTAGTAAAAGTATTTAAAAAAGATTTTATTTTTATTTTTTTACGTATTGTCAAAATTAAAGAGTTAAGTGTTATCAAATGGGTTGTGGCTCAACATTGAGGATGATAGTGTAAACGGTGTTGCCTAGCCATCCACCGGGTTCCACTCTTACAAGATACATGTATAAAAAGGGATGAGGTCGAGATCGTGCCCAGCGACTTTGGCAAAATGGATACCCCTCAGACCTGACATCTAAGCTAAAGGGGACTAGATTAAATCCAAGCCTTTAAAAAAGAGTTGAGTGTTGACATCAAAAGTGTGTTGTCACTTCAAATTGCGATGTTGTTATAAGTGTTAAAAATAAATGAGTATTTGTCATCGTATTATTGCTAAAGTTTTTCGGACTATACCCTTCGGGCTTAATCCACAAGAGAAGGATTTAAAAAAAATTGTCGAGAAACAACAAAAAAAAACAACGTATAAAGTGAATTGGCAAAACAGTGTTGACAACCCATCCCGATGGATCCTTCGCGGTTGGAGAAGAAGACAAAGGAGGAGTATTTTCCTTAATCGCATTTGTTCCTTTTGGGACCGACCACTTTGTTAATGAGTGCGTTGTCAATTCAAATTCGGTTTCGCATGTTGTTATAAGTGCTAAAAAAGTAAATGAGTATTTGTCATCGTTAATTTTATAGTAACATTGAGTTAACATGTTCATCAATATATTTTATGTCATCTTGTCAATTTTGTATTTATTTTGTATCAAAAATAATCTTTACTTACCTTTTCGTTGTCTACTCAAATAGTGTAGTTGTCATCAAGAGTCTCATTATAAGTCATTTTGTGTCGTCAAAAGTCTTAAAAAATTGCCTTATGGACATATTATTGGTGTAATCCGACGTCCTATGAAAAATAGTGTGTTTCACACTATGGGAAGAGAAAATAATAAAGTACAATGTGGAAACTAGTGAGTTTCGAAAGATCCAATTTGCTTCCGAGTGGTAGTGGTAGTTTCTTATGTTGTTTGAGATCAAGTGGTACCCGGTCAAACAACGGTGAATACAATTAAGAACATTTGTTCTTATGGATGTAATGTGAATACTTTTCCTATTTTTGTGTGAGCAGATTCCTATGTAACACCCCGATGTAAAAAGGTTGCGAGGAACAAAAGCACCAATGTAAGGTAGTTGAGAGTGTGAATATTTTTCTACCATGCTCATACTAAATGGGGGAATGTTAGGAATATTATAGTGTTCCACATGGTTTGATATTTATGTATGGTAAATATTTATGTGTAAGTAAATGTAAATGAGTTGTTGAATAACAACTCATATTGAACTATATTGTTTATGTGAGATTTGGTTGTTAAACCAAACTCACGTATTTAGGGAGAGTGGTTGTAGGAGGTTTCCTATTTTATAGGAAACATCCTCCCTATATATTTGTTGTTAGTCCGATATGAAATATTGAGTGATTAACAATGAGTTTTATTATGTAAATCTGGTACAAATATTATATGTCATCCAAATCTTGCATCTTTATTTATAAATAATAGGTTCGGGCTTTCCATAACGAGATAATAGTTCAAAAACCTCCACACATTACTGCTAGTACAAGTTGGATGTACATTTTCATTTACTTTCCTTCATATTTGAATTTTAAAAACTACATGGAATGTATGCATGCTAACGCCACACATTTTTTATTTTACATATTATATATATGAATGGAAAAATATAGGCCTTACCCACATCAATAGATTTATATGGATTTTAAATACACCTAATGTGGACACCTTAACTTAGGACAACATTGAAGAAATAAACAAAGCCAAATCCTTTTCGATACACATATAAAAATTGGAATCCATGAAACACAAAACAAGTAAACAGTACAATCCATGGATCTTCTATTAATGATCCATGTTTGATGGAAACTTTATATATATATATATGATCCTTACAAGGGCTGACTTAATTGTTTGCAATGCCACACCAAATGTATTGAATACGATTTATTAGGAAAGAAGGGACTGATTTTTAATGTCATTACAAGGAGCCTTGAGCACTACAAGTTTTCTTTTGGTTATTTATAAATGAAGGCACTCATAGAACATATAAACCTGTTTGTAATAATGATAGTTTAAAAGTTTCATTTGTAACATCTTGTCAATATTGTGTGCCAACATATATTTCCAACCTGTAATTTCAGAGTATGTTGTATTAAACTACATTACAAATATGCATCAAAAGTAGAGAAAATTTTGAAATATAATCATATCCTTGCTAGAATTTCACAAAATTTTCCTTAGTAACATCTTGCATTAGTTGTATATCACAAATTCCTAATAGCAATTGTTACAGATCGTGAAATCATTAAATAATAAATGTTTCATATGTTGCAGAACTTCCTCTTATGTTACGCAGCTAATCTTTCTTAGCTCAAATGTTAGAAAAGGTATTTCATCATATTTCCCACAACATAATATACTCCACCCATACAACAAGAATTATTGATGCCTACATGAAGCATTTTATTAGTATGGAATCATTTTCTCTTACAAAGACTGATATATCTTTTTTATATGATGAATATTGTCAAAAGCGCAAGTGGAAACTTCAAAAACAAAAAGGAATTACGTGCATCTTTACACAATTCTATCCTATTCCACCGAAATATATTTATTCTTACGATGTCTTTGTATTGGATTGAGCTCATATTGTACAAACCTTTCCATGACAACAAAGAATCCACTACAGTGAAAAGGGCGTCAACTATTGATAAGAAACAACAAATAGAAAACTCATATCGTGCATGACATCAACCACACCCATCATGAAATTGATGTTACATTAGAAGATGGTGATGATGAATTCCATACTAAATAAATACCATAAGTAGAACAATGAAAAATCAAGTCTCTATTTCAACGTGACAAAATATTTAATTAAGTTACCTTGAAATACTTAGCCAACATGGCAATGATAGAAGCTACAACTGAAACATAGATTTGTTGTCATTAGAATATAAAACAAAGCAACATAATTTATCAATGTATATTAATCATGCCCACATCTTATTGTTCATGCACCAAAAGAACAAATGTGACATACATTGCCTTATAAGAAGCATGCAACTTTTCAAATTATTCTATAACACTTCATAAATACATGTCAAACAACGCTGCTCAAAATGATCATTCAAGACACAACTAGCACCAAAAATGATATTTGATCAAACACATTAAACATACCATGTCTTCATCATGTGTTGCCCTTAAAATTAGAAAACAAAGTAACATAATTTATCAATGTAGATTGAGTATCCCCATATCTTATTGCTCATGCACCAAAAGTGGAAATGTGACATACACTACCTTATATGCAACACACTACTTTTCAAATTATTCTATGACACCTCATAAATACATATCAAACAACATCACTCAAAATGATCATTCAAGGCACAACTAGCACTAGTAAAGGATATTTGACTAAACACATTAAATATTTCATGTGTTTCCATTATAATTATAAAACAAAGCAACATAATTTATCATTATAAATCAATTATTCCCGCATCTTATTGCCCATGCACTAAACAAACAAATTCAACATGCACTATCTTATAGGAAACACATCACTTTTCAAATTATTCTACAACAATTCATAAATACATGTCAAATAATTCCACTCAAAATGATAAATCAAGGCACAAATAGCACTAACAAATGATATTTGACCAAACACATTAAATATGCCATGCCTTCATCATGTGTTACCCTTATAATTAGAAAACAAGCAACATAACTTATCAATGTTTATTAAGTATGCCCACATATTATAATTTATCATTTTAAGAGTCAAATGCATTTGACTCTCATAATATTTCAATATATCGGTGTGTATGGAAAATCAATCTAGACAAGAGAACTCAGGATGTACTAAGCAAGGATAGAAAGAGTGTGTTTATCTTAGCAAGAGTGCATTGTCAAAACCAACAATGTCAAAGAGTAAATTGTCAAATTTGAGTGCCTAAATGTTTCCTCCTTAATTATAAAAATGAAAATTGCATGCTTAAATTAAAATATACTTGAGTATGTAGACACACTTTACCTTCATTTGGAGTTTTTTTGTGATTTTCTTATTGTGCTTTGTGTTGGCATGCTCCATGATGAAACATGTAACATAGAGTGTAGTCAATGTCCATAATAAAAACTGAACTTTAACTCAAGTATAAAGTGTAATATGTAAAACTTACATTTGTATAAAGTGAAAATAAAGAGATGGAAAAATGTGGAAGGAATACACATGTTTGTTTTTTGAGGCAAGAAGCTCTCGTTATTTACTTGTACTTGGATATTTGGATTGCTAAACTTCTTTAAAGGATTAGTGGTGACTAGTCCCCATTTGTGTTGAGGAGAAACTAGATTCTTTGGGTGCATGTAACCCAACATGAAGTAATAAAGAAAGAGAGAAGAATAATGAGGTACCAAAGAAAATCGTGAAGGAAGAAATAATCTATCAAATTCATTTAGAAACTCTAATATCTTCCACTTTAAATGTAAGAGGCAAGGAAATAATACCTACGAATAACTCAACCGCTTTGATACTTTCCATAACCCCATGGACCACACTTCTTTGTAAAAAAATATAAGCTCGATTTTACAAATAAAGACACACATTAGAAAAGAGAATGAGTTCCCCCATTCCTTTCCCATATATCATACAATTGAATACAAGTTCTACTGAAATGTAGATGGATAAAGGAGGTCCATGCCCCAAGATCCTTGAAAATGCAATCTGAAACCAAGTGTCGTGGTGAAGGAGTGAAGTACTTCATGCCCCATGAACTCTTACTCGAACTAAATCAAATGAATATGAAATTACACCAAGAAATAATTCCTAAATAGAAAATATGATCCTCTTTATGAAATTTGGCATATCTACCTCTTGGGAAAAACCATGTGAAAGGGTCATAACCATTACGGTCTTGACCAAGATGTATGTTTTTGACCTTGTGCAATATTTTCTAAATTTTTATATTTGATATTATTTTTAGTTCTTGTAACTTTGTATATATCTGTGTATGAACCCATAATTTTTCTTGTGTTTGTTATATGTTATAATATATGTATGATAAAGTGTTTAAGCACATGGCTAAAAAGAATAGATGTGTAACCATGTATATGATAAGTCTAATAATCTGCACATGAGCACATAGAATGCATGTAATGGTGGCCACTAATGATGAGATCCTAAACCTAAAAGGGGGATGTTTGTAGTGGAAATAATGACAAATGACAAGAGAAACAATAGTAATAAGTAATTCACAAGAAAATAAGTGCAAAGATAGAGCAATAGTGAAATCGAGAGACAATGGTATCCAATCAATGTCACACAAAAGGCATAGAGCCAAAACATGGGACACCTATGGTGTCATAAGAAAATCAAGGCCTTTAGGATTACAAACAATGTCATGCAAAAGAGGCATAGAGCCACAAACATGGGACACCCACAATGTCAAAAGACAAGCAAGTACTTTAGGTGTGAAAACAAGGGGACAAACAAGTAGTAACATACAAAATGAGTAAACATGTATAACAAACAAGAATGTTAGAATGTGATGAAAGAAAATGAAAAAATACATGTGCAACAAGACATGTCAACGTTATACAAGACATATGTGTTATTCTTGTTAGTTTGTAAAATATCAAGTACACAATGTATGCAATCAAGCATAATGATGAAGTAGAAATGAACTATAATGAAATAATGGTGCATGTATAATGTGGAGGTATGCCCTAAGATAATAATGTAAGGAACCATAATAGATCTTATTAACATGTATCGATTTATGTATCCTACATCAAATTCAATATACCTCATGAACGCATGTATGTGAAAACTAAATATATATCCTATCTATAAAACCAATGTGAAAAACAACATATATAATGTAAAGTGCTGATAGAAAAAGCTAAGTGCATAAGGTCTTGATTTTGTGTTTTTACAAATATTTGAATTTTTTGTGTGTTTTGAAATTATGTCAATTTTTTTGTATTTTTAATGCTTAGCTTATGTACAAAGGATGAGGATAGCTCAATATCTACCCAAGAATAACCTTGTGAAGAGGTGAATATGGGCCATGAGAGATGAGATGTGCACTAGAAGACTTATGAGGAATCCTGGGAGAATGAGAGCCACTAACGATAATCATGTGTAAATGTAGAACCTAAAATGGTGAAGGAGGTGCAGGCCTCAAATGTGTCATAGGATGTAGAAACCTAAGATTCATAGCATGATAAAAACTTAAGTTGGATAAAACCACTATAATTACTATGAGTAGAAGGCTTTGAATTGAGATTTGTGATTATAGTATGATGTCGGAAGAGATGGAAACCATTGATATTGATTTTGATTTATGTGTGAAACCCATTGTGATTGAAGAGATATGATATATCATGTGATGATGATGGATATTATTAGCATTATTAGAAAACATATTGGAAATGTGACCCTTACCAAAGTACGTAGGAGAATATATAGTGCAAGGAAACCTATTCTTGGAAAATAAGGAAGGGATATCCACATATGCCCTCAGGTAATTAAGAAGGGATGTCACATTGGTGCATATAGACAAAGATCAAATATTTGGGTGAAAATTGAGTGAGAATGTAATGTTAGGTGCATTTATTTTTGTTGTGTTGAATTTTGGAATATTGACACACAGTTCTACCATAAGAACTTATCAAGAGTATGAGGAGGTGAATTCAACTTTGGGTGCGATATTTTTCCATTTGTGTGGATTTATGCTTGGCGATTAGAAGCTGAGAAATTTATAATTATTATAGTGAAATAGTGCCATTTGCTTCATTATTAGCTTTAAGACTTTAAATATTCTCATTAGACATATCACGGTGTTTAGGATCATCACAAGAGTAATAATAAATAAAGTCATTTCGATCATTAAAATTGAGTAGTAGTGATAAATCAATGTTATCCATAAGATTATTCTCGTATAATTCCTTGGAATGGTTGAGAGTTGTGGTGACATAAGGGTCTTTAGAAGAAAAATTAGGATTCATCTTGTATGTTTCGAGTCTTGTAGATATATACATATCATGATCATCAATAGTTATGGTTGGATAATGTTATTCATACATAATATGTGCCCCTTACTATTAATCTGGAACATGAATATGATCATTTGTATTTGCATTACAATTTATATCATTATTTGAATTAGGATTTATTCCATATTGTTTTGAAGAAGTAGAGATATTCATAGATGTATCATGTGGTGAATCATTTTGGTCATCATTACTAGCATCAATATCATATTCAACTCCATAGAGTGGATTGAAAACTTATCTACCTAAATGTTCATCTAACATATCAAATGGTTCATTTGAATCATATCCATTCATATCATTATCCAAATCAGAATATGTCTCATTTTTTGTGGAAGATTAAAGATATATGTAGAATCACTTTTTGTGTTGCCCCATGATTGAGATTTTGTATGCTCTAAGTGCTCTAAGGTGGTGGGAAATTGTTTATGCTCAATGTGTATTTTTGTTTGCATAATAGTAAGATGTAACTATTGCATTGAGATTTTCTCTACCAAAGGATGCATTACATTTTATCCTCTTTTTGGTTAGATGAATCATGTCATATGTCTAAAGGTGTATCAGTAGTATATTGTGCTCATATGATATATTTTTTGTAGCTTTTGGTACCCATTGATACTTGAGGACTTGAGATGATTGCATAGTAGAATGTTGTATATCGAAGGAAATAAACATCATACATTCAAATTGTTGTATTATTCATTGTATGCATAATAATAATTGTCACGATGTTTGTTATTCCCATGATAATTACAAAATGGTTGACCTTTGATATTTGTAAGCCGATAGTGGGAGTAGTAATGAGTAAGTAACAAAGTGATTAAATTATTATCAAGTAACTTATATAGAATATCATGATTTCTAGAACTTTTTCAAAATAAAGAGATGCTTTCTAAAGTGGTTTCCATAGTATTCAAGGTTGATCTTGTAGAAAATACACATTGGTGCCTCTAAGAATTAATTTTACTTCACTTGTATGGGAACATGTATCAAGTATGATGTATGCATCGTATTTCTTTTAAATGGTCTTATAACTAGATTGATCATGATGTTTAGAGACATTATGGATAGGGGCATTGGAAGAATCCTTTAGATTTACTATTTCATGCTTGACATATGTGATCTCAGTATTCATAACTTGAAATTGATCTTGAAAATCATGGTGTAAATCTTGAATAGAATCTAAGATATATTTATGAAAGGTGTCATCATTACTAATAGAAGGAGCTGAAATATGACTCAAAATTGAATCTACATGGGAATGTGTCATATTATCGAGAAGTATCATTTCATACACTAGTTTTGTGAGAATGTTTCGCATGTTTGATGATGTTAAAGAAAATCGTATAATGAAACTTGGGAATTTTAGCATGGGTCATGATGGAATAAAAATGATATAATAAACTCCAATTAGGTAATAAATAATAATAATCAACACATGGAGGGTCGATAGTTGAGAGATCATAAGAGATAAGACCCAAAAGTGATGTTGAGAAAACAATTATTGATGCCAAATTAATAAAATGACCATGTATGAAAATAGAAATTGAATTTGACAAAACTGAGAGAGGTATTTTTGAATCTAATTATGTGGAAGAAAAACCTCCAAGGAATTTTTCCAAAAGTATATATTTTTTTTATTATGCCCTAATTAATAAAAATAGTAATTTTGATTTTCCTAAAAAGTGTGCTAAAAATTAGGGCAAAAAAGAGTTTTTGTTAAATATAAAATTAATAATAACCTCAAAGGAATTTGAAAATAGATCCATTATGCTTGAGATATGCAATAAAAGGTGATTCGGCAATTAGAAGCCGGGGAGGAGACCCAAAGGGTAGGACCGACCATGAGACCCTATGGAAATTTGTGCAAACTATATCTAGGGTAGGTGATAGATGAAAATTAGGTTTAGATATGAATATACAATGTAAAAATGAAACCATGTGAAACTAGGGTTTTGAGCATAATGTTCAATTCAAGATTTAGGTTCACCAAATGTAATACACCCTTTTGTTAGATTTAGGAATATAAGGTTTAGTGAGTTAAGTACACTAAGGATGTAAAGGGTAGATATAAGGGGTTATTTTGATTAATTAACTTCCAACATTAATCATACAATATCATAACAACACATTCATGCTTACAATATATGCTACAAGTTGAAAATATAAGAGGATAAATGCACTTAGTTGATTACAAATGATTTTGGAAATTTTTTGATGTATCACTTGTTAGAAGTGGGAGATCTAAACTTTGATAATTCTTTATTCCTAGAAAACTATGTGATGAAACTAACTTGGGGCTAAGCTATCTGACTCTACCAAGACCTTCGTATGGTATTGTTCGTATGGTATTGACCCTACTATATAATTTTGGATCTGCTTAAAATCTAGCTCACCGGTAACTTTTAGGGATTGTCGTTTGCCTAGAAATGTTTTTAGCTATCAAACCCTAATTATCGATCATTGGTGGTTTATTTGAAGCCTCTTATAGAACATTTTGAATAAGATCTCAAACTCTATCCATGGGTAGGATACCCTGCAAAACAAACATTAGTTGGGTTTTGAGAACTCGTGTGCACCGCTGACGTTGGAAATACTTTGAAACCATACGATTTTTCCCACATATAGATGCTTGAAATATAGATGTTATGTATTTAAATCCACACGTCATTCTCCACATAGCAAGTGATATATGATTGAATGCAACTATGGTTTGAAAAGTAGTTGTTACTTGAATTTATTTGATAATGCTTGAGTTGATTTTTTTTTCTTACTAAAATACTTATAGAAGAGATGTTTTAATGATTACAAATGAGATGGTGTGACTTCTTGACTTGGTATGATGCTTCACACCTATAGTGATTACTTCCTTAATGAGTGTGCATAAGCTTTGGAAATATTTAAGGAGACTTGGGTGTATTTTTTTCATTTGGAGCAGTGTAAGAACTAAGTGTACCAACGTAATTCCATATGATTTGTAGGTGTGTAAGTGAGAGATTTTATACTTTCAAGTGCTATATCTTTCCACCAATTGGATGTCGAAGGTAAATTATCAAAGAAAGGTCAACCCATAGGGAGTAAGGGACCAATGAATAATATGAAATTCCAAACCGAAATTAGAGGATATGTCGAATCTAAAACCATAGAAAGAGGTTCAAGGTTGGATAAATGGGGTAGCTTTGACAAA
Organism: Taxus wallichiana var. yunnanensis; assembly: GCA_018340775.1. Classification (NCBI taxonomy): domain Eukaryota; kingdom Viridiplantae; phylum Streptophyta; class Pinopsida; order Cupressales; family Taxaceae; genus Taxus; species Taxus wallichiana. Next base: position 861,732,511 of record CM031234.1, read on the forward strand.
TAGGTTTCCTCCTGTGGGTTAACCAACCATGATCGCTTTTTTTGACCCACTTGGGCAATATGAGAAACCTTTACGAGAACTAGAGTTTTCATTGGAGTGTCGATTGGAGAATTTTATATAGATGTTATGTATTTAAATCTCAAAATCTATCAATTTATCAATTTTTATGGCTTTTAAGCAAGCTAAGGATAGACTTTGGGATGTAACTGAGTAGATCTCCCTTTGAGGATAAAAATCTTTGTATGGAGTGTGTTTATCTTAATTAGAGTGCATTGTCAACCCGACAGTACTCGGGCATGATGGAGGTAAAGTAGTTGTATATACCCTAATTATATTCAATATGAAACCTAATTGATTTTAGTGAATTAGTACACATAAGGGATGTAAGTGATGTAAGTTTAGCAACAAGTGATTCTTATGATTAATTAACTTCAAAATTAATTATCATAATCAAAATAATTATTTTATACTTGTAATTAATATGTTAGATAATATATAAACTTGATAACACAAGAATATGAGAGCACTTAGTTGATTATTGACTATTTTAGAAAGTTACGGAAGGATGCCTTTGTTGGAACAGGAAAATATAAACTTGATGATGTTTTGTTTTTAGGACTATAATTGGAAGTTGACATGGGAAAGGACCATCTGACTCTACGAGTTTGTACCATACAATTTTACCCTTTTATACGATCTTGAATTTTTTCTTCTAGGATCTACAATTCTGCACATTTTTAGTTTCTTATACAAACAAAATAAACAAGATACCCAGTAATGTGTTATAATGGAATGGAAAGGTTGTATTTATCTTTAAAATAATGCATTTTAAAAACTTGTAGTTTGAAAGGGTAAATTGTCAAAATTTCACCCCTAATTATGAAATGATTTAATTAAATGTTTAAAGGAAAAGATACGATTGTGTAGATACACTTTTTCTTTATTAAAAAAATTCATAATCTGTTGTGTTTGGTGTTGGCATGCTTCATGATGAAACTTGCAACACGAAGTGTAATGATGCCCATGAAAAGAATTGAACTTTAACTCAATATGTAAAGTGTAACATGAAATATTTGCATTTGCATAAGAAATAAATGAAAGAGATGTAAACAAGGAAGGAATACACTTGTTTATTTGTAAAAGGAGAAACTCCCACATGTTTCTTATGCTTTAATATTTTTTTATTGAATTTGTTGAGATTTTCCAAAGTATTGGGGTTGATCAATCCCCAATTGTGCCAAGAATAAACTAGAGTGTTAGGTGCATGAAACCCAACATGTAATGTTGAGGTGAGAAGAAGAGTAATGAAGTGTAAAAACACCCCACTAAGGAAAAATAATAGATATCAAATTTATTTAGCAACTTTGATAGCTTCTCCATTGAGTACAAGAGGAATGGAAAGTATGCCTATGAATAACTTAGCCCACTTTGATACCTTACATAACCCCATGGACGACATCATTGCAGATGGATCTAGGCATGATTTTGTAATAAGGAAACACAATAGAAAAGATAATAGGTTCCCTATGTCCTTCCCATGTGTCACATAACTAAATAAAAATTTTAATGTACTAAAATGATGATAGAGGAAGGACTCTTATCCCCATATTCTATAAATTGTAGTAGAAACTAAATGTCATGGTGAAGGAGTGAAGTACCTAATGCTTTAGTTGTACTCATATGAACTAAGTGAACCGAGCTTAAGACTAGGAAAAAAACCTGAAAATATAGTTGGAAATTTGAAACTACTGAGAAATTTGATGTTTCTACCCTTGGGAAAAACCTAAGGGAAGGTTAGGATCATACCATACGACCTTGACCAATCTATATGGTTATGAAAATGTGTATTTTTTCTTAATTTATGTGTTTTTATAGATTTTTGAGTATCTATACCTTATGTGTACTTGTATCATACCCTATAATTTTGGTTTTGTTTATTGTAAGTATAGAATATACCTAGATGAATGCCCCCTCTTTTGAGGCATGTGTAAAAACAATGTTGGGCACTTGGCTCAAAAGAAAATATGTGTTCCTAAGCACTTGATGTCGATAATATGTAGAGGATTGTATAATGTTGGAGAGTTGGGCGTCACAAATAACATGTACCTAGAAAAAGGAAGGTGTGTGTGTATGGTGGAAACCATGGCATGCAAGACAAACAATTAAAGCAATAGATAGAAACCATATAGCTAATAAAAATAGTAGTATAAATGTATATAGGATAATAAAAGTACAACAATAGTGAAATAAGATACAATAAGTATACAAACAATGTCACATAAAAGGTGTAAAGTTGCAAACATGGGATACCCACAATGTCATAAGATAATCAAGGAATGCATGCTTACAAACAAGAGCAAAGCAATAATAATCCAGATAGTCACTATGCCACAAACATGGGACACCCATAGTGTCATAAGAAAAACAAGGCACATAGGCCACAATCAATGAAAATAAATCAAGCGATAATACACACACAAGTAAGTATGCATGAAGTAAGAGTGTCAAGACATGATAATATAATAAATAATCAAATATGTGTGAAAATATGTGAAACAAGAGATGTTAATGACGTACATGACACATGTGTTAGTCTTGTTAGCTTAAAATGTAGCATGTACAAAATATATGTAATCAAACATAATGTGGAATTGTGAAGGAACTATAATAGAACAATAACACCTAGATGTAGTAAAAATAGATGCCCCCAAATGTATAAGAATTTTGGGTAAAGGGTCCAACCAACACCTATCATTTTTTAATTCTCTGTGTATGTCATGCATCATGCTCAAAATACCTCATGAACACATGTTTGTAAAGAGTAAAGAAGGGTGGTATCTATCTAGCCAAAGTACAAACACAATGTATAATGTAAAGTTATAACAATTCAAGCGAAATGTATAGGTCCTTATTTTGTATTTTGTAAATATATGAATGTTTTTGTATTTTGAAATTTATGTTAATCATTTTATATTTTTGAAGTGTTTGGTTATGTACACAAAAAGGGGGTAGCATTGGGCTATCTGATGAGAAACTATGGAAGAGGTGGAGCAAATGTGGGAGAAGATTCGGTGGGCTCATCTCATTTAGTTACATTTTCATGATCAATAAGATCTTCTATAACATGTATAAGATTGTCCCATTCATTAATAAAGTTCCCAATACATCCATGATGGCCACAATAAGTACTAGAATTAAAACTCATACTTTGAGTCTTTCTCACATCAACCTCAAATGGTGGAGGGAGACGCATGAGATTAGACTCAAGTAATTATTGAAGTATAATATGCGGAGCACAAGGTAGACATGTAATGTGCCTTTGTGTATGTTGTGGAGAAGTAGAGACATTCAAAGAAGGCCCACTTGGGGTATCAAGTTGTTCATCATCACTAACATCAAAATATGAAATGCACAAATTTTCATCTAACGTATCAACTTTTTCATAGTAATCGGTTCATTCATATGTACCTTGTACTAGCATCCCAATCAATATCATTATCCCAATCATATATATTTAATTATGTTGTTTAATATTAGAGATATTTTTAGAATCTATTGTTTTGTTGCCCACTTATTAGGCTTGTGGTGGCTATAAGTGTTGTGGCGTGGTGTGAAATTGTTCATGTTCAACCGATATTATAGTCATTGTGGTTTGCGTGATAATAGGAGGTAAATAACTTATTGAGAGTGGTGCTTCTAAAGAAGGTATGTAATTATTTCCCTCTTTGTGATTAGATTACTCTTGTTATATGTCCAAAGGTGTATCATGCAATATCATAGTATTGGGTATATGTGTGATAATTTTTGGTACCCATTTAGGTTTTGAAATTGAGATGAGTTAACATGAAACCTAATTGATCTTAGTGAATTAGTACACTAAGTGATGTAAGGGTTAGCAATAAGTGATTATTTCGATTCATTAACTTCCAACATTAATTACCACAATCAAAATAATGCTTTTATACTTGTAACAAATATGTTAAATAAGATAAGAACTTGAAAACATAAGAAGATGAGAGCACTTAGTTTATTATTGATCATTCGGAAAGTTACGGAAGGATGCATTTCTCAAACAGGAAGATATAATCATGAATATACTTCATTTATAGGATTGTAATTGGAAATTAACCTAGGGAAAGATTGTACAACTCTGTCATGGCTATACTCGTATGGTATCGAACCTACTTAGTTTTAGGCTTTACAACTTCTACACATTGTCAATTTCCTGAAACTATTTTTCATTATCAAACCCTAATTTTTGCTTATGTTGTGAAGCACTCGAACACTTTGATCATGATCTCAAAACACTAGTCATTGATGAGAACTCATACAAAAAATATCATTTTTTGTGTGTACCCTTGTGCACTTTCGATATTAGAACTACTCCAAAGATGCCTTTAAACCACAAATCATTCTCCACTTAGCATGTGATATATAAATGAATGCAACTAAGTTTGACAACCATATTTGATCATGCTTGAATTGAGTTGGCTCTTGTTAAGATACTTGGGGAAGGGATCTTTGAGTGTTGTTAATGAGAAATATTATTTTCTTAACCGATAATAAACTTCATGCCTATAGAGATTGCTTCCTAATAATTTTAGATTTCTTATTGCATATTTAGGGAGCCTTGGGTGCCTTTTACAAGTGTTGGAAGTGAGAGTATCAATGTAGTTCCATATGATTTTTGGGTTAGCAAATGAGGTAGTGTTTACTTTCTTGTATAGGGTTTTGTAGATGATTTATCGAAGAAAGGTGACGTAGAGAGATTATAAGATCCAACAAAATATATGAATTTGAAAGCAAAGTTGGAGGACATGTCGGTCCAAACCATACAAACCGGTTAGAACTAGATATACTATCATGAGGTGTTTTCCATATAGATGAGATTCCTTATCTATATATAGGCTCGACTCATCTCCCCTCCCCCGATGGGATCAAATATATAGAGAGGGTGATTATTACTATCACTATTACTATTACTATAATAGTCTAGGGAGCGTAATTTCTAGAGCACGTGGGATAGTAATGATTTCGGTAGGAGAAACTGACTGCTATAACAAGAAGCCTTTTCGATCAATCCTTTGGGATCTCCCAATCTATACGTCCTTGATCAAGGAAGGAAAAATGCAATATGAAGTTTGGGATTCATTAGTTAATGTTTGTCTATGGATTTTATGCATTGTGTTTTCAGAATTTGATGACATGTCATTATACAAGGATAAACAATCTAAACAAGAGACCTCAGATTGTGCTAAGCGAGAATGGGAAGGTTATATTCATTATAATAAGAATACATTATCAAAACTAGTAGTGTCAAAGAGTGAATTTCCAAATTTGAGTGTCTACACTAGTAGTGTCAAAGATTAAATTTCCAAATTTGAGTGTCTACACTTATATAAGCAACACATGACTTTTCAAATTAGTCTACAACACTTCATAAATAAATGTCAAACAATGCTACTCAAAATGATCATTCAAGAGCAACAACTAGCACTAGTAAATGATATTTGCCCTAACACATTAAATATGACATGTCTTGACTAAAAATGTTACCACTTGCCCTTTATTACTCCTTGCTCGATAAGTGTCATTGCATTTGACATGCATCTGAACAACTATACATTCAAGGCTTACAATTCCTATTAAGGAAAAATTCCTCTTAAAGGATAAATGATCCACTTTGCGAGGAAATAAGACATAAAATATATTCATATTGTCAAAATGATATTTATTTGACCAAAACTATTAAACACTATTCACCAACACCTTTGTGAGGCATTTCCCCATCATATGAATACTCATTTGTGATGACAATCATTTTTTCTTGTTGGTGACTTAGTGCAGCTAACATATGTAAAAGATATACCTACATATATATATATATATATATATATATATATACAATTAGATGGATGTAAACCTGGCAAGAATTCAATATAATTGTAACGTTGTATGATATCTTCCACTAATAAGGGTGAGCCAAGCTAGGTAATGGTTCACAACTTGTTACTTTGTATGAAAAAGTCAAGCCAAAAATAGAAGATTAGAAGCTACGGATGTCTCAAATTGACAATTACCTTCTGGTATACAAAAACATATTTTGGAACACATACATATTTATGCGATTAGTGAATTAGTTTGTATATATAAAAACACATATTAAAGTTGTTAAACGTGCCAATTTCACATATAATTGTGAAAGAAAATTGTCACCACATGCCTCATAAAATTAATAATCAACAATTAGATTTCACAATTTTCACATATATTAGTGAATAAACAAGAGGGGAACTAAGCCCTAGGCAAACTAGGCAACTGCCTGGATGAAGCAATCGAGGGGGCATCCTAATCTAAATATTTTCAATATTTTTAACTATTATTGAACTCAACATTAATGTTTTTACAAAGTCTATATTACTTGACCCTTGCATTGATATTATTAGAAAGTAATATATATTCCATGCATACACATAAAAGGTACTATAATATTTTTACAATTAAAAATAACAATACTTCTTATTAAGCTCATACAATTTTGTTGGTATTGTTACCCATTCTCTAATGTAGCTCTAGATAATTCAAGTGTGTTATTTTTCTCAGAAATTTTTCATGTATTGTTTATAATGTCACTAGTATAGCTATTAAAGACAAGTATAATTGAAGGAAAAATTATTTAATTCTCTATTACTAATGTTTTGGGGGGAATGTCTCTTTTTATGGAGGAATTAGTAATTTTGGTCCAAATACCACCCTTCACAAAATTATGGACGCTACCTCAAATTAATTCTCTCCATCCACAGATTATTATTTGTTCTTATTTGATAATTTTATAGGATGTTTTTATTCCTTTTCTATACCAATTTCTCTAAATTAATGATTAATTATGATCCTTATGAAAGTTATAAAGTACAATAATGTACATAAATTTTATTTATTTATTTGATGAGGAAAAATTATTAACTAAAATTTTAAGAGGGCTTCCACTTCATTTATTGCCTAGGGTGCTCCTAACCTTTAATTCAGCCCTGCGAATAAATAATATTAACATCCAACACATTTCAACAAATCTCATCAAGCATGTGTTGGACAAGTTAGAAAATACTATATATGTGTCTAATGTAACACCACTCTGAGTATCACTATTTGTTATTATTAATTTTGATAACTATATTGACCCACCTTGAAATATCATAAATCTAAAACATGTACATATTCCATCTATCACGAGAAGCAAGTGAATACAAGTGCCACTAAAAAGACTTACCTTTGATAATAATCACATAAATAAATTACAATTACCATTGGAGATGACACCATTTACAACAATATATAGAATAAGGATTTCTTTGTTTTGGATTAAATAATTAAATAAATAAAGAAAGAATGAATAATAAAATATTTTGGAATGAAACAAAGGCCACATAGGAATATGAAAATGTGGAATTGGGAAGCAGACACATGGCAAGCAGCTTGTAGTGCCATTTGTCTTGGACCCACGTGTGCAAACAAGAATGGTCTACATTGACAATTGGTATGTCTCCTTCACATTTTGGACGTTGTAGGAGGGGCATCTATTTTATGTCATAATACGAGATTGGTTGATACCGATATCTTGTGGTCCCGTCTTGTTCATGGAAAAAATTCGGTCTATCATATGTTAATATAGTTTTAATTTAACTTTAAATAATTTATAAATAAATAAATTTAATTTAATTTATATATTAATGTCTTAAAAAATTAAGATTGGTAAAAGAAACATAGTAAAGAAGAAAAATGGAGCATTGTTAAAATATTCATATATTTAGAACTTAAAATAAAATCAAGAGATACGAAGAGATATTCATTATAAATTCAAAAATCTAGAGCAAGGGAAAATCTAAAATCAAGAAATACAAAGAGAACCTCATTATAAATTTAAGAATTTACACAAGAAGGGTAAATCTTAAGCATTTATTAGTCCCTACTAAAAGTAAGATACTTTAGCAATTAGGTTTTTTAACTTGGCTTAAGATGGTATTATTATTGTATGACATGTTAAGGTGGATCCCCATATGTGTTATCAAATGTTGGGGATCAAATCTGAAACTCACACACAAGATATAGATACCAAAAGTGCTCAAGGAACCAAATATCACAATTCTAGAAGATAGTAGTCATAACCCTAAGATAACTATAAGTTTTAAGGCCTATACATTAAAGTAAAAGAGGTATCCTACAAGGATTCATAATAAGGATAGGTCAAGAGATGAATAAAATAAGGGGCATAACATAATAAGACAAAGCAATAGACTAAAACAAACATACATTGACCTAATATATAGAAATGAATGATCAACCATCCACACAACAATAAACATAAAACAAACGATAAAGAAGGGTTATAGATACTTACCTCGATGAGACCATTGATGCATTGACCCTCTCTGAGACAACAACACCAAGAGAGAAATTGTTATGGGTGGAGCAGGAAAGCTCAAGAAGAAGACCTCTAGTCCTAACTCACTATGGTGACCCAAATGCAAGAGGAAAACTCCCAAAACCTCAAGCCCGATAGCTAGATACATGAATATGTGAAAAAAATGTCCAAAGTGCAAGTAAATTGAAATGCTTATCTAGTAATGATTGATTGATACTAAAAAGAGAGGAGGGTATATATACCCAACATGATCATCCATGGGCGCTCCCATCTACCATGGTAGAAAAAAATCCTGATCTGATTGCTCATGGGTGATTATGCCAACTTTGGGGAAACCTAAGGTCGAAAGGGTGAAAGATAACGAGGAATGGAAGCCAAAGGAATAATAGAGGTAGGATGATGGTCTACGAAAACCAAAATGGTTAGAAGACTAGTGAGTGATAGCAATCATGATACATAATGATGATAATATGTGAAAAAGAGAGGAGAAAAGCAAAGATAGGGTAACCATGGTATAAAACAAGACATAAAAATATCTCTCAAATGATATGGTCTAGCCCACATGACCAAGTATGATCACACCCCAATCCTGATAGGCCCCTTAAGGATCCCACTCCAAAGGATAATGCATTAACAACCCCTAGACAAGAGAAGAAATTATTAAATGTAAAAATGAGGTGTATACATATTCATGGACCAAAGATCAATGTGTGTCACAATAGTGAAACATGATATGGTCTTTGGAAAATCTCGATACAACAAATGATATCAAAATCGAGATGCTAAAAATGAAGTAATAATGTAAGTGTAGGAAAAAAATAATGAACTCCACCAAATGAAATATACATACCTCATACTTACCTTCATGTATAACTCTAATTGACTTTGGCAGCCATAGTGGATGCAAGTAACCATGAAGAAGAAAAAGAAAGGCTGGAAAATAATTAGTAAAGGAAGACATAAATAACCCATCTAAGAATTCATAGGAAGGATGAAATGTAGTGGAAAATGAGGATGACATCCCAGGAAGATAACAATGTTGAAGAGCACAAAAAACCAATGGGTAGATGTTGTAAGTATGATAAAGTGAGATAGAAGGTGCTAACTAGTGTAATTGAGTTAGCGATCCTATATGTATAGATAAGATGACCAAATTATCCAAGATAGGATATAATGGCTCTAGAGACCCAAACAAGATAAAAAAGAGTGAAATAGTATGTTTATGAATTATTTCATTTTGGAATATGATGTATAAATTAGATACGTTTGAGAAGACAATTATGTATATGTGAGTAAGGGGAGTATCAACCATAAAATTTCTTGAGAAAGTGAGTGTTTTTTGGTTCTTTAAATATATGGCCTTAACTCGTTTATAGGTGATAGGTACTTAGGCCAAGAATTTTTTTGTTGAGATAGGGACCCCACCACTTTTGGGCATATTTTCCTTCTTTATCATGGGTATAGTCTAATTTTAAGATAATGGCGTTGATTTCAAATGTCCTAGGTTTGATGACTTTTTGTGTTTTTAGCTACACATTATTTATATTTGTAATTATGATGAGTAGCGTTAGAGTATTTTTAGTAAAGTACATCAAGAGTATGTAGATGGGCCTTGCATATTTCCTCAAATGGGATGATCCTATAGAGAGAGATGGAGATGGAAGGTATTTCCACCTCGAGTGGAAGGACTACTTCAACACCATATACAAGTGATAATGTGGTTTCCCCATTGATTTAATCTATTTTGAATTAAATATAAATTAAGAGTAACTACTATAATAAATGATATTTAGGTGATAAGACATAGTAATGTACAAGCAATAAGCATCCAATAATGTAAAAACATAAATACATAAGGAAGGAATGATAAGTTAGCTAGTTTCGAGATAATTTAGAGGTGACTAGGAATATTTGAATGTTGGATCTCAATGGAAACAATGTCACACTGGCTCACAGAGATTTCGAGACTATGAACTATGTTGGATAAAATCACCCAAAGTAAGAAAGGATCACCCAGAGCTAGTGACTATTCTAGGTGCTTTGGTATTACATGAATATTCATAATCTAATCTTTTTTCGGGTCGGAAGGTCTTCGCTCCAATGTTTTCTTTGTCACTTTGACTTCATTGTTAGGGTTCCGATTGCACATGTAACCTATAAAACAAACCCTAACTATCTACACAAGCTCACAAACACATGATATCTAAATAAAATATGCAATATGTGAATTGATGACCCCAATGGTCACCCGATGAGTGAACTTAGTACCGAGCGTTGCACTACATTTTAGACTCCATGTAGTTTTGTGTTCTTGTGTCCTTTTCCTATGTTTTCCCTCATGTCAATGATGTCAAGATAACACACTATAGCTAGCTTTAATGCAAATGTGTGATATGGAATTCAACACTTCCCTTCCTATGCAGTGTATGCAACCCAAAATGTAGTTCCTTTGATTAGTAGTAGTAGTAATATGTAGATGTGATAGTCCATATTGATTTTCTAGCCAAAATAGTGGTTAGTATGTAGTGTATATATGAGTCTCTTCTTTGAATTTCAACACTAGTGACATTGAAGGAAGACTTAGAAAACGGGATAAGGATAAGAAAAGAATTAAGGCCAACCAAAAATTTCAAAAATGTGTAAAAAGAAAAAGTGGGATAGGATTTCCCGGAAGGGACACAAACACTAGGTGCTAGTGTCCTGAACCAAAAATGACATATTTGATAAGATAGATAAATATGGATCCACTGTGACTGACCTAAAGTGCATATAGATATGAGCTATTAGAAAAGAGTCACAATATAAATCAATCAAAAAGAGTAGATGGACAAGAGACAATGTCACCAGTGAATACATTTCTTTCTTAGAATTCATGCATATAACAACATATCGATGGTAGAGTAATGTGCATACTTTTATGTCTACATTTCCCCCCCTTTATGTTATTTGAATGAAATTCAAGTAGTGTAAAGGAAGTAAGAAACATACATGTATAGAGTTCGGAGAAGCCATGTTGTAAAGTGTGTGTAGAACATATAATCTTGTAACATGGCGAACCATGGATCAATGTTTTGACCCATGTGGCATAGGAGGAGATAAAAACCATTGTAATAAGAAAATTGGAGAATACTTGTGAGGATATTGAATATTTTTTCAAAGATAATGGAAGAGCTAGGGGTGATCAATTCCTAACTTGTTTTGTTGATAATTGAAGTATTTGGGTGTTACTGCCACCAAAGGAAGAGTGTTGGGGAGAGAGGTCTTATTTTCCATCCTTTTGTGATGATTCCCAAAAGGATGAACCATTGTGAATGGATAAGGGATGATTTGTTACCTTTTTTTGATTGTAATTTGTTTGTTCCAATTTAAAAACCCACATAGGGTAGTACAAGAAAGGTAGTGACATCTCATTGCACCCACTCCTACAACAATGCTTGTCTTGATTTGAGTATTGTTAGATGGATTCAAAGCTAGGTCATCTAAAACCGATGGTGTCATAATGTAGCTCCCAAGTTAGGTCATCTGGAAGTGATAGTAACTATGGTTGTTGTATTGATTGACTATTTTTGAATGATAGGAGTTGATTGAATAAGATTTATTTGGAAAATTACTCATATATATATATATATATATATATATATATTGTCCCTAGATTATATCATTTGGTGGAATGGATTTAGAATAAAAAAGTATCAATCATCCTATAAAATAAATGTAACTATATTTGAATGAGATCAAAAAATATGATAGTAACGTATTAGGAGTGTCGATTGATTGTGTTGTATCTTGAGAGGGATTATAAGATGATCTCGATTGTATGCCCCCTTTCCATGAAAGGGCAATGGGTGGATAAAATGAGTACCAAGCAAGAAAAAGATATGTTATGGATTGCATCGATAGCTTCCGAGAAATAGTATAGGAGATGTAGTAGTGTTGATAAAGTATGTATAGATATTGAATAATGTGTGTGCCAAAATTGAAGATAAAATGTTTAGAATTGTGTAGTACAAGACTAGATGAAGCTATGATCTGGATGCCATGAACGGGGAGAAAATGGAGTAACAAGGCTCAAGATATGAGCCAAACTATGTGCTTGTATTAGTTGTAAGAATGATAGAAAGTAATAACTATAGTATAGAGTAAAATTGAATTACTATATATAGTAATATGGAAAAAGTGAATAGTAACTTCATTTGAACCGAGAGTGAGTGTGATTCGAGCTCTGAGTTGTGAGGATACCACATGTCAGGGAGGCTATTCGAATGAGATTCAAGAGGGTGACGATGATGGTTTTGGCTACCACAGAACGACTAGGGAGCTAGTATGTATGACTTTGGAAATTTTTGTAAAATATGTTTGTTTTATCATTTTTAACAAACAAATAGGAGCCTTGAGGACACTAATGCCCAGTTCAGTGCTAGTGACCTTTCATGGGGTGTTAGTGCCCAACTCTTGGAGTGTTGAGTGTCCCAGAACTAGTTTTTGGTAATTTAGCATGGTTTGTGGTATTAATGACCTTTATGTTATTCTCAATTTTTGATGACCAAATTTGGAAATTTTTGTCAAATATGTTTGTTTTTATCATTATTAGGTTTAACAAATAAATATTTTTGTAAAATTGGGCATTTCTGACCTAGATGGAAGCAGGTGTGAAGATACATGTATTTTTGGTCCTTAGGAGACACTAATGCCCTAGAAGATTATAGTGCTATTACGTGACCTTTCAGTTATGGGCATTAGATGTCCCAACTCTTGCACGGCATAGCTCAGTGTATGCCAATACATAACTAGTTTTTCGGTATTGTTTTGGTAATTTAGCATAGTTAATCTAATCTAGGAGGACATAAACATTGTAAATAAATGTACTAAAATAATATGAAGTGACTAAAATGATTAAAATGATTGAACTATTAGAAATAAAACCCTAATATGCAAGAGAAAGGTAAGGAATGAACTGGAGGACAATGTTGAATAGGGATGATTGTTACAAGGTGTGAGCAAGTATCTCGGTCTCGATCGAAAAATATATAAGCTAGAATGACCGCACAGAGGTATAGAAAAGAGTGGATTTGGAAGATCTCAGAGAGATTGGAGTGCCTAAGAGGGTATTAGGGCACCCCAGGGGCATCATGGTATGGCGAATAGGCGCTCACGGTCTCTAAAAAGGAGTTTGAACTCCTCCTAAGATTATTTTGGGTGATCGGAAGATGCTCTTTAACCTTTACTTCCTGATCGATGACTATATTTTTGAACTGCGTTTGCGGGTGAATGTGCCGAATATATCAAGATGAATTTGAAGCCATGAAAGAGAAAAAGTGGATGGAGTATCAAAACCCTAAAAATAAAAGATGCAAATGAATGGGTCAAAGTATTTACACAATATGTGGAGCTCCAACCTCAATCGCCACAATAGTGGGCTTACTAGAGCTCCCACGGTTAAGATAGCGAGTGATGGATGTTTTGAGGCACTGATTGTACATTTCAGACCACAAATGTATTTTTGGTGTGTGTGTGTGTGCATTTTTATTTGATAGATAATGTTGAATGTTGAAATTTTTGATAATGCATAGGTTCTCTTGTTCTAGTCGCACTTTGTGAAGTAGCTAATCTAGGAGGACATAAGTAAATGTAATAAATGTAACTAAATGTAGAAAATGTAATAATGTGTGCATGGAATAGAATATGATCCCCCATGAAGTGTGTGTTGATGTAGATCTCCTATCCTTGATGCATAGGTGCCACTGGTCTCGAACTATGTGGATGTAAGTGATGCAACTGGATGCAACTCTATTTGGATTGATAGTATTAAGTGACGCTAAGACCCTCATTATGATCTCATAACTTATATTTATAGGGTTCTCTTGCTCTAATTTCGTAATTAACCCCGACATGGCTAACTAGGAAAAATATAAGGATGAAAAATGGCTAGAAAGAGCCAAAAAAGAGTAGAAAATGATGGGAAATTTCTAAAACAACTAGGCATGTATGTAAAAATGTGTGGGAATGATGAAATAAAAAGTAAAACAAGATGGCCAAAAGGTGGGATTAATTAGTACTTTCTTCACTTAAGAACCTTCTAAATAGTAGTATGAGACCAAGCTAAATAATTCCTAAAGTACATGATTTTGTGACTACATTTTGCCCCCACTTTATGTTGGTGAGTGGAAATCTCGGTAACATAAAGTAGATAGAGATGCGTACTTGATATCCATGTAGAGTGTAGTAGAAAATGTGCCGAAGGACTAGAAAAAAACATGGAATGATAAAAAGATGGAGGAGTGTGGAAACTATAGATGAAAAATGTGCATAGAAAAAGTGATGAGAGTGAACCTAGGGTGAAACGTGTGTGTAGCTGTTGTGGTGTGTAGTGTACTTGCATGGTTAGTAAGGCATGTGTCTGTCATGGAATGTTGTTGTCATCATCGTTATTGCTCTTGTCCATAATTTTACTTCTGGTTTCTCATACGGTCGGACTGCAAGGAGAAAAATATCAAGTAGTCAAATATGTATGTATGTAAAAATGTTATGTAAAATACACATGTGTAAAATACGTAAATGTAAAATACGTGAAATGAAAAGTGTAAATGGAACATGTGCACCTTATCCATGTCCTAGAGAAAGGTGTAAAGGATATCATGTACTTCTATGAGTTTTATGGGTGATTTCACACCACCCCGATCAAGAAGTGTAGGGAGGAAATATTTTGTGTCCTCCAACATTTGACCGCTTCTACTAAAATGTGTGTGAAGATAACTCTATATTTTCCTAGTTTTTTAGGTGATCGACACCACCGACCGAAGTAGTGTAGAGAGGCACACCCAGTGTAACCTCCAAGCATGTAACTACTTCCTAGAAATGCTAAAGGCACCATGTCCTCTAAAATCCATTGTGTATAAGGTTCGTAGACTGGTCTGAACCCACTCCATGTATGTAAACCCATAATGCCAAGGGTGAAAAGTGCATTGTATTGAATTGGTGTTGTTGATCAAAGAAAACTCGACAAAACTCACACAAGAAGTTCACTCAGAAAACATGCCAAGTTTAAGGGTGTGAATGGACAAGAAGAACCCACACACAGAGGACAAGTTCAACATTCAGACTTAGTTGATTTTGAGCATGAAGACCTATTTTTAGAAGATGGCGTGTAGAACACACCAACGATGCAAAGACATGCACACCACACATTTTCTATCTTTATAGGATCATATCAAAGCATTTTACATGGAGGCAAGATAAGAATAGGATTGTCACTTCAGTTAACTGTAAGAGGTATATAGATAGCACACTTACATGTGTGGCTATGCCTATAAACGACACTGGCTATTAATAGCATGCGGCCTATTTTTGGAATAGATAAGCGGTGAAGGGCAAGTCCCCACCCTATATATATGATGATAATCACATAGTATTTGATATAGATATAGTGATAAATATATATATATAGATATATACAAATCGTAAGAGGTAAGCATAAACAGATATGTGCATATGACTGGATTACTATATCAGATCTATGCACGCATCAGTATAGATTACCATTGTTGTAAGGAGCTTCTATGTTTAATAGATGGAAGTTGTTGGCTGAATCTAAGTGTCATTCCTATGTTTAATTGAGTAGTGCATGTTCTTGATTCAATCATGTTTATTGTTTAGGCTTGTTCTTTCCTAGATCTGAATATGACATGCATTGTAGAATGATGAATTAGTTATGGATCTATATGTTTCTTCCTTCATCACACTAACATCTTGCTATAACAACCCTAAAGAGGGACCTGGTACCTTTGCGTGCTTTGGGTGAGCACTTAGTCTAGGCTAAGTGATGTGTCAACGCATCTAGGGTATTATCCGGAAAACAAAGGCACAGGGATGGTTAGGATCCAACACATGGAGGAAAACCAATGGATGCCCAAGATAGCACTAGAACTCTAAGGCATTGACTATGAATATTACCACATGTGCTAAAGTGGCATACGCAAGAGAGGCATTGCACTTAATCCTACGATCACCAAGGAGGAGGTTTTACATGCAAGGTACCCGAGATCCTAATCATCATAAGGAAGTTTACTAGGATACCATGAAAGTGCTAAGGAATATTCAGGATGAGATACAATGCTTAAAGGAGCAAATAAAAAGCATCGAGACAAATTCAATTTTATATCGATGATCGAGAGAAGTGTGAAAATGTTGCACCAGGAGAACATCATTCCATTATTAGGAAGTTGGTTAAAAGGTAACACTCGCGTGCAAGTATTGAGACCCGGTGACATCCTTAATGTGAATCTTCCCGATAGCATTGATTATGATAAAGAGATCACTCAGAATGTTGTTGTAGATGGATGGTTGTTGAGCAATATTTTGATTGATATAGGTGCGGAAGTCAATGTGGTTACTTTAGATGCATGGGTACAAATGGGAAGACCTCCATTACATCCATCATCTAATGTGTTGTTTATGGAAAATAGGACTAAGGCCACTCCCATAGGAGTTTTGAAGGATGCATCTATAACCATACAAGGGGCCGAGTTCATCGAGGATTTTGAGGTATTAGCACTTGTAGAAGTAGACAGCTTTTCCAGCCTTTCTTGCACACCCTTGGTGTTATGCGATTAATTCGACTTGAGATTCAATAAGGGGTATATCAGCTTTGAGAACAAGTAGGAAAGAGTTGTGATACCTCTAATAGATGGGAATTCTACACCATATGTTGAGCCTCTAAGTGAGGAGGACTTAAACAAAATCTATGTACTTGGTATTCAAGACCCAGAGGTCAATGAACCATCAAAGGAAGGCATCCTACAATGGGAGGATTCTCACTCTATTAGTGATACTATGAGTATTATTTGTTATAATTAGGCTCGGGGTACATATGACTAGTAGGACATGAGGTAAAAAGTGTGGTTGTGTGCAAGAATGGACTTTGTTTTGTTCAACGAATAGGAAGCGCAACACCTTGGTATACAGAGGTAGAAGATCTTCATGTATTTTTGAAAGCCATGGAAGTATAATGGATAGACCGGTCGAGAAGAGACATGTTAGCATATGTTTTTCGCGGGACAAGAGCACCGGTGGGTAGCTCACAAATATAATCTTATGGAATGGAAGGAGATCATAATCACCTTATTTAACATGTTTGTAAAAAGCAATACACCTATGTAGATCTACACTTATAATGGTGATCAACCTATTCAACACCACATTCAGCAGTGTGAGAGACTCTAGATGGAAGGACAAGAAGAATTACCACCTTCACTCAGGGTGTATAGATTTACTCTACTTTACAAGGATGCACACGTGCTTGGTATGTATATGTAGAACTACATCGAGAGACTGGAAACTGGCAGAATTTGACTACAGGAATGCTCCAGACCTTTAACTACTTCTCGACTAAACCTCCAATATAAGAGGCATTAAAATTTGTCAAGCAGCTAACCATGGGAGATAGTGAAAAGGTGGAGGAACTCATATAGGAATTATTTGGCGAGGAATAATTAGGTGCGTGCTTTGAAGAAGAAGGAGAAGACTCAATATCACTTGAATGTGCTTGCCTTGAGAAAGAAAAAGGAAAGATGGTGTACATCATGGATGATGAGGAAGTTGAAAACTTGGATATTGACCATTCACGGGGGCATGAGGTCTTGGATAGTGCGAGATAAGGATACATTCGATAACATGAACCATGAAGATAAAGAAGGTTAATATAAGATCGCAGACCTGAGCCTATTGGTCGACTCGAGGTGGAAAATATTATTGAGTTAGTACGGGATTACCAAGCCTTATTCCCTCGAGGGTATAATGAACTTAAAGGCGTGCATGAATCACTTGGGAAATGAAGATAAAACTTAAGGAAGGTGTGTGTCCAGTGAGAGAGAGACCTTACATAATGAACACTAATTTGCACAAAAGGTAAAAGAATAAATTGATAAAATGTTGAAATCTAGAATTATCAAGCCCCTTGATGAGTCAAAATGGGTTAGTCCAATGGTGATTAATATCAAGAAGGATGGAAAAATTAGAATATGTGTGGACTACAAGGAGCTAAATGTTGCATGTGTAATAGACCCATTCCCTACACCATTTACTTGAGGAAATACTAGGAGTTACAGGGCATGAAATATATTCCTTCACGGATTGGTTTTCCAGGTATCATCAGGTTAGGATTTCTCAGGAGGATCAAGAAAAGAAAACTTTTACTACTGAATGCGGAAGTTTTGCATATATTGTGATGCCTTTTGGATTGAAAAATGCACCTTTTTGTATTCTCACGCATAGTTTTTCAAGCATTCAAAGATTTTATTCACAACTTCTTACAGGTCTACCTCGATGATTGGATAGTATATGGGCTTGTTAAGGATCACTGTGAAAATTTGAGCTTAATGTTTGAATGGTGCAAACAATTGAGTATCTCTTTAAACATCAAGAAGTGCATATTTGCTACACCTTTTAGAATACTGTTAGGACAAATAATCTACAAGGAAGGATTGCTTGTTGATCCAGATCCAAAGAAGGTTGCAGTCATTTTAGGGTTGGAAGCACCTACTAGTCAGAGCAAGGTGCATAGATTTTTAGGTCACACAGATATTATAGAAAATTCATCAAGGGATATGCAAGAATTCCGCACCTCTAGAGGAGTTACTGAAAGGAAAAGGTACATTCTATTGGGGAGAATCTTAGTAGCACACGTTTTAAACTTTAAAGAGAAACTAACTATCAAACCTATCCTACATTTTCCTTCATGGGACAAACCATTTCATGTACACGTGGATGCTTCGGCACGACCATTGGCACAATATTAGATCAACCTAGAGAAGGTATTGTCGATCATCCTATCTGCTTTGCTAGTAGGAAGCTGACTCCTATGTGAATAGAATTATACAACTACAGAGTGCGAAGCTTTGTCAATGATATATGCATTACACAAGTTTTGACAATGTATTTTCTAGCTACACCATTTGTATTCTATACGAGATCACATGACATTGAAATACTTGGTAAACAATCCCATCTTGTAGGGGTGCATATGCAGATGGGTACTCTTATTTCAAGAGTTTGACTTCACAGTTGTGGTGAAGCTAGGGAAAAGTAACTCTGGACCAGACCACTTGTCTAGAATTAACTCAGGAGAGGAAGCAAAGACAATTGAAGAAACCATGCCAGATGCACAATTATATAGGTTACAACGAGTGCCATCATAATTAGAATATATTGATGTCTTTCTACGGAATGGTGTAACACCAGAAGGATTGAAGGCATTAGAAAAGAAACAAATTTCTATACACTCGGCACCATTTATGTTAATCAGTGGTGACCTCTACAAGTTAGGTAGAGATGAAGTATTGTATTAGATCATGAGCACAAGGATATTATGGAAGAAGCCCATGGTGGTAATGCAGGAGGCCATTATGTAGGTGATGTGACTACTTGAAGATCCTACTTGCTAGATTATGGTGGGAGACATTGTATAAAAATTGTAAAGAATATTGTAAGGCATGTGACCATTGTCAACGCCTAGGAAATCCAAGACAAAGAGATGAAATGCCACTAAGACCTATTATCAATGTAGAACCATTTGAGAAATGGGCCATTGATTTTGTAGGACCTATTTCTGCCACCACGTGCAAGACCTCGGATCGCGCTATATCATTATGTGCACATATTATCTCACATGGTGGGCGAAGCAACACCTACTACGAAGGACTGTATAATGGCTACAACAGCTAGGTTTCTATGGGAGAATGTTCTTCCATGATATGGATGTCCTTTAAGCTTGACAAGTGACAGGGGTACACACTTTTTAAATGAAACCATAAGGATCCTATTAGATGATTTTATGGTTGCCCACCATAAGACTACACCTTACCACCCTCAGGAAAATGGAACTGTTGAGGCTTTCAACAAGATTTTGAGCCAAACATTGACAAAAATTTGTGATGTTAGAAGAAAGGATTGGGATGATAAAGTGTCAGTTTTTCTTTGGGCATATAAAACAACTTATAAGAGATTAAACAAAGCCACACCATTTCAATTGGTGTTTGGCACAAAATCCATTCTCCTATAGAATTTATGTTACCTTCTTTGCGCATTACGTGCGCTGGAGGTCTAGCTGATGAAAAAGATTTAGAAGAGCATATTGAGAAGATGATTCAACTAGATGAGCAATGAGCCATAGCATGATGGAGTCAGAAGTAGGAAAAGGTCAGGAAAAAGGCATGGCATGATAGATACATAAGGGATAAGAAGTTTGATATTAGACAAATGGTACTTCTCTATGACTCTAAGTTCTTGCGCCATCCAGGAAAACTTAAAGTACATTGGTTGGGGCCGTATGTCATCACTTACATACTTGAATCAAGTGCTTTCTAGTTAGAAGCACTTGATGGAACATGGATACCTGATTACTTTAATGGGAGTAGGCTAAAGCCCTACTATAAATAAGTCTTCTTGGTGCTTGTAATAAGGTAGTATTGCCATTTAGATTAGGTTTTCAATTATGTCTTTCCTTAATGTATTTCCTTCATTGTCATTATGCTTTGTCAATTTAGTTATTGTTCTTGTGTAATAAGTGCACTTGCACACATGAAGCTAATTACTATGTGAAGAATGTTTATGTGCAGAGGACTACACATACTTTTAGTTTGGGGTGGTTGTAGTTATCCAAGTAAAAGACTGTGGGAATTGAAAGGTGAAAGGAATAAGATGCTACGGGTGTGTTTTAAGTCAAAAGAAGATTGCTTCTCAAAAGTGACCAAGGATGAAGATGAATGAAAGGACAATATAATGTGAGGTAAGAAGAGGCCATGATAACTACCAAGAGAAGGTATAGTGATGAGGTACTCGGGCGCATGTTGAATAGAAGTATGTGACCAGAGGGTAGGAAGGTGTGCTAGAAGGTTATAGCTGGGGTGCGAAGATGTACTGTGCGGAACAAACAAATTTGGTCAATGAATGAGAGGATATTTGGTAGGTGAAGGAGCAATAAATGCATCAAAATTTGAAAAATTATATAAGGATGGGATGTGAATTCATTTTTACCATTACGACTAAGAGTATTTGAGGAAAGAGCTAAGTGCGAAGAGCCGAGTGATTGGGTTAAGGTGCAAAGGGTGTGAAACCAAGTGTGACAAATAGATCTATGTGAAAATAAGCTTGCATCCCCAGTGGTGAAGGGTTTGAGCAAAGCAAGGTGATAGAGAGGAGTTAGGGCATGAAGTTTCCACCTAGGGCATGATTGAATCAAGCTAGGGTTTGATTGAAAATTATAGAGTTAAAGAGGAGATGATTGCAAGGTAAAAATGGCACCCAAGAAGGTAGTGTAGCAAGAGAAAAAGGAAAGAAGAAGGTGGTCATCGAGGAGGAAGAGATGACACCCGAAAGAAATTTTTCAGAAATGTAATATCCAAAAGGAGTCATCATCATCTAGGAATGGGATTCACCCATCAAAAAGAGAAAAGTAAGCGAATACAATCACAAGACCATGGAGAATAAGAAGGAGCTCGATTCCTTGCTCACTACGAGGACAAACAAACATATGGTAGATGACATGCCAATTTATGATGATGCAGGTGAGAAGATTTTGAAGATAATTGGGGTCTACCAATTATATGAGCTTCCATATTTCGGGAAGTATGAGCCCTTATACCAGTGGCTCATGAGCAGAGTGCATGAGGACTTCTTCTACTTTACAGGACGTAGAGTTAGAATCTCATCCACACTTATCTCAATGGTGATAGGTTTGAAGGCCACATGAGAAGATATAAAGAATGATCTCATAGATAAATCCACGATCTTAAAGACTAGACAAGAGTTGGGGTACCTAAAGGGTCCGCGTGGTATGGATATAGACAAGTTGAAGAATTGTCTAGTTGTGCAAGCAACAACACACCTTGTTACAAAGTTGAATGACCAGGAGCGGTGGTCACAAGTAAATACTATGTGGTTACACATTGCATGCAAGATGTCAGAAGGATCATTCTATAATATTGCAGGCTACATTACAGAGAAAATAGTCGAGGAAGCACGCATATGAGGGAAGATCAACTTTGGGGCTGTTCTACTATCACTATTTTCTTAGAAATTGGAGTACCAAACAAGCGAGAAAGAAAAGGTATGGGAATACCCCATGGAGAATAAGTCACCAATTGAAAGGTTCAACAAGTACCTATATAAAGGGTCCATGATAGATGACGTCAAGAAAGGGTGGAGAAATGGTACGACAAACTCCGCCCAACATTTGGAGAAGAGTGGTGCATCTCGAAGGACCTACCATTAGTAGTGGGGAAATAAGTCTAGTTTTTTATATATCATCATTTCTACATCATGTGCTTCCCAATAAGAGATGGAGTCTGAGCCCTTGGTGTAAATTGCCTTACGCATTCACTGCAAGGTATTTCCAAGCATTTGTTCACAGATTCACAGACACGTGCCGAACTAGTATTCAATGCAGATAAGGTAGATTGTGACTACCACACATTGAGGAAGAAGTATGTGTATCCAGGAAGAAGTGCCTATTTTGAGAGGCTTATTTCAGAGGCATTGAATACTAAGCCAATAAGTTTATAGTCAGTAGCGAGATATAGGGGCAACATTAGTGTATCTTCAGTGAATCCTAAGATGGAGAACAATAAGTATGTGGAGAATGAATTCGCACTCCTAGGGCCACCAAATGGTAAGTACACAATGGAAAACATACCAGCGCAAAGGCCCACAGAATCTATTGAAGTAGAGGATGAAGAAGAGGAGCGTGAAGATAGTGGAGGCTTGGAGCGTAGAAGAAAGCAACCATATGACAGAGAAGAGTCATAGTGCGTGACCACTCCACCTCGTGGATAGGATGAAGAGGAAGATATGAGGTTTGATCAGGGGGAGCACATATTTAAGAAAGTATTCAGATGCACAAGGACTCAAAGTGGAACCCCACAAATAGTAATGAAATCGCCTCATCTCTCTCCACACAAGGAGACCACTGAGCCAAAGAGGAGAAGAAAATTGAAGTTAGATGAAGAAGCGGAGGAATCAGGGGAGAGTGGAGCATACATCTCCTACCCCACTCGAGTAATAAGATGAGCCATAGAACAAGGAAGAGAAAAAAGATGCAAAGATGAAGGATGGAGAAGAAAGAGAAAAAGAAACCTCTGGATCCATGCATGTGATTGTTTAAGGTGTAATGGGGCCGGATCCTAACCTTAAACTACAATTCCCAAGGGTCCTAGATCGAAGAGGATGAGTGGATATCACATTCCACCACATGGGGTATGTAGAGAGACACAGTAAAATTATTTTTGACTACTTCTAGAGCACGATAGCATAGAAGGATTTATTCGGCTAGGAGCTAATGGATGAGGATATGACAACTATGCACACTTGAAAGCAACTATCATGGTCAATGCACACCCACATGGATGAGCTTGACTTTGATGTATGTGAAGAGTCATGTGTGTCGAGATGGCTGAAGAAGGCACCCCAAGCTAGACATATGATAGTAAAGCCTATTGTCATGTCAGATGAGTAGGTCAGAATCATTAGTGAAGGTTTCTACTAAAGTTGTAAGAAGAAACATGGACAAAGCTGCAACGATAAGAGCGTTGCGCGAGGAGCTAAAGACAAAGGATGCAAAGATAGCACACATAACATAAGAGAGGGAATTAGCATAGAATAAGAAATAAGTATTTATCAGCATCGCAGAGAAGATTGGAAATAATGTCATAAGAGCTAGGCCACACTTAGAGACCAAGGTACCACAAACGTTTCCCTCAACGATACATTATGTAGGAAATTTGGTGGACCTGGTACTTGAAGATGAACCTCTGCACATGCCAACACCAAGGAATTTAGAACAAGAGGTAGAATGAGAGAAATATTTAGTGATGTAAAAGATTGCATCTTATGAAGGGATGCTACAAGCACTACAAGAAGTATTGAAGAAAGTAGACCAGGATTTGAACATCTACATAGCTCCAGAGGTGTTTATCAACATAAAGACCCTGGAAGAAAATAATGAGGTCCAGAGAGAAATGAAGGATGAAACATTGGGCCACGTAGAAATATTTTCAATGGTTAAGCAGAAGCGTGAGGCCCTGGCAAAGGCACAAGAGCTGCACAAGACTCAGTTGGAAGAGCTTGGGAAACTCATTACGTAGAAGATGGATCTTCTAGAAGGAAGAATGACTTCAATGTCTAGTGTTGTGTTGGTTCTGCAAAATGAAAAAGGGGATATTGCGAGGGATGAATTAGATTCCATTGCTGTGGACATTCTAGAAAAATCGAACAAGTGCTCGTTGAATAGTAGGACTTGGAGGCCAAAATAAAGGAGGAGTATCTAGATTTGATACTTCAAACTAATACAGAGGAGGCTACCTCATAAAACTTCTTTATTCATCTACATTCTTTCATTATTCTATTGTTTACCTCGCTTTTGGATATACACATTATCGTGGGGTGACAATGAGATTAGTGTGGGGTAATGGTGATCAGAGAACACTTGGATGTAACTCACATAAGAAATCCACGGGGAAAATAGGATAGGTTTAAGGGTGCGAATGGATAGGAAGAACCCACGCGTGGAGGGTAAGTTCAGCATTCAAGACTTAGCCGATTTTGAGAATGAAGACCTATTTTTAGAAGATGGCGTGCGAGAACACACCAATGATGCAGAGACATGCACACCATGCATTGTCTATGTTTAGAGGATCAAATTGAAGCATTTTGTATGGAGGCGAGATAAGAATAGGATTTTCACTTTAATTAATTGTAAGAGGTCTATAGATATCACACTTACATGTGTGGCTATGCCTATAAACGACACGTGGCTATTAATAGCATGTGGCCTATTTTTGGAATAGATAAGCGGTGAAGGGAAAGTCCCCACCCTATATATATGATGAGAATCTCATAGTAGTTGATATAGATATAGTGATAGAGATATATAGATATATACATAGCATAAGAGGTAAGCATAAACGGATATGTGCATATGACTGGATTATTGTATTAGATCCATGTGCGCATTGGTATAGATTTCCATTGTTGTAAGGAGATTTTGTGTCTAATAGATGTTAAGTTATTGGCTGAATCTAAGTGTCATTCATGTGTGTAATTGAGTAGTGCATGTTCTTGATTCAATCATGTTTATTGTTTAGGCTTGTTATTTCCTAGATCTAAATATGGCATACATTGTAGAATGATGAATTAGTTATGGATCTATATGTTTCTTCCTTTATCATGCTAACATCCTACTACAAAGAACCCTAAAGATGGACTCGGTACCTTTGTGTGCTTTAGGTGAGTGCTCAATCTAGGCCGAGTGATGTTCCAACATGTCTAGGGTATTATTTGGTGAATTCTAGGTTGCATCAGGTGTAAATACGTTGTGTTAGTATGTAAAACCTCAATTATTCCCCCCCTCTTTGGGGTGCATGTGACATCATGGATAGGAGAATGCGGCCTTAAAAGAGGACCTACTGCACTTTGAAATCTGTAACTCTATCCTGAAAGGGAAAGGGGGGTGTTCTTGGTAGAAACCAAGGTGTGCAAAAATAAGGATGGCTAGCCAAAACAAGTGTTAGTATGAAAACACATGCATGCAATAATACAAGTGTAAAAGATGCAAACAATGAAGGGAGCAACACTAGATCTTTGCAAGAAATCCAAGCACACAACTTCAAAATGAATGAAAGTTACAAAATAAAATTCAAAAGAAATATTATTCAAACTTTTATGTGTGTTTCACATCCGAGAACACACAATATATAGTGTTTTAAAAGACTAATCCTTACCCAAATAATAGGAAGGAAATACTAAACAAAGGACATTAAAACATCTCCATAAATCAAGGCATGGAGTCAATAGTTCAACAATGCCAATCAATTACGGAGACAAATAATATCCCACAAATAAAATAGAAAAATATAAATTAACCTATGCTCCACAAATGATCTTATTTAGGTGTAAAATAACTAGTTCACAAAGACAAGTGTGAACATGTTTACACCAACACCCTCCCATAAATGAATGCAAGGGAGCAAAAAGAAAGGGTCCTGGATACTATGCCAAATAAGGTACCCCATACAAACAAGAGAAAAGAATAAGGAAATAAGGGACTTCATGTTGAATTCCCCTTGAGTACAACTTCCTTGACTCCAAGATTTTATCGTAGAAGAATATATCGAGGAGAAGCAAGTGGTTTAGTGAAGATATCCGCTATCTGATCAACTGTAGATACAAACTTCAAGTCAACAACATCATCCTAAATCAATTTCTTGATGAAGTGCATATGAATTTCAATGTGTTTTGTACGCTGATGTTCAATAGGATTACGTGTAATTTAAATAACACTCTGATTATCACACCATATGATAGAAGGAGATTATTGTGGAAATCCAAACTCATCAAGTATTTGGTGAAGCCAAAGAACTTCCTAACCTTCTTTTACTGCACCTCTGTACTCAGCTTTAGTGGATGAAAAAGCAACTACATTTTGTTTTTTACATGCCCATGCTATTGGACCAGAGCCAAGGTGAAAAAAAGAAACCAGTAGTATATTTTCATGTGTCTCGACAACCTCCCCAATCTGAGTCTGTATAGCCTTCAATTTCACAAGTTCCTTGTGGTGAATAATGTATGCCAAAATTCAATGTCCCTTTTATATATCTCAAAATTCTCTTTGTGGATTTCCAGTGACTCTCATGAGGCTCATGTGAAAAATGAGACACAAGGTTAACAACAAAGGTGATATCGGATGGATATGTGTTAGATACAAAAGAATCCCAACCAATTGTCTATACAAAGAGGCATCAACAAGTTATACTTGAAATTAATAGTCACTTCAATACCTAATTTAAATGGAGTGGGAGATGGCATGCAGTGAACCATGTGGAAATTCTGTAATAAATAGGAAGCATACTTCCTCTGTCCAATAGATATTCCTTCAGAAGATAGATAAACCTAAAGACTAAGGAAATAGTGCAACAATCCCAAATTTTTCATGTCAAGTTCACACTTAATTTGTTTTGAATGTCCTAAATCATAGAAGTTGAGTCACTTAAAGTGAGGATGAGATCATCAACATACAAAACCAATATCAACAATTCATCATCACATTTAAGAACATATATACAGCATGATCAGCCACATCATGAAAACTAAGTAGACAACAAAAAATCATCCATTTTCTCATACCAAGCTTGAGGAGATTTTTTGAGACCATACAAAGAACAACGAAGTCTACAAACCAATGAAGAATCCTGCACAAAACCAAGGGGTTTCTCCATATAAATTTCCTCATGGAGATCACCATGCAAAAAGGCACTCTTCACATCCATCTGATACACTGACCACCTATGAGAAGTAAAGCAAGGGAAAGAACAAGTGAATAGAATCCATATTTTCTACAGAGAAAAAGTCTCAGAGTAATCCACCCCTTCGACTTGAGAAAATCCCTTAGCATAAGATGAGCCTTATACTTTTCTACAGATCCATCAGCTGCATACTTAGTCTTAAAGACCCATTTACATTTTACCACTTTCCTTCCCTTAGGAAGAGGAACCAATTCCCATGTATTATTTTTCATCAAAGAGGAGTATTCTTCTTTCATAGCTTCATCCCATTCAAAGTTTCCACAAGCTTCAAAAAATTAACAAGACAAAAGGAGATAGATTCACTTACAAGAGCCATTCCTCAAAGGCATAGACTAAGTGTGATGATAAGCAATATCACCTAAAGTCTCAGATATTGTGTGTCGAGGATCACTCGGATCTCCTACCAAGTTACCAACTTCCTACAGAGTAGATTGAAGCCATTTTGGATGTCATTGTGCTAGAGAAGGAGGGGAAGGAGGAGTTGGAGGAGCAAACTCTTCTTCAGAAGAATCATCAATAATCATGTCAAGCATGTTAGGCAAGAGAAGAGGTATTGGAGACAGATGTTGATCTTTATTAGAGTCTCAACAAAATTTGTCTCATCAACACAAACATCCCTTCAAAAATGAACTTCCATGAGTAGAAGGATCCATAAAGGTGGTATGCCTTCACGTGTTCACAATGGCCAACAAAGATGAGTTCCTTACTCTTTGGTTGCATGGAATTCATTTTTTCATCAGGAACATGAGCCCAAGCTGGACTTCCAAAGACTCAAAAATCAGAAACATCAGGCTTCTCTCCAGACCATGCTTCCTCAGGTGTAATCCCTTGAACAAATTTATGGGGAATCCAATTCTAAATATAGTTGGCACAATTCATGGCTTCAGCCCAAAACTCAGGTGTAAAGGTTCTTTGACTGAATCATGTAATTTTCCATCTCCTTTAGTGTCATATTTTTCATTCTCGCAACACCATTCTATTAAGGAGTGTAAGACATTGTATACTAATGTAGAATTCCATGGTCAGTAAAAAATCATGAATTCATTACTAATATACTCCCCCCATTATCAATGCAAATATTTTTTATGGAATGAGATGATTTTTTTCAATAAAAGCCTTAAATTATTTAAAACCATTGAAAACATCACTCTTATACTAAAGAAAATACACCCATGTTCTCCTCATGAAATCATCAATAAAATTTAATACATATTTACAACCAGAAAAAAAATGAGAAGGAAGAGTCATCAAATCATTGTGTACCAACTCGAGAGGATCCTTAGCTCTCTTAGCCAATCCTTTGGGAAATGGATCCTGATGTTGTTTACCTAACATACAACCTGGACAAACACCATCAGTAGAAGAAATTTTAGGAAGTCCAGTTACCATGTTTTGAGAAGATAGCTACTACAGATATCTATAATTTAGATGGCCGAATCTCTCATGCCACAACTTGCTAACAAAATCTGAGTGAGCAATAAGAGAAGATCCTACGAAGTCTCAAACTTGTCAAAGAGATACAATCTAGAATCTGTATCCACAACACCTATAGCTACAATATCATTAGGATCATTCAATTCTCTTATTACAACTTTATCAGGTGAGAATTCAATAGTCTTTCCTTTCCCTGAATTATAGATTTGATAAATGGACAACAAATTGTTAGAAATGTGGGGAACATGTAGAACATCATGCATTGAACCATTTGGCATGTTAACAATCCCTACACCCATTAATTTTAACGAAGTAGAGTTGCCCACCATAATATGAGAAATTCCAAGGAGAAATTGAACTTAGTAAATTCTCTGAATGTGTGATGTGATGTGTGGCACCTGAATCAAAAACCCATCTATCATCCAATGGAGTGAAGGCCCGAGCTGAAAGGGCTTTCCCTTTACTAGAATTGGAAGAGGTTGAAGGTGCAAGAACAAAAAGCTTATGTTGTTTCAACATCTTCTCAAGTGCTTCAATTCTCACAAAACACCATGATTCTGGATGGTTTGTTTTACTACAAAAAGGACAAGGATCATACACCTTTCTTTTGATAGTATTTTTCCCTTTCCAGACTAGAAGGTTTAGGGAATTCATAACTTTTATCAATGGTAGTAGAAGAGGGTTTAGGAGATTCTAAAATCTTAGGTCTTGCTTCGACTTAGGTTTCCCTTTACCCTTAGGAGAATTTGCTAAAAGTTCCTGGTTTGAGGTTGGACAAGGCATCAAGTGCCATTAACTTAGTTTTTTCACAAGATAACCTCTCACAAAACACCTCAAATGTTGGCATTTTAAACTCATCCCTAGAGCATCCATAGTTGAAAAGAAAGTAGAAGTGAACACAGAAAATGGACCTTTCAATTTTGACAGAATCAAAAAATGCATTCAGGATCCTTTTTTTCTTTACCACCATCATTTAATTTACTTCTGAGTTCTTTGAATTTAGTCAAGAAATCTTCTATGAGAGGAAAATTAGAAGGTGACAGAGTTGTAAACTCCATTTCCAGTTGTAGTAACTTGAACTCATTAATTTTACCAAACAATTTTTCAAAAATATCCCATACCTCTTTAGGAGATTTGGTAGCTGAAATATGAAACTGAAGGTTATCTCGCAACATTGAGTGAAATGAGTCCTAGGCCTCATCTTGCTTGCATGCGTAATCGTACTTATCCTTCTCATTGGTAAAGATAAGTACTGAATCTTGAAAAATGTGCCACAGACCACATGATTTGAGTATTTTTTCCATTTTAGGATTCCAAACATGATAGTTGGATGAATTTAATGGTTCAAATAGGCATAGATCCATGATGTTTGTTGCACAAAAGATGAAGAAGGCAGACTTCTTGACATGGCGGAAAATGAACAATTCTCCCCGAAAATGGTACTTCCTCATATGGTAATAAAAATCAAACCAATGTAATTTCGGGTCAAAAAAAAACATGCACTTTTGCAAAAATGGCACTTGATTTCGAGTTACTAGGGCAAAAGTTATTAAGCTTTCAAATTCCCGTAAAATAGGCCAAATTTAATTTAAAATGACCCATTGATTAAAAATTAGACCAAACAGAGGAAAAGGTGGTCATGTGACCACTCGTTGGAATCGAGAGAAGATGTAGATTCTAAGTATGCCTTCCATTTATAAACAACCCTAAAAATAAATATTAATTTAACCCAAAACATGATTATTAACCCCCAAAAAATTATTTAAGCAAAACTATAGAAAAAATTCTTCTTTCAAAAACTATAGTTTTGCAAAGAATAATTTAATTGGCCAATTAGAATTGGTCAGTGCATGCAAAAAATTATTTAATGAAATAAACTCACGTGAATGAATATTTGCATGATTTTTTACGGTTTCTCTCTATCTTTTCGATATGAAATTTCCACAAAAAAAGACTTAGTGAATAGATTAACAAGTTGAGAGAATTTAAAGTAATAATATCCATGGTGGCGCCAAATGGAATCAAAAAATCCCTCTGATGTCCTCAAATGCAACAACAATAAATAAAAGTATGCACATCAAAAAAATATGTGAAATAATAAAACTCGGCAACACAATTACATAAAACTAAGACAAGGATTTATGCAACAACCAAATGATCTGATACCATGAAGGAGAAACACTAGATATTTGCAAGAAATCCAAGCACACAACTTCAAAATGAATGCAAGTTGCAGAAGAAAAGCCAAAATAAATATTATTCAAACTTTGTGTGTGTTTCACATCTGAGAACACACAATATATAGTGTTTTACAAGACTAATCCTTACCCAAATAATAGGAAGGAAACACTAAACAAAGGAGATTAAAACATCTCCATAAATCAAGGAGTGGAGTCAATAGCTCAACAACTCCAATAAGTTATGGGAGATAAATAATATCCCACAAATAAAATAGAAAAATAAAAATTAACCTATGCTCCACAAATGAGCTTATTTAGGTGTAAAATAACTAGTTCACAAAGACAAGTGTGAACGTGTTTACACCAATGAACAATGTAAGAACTACTAAGAACATTAGTGTAAACACGAGAAACAAGTAAGCCATAAAAAGTGTGTTCATGGTCATGGGACATCACTCATGATGTCACAATACACGCTAAGGTCATCATGGCTGCAAACAACAAACAATTGTGCACACAAACATAGGCCAAAGCCCACATCAATGGAAAACGATGGAAGACAAGTAGAAACAAACAAGCAAGGATTCATTGAAACATATAATCCTATAAGTGTTGTACATGGAACACTCGTTAGCATGTTAGAGAAATAACCAATATGTCAATGTGTGTATGATCAAGTAATATAAGATGTTAAGTACAAAATGAAACAATAACACCTAGATGAGACGAATGTGGATGCCCCAAAGAACCAAGACATTTGAAGGGTAGAAGGAGAGCATTATGCCACATGTAAGATTCTTGTATCTCACGATCACACTAAACAAATGGCATGAACGCGCATATGTGTATGATATAGATAATGACATATAAAAAAATCAATCTAACATGTGTAGTAAAGTGGTCATGCCAAACACTGAAAACAAGAGTAAATGTCCCCAAGACAATGCAATATGTTGTGAATGAATGGAATGGAATGCAAGATGGAATGATAGGGGAACTGTTAATTCTCCTTGGTTAAAGTGGATGAAGAAGTGTATGTAATGAGGTTCATTTTGTTTTTCCCTCTGGAAGAATGAACCTAAATGAGAGTGTGTCATCGGAAATGGTCAAGTAGTGTTTTAGGTGTCTAGCACACTTTCATTTGTGATGAGTGTGTATGTAGTGGTGATGAGATGTAACATGTAGAAAGGATGTGCGTGAACCCTATAGCTGAAGTGTATATCACAACTTGTTTGAATGAATGAGTGATGATTTAGCACTAAGCATATATCACTATATGATGAAAGGATGGATGATGATTTAGCACTAAGTGTATATCACTATATGATGAAAGGATAATATGAGTGATGATTTATCCCTAAGCGTATATCACTATAATATGAACAGATTAGGATGAGTGATTATTTAGCACTAAGCGTATATCACTATATGATGAAAGGATGAGTGATGATTTAGCACTAAGTGTATATCACTACATGATGAATAGAAATAGGTGATTATTTATCCTAAAGTGTATGTCACTACAAGATGAAAGGAGGGAGTGGTGATTTAACCTAAGGTGTATAACACTAAAAAATTATATAATATATGACAATTTAGCCTAAAGTGTATGTCACTAGGTTGGAAATGTCGTATGATTAAGTGTCGCATGGTGAGTGTAAGGTCCGAATTTGATTGGTAAACCCTCGACACCGAGTATGAACAAAGGAACTAAAGTGAGTCATAGGGTAGTGAGTGCAACACGTAGATGTCAATGTATCATGGTTGACCATGTGATGAGTATGATTTGTAAATGTGTGGTGTGGAAATGCAATGTAGGATGTGTAGGGTGTGTAGTATGTATACTACATTTTATTATTAAATATTTCATTTCTATCTACACCTATTATTACATTTTACACTTGTAAATGGTTGACCATGTGATGAGTAGGATTTGTAAATGTGTGGTGTGGGAAATGCAATGTAGGATGTGTAGGGTGTGTAGTATGTTTAAGCAAGGGTTTATGAGTTGAATAAGTGATCTCCATCAGTTGTGGCAGTGTAGAAAAATCGAGATAAAAATCATAAGGTGGATGAGTTTTTTCTTAGTCATCTTAGGGGTTTTAGCCTCCTTGTGGAGTGGGTTCTTCACTAAATTAGGGGTTGGTGCTCCTTATAGAGTTGGTGATCTACTAAACTAGGGGTTGGTGCTCCTTGTGGGGTTGGTTCCTCACTAAATTTGAAGAATGACAATATAATGTTTATGTTTCAATGGGTTTTATTCCCCATTAGGTTTCCCACTTATATTTGGTGTTCTTGTGTACTCTCTTACTCTTTCTCTTGTGAATGGTTGTTTTTATGTTTAAGTAATCACACATATGGTTCATGGTTGATTGAATGGATGTATAAATGATAATTAATGATGAATGGTAAATGAAATAAGGTTTTTGTAATACTAATTCAACCCCCTCTCATTCCTTTATGTTTCCAATAGTTTAGTAACTACCTCAAGGTGGGCTTCAAATCATGTGGCAAACAAAGTGTCATCAATTTGGTCCTCCAACCAAGTGATGATGCCATGCATAATATCTTTAAGAGTGGGACTTATCTTAGGGTGAGGCGGAGGCCCATATGTTGGTTTTGGTTTAGGTGGTCTAGGGTAAAGTGGAAGGGATTAGAGATGAGCTAACTCTATGCTTGTTTTTCGTAAAAAGAGGACTCAAGAACCAATGCCTATCATGCATAACCCGACAGTCTGCGTCATGAATATACAAGTAGTAACCATGGTGCGAAAAATATAATGGAGTTGATGTAGAAGGTCATGTAGCCTTTTGAGGTTGCACTCATCTAACCTCGGCTTCAAGCTTTTCATATGTTTTCTATAGGCTCTATAATCAGATACATCATGCCTTGGAGCCTCATGCCATGTGCAATATGGCTCTACCCCAAAAGGTCGAGGAGCCATAAGGGCAAGAGGTAGGGAAGGATGTAAATGACCAAGTATGGGTCGGCATGGATGATGTTAGTACATCTAGGAATTTATCATCCATAATATCATCGGCTTTGTATTCAAATCCAAATATATGCTCCCCTTCTTTTAGATGAGGAGGTATGTTACGTGATCTAATAGTATCATGAGGAGAGGATGAGGTCGGTGAAGTTGTCTAAGGCTCAGGCATTGATCTGCTAGGAGGAGGCTTGACCGAATGTGAGGAGTCTTCTTGCACAATAATAACATTCACATCACAAGTGAGTTGTTTTGGAGGGTACTTTGGTAACATCGGACTTCTTTGTCCTAAATTTGGGCATAACTAGCCAAGTGGGGATCGTCCAAGGCATAACCATCATCATAATCATATGTATATGTTTCTATCATGCAAGGGTCAAACGTGGTTTTTAGTTAAACCTTTGTTTTGGTGAAGGTTGTGGTGTATGTGAAATAGTAGCACAAATGGATGGATCCTTCTTGTGAGGCCGCAAGTTAGGAGTAAGTTGTGAAATGACAAGATTAGGTAGATCATAAGTGTTGATTCTAATAATAATCTCATCGGGCTTGTCATTTCGAATCCAATATATTGGGTGGCATGTACCCAACCAATTCTAGATGACCCGCATTGCCATAAAAAGACTCAACAAGATAATTAAAATGTTGATATTCATGGAATTGGATTGGCGATAGTTATTGAAGGGTTGGAAATTTATGTCCCATTTTGTTGAGAGTATCATAATTCCAAGGGTTTGGGTCGCCTTGGATTTTATAAATAGCCCCTTGATGTGCGAACTTAACACATTAATACACAAAAGAGGCAACTCGCACACATGTGGTGGGTCCATGGTTAATCAAGAAGGATATTGTAGGATAGGGAAGTTAAAGACCATGACTTTCACATGCACAATCTTAGAATGAATAGTGATATGAAATAAAATACAACCCATATGAAGCATTTACTAACAATCAAATCCCTAAAAAGTGGTATGCATGGTCTTGAGATTATCTATAGAGTAACTGAGGGCTTTAAAGAAGTATAAATAGGCCACACATGTGCCAACACTTTCGTCAATGAGGGCATGCTTGACTGTGTCGTAACCAATGTGCATAGGTATAAAGAGTAGAGGATCATCTCGCTTAAATAAAAAGCTTGTTTGGAATAATGGAAACAACAAGAAAATGGATGCAAGTGTGGATGTCGGTGGTATGATCTATACAAATGGAGAGTTCCTCACATTGATAATAGATTCTTTCTTCCAAACCAGTAGCGTAGGATATTTTCCCAAAGTAGGAGGGAAGGGGATGTTCATATCAAATAGTGTAGTCATAAGATGCTCACAATGGTGAAGTCACATGCACATGAGATATAAAAAGGAAATTGGACCAAGAATCTAAGAAAGTGCTTTAAAGGATTCCAATCATTGTGGTTGGGTGAGCATCGGGATGAGATTGTTTAGGATCCTCAAAAACAATCTCAGAAGGAGGACTAACTAGAGATACTTCAAAAATTGTTTTTTGTTTATGCTCGATGCCCTCGGTCTAGGCGAAGGATTCTATGATTGGAGAAATATTTTCAGATGCCTTCGGTCTTGTAACAATTTTCACAGGGGTCGATGGCATCTGTAGAAGATGGAATATTTGCTTTAGGATTTTGACTTTGAATAGACAAGGGTAAATGAATATGTGAGTTTGAGGATAAACTGGTGGAGGGTATTTAGGCTCTATGTATGCTATCACATGCCTCACATCATTTACGGAAACTATGTTCTCAGGAGGATAGTCAAGATCAACCACATTTTTAAAGGTTGTGGAGCTGAATTTCTTCACAAAGGCATGCATTTGAGGTTTACTAGTTTACACAATAATCGGTGTCGATCCAAGGAACCGACATCAATCACCTAGGAGGAACTAGCATTGGTCGATGAACCGACACGGTTACCTATGCGTTTATGTTTTTATTTTAGATGCGGGATTTGATCAGACAATTGATTATAAAAGTGATGAGATGGTTGTAAATGCATAACTAAGGTGCCCTAAGTTTTTTTAAGCTTATATAATCTTGAAAACTATGGTTAGAACATATGGATAGAGGAAGAATGTTAATTCTCCTTGGTTGAAGATGAAGAAGAAATAAAAGAAGAAAAAGGTTGCATGAAGACATAACTTCAATGGACAGAAAGATGGACAAAAGGAAAGAGTAGATACATCGAATGGTGAGAAGAGTCTTATGTCTTCTATTGTATTTCCTTTTTATTATCTTTTATCAATGTAATGGCTTGCATATTATGCAAAGCACATAGTCTTTCATCTTGTAGATCCACAGGTTTTTGTGAGATCTTGTATTGTAGATCCATGAGATCATGTTATATTTTTGGTCCATTATAGATCTAGTATTATAGCTCGAGGAGAGCTTGCGGTACATATAGTATCCATATATTGTAGAGAAAGTATTCTTGTATGCATAAGTTAATGCGGTGAGATGGAGGAGAGACTTACTTCTTGGTGCATAGATATGGTTGCACATTGGTAGACCCTTGTGAGAGGTCTTGTTTGTAGATTCATAAGAGAGCTTGGTTTCATAGTGGGAGATGCAGTAGTTCCTAGTATGTGAGATATGGTGGTGTTTGGAGGCACGGTTGTAGTGCACTCATGGAGATCCATTTAGATATCTGGAGGAGAGGAGGAGGATGAATTGTACTCTTGAATGGAAGAGTTAGTTTTTACTCTTGTTTATAATATATATTGATATCTCTATCTTTGGTGGACGTAGCCCACATTGGGTGAACCACGGTACATGTTGTGTTATGTGTGTGTAATTTTTTTATTTGATTATTCTAGTTTATACTTCCACTACTGTAGATTTTGGGGAATTGTATAGTTTCGTATTTACATGATTTGGTTTGTTATTGAATCATAGCACTATTCCATAGTCCATAATTCCCAACATATTTGTTATGGCATTCTATGGTTTCTTATAGCTTTCACATGTATTATGGTTAGGCATAGGGTCAAAGAAAACTTTAAGTTCTTCATTGGCTTGATTAATGGAATTATGGTGATCCTTTTTTCTTTGAGCATCATGAGCCTTGATTGCCTCATTCAAACGCTCTCTAGAGATGACCTCATGGTCAAATTGAGGGCCTAAAAATAAAGTGATGGTATTCATGTGAAGGGAAGGAAAATTCTCATGAGAATGACCCCAGGTTGGTGTGTCATCAACATAAATTGCTCTCATCATAACATTAAGGGATACGTTAAGAAGGATTAAGGATCTGACTAAATGGTTTAGGCATGCATTTCTTCAACTCATCCTTGGTCAATGGTTAAGAGTAGGTAAATTGATTTTTATTATTGTTACCTTTTGGATCGATACTAAAGACATTCCTATTTGAAGAAGCCATAAGAGGAAGGGTATCTAAGACCTTGTTGTTTGTGGCATTCTTTCTCTTTTATTTTTGAAGGATTTGTATCTATTTAGTTACTTAAGTCTTAGGAGGATCCTTCTCAAACTTATTCATGAGGTAATCTTGTCATTTAGCTTGTTCAAAAGTTTCATCCAGGGAAGTAGTGTTGAGTTGTGGAGCTCAATTACTTCAGATTAGCATGTAATATGAAACTTGCTTGAAAACACAGTAACTGTCATCAATTATGGAGGAACCATAATGGTCACCTATGACCGAAACATATCAGAAAGGAGGAATAAACATCGATTAGGGCTAACCGACATTGGTTAGGGCTTTAACTAACATCGGTTACACAATGTGGGAGTGTTTTATCTAACTCTCGAGGATTAGATCTATTTTTAGTATTAAATCAGATCTATTAATTGTAATTACATGGCTAAGTGCCCTAAGTTTGTATACACCTATATAAGCATGAAATCTAGGGTTTAGAAGTAATAATTAAGAAGAACTTGCAAAAGTTTATGATTATTGTAAAAATAATTGTGAGAGAGAGAATTCTTGGAGAAGAAGCAAAAACTTGAGAGTAAGACAAGATATTGTCCATCTAAGAGGTGTGGAAGATTGTAAATATTCAATTATATATCTTGTGAAATATTTGGATAATAGATTTTCTTGTTTCTTGGTGGACGTAGCCTACACTGGGTGAACCACGTTAAATCTGGTGTTGATTTATATCTCTTGTTCTATATATTTCTTCTGGTAGAATATCTCGCTTTTATTTGCATGTATGCTTATATATGATATATTATCTATACAACCGGTGTGCTAACCCCAACAACTGGTATCAGAGCTTTGTTTTAGAGGTTTTGTGTGTTGAAAATTTACTCACAGAGGGTTTTCTAATTGAGTGGGAGCTACAACAATGGTAGAAGAAAACAAATACAAGGTAGAGAAGTTTGACAACCGAAAAATTATCAATTATGGAAGATGTAGATTGAGGATTATCTATATCAAAGAGATTTGTATTTACCATTGGATGAGAAGTCTAGACCTACGAAGATGACTGATGAAGAATGGAAGATTCTTGACGAAATACTTTATGATCTATAAGATTGATCCTAACAAAGATCCGTGACTTCCAATATTATTACGAAAGCGACTTCTACGGTAGGGTTAATGAAATCTCTTGCTAATTTATATGAAAAACCTAGTGCTTCAAATAAAGTTTATTTGATGAAGAAACTATTTAGTTCTAAGATGCATGAAGGTGGATCTGCATCTAGTCATTTGAATGATTTTAGATTTATTGTAAATCAGTTGAAATTGGTTGATATACCGTTTGATGATGAAGTGAAAGCACTTTTATTCTTATGTTATTTTCCTGATAGTTGGGATAACTTGGTAATGGTTGTTAGTAATACATCATCTGCTAATAATATTTTGAAGTTTGATGATGTGGTTAGTATAATCTTGAATGAAGAAATTCATAGGAAGAGTATAGAGGAATCAACATCTGGGAATGCTTTGAATTTAGAAAGCAAGGAGCGAGGCGAAGGAGATATCCAAGAGTAAGAGTAATGAGAAATCAAAGTCAAGGGATAACAGATCTAAATCCATAGGTAAGGGAATTACTTATTGGAAATGTGGAAAGAAAGGACATGCAAAGAAATATTATTGGTCAAAGGATAAAGAGAACCAACAACCAAACAAAGGTAAAGAAGAAAATATTGTTGCAGCAGAGGTAATACAAGATGCTCTTATTCTTTCTTTAGATAATAGAATTAAATCATGGGTTTTAGATTTAGGAGCTTCTTTCCATGCAACCCCTAATAAGGGTTATTTCATAAATTATGTCTAGGGTAATTTTGGGCATGTTTATTTGGGTGATGATGAACCTTGCGATTATTGGTAAAGAGAAGTTCATATAAAATTACAAAATGAAAATACATGATTATTAAAATATGTGAGGCATGTGCCATGCCTCAAGAGGAATCTTATTGTTGCAGGGTAACTAGGTGAATTTGGTTGCATGGTTACTTTTTACGGGAGACTCTTGGAAAGTCACCAAGGGTGATTTTGTTGTGGCAAGAGGTAAGAAGGTATGAATATTATATTTATTTACATGTGTTACTGATTCTTTTTCTGCATTATCTACTTTAGATTCGATGCATACATGTGGCATAATCGGTTGGGCCACATGAGTCAAAAAGGAATGCAGATCTTAAAGGCTAAGGGTAAGTTATCAAATTTGAAAGATTTAGATCTTGATTTTTGTGAGCATTGTGTCTTTGGAAATCAAAAGAGAGTGATATTTCTCAAAGTTGGGGCAACTAAGAAGGAGTAGAAATTAGAGCTTGTACACTCATATGTGTGGGGACTGCTCGGGTAGCTTCTCGGGAGGATCCCAGTATTATGTTACTTTCATTGATGATGCTACAAGAAAGGTATGGGTTTATTGTATTAAACATAAATTTGATGTTTTTGAGACTTTTAAAAGATGGAAAGCCCTTATTGAGAATGAATCAAATTCAAAGTTAAAGTGCCTTAGATCTGATAATGGTGGTGAATACTATAACAAGGATTTGAATGATTATTGTTTAATGAATGGGTTACGTAGAGAAAAATGGTTCAAAAAACCACATGAGAATGGTTTTGTAGAGAGAATGAATAGGACAATCATGGAACGTGCTAGAAGTACGAGGATACATTCTAGATTGCCCTTACGCTTTGGGCGAAGCGGTATATACAATGGTTTATTTGATTAACCGTGGGACTTCAAGTTCACTAGATGGAGGAATACCAAAGGAAGCTTGGACCAAAAAAGGTAGATCTTTCTTTTCTTAAATTTTTGGTTCAGAAGCTTTTGTGCATATTGATAAAGAAAATAGGAAAAAGTTGGATGTA
The DNA here is from genome assembly GCA_018340775.1 of Taxus wallichiana var. yunnanensis. Taxonomy (NCBI): domain Eukaryota; kingdom Viridiplantae; phylum Streptophyta; class Pinopsida; order Cupressales; family Taxaceae; genus Taxus; species Taxus wallichiana. The sequence goes on from CM031234.1 coordinate 861,773,169, forward strand.
AAATCTAAGAGATGCACTTTCATTGGTTATGGATCTGGTGATTTCGGATTCCGTTTTTGGGATTTAGAAAATTCTAAAATTATTAGGAGTCGTGATATTGAATGGAATGAAAAGAGAATGTACATGGATCAAATTTTGGTACCCAATGATGAACCGGTTGAGAAGTTTGTGAATAAAAATGAACTCTTGGATTTAAAAGTAATACGGCATGGTTACACAATAGTCAGGTGTCGGTTGACCTTTGACCGACATTGTTCGAAGCCAATATATCGGTTATAGAAGAGCGAACCGACATCGCTTAGCATAATCGACATCGTCGATTCTAGTGATCGACATTGATCACTAACAGATTTGGATACAAATGTCCAGGAGGTCTAGAATGAGCCTCCAGTACCCCAAAATCCTATGAGAAGGTCACAAAGGGTAAGTAAACCTCCAAAAATATTTACATTCTCTATTTTATTTATTATTAACTAATAATGGTGAACCAGAAAGTTTTGAAGAAGCAATGTAGGATAAGACCCACGTCCAGTGGGAGCATGACATGGATGAGGAGATGGACTCCTTGGAACAAAACCAAACTTGGATTTGGTTAAGTTACCAGTAGGTAAGAGGACATTGCAGAACAAGTGGGTTTACAAGATCAAGGAAGAAGAGGGTGGAAAAAAAAGGTACAAGGAAAGGCTTGTAGTAAAGGGATTTGCATAGAAAGTAGGTATTAACTTTGGTGAAATATTTTTCTTGTTGTAAAGATGAATTCTATTTGTACTGTATTGATTTTAGTTGCATTAGAGGATTTGCATTTAGAGCAACTAGATGTGAAGAAAAATTTCATCATGGTGATTTGGATGAAGAAATTTATATGCAACAACCGCTTGGGTATGAATTCAAGGGTACGGAAAAATTAGTGTGCAGGTTGAAAAAAAGTCTATATGGGCTCAAGCAAGATTCAAGACAATGGCACATGAGGTTTGATAGTTTTATGCATGAGCATGGTTATTTGAGATGTGAATCTGACCATTGTGTGTATTTCAAGAAGCTTGAAAATGGGAGCTATATTATTTTTTATTGTATTTGGATGATATGCTTATTGCAAGATCTAGTATGCAAAACATTGGTGAGCTTAAGGAAAGCTAGCTCACACATTTTCTATGAAGGATTTAGGAGCTGTAAAAGAATACTTGGCATATAAATTCATAGAGACAAGAAAAACAAGAAATCATATATTTGTCTCAGGAGGACTATATCTACAGGGTGTTAGAAAGGTTCAAGATGTAGAATGCAAAACATGTTACTACACCTATGGATGGACACTTAAAATTGAGAAAATATCAATGTCCTTCATCACATGAGGAGGTCAAATACATGACATGAGTGCCATATGATTCAACAATTGGGAGTCTCATGTATGTTATGGTTTGTACTAGACCAAACATTGCACATGCAATGGGAGTTGTGAGTAGATATATGGCCAATCTAGGTAAAGAGCATTGGAAAGTAGTCCAATGGATACTCAAGTATTTGAAAGGGACATCTAGCATGCAGTTATGCTATGGAGGTTTGGATATTTCATTATGTGGATATGTTGATTTGGATATGGTTGGAGATCTAGATGGTAGAAGAGCACTACTAGATATATTTTCACAATAGGTGGGATGACAGTTAGCTAGATTTCAAGATTGCAAAAGGTTGTGGCTTTGTCTACTACAGAGGCAGAGTATGTTGCAGCTACAGAGGCTAGCAAGGAGATGATATGGATGAGTAGGTTCATGGAAGAGTTGGGAAAGAGTAAGGTGATTGTAAATTGTTCAGTGATAGTCAGAGTGTAATTCATTTGGCAAAGAACTTAGTGTTTCATTCGAGAACAAAACACATTCAGTTGAGGTATCACTTCATACGACATGTATTGGAGGATGGAAAGTTGAATCTGAAAAGATTCATACGAGCGAGAACCCTACGGATATGCTAACAAAGCCATTAGCAAAGGAGAAGTTAGAGCTACACTCCACTTCTGTTGGTCTTTGAGTTTGAGACTTGAAGAGGAAGAAACAAAGCTAAGGAAGGATCCAAGAATGATGTTGTACGGTATGGTGCAGTAATTAATCTCCAAGTGGGAGATTGTTGAGTTGTGGAGCTCAATTACTTCAAATTAGCATGTAATATGAAACTTTCTAGAAAACACAGTAACTGTCATTGGTTATGGAGGGATTAGTATCGGTCACGCAAGGAGGAACCGACATTGGTTAGGGATAACTGACATCGGTTACTTATGCGGGAGTGTTTTATTAACTCTCGGGAATTAGATCTATTTTTAGTATTAAAGTAGATCTATTGATTGTAATTACATGGCTAAGTGCCCTAAGTTTGTATACACCTATATAAGAATGAAAGATAGGGTTTAGATGTAAAAATTAAGAATTAAGTAAAAATACTTGTGAGAGAGAATTCTTGGAGAAGAAGTAAAATCTTGAGAGTAAGACAATATCAGTACACTGAGAGGTGTGGAAGATTGTAAATCTTCAATTGTATATCTTGTCAAAGCTTTGGATAATAGATTTTCTTATTTCTTGGTGGATGTAGCCCACACTAGGTGAACCACGTTAAATCTAGTGTTTATTTATATCTCTTGTTTTGTATATTTCTTCTGGTAGAATATCCACTTTTATTTGCATGTATGCTTATATCTAATATATTATCTATATAACCGGTGTGCTAACCCCAACAAGTAGGAAAAAGGACCTAACCTTAAACCAAAGGCAAGGTTCTAAGGCTCGAAGGAAGATTTGGAAAAGGCTATCATTGGGCATATTATGTTCTACCTTATTAGATAAGGTCTTCCAACGTTTGATGAATGCTTGAGATGATTCATCCTCATGTTGTTTGCAGTTAATGAAGGAATTTATGTTATTTTTAGGTAAATCATGGTATTGGAATTCATTAACTAGGGTTATTACTAGAGATTCTAGCTCTACCATGGAGCTAGGGGTAAAGTGTGATACATGTCCAAGGCATCTCTAGTAAGAGTCTTATCTAAGAGTTTAGTAGCAGCATAAGAATTAACTTTGATCCATTATTTATAAATATTTTCAAAGACCTTAATACGTAAATTAGGATATGTCGATCCATCATATGAAATAGATTGGGTAATGCCTCTAGTATCCATACTAGCAATGTAGCCCGTCAAAAGGCTCTTATTAGACTGTCCTTAAAACTTTATTATGAATGGGAGGTTGGGAAATAGGTGCCCCATTAGTTCGATTGGGTAAGGGAAGAGGAATTTCACCCCCAGAGCCCAGTCGGGAGGGTTAACCATTTAGACCATGTTGGTTTTCATTTGATGGAGTTGGCTTCGTAGTGTATTTTTTTACTAACTCATTTTTTCTATAAGATAAAGGATCGATTAGTAAGGTCGGAGCTAAAGGCATTTTCGGATGATCCCGCCATCAGTAGCCTTCCCACCATCCACCCTATTATCAAGTTTCTCGATAAAATTCAAAGAGATGTTTATGGATTACGACTCAGTTCCACTTTGTATTGATGAAACTTATAAAGGAATTTTTGGATTTTAGGTGTAAGATCATGAATGTCCTCAATCTGAATCTCTTCCTCTGCATTACTTGAGATATTTTTTTATGGCTGTTATACCTTTTCTGTTAGCTCTTATCACACAACAGTCAAATAGAAAGGAAAATTGGATTTTGGGTGATTAATTTTTGAAAATGACTATTCACTAGAATTGAGAGCCCCAAGCCAAGATACTCCATGATTGAGTGTTGATTTGACCCAAAAGAATCTCATAAAAATAATTCTCGACACAATCAGCCCTATAAAAAGTGTTTCACAAGGGCCGAAATCATATGTGATAGGATCTAGATAAGACATACAAGATCAGCCATGTACATAAATGACACAAGGGCCTATGGTGTCTAGGAGAGGTTTAGACATAGCGAGATAGGATCGGACCTGTACAAAAATGACATAGGGGCTGATGATGCACTGGGAAAATGGATTTTAGGGTTTTGGAATCTTTAAATACTTTGAAACAAGAAAAAATGAAAATGGGTGCTTTTAACGAGCTATGCTCGATTAAAGGTGTAAGATAAGATTCACGTCAGGTTCACTAAGGATGTATGACAGGAAAAAATGCATCTAGATATTGTGCACTCTTATCATTCATTCAACCAAGGTATCGAGGCAACGAGTGAGGGACACACCAAGACTGGCACACAAACAAATAGAATTAAAGGGGGTACAGGACCGTTATGATCACATACCCCAAGGGAAGTAACCCTTACACTAGCAACCTAAGGTTTCCAAGGCCCTAGGTCGAAGAAGAGGAAGGAACCCTATGGAGGTATCGACATTATGAGGGGGAATGAAATATAAAATGATCATGCAAAGCCTATGTTAATCAAAGTAAAGCATGTAACATGAAGTAAAGAACTGAAATACAATATGATAACCTAGCATGTGCATAAAATACTAAGCTAACATAGAGTAAATATCAAATGTAGGAAACTACTCTATACAAAATGAAAAATTGAGTTAGAGAACTTACCTATTAGTGGGTGGTCGTTGATGCATCTATCTCCCAAAGGACCATACACCAAGAGAAAACAAATTTTAGGTGGAGAAGGGGAAACAATATAGTCCTAGCTCACTATAGATGACCCAAAAGTGAAAACAAACCAATCCAAGAAAAAATAATTTCCAAGCCAAGAGTCAAGATGTAAGAAATCCAAAAGCTAAGCGAGCAGGTGTAAGTTGGTACAAGAGAGAAAAGATAATGGTGAGTCCCTTTGTTCTGATGTGATGATGATGATGTGAAAATGTGAGCTAGGGTCTTTATACCGATGTCATCACCCGAGAGTGAAGGTGTCGACCGGGTATGAATTTGCATTGACAAAATCACCATCGGGTGATGGTGTCAAATGAGGAGGGAAATGAGAGGGAGTGTGTGAAAAGTGTCATGAAAAGAAGAGATAATGCAAGGAAAAAGAAATGAGGTCATGGGAAATAAAGATTTCGAGAAGAATGGGAAGAAAAATAAGAAGGTAAGAGAAAAAGAAATACATAAATGGGACCAAAAATTTTCCTCCCTCCATGTATCATCCCTAACCCAATGGTTATATGAATAACCATACCCCTATCCCAAAACAATCCCCTTAAGGCACCCGTTCCAGAGATAGATGCATTAACAACATCTAACCTAAAAACATAATTATTAGTAACAAGTATGAAAATAGAAAGTGTAAAAAACTAGGTGTATACACCTTTTTCCATTAACAACTACACATGAATCCAAACTCATTTTAATGAACTTCCGAAATACAAAACACGTGATCTCACAATATCATCTATCATAATAGATGACTCTACATGTATCCATGACTCAGTAAAGTAATCTCTCGTAGCTCTCTACTACAACCATGTATCACCTAGGGGAATTACCTATACTCTCTCCCCTACTACTAGAAATTGTAGTATTATATACACATCATCAAGGGCCATTGTCATCTCTCTCAAGAAACCAAAAGGTACATGTGTCTACACACCCTCTCTCACAGAGTACAATCATCGATGAATGTTATGGAGAACCTCCCCAATATATTGATGTTACGCATCTCGACACCATCCGATATATCCCACTCATCCTCCTCTAGGCCCAACGCCAACAATGTAGACAAATGTTTGCATGCAGGAACTTCCACGAATATATGTCCCTCTACACATCATACAAAAGTAAAAAATCCCAAGTTAGCACTAACAACCATGCAAAAACATCTTGCTAATCCCCTACATGTCCCTAGACACAACCACCCAACACCCTAGATGGTACCACCTAAAACTTAGACACTATTGCCCCGAACTAGACGGTGTCGTCTAAGGACAAAACTAACCATGCTAGCACCATATTGACATAAACGCCCAAGTCTTAAAAAAGTGAAAAAATCTAAATTACTCAAAAATCAATCATCACAACCTAATATATGTCACAAAATGTGTTACTTACCATCTGATCTCGCATTCAGGTCGACACTATCTCTACAACCCTCTCGAATCTAGTCGGGATCACCTCTCATGCATGCGGCATCTTCGCGACTCAAAGCTCACAATCACAATACTCTAATTTACAAATGAGGATCTTATTGAATTTTATACCCTTACTATTTATAGTAAAATATTATTATCACTCCAACTATTATAGTTATTATGTTATCTTTTACAACTAATTCATCATCATTGTTTCTTCCATATCTTGAGCTTTGTTTATCCATTTCTAGCACTATCGGTGGCATTAGAACTATATAGTACCACCTACTGCACTGCATATTCATTATCATACCTACTTAGGATTTGTTATATGATATTACCATGATTCACTGCTTGTTATATTATTCTACACTCCTTCAATTTATCTACGAGCCATTTATCTATTTTCTTTTGGCTCATGGTTCGACGAGTCGCTTTCTCATCCCTTCTCTCGAAAGGGGGAAAATAGTTGGGTCATCCCATTACCCCTCCTAGAATAATCCAAGTGAAATATCTAATACGACACATGATCACACTAAGCACTTTCATCCCATCTTCAGAAATATTCAAATCCTACAAAAGTTATTATTCCAAAATATAATTTCAATCTATCTCAAGTGCCAAACTATCTAAAATTTTCACATCTTTTCTTGATTCTCACAATATCTTTCCCTCAAATGACCTAATATGGGGGCAATTCAATCTTCCAAATTAGTTTCAAATCAATCAAGTTCAATCAAATACTATGTTTCAACCAATATAAGTTGTTTCAATTCTATTCCAACAAGCATCAATATTCCTCCCAAATAACCTAACTTGGGAGCCAATCAAACCAAACAATCTTCTATTTTACCAAGTTTACACCCTTACAATCATAAAGTGGACACAATCGAAGTTATTTCATTTCATGAACCACTTTACAAGGGTTTTGTTGTGCCTAGTAGACAAGTTTCAATTGGTTCATTTCCATCTGTAGTGGTGGAACCTATTTTGAGGAAGCGTCATGGTGAAGAGAAAAGTTGATCACTCTCATAATAATCTTTTTCTATCGATGTGGCTTTCAAATCCATAGAGTTTAGTGATAGGACACTCAAATGCGTAGAGTTTTTTACACCGATTCGGAATTGATCACTCCCAACCATTCCTTCAATCTCTAAGTTTCAAAGTCTCCTATATTTTTGTAACACATTTTCTATCCAACAACTCCTCTTGTGACAATACAATCACCAACATGGATCAAAACAATGATCCATGGTTTTCCACGTGTGATTCTTACTATCAACACTCTCTGCTACAACTCCTTCTCCCCTTTTCAAGTATGTTCTTCTTATATCCTTTATACTATTGAATTTCATCTAAATAACATAAGGGGGATGTAGACACAAAAATATGCACTTATTACTATTACATCACGCCTCTAGTATGTTGTTATATGCATGATTTCCAAGTGTGAAGATTAGACATTGGTGACACCTTTTCTTAGTCCTTTTACTAGTTTCGATTGATTTTGATTGTGACTTTGCCTCTTACTACTTGTATTTACATATTTTGGTCATGTCACAAGGATCCATGTCCCCGTTCTTAGTGTTATTTTTGTCTCTTAGATTTGGAAAATACCTCCCGCTAGGACAATATCGCATGGGCGCTAGTGTCCCTTCTGGGTGTTTATTTCATATCTACTTTATTTTCTAACTTGTTGATCACTTCTTCACTTTGGGTCTTTTCTTATCTTTATTTTCATGACCTTGTTGGATTTTGGTGTCACTAAGTGTCGAGTTTCAAACAAGGAAATCATATATATACATGACTTACTATCATTAGGGGCAATTGGGACTAACACTTACTATCTACTATTTGGGCAAGAAGCATCACTCAAGTACTATAATTGGGTAGCATTATTCACTTCTTAGGAATGATTATTTCTAAATTTCATTTCACACATTCATCTTGGGGAAAATAGTTGTATCTTGCTATCTTGGTGCAATGTCACAAGGGAAACCTAACTTCAAGGGACAATTTAAATCACACACACAAGAACTACATAGAGTTTGGAATGTAGTGCAACACTATGTGACAATCACATTTGGGTGATAGTCGAGGTCAGTCTGACTCAAGCATATGCATTATTTATTTCATCTAATGTTTGTTTGAGATTTGTGTAGGTAGCTAGGGTTTGTTTTGCAAGAACATGAACCCTACAACAAAGTTGATGTGACAATCAAAAAAGGAAGAAGACATTAACAAACCCTGAAAATCTCATAAGCAAAGCATCTACGAGGACATTAGCACCCGTATTAGACACTAGCCTCCCTGTCTCCCCTTAGAGGTTATGTCCGAAGAAGTTCTAGAATCCAATTTCTTAGACAATCTAGATCCAAACTTGAAGCTCTTTCCAATGTAGAATCCATCCAGCGCTAATCTGTCCCCCTTTAGGAGGTTATGTCTTGAAGAAGTTCTAGAATCCATTTCTTAGACAAACTTTCTTTACACTATCTAGATCCAACCTTCTTAGGCAGCATGTTTCCCAACTTTCAGAAAAATTTACTTTATGTCGAATCTACTTCCATATTTCCCATACAAGCTAATTCATTCTTATCTCCTATCTCTTTGATACTTATTGATGTACTTTGCATGTAGATCTTGCTTATTCTTATTTTATTCATTTGATCTCGACATCCTTTGATAAAGATTTAAATTTCTTTAAATCACTATCTTGATTATTCAACCTTTTCTATGTTAGGCACTTTAAATGTTATTATGTGGGAACTTTATTTTCCTATCATGATTTCAACTTTCATATAGTGGGAAAATTTACTTTATGTTGATACTACTTATATATTTCCCACAAAAGGATAAATGTGTTCCATATGATTAAATTACTTACACTTTCCCAATTGGAGATCTTTGAGCCTTATTGATTGTATCCACCCACTTTGGGAATGATTTTATAGTCCATGTGCCTAGATAGACTATATCTTAGGCCCACCAAGGGCATTATTTTATTGTGTGATTACACCAATTACATGTAACCAACATATGTTGTGGTTTCCTTGACGCTCGGGTTTAAAAATAAGGCTTACATAGATTATAATGGAGTCGCGGCCGCTCGGTGGGGCTTGGTTCCACTATAGTGCTTACATTGATTATATTGCCACATAGTGGTAATTTATTTGTAATTTACATACATGGTTATATGATGATGCCTTATTATGTTTACATGGGAGCTTTATTTTCCCTATCATAGAGATGGTGCATGTAATCCCTTTCTTTTGAGATATGTGATTCACATGTTCATTTCACACCTCTAAAAGTGGTTATATATCTTGTTAATTTTATGTCTAAACTTTAGGACATTCTCTTGAACCCTCGTATGAAAGCAAATCACAAGATGGTACACAACATTCTCTATTTGATCTTACTAACAAACACACCCACTTTAGATTTAAATACTTCATATCTAAATTCCAAGATATAAAATTATGGAGATTTTTTGTTTTAGGAATGAAGTCAAATTTTAAATATTGTCTTTAGCACAAAAACAAGTGTATTTGATTGTATCCTCTTATCTTTATTAGTTTTAAGTAGATTTTTTTTTATTTTACATTTATGTATACACATTCACTTGCATATTTCTATATGTTATCGTGGTGTAGGTTTCTATGTATAAGAGTATGAATGCTAGTCCATGATCTTGTTAACCTTCAAAAATATCGGATATTATGTAATCTTTCTTTATTTTAACTTTAAGTTGTCATTTTCATACCAACATTGAGAACAACTAATAGACAATAAAACAATCATAACAAAACATTCTCAAATAGACAATAATTTATTTTACATATTTTGATCAAAATAAAAAGATATTATATAAACACTTAATTGACTGTAATTACTATGGTGCCCTTTAGAAGAGGGTTCGAAGATAATTGTGCCCTTTTGTGAGTGCAAACTTGGTCCCTTCTAAATTAGTATTGACTTACTATGTATTTTAGGTTATTATATGTTTATGATGCATGTTACATAATCAAACTTATGTAATTAAATTAAAAGCCAAAACGAACCCCAAGACATACGTACTATTCCTCCAAAAGTGGGGCCAGTGACAGCGAGGCAGTAGCCCAACTCTAACTCTGGAAGCTTCTCTCAATCATTCCTTGCCTTTCTTTTCACGCCTACATGGCCGTACGGGTCAACCTAGTAAAGTGTCGGTGCCGGCATTGCCAGTTGGCATGGGCCCACGTGGCATATGGTGATGGGATGGGGATGTTTACACATGTCTCGTCAACAGCTGGCATGTCATAATGCATACATATATTTCACGTGATTTGTTCCCATTATAAACTCAGATTTAGGTAATAATGCATGCTCAAAGGAAGTTGTAGCTACTTAACGACCGCTTCTCTTTTTATCTACTCACATACAAGACACCTACTTAATATTGCATTATTATTATTATTATTATTTTTGTCACCTTTACGTGTGTTTGTGACTAAATTGTTATGGGTAGGTAGTTTCTCTATTTTCTATGTTTTTTAACCCTTCATTTTCTATTTATTTTTTCCCCTCTTATTCCAAATTCCTACCAATATACAATTATGGTTACTATCTCTATAGGGTTTTGAGGATCCTAAAATTCCAGTTTCCTCACGTGTTTGTGGGTTTATAGTTTTATTTATCAATTTTCTCACCCATTATTAATCACAGCCATATAAAAAAATCTTATTTAATTTTAGAAGTCTATAAATGTATAGGTGCATTAATGCATTAAAGGCATTTAATGTGATAGAGCAATCAAGAGATAACGCTTCAATATAAATTCAAAGCATCTAGAGCAAGAATAAATAAAACCAAATACTTCTTTATCAAGCATTCATTCTAATATAAAATCTCATATATAGTACACAATACATGTCACATTGAATTGCTTGTATTTGACATGTTGTTCACAATATTGTAAATTGTTCAAGAACATAATTAGTAGTCGATGCTTAAAAACCATGTTGACCCTAAACATAAGCCACTCGAAAAATATTTTTCTTACTCATTTTGCAAACCTAACTTTCTATAAACTTTTGGAAAAGAAGATCAATTTCTCATAGATATGCAAGAATTTAAAAATATGTGCACTATTTTTTAAGCCATAGACTTGATGAATTGAGTCGTCAAACCAAGTTTTCCCCTTTGTAATTGTTAAAACCATATTGTTTATGTCCCTTAAGAGTACAATCTCAATATAAAAGGAGTATCTTAGTGCATTTAGCAAGGTCCTCCATTCAACACAATTGTTTTTGGGTTGTCTCTACATTTCCATAAAACATGATTATGTTGTTTAATGTTGACATTAGTTTATATAATTATGTGAAGTAAAAAAATGAAACCCCTTGTCTTTTCTTATGTTACAAATTATTTATCGAGTTAAGTCCGATTTTACCATTTTAGGCGTAATTATATTTAATTGTGATATTTATGGGTAGATGTAATACATTATCGATATAAATCCATTTTCCCATAAAACAATTTGGGTGAACCAACATTATCTTGTATGCTTTGTTTCCTTTTATGGTTAGATCTTACTTCTTTAGTGAAAGATCTAATTTTTCTAGGGCTTATGTTCTTCCATGTTGAGTCTCTTTAGCCCCAAGCCTTGTGTGCATGATATCAAACCCTTGTGTGAGACTATGTCTATTGCCACATCTTAATTCATCTCGTTGCTTTGTTGTTTTCCTTTTATTAGGTGTTTCTTTTAATTATATCTATTATAGCCGTAAACTACACATTGTATAAATTATTGCAAATCTCATGCTTATGTATACATAAATAATTATCATAGATAAGAATATTCCTAGATGTAACTCCACTATGGTATACTTTGCAATGTTTATTATTGTATGAACTATTTATATTTATATTCGAAATGTTTCCAATGGCATATCATTAGGGTTAACGTTATTTTCCAAGACATATTAGGGTTTCATACAATTGTGTGTTGGGATTTTGCCCTTGCGTAATAACATAAAACATAGAAGTATGTTGAATTGAGATCTAAAACATGTATAAGTGTTTACACCTTTTTAAAAATTAACTTAAGATTATTTTAGAATGGAATGCACAACACACTAAAAATGAATGTAAGGTTAGAATACTATGAGCTATTATGATTAATTAATTTCCAACAATAATCATAATAGTGTATTGATAGTTCGAACTAGTGTTTACAATATGATACAAGCTTAAACACACAAGAGGAGATATGTACTTAGCTACACAAAGTGGTATATGAGAGATATGGGTGCACATATTGGAAAAAATGGGAGAAATGAACATGGGAGATATGTGTGACCGATAGGAGTGAGGTTTTTCAACTTGATGTTCCCTTTGGTGGGTTGGAAATTTGCTTCACTAACAAATCCTAAATGTCACACAACCCCAAAACCCTTTAAAACCAATTGAATGGAACTCAAACCCTAACCATGGGTGGAAGGCCCCTGAAAAGGTTAATGTGTGGGTTGAAGTGCAATCTATGTACCACCTACGCCGGAACTACTATGAAGAGGCCTCAAACCACATGTGATTCTCCACTTATCATGTGATATCTAGATGAATGCATCTAGTTGATAACTTGAATCATTTAAAACATGCTTGATATGGTTGTGATGTTGCTAAGGCATTGAGTAGGGATCTTTAACAACTTGGACAAGAGGGAAGTTGAACTCCTTCACTTGGTTGAGTGCTTGAGAATTGAAGTAGTAGACACCCTAATAGATGTGCATCAGATTTGGGAATATTAAGGAGCCTTAGGTGCATTTTGTGTGTATTTGCAACGAGTTTGCCAATTGATTTTCTATATGCTTGTCGAGTGATAAATGAGGTGATATAAACTTCATTTTATAAGGATTCAAAGGTAATTATTCATTTAAGGGCCTACCCATGAATATTAAATGACCTTAAAAAGATAATGCAATTTAAAACATAGTTGAAAGATGTGTCGGTCCAAGATAATGCACGTCTACAAGGACCAAATTTCACATCTTGAACTTGTTGTAGGGTTTTAAATAGAGATATCAGTGGATGAGATCTAGAATTTGCATCATGGTGGGAAGAGATTAAGTAGTAATATAATGGATTCATATTTAGAATTTGTTGACACATTAGTGTGTAGGAATAATCAATTTGGGAGAAAGATAACAAGATGTATTTAATGGGGATATGATGTGGGTGTTTGTCTTAGCCAATCAACACAATCATAACCAACACTATCAAAATGATAAATTTCCAAATTTGAGTGTCTACATTTGCACTGGGGTAAATTTTAAGACCTCTTACCAAAATCCAACCTAGATTTTCTTTAGCAAATTGTTAAAAATGGATTTTGTGTTAGTGGAGAATATGAGAAAAATGTATATAGTGATGCATGCGAATAATGTATCTAGGAAAAGGAGTGCTAGACAAGCATATAGGGGTGATCTAAAAAATAATATGAAGATAAATGTAAAGATGCCCGATTGCATATGTGCAACTAGGTAGTCTGCGTATGCAAGCGGGCAAGTGCATATGCAACTAGGTGAGTGCACATGCAACCAGCAACTACATTTATAGTTGTTTGACTACATATGCATTCATTCAGATTGCATATGTAGCTACTGGTGCGTACACAATCGAACGACCGCATATGCAATCGGGTGGGTGCACATGCGACCATGCGATTGTATTTACATCCACTCAACCGCATTTTCGCTTATCTAGTTTCATATGTACCGCTTGATTACATACATAACCGATCGAATGCACACATAACCATGTGACTTTAGATGTGCCCGAGTGCCTATATTACAACCAATTGGTTATATGTGTAGCTGAATGTCTACATATATAGATGCTCTTACTCATATATAAACAAGTGGCTACATGTGTAAACGTTTGGGTGTATATAAAATTGTGTGGTTGTGTCCATAGCCACCCAGTTGCTCGTGTACCAATTATGGGAAGTGAGTTGTGTATGTCTAGTTGCTCAGTTGTGTAAACCATTTTCCTCCATGTGCCCTGACCCCTCCCTCACCTATATATAGCCTTGGGCCCTTATTCATTCTCTATTTTTCCTCACTTTCTCCTCTAACTCCAAGCTCCACTCTAGTCTCTACCTCAAGATCCAAAGTATAGGCTATCAATTCATAAAATTAGGCCCCGATCATAAAGCTATTGATTCATCGAGTCGATCCATGCTCATACGATTATCGATTAATCAAATCAAGCTCCAAAGTACACACATATGCATCTGCAATCCAAAAATGGCATGTCATTCGACATCCTCTCAGACTTGGTCTCATGATAAACCCAAACTTCAATACCGAAACCTTATGTGCCTGCAAATTTCCACATTTCTCAAACTAAAGGGCACATTTAGTGACTGGGTAGATAAATTTTATTTTTGAGGGATAATTTACATGCCTCAATATCACTTGATACCAATTTGTTACAATTTATTTTATCCAATTTTGACAAATCCACATATGTCTTCACAATCAAGCTGCCATCACAAGAATTTTATTTTGGGACATCTCCAGAAGATATCCACCGCTTAATAGGGCTTCCACATGTGAATGTTAACCTTGTGACAAAAATCCTTATTCTTTGACTTAGATAAAAAGTATCTGGAGTCCCACTTTGGCATATAGGTTGAAGGTAATAATATATTTTTTACATTTTTTCTTTCTATTATTATCATAATAAGCTAATAACATGATTTTTCCTTTTCTAAATGTGTAGGTATTGCTAACACCTCTAAATCAAGAAGGGGTTATTTGTGCAAGTTCTTCAACACATATTTTTGTAGGCCATGATTGAATTTTTTTCAAGCTAGTATAGTCTTGCAGGGAACACAATCTAACATCATGTATTAGGCTCTTGTCTACATCCTCTGTTCCCTAAGTTTCCAACAATTTGATTGGTGTAAAAATATATCCAATAGGATATGACATGATTTGACATATACTATTTACAATGAGGTTACAACATTTTCATCTTGTAATTATATAATTGCATTATATTATGAATCCTTTCTTGAGTTGAACTCATAAAATACTAATATTTTGATTGCACTTGATGAAAAAATGAGAGTAAATTGTCTTTCAAATGATGAGCAAGAGGTAATTTTAAAGTTTAAATTATTGCAAAATAGTTTCATGTATTTATTTGGAAAATACAACTAATTTTTAATTTTCTTTTAGAAAGAAAGCAATTACATTGCATGCAAGAAGACAAGTTGTAGTAAGAGGTCATCAACCTCATGAGGATTTTGTAGATTCATACATGGATGTACAAGTATCTCTTACTCCTACAGTTTTGAGACAAAAATGCATGAGGAGTTCTATTACACCCACTCAATTAGCAAGTGCTTCGAGCAACTTCATCAATTATTCTAGGTATTACTATCAGTCTATCAAGCTATGAATAATGGAACATACATTATTTAATTTTTTAATTAATCAAACTATGCTTGTTTTTAATCATTATTACATATTTACAGATTCCTTTGATAGTATTCATCAAACTTCCCAACATCAACATGAACCAACAGAATCCACAAGGATTCAACCACTGACAATGGAAGAAACTACACCTAGACATACTCTATAGGGTAGTACAATGTACATTATTACTATCATTTCAAACTTTTACTTTTATGCTAAATTTACTAAACATTGAATTCTTATGTGTTTTTCACATTTTAATTTTGTAGTTTTTTTTCCCACTTCTCAAACAAAAATATGCCACCGCCACCGCCGCAAAGATAAGTTCAGACATAAGGGGAAAATAATATATTTTCTATCTCAAAGTGGTGGCACAGTTCATTTGACAGAACAAAGTTTCCGATTTTCTCCTTTGGTGTAGCGCAATGGGCACCACCATTTTACAACAAATTTATCTTGATGATGATTTCTTGGGTATCAAGAGTGGTACTGGGATCCAACTACTTTTAATCCACATAATATTATTTAGGCCGACCCAAATATATATTGTTTAATAGGCATATATACCTGTTTTGCATACGACACACCCTCTCCAACATAGATACTAGTACCATAATATAATGACCAGTTAACAAATTTTCTATTGCATAATTTGTTGGCAGATAGATGTTATGCTAATATTAATGATGTTGTTATGTTGGATATAGAGACATTGAAAACATGGGAATTTTGGGCCAAAGATTTGATGAAGGAAATAAATGCCCATTATCATAACCATTCCCAAAGAAATTATTTATTTGCTTTAGTTCAAAATTAGCTAGGAAAGATAGATGTATTGTTAAATCAAGCTCTCTCAGGTGCCATTATAGTAGGAAATGACTACAATGATAATGTTTTGGATGTAATGTTAAACAAGTTGGAAAATTTAAATGGTAAAGCCCAAGCTTACTATAAAAATGGGCTAGAGACAAAAACCTAGTTGTCATTGCAAATGTGGAAAAAGATAAAGTTGTTCGTAAGTTTAGCTCTTTCTTTGCATTGAAATTTTAGTTTTACATATTTAAACTTTTTAACTAATAATATTTCTTTGTTTAAATGCAGTCAAAATATGAAAAATTGAAGAATGAAGTACCGATCTTGGATCTTCATCTGAAGAATGCATGGAAAATTTTAAATGTTGTTATTTCACTAAAGAAAAAACTTGTGCTCCTTAACATATTTACAATATTAAGGAAATCCATTTAATTATGCTATTGTGCGTCGGAAAATCATTTTATTCATGGGATCATTTCTATATGAGGAATGAAGGAAATTCTAAAATTTATAATTGACTATGCCTAGATCTCAGAGAAATGACAATTTTATCGATAAGACCTTCACAATTGTAGCGGATATCTTATTGCAAATAATCCCAATGGCTTCAGGGGAAAAAGAGGCATTCACCTATTACAGAGATGGTGTGATTTGATACTTTTTTTTTATTTCTGTCTTTATCGTTTCAGGGAATGGCGGAATATTGAGTCAATGAAAACTTACGCATAGTGAAAGTGAGTGAAATAGAACAATTCTTTCTGCTCTTAAAGAAAATGCTCAGATCATTAAGATTAAATATTTTTAAGTCTTGGTTGGTCTTGGAAAGAAGCATTCTTCACAGTATGAACCTCAACCCCAAAATCACTGAGGTTAAAAGGACATACACAAAAACAAAATTAAGTGGGCTAGACCTCCCGAAGGATGTTTTAAACTTAATTTTAATGGTTCAACTAAGTCGAGGGAAGGTTCTTCTTGGGATGGTAGCCTTGTTCGGGATCATTATGGGAGATGTCTAAGATATTTTACCGGTCCCCTAGGCAATCATACTAATAATCATGTGAAGGCCAAGGCAATTCTTTAGGGCATAAAACAATGTATAGATTTGAATAGAAAATCCCTTATCATTGAAGGTGACTCTTTATGTGTTATAAAATCCCTCAAAGTATAGAGCAATTTTGGGTGGAGACTAAATAACATAATCATGGAGGCCAAGAGGTTGCTAGCATCATTTGACAGAGTGTAAATTCAACATACTTACAAGTCAGGTAATAAACTCTGCTGACGGGCTTGCCAATCATGGTAACAATATGAAGGGTAAGATGTTGTGGCTGGGGAACTCATACCTTAAAAGAATATTTTAAATTTAGTTAATGATGATATGATCTTGGAGGTTGTGTAATGATGGCACCCGAGTTTCTCATGCTTCATATCAGAATAAGGCCTTTCATTTTTGGGAAAAGATATGTATTATGAATTTTTGCATTTAATCTATTGGCTTGGGATTAGCGGCTCCCTTTTTATGTTCCAAAAGATAGACAAGGTTTTCAGCTAAGGATTGGCGGAGATAGGGTTAGAACGAAGCCGATGTCTTTCCTCCACCTCAAAAATGACTCCACCCTTTGGATATTTCTTTGCAGAGGAGGATTCTCAAAGTACATTCAATGTTTAAAAGGTGATAACCCTCAGCTCTCTATGGAATTTGGTAATTCCTGGGTTGAGGGGGATTTAATCTGAGGGGGTTGAAATAAGGGTTACCGAGGAGTCTATTGCTGAGGTTACCGGGTTAATTATGGAGGGTCTCAAAATTTTAAAGACAAAACTAGGCATAAACATGAATTAGCTACTTTCTTTAGTCTTAGTGAAAATATTGTGTTATATGATGATGGAATTGCTCACACCTGTCTTCCTGAATGTTGGGTTGATGTTTTTCTTGTGGTAATGAAGTATTTGACATTGGAGGGAAAATTCATAATGATATTCTCATATCACCATTCTGTCCTGAATTACCTGCAAAGGGATCAACCCATGAGCTTAGCCTTTTTCATTTTCAGGTCCATGAATTCCTCCATTTTCAATTTTAAGAACAAGAAAATTGATGTACCCCTTCATTAGGTCCAGTTTCTTTTACTTTATCAAAATAGAAAACCTTTAATCCCTACCTAACTAGTTATCACCATCGATACTAATTCTAATAATGAAACCCTTGCATGATCATGTCATGAAACGTCTCAAAAAGAGTGTGGGAAGGATAATTTGGAGGGGATTGCATATTTCCTTTGTAACTTGAGAACAGGGGTCCATGAAAGGGGAGAGGGTTTTGGTAGCAGAGAGAGGGGGATTTGGTGGTTTTGGGAAGCCGGGTTAATGAGAGTGGAGTCATCACAAGACAATCCTCACTTTGTTAACAAGAAGTTCGTTTAGGAGGTCACAAATTATCGCCACAAAATTTATGTCCAGAATAAAATGCTTATTTCACTAAATTTTCACTTATTCCAATCCGAGCAAAGCAAAAAAATATAGCCAATATTGGAATCCAAAACTACTTGTTTTGGATTCCAAAATGTTAAATATTGGAATTATCTGGACTCCAAAATCACACATATTGGATTCCAATATCGCATATATTGGATTCCAATATCACATATATTGGAATCCGAATCACATATATTGGAATACAAAATCACATATATTGGAATCCAAAATCACATATATTAGAATTTACTACACTCCAAAGTCCCATATATTGGAATCCAAAAAGTCAAATATTTGAGTCCAAAGATATGGGCTAGCGGTGCTACGCATTATCTATGCTTTGGACTAAATATAACATGTATATGTTTTATATGGACTAGCAATCGCTAGGCATTATTTATGATTTGTTATGTACAAAACATGTTTCTGTTTTATAAGGGATAATGACCACCAACCATTATTTATGTTATGTTATATACATAAAATGTTTGTGTTTTAAATGGGCTAAAATTACTACTAGGCATTATTTATGCTTTGTTATATACAAAACATGTTTTTGTTTTATATGGTCTAGCGATGCTAGACATTATTTATGACATATTATGTAGAAAAATGGTTTCTGTTTTATACGGGATAATGGGCGCTAGGCATTATTTATGCTTTGTTATAAACAAAACATGTCTCTATTTTATATGGGGTATCGAATTGCTAGGCATTATCAATGTTTTGTAATAAGATTCTTATCAGTGTTTAAATTTCTTTAAGATTAAACTATGAATATTTGAATAATTAAAATGCCTTGTGGCCCAACATGCTAAGCTAATGAAATTCAAGAGATTTGAGACACTTCTAGGTTCATGCAGTATGATGTGATTGAACCTCGGTGTAACCAGAGAATTAATAAATATATTATGAAGAAATTAGAAGATGGTGACTATTTCAATGGTCATAATAAAGGCCACAACGTGGTGTTAAATTTGACACCCGTTAGACGTTTTTTTATCGTTTTTATCTATAAAATAGTTACAAATATTTGAAATAATTGTCACATATAACTTGCATATTTTAGATATGACCATCAATTTTTCTAGATATTTATTTATATATTAATTATATTAAAAATATTTAAAAACAATTAAGTATATACAATATAATTTTATATTTATTTTATGAACAGTGTAAAAAATACTATTTTACAATTTTTCAAGGGCAAGTTTTTCTGATAATTCACCACAGAAGTTATTCAATCATACTATCAACTTATAATTAGTGAAAATATAAATCCTCCCAACTTATATTTCTACAATCTCAACATAATATAATAGAGTTACACAATACTTTCATAATAACATATGAATGTATATATTATTGAAAATGTTAAACAATACCATCATAACAACATTATGAAAAGATAAATAGTTATTTAGCATTTTATTGCTCCAAATATTTGATGCCCTCTACAACATTCAATCCTTGAGACACTATTTGTGATATTTTTGTAAAAATTGGCCATTAACCATTTATCTTTTGTATAATCTTTGTGTCTACTTTTCATCCCCACCATAAAATTTTCAAGAGGGTTTCCCTTTACACCTAATGTAATACACAAAGTGTTTTTAGAATTGTATGAAAAATCGTTTCTACTCCAAACCTTTTCTAAGTATCTTATTGTTATTCCCTTAACTATATTGCAATGTTCCTTTCCCCAAGTGAGTATTGGATAAAATACAATTTATATTTTTTATTGAAGCCCGCTGATATCTTTTTAATATAAAAAAAATGATGTTGTCGAACAAGAATCCCAGTTCAGAGTATGGTGATAATAATTTTATAAATTCTGACAGCCACCTCGTAGGTTGATAGTTTTCATGCCGAACTTGAATGACATCTTCCTATTGTATGTTTTATTTATCCCATATAACAAGTCCTCCATATCCAAAATAAGTAAATAACTCTTATCACTACCTGCAGGGAAGTAAACAAATTTTATTTTCATTGGCCGCATATCAGTTATAACCAATTAAATAAACATTTTAGCTTACAACTAACAGTTACCAATTGAGATTGCGGCTTGGATTACATTATATTTACACAATGCTAGATCCATTGATGCAAGAGATATTTCAAATAAAAATTCATCAATTCATAATCTATTTCTTGCTATTAAAAATGTGAGCATAA
The DNA here is from genome assembly GCA_018340775.1 of Taxus wallichiana var. yunnanensis. Lineage (NCBI taxonomy): Eukaryota > Viridiplantae > Streptophyta > Pinopsida > Cupressales > Taxaceae > Taxus > Taxus wallichiana. Next base: position 861,794,135 of record CM031234.1, read on the forward strand.
TGTATTTGAAATAAACATTAATCAATTCATAATCGATTTCATGTTGTGGAAAATGAAAGCTTAAATGGATAAACATAGTGGTTTCTGTGGTGATATGGTAAGTAAAATATCAATTATTCTCTGTCTTATAATTCAAATTTAGCAACTGCTAGGCTACACTTATATTCGTCAAACCACCCTTTGGCAGAAAATAATCCTCAACTATTGATGAGGATTTGCGACCGCTAGGCTATGCCATCATTGGCTGAACTACACTTAGTTGGAAAACCTTTAATGAGGCTAGCCAAGTGTTGCTTTACATATCTATGAGCTGGATCAAGCCGTATGTAGTTCTGTTTATGATGATGTTCAATGTAACTATTCATTATGCAAAGAGTGAATCAATGAAACATTGTAGACAATATGCAGTTATAAATCAACGAGATATTGATGAATGTAAGGTTTTTAGTCTAACCATTATCAGTATTGAATGTGGATGCATAAATTCTGCTAATCTCTATACTTTATTTTAAATTGTTATCATAGCTTACAAATGGATTTCCTTAAACTTTGTCTTCTACCATATGCCAAACATATAAACTAATGTCTGTTAGTTATCATTTCCTATAAATTTGTGGGCCTTATAAATGATTTTATTTTAAAATACACATGGCTAACATACCAGGTTATGAGTGTGTATTCATGTTGGATACCTCTGTGCCCTCCATGGTTATGTTCTTTGGTTGTTGGTTGTATGCATAATCATTTATTGTCTTATAAATTTGTGGGGATTATTAGTGGTTTTGTTTATAAATTCACACAATTAACATACCTATTTGATGGCATATTCATGGCCGATGTGCTCACGTCCTCCACATATGTCACCGAACTATAAAAACATAGTTTTTAAAAATTTGAAAACCATGGCAATTGAAAATAGATCTCATTAAACATATTTATAAAATTATTGAAGGTAAATCACCATGTTGAACTAGTTATGTAGCGTCAAGGTGAAAGGTTTGTACATCAAATTTTATAGTTTTGTGGTTGTATGCATAAAAAATAAATGTATAAGTAACATATATAGGTTAAACGACATTAAATAAAATCACTTATTGAAGTTGTCTTCGGCGATAAACCTTTCTTCATATGAGAATAGTAATGTTTTAGAAACATTTCTTGACTATGTGTCTCAACAATAAAATTAATAGATAGTTTAGAATCCACTAATGCACAGAGTGCAACACTGCTGCCGAAAAGCAATAGTAATATATAATTTTTGGAACAACATCGAGTGAACATCTCAGCCCAAAATCATACGAAAAAGGAAAAGGATGGATGTTTCTTTGTAGGCCAATTTCACTTGCAGTTACCAATTTTTGTGGCAATTACCATTTTTGTGGCAGTTTCTCCATCCAATCCATAATGACCTCTTCTATATAATCATCGTTATTGTCATAGTTGTGCACACCAAATATTTTGTACATAAGACAATTTTTTTTGAATATCTTGTTACTTATAGAGTCTGTAGCATCCATCTAGAATTGATACTCCATTGTCTTTAACCTTTTCCATGTATCTTTTACTTGTTCTTAACATTTTTGAATAATCAATTAGTATTAGAACAATAACAATACAATCCAACACACTGGTTCCGATAACTATTAGAAGCTCCATTATTACATCAGAAGAAATATTGCTAGAGGCAGTTGAAAAAATCAGTGATCACACATTCAACATTGAAAGAATTAGTCGAAGGAATAGCTGATAAAGTTGATCAAGATGGAATGGATATGCACATTTACAAGAAAAATTGTTTTTGTCTTCCATCCTTATTGGTATATTTTCTTCTAGCGTCATCACATAGTTGTCTAATATTGTCTCGAGCCTTAACGAGAAGAAATTATTCTACCTCATGATCTTTTTGTCATTTTTCCATTTTCCCCTATATGAGAATCATATTTTATTTTTCCATTTCTCTCTTCACCCAACAATACAAACAACTGGCAAGTAGTTTGATTCATGTAATTCAAATTTTTAAATTACATTGGATTCACCTGCAGTCAATATAATATTATCTCGGATGTTTATTTCTTAAATAATTTAGAAATTTTCTCTCATTTTGTTGTCTCCTTTTATTATCCCACAAGTAAGAATCAAATATATCTGCTATTACACCAACCTCAATAGACCCAGTTGATTTAGTATTCATTTTAAACCCATGTAATTTTGATTTATATGAGTCTATCTCCAATTTAGTCAAATATGTTCACCTCATCATAGTAAACAACTTGACATGTTTTGGAGGTGAAAGAAAACCTTTTCTATGCAAGAAATGACAAACATAAGATGTTTTTCATTTCTATACAAATTTTTGAATGTAAATATACCATTGTGAATGTCTTCTACATTTGAACAATCAGTTTTGTCAGAATCTATTAGAATCCCCAAATTCCAACCATATTTTGAATAGGAATATGCTCCGCTATTTATGGAGGCATGCATTTCCCATTTCCGAACAAAGAAAAATAAACTCCATATCTAGAAAAGACACATATTTTTTTCAAAGTCAATGTATTCATCTTGGACATGCAGTGTCCCCAAATCAATAACTTCTAATGATAGAATAATACCAACTTCCTCGTGATTTTCATCTATAACAAAAACAACCATAGGTCGACATGATAGTTTTTAGGGAATGGATTTCAAAACCATTCCTCGTCTCTTTTTTTCCAACAAATACCACTTTGCGATGAATGGAATTGTTTTGAATGGAGCATAGACAATGGAAGATATTTTACCTATAATTAGAGTAAAATACATTAAAAATTAGGTCATTTCCTAACTTTAAAATGTTTTTCTCGCATTGTATGATAAGGAATTTACATACTACCCTAGTGGTCACCAACCTCTATAGTTATTTACTATGTATCATAAGAGAAATTAATTAACTTAATGGTTAGTGACCGCTAGGCTTCGACATGACATCTTATGTATCATTCAACTGGTTATAATAATTCATATTTTGTGGATCAAATCAATAATAACATAATTTTTCTAAAAGTTTGAAATCGAATTATGATGCATTGAAAGATACAAAACCATTTGCACCTTTTGAAAGGATTATCTATGAGTTGAACAAGCTATAACATTCCATAGATGACATGATAGGAATGTTAAAAATATACACTTTAGTGGTAGATAGAATTCTAGTCAAAATATACAAGAACAACCTAAAATATTTTTTTATCCATTTACACCTAATGAATGGAAAAGCATAGATGACATTAAGATCTAATATTTGGTATTTCAAAGAGAGTGTTTAAGAAAAAATCACAATAATGGAGGTTGTGGTAGCTTGGGTTTTTTGTTTTAGAAGATGATGTTATTTATGTGTATACCGGTCATACTGTAGTAATGAGGATTAAATTCCTGTAACAAGACCAAGGAAGATGTTTAAAGGATAGTGGTCGAAAGATCTAATGTGTGGTATTTTGAGGAGAGTATTTGAGCAACAAATCACATTAGCGGATTTAGTGATAGGTCATCATTTTTTGCTATATAAGGCAATGTGCAATATATGTATATCGGACATACTTTATTCATTATGTTTAAATGTCTATAACTAGTCTAAGTATGATATTTTAAGTGTAGCACTTGGTGGGAAATTCAACAACAAGCTATCAATAACAAACGGAAGGATTACACTTTTCCTAAATGTAAGTATGGACCTCGTCACAATATCCATTTTTGTGGAAATAATGCTCTATATAAGGTCATAGTGGGTTATACCTATTTGAGAAAAGATTTGATTATTAACAATGTTTATTGAGTGCCACTAAAATAAGGGTCTATTCTCTCTTACTCTAACTATAAGTTAGATTTACAATATTAATTGAAGAAATTTATTCCAAATTGTTTGAACTTATGTTAACACATTTAGAGTTCCAGTATTCTTAGGTTACAAACATTTACTATATGATACATTGTATCGATTGATACAAAGAATTTAAAAATAGCGATAAAATAACAAATCACGACCTAGCTTAGTGGAAGCTAGGGTCCTACCATTTCATCTTGTCATTGTAATCACTATTTGTACACTTTTGGCTCACTAGTGATTTTCATTGATTATAATTGTATCATATTTGATAGACTATCCATGGCGGAAAACAATTGCTACACTACAAATCCTCAATAGGGATCAAGCCATATGTATTATCCATAAAATATATTGTTTGTAACATATAATTCACAACGTTTCATATGGGAAAAATTATTTACCTAACACTTAGTTTCATTACTTATCGAAAGTAATGGCACAATGGATGCTAGTTTCAACAATTTATTATTTTGAAAATTGCGATAAAATAATAAATCGCGACCTAGCTGAGTGACATGAGGATCCTACCATTACGGTCATTATAAACAATATATGTACAACTTTGGATTGCTATTGTTTTCTATCGATTATAATTGTATCATGTTTGCTAGAATGTACCTGGAAGAGATAATAGCTACACTACATACCATATAGAAGGATCCAACCATACGTAGTTCCCATAAGGTATATTGTTTAAAACACATAATTCACATCGGATCTTATGGGAGAAAATTCTTAGAAAATGCTAAGCATTTTTTCCTTATCAAAAAAGTAACGAATTTTTTTCATTGTAACGGTTTTTGAATGATAGTGTTATCCATTTATTTTAATTATACCATATTTGCTAGGCTATGTGTGGCAAAGAGAAAGTCTGCATTACATACCCTCAAAATGGATCGAGACGTATTATGTGTTTCCCATAGGCTTACAAGTTTATTATTTTGAAAATAACCATAAAATAAAAAATCGTGGTTTAGCTTAGCGGTCACTAGGCTCCTACCTTTACCTCTTCTCATTATAAACACTATCTTTATAGTTTTGGATTGCTAGCCTTAATATGTAGTTCCCATAAGATACATGGTTTTCAACTCATATTTCCTATCAAAGAAAATGCTTAGAAACCGCTAAGCCCCTTTACTTATTGATAAAAATGGCATATCAAACCCTAGGCTCAAAAGTTTCTTATTTTTAAAATAGCCATAAAATAACAAATCATGGTATAGCTTCACGAACGCTAGGCTTCTACCTTTACCTCTTCTCATTATAAACATTATCTTACAAGATTGGATTGTTAGCCTTAGTATGTAGTTCCTACGAGATACATGGTTTTCAAATCATAAAGTTCACATCATTTCCTATCAAATAAAATGCTTAATGACTACTAAAATACTTTACTTATTGACAGAAATGACATATCGACCCTAGGCTCAAAAGTTTCTTATTTTGAAATAGCCATAAAATAAAAAAATCATGGTATGGCTTAGCGGTCACTAGGCTCCTACCTTTACCTCTTCTCATTATAAAAACTATCTGTAAAGTTTTGAATTGCTAGCCTTAGTATGTAGTTCCCATAAGATACATGGTTTTCAACACATATTTAACATCATTTCCTAACAAAGAAAATGTTTAGCACATGATAATATCCTTTACTTATTGACATAAATGACATATCATACCTTAGGCTCAAAAGTTTCTTATTTTGTAAATAGTCATAAAATAACAAATCATGGTATAGCTTAGAGACTACTAGGCTCTTACCTTTACCTCTTCTCATTATAAACATTATCTGTAAAGTTTTGGATCGCTACCTTTAGTATGTAGTTCCCATAAGATACATGGTTTTCAACACATATTTCACATTGTTTCCTAATAAATAAAATGTTGAGAGCCCGGGTAAGATCCTTTACTTATTGAAAGAAACGACATATTAAACCCTAGGCTCAAACATTTCTTATTTTGAAAATATCTATACAATAAAAATCATGGTATAAATAGTTCATTAGGATCCTACCTTTACCTCTTCTCATTATAAACACTATCTTTACAGTCTTGGATCGCTAGCCTTATTATGTATCCCAAATAGCTTGTTCAAAATTTCCACGTGGAACATTTTAATTGGAGAATTAATTTAAATTAGTGCACACTATATCTAACAATGTAGAAATTGATTTTGATAAAAATTGAAACTTAAATGTCTATATATTATTCTATTAAACTTCAAAACTATGTTTAGGATTTATTTCTTCTATTTTCTTATAATATATATTTTTACTATGTTTGTTTTAATATATGTTATATAATATATTTGTTATTATGTTTATATTATTATAGGCTATAGAAAATGACAATTTGCATTATTTTTAATTCATGTTTAGTTTTGATTTTTAAACCATGGAAAAATCAAAATAGCAAAATTCAAATTCCCCGCATTTTTAGATATTTGAAATTTCAATAGCCCACCCTTTTGCTTTAAAAGGGGAAAGTGAAAATTTCAAATTTTCGTATCCCACTCTTTTTCTATTTTTGAAATTTCTTTCGTGGAATGTGTTAAACAAATTTTTAAATACCTCGAAGAAATGTTGATTAGGGTTTCGATTTTTTTCATCACGCGAGAAAAACATGTCTTTAAAATTTAAAAATATGTGTAGGTCATAGATTGAGGTCCGCGTGTTTGAATCCTAGTTGTTTTTTGCATGTGATTATAATCTTGTTTGTACAGAGAAGGCACACAAAATACACACATAAAGGATGCACACTAAGGAGGCAAGAAACATAGGTTGCAAATAGAATCACACATATTGTTTGATTGAGGTAGTAGATGGAGGTTTCACAGACAACATAAAGCACAAAATAATCCTAGATATTACTAAATTAGGTATTTATAGTAAAGGTGTACCTTTTTTCATTGTGGGATCTATTAGTTGCTCTATAGTTGACTAGTTCCTTTGTTTTCCATAACATTCCAATTATGATCTGCACCACCCCGATTTGTCCTACTAAATCATGTTCCACACCAAACCATGCTATCCAATAGCTTTTGTTATCCTTGTCAAACCACCTTGTTCTTCATGAAAACACATTTTTTTTTTTTTTTTTTTTTTTTGTGCGTTAACGAAAGAAAATTTAATCCCTTTTCTTCTCTAGTATTTATCTCTATTTAATGCTTTCACTTTTCGCCATTCTATGTCTCTCTCTGGCATTTTCATATCGAATTTATCATTCTCATTTATGTGATTGTTTTTTTAGGATAATGATGGCACGTGGCATAGTTACTTTTTTAAAAATTGTATTTTGGTTGGGAGGATCAAAATATTTTAATGTTTTTTAGTAAGATTATACAAAGAAATGTTGCTAATTAGTTCATATTCCATTTTTAAATGGTTATTGCTTAGAAATTTTATGAAAACATATGAGGTTAAAAAATTAGATTAAAACTAGAAAACCATATTAAGAATTCAATTGTATGATAATTATTGTTAGTTATATATGTGTTTCATATGAAAATTATTTTCATTTATATACGTGTTTCCATGTAGAAATAGCCAAATGGAATGTCTTCAACAATTTTATGTTATGTAGAAGGGAAGTTAAACATATTATATAAACTCGTAAATATTATTAAATATAATTTTTAATCACTTTATATTTAATAATTAATATATACTTACATTTGAGCCCACTCACCTATGCCAAAAATTCACATAGCTTTGTGGGTCGACACGATATAATTGTTTTTTTTTTTTTGACAACCAATTTGATAAACTAGAAATTTATTTCAAACTTTTTTCTAGATATTTAAATGCTTTTTATAGGAGCTTATAACCTAGGGATTGGAGGGATCCCACATGAGTTGAATTGACACCAAACCAAAATCCAAAAAACCCACTAACCAAAATTACAAAACACCTACTACAATGCGGGGAACAAGATACCCGGATGTTAAAATGAAGATCAACTAACAACCAGACAAACAAGGAGAAAAAAATGTGACATAACGGAGCTAAAAAATACTAAGCCTAAGAGGCAGGTTGGCTAGAGCCAACGACCTTCCTACCTCCCATGGTTTCCCCTTCACGAGCTATCCAAGAAGGAAATTATAAGTGAAACCCAATTTACGACGAATTCCCACTAAACTCGTAGAGTCCGCAAACACTAGCATTGAGAGACCAGGGAGATCCAAATTCTTGATTCATTAACCTTATGAAAGCCCATACGCACAAGAAACATGAACCTCCTCCAAAAATTTCATTAAGACCATGTTCCTTTCCAAAAAATTTGCAATGACCCTCCTAGCCTCCTTCAAAGCCTACCCTTCTCGAACAATGTCCGCAGTAGGCCGAGCTCTACCAAAAACCTCCAAAAATTCCACCAAATTAGCACGATGCATGGGTTTAATGAAATTTAGGGCAATGACATGAACCTCGTCAATGATCTACTTCACTAAAAAATCAAGGACATGAACCAAGAAGTGACCTTAGAGTTCACACGAGCTTGAGCCGAATCGCGGATATTCATCCCCCAAGATACAAGAAATGGCTTCGCAGATCGAATCCGAATCCTCCCCAAAATAATCCTCAAATGTGGTTGGGAAACCTCACCAAAGAAGGCCATTTCTCATTTAACACCATGTAAAAATAGAAATGGCATAGTAAAAACTCCATGGCTAGTAAGAGAATGAATCACCACCATCAAACGCCAACAACAAAGCATAATGAAAAACAACCTACAACGCCTTGAGTTAATGACCCTCATATCTCCTTTCCCAAGAAATAATGGCCTCTAACTCCTCCCACTCATTCACATGCTCGAAATTACTAGGTAGACCCTTTTAATGATTCCCCGATTTTTCAATAGATCGGCGACACAATTTGATTCTCTATAAACATGCTTGATATTCCAAAATGGAATTTTTCTCAACCAATACATAATATTACTAATAAAATATTCCAAATGTCGGACACTTCCTTTCCTCTTCTCATGTCACCGATCACCACTTGGGATTCTCCTTCAATCTCTAACACTACACAACCTAGTTTGACCACCAATTTGAGACCCTCTAGAAGGGCTTGAGCCTCGGTAACATTACATGATCCATATTTGAGTGGAAATGATCTTGCTATCACCAACTTACCATCTTAATCTCTAATTAACCACCCCACTCCTGAAGTTCTCAAATTTCCTTAGATGCTTCATCAAATTTTAGTTTGCAAAACTCGGGAGGGAGTGGAGACCATCTTGCTTGCTTTCTAATGAGATATTTTTTAACCTTAGACAAACCTTGCCTAATAATTGACCTTCGTTTGAGAAGTTTGATAAAATTCCAAGGAGATCTTAATCTTGCATCCAACGAAGAGAAACAAGAAACATCTCTACACTTCACACTCACATTCTCTCGATATAGAACTTTCTAGCTTGATCAAAACAATAGATAAATCGAGAATAAGAATATCTAAAAATTATAAGATTATGCTCCCACCATAAATGCCAAATCAACAAGATAGGGGTGCAAATCCAGTTGAGGATAAGGAACCCCTCGCCCCAACCTAGGCCAGAGACCAAGGTTTCTATGATATTCCTACCCTACGCCCAAGTAATACCAAGATGAGAATAAATCCAATCCCAACATTGCATGGAGAAAGGGCGGAAAAAGCAAATGATCGACATCCTCTTCTTCTTCATGACATAAAATACATTGGGTTGGACCATCATACCCCCATCTCTTTCTACATTCTTGAGTAATTATCTTTCCTTTAAATACTAACCATCTAAACATTCCTACTTTAGGCAAAATATCAACATCCCAACAACCAAACCGGAGGGGGTGACAACCCCTTCTTTAGTAGCCCACCATTTATACCCTTCTTTCACCTAGTATGATCCAGATCTAGATCCTAGCCAAAACAAAGAATCATTTTCAGGAAGAAGTAAAGCTTTTTGACCCATAACTCGCCCGCCTATAACAATCTTTTAAAAATTATGAAATCTCCAAATCACTAGGATCTTTCCAATGACACATAGGTGAGCCATCCATTCTTTGGAACACCGTAATTTACCACATTCACACCCCAACTAGCTTTCATCTCAACCATGGCTTCCTGCAAATCCTAATTTAACAAGAGGAAGGATTACCATTCCATGAGTCTTCCCAAAAGTTTTTCGAAGAACCATTCCAATCCTCCAAGAAGATAGGTTTGTGAAGACTTCCCTGCATGAAACAAAGAAGTTCCACATATGGGATCCCCTAGGGACCTATTGACTTGAAATAACTAGTTTAGGATTGGCTCCCCCTAAATATTTTTTTCTCAAAGATGAGACTCACATAGCTACTAGGATTAGAGAGAAGACCCCAAAGATTTTTAGCTCCTAACACTAGGTTTTTCAACTTCAAGTTCGAATGCCACTCCTCCTTAGGTTTTAGGAAGAGAAACCTTATCCCATCCAACTAAATGTATTCTCTTCTCTTCATTAGTACCATTCCAAAAAAATTCCTTAAGGACTTTTCAATATTTTTTAGAACCATCGAGGGAAATCTCATCACTATCATCATATACGTAGGAATAACATTCAAGACATAATTGATGAGGATGATTCTACTAGACAATGTGAGCCATTTACCTTTCTATCTCTAAATGTGGTTCTCAATATATTTCACCAAGTCATTCCACGTAAGAGATATTCTAGCTCCCAAGAAAAGGGGGATTGCTAAGTATTTATGAGGCAGGGAGCCTTTCACAAACCCAAGGATATCCAAAATATGATGTTGCGAATCACGGAGGGGTATTGAAAAAGAAAATATGAGATTTAACAAGACTAATTTCTTGCCCATCCACTTTTGAATACAACTCCAGAATGATACGGAAAGTTCAAGATTCCTCCACCAATGATCTACCAAAAGGAAAGGATCATCAACAAATTTCGATGAGTTCAATGATCCAAATCTTCCGCAATCTTTAGGCTCTGATTATCCCAGCTGATTAGCCACCTTAATAGCTCAACCGAGGGGTTCTTCCACCAAAATAAACAAAAAGAAGACAATGGGTCACCTTACCGGGATGGCTCTATTACTCTAGAAGAAATCCTCATCCGATCTATTTACCAGCACAAAAAATATTGGAATCACAATGCAACTATAAACCCATTTACAGAAGCTCATGTTGAAACCTAACAATTACAAATATTTTATGAGAAAATGCCACTTTATTCTATCGTGGATTTTCTCAAGTCCAACTTGATCATCATACTGTGCACCTTATTGACCGAGAGGGAGTGCATTAATTCATGAGATAAAATAATTCCCTCCGTAATAGAATGACCATGAAGAAATTCATTCTGTTCACTAGAAATGAGCTTATACAACAACAACTTAAGACAATCGGAAATAACTTTGGAAATAATTTTATACATCGTGTTACAAAGGGACACGGGCCTAAAGATGTCCATACAATTTTCTGGAAATTTCTAGGAAAGATACTAATAAATGTGTGATTCAATTATTTTAAAATATTACCCATGACATGCGCTCTCTCTATTTCAAACCAAACTTCCATCCCTACAACATCCTAGAAATCCTAAAAAAAGTTCCGAAACCCATCCAAACCCGGGCTTTTTCTCTTTTCATAGAGAATACAACATGGCGCACCTCCTCTAAAAAAGGATCCAACAACCTCTTGTGATCCACTTCATCCAATAATCTACGGACTTGTTCAAGAGGTCTTATTGTTGAAGAAGAGAATATTGAACTTCCTCCCAAAAGAGAGTCAAAAAAATCCAAGGATTCCTTTTTAATGTCCTTTCTCTCTAACATCCACTCTCCCAAACCATTTTTGAGTTTCAAAATATGATTTTAGTTGTCTTGTCTCTTTTAACGGAAGCATGAAAAGATTTCAAACTCTTATCTCCTTCTTTCAACCATACTTCCCTCGATTTTTTGACGTTAATAAATTTATTCCTTCAAAAGAAGATCATTCGGTTCCGCTTAGCAAATCTTTCTCCAAATGATAATCCCCATGATCCATTCTAGCTCTGAATACATTTTCATTTAACTCCTTGAGATCGGCTTCTACTCTTGCCTTTTCCTAAAAGATATTCTTAACAAAGCCTTGTTTGAAGCAATAATTTCTTTCTTAAGTAGGGACAATTTTTGGAAAAAATAAACATATGCTTACCTTTCACCACAAAGGATGACCACCAATGTTTCACAAGATCCTTAAACAATGGGTCTTCCATCCAAATCATCTCAAATTTGAAGGGAGAGTTTTTCAAGGCCGATTAGATGGAGATGTTTAGCGTGATTGGGAAATGATCCGAATCAACCAGGTAGAACTTCACTCTCCATTAGAATACTAACATGTAACTAGTGAGAATTAGCCAAGAATCTATCAAGATGAACAACAAGTCTCCTCGAGCCAATGCGCATATTAGACCAAGTCAGCCAACCTCTTTTCGGAAAATTTCCCAAAGTTTTGCGTTCTCCACAAAAGTAGAGAAATATCTCTGGGTGCAGGGATTGCTACAAGATCCACCTCCATAGTCTACATCCAAAAATATGGCATTAAAGTCACCAACTAGCACCACTAGAACATCCCTTAGATTAACCAATTTACCATACAAAGAGGCCCATAGATCTCATTTCTAAGGAATGCTAATCGGACCATAAACATTACAAAGAAAAAAAAAGACTTATTAGAGTGCTTAACCTCGACCTTACACCATTGAAAATTTTCCAAAGCTTCCAATGGGGTAATCACCACCTTACTAGAGAGCCACAAAACTCCTAATCCACCGAATCCCCATTAGCATCAACAAAAGAACCATGCCAACCTTTCCATTTATGCAACCAACTAGAAGAACACTAAGAACTGATCATTTTAGTTTCCTGAAGACAACAAATATCCACACCTTGTTCTAAAGTTAGAAGCCTTGTCAAGAATTGCTTATCGGGGGCATTTAAACCCTTGACATTCTACAAAATCAGCTTCATTATTTCTTTAAGGGGAGGCCCACCCTAATTACCGGTTTATAAAAGAGCTTCATCTATTTCTCTTTCTAATTGTCACTTCTGGAGAGTTCTTCTCTCATTACTCAACCTACTTGACCCATTTTCCTTTCCACATTTAAAGGAACTAATGCATGGGGTCTCATAATAGATCAAGACTCCTTACCAAAATTCCCTTCGGCATAGGAGAAACTCTACCTTCTTCCTCCACCTCCCATTCCATTGAGTCTTCCACCTCTTCTCTAAATGTAACCCAAAATTCAGATTAGTCGTGGTGGCCCCATGCCCTATCTCTATCCCATCATGAATGAGGGAAAGAAGACGCAATGATTCTACCACCACCCCAGGAAGTTTCTTGCAGAAGGGACTTCGGTGAGAGATCCTTCTCTTTTCCAAATGAACCTTCGGATTGACATTCTCCTTATTAGACCAGAGAACCTTTGAATGTCGGCCTACTTCTTCTTCTACCTCCTACTCCACTATAGGAAGGTTACACTCGAAACCACCATGTTCAATCGAGCCCTACAATCCCTCCTTAGGTGGATGAGCTAATGGAACTTGAAGCATTTGAAAAATATCCTCTCATTTTCCACTTAGTTGTACCTTCCAGGTCCCTTGAAGATTTGATAGAAATAGACTTCGATAAAGGATAAAACCATCCACCATAATGTAAACCCTAGAAAAAGCTTCTAGATTTCCTTCCATTTTTTTGGGTCGATCCTAACGACTCTCCCCAAATACCCACAAATTTTTGATGGAATATGAGGGTTCCACTATTTGATTGAAAGAGCATAAATCGAACCCAAATTTACATTTCTTCCAAAACCGCATGACATTAGGATCAAATTTTGCTGACCATTTAGGAATATGGATCATGTCCTCAATAAGCAGAGCTCTTTTTGTTGGAGGGTTTCCTCTTTCTTGGCCACACTCCCGAAGATCACTAGAAAATACCCCTTGAACAAGAATCTAACTTGAAGCCCACTCCCCCATTGTCTCTCACACCAACCCGTTATGCCTTATGTAGAAAACTTCCTTCCCTAAAAATTTGCCACCAAAACCCTTCTAGCTATTATATCCACTTGGGCCCCAAACCATCCTCGAATCCTAAAACCATCGAGCAAAAACATCGACACAGAGGAAAACACTTACGAGAAAAGGCCATTGTTGATGTGTACCATCTTCTTCCTAAAAATGTCTACCTCTTCCCTCGAAACCCTAATCCAAATGTCTCTCCCATCACACCTCAATCGAATAGAAGTACATGTAAATGAAAAGAAATTTATTTCAAATTAAATACATGATTCTACATGTATATCTATGTGTGCTTTTATAAACTCCAGATTTCTTTGTTATTGTTTATGGATTTTCAATATGATTTCTCTTGTATGAATACATTCTACATTAAAAAGTTTCCTACCCTAGCACCCGCTAGGCTATACTTCTTATTTGGAGAAAACATTCGTTTACCTTGGCGGCCTTGTGGATCAACTATTTTTTATATAGGCGACACACTATTTTTTTGGGCCTAAGCGATGGATTTTTCATTTTTCTCTTGTTATATATGTAAAGATTAACGATTTATATTTATAACACACCTTCATTATGAACATGGCACATTTACCTTTAAGAGTAGCTTAGCGGCCGCTAGGCAACGAGTAGATCGCGTCCCTATCTAATTTTTTTGTATAAATTCTCGGTATATTGGATCTAGTCTAAGTTTCTTTAATTGTCATAAATGTAAAATAATTCTGCCAAAATCTCATAAGAAATATATATGTATACTTGTATATCACATAAAATACATGATTTTACACGTATATTTATGTATCCATTATATAAAATCCAAATTTATTTGTTATTGTTTATAGCTTTTCAATATGATTACTCCTATATGAAGACACTCTACATGAAAGAGTTTTCCTATCCTAGTGACCACTAGGTTATAATTATTATTTGGAGGCCGTATTCATTTACATTAGCAGCTTTCGTGGATCAGTTGTTTTTTATATAGGCATCATGTTGTTATTTGTCTCTGTTTTATACGCAAAGATTAACAATTTATATTCATAGCACAACTTCATTATAAACATGATATATTTACTTTTAAGAATAGCTTAGCGTCCATGAGGATGCAACGAGTAGATATCGTCTTATATTATTATGTCAAAATCTCATAAGAAATAGAGAAATGCATATGTATACATGTTTAAAAAATAAAAGGTTGATGTTTAGAACTTTGTAGATGCTAGATAAAGCAAGATTTGTATACATTAGTAAAAAAAATTGTTTGGTTTTTAAAATTTAAACTAGGATATTTTTAGCTTAACGATATTTTAGCTTTAGGATATTTAAGCTATTCTAATCATTTTAAAAACTAAAGAAATGAATACATAATATTTATGGAAATGATTTCACTAATTAATGATTTTTTTTTTTTAGTAAATTAGTTTAATGACCACTAGGTTAGCCCAAGACATAATATTGGGAGCTTATGGTCAATTGGAATAAACAAATTAAAACAATATAATATTTTGAGCGTAGATGTCACTATAATTTATTAAGTTACTAAATGCTAGTTTGAGATTAGCAGCGTACTATATTATGATCTACAACCTAATATTTGGATCTTAGTGGTCTCTAGGTTTCAACAAATTAAATCAACATAGTTTGAGCTTATCGGCCGCTAGGTATTTAAAAACTATAATATTTTGAGCTAAAGAGTCACTAGCATTTAACAAACTAAAGAAAGACATATTGAGTTTAGTTTCCGCTAGTATATCAAGATATTGAATGCTATTTTAAACTTAACGTCCATTGGCTTATGACACAACATAATATTTTGATCTTAGTTTTCTCTAGGTTTCAGTAAAAGAAAGTAATATATTATAAGCTTAGTGACCAGAGGTTACGCCAAAACATAATATTAAGATATTTCAATCTTAAGATTTTAAATTAAGATATTTCGAGCATAGCCCTCGCTAGGTTATGATACCACACAATCGTTGGATCCTAGTGGTGGTTAGGATTTAATAAACTAAATTAAATTAGTATTTTGAGCTTAGCAACCACTAGGTTATGCCCCAACATATTATTTGGGGATTGCATTCACTATGTTTTAATAATTTCAATTATGATATTTTACAATATTTAGGGACTGGTGTGTTACGCAAAAACATAATATTTGGATCTTAATGGTCACTGCAATTTCACAAATTAAATCAACATAGTTTGAGATCAATGGTCATTATGTATTTAAACAATGTATTATTTCAACCTAAAGAGTCACTAGCATTTTAAAAAACTAAAGAAAAACACATGGAGTTTAGTTTCCACTAGGTTATGTTTCAACATAACTAAACAAATGATATTGTACTCTTCAAGTTGCTAGATTTTAACAAATTAATGTAATATTTGGATCTTAGCGGTCTCTAGGTTTCAACAAAAGAAAGTAAGATATTACAAGCTTAGTGGCTGGTAGGTTACACCATAACATAATATTTGGATCTTAAGTGTCACTGTGATTTCAAAAATTAAAACATAGTTTGAGCTTAGTGGCTAATAGGTATTTAAACAATATATTATTTCACCTAAAGAGTCACCGACATTTAACAAACTAAAGAAAGACATAATGAGTTTAGTTTCACTAGTATGTCAAGATATTGAATGATATTTTAAACTTCACATCCGATGGCTTATAACAAAACATAATATTTGGATCTTAGTGGTCTCTAGGTTTTAGTAAAAGAAAGTAATATTTGGATCTTAGTGAATACTTTTCAAGGATTTAACAAATTATATCAACATAGTTTGGTCTTAGAATTGCATTAGGTATTTAAACAATATAATATTTTGAGCTAAAAGGTAATTACTATTTAACTAAGTAAAGAAATACATATTGAGTTTAGCTTCAACTAGTATATCAAGTTACTAAATGATATTTTGAGCTTATTGTTCTCTATCTTGAGTTTAGTTTTCGCTAGGTTATGTATCATAAACAGGATATGCATTCCAAATAAGACATGTATTTTCATTCTATGATTTTAAGATTTTAAATTAAGATATTTTGATTATAAGCCTTCAAAAAATAGTACATGAGGAACTAATCCATGATAAGTCTTCCAGCAGGAATCCCATGATGATTACAAGCAACATATCATACTAAATATATGCCAAAATGAATGGGTAAGAGTTGTAATCAGCTTTACTTCACCCACAAATACTTCTTATATCCATACACTTCACTATACTGAGATAGCCATTCTAGCCCTCAATAAAAAACTAAAGACACATGCATCTAAAGAAAGATTATGAATTTCTTCTTATTGGATCCACATCGCCGATGATATCGACATATGAGTCCCCTTTACTTTGATCAGAGGAGGAGGACAAATCCACACAACATTATGAAATTTTCACTTTAGCGACAACAGGGAGTTCTATACCTGATTTCACAAAACCACCTCCAAAGCATGTGTAATATTTTGCATCCCTCATCATCAAGGCATGAACATGATACTGAAGGTTGATTAGATGCTCTTCTAACTTCTCATGCTCCTTATGCAAGATAAACTACCCCGAAGAGTTGGATAATATGTTTTCCACACTCAACCCTTGTGCCATGTCAAAAATGTTCCTCTACCCTTTGGAATGGTTCGGGTCAAGCATCATCTTGTGCATGCTCTCACAAATATCACCATCCTCTTCTTCTTTGAAATGCTTCATGACCAACTAGACCTTCTCGAGCCAATTCCACATACTTACGTTCTATATTTTCCCATCCATCCAAGAAGTAAACAATTCCCAACATCCTTTCCTGTCATAGCTCTCCACCTCTTCCTGCTAGGACCACACTCCATGTTACCCAAGAAACCACCAACACCCCTGTCACCATCACAGAGAGACACAAAGCACAATGACCAAAAATGAAAAGAGGAAAGGGGTAGTGAAATTTCCAGCTAGCTCAAGATATAAAGCCACCACTGCGCAACACATGAATGGAGGCAAGTATGAGGGTACTGAATATCATCAATTGGATATCCTAATCATAAATATCACACTTCCATTAAAAATCTTAAATTCCTGACGCCATCTTACATCTCACGTGCGTATAACCATTAATCAATCTCATCTATCACATGAATGCAATCTATCGATGTCATAAATTCTCATTAAAGCCACACATGCCATATCCTCTTGTCACCACCAAAAAGGTTACACCTCATAATAACCAATTTTTTTAATTAAAATATTATAAGTCACTACATTTTGAAAAATTAAAGTAAGTTGTTTTGAGCTTATTGACCTTTGAGTTAATCAACCACATTAACTTTGGAGAACTGTATAGCAATCAAGATCTATATAATTTAGTCGACTTTATTGTATGATTTTAAGATTTTAAATTAAGATATTTAAGGCCTATCGCCTACTAGGTTATGCCACCACACAATCTTTGTAGCCTACCGGTGGTTAGGATTTAATAATTTAAATTAAGATATTTTGAACTTAACATCGGATAGGTTATGACACAACATAATATTTGGATCTTAGCAATCTCTAGGTTTCAAAAAAAGAAAGAAAGAAATTATAAGCTTAGTGGCTAGTAGGTTACGCCAAAACATAATATATGGATCTTAGTGGTCACTCAAATTTAGCAAATTTGAATCAACATATTTTGAGCTTAGCAGCCACTAAGTACTTAATAATATAATATTTCAAGCTTAAAAGTCACTAGTATTTAACAAACAAAAGAAAGACATTTTGAGTCTAATGTCCTCTAGGTTATGCTTAAACATAACCTAAAAAATTATATTGTAATCTTAGAAGTTGTTAGGTTTTAACAAATTAAATTATGTTGTTTTGAGATTAGTGACCTCTAAGTTAATCACACATTAACTTTGGAAATATCTTTATAGCAATCAAGACCAATATAAATTAGTTAATTTTTTTTTAATGAATTTAAGATTTGGAATTAAGATATTTTGAGCTTAGCACTCATAGATTATGCCACCACATAATATTTGGAGACTACCATGGTTTAAGATATTTTGATCTTAGCAAACACTAGCTTATGCCACAACATATTATTTGGAGATTGTATTCACTAGGTTCAATAATTCATAGTTACGGTATTTTACAAAGAGTTAACAAATTATAGGAATATATTTTGAACTTAGTTGGCACTAGTTTAAACAATGACATAATATATGGAGCTTACAATCGATAGGATTAAACAAATTAAATTAACATATTTTTAACTAAGCGAGAGACTAGGTACTTCCATAATATATTATTTCAAGCTTAGTGGTTGCTATCATTTAACAAGTTACTGAATGATATTTTGAGCTTAGCGTCCACTAGCTTATGACACAACATAATATTTGGAGCTTAGCACTCACTAGGTTTAAACAAAAGAAATAAGATATTATTATTTAGTTATCTTTACACCAAAACATAATATTTGGATCTTAGTGGTCATGCCACAAAATCAATATTTGGATATTAGTGGTCACTACTTAAACAATATTTTTGAACAAATTTGAATCAACATAGTTTGAGCTTAGTGGATTCTAGGTTATGCCACAACATGTTATTTGGAGATTTCATTCACTAGGGTTTAATAATTCATAATTAAATATTTTACAACATTTAACAAATTAGAGGAATATATTTATAACTTTTCTAGTGCTACTCCCATAATATAATATTCCGAGCTTAGTTTTCGCTAGCACCTAACTACTAAGAGAATTATATTTTGATATTAGGAAATGATATGTTATGCCACACCATAAATTTTTGGAGCTTAGTGGTCGTCGGTTTTATCAAAATAAATTAGGATATTATGATCTAAGAAGATACTAGGTTATACCAAGACATAATATTTGGAGCATAGCGATCTTAAGGATGTAAGAAAAAAAAATAAGATATTAGGAGCTTAGCCGCGCTACGATATGCCAAAAACATAATACTATTTGGAATTAGAGTAAAAGTGGTTTTTTTGAAATGACCCGCATACTTGTACAAAAAATCCCTCATGGCCAGATATTACAATGAAACAAGAAGAGAACAATCATATGCGAAAAAAACAAAAAAACCAAAAGTCCCAAACTAGAAAAAGCCAAATTATATTTTATGGATATTCATGAGAGTATTTGCTTCATCCTTAACATCAACAATAGGGCTTCCTTCAACCAACACATCCACTAACTTAATGTGTTCTAGGAAGTCTTCATTGATTTTCATCCAGGTCATGTCCATGTGAATTTTCCATTCCTTGATAGAAGATACTGAGTGTAACATAATCTTTAATGGCCTCGTGTAGGTCAGGTGAGATCTTCTCTAAATTCTCATGGTGTTCCAAAGTTGCAGGGGGAGCCCATTTTCTCTAATAGAGGAGAAATAGGTAAACCGAGGAGAGATCCCACAACACATCAGAAATTTTGAGTCCATGCTAACTTCCATGCAAAAATAAGGGGGGGCATGCGCACACATGCTTCCATGATCAGGTGAGTTGAATCGGTTGTAGCCATTACAATGTCTAGGGAAGATGAGAGGAGAATCCAGAGAAGCATCGGCAAGAGGTGGAGAGGAAGTATATGTTGGGTCCGAAAGTGGTTCAGAAACCAAAAGAGAGTGCTCAAGGGGTCTAAAGGGTTAAGAGCCACTAGAGAAGATGAGGGACATACAAAAGAGAAAGAATGGGTGGAGACCACCAAACCGCTCTGGCTAATGATCATGATTTCTGAATCGGAGTAGGAAGGGAGATGAAGGTGACGAGTGAAAAATGATGGAGGAGGAGGGGGGACACAACGACTTTCTTTCTAGGATTAGGGGGGAAGCACGAGATTTATTTTTGGGAAGCTACCATTTTAAACAAAAAATACAAAAAGCCTTGATGGAGGAAAGGACCTTCCTTTTCTCTAGCCAGTCTAAGGGACTTCTCTAGTGATTAAAATAGAAAAGACAAAATTTTTACCTTGCGATCATGCCAAAGATGCACAATAAGAAAAAGCTGAGGCCCATAGATCAATTTTAGCATCACTCCAATGTGAAGTACCTCCTCAATTGATCAGTAACCCTATCCCAAGGTTTTGGAAGTGAATCCCATTCATAGCCCGAGTGATATATTCTCAGATTTTCACCAAGACACATGAACTCATCCATCTCCTCCTGAAGTGAGTGTTTAAAATAAATGTATCCCTTTACATGGAGCCCTATCGAAGCCATAATGGACTATGTCAAAATAAGAAATTAATGTCTTTCCCACTTTGACTCTTTATTCTTCCCACTTTCTTTCCTTTCTTTCAAGTTTCCAACATACTACTTGGTCACTTGGATAGAGTGACCAGACAGTATTTCCATAAACGACGTAACACCACCATCATGTAAAATATTCCATACTTCCAGGTCGGCCTTGACCTCTTCACAGAATAAGGCTCAATGTGTTTGATGGTGCCACCCATAGTGAATAGGGCTATTGTGATAATGATTTCCAAAGGCTCGATATAGACGATGCTTAAATAGAGATGTTAAGCACCTTCATTCCAATCTTCAACACATGTCTCCAAGATTTCTAATTGAAATATTTCCTAATTATTAATATTCATTAATTGATCTCCATCCATCACACGAACACAATCTATCAATTTCATAAATGCCAAAAAAATCTGCACATGTTGTATCCTCTTTCCACCGCCACAAAAGGTTATGCCTCAACATAACCTAACAAATTTTATTTTAATCTTAGTTAATGTTGAGGCAACCAAAACATTAATTAGTTAATGTTCTTGTAATTACTTCATTTAGTGGAGTGGAGGTTGAAGGTTTGAATGTTAGCGATATTAGATGTATTTAGTTAAATATATATTATAAAGGAATAATCTACAAACAAAATGGAGCAAGGTGAAATAACTAACATTTCTAGACATGATTTCATATTGTATAGATTATCAAACAACAAATTAGAAAGCAATATATTATTAGAATTTATTTATTGACACATTTATTTGTTACATTTAGGTTCTCCAAGGTTGTTCATACTGCACATGGAAATGAAGAGGGTAAGCACATAGATGTTACAGGGAAGAAAAATCAACACTTATGATGATGGGAATTTGTTTAGTTTTTATTTTTTCATATTAGCCACTCAAACCCATAAAATAGATAAAAGTCTCAAGTTTTAATTGTCTTTTGTGATGAACTTCTAAATCACCACTAGTTAGAGTATTGAATTGATATAAGTTCCACAAAAAAAATGTAAGCAATAGTTGATATAATTTTTGGGATTGAAGTGAAATTTAGTAACATGTTTTTTGTAAATTTATTACTACATGATAATAAGAATAATGCTTATTGGTTTGTTTTCTCTTTAAATGACTTGTCTTTGGATATTAAAAGTTCTTCTTATTGGAAGGATTGAAAATCATTTCTTATATTTTTAACAAATGGATGTTAAAATTTATTCTTTATTGTTTACATGACTTATAATATGGTATTGTTTAACTTGAATGAAAATTGTTTTATTGAGCATGTTTGGTTGTTTATAAATAGTTTGAGTGTCTTTTCATTTAAACGTCCTATATCAATTATTTTCACTTAGTTTTTCTTACATTCATAATATGGAGATAAATGACTATAATTCTTAAGTAAATAACATAGTTTGATTATATCACTATGTATTTGAAGAATATTATTTCAGCTAAATAGTCACTTGTTTAACAAGATAAAGAAAGGATTCTAGAGAATATTTAGTTTCCATTAGTATCTCTTGAGTGTTAATCTTGTGATGAACTTCCACCTAGACAAAGATTTATAATAAAAAAGGTATAGTAGTTGGGTTAAGTTTTAACCTATTTTTTAAATTGACTATCAAATATGCTAGCCTCAGGATGTTAAAATTTCTTTTATTGGAAGGATTGAAAGATTTGTTAATTACTACAAAATTCCTTTTATGTTGTACTTATAATATGTTTTTGTTTGAATGAAAATATTGAACATGTTTCTAAAATAGTTTGATGTCTTTTAAACGTCCTAGATCAATTGTTTTCACAAAAATATTTTTTACACATGCATTGATGGAGATCAATGACTATAATGTTAAGTATATACACCTGACATATCATCGTTATTGGACCAAACATATTCATTTTCAGAACATATGTTGTCTTGCAAAGGATTTTGGAGGAAAAATTGGACTAATGATTTACTCCCAAGTTCAACAAGTTGAAATCTTTACCCTTAACTAGAATTAATTGCTGTAAATATTGGAGGATGAAAATTGTATTTATTTGAAATATTTGTTAATTACTACAAAATTCCTTTTATGTTGTACTTATAATATGTTGTTGTTTGAATGAAAAATATTGAACATGTTTCTAAAATAGTTTGATGTCTTTTAAACATCCTAGATCAATTATTTTCACAAAAAATGTTTTTCCTACATGCATTGATGGAGATCAATGACTAAATTCTTAAGTATAACACCTAACATATCAGTTATTGGACCAAACATATTCATTTTCAGAACATATGTTGTCTTGCAAAGGATTTTTGGAGGAAAAATTGGATTAAGGATTTACTCCCCAAGGTCAACATGTTTTTCAGTTAGTTGTTCAAAACAAGATTTTAACCCTTGAGAATATGAGAAAGGATACAATTAATAATTGGACCTTAAGAAATATCCTTAAAGATACTAAAGAAAATTTTCTGAAAGAGTTTGATAAATGTAATTATTCATACCCCTAGAAAGGGTAATAAATGTGTGGATCATCTTTCCAATTTGGGGGCTAAAGGTAGTAATTTTAAAGTGTGTGAGAGGGGAGATGATATCACCAATGTTATTAATCTCATTAATAACATTAAGTACTGATGTGTGGTGGCTCTTTTCCCTCATTGGGATGTCATCCTTGTTCTTATGGTTAGCAGGACCCTTCACACGTGTAGGATATATGGTGGGATTTGTATTAATTTTTCTCTTACGATTCATTTTGGCCATTGTTTCTTCCATTTTCAATCTCAGTCAACTAAAACCATGGGAGGTGGTTCATTTGAGAACCAAGCCCATGAGCTATGGTTCCCTGAAGGACAACCCTCCTTGTGGCACATTCTAAAATTGGGGGTTTAGGAATTTCATCTCAAAAATCATGGGGTCTGATCCTTATCTTGCATTGGAGTTTGGTCAGGCATGGAACAATGGAAGCATGGTGATCCATGACATGGAAATTCAGGTTTTGGAGGATTCAATAGCATAGGAAACTGGAATGGAGATGAGGGCTTAAATATATTCAAAGACCGCACCAGATGCAAAGCATGAAATTGAGACTTTCTTTCCACGGTAAAGAAAAGGTTTACCTGTTGGTAGATGATATAGCTAGATTCTGCATCCTTGATATTTGGAATACAATTTGCCTCCACCTTATGAGGTACATTACTCTTGAAGTGAATTATAGAAATATATTTACTCACCATCTTACTATGCTTAATATGTTTAGGCATAAGATTGTTATGAGCCTTCCCTTTTTCTTTTTATGTCACTCTCTACATTGGTGAATGATTTTCAACAGGGAAAGATTGATACCATGATACACCATGGTCTAATTATTTTTCTTTTTAAGAATGGTAAACTGGTGGTGGTAAAGGAATTAGAGCCCAAATCTAGGATTCAGATGAAAATTGTACTCTTGCTAACCATATGAACAAATTAAGGAGAAAGAAGAGTATGACATCTCAGGGGAAGGAAATCTTGGTACTGGGGTATAGGTTCTCTAATTGATATGAAAGGGAGTCATCTAAAGGGAAAGAGAGAGTGGATTGGGTTGGAATGTGGATTTTGATAAAATTTCTCTCAAGGTGAGTCAGGTGGAAAGGGATATGGAGGCCTTAGGAAAATTGGAATGGATATGGGAAATAATGTCATGCATTACATCGACACCTCTAAGAAAATTTACATCACCCAAAACTCTATCAGGGAGGATATGGTAGAGATCAAAAGTTTGGTTTTGGAGTTTAGCAGGGCATGTGGTCAAGCTGGAGCAGGGACAAAAGTTTGCAGGTATAATCTCCACCTCAGTAGTTTTTAATGAGGAAGAGTAGGTTGAAGATGACATCCCTATCATGAGTGAGCAGGATGATCATATGAAAGGATAGGAAGAGCATCAATTGAAGGAGTACAAACATTTTGAAGACTAACTAGTCCCTTGGCTCTTGGAGATTTTGTTTGACTATTTGTGGACTGTATCATTTGGGATGTTTTCCCTCCATGTTTTGTGATTTTTCCTTGTATTGATCTATGTTGGACTATAGTTTGGGATAAGTTGTTTTAGCCCTTTTTTGTCCTGTTTCTTTTTTGTTCCTTCTTGGTGATGCTCACGATGCATTCTATTGTAAGGTTTCTGGTGCCTTAATCCATGTATAAAGTATCCAATCATTATGTTCACGTATATTTAATAAACCTTGTTAATAGTAATTTTGTTAATGATTTTTAATTAAACAAGACAGAGCGACAAGTTCATGCCTCAGGGTTGGGAGATGTGCTAGTTGTGTGATTGTTTTAAAAAATTTCTATAATTTTTACATTAGGTGCTTTATATTGCTAAGAATAACCACTTTCAATTTTTTCTAGAAAGTAGAATGTACCAATACTTAATGTATAAAATATGCACATACGGTATGCCGACATCCAAAGACTATGCTAAAAAATAGAATGCCCCTATGTAATGATTTTGAATGCATAAAATATGTATATACTATAAGTAAGTACCCAATTTAAATGTTGCACATAATGTAAATACCCATGTTAAAATTCAGATAGAAGACAAAAATAAAAAAAAAATTATGCATCAAATATATAATTCTTTGGAAAAACATAGAGCGATCTAGAATCATATTATGCTTGAAAATATTGCAGCAATATAGGTGGCATTTTGAAATACATAATATGCTAGATTTTTCAGGTGTAATAAAAAAAAACACCATGATTTTACAAGTTGAACATGCCTACATAAAGATAAAAGTTTGTTATTAAATGGAATAGCCAAAATAAATCAGTTAAAAGATTTATCACAATAACAATAACTAATAATAGTATTATTTTTCTTGTCTTTAACACAATATAATCCATATAAAAAAATTTATTGTTAAAAAAATTAATACAAACATAGAAAAAAATGTATTTTATAAAATTTAACTTACAAATCTAATTTTTATTGCAAATGGGGATAAAGCAAAGATTAAAATTTTTGACTAGAAAAAAAAAATAGTAAAAAATATATAAGGAGTGGGATGGGATTTAATTTAGAAATGTTTATAATGTGATTTGTTAAATAAAGTTTATTAATTTTTATGAATAGTGTACTATTTTGGATGTGCCACTTGTCCAAGCATGCAAATAAATCTTCCTTTTTGGATAAACATTAAATGCAAGTGAATTTTATTTTATTTATTTTTTTAAATCTCATATCTTATTTAAAGATTGGACAAATGTCTTTCTTAGAATTTTGATTTTTATTAAATAGAATAAATCAATGTTGCAACAAGGCCTCATATTTGTCAAATCAATACTAACTAGCAAAAAAAGAAAATATAAATAAGTTTTGTAGATTAAAAAATTATTTAAATAAAATATAAACATTAGAAAGTTGAAAAGTTATAGAATTTTTTTTTTTGATTGGTGGATTGAGGAGAAATTATTTGTTTGAATGAAAGGTATAGAATTCTACAGAGGAGGAGCTAATAAAGTAAGATGTTTTGAGCTTAGCACCCACTAAGGTAACCTAATACTTCCACAATATAATATTTTGAGCTTATGGATTGCTAGCATTTAACAAGTCAAAGAATAATATTTTTAGCTTAGCATCCTAGCTTATGTGACACCATAGTAATTGGATATTATCGATCGATAGGATTTAACAAAATAAAGTAAGATATTGTCATCATAGAGTCTACTAGGTTATGCCACAACAACATATTTTGATGTACAACTACTATGTCCATTTTTTTGTAAAAGGGTGAATATGGGGGTTTTGAAAGGACCCACATCCTTTTACAAAAAGGCCCTTAAGGAAGAATATGACATTGAAGCATAGAAGAGAGAAATCCCATAGTAGGAAAAAAAAGACAAAAATCCACATAGGCATGACCCAAACAGAGAAAATTTACATTTTGTGAATAGTTTTGAGGATAGTTGTTGCTTCCATAGTAGCAGAAAATGGTGCTTCTATTAAAGATAATAAGAAACATCTTAGAGTTTCCTTGTTCCTCAAAATCTCCTTTCACAAATCTTGTATTCATTCTTTTTTGTTCTCCAAAATCTGTTTGGTTCTCCTACTCTTGCATTACCATATTTTTTTCACAAATAGCTCATTGTAATCCAACACCAACACATTGAATGAAAAACTCATTCTTAACATGAATATCTTCTAAAATATTGTCATTGACAATGTCAATGATGTCATGTAGCCATTGAATTTTACTGAGTATGTGTAGCAAAGAGGACTATTTGTGGACAACAATAAGGCCAAAAAATAATATCAACTTTATCAAATACATCTTCTCATCGATTCCTGCACACCACCATGACCATAAATCGATTTTGATATTCACTTTTTTATTGCACAAATTGAGCCACCATCCATACCACCAAGATTCTTTTTTCAAAACACAACAAAAACAAGTTCTTGGTAGGTGTTATGGGTTTGTAAAAATTCTACAAATTTTCCTCTCATGTTATTATGATTAATCTGCATTTATCTATCAAGATGTGCTCCATTCCATCCTCTTTCACTTCTCTAACAAAAATGTTTACTATATTACAAAATTATTTATTTGATAAACAAAACTACCTTCTACAAAATATTGAATAACAAACTTGCTTCCATTTAATTATCTACAAAATCCCTACATGGATATAAGCCCTAATCAGCTATGGAAAATTTTACATTAACAAAATTTTGTAATTTTGGAGGGGTGAAGGTGAGAACACATACCAATTTTTGGCACAGAGAGGAAATCAAAATGTTTCCAGAAATCGAGCACAAAATTTTTAATGCTTTCCCTAGTGAGATTTTTCTATTGATGAATAAAGTGTCTCACTTATGCATTGATGAAGAGAATAGAAAGGAAAATGTTAAAAATATAAACTCAAAAATTCTATTTATAGTGATATGTAATTGAAAAATCCAACCACTAATTTCATTGGCATGAATTTAAGAGGGCATGTGTATGATTTTACATTGCTTTACATTAAATGGCTAATTAATGGTGACAACAATTACATGCTCCAAAAGGTGCACATATTTTGAAATGGCGCATGTACTTTTAAATGGTAATTTTACATAGTTCATTTTAATGGCTAATTAATGTTGAGGAAACACAACATTAATTAGCATTTTTCCTTACAAAATGGTTATCATTAATACTGCATTTGGTATTGTAAATAATTAATGTAAGAATTTAATATTATAATTTTTATACTATAAATAAAATCCCTTATATAATTCAAGTAAAATAAAGCCCTTAATTCTTGTGCTTGCACTTCGACGTGTGA
Source organism: Taxus wallichiana var. yunnanensis (assembly GCA_018340775.1). NCBI lineage: Eukaryota > Viridiplantae > Streptophyta > Pinopsida > Cupressales > Taxaceae > Taxus > Taxus wallichiana. The sequence goes on from CM031234.1 coordinate 861,822,533, forward strand.
CTCTTGACATGCCCATTTAGATTTTTTTGATTTGTAGCCATAAAATACTTACAAATATTTGTAATAAATGTCACACACGTGACTTGCATATTTAATATTTGACCATCAATTTTTAATATAGATTTATATATAAATTATAAAAATTATAAAAATTTACATCAATATATATTAAAAATAATGAAATTTATACAAAATAATTAGTATAAATAAACATTGTTTTGTATTTTTGAAGGGAAGTGTTGAAAAATTACCATTACCCAAAAATTGTTTGATAGTGAGTTATTATCAATCACTTAGTTTAGTGTGAATCAAGACTCACACTTAGAGTTGATCAAGACTGCACACTTGAAGTGTGAGTGAGTCACTTACTTAGAAGTGCAAGTGAGACTCACACTTAGAAGTGTGAGTCGAGAGAAGTGTGACTCGAGGCTCACACTTAGACATGTGTGACCAATCGCACTTGTAAGTGCGATCACTCACACTTATACACTACTTACAAAATTTATAAATGACAATTCCATATTTTTTTAACTATGCTTAATATATATGAATAATTTTTTATATAAATGTATATAAAAATTGATGGTCACCTTTTAAACATGCGAGTCACACGTACTTAGTTCTATAAAATATTTGAAAGTATGTTATGTCTAAAATCATGAAAAATGTCTAAACAACCATCAAATTTAACACCATTCAAGGATGTTAAGTTCTAAAATAGATGACATCTATCTTAGAGTATAATTTGGATAGGATTTTCAACATCAATGTTTATTGATTTGAATAAGGTATGCATAAATAGTCATATATGTATGATGATATTAAGATTGATATGTGGCATAAATGACAACAATCACTTACGCACTATCTTGAATGCTACCCAAATTCTACATTTGTTCAAGATTTAGATTGAAGGAGGTTTAAGAGATGTTCATATGAGATGTTTATTTTTATTTTTCATTGTGATTTCAAGCATTTGATTTAACCTTGGAATTGTTATTGATGTTTCTCATTTTCAAATTCTCTATACTAGGTTTAAGATTTAAGTGGCCACACTACTAATTTTCTCTTTTTATGTGTGGATATAGTTGAAAATGAACTTTGTATACGAAGGAGGAGCATATGTGGATTTACCCTCCAATGGTGTGTGATAGTTGTAGAGGGACTAGTATATCCATCTAGAACTACACTCCATTGCACAGAGAAATGGAGTCTAGCTTATTCATTGTCACAATAAGTATTGTATTCAATGGAAGAGTGAGACTGCCATACATAATTAATGGTTGTGAAACCCTGGAAGAAAGTGAAAACAAGGGATAATTGTACTGATGTCATGGAATCTCTAAAGAGCACCCATTATGGATACAAACAATCTTGGATGAATGGTGAGAGGAGGGAAGTAAATGGAAATACAGGAAAACACAAAGGGCACTAAATGGAAATACAAGAAAATAGAAAAAACTACCAAGAAATGTCACAACTATTGCATTGATATCCATAATGGTGGAGAGAAATTATGATATATCACCACACATGTCTCGTTAAGTGGGACATTTGTCCCATGTTTCAATCACCAAGAACAACTTATTCATCAAATGTGACGAGTGCATAGAGCTTAAGAATAATTCTTTGTGACACATATTCTATTCTCAATTGTAACAATAAATCTATTAAATTGTTAAAAATGTTGTTCAAGAGAAGTTTTAAAATGTTGTTTATAAATTAGTTACAATTAGTTTCAATGTTTGAAGTCTTTAATAATATATAAATATATATAAAGTGGGAAATTGTAATTCACAATATTAATAAAATTAAAATGTAATAAAGTTATGATAAATGATTTAGAAAATATTGAGTGTGACATGCTTGATAAGCCAAAAAATAAATATAATGACATCATGCATTCTTGAATAGGTGGCATGTACTTATTAATATTTTATTTTGAAAATGAACAACAATTCATTTGTACACTTAAAAATGTTGATGTTAAAGTTGTCATAATTGTTGTGTCACTTGTTAATTGAAGATTTTTCCTTCAAATATTATTGAAAAATATGTACTTGAATACGACCCATAATGTGTCTTATCATGAAAAAGTAACCAATAGAAAATCAAGTAAATCAATTTTATTGATTGTTTAAAATTATGAAATTGTTTAATTTATATTCCAACATTTGAAATATAGACACTAGAAAAAATAAATGTCTTTGATTGGAGGATATGGAAAGAACTAATAAGTTGTGGTGAAAGGTATAGTAACCTGCCATGGGTAGAACAAATAAACCATGAAATCCATGTTTCAAAACAACGTGTTTAACATAATTCTTAACTCTTTGTTGTTTTATATGATTTATAGACTAGAAAAACATAAAAGTAGTTCACATTATCTGGATTATCTTCTATTTTTAAATCCCTAACGAACCACTAATTTCCATCTCAATGATTTCCATTTTACAAACTGATCAAATAAGTGTTGAAAAGATGTATCTTAGTGGTTTTTATGCTTATGTGTCTTATCGACCATAAGGATTATGTAGCTTATCATCACTTATGTAACTTAGCATCTGCAAGGCTTATGTAACTTAGTGACCACTAGGGTTATGTAGCTTAGTGGTCACAAGGTAGATGTAACTTAGTGGCGGCAGGGTAGATGTAACTTTGATGCCACTAGGAATATTTCACTAGGTATGCACTTTCATCATGTAAGTTAGCGGTCACTTGGCTTATGTAAGTTAGCAACCACTTGGCTTATGTAAGTTGGCGGTTGTGAGGCTTATGTGGGGGAATCAAATAATAAAAAATATAAATCCTAAAATAGTGAAACTGAAATCCAAAAATCAAGATTTAGAAATTGGATTCCATTAGTGGTGAAATTAGAATCCATTAATTACGTTATTGGAATCTAGTAATAGCAAAATTAGAGTCCAATAAAAGGGAAATTGGAATCCAATAATAGCAAAATCGAATCCAATAATAGCAAAATTGGAACTCGAATAAGTCCAATACATGTTGAGCAACTCTAATAGTGAAGACACCTTAGACATAGAGATCGAAGAAAAAAGCTGATAAAAGGCCTAAGAGGGTGATCATAAAGGTTGTTGGATCGAAGGATAGTGGGACAAGTGTTAGGAATCGTAGTAAGGGTCCTACTACTAAGGTGAAATAATGGTGGACTTTTGGCTGACCTTTTGGTCCTTTCTTGTGCTTTTCCTGCTTCTTACATATACTAAGGCTATTGTTTTTGTATCTCTATTTATTATAAAAAATTGTTAGTTAAATATTGCAAACTTTGTGAAGTCTGGATCTGTTTGGGGGTTGCCCTCTTGTCAAGTTTGTTTGGCATGGATTCCTTAGCTCTCTTTCAATTGGATTGTATGGCCATGCTTATCTTTTTGTAAAGGGTTTTTGGTCCATTCAAAACTAAATTTTATTTACCTTATTTAAAAAAACAACACATTTAAGAAAATAATTAAGGAGCATGACATGAATCCAAAAATATTGTTCAAGAAGAAATCAAATGTAGATCCTAGTTTACTTTTAGCAGGTGATGCGGCCAAACAAGATATTGAAAATATCACTAGTATCAATGCCACAACTGATGATCTAATTAAATCAGGAGCACTAACAGATGATACAAGACCAAAGATAACATCATAGAATGAGACTATATTTCATTATATTATATGAATAATTTTAATACTGAGAATTGAAATATAAAACTCAAATATCAATTGAGATGTTTTGCACTTTTGTAAATTATTTTGAAACAATATGAATTGACACTTTATTAATATATTATTTTCATAGCATCTCTAGTGTTTTTATAACAATGTAAAGTATAATATATGAGTTCTATTCATAATTAATGTTTTCATATCTTATTCTTGCATTGATTAAAAAATCATAAGAAATAAGGATATTGAAATCGTTTATCCAAAAACATAAATAATTGTAACAATTTCATATGAATTTTTTAGATAGGAATAAATATTTATAAAACATGCCTCTTACCAAGGTAAAAGCCTAAAAATCAGGCAGCTGAAACAATCTTTGAGCAAGCCCTTTTTCCTTAGAGACATTTGTATTTCTTGTGTGAGCGAGCGTCCACCTTCAGGTCAATATTAAGATCATATTTTTTTCTCGTTGTATTAGTGACTCCTCTTCTTTTAGTAAGTGAATTCCAAGTCACAAGTGCCCTTTCATAAGGAAATGCATCCATGGGATAATGTGAAACATACAATCTCAAACATGTCTCCAAATTTTTATCCAACCTATTTTGAAGCTTTTATTTAACAAAATATAATGCACTAAAGACCCATTCATCTTCTACTAATCCCAAAATCATTGTTTGGAAAAGCTCATATAACTGAAAATATTCACTAATATTTTCTTGTAGGACGTTTTTGGATACAATTTTTTCCATAGCCTTATTATAGCTCCATTTTTCGTTGGTTCATTTAGATACTAATATTGATAAATCATGGTAAGTGAAAATGTGTTGATTGAGATGTCAATTTTTTTTTGAAAAATTCCTTTAATTTCAACTCCATTTATTTGTAAGGATTTGTTGAAATGATTTATCATAATGGTCATATATTGTATAAATAAATTACTTACAAGTTCTTCACTATGACCATCAACGATGTTCCAAAATATGGGATTCACTACTCCCATGACCTCTAGAAGATCATCCCTTTTAAAATGATCACAAATTTATGTGGATAAGATTTGTGAAATCTTTCTCAATTTCATCCATGTATCAAAAATAAAAATTTCATATAAAACACATGTTATAGGAACTTATTCAATTTCTACTCCCACCAAATCAACTCTTTGTTGAAATGTATGCATTGGTATCTCCTTCTCATTAATAAATATACAAAGATAATCCTTAATATTGAATTTCAAATAGTAATTAGGATCCTTGATGTTTGTTAACATTTTCCAATTCTCAAATATAGGCCCTTTAAAACTGTCTTGGGACACGTATAAAATATATAAAGTTTGACATACACGTTTTCTCAACCATATAAAATCAATTACTCAAACAATTTATTTCCTTCAACATGGGAAGAATTCCACTTAATGTTAGTAATGTTTCCAAATATGTTAAATGGTACAACAAATATTTTTCCTTGTCAACTTCTCTATGATATTTATACATAAAACCTGCCAACGATGGATATTCTTGAAAAACTTTGCATGTAGGTCATACATGGAAATCCACCTTGTATCAACATATTTTAGAATATTTTTACCATCAGTCACTCCAATTGAAAATTTATGGAACTCTAGGAATATTTTGGGACTATTGGACATATATGCATGCAAGTCACGAATAAGCTCTTCGACTTTTGCAACACTCTCAAATGTGCTAACTATTTTGTGAAAGATTCATTCTATGCGCCATGCAATGGATTAGAATCATATATGGGGAAACAGTGGTTTATAGTTGAATGAAAAAATATTTTTGTGCCCCTGCATTATTGATGCACCATTTGTACCAATGCACACCAACTTAGTAGTGATACTATAATCATCCATTCCTACTTATATCCCTCAAACTTGAAATAACCAACTTGTAAATGTTCTTTGCATTGCAATTTTCTATCATTTTATGGACTGTTAATAAATGAGGTTTCCTTAGATGGTTCTCAAAAGTATAAACATGAATGAAAACCCATGATGTGTTTTCAACTATTGTGACCTCATCAATAGACAATGAGATAAATCATGCATTTTTACTTTTCTTTCAAATCCTCCTTCTCAATCATCGCTAGACATTTTTCCATTTCCCAAGAACTGTTGTCTAACCAATGTGATTGTGGAATATTAGGGAATCCATTATGTTGAAATTATAATCCTGAAAATCAGAAATAGGTCTACCCTTTTTTAGAATGTAGTAAATAGTTTAGAACTGTATATTTTTGGCACGTAGATTAGACTAAATAACTTTTCCTAGTTGATCTGTAATTATTCCTCCTTTCTCAACAAGATTTTCTAGTCATTTATATTCATTTTCATACTCTGTTACATATCTTACATGCATGCATTCTTTTACATTTTTCCATCTGTGTTCATTTTATTTGACCATTTTTTGTTTAACTGATACATATATTTTACCACAATGTTTCTCAATTGTGTCTAGCTTGAGTTGCATTTTGTGATCCTTTCCAAGTTTCCAGCTACAAATAATACATTTACATTTTGTTGGAGTATCATTACCTTTTTCTGGTTGTACTAGTTTAATGAATGGATACTTATCTTCCCATTCAAACTTAAAATACCTTCCAATGGTCCATCTACTTCTCTTTCTTCACAAAATTTTTTGGGTTGTATTATCACTTGTAATAGGTGTTTGATCACTATGTGTAGAAATATCTTCATTTTGGTGGATCTCATCATCTAGAATATCATATATTCTCTTCCTTTTTAAATAATTGTGAAAGAGAGAATTTCTTTACGAAGTTGTTGTTTGATGACTGGAAATGTATTCTCCTTATTACATATCATAATCATGAATGCAATTGTCATCAAGTGTAGGCACATAATAAGGATTGTCCTCAAGTGGAGGCATGTCTTCTACTTGTTGCATATATTATGATTGTTGTATGTCTAATGTAGGAACATAATGAGGATTGTCCTCAAGTGGAGGCATGTCATCATCAGTGGGTTCTACATAAAAAGGGATTTTTGAAATTTGTATTATTAAGTATATTATTACAATTTGTAATTTGAAAATAAATAAGAAGGCTTAATTATTTAGTTAATACATAGTACATGTATTTGGTGTGTATGTGGTTACATCTTGCATGACCCCTTTTTTTGGATGGATAAAATAAGATAAAATATTCCCTTTTTTTATGATTGGTCCAACACATTTCTAGTACCATAAAACCCCAGGTGAGGTACCGATAACTATTTAGATGGTAGGTTAGGCGTATGCATGGTCGAACGTCTGAAACACACAATATGGCATCTAAATTATGTAATTGGGCATCCGAGCTATATAACTAGGCATCATGAGAAAACAATTGTGTATGAAGAAATCAAATAGGTATCTAGATCTTGTAGATGAGATTCCGAGGTAAACCGGTCTTTGGAAAATACATCGGGGCATTTGCGGTATAGTCGGGCATTTGGAAAATGTACTCGGTGTTTATGGTACATCCAGGCATTTGGAAAATACACCTAGGTGTCTAAATGAGACAATACATCTGAAATTTGTGGTCGTAAGTCTGACTATGTTGTTAGGTTGTTTGGAATTTTTATAGTCAAGCGTTTGGAATATGTAGTCATGCGACTACACTCAGTATCTGGACTATGCACATGGGTGTTTGGATTGTGATCGAAGGAGCCTTATGGAATTTAAATTACATAGATGATTATATTTTCAACTAGTATATGTTGGTGAATGTACTCAATTTGTGTTTTGAGGCATCGTGATATACATGCATAAATATGAAATTTATTTTAAACATTAGGCTAACCAACTTGAAAAAGTAACTTGCACCTATAAATTTTAGGTGAAATATTGCTTCATACGAATCCTCAAAATCACCAAATGTAAATTTCAAAAATCTAAATATTCATGAATTAACGAAGAATTAGTAATAAAAGTTTCCCTAATTTGCACCACCTTTAAGTATAAAATGAAAAATACATGCTCAAAGGTAAATGATACATGAGTATATAGACACACTTTTTTTTTTCTTAGAGTTTTCTCATCCGGATGTGTTGGTGTTGGTATGATCCATGATGAAACTACAATACGAGTGTAGTCAATGTGCATAATAGAAATTGAACTATGACTCAAATGTAAATATAAATATGAAATTTTTATGAGGTGAAAAAAATATGTAAAACATGGAAGGAATACACTTGTTTGTTTTGCGGAGGAAGAGTTCCCATTCCTTTTTTTAATAGGAGATTTGGATATTTTGGTTAAAATTTCCAAAGGATGGAGGTGACCACTCTAACTAGTCAATAATTGTGTCAAAGGATAAGCTAGAGTATTGGGTGCATGCAACACAACAATGCATAAGAGGTAGAGGAAGAAGAAGAGAGAGGTAGAAAAGTACCCGATAAAGTAAGATGATCATATATCAAGGTTTTTAGTAACTCGGTATGTTACCCTTTGAAATGAGGAGAGGAAAAAAATACTTAAGCGAGAAATTAGTTGGTTTCATACTTTCCATAACCCCAAAAATCATATCACAGAGAGGGATATAGGCCCAACTTTTTATATATAGGACCAAGGTATAAATGATAATGGGTGCCCACATGCCTTTCACATGTGTCATATTGTTGAGTAAAAGTGTGTAGGATGTTGAACATATAATAGAGAAGGAGACACATGCCCCCAAAACTATATATTTTGTAACTGGAACAAAGTATTATATTATAAATGGAGTTAAAAATTAAAGCCCCTGTAAACTACTTTAAACTATGTCAACTAAGTGCACGAGATTATTCCAAAAACATGTATCCACAAGTGGAAATATGAAAATGTAGAAAATTTCTAATCTAATCGCCCCTTGGGGATAAATGTATAGGCGGGGTCATGAACATCCATATGGCCTTGTCCTTTTTATACATTTTTGAACATGTGTAATTTTCCAAATATTTATATCTAGAGATGTTTTTGAGGACTCGTTCCTTGTAAAAACATGTACACAACTTTGAAGTTTTATAGTAGATGTAGAATATATCCTTATGAATTCCTTTTCTTTTGAGGCATATTTGATAAATAATTTGATAACATGGCTAAAAATAAGATATGTATACCCATGTAATAAATATATAAGAAGTTGTAGAAGAGTGTGGAATGTTGAAGTTGTGTACACCTATGAAAACTTATACTGCGAGAAGGGTTATGTGCATGGTGGAGACCGTCGCACAAAAATATGTAAACAACCATATAAATAAGAGTAATAATATTAGTGATAGCAATAATAACAATAAAAATAGTAATGCAAATGTAATATAACTAGAATAGAGACAAAATTATAATCAAGTGAGAAAACATAAGCCATAACATACAAGAAGAGTCATATCAAAGTATAAACCCACAAATATGGGACAACCATGGTGTCATAAGATAATAAAGGCACTTAGAATGCATACAAGAGAAGAAATGTCACACAAGAAAGGAATATAGCCTTAAGCATGGGACACCCATGGTGTCACAAGAAAAGAAAGGCACACATACCGCATACAATAAAGTAGACAAGTTGTAACACAAGAAAGTAACACTCACGTATAACAAATAGTGATATCAAATAATGATAAGAGAAATATAAGTAGTATGAAAGAACATTAAGCAATATATCTCGGTGATACACAAGACGCGTGTTAGTCATGTTAGTTAAAAATATATTTTGTACATAATATATGCAATAAAGTGTAATGATGAAGTAGAAATAAACTATAATGAAATAATATGGCATGTATAGTGGAGAATTATAGAAACAACATCTAGATATTACCAACATTGAGGAAAATTTTGCTTTGAAGTGGAGGGGCATACTAATACCTTAATCCTTGGTCATGTATAATGATATGTATGATTGAATAGTAGCTAACATATTCTATTAATATGTCATATCTCATTTATTTATGATTTTATATGCTTATTAGGATGGCCTAGATGGTTTATATAGCATAATAGGGTATATAGGAGATAGTAACTAGCATTTGATCATCATATTGCGAACTTGAGTTTCATTGTATGGTTTGGAGGTTTCCCTTGAATTGGATAATTTATTCTCGCTTTCATATTGTGATCTTCTCTCTATTTTATGGTGTTTTTTGGTGTTAAATTATTGTTGATATTTTTGCCAAGTAATTTCCATACATAATACTTCATTCCTTCTCCTCTACACTACTCGAAAACATTTCCAAGAATAGGGATTAGGGGCATGGGAATTTTTCTCCTCTACGTTATTCTAGAATATATACACTTAGTGTCAACAATAAAATGGATGATGGGGCATGGTATATCAATTCCCTTATGACTATGTGGTTTTATCTTACTCAACAATTACAACAGATTTACAAATTAGACCTAGATCTATTTGTAATAATGTGGTGTATAGGGTTCCGGAAGGTATCAAAGTCGCCATGTTCTTCCTAATTTTTCCTTCCTATTTTCTCACAAATTTAAAGGGGAAATAATAAACATTTTTATATGTGAATCTTCTCTCTTAATGGGGTACTTTAGTCCCTCTCTCCTTTGGTGTTGGGTTGCATGATCTCAACTCTCTAGAATATCCTTCAACATGATTGGGGACTAGTCACCCTAATCCCTCAACATCTCAACAAAAGTTCTAAATCCCCAAGTATAAAAAGAAAGGGAGATCCTTCCTTCACAAAATGAACATGTGTATTCCTTCCATGTTTTACATCTCCTTTACTTTACTTTATGCAAGTTCAAAGTTATAAAAGTTACAAGTGTTATTTATACTTTGAGTTACAATTTAGTTTCTATCATAGACATTGACTACACTTTGTTACGTGTTTCACCATGGAGTGTGCCAACACCAACACATCAAAAAAAAATCAAGAGAAGATAAAGTGTGTATGTATACTCAACTATGTTTTTCCCACAAGCATGTTATTTTTAGTTACACACTTATTGGGGAAAATTCAAACACCAAAATTTAGTAACTTATATTTTGTCAATGAAAAATTTGCCTATACTACCTTATTAAGGTAAATGGTCACATTCAAATTTTAATCAATACATCTCTTTAGATCTTTTGTGAATTTACAATCTCCACAGTCTACTCTATCACAAAATCAGGAAATATTAATCAATCAAAGTAGTAAATCACCCCTAATCATCATTCTATGAATTTTCATTACATCACATGCTTCTTGTCTAAGAATGTATATTTTGAATATATTGTGTTATATATCCCTATCCGAATTATACAGTCCTACCATATTTAATATTCTCACCTATTTGCAATTTGAATATGTTTATGATGTCATTTAATTTCCTAGGGTTGCCCTTATTATAATATTTCACCTATGAAAGGATATACAAGAAAATCAATATTACTTTATAAGTCACTTGGCACTTTTACAAATATCAATCCAAAAGCATTGGAGGATCTCTTAGATATTCCAAAATTAGTTGCACATCATTTAGAGTAGACACTACTACAGGTTTTGACACACTCAACCAAGTAAAATAATATATCATCCTCCATTTCTAAGCATGAGGAGGCCATAAATTCATGTCTTAGCAAGACCAAAGTCACTTTGATCATTAACAAAAGCTTTCAAGGGATAAATGGTTAGGTCGTGCAATTAAAGCATACTACACAACATTGTTAATGTGTTGGGTATTGATCCGAAAATTGACCAAAAATTTTACCACGACCACTAACCCTATGGGCTTTAAATTATTTTCTGAAACATACCCCATTAAAATCAACTTAAATCAATGTAAGAATTAAAATACACTGCAAACAGGTTGATAACGGAGTTCGTAAGAATGGCTATGTCTCTAGGTTCATTAATACAATTGATATGCTATCCACTTCAACGATTGTAATTATAATATAAAATTGCAATCTAAGCATGATAATAATGAACACAAATGGAACAAGAACCTTTACACGAAGTAGCTATCTTATAATATTTGATCCAATATTCTATCCATGAATACCACTACGCTTCTATTGCATGGTGCTAAGTCTTCTTCCAGAAAACTCCATGCTTTCGTTGTACGATGCTAAGTCTCCAAATGTCAGCAGACATTAATTTTCACCAACGAGCTCAAAAATGAATAACGACCCTCCTTTGAAGATAATGATCGGCGACTCACTCATCCAACGTACTGAGGTTCTGAGCTCTACTACTTTTTTGATGCTTTATCACATCCCTCGGCTCCATGGTGTCTTTAGGCTCTAGCTTGAGAAGACTCTTGATTGGTGAGTTAAGAAATAATAACTCCCAAACCATAATGTGCCTATTAAATAATAGGTCTTATCTTGATAAAAATAATATCAGTCCTTAATATGCCTATAAAAATAAATAGGACTTGATATGAGCTTACCGATAATAATAATATCGGTCTTCAAATGATGACAATGCCTATATAAATATGATATATGTCTAATATCTCTCCATAATTCCTATATTAACATAGGGCTTACATCGTCACAATCATCTTCGAACTTCACCATTGTTCTCCATGGCTCAATCTCGAGCATTAATTATTTGATGGAGAGATCCGAGAGCTTCACTATCACCTATAATAATAATATAGGCCTCTATTTTATCTCCATAAAGCCTATAAATAGGATTTAATAATATTTTCTCCAAAGGTGCCTATAATAATATAGGACTTTTATTCCTCCACATAATGGCCTATACAAATAAATAGGATCATTTAATTCCTTCACTTGGGCTTAATCTCCTAAGGATTCATTTAGAACTCCTTCTACTCCATAATCATCCTTCATTGGCTCGAGGCTCTTTGGAGAGGATCTCGTAGAAAACTCAAATGAGCTTGTTGAAAATGGAGTGTGGGAAAGCCTTATATAGGTTTGAGTGGGCCGCTTATCCTGTTGATAAGCCTCATCATCCAACTCATACCCCAACCAACTTGCTAGCCGAATTGGTTGGGTTGGTGCAAATGTAGGGGAAGGTCGCGGGTTGCAATCCTGCTCCACACAACTTTGCCAACCATTTTTCCTCGGCCATTGAATGGCCCATCCAAGTCCTCCTCCTCACCGTTGCAATGTGAGGAACCTTGACCGCTATGCCACCAACCCCTATTTCACCCACATTTGTAATGAACCCTTTGTTGTCCACGTGCCTTCGTGTCAACCTTTGTTGTTTCCATGTCCATGTGGATTTTTTCAAGCTCCAAGTATTGTTCCGGTATTTTTTTGGGGTGTGGGGAATATCCCACCATGAATGGGATGAGGATAAGAAAAGGCTATAAAAATCCTTTTTCACTACCTTAGACATGTGGCTTAGGCCATGTTTCAAAGAGTTTATTTCTGGCCAAGAAACATAACGAAACACCTCGTCAAGTTATGTGATAACTCATCCCGTCAATGCAATACAATAGCTTTCCATATAGCTCGATAGGATAAACAATCGACTCGGCCTTGCATGACTTGAACTCGATCCTTGGCTCAAAAACTAGCTCTATGCACAACTCAAACTCACCAATGTATATAGCTCATTGAGCTAAATATAACTTGCCCAAGTTGACTAATAGGAGCAAAATGGTGGCAGGCCACGTGGTGGCCTGAGGACCCACCATGTGGCATATTTTTTCGATCACATACCGAAGATGATCGTAATAGTGTGTTGAAGACTAGAGAATGGAAACACCACCACATTCGCACAATCTCTTTGTCACTTTGTCATGACTTTTTAGTTGACTTGGTCCCATCTAGGGTTGGCAACAACTTTGACCAACCACCAATGTGCGTCTGGAGACTCCGTTTGCAGGTGTTCAAATAGTCACCTAAAGATCTCGAGTCAAATTCCACACTATATCGATCCTAGGAGATTTAGGAAACATCTATCCTATGTAATTTCATATGGATCATACCTCCCCAATGGGAAAGGATTTTTGTCCCAAAAGCTTATGAATCCAAACCACGTTCTGAGAAGAGATCTACGTAATAGACATGCGCCAACTCCACAATCAAATAAATGATGTCTCCATCTTTAGGAACTATGGCACTTGGGCTCACTGCCTCTTACTACACCACTTTGAAATATTCAGAAGACCTCCATACCTTTACTATATGGTGTTAAGTCTCCTTTCCGAAACTTCAACGCTTCTCCTTTACGGTGCTAAGTCTCTTTCCAGACCTCAACGCTTCCACTACGCAGTGCTAAGTCTCCTTCCTTTTTCTTGGTTTCCACATCTACCCTCTAGGGGTCTTACACTTCGATAATCCCTAACACTTGTACTTGTCACATTTTCCTACTAAGGTCTTAATATTTAGTAACAAAAAGGAATATACTATTACATTTTCCCTCACGGGGTCTTACACTTCAGCAACATATAGTCTACATGAAAGTAGATATTGTAAAATCTTCCCTCTATGGGTCTTACACTTCAACAACACCTAGAAATATGTACTACTACATCTACCTTTCAGGAGGTCTTACACTTCAGCAATACTTAAACATCACCACATCTGTCCTCATGGGGTATTACACTTTGAAAGATGTCATGTCAATGATGATCAGCTACCATTCTCGATGTATGGTCATAATGCATCAACACAAAACAACAATCCAAGATGGCACCAATGTTCAACTCAGTATGCATAAACAAATGAAAAATCTCCAAGCTTATAGATATGAGTATCCAACTATAACAGACACTCAAAAGATGATTAGGAGATATAATGGAGTAATCCAAATATAAATGCAAGAAAAATACTAAGTATGGTAAACTAGTCCCTCAACTTATACCACCAATCTGACTCCATAAGTACAAGTTGATGCCATCATTGTCTACTCATCTTGCACTAATCAATGCTTTTAGAGAGAATAACAGGTTTGCCAACAAGAACAACTAGCTTTGATACTAACTTGATCCGAAAATTGACCAAATTTTTACCTTAACCACGGACCCCTATAGGCTTTAAATTATTTTCCAAACATACCCCATTAAAATAAACTTAAAGCAATGCAAGAATTAAAATACACTGCACATAGGTTGATAACGAGTCTAGTAGAATTCCTACGTCTCTAGGTTCATTAATAGAACCGATATATTATCCACTTCAACAACTGCAATTCTAATATAAAATTAAAATCTAAGCATGATAATACTGAATAAAAATGGAACAAGAACCTTTACACCAAGTAGTTATCCTGTCATATTTGATCTAGTATTCTATCTATGAAGACCTCTACACGTTTGTTACATGGTGCTAAGTCTTCTTCCAGAAACTTCCATGCTTCTGATGTGCGGTGCTAAGTCTCTAGATGTCAACAGACATTAACTGTCACCAACGAGCTCAAAAATGAATAATGACCCTCCTTTGAAGCTAACGGTATGACGACTCATCCAACATACTGAGGTTATGAGCTCTACTACTTCTCTAATGCTTTATCGATCCCTCGGCTCTATGGCATCTCTGGGATCCAAACTTGAGAAGACTCTTGATCGATGAGTTAACAAATAATAACTCCTAAACTATAATGTGCCTATTAAATAATAGGTCTTATCTTATTGATAACAAATAATATCGGTCCTCAATATGCCTATAAAAATAAATAGGACTTAACATCATTTTGCTGATAATAATAATATCGGCCTGTCTTCAAATGATGACAATGCCTATATAAATATGATATAGGTCTTATATCTCTCCATAATGCCTATATTAAAATAGGGCTTACATCTCCATTAAATTGCCACAACCATCTTCGAACTTCGCTAGTTGTTCGTCATGGCTCAAGCTCGGAGAATTAATTCTTTGTGAGAGAGATCCTTGAGCTTCAATATCACCTATAATAATAATGCGAGGCCTCTATATTATCAAATAAAGCCTATAAATAGGCCTTAATAATATTTTCTCCAAAGGTGCCTATAATAATATAGGACTCTTATTCTTCCACATAATGATCTATACAAATAAATAGGATCCATTATTTCCTTCACTCGGCCTTAATCTCCTAAAGCTTCATTTTGATCACCTTATACTTCATAATCATCCTTCGCTATCTCGAGGCTCTTTTAAAAAAGAGCTCGTAGAAAACTTGAATGAGCTTGTTGAAAATGGAGTGTGGGAAAGCCTTATATAGGCTTGAGCGGACCACTTATCCTATTGATAAGCCTCATCATCTCAGCTCATACCCTAACCAACTCATTGGTTGAGTTGGTTGGGTCAGTGTGACTATAGAAGGAATGTTGTGGGTTTCAAACACACTCCCCATGACTTTTCCGACCCTTTTGCATTGGCCATTGAATGGCTCTGCCCGAGTCCTTCTCGTTTTCCATGTGAGGACCCTTGACTGCCACGTCATTGACCCCTATGCCGACCACCTCTGCCATAACCCCTTTGCTATCCTCATGCCCTCATGTCATTCTGTTTCCGCTTGCCACATCCATGTTGCTTCCATTGAGCCCCAATTCTTTTGCCGATAGTTTTGGGGTGTGGGGAATATCCCATCGTGAATGGGATGAGGATAAGAAAAGGCTATAAAAATCCTTTATCATTTCCTTAGACATGTGGCTTGGGCCACATTTCAAATGGTTTATTACCAGCCAATAAACATAACCAAATAACTCATCGAGTTATGGGATAACTCGCCTCGTCAATGTAATATAATAGCTTGCCATATAGCTCGATAGGATAAAAACTTGACTCGCCCTTGCATGACTTGAACTCGTGCCTTGGATCGGTAAATAAATTGATGAAAAACTAGAACTCACCAATGTATATAGCTCTCTGAGCTAAATATAACTCGCTCGAGTTGACTAATAGGAGCAAAATTGTGGCAAGCCACGTGTGGCCTGAGGACCCACCATGTGGAATTTTTTTGATTGCATACCAAAGACAATCATAATAGTGTGTTAAAGACCATAGAAACATCACCCTGTTTACATGATCTCATTGTCACTTTTTCATGACTTGCTAGTTGACCCGGTCCCATCTAGGGTTGGCAACAACTTTGACCAACCACCAGATGTGCGTGCGGACTTTGTTTGCAGCGTTCAAATAGTCTTCGGAAAGATCTCGAATTCAAATTACACATTGTATCAATCCTAGGAGATTTATGAAACATCTATCCTTTGTAATGTCCTCCGATCAGGTACATTCTATACTCTATAGTTATTCCATTATATTTGTGTCAAGAGACATGAGGGAAATCATAGGGGTTGGATTATATCACACTCACACTTACAAATGCGCCTAAGAGAACTACATGAGGATTGATCCCACATGAGGGCATGTAGTGTAGAAATTAAATTGGTTCAACAGGTTTGATTACCAAGGACAATCTAGCCTCACCACACACATGATTTCTCTTTTTTGTTATCTAATGTTTTGATGAAGGGTGTTGTAGGTTTCTAGGATTTCCACTTTGTTGTAGGTGATTACAAGTCATATTGAGGTTGAGTGAGTAAGAGAGACATACAAAAAAACATTTTTAGGAAAGTAAAACAAAAGGAAGTTTTAGAATCGAAGTATCAAAGGGTACAAGACCATATATCTCTAGTCATGACCACACAATTCCAAGGTTTTACCGTACAAAATCTTATTGTCTTATACTAGCTCGAGTTTGAGTTCCATCATTGATAATGAAACATCTACAATTTATGATATCCCTTTTCCACTTGACATCACATTTGGATCTCCTATATTTTGACTTGTAAAACTAAGTCTTCATCCCCTCTTATGTATTTGGGCTATCATTTCATTGTTATATTTTTGCAAGTATTAATGCACTATTCGATTATGTATGGATGATTTATGAATTGATTAAATTAGAAGAATCTCGTATAACAAACCATTGCATCCTATTTATTGTTGTCTGTGTTTCATAACATAAATTAATTAGGGTGTGAACATTTTGTCAAACCAACCTTTGAATTGAATTTATTTCTCAAACCTAATTCATTAAATCAACGAGATTGAGTTTTAATTTACATAAGTGCTCATTCGTCATTTCAAATTCCTCGTGGTCACTACTTGAACCAATCAATAATTATGGCACAACTATTCTATAAATTAACTAGTAATGGTAGATTATAAATTACCTTAATGATAATATCTATAATTCTCCTTGATCATATTGGTAGAATAGTCATGTTAATTGTATTAATCTTGCCGCACGACACGCCTAGGGTTGATTTACCCAATGGAACACATTTCATACCAAATGATGGTTGTGTGAATTGAATTTTTGTGCACTCTATGTTATCTCTAACTAGGAGTAATTGTGTTTTTTTAATTCAAAATGAAATATAGTCATTCTAATTGGGATATTATGGTGTTTTTGTTATCATTTTCATTTCTTACTTGTCTTACCTCATCGGTGTGTAATTTATTGATTTGAATGGGTTGTGTGGTGGTACTATAGAGGTTTCTTGAGACACAAATTTCTTGATTTGGCAATATTTGAAAGGTTACTTTTCGGATGTAATAGTGTGATCATGTCCATCATGTATGAGTTCAACACATTGGTGAAGTGTTGATGATATTTCCTTAATATCATGGATCCAATGTCTACCGAATAAAACATTGTAGTCGAGAGGATTGTCCAAGAAATGGACTATAGTGGACATCCTTTTGGATTTAAATACTTTGTATCTACTATGATTTTACCCATTGTGGGATGAAGGGTGTTATCAAATGCTTGGATAAATTAGATGACTTCTAAATAATTGTTGTGTGAAAGCCCATTTATTGTAGTAAGGATTTAAGATAGATGTTAAGAGGAGGCCCATTATTGATAAATACTCTTTTAATGAGAAATACTTTGACGAAGAATGTTGTGTGCAATGGTTTATATTGATCCAATATATACTTAGGGTTTAGGTCTTGACCATTGAAGGTACTAGAACCTTTAAATGAATCCATAATGGAAGCAAAATCCATGGGTTGTGTATTACTTGGGAGATTACATATATTTTGATACAGATACATCCGTATATATAGGAAATAGACTTCCTAAATAATAGGAAGTAGCTATAACAACTCTCCAACCAATCTACGTGAGTTGTCCAAACTCACACACTCATATTTGTTATAAGTTGTTTTATTTAACAACTATATAACAAATTACTAACATATTTAATAACATTATAATTACTTCACGTAATTATAATTTACTAATGGAGCACTAACAATATAATTTCCTAACATTCCCCCCCTTAGTGCGAACATGGGGAAAACCTGCCTTTGTACTTGCACCTGCTCATGATCTGGTGATTTTCACAGGATGATCACAAACCTCGGGATGGTTTTGCAAATGGTTGACCAAAAACCGAGAATGGTGGTTTTGCAATTGGTTTACCACAAACCACAAAGTGATGGTTTTGCAAATGGATTACCAACAACCAAGAATGGTGGTTTTGCTATTGGTTTACCAAAAACCACAAATGAAGGTTTTCAAGTGGTTTACCTACAACCACATCATGATGTGCCAAGTACTATCATCGGCCCTCATCACATTTCACCGTAGAGAATAACATAGGAAATTCTCTTTGACATTTGTTGCTCATACATACATAGAAAAAACTAACATAATCGGAAATGGAACATTGGATCATGTTCCCCCCCTCAATGTGAAATTTCCACTTATTGAAAACAATATTATTGCAAAAAACAGAGGCACACCACACTATGAAGCACTAAAATCAAACCGCACACACACATGTCACCAAAGCCGAGATGCATGCGGCCCGTCGTTGTGGATCGACGAGAGGTCGCTGAATGACCTCCAACCTCCAATGCCTCCTGCCTCCGGTTTCATGCTACTAGCTCAGCAAATTTTCTTTTTAAGGATCATTAGTTGTCAGGACGTCGGGTAACACCGAAAATGCATCCTTGAATTATTTTTTTAAATTTTTACGACACTTTTTGATGACTGAAAAATGACTAAACTGCAACACAACACTGATTATTTTGAATCTTTTGACGAATAATGAAAAATTTATATTTTGACACATGACTTAACATGACTTACAAACGACAAAATGACAACGACATTTAACATTTGATGATGACCGACTGACATATTTTGTTGACACCATTATTTTGACATTAAAGACAAATAATATTTGATGACACAAGACTTGAAATACTAATTGACAATATTTATTAAATCCCTAGACTCTACGACCTATTTGAATTTTGAATATTAAAAGCAATATCATAAATGCCTTTAATTATTTTGACCAACTAGACATTGACATAAACAAATAATCAAAAATGGGATTATTGACATGCCTTATACAAAATGCTAATGAACGGTGAAGTTAAAACCTAGATATTTGAATGATGAGACTTGGGACACGTGCCAAATTAGCAGAAGATTCAACGTAAGTAGACACTAGAAATATAAACCATACCATGTATATTTGATAAGGGTGGTTTTGATTTTAATTTCCAGCGAAGAAGACTTGTAGGAGGCGGTTTCAATGTGACTTCAGAGATTGCTTCAACAACGGACAATGAGGATCAATGAATTGAGGTGTTTCATTACAAATATGTAGACCAAGACGTGGAAGACACGTGAGACCCACACTAAATAGCAGCAGACGCAGATCTGAGTGATGAACGGCAAGGAATCTGCGCATATGTCATTTAGAATAATCTGGCAGGACTCGAATAGGCGTAGCCAATATCAATCAGATCATTCATGCAACACAAAATCTGTGGACAGGTGTCAAATGCTGCATATGACCACATGAAAACTTACAAACCAATGCAATGTATTCTACAGAATATTTTCTTTATGGAACTCCCATCGCTGTAGCAGCCAACAGCTTAGATCTCGCGTGCAAGGAGTAGAATTTGTCTCAGAACTTTATATTTGTCACCATCTAACAAGGAAGATTCTGATATGGGTCATAACAAGTGTTGATTTCATGCTTCAAGTAGATTGAGATCCAAAAAACACGTGGGCCTTCAAATTCTCGCTGTCATCTTCAATCACCTTCAAATTCTCACTAGCATCGCCGTTACAAACCTCTGTATCTTCATGCAGCTCTAAATGGATGTAAGATTATGCAAATTCTAATGTTGACTCCGAGCCCTTGGTAAATGCAGGATCAATATAAATACAACACATAGAACTTGATTGTTCTGTCCAGGTTGAAAAGCTTGATAACCGATGTGAATAAAGTTATGCTCTCTATTGAAATTATACCTTAACTGGATCTCAGCAACGAAACGATTTTCAAAATACGCCAGTCGAGATATTTGGATAGATGGCGGTTTGAGAGAAACCGTTCAATTCACAAAATCCTATGCCGATACAAGTGTAAACAAAGCCGAGTGATTTCAACACAGACTTCTAATTCTTTGTCTGTAAACACAACAGACCAGGCCCGCCAGAAAACACAAAGCTTATACGTGACCTCCCAATACTATATCCTCTACACTAAAGATAACCTCGCCAAAAAATACTGCACTACGTTTTCTGCATCGTTACTTCAATTCTATGTAGAATTATATACTTTGCACACTCATAACTTTCTGGCACATTAACAGGGCAATGCAGAATTCTAAATGCCCCTGATATAACAATCAAGGTATATTGAACATGATTTCGCTCTGATACCAAATCTCAGAGAACAAGCAGATTTACACAGCAAAATAATAGATATCTTCTTGATATTACATATATTTTGATACAGATACATCCGTATATATAGGAAATAGACTTCCTAAATAATAGGAAGTAGCTATAACAACTCTCCAACCAATCTACGTGAGTTGTCCAAACTCACACACTCATATTTGTTATAAGTTGTTTTATTTAACAACTATATAACAAATTACTAACATATTTAATAACATTATAATTACTTCACGTAATTATAATTTACTAATGGAGCACTAACAATATAATTTCCTAATGCATATGTGGCTTGGGCCACATTTCAAATGGTTTATTACCGGCCAATAAACATAACCAAATAACTCATCGAGTTATGGGATAACTCGCCTCGTCAATGCAATAATAGCTTGCCATATAGCTCGATAGGTTAAAACTTGACTCGCCCTTACATGACTTGAACTCGTGCCTTGGATCAAGAAATAAATTGATGAACAACTAGAACTCACCAATGTATATAGCTCTCTGAGCTAAATATAACTCGCTTTGAGTTGACTAATAGGAGCAAAATTGTGGCAAGCCACGTAGTGGCTCGAGGACCCACCATGTGGAATATTTTTTTCGATTGCATACCAAAGACAATCATAATAGTGTGTTAAAGACCATAGAAACATCACCCTGTTTACATGATCTCATTGTCACTTTTTCATGACTTGCTAGTTGACCCGGTCCGTCTAGGGTTGGCAACAACTTTGACTCAACCACCGGATGTGCGTACGGACTCTTGTTTGCTTGCGGCTTCAAATAGTCTCCTAAAGCTCTCGAATTCAAATTACACATTGTATCAATCTAGGAGATTTATGAAACATCTATCCTTTGTAATGTCCTCCGATCAGGTACATTCTATACTCTATAGTTAGCCCATTATATTTGTGTCAAGAGACATGAGGGAAATCATAGGGGTTGGATTATATCACACTCACACTTACAAATGTGCTTAAGAGAACTACATGAGGATTGATCCCACTCGAGGGCATGTAGTGTAGAAATTGAATTGGTTCAACAGGGTTGATTACCAGGACAATCTAGCCTCACCACACACATGATTTCTCCTTTTGTTATCTAATGTTTTGATGAAGGGTGTTGTAGAGTTTCTAGGATTTCCACTTTGTTGTAGGTGATTAAAAGTCATATTGAGGTTGAGTGAGTAAGAGAGACATACAAAAACATTCTTAGGAAAGTAAAACAAAAAGGAAGTTTTAGAATCGAAGTATCAAAGGGTACAAGACCATATATCTCTAGTCATGACCACACAATTCCAAGGTTTTACCGTGCAAAAATCTTATTGTCTTATACTAGCTCGGTTTTGAGTTCCATCATTGATAATGAAGCATCTAAAATTTATGATATCCCTTTTCCACTTGACATCACATTTGGATCTCCTATATTTTGACTTGTAAAACTAAGTCTTCATCCCCTCTTATGTATTTGGGCTATCATTTCATTGTTATATTTTTGCAAGTATTAATGCACTATTCGATTATGTATGGATGATTTATGAATTGATTAAATTAGAAGAATCTCGTATAACAAACCATTACATCCTATTTATTGTTATCTCGTGTTTCATAACATAAATTAATTAGGGTGTGAACATTTTGTCAAACCAACCTTTGAATTGAATTTATTTCTCAAACCTAATTCATTAAATCAACGAGATTGAGTTTTAATTTACATAAGTGCTCATTCGTCATTTCAAATTCCTTGTGGTCACTATTGAACCAATCGATAATTATGGCACAACTATTCTATAAATTAACTAGTAATGGTAGATTATAAATTACCTTAATGATCATATCTATAATTCTCCTTGATCGTATTGGTAGAATAGTCATGTTAATTGTATAATACCGCACGACACGCCTAGGGTTGATTTACCCAATGGAACACATTTCATACCAAACGATGGTTGTGCGAATTGAGTTTTTGTGCACTCTATTTTCTCTCTAACTAGGAGTAATTGTTTTTTTTTTTAATTCAAAATGAAATATAGTCATTCTAATTGGGATATTATGGTGTTTTTGTTATCATTTTCATTTCTTACTTGTCTTACCTCATCGAGTGTGTAATTTATTGATTTGAATGGGTTGTGTGGTGGTACTATAGAGGTTTCTTGAGACACAAATTTCTTGATTTGGCAATATTTGAAAGGTTACTTTTCGGATGTAATAGTGTGATCATGTCCATCATGTATGAGTTCAACACATTGGTGAAGTGTTGATGATATTTCCTTAATATCATGGATCCAATGTCTACCGAATAAAACATTGTAGTCAAGAGGATTGTCCAAGAAATGGACTATAGTGGACATCCTTTTGGATTTAAATACTCGTATCTAATATGATTTTACCCATTGTGGGATGAAGGGTGTTATCAAATGCTTGGATAAATTAGATGACTTCTAAATAATTGTCGTGTGAATGCCCATTTATTGTAGTAAGGATTTAAGATAGATGTTAAGAAGAGGTCCATTATTGATAAATACTCTTTTAATGAGAAATACTTTGACAAAGAATGTTGTGTGCAATGGTTTATATTGATCCAATATATACTTAGGGTTTAGGTCTTGACCATTGAAGGTACTAGAACCTTTAAATGAATCCATAATGGAAGCAAAATCCATGGGTTGTGTATTACTTGGGAGATTAATATCCTATAATGTCTTATATAATATAATCTCACATGTTATGGCCTAATATGGTTATTTTACTTAATATTCCTTTGAATTTCCAAACTAGATGCGATAGAGTCGGATTTTTAAATTTTCTTTGGGTGCGTAAATATGATATGTAGTGTTGGATTTTAGAAATGGATTCGAGGACTCGTCCACTAGCTAAAAAAGGTGTGGGGGTAAAACAAATACCCAGATGTATCCCTTTTTGTTAGAAAAGAGAAAAAGGATTTTCTACTTCAAGGGCAGAGTTATTAAGAAATAAATTTTCTTTGATTTAGGAAATTGTTTTGTGGAGCTTCCCAGAACATTTCTTTCTTTCGCAAATAGGTTTCTTGTAAAGGTAATATGGAAATTTTGCAACGTCCAAGGGTTTATTTTTACTCAATTTAATATTGAAGAGGAATTTACTAGAGATTTGATGTTTCTTGGATCAAATGGTCTCATTCTATGTGAATGGAAATCAGCTTTTGATCCTAACAAGGAGGATTTTAACGCTATGCCCATGTGTGTTAGAATTATTGATTTGCCTCTTAAATTTTGAGAGGAGGAGATTCTAAAAGTATTTTTTTATTATTTAGGTAAATTTATTTCTTTTGATAGTATCACTATATCTAGATATAGGATAACTCATGCTAGATTTTATATCAATGCATTTTTTAATTGAGTTCTTACAAATTTTATTACTTTGCACTCTAGTTTTGGAACCATGGCCCAAAATAGTAAATATGAGGGTTCCAAACCCAAATGCAAATCATGCCATAATTTTTGGCATGAGAATAGGTCATTCCTACAAAAATATTTGAACCTATTTTTAAGGTAGACACTAAGATTTGTAAAAAAGGTCTATGAAGAAATAAAAATAACAATGTCTTTGTTTTAACTGATTCATAAGTAAGTCTCCTCCTTTGGAGTATAGTGGTAAGGTTTTAACTAATGGTTTGGCAGCTTGCTTATAGTCCTAAGAATTGGTTAGATTCATCCCAAAATTTCCATATTAAGGATTTTGAGGCTCAAATACTAGATGATGAGGGAAGCCAATACATATAGGGAATGATGTAGATATTGAGAAATAGAAAGAGAATTTAGAATAAAAGGAAGAAGGGTAACTTCTAGAAGATGAAGGGGTAGACTTTGAAGAAAAATTATAAAGATAAGAAGTAGAAGAAGAAGTGGAATAAAAAGTAGAGGTTCAAAATGAAAATGAACAAGAAGAAGATCGAGAAGTGGAAAATGTTTTAGAAGAGAATAGGGATGTTAAATCTATACAATTGATGAAATCCTCTCCATAGATCAACATATTATGGAGCAAGAAGTTAATAATAACCATAGGAATGCTGATGAAAATTAAAGAGTAAAGATGCGGTTAGAGAATGAAAAGAATAGTGGTATGCAAAAACTAGATAACTTTATATCCAAAAGAGGGGAGGATATTAAAATATAATTATTTCAAAGTATTGATGCAGTATAACCTTTTCACATTTGTTCTAATCTCATATCCATTAAAAATAGAGATAGATGGATGAAATTTTTGACTTTTTGGGAAGGCCCCTTTTTGTAAATCATATGGAAGGATCATGCTTAAACAAATATTTCTTTAGAGAATTTATAGGAAGGAAAGGTGGACTGGGTGGTCCCAAAAAGATGAAATCGGAATGTGGGGAGGATTTCACCTCCTAGAACAAGAACTTATTATAAATAGTTATGTTGTTGATCATCGGCTAGCTTATCCTCATTGGATATGCTTTGGCCTCATTTTGGTGGCATTTTTGATGCATTTTCAGTTTTTACTCTGCAACTTGGTTTCTTTCATTAGTTTGTCTCTTTTGGAATTATTCTTTAATATGGGGTTTTAGACCCCTTTTGTACCATGGTATGGCTCCTATTAAAAAAACAAAATTTTACCTTTATCGAAAAAATACAACCTCACATATTGGTGACTTTTTAGAAACTAAAAAGAACTTTTAGTGGGAGTAGTGCATAATTGATTAAATATATTGTATCCTCTTGGTGGATTTAGTTATCAAGTGTTAATAGGAGGGGTGTAAGAATAGGTTGATTTACCCCCATTGGTTTCCCCTTTATCCTTGTAATGAAAACATGGACTACAAAGGCCTAATAGTGGGGATGGGATGGTAGCTAGTAAAATATAAAGAGTGAGGAAGAGGTGGAACAAATGGTCACAAAAACTCTTTGAAGACGAGAGGTGACAAATAGTATTTCATATTAGATATTATTTATATATACATGCATGAGGAAGGGATATTGATACAAGTGTGAAGCATGTTTATCTTATATATATTCTCTAGAGGTCATAGTTACTGAAATCTAGAGTAAGAAAGTATAGAATACAATGTACATGTTCGATAAAATATGACCCTAATAGAACCCATGATTTTATATATGAAGGTCATTATAACCCTATAAAGAAAGAATATATATGCAAAGCTTATAAGAGGTGTAGCAATGATTTTTTATACCCTAAAAATATACAGATGTAAATGTAGTGTGTAAAAATATAGGTTGTAAGGATTCGTTATATGGTTTATTCCAATTCAATTTATTTATAACTAACCATGCATAATCTAAAAACATATTAATACTTGCAAAAATGATAAGAAATATAACTATAGATAAAATATAAAAGAGGAGATGAGGACTTATCTCTATAGAGTGTAGTAGAGGAGATCTAGATGGGTAGATAGGAAAAACAAGTTGATTTGAGACTAAAGATGCTTGATTTTTATCCCTGCAACTGGAAAGTGCTTTAGTGTAGGAATGTAAAATTAATGTACAATATTTATATTTTAGGTACAATCCTCAATTCTAATATACAATTTTGGAACCGCTTATAGGAAGGCTCTGTAACCTTATGTTCTTTTGCTTATATGGAAATATGATTTTCTACATGTCACTCTTGTTCACACAACCTTCTCATAACCTATAATGAATTACAAGAAGTGGAAACTTTAGATACATACAATACCCTTCATCAAATAATTGGATATAAAATATAAATAAATGTGTAGTGAGGTTGGACTACCCTTGGAGTTCAACCCCTACCAAACCAATCTAAATGTTGCACTACATTCCCTCGAGCGAGATCAAGCATGATGTAGTTCTCCTAAGTGTATGTGTAAGTGTGAATGTGATATAAGAAAATCCCCTATGAGTGTTCTTTTTTTTTGTCTCTTAAAAAAATATAATGGGATAATTATAGATTAAAGAATATACCCAACCCGATAATAGTGTGAAGTGGTTTTCTTTAGCTACTAAACTAAAATCTTTTATCCCTGATGACATTTGACAATGATTCTTTGAGTGACTTTTCTCTTGCCGAAATGAATCTAGGACCTTTGTATGCTTGGAAATGGAGGAAGATAGAATTTTTGACCTAGTTGAGTGCTTTAGACCTATAGTAGTGGCTTCTCTAAGTGATGTGCAACTACTTTTGGAATATTTGAGAGAGTTTTGAGTGGTTTGGTTTTGATATTTGCAAGGAGCTTATGAAAGTGTCGGGTGGGTAACATTGTGATATTGACTTACTTATATAGCCGTATGTAGGTGAAATATCATACTAAGGCTGACCCTAGGAAGATGAAATAACACATACAAGATAATCAAATTGAAAATAGAGTTGCAAAGATAAGAGGGAAGGGCAGGCATGCTAAGTGTCTGTAGGACCATAGTTCATTATGGGCCCAAATGGTATGGAATTTTCCATGCATATAGTGATGTAAAATAAAATTTTTGGCAATGATTCGTCGGATTGAATTACTAATTTAATTAATTAATATTTCTTTGATGAATAATAAAGAATATTTTAAACATGAGTAAGTCAGAGGAGCTTGAGAGATGTATTGATTGACTTAGAAAGTGAGAATTTGTATTAACAAGAGGAATAGAGCCAAAATTATCATTTCCAAATGATATGTTACCAAATTTGAGTGTCCATAGGATGAAACCCTAGGGAAAAATGGAGAGGTTAGATTTGAGATGGAAAAATCATATATAAAATATGTGGTGAAATTTTTAAAAAAAAAAAGATTAAAATCCTAGAGGTTGGGGAAGATTATGTAAGACTAGTATGTGGGTCTACCAAATGTTTTAAACCTAAATAAATATAAGTTACCAAATTTGAGTTTCCATTGGATAAAACCCTAGGGAAAAATGGAGAGGCTAGATCTGAGATGTAAAAATAAAATATAAAATATGGGATGAAAATTATAAAAATAAGAAGTTTAAAATCCTAGAGGTTGGGAAGGTTATGCAAGATTAGTATGTGGGTCTACCACAATTTTAAACCTAACTAAACATAATTTGTTGGCTTATATTTACTTTTTAAAAATTGAAACCAATGCACAATAAGAATTTTTAAGAAAATGATTCAACATTCATATATGATAGTATATGTAAATATGATAAAGAATGATATTCAACTAGCTCATATCCTAAAATATTGTAAAATACAAGAGGATGGGTTAAATTAGATTCTTTTATATTTCAAAGAGTGTTATGGATATGGAATTAGGGAAAACATACAATGAATTTTCTCATTGTGCTTTGCCTCAAATGGGGCTTTAAAACCCCTTTGAATTCTAGCACAAAATAAATTTTTTTCCTTACATGCACTTTAGCATATGGCCTTGTGTATGTTTATGACATATTTTTCAATTACTTTATCACCATATGTAGTTTTTTCCTATACTTTTGATTCTTTTCAAACCCTTATGCATGTAATTATGTGATCAAAACCCTGATTTCCCATGCTAGCACTTAAATGAACATTAGATAATAGAAGAAAGTGGTTTGTGTTGTAGTTATACTACCCTTGGTGGATGACCCACTTGTTGATTATGACCAAGTGTAATACTATATTACCCAAGTAAGGGGAACAAAATCCATGTAGTTCTCCTAGTGATTATGTAAATGTAAACAAAAATATATAATAATTCCCTTTATTTGATATTGTGCCTCACCATGAATAGAACTTGTAACTATAGATAGGATTTACCATTTATGAGTGATAGATAGAGTGTTGAAGTAAAGTGTCAAAGTAGAGTTCTTTTAGATAGATTAAAAACCCTCGAAGTTCCTTTGGTGTATACATTCTTGATGAAACTTGATATGACATTATAATGATTTTGACTTAGATAGGTATACTCATAACCTAGTTTAGAGTGCTTCAGAGTTAAATATATATTTGTCTTGATGTGTGATCTTGGTTTAGGAAGTTTAAATAATATTTGGATAGAACTTGATATATATTTTATATAGGATCTCTTGATAATGTTAGGTGAATAAATGAGAATGTTAGGATTGATTTTATACCTTTCTAGATGATATAATTTCACATTAAGGCTGATCTATAAATGGGAATCGGATAGACTCAAGAAATTTGAAAAATTGGAGACAGAGGACACTAGTACTAGAAAGGGGACAAAAGCGTGTGATATTTTTGTCCAAATTTAATGTTAGTGTCCAAGGAGATCATTGATAGAAAACATAATTCTATAGGATTATAAAAAGAGATATAATAGGTGTATATGTGATGAGATCATCCATATAGATGCATGAACACTTGAATGAGATGATAAGAAGTATTTACAAGCCTTAGGATATAATGAGATAATGCATTTTATATTTTCTTATGTTCATAAGTCGCGACTAAGGATAAATGCTAAATCAATTTTACTAAACACCTAATTATCAAATATAGGTGTCTACACTTCCATAAATCGATTCAAAATTTGAAATCCTAGTTGATGAAGTATTTTGATATGACTAACATGGATTTGTTACATTATCCTCGATCTATATATTTCACGAGTTTTAGAAAGGTATTTTTGTTCATCAATCCAATTATTCTCAATATATTATATGTCTCTTTAACATATAAAAGTGAAAGTTTGTAAAAACTACTTTTCAATATGGGGTCAAACTTTTCCAAGTGTTCTTCTCCTTTAGTTGATGGTATACTTTATAGGCGATTGGTGGAAGTATATTATACTTTACTAATACATGTCTTGATATATATATATATATATATATATATATATATATATATATATAGAGTAATGAATCTTGTATCACGCTATAATCAAGACCCCAATCAAAGCCATAAGTAGGATGCTACACATATTCTACAATATCTTCCCGACTAATAATTATGGGATTTAATGTTAAACAGGTGGAAGAACCTCAATTTCTAGTTACAATTTAGTGGGAATAGTGAAACAATATTTCTCCTTATAGCGAGAAAAAAATTAAAGGCTACACACATAGTGATTGGGAAGGATATGTATATGACCGTAGGTTGACTGTAGGATACATCTTCCATCTTGGGGAAGGTCTCGTGACTTGATCTTATAAAATAAACACCATTTTTTTGTTTACTTATGAAACTATATCATAATAGTGTTATTGTTAGATATAATAGTATTGATTCTATCCATGATTTATGAGATCATATTTATGTATCCCCAAACCACTATAATTTGGTGTGATAATTATAGTTGCATCCACAACTCTCACACCCTAGTGAACCACCAACATATAAATCAAATTGAAATTTATATGCAATATATTCAATAATTGATAGACATTTTTCTAAATTGATGATCAAGTTGCAAAAACATCTCTGCAAATCCCTTTTTGGAGTCATGATTTGTTCACTTTGATAACTAATGGACGTGAAGGAAGGTGTCATCAAGGGGATAGTTCAAAGTGATTCCTTCATCATTCCCTTTATTAAAGTACATATTAAGGGGGTTGTTAGTGTATTTAATTAAGCATAGACTAAATTGTATGTGATTAAGATGCACTTTTAATATTTAATTAAATTATAATTTGTAGATAATGATTATTCTATATATAGAAAAGAGTATCATAAAGTTATTTACTTGATTGGATTCCTCTATTAATAGATAAAATAAAACTTTGTCTACAAGCTAATTACTCTGTGAGCCATAATAATAACCTTTTGTCGAATAAAAAACATATAGAGCTAGTGTTAGAGGCAATTTATCGTGGAAGAGAGTTAAGGGTATAGTAGAATATTCAAGCCAAGTGATTTTAATAAAAAGAGGTAGTAATGTTACTTGAATTATAAATATATGTCATATCTTTATTTTAAGCTTTCATTGATTTATAGTATATGCATGTATGTGGGTGAATGTCTAATTTTGTTTAACAATGATTCCAAAGAATATTCATAAATATTATAGTTTTGTATGTCCTTGCTTAAATTTTATATGGTCTATATCATTTATACATTGGGGTAAAACCCTTGATTGCATTATCCCTAATTTTACCTAGCTCACTTGGGAACATCATATGTTGTACCTACATTGATTTCATCTTACCTAAAGTGGAGCACCATATTCTTACTTTGCAAAGAAACTGCTTATATATTTTTCCATCTATGGGGCATATTATTTCTAGGATTATAGATTTTTACACCTACCCACTTGGGATATTATACTCTCATGTTCCTATGTTGATTCTACCTAGCCTACCTTGTGGAATTATCTTACTTTTCAAGTTTACATTGATCATATATTACCCACCTTAGGAACTATTCTATACCCATGATTACAATGATTATAGCTTTCCTATCTTAGGGTATTTTTATAGTGTTCTTATATGATTAACATCCATCCACTTGGGGCATTACTAGATAATATTATTCTTATGTTGCCTATTCTTAGGCCCACATAGGGGAAAATACATGTTACATACATGTTTTCATGATGCTATCTTATTATGTTTACACAAGAACTTTATTTTCTTATAATACACATGGTATCTATAATCCCTTTATTTTGAGATATGAAATTCACAATTTCTTCCTATTATCTAAAATTCACCCCTCAAGGTAATTTTGATTACCTACATCATTTCTTCGAGCTTGAGTGAATAGAAACGGTCCAAGGCCCAAAATTAGGTTTTGGGGTCCTTTGGTTTCTCTTTGACTTCCCACCAAGGAAAAATCCAAGAAGTTAGAAAAATTGTGAAAATCCAAAAATTTTGCCTGTTCTAGTTGGAATTGGAAAAATCGGTATTTTTTGGCCCGACGGTCCATGGGACGTCGGAACAAATGAAGGACCAGCCAAAGCCAAAATGGCCGATTTTCAAAGGAATCAATTAAATCAAGTTTTTCTATCCTAAGCCTCACAAGTTCACGAGGGACGTCCAGACCCGCATCACCGAAAGATCCGCAGACACTTGGAATCGATAAAATCGGGTATTTTTGGCCTAGACGGTCCGTGGGACGTCGGGACATTTGGGACCCGAAAGGTCAAATCACTTGCACCAAGAGAAAATTGGTGAAGTCGATTGAAATGTCCCGCTTGCGGTCCGTGGGACATGTTGGGACACTAGGACGTGTGGGCTCCAAAAGGCTGAAATAGTCGACTACAAAGGAGATGCGGCAAATGCGGAGGTCAACGACCCTCACGACTCGGTCAACGTTGGGACAAGCGGGACACCAAAAGATGATTTTCCCGATTTGCAAAGCGGGTCAAGTGTGATGTGGGTGAAGTGGAGGTTTTCAGCCCAAGTCACACAAGGGACATCTGGGACACCAAGACCCAAAATAGCCGAAATAGTCGCATGTAAAGGAAAATTCAATGTCTGACCCTCCCGAACTTCAAATGGCCATAACTTTTGACCCCGAGCTTTGATTTTCATGAAATTTGACTTTCTGGAATGGGAACAACGATTTTAGTGAGGGGTATGTATATGAAAATAAAGGAAACATCTTCAGCCCTAGTCAATTAGATGCTCATTCTGTTAAATGATAGAAATGTTGATGAGACCCAAAATAGCTGCCCACACTCAAAAGGCCATAACTTTTGCATTTCTCAACGAAAATGCACAAAATTGGTACCGTTGGAATCATGGTTCCAAGTACAATCCAAAAATTAAGAAATAAAGAATTTGGTGAAGAATCAATGGAGAATTCTCGTAAAAACATGCCCAATTCAGAATAGTGGTTTTATTTGGTAGTTGGGATGCATTCAATGAAGCATGGGCTGACATTTCTCACTACTGCAAGTCATGGGACAGTATGGGGGAATTTTGCAAGAAACATACCATCATTTCACTTCATTTATGACATCTTTCAAGTGGTGGGAAGTCAGATTTTGGGATTTCCTTTTCCTCTCTCTCTCTCTCTCTCAAAAATCTATAAATTAGAGTGTTGGGATCATTGTAAAGGGAGATAGTTTTGAGTAGCAAAACTATGTCAAAATTATTTTGTGAAGCCAATGTGTTGCAGGCCCTTGTAGTGGAATCCTTGCATGGTGATCCAAGCCCTTATTTTGTAATAGATTGGATTGTGCATATCAATGAAGCAATAGATACAAGTTTGTGGATACTTCTTCCCTTGTTGTGTTTGTTTGCATTCTTCTTGCCCTTTCAAACTCATTGCAAATATATTGTGTCTATTTATACTCTTGCAGGGATTCATTATCATTGTACATGTATGTAATATTGTTGTGAATGCATTTTCTAGATTGTGGAGAACTATTATCACCCCTTCTAGTATGTAATTTGTTCTTATTTTCACACATTGGAAAGCTATTTTCATTCCCTCCTTTTCTCTCGCGTATCACCGCTTTATTGTAGGCTTTGTTTTCATGCTCCCTCTCTTCCTATTCCCTTGTAAAGTTAGATTAGGATTAGATAGGTTTTCCTACATTAGAGTAGATTGTGGTAGGTAGTTTAGGAGAAAGAACCAACTTTCTCTTGAGGTCTATCTCAAGTAGCATTCCCACAACTTAGAGATAGCACCCATGTTATCCAATCACATTGTGAGCTCAAGCACACATACTTGTGAAAACTGTAGGGTGTTGTGATTCTGTGCTAATAGTTCTGGCATGCACGGTGGAGAGGTATTCATTTTAATTGCATCAAGATTGATGTGTAATTGTTGTAAGTCTCTAGCTTGTGAGAAGCTTTGAATTGCACATCTGGTGACTCCTAGGAGACAGAATCCACTAGTTTCAGCAGTCCAAGCTCGGAAGATTCATGAGAAAATTACAAAAGATCAAGAACTAGAGAAGGACTCTTCATCTATCTACACTTGTCCCCAGATAGAGCAAGAAGAGGAAGAAGAGCTCAAAGGTCTCCATCTCCACCGATAAGAATGTTATCAACACCTCTACCTGGAAGGCATTTTATTCAATCAACTAGAGTTCTTCGACCAATTAGGATGGTGCAACCTAATACTTATGTCAACTTCATTGGCGAGAAGCCCACTTGCTCTCAATGCATAAAATCCGATTCCTGATTGCAGCATTGAAGAACATTCCATATTTCACCGAAGAGAACCAATAACTCTGATTGGCCACATCCAAGATATTGCAAATGTCTGTGTAATTCACGAAATTACTGAAATGGACATTGTTGTCAAGTTTTTGGCATCCTCCTTTAAGGGTAAAGTGTTGTAATGGTTCAAAAGCCTAACAACAGGATCTATCCAGAATGGGACCATTTGTGCACAGCTCTTCACAATCAATTTGGAGAAAAGGGAGATAATCTATCTTTATTGGAACAATTGACAACTATCAAGAGGGATCCTAATGAATAGTTGACTGATTTCAACTTCAGATTTTAGAGGACATGGGATAGAATTCCATTGGCCATGAGACCAACAAATTGAAGGTGCTTTCCTATACTTCCTTAAAGCTTTAAATTCTGATATTTCCATGATGATTCAATCCATGGGAGGTATAACTTTACCTACAGCTTATAACATTGCTATTAGAGCTAAAAATTGCTTAATTCAAGCTGGTAAACTTGCACCTAGGCCACCTATGCCTCTATATCTAGAACTAGGAGCTCCAAGCACTAGTCAAGTACCCACATTAGCTCCCATTCATGCTCCAAGAAATCAAAATTTGAATGAAGCTTCTACCTCATCTTCTAGTACCTCAAATGAGCTCCAAGAAGTCATGAAGCAATTGCAAAACTTGGGTAATGAGTTGGTGACACTTAAGAGGTAGCAAGCTCAAAATTCAGATCATATCAACCTCAAACTCAACCCAATATACCTCCATATCATCCTAATAGGCCATCCATTCAAGCTGCAAATTAGAATCAAGTCAAACCTGGGCAGTACTAAATAGACCATTCCATCCTTACAATCCTAATGTTGCATATGCATTTAGAGCTCTAGTACCAGTGCAAAATAACATGGCTCAGGAATATGACTGGTGCTTCCCATGTAATCAACCTCATAACCAATCGATGTGTTTCAATTGTGCTTTGAATCAAGCCCTTATGGTGACAATAATTGGTGTGGAACAAGAGATAGGCCAAGAAGGAAATCAACAACAAGGAGCATCTCAACAAGAGACACCTCCAAATGAGACCACACTTGTCAATTGGCAGGCTAAGGATTTTGTGGCATAAATCAAGCACCTCCTCAAAGTGTAGCTGCCAATACATGGTCCAAGAAAAGAAATATTGGAGAAGGACAGTCATCCAAATCAAATGATCCACAACCCTCTGTTACCCCACAAGGTATGGGCAATCAAAGTGCATCTCCCAATGTGCAGGGCAACCAATCCACCTTCTAAACCATCTCAAGTACGGTTATAACAACCCATGTGCAAGAGAAGAATGGGCAAGGCAAGAGAGATAGTTCATCTCCATTCAACATCATTGAGCAAATGAAGAAAATGAATGTAAACATCTCAATGTGGGAGTCATTAGCTATCCCAGGGCAAAGAGACCTATTGCAAGCTACTATGGAAAATTGGTCAGCATCAAATCAACTACCCAATCAACAAAAAAGGTGCTAACCAATGCAGCTCAACAAGGAGGGAATCAGGAGATCACCAAGGTAAAAATTTGAAGCCACCACCATTCTACATTTCATTGATCATAGGAGATAAGTTGGTACATAATTGCATGATTGATTCGGGAGCAAGTAGCTTAGTCATGCCAAAACAAATAGCTGATCAATTGGGTCTTCAATATGAAGTCATCTCCAAAGGTGTGGTGCAATTGGATGGGACAAAAGTTGGAGTAATCAAAGATTTGAACCTCACATTACATGCATGTCCTAATGTAACCATATTGTAAGATGTGTCAATCATAGACTTGCCACCACTCTTTGCATTGTGTTTTTCAAGAGACTTCACCGCTAAAATTGGAGGCTATTTGTCTGTTGATTGGTCACATATGTTATTTAGAACAAGGTATGGAGCTAAGGCTACAATCAGATCTGAGCCTATTGAAAAATTTCATATTGAGCCTCACACACCGAGTCCAATCAATGTAAATTGTTCAGCCTTTGATCAAGAGGATTATCCAAGAACTTATGAAGCAAATACCAAAGTTGGGTGCATCCCAGACTTGACTCTTGATAATGGGAAAACAAGAGGCATGATTTTGACCCTTATAAAGAAATGGAAGAATCTGAATTAGGAGTTTATTGTTTGCATGAAGAGAATCATCCTCTCCCTAGCATCACCAAGCTAGACCACAAGGATGATAATGAGGTATGGAAGTTATTCTTTGATGGATCAAGGAGTAGAAAAGGTGCAGGAGGAGGAGCTATGCTCATTTCACCACAAGGTATGAAATATTACTCAGCTTTCTGTTTCCAGTTGCTTGCTCAAATAACACAACTAAGTATGAATCCTTAATTCATGGATTGCATTAGGAAAGAAAAAGAGGTATTAAAATTTGCAAGTATTTGGAGATAGCGAGCTAATTGTGAACCAAGTCAGAGGAAAAAATGCTGCCAAGAATGATCTGTTGAAGAACTACAAGAATTGGGTATGGGATCTCATTGAAGATTTTGAAGCTTTTAGCATCAATTCCATCCCAAGAAAGAAGAATGAAGCAAAGACAGATGACTAGCAATGATTGGGGCAACATTTGATGTTGTAGAAAGTCTCAAAAGTGAGAAATATTAGCCTCATATCAAAGTGGTTGTAAGACCAAATGTGCCAGGAACAACAACACAAGTTGGCAAGTTTTCAGAATGATCAACAAATTGTTAACTTTTTACAAGAAGAAGCTGAGTTCTCCGCCAGAAACCAAGACAAGTTGGAACAACAATATGGTGACCAAGTGGTGCAGCTAAGAACTAATAAGTTACCAAAGGGTATTATAACTTTAGATTCAATCTTCAACCCAAATGATCAGTTCGAAAGGAGAAGGAAAACATTCAAGTAAAGGGTGAAGATTTAGAGCCCATTTCAGTAGATGAAGGCAAGACATTGCAAATTGGAAAAGTAAGTACCCCACAAGAGAAATTTGAATTTGTTCAACTTTGTCAAGAATTCCCATATGTATTTTCTTAGAATTATAAGGATTTAAGAGGTTTCAACCCAAAGTTGGCACATCATACTATTGAGCTAGATCCAAAATCCAAGCCCATCAGATAAAAGCAAAGGCCAGTGAATCCCCACATTGAACCTCTCATGAGGAAAGAGCTGAACAAGTTGATTGAAGCTAGCATCATCTTCCCTATCAAGCATTCAAGTTGGGTTACAAACTTGGTGCCGGTGAGAAAGAGAAATGGAGAAATCAGATTGTGTAGACTTCCGTGATCTAAATAGAGCATCACTCAAGGATCATTATCCACTCCCATCAATGGAACAAATCTTGCAGGTGGTAGCTGGTTCCGAAAGGTTTTCATTGTTAGATGAATATTCAAGCTATAATTAGATAATGTTGATAGAAGAAGATCATTTCAAGACATCCTTCACCATGAAATGGGGCACATATGCTTATAGGAAGATGCCATTTGGATTGTCAAATGCCGGAGCAACATTCCAATGAGCTGTAGATATGGTGTTCAAAGGCTTAATCAACAAGATAGTGCTGGTATATCTAGATGATATCACCGTCTTCTTGAAAAATATAGTGGACCACCTCTTTCACCTCAGGAAATTATTTCAAAGGTGTAGAAGGTTCGGAGTGTCATTGAATCTGAAAAAGTGTGTATTCTTGGCACATAGGGAAAATTGTTGGGCCACATTGTCTCAAAAGAAGGGTTGACAATTTATCCTGAAAGAGTTGAAGCCATCCGAACACTTCCATTTCCACACCACAAGAAATCTCTCTAAATTTTCTTGGGAAGGATAAACTTTGTCTACAAATTTGTGCCTGATTTTTCCACTCTTGTGAAGCCCTTAACAATGATGTTAAAGAAGAGTCTGGCACTCAAATGGACAGAAGAAGATAAAGAGAGTTTTGAGGCTATCAAGCATGCAATATCACAAGCTCCAACTCTTATCAACCTAGACTTTTCAAAGGACTTCATGTTGTATGCTTTTGGAGGATCAGATACAATCTCAATTATCTTGATGCAAAAATAAATAGAAGGTTCGAACAACCCATAGCATTCTTCAGTCAAAGCCTAGAATATTATGAAGTAAAGTATTATTTCATTGAAAAGCATGTCCTTACTTTCATTAGGAGTTTGAAGAAGTTTAAACACTTGGTCTCAAACAACAAGATTCAACTGCTAGTGTCTCATGTTAGTGTCAAGGATTTTATCCTAAACAAGGATTTGAATGAGAAGAGAGAAGGTTGGATCAATCGTGTAATGGAGTATGATATTAAAATCAAAGTGACCAAGTTGGTTCGTGGCAAGGGGTTGTGTGAGTAGTTAGGTTCTAAACAAAAGCTAAATCAATAGATGAAGAAGAGGTTGTCCTGTTACTACAAAATAATCAAGAACAACTAGCTAACGATGCACCCATTCCATGTTGGACTCAAGACTTGGTGCATTATCTCCAAATAGGTTCATGCCCTCTAGAAATGAGCAAAGCAAAGAGGAGATACTTTAGATTACAAGTCATTCCATATGTTCTTATTGATGGTGTCTTGTTCAAGAAATACATCAATGGTGTTATGTTGAGATGCATTGGAACATGTCAAGTTGGGAAGGTATTACATGAGTTCCATGATGGAGAAGCAGGAGGCCACTTTGCTCCATGAGTAAATGACTCTCAAAATCATGAAGGCTGGTTACTATTGGCCTATGGTGTTTAGTGATTGCTACTCATGGATCAAGAAATGCAAGAAGTGTGCATTCTTCACAGGAAAGAAAGAAAGATTAGCAGCCCTGCCCCTTCATCTAATTTCAGTAGATCAGCCATTCATGCAATGGGGATTGGACTTCATTGGAGTGATCAATCCAAATTCAAGTCAAGGCCACAAGTGGATACTTATGGCAACAAACTATTTCACCAAGTGGACTGAAGTAGTGGCACTTAAGGAGGCAAATGAATCCAACATCTTGGATTTCTATGAAGGGATAGTCATAAGGTTTGGTGTCCCTATCACTATCATATCAGATAATACTTTGGCATTCCTGGGCACAAGAATCACTGAATGGGCTGTCAAGAATGGTGTATACCTCAGCACTTCATCAAACTATTACCCTCAGGGTAATGGCCAAGTAGAATCTACAAACAAGAACCTACTAAGAATCATCAGAAGAACTCTTGATGAGAATCAGAGAACTTGGCACACGAAGCTCAAATCAGCTCTATGGGCTGATAGGATCACACCCAAGAGGTCTACAGGAAGCTCTCCATTCAATCTTGTATATGGGAAAGAAGCAATCCTACCTATATCACTTGAGTTGTCAACATTAGAACTCATGAAATAATTGGAACTAGCTGAGTTTGAGCCTATGGAAATCAGGTATGTAGAGCTGATAGAATTAGAAGAAGCAAGAGAACATGCAGTGCAGACCATGGAGAAAGATCAAGCATTGATCAAGAAGAGATTTGACAAGAAGGCTAAAGCAAGGACATTCCAAGTTGGAGACTTGGTACTAAAGTGGGATGTTGATCGTGCAAATCCAGACAAACATTCCAAGTTCGATGCCATATGGAGTGGTCCATATATGATCATTGAATGCAAAGCTAGCAATGCCTTCCAACTGGCTAAATTAGATGGTGAAGAATTACAGATTCCAGTCAATGGAATCTATCTCAAACATTGCTACTAGAAGGAGAATTCCTCACCTTTGTACATATTAGTCTAGGATTTCCAATTCCTCCAAGTGCTTGTGCACATTGTTGCTGTTGTTAGAATAGGTTTCATTTCCCTAAGTGCTGGTGCACATGTTCTATTGCTTCTATTGTATGTTTATATATAGTTCATCATGCTTCAAGAAGGGGGACTGCTGCAGTAGAGAGCTCATGGTTGCATGCAATAGTTGTAAATTTTAGATTCAAACAAATGTAGAGTAACCAAAATCAGATGTTTGGGTAGTGTTCATAGATACTCATCATTCAACCTATGGATCACAATTACAGGAATGGGGAGACCTGGTTTTAAGTAATTTTCTACTCTCACAAATTTTATTTTCAAGATTCTCTTGTCAAGTTGAGAGTGCAAACAGTGGAGGGCAGTTCTGGACTCAAGAGCAACAGTGTTTTAATGACTCGAAGATGCAGATTTTTAATTCTTGGATAAAATTTTAGATTATCAAGAAGACTCCATGCCCAATGGATTGCTACATGCAGCTAGCCATACTTCATTTGGAAGGTAGAGAACCCTATTGAGTCACCAAATTGTTATCCAAAATTCACCCCTCAAGGTAATTTTTGATAACCTACATCATTTCTTCGGGCTTGAGAGAGTAGAAATGTTCGGCCCAAAATCCCTTTGGGGGTCCCTTTGGTTTCTCTCGACTTTTTTGGTCTAAGGAAAAATCCAAGAAGTTAGAAAAAATTGTGAAAAATCCAAAAAAATTTGGCTTGTTCTAGTTGGAATCGGAAAAATCGGGTATTTTTGGCTGGATGGTCTCAAGGGGACGCCGAGACAATCGGGACCATGACCTGAAAGCCGAAACGGCCGATTTGCAAAGGAATCGGTTAAATCAAGTTTTTTTTTCTCAAGTCACATAGTTCACGAGGGATGTCCGGACCCACATCGCCAAAAGAGCCACGAGATAGTTGGAATTGGCAAAATTGAGTATTTTTTGCCGGACGGTCCGTGGGATGTCGGGACATTCAGGACCCGAAAGGACAAAATCGCCGCACCAAGAGAAAATCGGTGAAGTTGGATTGAAATGTCCCATGTGGTCCATGGGAAAGTTGGGACACTGGGACACGCGAGCTCCGAAAGGCTGAAATAGCCGACTACAAAGGAGATGCGGAGGTCAACGACCCTCATGGCCTAGTCAACATTGGGACAAGCGGGACACCAAAATCCAATTTGCTCGATTTGCAAAGCGGGTCAAGTGTGATGCAGGTGAAGCGGAGGTTTTGGCCCAAGTCACACAAGGGACATTCAAGACACTAAGACCCAAAATAGCTGAAATAGCCGCATACAAAGGAAAATTCAATGTCTGACCCTCCCGAACTTCAAACGGCCATAACTTTTGACCCCGAGCTCCGATTTTCATGAAATTTGACTTTCTGGAACGTGCACGACATCCTCTATGCCATGAAAACTGGATTTTTATTTTTAATGAGGATAGGTATATGAGAATAAAGGAAACATCTTCAGCCCTAGTCAATCAGATGTTCATTCCCATTAAATGACAAAATCCTGGCATACCCAAAATAGCTACCCACACTCAAAAGGCCATAACTTTTGTATTTCTCAACAAAAAAGCACAAAATTGGTACCGTTGGAATCATGGTTCCAATCCCAATGAAAAAAAATTAAGAAATTAATAATTTGATGAAGAATCAATGATATTTTGTAGAAAATGTGCTCAATTCAAACAATGGTTTTATTTGGTAGTTGGGTAGTTGGACATGGGCACATTTCTCACTACTACAAGTCTAGTATGGGGGGCCTTTTGCAAGCAACATACCATAATTTCACTTCATTTATGACATATTGTAAGTGG
Source organism: Taxus wallichiana var. yunnanensis (assembly GCA_018340775.1). NCBI lineage: Eukaryota > Viridiplantae > Streptophyta > Pinopsida > Cupressales > Taxaceae > Taxus > Taxus wallichiana. The sequence continues at coordinate 861,864,397 of CM031234.1, forward strand.
TTGGAAGTGAGATTTCAGGATTTTCTTTTTCCCTCTCTCTCTCTCTCTCAAAAATCTATAAATAAGAGTGTTGGGCTCATTGTAAAGGGGGAGATAGTTTTGGAGTAGCAAAAATCTCAAAAATTATTTTGTGAAGTCCAATGTGTTGTAGGACCTTGTGGAATCCATGCATGGTGATCCAGCCCTTATTCTGTAATAGATTGGATTGTGCATATCAATGAAGCAATAGATACAAGTTTGTGGATACATCTTCCCTGTTGTGTTTGTTTGCATTCTTCTTGCCCTTTCAAACTCATTGCAAATATATTGTGTCTATTTATACTCTTGCAGGATTCATTATCATTGTGCATGTATGGAATATTGTTGTGAATGCATTTTCTAGACTATGGAGAATTGTTATCACCCCTTCTAGTATGCAATTTGCTTTTATTTTCACACATTGGAAAGCTATTCTCATTCCCTCCTTTTCTGGTGTATCACCACTTTATTCTAGGCTTTTTTCATGCTCCCTCTCTCCCTATTCCCTTGGAAAGTTAGATTAGGATTAGATATTTTTTGCATTAGAGTAGATTGTGGCAGTGTAGTTTAGGAGCAAGAACCAACTTTCTCTTGAGGTTTATCTCAAGTAGCAAGTCCCACAACTTGGAGATAGTACCCATGTTATCCAATCATACTGTGAGCTCAAGCACACATACTTGTGCAAACCATAGGGTGTTATGATTTGGTGCTAATAGTTCCCACACCTCAAAATGGAGTTACATATCCCAGATTATTTTTATCTCTAGTCTCTACGTCTCACTACATTTCTTAAATTTTATATATGGAAGTAGTGACGAAATGATGCACAAAAATTTCACTTGGTATCATTACAAGATGCACTCAAATCAGATTTAGATACCTGGTCTCATCATGAGACACATAGATTCATCTTCGAGACACATAATATGAGGCATGAATTCATGGTGGCACTTTACCAATTTTAACACAACCATGTGTATTTCTTCCTCTATTTTCTTCTATGGATTTCAATAGTTTCTTAACTATACATTCGTATAAGTCTCTAACTTGCACATGTTTCTATATATTTTCAAGATCACATGTTTTCAAACACGTGAGCACACATACTAGCCACATGATCTTTACTAACCATCCATTAGGTGGATAAGGTTATCTCTCATTCCTTTTGAATTTCATATTATTTTTCTTTTTCTAACTTTGAGAAGTGTCACATATGGTGAGGAAATTGTAAAAACATTCTCGGTAAGTGTTTGTTTGTGTTACTTTGATTTATATGCATGTACAAACATGAAAGTGAGGTATTATGTAGACACCTAATTTTGGTACTAGACTAGTTGATTATTTTGGTTCTAGTGTATTTTTGTGTTTATTTTTTATTTGTTCAAGTTGGGATCTTGTTGGCATGTGTTCCTTGTGTTGTTTGATCTTCGATGTGTTTCCTTTATATCCCTACAACTTTTGACATGTTTTTCCTTGTTTAACCCCTATCAACTATGTATTCTTGGTTTTATTTCCCAATGCATCTTTGTATCTCTCTCTCTCCTTTAGTTTTCTTTCCTCCCCATTTTTCATGTGGTGGACTAGGAAATGACCATTTTATATCAATTAAGGAAACAATCATTATAGTTTTAGACCCTAACATCCATTGATTTTGATTTCCCTGGGGCTTGTAGATTTCTTGTCATATTTACAACATATTGTATATTAGTTTATGTGCCAATAAGGTCCTAATTTGAATTTGAGAAGTCTATAAATAAATAATTGCATTCGTACATTTACGACAAGGAATGAGAGGAATCAATCATTTCACACAAGAGCGATATTGAAGTTGTAAGAGTAGAAATGTTGTGTCAAGAGCATTAGTATGCCAAAAGTTGAATTCGAGCATTTCTAGAGAGCATTCTAGCATCTAATAGTTGTGGGCACGTTGAAAGATAAGGTTTGGGACACTTGCATGTAATGAACTGTTTGTTGAGTTACATGGAGTGATGATTGTGATTACGTTCAAGACATGAGGGAGCTAATAATAATAGAGGGATAACAAAAATGACCCATTAACATCCCCTTTTTAATGAGTCTTGCAAGATGTTAAGGCCAAATTAGGATTGTTAGCAAGAAGAAGGGTAGTTTCTCGGTGATTCACAACAAAATTGGAGAAAACGAGTGAGGGTTTTGATGAGTAGAGCTAGGTGATCACATTTGTAGATTGAGTTTCACATTTGGAAAGGAAGACTATTTTTGTATTGATTTTGAAAAATGTTGACCATTTTCATACCCATTTTGAAATGGTTAATTTGATTATCTAATTCCTTTTAATGTAAAATTCAATATTTCTTGTTATCTAGACTTATCTTCTACCACCTATCACTAATAATTATCTTTAAATCATGTGATGTAATGCATATCTTATAAAACCCTAATTCTCTAATATATTGATTAATAAATACATTTTTATGATCTAGATAGCCCCTCATTCCTATAATCAAATATGTTTTTTTCTTTTACCAAAACTTAAGCTAATTACAACTTAGATATAGTGTGTAATACATCAAATACTATAAACTCACTTTCCATAGCTACGCTTTCACATCTACTTAGAACCAAGTATTATTAATTGACTCTTTTTTTCTTCAGTGTGTTTGCTATATCTGTACTATATATCATGATATTAAGGAGATCTCTCCACGTAAATACATCTAAATACTGATGATTAAACCTAATTCTATATGTATAAAAAAACATTAAATGTGAGGAAATAAGTGTGCTCAATTTATTGTCCAATGAATATGATATAAACTTGACAATCATGTATGCTCATCAAACAATCTTTTAATGATGGTAATTTTTAATATTATCCTTTAAAATATTCAAAATGTAATTATTAATATTATAAATGACAATCTTTATTTAGTATAATAGTGTTTATATATGTTGGTCGGAAGAGAGAATAATTTGAAACATTCAACTTGGTATTTATTCTTTCAAACGCATCTAATATTTTGGGTTGGCTTGAATAAAGACTTAAATGAGGAACACGTTTCCTCGGATTCTTCAACTCTTAATTGGAATCCAAGCAATCCGTTTTTTTCATGCGCAAGAAAAGAAGACCGTTATACGCGTAACTTACAAAAGACGTGCGAATTTGCTTATTGGAGACGATGCTCGATTTATATATCATTATTTTTATGAGGGGACCTTAGAAGATAGGAAGTGGCTTTTCTATGGATTAACTCTAGTCTTTCTATTACTGTTTCTATGTGTGTGTGTGTGAGAATTATTATTCTAAGTTGAATATGTTTTTTAGTGTATTTTAGAAATGTTTTGTGGAAATTTTAGGTGAAATGTGGTCATTGTTATGGTCGTACAAATAGTCAAATTCATATTTCATAATTTCTACTATTCGCCAAATTACGAATATTTGTCACTAAAATTTTCCATGATTAAGAGGTAAGTTTAATGATCAATCTTTCATATTATTTTGGCAATTCTATAAATACATCTTAAAATTATTTCTACAACTCTAAATATCTCCATTTATTAAATATATATTTACTAGAGTCTTTAAAAAAAAATGGCAATCAAAATAAAGGGAAAAAAATTAGTAAGAAGAAGTTATATATAGACTATGTAAATATACTATTTAAATGTCACAATTATGACCAACATGACTATTTTTATAATTTCTAAACATTACAAATATAACCATTAATGGTACAAGAGTGATACCTTTGAAATTGTTATACGGTAAACGTTCATATACTAACAGTTCCACCAATTATTAAAAAACCTCCCACTAACAATAAATTTATAATTTATTTATTTAAATCTAATGTTTATATTTAATAAAAACATTTCAAAGTAATCATATAAACATTAATTCTAGACTAGTATATACAATATAAGAAAATATTCTAAAAATTCATAAGAGAAACATAATTTCACATCATTCATTAAGTTAAAAACACAAAATTATATAGATTTTGAAAATTTATAATAAACTTTTACCTTAAAATTTTCACAAACATGTTTAAGGTATATTACCTTTAAATTAATTAAATGGCATTATCTAATTAATTTATATAGAGTTTAATAATTATTATAAGAATTTACTTGATTGAAATTATATTGAGTTACAATTGCATAATAGAAACTAGTGTATCATGAACATGTTAAACCGATAAATAAATTAAGAGTACAATTAAGCTTTGATAGGTGATTTAGTTGATTTGGGTTAACTTTTGACATTTTCATTGATAAATTTGGAATGGATGTAGAACTTCAAATGTGCTAAGATCAATTGTTATCCATATGAATGAGGAGGGTTAGGACCATACAAATTAGGGTGGGATTGTACTCCACTATAGACTAAATTATACGGTTTTGAACTTGTAGATGGCGGGATATTGGTTTCATGTCACTTTGGTGTCGCATGTGTTGTAATTTGATACCTTGTATTGTTCTTGTAACCCTAGAGTTTGCACTTATACATGTAAATAAATCTAGCTTCCTACAAGAACCTCAAACACACATTAGGTCAAAAATAAAACATGATCATGTTTGAGTTAGATTGACCTCGACTATCTCCTTGGTTTTCAATCACCGAGTGTTGCACTACATTTAAAACTCAATATACTTCTCCTAGTGCCTCATGCAGTGAGCATGCAATTAAAACCTTTGACCTAGATTTTACCTCGTGCTTCCTCATTAATAACACGATATGCGAATTTGTACCAATAAAAACCATTTTATGCGGATGTGCAAATGTATATTTAATACCTTCTTATGGTGTGATATACGATATGTAATAATAGACCTTTCTTTCTTAGCTCAATAAGTGGTAGATAGAAAATTGCTTAGAGTAAACTTGTATATATATGAGTACTTTACTTTGAGATTTGAATCTTAGTAGTAGACAAGACCATCCTAAAACATAAGACCCGAAGGATAAAAGAGTAATGAAGAGACTCAACGGGAATAAAGGGCCCAAAAGTAAAAGGAGTCAAGACCATACTGACCCATGTTAGGACCGTGGTACAGTCCCTAACCAATCGTATGGTATTGGACCAAAGACATCAAAAGTAAAACAATAAATTGTAAAGGTGGGAGATCTATGTGACATAACATAAAAAACATAATGAAAAATCAAATAAATTACAAAACAGAGACAAATCAAGAAATTTGTAAAATTTCAAAACAATAAGGACTTGTGCCATTATGACTTAGTTTTATCATTCAAGATTCACATATATATATAATTTTCCAAAAGAATGATGTAATAATGGTTTTGTGCTAGTTTTAATGTCTACAAAAGGTGCACTTACCTATCATTTTTCATCAAATTCATCATAAACAATTTGACAAGTGATAATAATGTGCATGAATAAATGAAAAATAATAATAATTACAAAACATAAATGTGCATCCTAATTTGGTTTACTAGTTCCTACACATCAAAAGATTTTAAGAGCACAAACCTAAGAACAATTATAAAATAAAATTTTAACTCCTTTTCTTGTACATTCCATTTATATACATGTATTTTACCAAATTTTTCATATTTCAATCTAATGAATCAAAAATTACCATAATCATTTGAATTTTATTTTACATTTTAGTGGCATTTTAATCCCATGAAAGAATTTATTGGGTTTATGAATTTAAGCCATGTTCAATAAATTTTTGAATTATTTATCCTATTAGATGATAATTGATTAGAGTATCCACTCATAATCTTGAGAAACCATTAATTCATTGAATGACATACTATGTTACTGTGGTATTTTGGGTCCATAACGACAAATTTAATTTCAAAAATACTGATATAGTATTCATTCAAAAGGTCATTCATATGACATCAAGTATGCGGTGCATGAAATCATCTAACAACATTTAAATTATTGATCTTAGCATTTCCCAATTTCATCTATATAGGCTAACATAAAGGCTTGTAAATGGCTTGCTTGGAAGGAAGACAAAATTATATCCCCTCTATATCAAAGAAAAGATTTCATAGAAATTTGGAAGTCCCCATTGCAGCAAGAATGCCATATTTTCATGGTCTTAGATATACTATGACATTTTCCTATGACCCTTTATGCCAAATAATTACCGAGCCTCCGAAACCTTAAACATGGATAGTAAGAAACATTACAATACTTTTGGTGATTTAAAATGGCCAAAGTATTATGCAAACATGTAACAAAACCATAAATTCATAATTAGGTCAAAATTCTAGCGAACACATGCTTAATAGTAAGACTGGATTGATGATAATGATTAGTAAAAACTAACTCACCACTAGAGGATTATTTGATGACACTAAAAAAGGAAAGAAACCTTAATACATACAAAGCATAATGGCTAATAATGGATCAAATAAAAATTCACGAACTATGACATTACTCACTAGCCTTAGGTATACTCCTAAAAACGTATTTATTACAACACTGACGAGTCCATAGATTGACCCATTAAATAAAAAATTATAATAATTTTGATTCCAAACACATTAATCAATGCATGGGATGGTTGGAATTGATTAGGTCCAAAGTAGGAAATAATGCATTTATCCTTGTTGAATATTGTGGACTAATGATTATTATTTTTTCCAACTAATTGCCTTGAAGACATGCGTGGTGATGTGTGCAAGGTAATGAATTCATGGTAACCGCCAGTGCTAGTTGTCATAGTCTAGATTGACATGGTCTCCTCCACCATAAGGATCATTTGAAGAAGTTAATAAAGACTATAAACAAGGAACTTGGCTCCTAGAACTCTTTTATGAATTATAACAAACTTCTAAAATGTTCCTCATACCAATCCACCTAGATTCCCGGGTGTGTCTTTGGAGGAATGAGCTATAACATTGTAGTCTTGTGTTGTCGAGTTCCTTCATTCCTCATCAAGTTAATGTACTAGTAGTGAAAGAAACTAGCAATTCGAAATAACATGGGCCCAATATCCATCCACCTAGATTCTTGGGCGTGTACTTTGGAGGAATGAGCTATAAAATTGTAGTCTTGTGTTTTGAGTTCCTTCGTTCTGATCAAGTTAATGTTACCTCGAGATGCGATGTGATGGATAAATGGGCACGCTGCGCAAAGTGATGATGGATCCTCGCTATAGATAATGACATACAAATAAGATAAATCAAACATGATTGACTAGATAGATTTATGTGGGGGTTGCTCGACAAAGCAAATCCAAGAAGCGTTAACTTCCTTGGCGGATGTCAACCCCATTAATTTAGAAAGAGTGAAATAAATCAATATATATATCATATATATATAAATATATATATATATATATATAAAATGCAAAAGTATATTGAATTTGAAAAATGATTAAAATTGATCTAGAAATTGATATGATTTGAATGACAGTAAAATAAAGGTTACAGTGCAGGTTGTGATGACCCGACCCAAACTATGCACAAGCGGTCGACGGCGACTTGAGAGGTTGGATCTAGAGTGTAAGAGAAATATGTAAACCGTGTAGGATCTCGAGTGCAATCTGGATGCGGCATAGAATTTTTATGCTAGAGTCAACTTGCAAGGGGATCTAAGGAAGAATAAACTAGGAAAATGGTAAAGAAAACATAGATGGATGAGGGTAGATTAATAATCGGGACCATGGTTGGCGGAAACTAGGGTGGGTCGGCGATGACCGTATGCAGAGTCAAATAAGGTCAAGGGTAAATGAATGGAAAAGGAAACTTGCAAGCAAAGGAGCTGAAACAAAAGGTTGTTGAAAAATCCCTAAGTATTGGATAGACCGATATGAACCCGCAAAACGTTAGAGGTAAAAAAAACACAAATAATATGATAAAAATCAGATTAAATCAACACAAAGACACTGATAATCTCACAAAGGATGAACATAAGTGATGCAAGCACATCTAAAGGATGTCATGGAGGTTTGTAATTGTTGCAGGAATGCTTAGGCACGAGAGGAAGTTCACTAGTCATGAGAGAGCTCCAAAATTTGAATGCATCTAATGATTTCTCTTCCTTTTTGGAAGTATTTAACTTAGTTTTATAGGGTCGGCGGCGATTGGGATGGGTCATCGTTGACTACGAGGAAGGTTTCCCCAATGGGCTAGCTTTTTGTGTTTTTGGCCTGATTTTCTTTTTTAACAATTGGAAGGGCGTTTTAAAGCATATAGCGGAAGAAAATGTGTCATAGGTAGTTAGTGCATAAAAATAGATAGGAAGAAAGCTTAGAAAATCAAGGTGTATAGGGTAGGATAAAATCATCCTAAATAGAAAGTGGATAAGGGCATGATATGATGTGGATATTAATTAATTATTAACGAGGAGTTAATTGATTAAATTAATTAAAGGTGATGGGATGGGAACTTTAATTAAATTAAGAGGGATGTATTTAATTGAAAGGGAACCTATATAGGACCCTAACAAAATATGCACACACAAGCAAACGAGGTAGAGATACCTTTTTTAGGTGTCTACATTTGTCCCTTTTTGTTGAGTGGTTTGCGCTAGCAAGCCATGAGATAAAAAATAGTAAGAAGAGGAGTGTGTTGAGGATTAACGAAGGTAGATGATGAGCTCCCCCTCAAATGGGGGATCGATGATGCTAGAGGAAATCAATGATGTGTTTTTAAAAAGGTAGATGATGAAGGGCGGGTGGGTGAAGAAAGATGGGAAACGGCTAACGTAAGGAAAGATTCCCCAAGCAAAAGGATTACAATAAAAATAAGAACTATGACAGTGACTCCAATATCACATCGGTAGAGGGATAATTGTAGTCTTAATGGAGATGGGATACTGATTCTCTGAGACCAGGCGAGTGGGTGAAATCATCAAAATGCAGAAAATGGAGAGAGTCCAATGGGAAAGATCTCATATGGATGCAAGCTGAAATTATCATAGGGTCATAGGCGAGCATAAAAGTATACACAACCAAATGTGAAAATTAAGCAAAATCCTTCGTACACAAGGAATGGAATGAAAACTATGTGTCCACAAAGTACGAGGATGAAAACAAATGGTGCCCCAACATAAGACACAGGAAAAGGCCGAAAAGGTGAGTGGTGAAATAATATTCCCCAAGGGGAGGATAAATATGGCCGTGAAGTGGATTTTGTGGACTAATTGGATAGGATTGAAATATAAAATTCTTGAAGAGGTAGTAAGTATGGCCATGAAAGTGGACTTTGAGATCATGCAAAAGGATAGGATTAAAATATTGAAATAGAATGCCCTAAAGGAAAATAAATATGGCCACAAAGGTGGAATTTGAAGAATTCCCAAGAAGAGGTCATAAAAAAGATTGGGGAAGCCAAAGTGAAGGATACCAAGGAAATTCGGCGATGACAACCGAGGCCATTCGATGGTGACCTAAGGGGGTTGATGACGACCAAATATCGATGGCTATATAAGTTGGGGTTGACCGACAATGCTCATTTTCATGCACAAAATTAACAAGAGAGATCAAAGCGATTAAAGGAAAGATGAGAAATGGAGGTAGAAGGAGCTGCAAGGAAATGCCAGAGGGTGTGGAGGATGGTGAGTAACGTTTAACTCAAGCTTGTTTTTAATGTAATTTTGTATTTATTTATTATTTTTACATTTTTTAGAAAGAGTTGAGGATGCCGAGAAGCGGTTGGCAATGACCGGATGGGTCGATGTTGATTGGACCCTAAGGCGGGGTGATCAAACCTAAAACACGTCGACCCAACTTGGGTTGGCGTCGACCAGGGTTGGATTGGCTGATTTTAGGATTAAATGGATTTTTGATGAAATTTAATGCATTTTGATTGGATTATGGATTTGGATATGATGTTTTTGTGTTTTGTTTGTGATTGCAGGCTCGAGAGACCCTTTATTTGAGAGACAAAGTTCCTACTCTATATGAGAGATCAGAGGAGATGTGACAGATGCCAAGTGGGATCACTTGGCTATAGTGGGGTTAGGTGGCTTCATATATTATCAGAGGATCCCATAGGATGTGGGGCTTATGATTGCTTTAGTGGAGAGATGGGACATGCAGACATGTAATTTTTGGTTTAGGAAAAGGGAGATGACAGTCACCTTAGAGGATGTTTATCGAATTCTCTAATTATCAATATAGGGGAAGAAGATAGTTCCCATTACCAAAGGATGAGAGATTGATAATGTTGACACGGATATTTGGAGGTGATGTGCCCCACATTATATTTTCTTTAGGGGCTTTCTCTTATGAGCTGAGATATGAGGCTAGAGTGCCACACAACCATTTGATATGTATGGTGATGATGGTTGTGTCATGTTATGCATTGTTTGGACTCGGTGGAGCTCGGTTTCCATGGGCGCTGCTAGTGTGGTGGCGAGATATTGTGGATCATCGAGACAATGTTTTAGTTCGAGAGTTCTCTGTTATCCCAGGTTTACCATGAGCTTTCCATGTATAGGGCAAGGTGGAGATCACGTTTATATTAGGATGATTATGATGTGGATTAGGATTACATGCTAATTTAGAATTTGATCATGATGATGAGATGAATGGATACAATGTGATGTGTCCTAAAAAAGTAATGTAGATGTGATTATTGATTAATATAAGCAAAGATTGATGTGTTGAGGATAGATAAATAGATTGAGAAGTGATTGAGATAACAAAAGATGCGTGTAAACATGAATGAGAGAGAGAGAGATGCAAAAAGATTGATGATAGAACGTGACCAATGATGGAAACCTATAGTTACGAATGACACTACGTTGTATCAAGGAACACACAAAGAAAATGTGAATCTAATTGGATTAGAGGTAAACAAGAGGGGATATGAATAACACAAGGCACATGCGACCAAAACATTTGTTAGGATGAACCCAATGATAGTTCGTTATAGCAAATACCAAATAAAGATAACGGATGGAGTGAACTCAAAAGACCTAATGTCGACACAAAAAGGGGTTTGAGATGTAATTTGTACATGGGAAAACGGTTCTCCATTAGTGGTGTTCCCTAAATCTATGCCCCAACTCGTGAAGGGGAAAAATTAATGCTAGAAGAAAGCTTATCAATGCGGGAAGCTTTCTTAGGATGCGAATAAAATGGAAGGATGATCAATGTAGGAAGCCTTCAATGCCATGATAAAAAGAGTAGCCATCCTTCGAGGGTATGGTATACTTCATATATAATATGGATGGAAAAAGATAATATAAATGATAGCCATCCTTCAAGGGATCAGTCTATTTCTTTGATTTGATTTCTTTTCTTTTCCTTTTTCTTTTTTGACTGAACAATTGTCCTTTAAGGGAGCAGTTTGTTTTTAAGTGTTTTAAATTTTGATAATCATCCTTTGATTTTGATTTTTACATGAGGAAGAGCTAGGAATAGCTAAGTAAACCACTTAGGAGGGGATAATGAATGTACAAGATACACCCCTTGATCCCTTTACATGGTTCCTATAGGTGAATGAGAAGGTGACTGATGTAATGATCACAAATTTCTCACTGAAAGGGAGAACCTATCCATAAGGAATATGCTACGAGCACATCCGTGGTGCTCATATTTAAGGTCATATCTAGGAAAGTGATGAATGAGAACATGATTCCAAATAACTACAATAAAATATGGAAGAGGCTAATGATGGAGGGATGATCTAAGAATATGACTAAGAGCACACTGGTAGACATGCTAATAGTAGAATGGTCACAAGTGCAATGCGTTAAGAGGTTCCACTTTTGTTTTACCATCAAGGGAGGCCAATTGATAGGCTCCTCGACCCATACTTATGCGTGATAATGTATGTTCCAATCCAGTTAGGGGAAAACTTTTGTGCTGGCTCCTTTTTAGAAGCGATGACGTTTTGATTTTCCTTGAGAATGAGGTCACCGACATTAAATTCACTTTCCTTGATGTGCTTGTTTGTAAAAACATTTTATGCACTCTTGATAAACATGGTGGTGTTCTAGAGCGAGAAGGCAACACTTATCTAACAACTCAAGTTGTGCTAGACGTGTTTGGAGATAGTCTTCATCAAAGATGAAGTCACGAAGGACATGTGCAAAGAAAAAAATTTAACTTTGAGAGAATGGATTCAGAGCTATACACAAGCAAAAAGGTTGTAGTCCCTATGGAAGTATGGATGCTAATCTGATAAGCCCAAAGAGAAAAAGGAAGATGGAGATGCCAGTCACATCTTGACTAGTCAATAGTCTTGGCGAGAATGTTTTGAAGAGTTTTGTTATTGGCTTCGGCTTGGTTGTTAGCTTAAGGATAATATGGAGAAGAGAATCTGAGTTTAATGTTGAAATAATCACAAAGTTTCTTAAGATATTTGTTTTTAAAAGACTTTCCATTGTCTATGATGAGTTTGTGAGGAACACCAAAGTGGAAAATGATATGCTTTGATAGATAAAGTTAATAATTGGACCAGATTTGGTTGAGGCGAGTGGAATTGATTCCACCCACTTAGTGAAGTATTCAAATTGTAATGATGATGTTTTGAAGATCGAGGATTAATAAGACTGATGAGACCCCTTGTCTATGATAGGGGATTTTGGATAAAAATGGTAGATGGAAAAAGTTCTTCTGGGATAAAATTGAGTTTGAGATAAGTTAGATAAGGAACATGAGGATTGATTAGATACATGTTTTCTTGGAAAAATAAGAATAATAGTTACTACAAAGTGATTTTAGGATAAGATCACACGGCCACCAGATGGACCTTATATAAAGTCATGGTGCTCTGAAGGAAGCACATATATGGAAACGAAGAAGCACTGCTAGGAGAAGAAGATGAGGGATAAATTAGCGATAAGATTAGATGAGATGAGATAGATAGAATAATATTATGTCGGTATGGAGAGGATCCAATCCGGAAGCAAACATGACTTAGAGTGAAGTCCCCCAATGTCAAAGAAGTCTGCAGGATAAGATGATGGGGAAGAAGATGTGAAATAATGAATGTCCAGGGACGAAGCTCCCCTAGCGAGAGATGTGGATGAACTAGTAGATATCGGAAGGAACGAGATGGGATATATGGAAGAAATTCCAAATAAAGATGGGGTATAGGATCAAAGATCATAGGGATAGTGTATCAAGGTGAACTGTATCGATGAATAAAAGAGGACCCTTGCTAAGAGGATCGGCATGTGAAGAAGTGGTGGATGAAGGAGGAGGCCTAAGGAATCCTACAGATGGAGATGTGGAAATAATAGTGGAATCGAAGGATGAGATGGTAGATGGGGGAGGAGAGTCCTCGAGAAGGTCCTCTCTCTTAATAAGATCATGGATAACAGTTTAAAGGGCCTTACATTATTCGGTGTCATGACCCAAGGTATGATGGTAGGCACAAATGTGATGGGGATCAAACCATGATGGATTCAGATGAGTCTGGATCAAAGGCCTTGATAGGTGGAAGTGTGATGGCAGAAATTGGAGTAAATGTCACAGGACTTCCACATAGGATTTGATATACGTGTCCTGGAGATGAGTTGGAATATATTTTGGAATTCAATGATGGGGGTGAATCATTCCGGTGGTCTTGATGTTTTTTTTCAATTTTGATGGTGGTTGGTGTCCTAGAAGAAGAAGGGATAGATGATGTCGGTTTGGATTGTGTGGCAGATGGGAGTGTTCTTGATGAAGGAGAAGGTCCTAGGAGGGAGTCAAATTTTTAGATTTGGATAGGTTGTTTGGTCGTAATAAAGGAGATTGTCCTAGGATAGATGGATGTGGCCCCAAGATGGATGGTGTAGGTTTGGTTTTCGTTGGAGGAAAATATATCTTCTTGTAGGTCACACAAGGATCGTTGTGGAAGGGTACAAAGATTTTTGGATTTGGCTTGTGAAGAAGTACCCTTGGCAAGAATGACAATAATTTCAAATGGTGGATCTGAAGAGGATGTTGTGGCTGATGGAGGAAACGATTTTTACATGATTTGGTCTAAGGAAGGTGAAGAAATTTCTGTTGTGTAGATGAGACAAGAGGACCACCTATGGTTGTTGCAAGTTGTAGTGCTCTCCAATATTCTTCAAAGGATGTGGGGGAGAAGAAGATGATGTGGGAGATGCGGTTATGATAGTTGATGTGGTTGATGTAGGTAGAAGAATAGAAAAAGGGTGTGGGACTAATTTTATGGATGGTATGATGGGTAATGGTGGAATATATGTGGATGGGGGAGTAGTATCAAATGAAGCAGGTGAGATATGTGTTGGTGTGGGGTCAATGATAGGTTCAGGTGTGGATAGAAGAAGGGGTGTTTAGATCATGTGGTTGATGAAGTCTATGTGAGAGGGGGGTGATGTAGACTTTGGATCGTTTGGTGTGGAATGGGGGTTTTGTGGAAGAGGTATGAATTACTTCAATGTTTGTCTCGTGTTTTAGAGGCACTTTGTTGATATGTTTGTAGATTAAGAAGGTGTGATTGGTGTGATAATAGATATAGATGTGGGAATGACATATGTAGATAAGTGGGATAAAGGTGATGATGTGGGCATGGGTAAATAGATGCGTGATAATGATGTCAAGACATACACGGGTGGATTTTTCAGTGTAGCGAGATATAATTGTAGTGATGGGTTTTTTGGGATGGATGTGGCTAATGGGGTAATCATAATAGGATGGGGTAATATAGATGTGGAAAAATATGTGGGTTCAAACAAAGCCAATGTAGATATGAGAGAAGCGGTGGAAGTCAAGGTGGTGAATATGGTTGATGGGGGATAGCCCTCGAAGGATCCGTGAGTAGGATATCAAAGGTGGGAGTGGGTAATGATGAGATATGCAGGGCAGATATGGGAGGGAATGTATGGTGTTGATTGAAAATCGGTTATATTTTCTTGGTGGGGTTGATGAAGATGGGTTTTTGGTGGTGGGTTAGGAAAGGGTTGTCTAAAGATGTCGGGGAGTGGTGAAGATTGTATTTGTTGAGGGGATGTATGGGATTGGGAAGGAGGAAGATGATAGGATGGTTGGGATTGGATGGGAATATTTGATACATGAGGAATGGGGATGTCATTAGATGGGATAGGCATGGGGATGTCAGATGAAGCAGGGGTGGTCCAAGGTGGTGGGATAGATTCTATTGGTTTTGTGATCCATGAAGAAAGAAATCACAAATGGGGATAAAAGGAGGAAAGCATGAGATATCGATCATGGTTCATGTAGAATCATTTGGGAAAAATTATGTTCCATTTAAAATCAATAAATTCAATCAAACGGTTCCTTTTGATTTTTTTTCAATTAAGAATGTGAAAAAGAAAAAGGGATGGATAAGGGGTACCTAGAAGAAGGCACTATATGTCTGGTTTTAGGTTTGTTATGGCTTAGGAAGTCTCTAGAGGATTCTGTTGGGTGATGAAATCCTAATAAGGCTTCCAGGTAGAAGGTTGTTTTGATGTGTTAATTAACTTGTGAGTTTCAGGTTGTGTGTGAGGATTGTAAAATGTAGCAAGTTAACCTCCTACTTAAACTATGTGATCAATTAGGATGCAGAAAAGAAAGGTTCTTTTTAAAACCAAATTGAGGTTTGATCTTTCGATGAGGACACACACAAGAAAGGGATGTACAATTCAAAAAATAGTAAATAAGGAAAAAGAGGAAAACCTAGATAAAGCTTTTCCTTTTTATTTGAACTTTAACGAAGTGCAACCCAGCAGCTGAACCAACACAAGCAAGAAAGAAGTAGGGCCTTGTGTTGCAGTGTTAGTAGAAGATAAAAGAAGCAAGAAAATATAAAAGAAAGAGATCACCTTAACGGTGGTCCCACCGGGCATGCCAAGAATGTTGTCAAAGTTCCTTCGTTCCTAATCAAGTTAATGTACTAGTAGTGAAAGCAACTAGAAACTCATAAATGAAGGAGGGTTTATGTTACCTTAGATGCAATGTGATGGATAAACGGGCACAAAGTGATGATGGATCTTTGTTATAGCTAATGATTTGCAAATAAGATAAACTAAAATGAGATTGATTAGATAGATTTATGTGGGGGTTTCCTGACAAAGTGGATCCAAGAAGTGTTAACTTCCTTGGTGGATGTCAAACCCTTTTGTTTGTTTAGAAAGAGTGAAATAAAGCAAGAATAATAGATAGCATGCAAAAACATAAGTATACTGAATCTGAAAAATGATTAAAATTGATCTAGAAACTGATATGATTGGAATAACAAGAAAATTAAAGGTTACCTGTTATGGGTCGGTCGACGACGACCCAGACTATGCATAGGTAGGTCGACAATGACTTGAGAGATTAGATCTGGAATGTAAGAGAAATATGCATACCATGAAGGATATGAGTGTAATTTGGATGCAACATAGGCTTGTGTATGTTGGAGTCAACCTCGCAGAGGGATCTGAGGAAGCAAAACTAGGAAAATGGTAAAAAAACATATATGGATGAGGGTAGATTAAGAATTAGAAACTTGGTCGATGAAAACCAGTGTGGGTCGACGAAAACTATAGAAGAGTCAGATAAGGATGAGGGTAAATGGATGGAAAATACAACCTACAAGTAAAGGAGATGAAACAAAAGGTTGCTTTGAAACATAAAGTTGCTAAAGAAGCCCCAGTGTTGTAGACCGATCCGAACTCGCAAAATGTTAAAGGAAAAAAAAACAATGATAATATGATAAAAGGATGATTAAATCAACACAAAGACATTGATAAGCTCATGAAGGATGAACATGAGTGATGCAAATGCATCCAAAGAAATTCATGGAGGTCTATAACTATTACAAGAATGCTCACGTATGAGAGGTAATTCACTTGTCACGAGAGAGCTCCAAAATTTGCATGCATCTAATTATTTTTCCTCCCTTTTTGGAAGGACTTAACTTAGTTTTATAGGTTTGATGGCGACTGGGCTGGGTCGCCACCGATTTCGGGGAAGGTTTCCCCAATGGGATAAATTTTTGTGTTTTTGGCGTGATTTTGTGTTTTTCGAGTTGGAAGATTTTGAATAGTTGCACGAAGAGGATGTGTCATAGGTATTTTGGGCATACAAATAGATAGGAAGAAAGATTATAAAAGCAAGTGGGTATAGGTTAGGATAAAAGCATCCTAAATAGAAAGTGGATTAGGGCATGATACAATGTGGATATTAATTAGTCAATTAATAGGATTTAATTAATTAAATTAATTAAAGGTGATGGGATGTGCACTTTAATTAAATTAAGAGGGATGTATTTAATTAAAAGGGAACCTAGATAGACCCTAAAAAATATGCGCATGCGGAAAACGAGTTAGAGATAATGATTTTAGGTGTCTACATCTTAACCGATTTGACATGAGATAGAGGTGTGTAATAGAGAGGATATAGATGTATGTAATAGAAAGTATCTATTGTAAGGCATTTTCATTTATCTATAAGAAACATTTTTTTATCAATAAAGGCATGTTGTTCCGAGAAAATCATGTTGAAAAATCAAGCCAAGGAAGATCAAGGGCCCACTCGACCGGGGACATGGCTTGTTGTGTTGGTATTTATGTTCATATTTTCTTACAATAATTAATTCGAGTGTGCTTGATAATAATTATTTCTAGTATTATAGTTGGACTAGTATTTATTTCACTATATTTTGTTTACACAAAGGCTTCATTTCTTTAAATTTCCTTTCAAAGTAATTTAAATTCTGCAAGCTTTCTTTTCCGAGTTTTTTTAATTCTAGCAAGTCTTGTTCTAGAGTAGTTTCATTTTGAAAGATCATTTCTTTTATGCATATCAATCTCAATAGAATAAAAGTTGTTCAATTCTAAATAGATTATAAGTTGTTACTTTTAGTAGTTAGATAAAATAATGACCCAAACAATCAATCAAACCCCATAAGCACCAAAACTACCATTGCGCTTATATATTTGTTTTATTATCTACATACCGCCTTGACACATCTTTGGTCGAATGACATCAACTGCAGCTTTAGTTGATTAAATGAATAGACATCATAACAACCCATCATTTTTGGCATTGTTGGGACTGTACTCATTAAATAAAATAATATATAACTAGTAATGATCCAAAACTTTTCTTACATGATAAAAATTGATGTACAGGCCTCGGACTCTAAGGGAAGATACATACGTAAAAATATCAACCAATAACATCAAGTAAATAACCTTATGAATAATTCAATAAAAACACCCAAATAATAGAAATTGAGACTGCAATTGAACTTGCAACTCGTGTGTTACACAATATCTTCACAAACATGGGTGATTGGGTAGAAGAACCTCCCAAAGGGAACATGCCCATGGGACGAAATTTTACTTATCCCATTCTCCTAAATGAAGAAGAAGAATCCTCTGTGAAAAACATTTCTCCATCTATACTACCCACCTTTAGAGGAATGTCAACGAAGTCCCGATCAAATATTATTTAAGTTTAAAATCTTATGCCAAAAATATAACTATAAAATTGACAACTAGAAGCTCAATCTCTTTCTTTCCAATCTCAAATATTTTTCCATGAGGTGGTTTATGGGGTTGGAACCTAACTCTATACATTCTTGGGATGAAATGGAAATATGTTTCTAGAACAATACCAAAATTATTGTAGAGGAAGGGATATGAAGGAGGAATTCTTTCAAATCAGATAAAAAGAAGAGGAAATTTTGGAAAACTACTTAGACATTTTTTTTTCCATAGAAGGAGTGGCTATGAGCTAAATTAAGAACTAAGTAAATTTTTATTTCTCAAAGGACTCAACAATGAAGCAAGATAATAGCTTAATTTGATGGGAAGTGGTGATGTGAATAATCTTACCGTCCAAAAATGATTGAAATGTACAGAGTTAGTCTAAAACAAGGGGAAGTGTTGAGAAAAATATAACTATGAAGCATTCCTCTTATAGTTTCCAGCTCATGGAAGACCTTTCCGACATGAAAACTAACATCCCGACACAAATGACTTCTACCTCGATGGGTTGAAATCCAAAATCAATGATTCCATAGAACCTTTAAACATGTATTGTCATAGGTGTAGGAAAATTCTTCCTTTAAAGGACTTCCCTTTAGACCACACATACATGTGTTTGATTTGTGAATTCAATTACCATAACACTAATCAATTTACCTTTCTTACTCTTCTAAAAGAAATATACAACAAGGTTACTCAACCAACATCAAAGACAAGCAATTTCCAGAGACAAGACAATCAAAATTTATTTCCTCCAAGACTTGCTCTAATTCCTCCAAAACCTTGGGCGATGCAAAGGCCTAAATAGGATCTTCCATATACTTGGTGGAAACCTGATTGGACCAAAAAAACTAAATGATTTTCCCAAACCAACACCATGGATTCCTCAATTCAAATTACAAAATTGGATACCACCACTTAATCCACAACCATGGCCAAATCAATAATGGTCTTAGCAAAAAACCTTCAATCAACTAAGAAAATATCATCCACATTAGGATTTGATGCCATCATCATAATTGGAACCATAGAGATGAAAAGTAACTCATACCCAACCGCCACTCAACTGGTCCCAAATCCAAAACATCAAGAAAAAACTTCAATAAATGAAATTGGACAAGCGGAGACAATGCAAGTAAATTCTATCAATAACTTGTAGTTCGATCTAGAAAGACATTGAAAACCCCCAATGGTTATTACATAGACACCTAAAGGAAATATGGAGTATGACCTTGTTGTTCAAAAACAAACTGAGGAAACCACTAAAACCAAGGACAATAATGCTCACACAACTCCATTCCCCGATGGATCAAGGAAGCATTTACTAAGGAAGAATCTACATTAATGCAGAATTAAGGAAATTAAACATTGAGATTCTAATTTCAAGAGAAATCAGATACATTCTAGAACTTATCTAAGTGATTAAAGACCTCTACGTAAAGACACCGAGCGTAAAAAAATAGTACCCAAAAATAGTGCAAGTTGATGGAAAGTTAGTTAATCTATTATCAGGTAAGTTTCTCTTCCCTAAGTATGTGAATCTAGGGAGTCTAGTCATTTTTATCACCATATATGGTCAAACCATATATAATTTTTGGTAGATATCATATTTTTATTAATGTAATGATAATATGTACAATGAATAAATTGTCTTTGTCGTGATTGCAATCAACTAAAGCTATCCTCCAAATAGCAGACCAATGCATTATTGTACCAGAGGGGGTCATAACAGATGCAAAGGTTATAGTTGAATCATGGGAATATTTAGTAGACTTGATGGTCTTGCAACCCAAAAAACATAAATCTGGTTATCCAATTATTTTGTGAAGGCCTTGTCTTACTACACGTTGTAATATTTATTGATTGTAGGTATGGAAATATGACTATCTCAAATGGGTCTAAAGAAAAGAACATTTCCCTTTATCCTCTTGCTCAGCCATACTTTGAAACTTATGAACATATATGGATTAATGGAATGGATCAGGATTACATGGGACCTTCTTATTTAGCAATGATTGCAGTAAAAAACATGTGAATGAAATTGAAGAAACATATAAGAGTTTTGATGAGAAGTTTAGTTTGATCTAGAAAGAACCATTATGGCTCCGAAAGAACCATTATAGCTCTGAAAAGAACCATTTTGGATAGGAAAACAATGATTTGGGATACTAAAAAGGATAGTAGGCTTCTAGAATAAGGTAATGTTGAAATGTATGATTATGCTCCTTCTCAACCACATGCTTGTCATGAGAAGAAAATGTCAAATGATTTTCATTGTCCTTTAGCTAGAGTCATGTCTTCTAAAAACACAACAATATTCCACATGTTATAACCCCATTTATGTCCTTTGAATTCTATGGTGAATGAAATCAAGCAATAAATCCTACCCCATTAAACAAATGTCTATTCGGGTAGGGAAAGAACTGAACATGTAAACATCTAAATGGTGATCAAGAAGCTAGACTTATTAATGTATTGAGATATCATTCTATAGAATTTTCCTAGGATTATATTGATATGATAGGAATACACCCCAACATATGTAATCACCACATTTACACTAAAGATGTTAAACCAATCAGACAACCACAATATAGGATTAATCCAACACTCAAAGATATTGTTAAAAATGAAATTGAGAAATTGTTGAAAGTTGGCTTTATCTATCCTATATCTGATAGTCAGTGGGTGTCCCCACTTGTTATAGTTCTTAAGAAGAATGGTAAATGGAGAATATGTGTAGACTATAGGAAATTAACAAAGCTACAAAGAAATACTATTTCCCTCTGCCATTTATAGACCAAGTTTTGGATAATTTGGCACGTAAGAAATATTTTTCCTTTTTGGATGGATTTAGTGGCTACAATCATATTTATATAGCTCCAGAAGATCAAGATAAAACCAATTTCACATTTCCTTAGGGAAAATTTGTACAAAAAAAAGTTTTATCATTTGGTTTATGCAATGCACCTGTTACTTTTCAAAGGGAAATCTTGGCTATTTTGTAGATCTCACTAATGACTATGTTGAGGTATACATGGATGATTTTTATATCCATGGGGATAATTTTCAAGAATATTTAAGTAATTTAAATAAAGTGTTAGTAAGATGTGAGAAAAACCAACTCTCATTGAATAATGAGAAATGTTTAATTATGGTTGATCAAGGGATTGTTTTGGGTCATCATATCTTTGCTAAAGGTATTTAGGTTGATCCTAAGAAAATAGAAATCATTACTAACCTACCTATACTAGAAAACCAGACTGATGTTAAGAGATTTCTAGGCCATGCAGGTTACTACTACAGAAGGTTTATCAAAGATTTCAAAAAAAATTACACCTATGTTCTCTTTACTTACAAAGGATTATGTTTTTGAATGAAACTCTCAATGCCAAAAATCCTTTGAAGCCATAAAATATAAATTGACTACTACTCCAATTTTGAGAGGACCCAATTGGGGGAAACCTTTTCATATCCATACTTGATGCATCTAATATTGCAATGGGGGAAGTACTTGGTCAAAAGGATGAAGAAGAACAAATGTATGAAATTTACTTCATCAACAAAAACATGACCTCTTTAGAGAAAAATTAGACCACAAATAAGAAAGAATTATTGGTTTTTTTATTCTCTTAATAAATTTAGACATTATGTTACTTTGGGTATAAAATTTTTGTATACACATACCATTCAAAAATAATATATTTGATGAATATGTCAATAGTAGTAGGGGAAAGAATATCATATGGTTACTACTTTTGTAAGAATTTGATCTCACAATAATTGATAAACCAGGGAAAGCTAATGTTGTTGATGATTCCCTTTCAAGATTGAATGTTTCAGGTGAGGAAGAGCGTGTTAAAGACAACTTTCTATATGAGAACATATTTGTGATTTCAACACACTCACCATGGTTTACTGATAGTGATAACTATATAACCAAGGGGAAGATTCTAATTTATTTTACAAGTAAAGAAAAAATGATTAGTTCGAAACATTGCTACTTATACGTGGTGTATTATAATTTTATTTAAATGTGATCCTGACATAGTGCTTCGTAAGTGTCTTAGAGAAAATGAGGTGTATAATATCATTAGATCATGTCATTATGAACTAGGAGGAGGGCACTATTTAGTTAAGATGATAATCCACAAAATCCTTTGAGCTAAATACTATTGGCATTCACTACACAAAAATGTGAAAAGATACACATAGCACCGTGATGTATGTTAGAGAATGGGGAACCCTACTTTTTCCACTAAAATTCCACTTAATTGTCAACTAGTTTTAGGACCTTTTGAGAAGTGAGGAATTGATTTTTTTGGAAAAATAGACCCCCCATCTTATGGAAAAGAGTATATTTTGGTGTGCACTGATTATGTTACCAAATGGGTAGAAGTTTAGACCCTCTCTTCTGCTAATGAATAAGTTGTAGCTGATTTCTTATACCACATGATCATGCAAAGATTTGGAGCACCTAGAGCCATAATGTTTGACCAAGGACCTCAATTCATGTCTAACATGATTGAGGCATTTATAGGACTCTATCATATCAAGCACCAAAATTCATCAAAGACATCATCCTCACCCAATGGAAAAGTTAAAGTTTAAACAAAGAACTGGAAAATTTCTTGACAAAGATTATGAATTAAACTATAAAATATTAGGTACAAAAGTTTCCTATGAGTGTCTAGGAATACAACAAACATGAAAAACCACCACTGGTTTTTTTCCATATGAACTTGTGTATGGGAAGAACCCATCATGCTCCATATATAATTTTAATTACATACCTTAAAGAAACCATCAAGTAGGAATTGAGATTGATACAACCTAAAAGATAGGATTCTTCAAGAGAATAAGTTAGATAAGATGAGGATGAAAGCCCACTAATAGTATACCATTATCGATCATTAAAGAAATCCATGACATAACTCTCACATCAAGACTAGGAGGTTCAAAGAAGGAGATTGGGCCCTTTTGTTTGACTCAAAGTACCAACATTTCAAAGGAAAGTTGAGGACTAGGTGCTTCGGGTCCTATCAAGTACAAAGAATCTATAATAATGGATCACCCAGGTTATTACCCATTGATGGAGACAAAAGAAGTATGTTAGTGAATGAACTGTTAGAACATAATATTAAGTGTGTATAATGTTTAGTTTATAATTAAATAATTTAGAATATAGTTTTTATTCTTTATTATTTAATATAAATTCTATATTATGTTTATTAGTTATTCAATAACTAATTATTTATTAAACTAGGGTGCACACCCCATCACTTAATATTCATAACCCTTGGGGTTATTTAAATATGGTTGTGGGCCATAATCGGGTGAATTGATTTCACACTGGGTTAAAAATATGGAGCAAGAGTGAGGATAGGAGTTACTGGACTGGTTAAAAGTTTCTCATTAATGGAAAAAAATTTCCATGTTTTTTTATCCCATTGGGGTTTTCCATGTTAAATTTGGTGTCGTTGTGTTATTTCTTTTAATTACTTTGTAAATGTTTGGTTAATAATGTTTGATTTAATAAATATTTTATATTTTTATTTATTATCTCATTCCTAATATGGTACCAGAGTGGTTTGGTAATGTTTATCAAATTAATTAACCAATAGGCATGGTGCTTGGGTGGTTGGTTGGTTAGGAATATTTATTTAACCCCCTCTCTCCAAAGACATGTATTTTGATGTTGGTGTGTGCACAAGTGAAAGGGGATCCCTCCGCATGAAAAATCACAAGCTAAAACACAGTAAAGGGTTAAGTTCTATGTGAAATATTTTTTATTTTTTTCTATAGTTTCAAATGTGTGCAAGTTAAATATTTCCCAAAGTAAATTCAAGCAAATGAATAAGAGAGGATACAAGCTCCATGGAAATAGGGATTTTAATTTTTTTATTGGAAGGATGAAAAACCTTGTCCCTATGTAAATTCCTATGTTAATTTTTTTCATGTGGAGTCAAACTCTTTATAGCCCTCTAAAGAAATATTCATTAAATATTTTAAACTTGGTATATGCGTTTCACTATTGCTAACTAACCGGCCCCTTTCTCCTAAATGCAGCTTAGATTAAACTATATTAAAAATAAAAATTTAAACATTTAAAACTATAGTAATGCGGCCTATTTTTTTAGTCTTAAAAAGATTAAACTATAGTTTTTAAACCTATAAATATGGTGGCCCCATTTATCCTTACCCTCACATGTAAAAGGATTAATTGATTTGGTGAAATACTTCTCCCAAACACTTTGTAATAGAGTATGGATAATTAAGGTTGAATTTTTATTTAATTTATATAATTTTTTAAATGTGCAAGGTAAAAGTAAATTTACGAGATAAAGTCAAGTTAAATTCAAGGTCTCTAAGTGGAGACAACCCTCCACGGAAATAGGGTTTTGAATTTTTCTATTGGCCATGTGAAAATTTATGACAAATATTATTTTGGTTTGTAAAAACCTATGTCTAATATGGCCCCTTCATTTTTAAATTACCTAAGTTTCAATAAACTTATGTTTTAGTTTATACTATATATTTTATATAATATAACCTAAACAAACTAAGAACCTACTCATGAACCCCTTTATTCAAATTATTATGTTTATATAGTATGCATATTATTTATTTACATTTAACATGTTATAAACTATACTTTTATTATATTAAATACCTAAACTAAAAAATAGTTGTTTGGCCTATAATCTTAAATTATATAATATTTCTTTAACCTATGTTATAGGTCAAGTGAACTGCTCCTTGTGATTTATTGTGGTATGGTAATTGTGGTAAGTGCATTGTAGTAATTTGTGGCATGGTTTACGGTTAGGGAGTTGATGGCTAGGTAATTTAAAACAACTAACCATAACATTCACAATAATATATTGTGACTCATCAAATTATGAGTTTGATGACATTATCTATTTATAAAAACATATGCAGATGGAACTTATTAGTTTTTAAATTCAATTTGGCCATTTGGGGGATTAATATAAACTAATGATTAAAGGTCTAAATAGGATAATTTATTAATATGATGTATATCATTCAGTTAATATAAACATAGGTTAAAATATTTTTTTTTTATAAATTTAAAGATAAATCTTAAATTAATATGGTGTAAATATACAAATGTAAAATCTCTTAGGAAATTGAAAACTATGTTTTAAAGTAAATTATATTTTAAGGGTTCAAACCCTTTCACCCTTTTTCTAATGAAGTTTTATCTTTAAAAAATTATAAAGTATTTTTTTCGAGTTCGATAAAATTGTAGAAATTGAAATAGAATTTTTTTTATTGATAAAATTTAAAATAAATTGTTTTATCAAATTAAAGGGACATTTTTCATTATTTATAATTTCGGAGATTTTCTTCTCTAATTATTAGATAGATGTATTATTCAAATTATTTTTTCAATTAATCGATAAATTGTTATTCAAAGTATAGAGAAAAAAATCAAAAATCTCAAACTAAAGTGGATTGTCACATAGAGATAACAAAGATATTTTACTAAACTTTTTTGTAGTGTTTTGTCTCCTTAAACCTTGTTGTTCTTGGAATTACTTTGTACAATTTTTTTGAAGTGTAAGGATATTTGTCCATGGTAATGGGTAGAGTACTTTCTTTCAAACTTATGTTTCCCTCCTTTGAACTTGATATTTGGAAACTCATGGGAATGTGGTCCATTTGGATGTTTAGATCATAAAAAATTGATGGAGGTGGTGAATTAAGTACATGGATGAAAATATGATTGAAGGGGAACTGGTTTTTTCTTACAAAAGTAGATTTTTGTCAATTTCAAAGGACGAGTAAGTTATAATTTGTGCTTAGTGTCGAGGGGCATTGCCCCTTGACCCCACTTGGGGATGGCACCCCATACCCCCCTCCCGATCATGTGTTCAATATATTATGTGAAAAAATCCTCACCTTTGTGTATGCAAGAAGTATCAATGGATGATGTTGTATTCATTATTCTGGCATGATTTGGTCATTATTGCATATATGTTATCTATCTTTCTTATCATTTAAAGGATAAAGTAGATAATGAAGTTATATATGTTGTTGATAAAACATTTCTAAATTCTAATTTAGTATGTGACTATTTAGAAAAAAATATATGCATGTCAAACGACACTTGGGTATGCCTTTGTGTTTGTATTGGAGATGTCCAATATTAATTGCATCTAATATATTTTACAAGAGTAATATGTTGAAATTTTTCAAACATATTTTAACATGGTTAGTTATTAAGCATATTGTTATGTTAGTTGTTATATAACTAGTGTTTAACTTTTAGATGATTAAAAGTGAAATCAATAATGATTTATATTATGCATATGGATATTATGACTCTAACCATGTTGATGTTGTGTTGGATATAAAATATACATCTGGATTTGTGTTCAAGTTTTTTGGTGCAGGTGCCATTACTTAGAACAAAAAAAAAAGCAACCAATAGTCTCCATTTCTTCTACTGAGGTAGAGTAGAGAAGTGCAATAGAAGTAACGAAGAAGCCATGTGGCTAAAGCGACTATTGGAAGAGATACACATGGAAGCTAAAGGAAGTATTCCTCTTCTATGTGATGGCCAGAGTTGTATTTCTCTTGTTAAAGAATCCAGTTCAACATCAAAGAACGAAGAAGTTCATATGCATGTTATCCAAGAGAAGGTTCTCTTTGATGATATAGATTTCCATTATTGCTTGTCTAAAGATCAAGTTATAGTTATGTTTACGAGCCATTGTGTGCTATAAAATACTACAAGTTTTGTGCAATTCTTGGCCTTTTAGAGTTTCCATTGAGGGGGAGTGTGCATGGCAATGTCACCTCCTAATGGTCGGTCAATTGATGACTCCTTCTCCTCTATACTTTTGCTCTAGTATAAAGCATTGTAAAAATATATTTATGATCTTTGTAAATTGATAGAGTTTACGATGTATAGTCTAGTGTGTTACATCTATTTTTAAAGGAGGTCCTTATGTTATAAAAGGATCCTAGAGATGTGGTTTTAATAAAATTTTCTATGAGAAATTGTGGGATGTAGTCTCACAAATCATGCTTATCCTAAATCATACTTTTGATTTATGGATTCCAAATCCTTTTGTACCAAAATGTAAGTTGGGCATGATGAAGGTGTTATAATTACTTAAAAATTAATATGCTAGCCCAAACCTTTACTAATGGTTTATAGATTTGTTAATCTTGTTGTACTAATAGGTAATGTTGGCATATGGATCCCCACTTAATATTAAGGGGGATTCTTAGAACATAATATTAAGTGCGTATAATATTTAGTTTATAACTAAATAATTTAGAATATAGTTTATATTCTTTATTATTTAATATAAACTTTATATTATGTTTATTAGTTATTTAATAACTAATTATTTATTAAATCGAGGTGCACACCCTGTCACTTAATATTCATAACCCTTGGGGTTATTTAAATATGGTTGTGGGCCATAATCGGGTGAATGGATTTCACACCGGGTTAAAAACATGGAGTAAGAGTGAGGATATGAGTTACTAGACTAGTTAAAAGTTTCTCATTAATGAAAAATTCTTTTCATGGTTTTTTACCCCATTGGGGTTTTCCACGTTAAATATGGTGTCAGTGTGTTATTTCTTTTAATTTTTTGTAAATGTTTGATTTAATAAATCTTTTATATTTTTATTTATTATCTCAGTCCTAATTTGAACATAAACCGAGGTTGTCCTAAAGCCTCAAAAATTATGATTTTATAAAATAAATTCAATCATGTGCTGAATTTTGTTTCATGGAAGAATTTAATTCTTCCACACTATTGTGTTAGGGAGTCCAAAACTCCAATAAAGGAAGAAAATAATCATTTTAAATGAAAACATTCTCCCCATTATTAAAAAAAAAACAATGTGTGTGTGTGTGTGTGTGTGTGTGTGTGTGTGTGTGTGTGTGTGTGTTCTAAAAAAGCAAACTAATAACATGCAAATAATAAAGGCAGGTATGATGAATTTCCTAGCATACACACTAACCATAAGTCTTTTCAAATGCAGGGATGGAGAAACAAAAAAGGAGACCTGATCAATGAGGTAAAGTGCATTTATTCCTCCTACCTATAAAATTTTCTTTCTAAAACATCCCATGCATTTGATTTAATGAAATTAATGAGCAAAAAAAAGAAAAAGTAAATTGAAGTGATCTTGGCATGATGAAAATCAGTTATGCATAAAGTTGGCACATATGAATAAGGAAGTGACATCATAAATATAATTTCAAACATGTCATAGTTAACTCTAGTATCCTAGAAGCGTGTCATGTAATTACATAAAGAGTTATGGGATATCACTAAAGCACAATTATAATTCTTAGAGTGTTACTCAAGAGAATGAAGATTCAAGTTGAAAAATAGTGATCCGAGAAAGAAGTGGTTATTGCTCTTTGTGAAAATTATTATTGTTTAAAATATTTCCTCCGTATAATTCCATAAGATGGGGCGAAGAAGAAATCAAAGCTCAAGTCACCACCATTGCTCCTACAAAATGCACCATTGCTAAAATCTTCTAGGATGCGTTGGTTAGATTTTCTCAAAAACATTGAAGGGTATGATTCGAGTTAGTTGCGAGTTTGTTTTTAATTTTTAAAAATTCCACACAAGGGTTAGAAGAATGAAAATTAAATTTAGAATCATTGTTATAATTTCCATAGGTGGTCTCCCTAACTTTAGAATGAGAGTATCATATAATTCTTCTATTAAGGAACTCATTCAACTCTTTCCTGATGAAGATAAGACAATCTATGTCATCATACTTAACCCCCAGGGATTTAAAAGGAGATATAAGGGGAAATCCTAACTGAACCATGGAAATATATTGTTTCCTAAATTATAAAGTATTTCAATTGTGATGGGTAACACTTTGTATTGGGTGTGGATGTAATGATACTTTTGATTCACTTGAAACAAGGGAACTATAATCCAAAGCTCAAAGTTAATCTTTCGAGTTTTTGTTTGATTTCATCTGCATCATGGCCCTAAAATAAATTCATGGAAAAGCCTCACTAAAGAGCCATGTTCTAATTTAGTTAATCTACAAGCATCATTTCTTAAAGAAACCAAGAGGTGAGAAGGTACGCGAAGCCTTCATGTGAATTTTTTTTGGGAAAAATCAAAGGAAGATACTTGTATGCCTTTTCCACCCCTCGGGTTGCTTCAGTAGTTGATGACACCCCAAACCAATCTAGTATTGAACCTCATAATTCAAATAATGCGGGACCATGCCCGAGTTTTGAGCTAAAGGTAATTTTTATTGAATATTCAAATGTGGAAAAAGGATTCCAGTTCCATAACCCCAAGGAAAAGGACCATGGAAAATGCATCCTCTCAAACCTCGAAATAAGAAAGAGAAAACATGTTCTTAGTGATGAAATGGATGCCCAAATATTGAAATAATTTTCCCACATTGAGACACCTTAAGATCTAGAACCCGATCTCCAACTTGAAATAGAGGAGAGAACTTAAAAAATAGAGAAGCTCGAAAATGAAGATCGAACTATTGAAATAGAAAGAGGTGCTCTAAAAATAAATAAAGTATATCTAGAAATAGAGAAGAAAGCTCCATAAATAGAAGGTGGAACTTTGGAAATGGAAAGGCTACTCCGAAATCAAGGAACAAGCTCCAAAAATGACACGAGAGTGATGTAAGGAAAGAGAAGGAGGCCCCTCTTTTTATAAACATAGTTTTTTTATTCCAAAAGGAAAGGAACCAATTGTTTTTTAGGAAGAGTTCATTCCTTCCTCTTATGATGAAGGATTATATGGTCTTTTATTGCATGTTTTCTACTTTTTCTACTAACACATGTTACTAGCCACTTTGTTTGCATGTGCCTTGGTTTCTACCATGCACATCCCCTACCCTCTGCGGGGATATCGTTGCATATAAAAATTATGTCCTCTCTTTTGGTTCATACACTTCTACAGTCATCGCATGCACCTCAAATGAGGGGAGCATACATTGGTTAAACAAATCACCCCTACATCAACTCATAGATACATTACAAATCTACATATTATAGGAATAGAACAAGAACATAGTTATAGAATGGCCTAGAATCTAACTTGGGTTCTCAACACATCACAAATACCAACACCAAGAATCGATTAACAAAGTCTGGATTCCATGTGTTCTCCCGTAGCTGCCAATGTCCCTGGGCACACAAAGTCAGCTTACCATATCAACACATTCTATATTAGTCTTCATATTTGTTTCACGATTACATGCACAACCCTCCAGTTAGAAAATGCATGTAATCTCCTTCAATCGGAACTTGGAACTAATTTGGAACAATTGGGAAAGCGAGAAAAAATCAAGGATGTACCATCTTCAGTGGTGCTTATTGGGAATATTCATGGAATGAGAGTAACACTAGATCTCTTTTCCCAACACTTTCTCTTTGGCATGAGATCACCCAAAAAAATAGCACTTGGAGTGATATCACAAAAAAATCATACTTGGTGTGAGATCACAAAAATTGCACCTCACAAAGCATTACGGGACACATTTCTATCCTTTACAATCGTTTACATCATGTGGACATTTTCCTTTTACTATTACATTTACACACTTTTACATACTTTACATGATTTTTCATACATGACTTTGACTATTCTTTCACTCTTCTTTTGTAGGTTCATCCTTAATACGCAAAAATAATAATCCTACAACACCAAATACAAGTACAATAAAAGGTACAACACAATGCATACGCTTCACCCGTAGGGTCACTTTCCTTTCTAGTCTACAAGCTTCACTTTTACATCATTCCATGATTCACTTGTCCACTTGCACACTATTCAATGCACGCTCTACAAGATCACAAGATACACATCTCTTATCTACTTTATGTTCTCAAGTAATCACTCAAAAACATAAAGTGGTAGAAAATTTAGACACAAAATCATGCACTTGGGTACATTTCTAGGTCCTAAAAGTATACTAGCATTTATATGATTCCTAAGCAAGAAAACTAGTGGTTGAAAAATATCTTTGGCCTATTTTATCTGTTTCTTACTTTCTCTTTAGTCTTACACACCCTACAACCCATTTATAATTTTTCTTATTTATCTTTCATGGCTTCAACACCAGGTTCCATGCAGTGACAACAACACCTAGGTGTTTCTCTCCCCTCCGGGTGCCTCCACCCTTTTTTATCTTACTTGCCCCTTTTGTGTCTCTTTTATCTTTTGGAAAAAAATTTCACTTATGGGTCAACCTTCCAGTTGTTAATTAAAAAATTCAAATGAGGGAATCATAGAAATACATAGTTATGTTTTCAAAATGAAGGAACAAGCACTAATCATTACTATTATCACCTAAGCTTGCATCCAAAAGGCACCTAAATCACTCTAAAGCATTCATCTAGTATCCATTCAAGGGACAAAGGACTACATAATCTATATACATAACATAGGAAGGGGAATTTTATTTTATTCCATTCACACATACTATTATATTACTAAATTCTAGCTATAGCCCCTATCAAGTGCAACTTGCACATGGGCATCCTAGGGCATAATTTCTACGCACTCATGAGAAATACATGGAGTCTGAGATGTAGTGTAGCGCTCGGTCGTAAGTTCACTCTTGGGGTGATTGTTGGGGTCGGTTTGACTCCCCATTCTACATATTCTTTTCTATATTTGATGTGTTTTGTGGGCTTGTGCAGGTGAACTTCTCTTTTGTAGGTTACAAGTACCTTCAATATTCAAAGTGAAATTATTAGGCGATCAATAGGAAACAAATGTGACAGATCTTGTGACAAATTAAAACCAAATTTTGACCATTTACACAAATCACGAGTGCCCATTAGCAGTCTCTAACACCCAAGCACCCTTTCCTTAGTGTGGGTGCCCATGTCTGAATCTGTTCATGAGTTATAGAATTCATATCGAGTATTTATGACACCCTTCCCAACATGTTCATCACTTTTATCGGTCCGATCAATTCTAGATCGAGCGTAAATCAACTAAGTCTCTTCATCTATCTCTTGTGCTTAGGGTTTCATATTTTAAATATTAGTTTGCTTATGTCATTTCTATATTTTATCATTTATACATCATTTACTCTGCAATACTTAGATTTAATTAATTCAAATTAAATTAAATCAATACAACTAACATTTTAGAATAATATCACATCATATTTGACCTCCAGGTTGGTATATGTAGAATATAATATTCAACATAAATGTCTTTTCAAAGGTGCATACCACTCAATCAAGAGATACACACCGAAAATTTAACAAAATCCCATATATGTATGCATATTTCCTCATGCATGTGACCATATGTATGAGTGCATATGCTCACATATCTACACATTTCCAATCATGTACAACATATTGTAATGCATAATGAAGTTTTTTTCCACTATATCAAGCATACCCATGATAAAGGTTTTTATCAAAACATATAGCATTTACACGTATCTAAATAGGTCAAAAACCAAAGATAACAACATGTTTGTTATAGATAGGTACCCATTATCAAATAACTCTCAAATAATGCCTTATCCTTGATTTCAAAATATATGGATCCAAGATCTTATTAGCTCTTATCTTTATCGTGATCTCAAATCTTTATCATATTCTAAATTTTATTTCACCAAATTGATAGTGTTATCGGGTTCAAGTCTAGGTTTAATAATAGACCATTCCTTCTATATGCCTCGGGGTTAGGGGTCACTATAGTATGTAAGTATATTTAAAATAATAAGAATCATGATAAAAATGCAAACCAATAATTATTTCCAAGCAAAATAGCATGCCTTCTAAGTTCACAAATTTCACAAGTGGTATATATAATTATTCAATATTTCCATATTACTTAGGTTCCTTCCATTTAAGTCAATAACTATGAAATTTAGTCGGTGAATGTGGAGGTTATAACATCATATATTTTTCTAGAATCCAATATTTCAAAAAGTGTTGAATGGGTTAAACACGAGAACTATGCCCCATCATAGTAACAATAAGTTAAATATTACACATAATTATGAAATTCACTACAATGTTAGAGAAATAAATTACAAGTGAAAGTTCATGGTAGTTTGGTTTGTTAGATGTGATATATGTCCCATAAATTTGAAATCTAAGAACTAATACCAACCATTCATTTTGTAGCGAAGGTCGAATAAATTAGTAACAACAACCAAGCACTCAAAATTCTCAATAGAACACCATATGCATTTTATAGCCCTTCCAAATATCCTAAGTGTGATGATTAAAAAAAAAAGTTAAGATTAGTTGTAAAGTATCTATGTATCCTAACTAGTTGTCAATTTATGGTAATTATACTCTTTGACACTATTGGTTTTTACATTGCTCTTGTACTCAAACAAGTGAAATTTACCCATTCTCGTCTGGTACATCTCTAGGTATCTTATCTAGCTTACTTGGTCATACACACACATTTTCTAAGAGTTTATGATAATTGAATGCATGAAATCCATTTATAAACTCCACGTGTTAGCTTCCAATCATCATACTTCATATTTCTCCTCTAGGGTCAAAAATGTATATTAGGGTCAGTTTGTACCATACAGTCATGACCCTAGTGTATGCTTTTTCCTTTCTAACTTTGATCCCAAAATTTCAGTTGCATATTATTATTTGGGTCATGCACTCCTCCTCAATCAACCTTTGTAACTTAAATCACCTTCATAATTATATATAAGTGTTGGCAAAATAAGTTTTCACAGGAAAAATTAGTGATTTTCAGCAACGCTTTTGGGCTAGGCCCATCATTCTTGGGTATGGGGAGGCTCCCATTTATTGAATGTAGTAAAAATAATTTTTTTGGGTAGCTCAATAAGCTAGGTATCACACTGGAATATGGAAAAATATTTTTCATAATTAGTGATTTTTGTCATCACTATGGGCTAGGCCCCTCCTTCTTGGTATGGGAGGCTCTAATTTATTGAATGAAGGAAAAATAAATTCTATGGGGGGATAGTTAGGTCGGGAGTCACACAGAATAATTCAATAAACATGTGGCAAACTAATTGTATGAAATACAAGGGAATAATTTTCTTGGTGAGAGGTGAAGGGAAGTAGGAAAATAGAGAATGAGGGTTAAAATGGTGACTAGACACTTGCAGATTTCTCACCAACATTAACTAGAGTATTTCCAAATTCAATAATAAAAATAATAACAATTTAAACAATAACAAGATTAAAAAATTGGAGACATAAATTTATATGGATTCATTAATCAAAGACACAAATTTCTTTCTTGCTTGTACAAGATTACAATGCTTACAAATTTGGAAAGTAGAGAGTGTAGAAGAACATAGAAAAGGAGATAGAAGAATGTAGCTTATTTATTATAGTAGGAGAAAAAAGCTAACCACTAACAACAACTAAAAATTCTAACCTTTTAGACTGGAGAAGCCGTCTCAATTTATAGCTTTTCATGATGTATCTTCATCATCTCCCCATGTGACTTTTCATTCTCCCACAATTTGTGACCCTTCACATTCCCTAGGAATGAAATTAAGTCCTTTTCTTATTTTTAAAAGGAACTTTTACAATATAAAATTATAAGTCACTTAAATGAATAAGATAAAAATACAAAAAGTGCATTCCTAATGAAGAAATAAAATGTAAGAGAGAGAGAGAAGGGGGGAGATAAGAAGAGAGAGAAGTGATAAATCTAGAGACAAAGAAACTTTTGTTGATGAAGAGATTTCTCTTGATGAACTCCTTCATTGTTGAGATGAATGCTACAATTAGTGTAATCTTCCTCAGCTACTTTTTGATTAGGGCATTTGATCCTCTCATGTCATGCTCTTGAGAGCCATTTCCTCAATGCCTTAGATCTCAATAGATCTCTTGATGTTTCAATACCCTCATAAACTTTATGATGATATTGTGTTCACCTAATGTCCAAGTGGAAATATTTTACACACATTGGTTCATTATAACCTATTCATTTCCATGGTGTGATTCACATTATGTCCCTCCTCTTGAAAAGAAAATTGAACAAAAGGTCAGAGTTGGAATGTGGATATCATCACCTTCCTCTTTGTGACTCCCTTTAACTTAAAAATTCACCTCGGTAGACCCAAGCACCTTATTGTCTACCAAGACTCATTGAAAAGGTCTTCTTCTTTACAAAACTTGTTTGATATCACTTTCCTTTCATGGTTCTCATTACTTATCATGCCATTTTTTATTGGTGGCAAACCAAGATTTCTATGACCCTTATTATTGCCAAGTAGAGAAACTACTCCCATACTCAACTGAAAGTGCATACTATGAAATTATGGGTTTTTCAAGTCACCATGATATCCCACAACTAGCCTAATCACTCCTAAATTTTCCTACATCAGCATGGGTAGTTTGGCATCCTTTTTCTTGACCAATATCTTGATACTTACTATTTTTAGTAATTCTTAATTTAGGAATTCTATTTTTAGTTACAAGTTGCTTAATTTAACACTTTTGAGTGTCCTTGATATGGAAGGAGCAATGCCAACTCAAAGAGTGAGCTTTTTCATCACTTACTATTTATAGACTTTGAATATTTTAAGATTTACTATTTTTAAAAGTGGATTTTCTTGATATTGGAATGGAATGAGAGTGGTCTCAAAAGTTTTTTTATTTCACAAGGATGTTTTTCTCCAATATTTAGATAATTTAAATCGCCAAAACTTCGTAGATCTAAAAATGTTTTTTTATAACTGGAAACTTCATCTAGACATTCAAAATTATTTGGGCCACCAATGGATGCAAATTTGGGATCATCAATAGGGTGTTTTTTAGAAAGAGTTGTTATTAAAATTTCATGGGAAACAGACAAGGGGTTTGTGAGATACGAGAAAATTTCCATTTTTAGTATATGAGGTCTCAGGAACATTCCAACAACATAATAGCAAGGAGAGTGAGCTTGGGAGGGAAAATGAAATTTTAAAAACAACAAAAATGGCTAAGTATGGATTTTAAACATTTCACTCAATCTTTTGCACTTTAACTCACATCTAACCCAACTAGGCTCAATCAAGGTCATACGGTGGTTGAAGTGGAGTTGCACCCTAAAAATAGGGGAAATGAAGCAAGGGGACATGAGGTGCATCAAAATGCACTTTACATCAGGTCATGACAAGTGTCAACAAGGTGTTTCATGAGAGTTGATAAAGGGGGTTAGAAGAGACCTATTGGGGCTCAATTATGGTTTTTAATTTATCCGAGAGATAACCGAGAGAGATGGGGTGCACTTTTTATCCCTCTTGTCCCCTTGCACCATGATAAAAAGGAAAATGGATATAAACAACTCAAAAATGCACCATGGGTGCAACTTATCATGAGAAGGGGACCAAATTTGACTTAAAACAAGTTTGTGCATACCCACTCTTCCTAACACTTAGAATAGTCACTACCAAGTGACAAAAACATTTAATCCCAATGGGAGCATAATTTTTTCCCCCATACACCAATAGACAAGATAAAAATGACAACACACCTTGAAAAATGTTCCAAGGATCAGCACAACATGAGGAGGGGGTCCAAATTTTATGTTTTACACTTGTCTAGGTCACAAGTTACAAGTTTTAAGTGACAAAAGAAACACATGCATAGGGAGAGAAAGTTTTCTATCCCTATTGTCCCATTGCACTTGATGACAAGAAAAAGGGAAATACGGGGTCAATAAGTGTGCTCAAGCCTTTAAGTTATGTTGATGTCATCATCCCAATGTAAAATTAGAACATAGAGCTTGCATTTTATACCTTGGGGTATATTTTGGAGTTCAAAGGTGAAACCTTATATTATTATGACTCAAAATCATCCAATGAGTTCATTAAATCCACTTGATTTTTCCTAAAACTTGATTTATGGCACTAGTCACTCTTTTAGCATGAAGGAGTAACAAACGTGACTTGAACTATCATGGAGGGTGATGAGGTCAAGGATAAAAATTAATGTATTCACCATATATAAGAATCAAATATATTTCCATTGAATATTTTATGAACTTCCAACTTCTCTCGAACTCCCAAAATCTTCATAACAAGGCGGATTTCTCCGTTGAATCCTTCATTCTCTATGCCCGAAATGAATCAATTTTTCTTGAACTGTTCTTGACATTATTTTTTCCATAAAATACTTTGTATCACTTCAATTCTCTTCTACAAAAATCCCATATGGATTGATCCTTTCTAGTTAGCTTCCGAAGGATGTCCTCATGTTGTAATATGGCTAAAATAGCTAATTTCGTGCTTCAAAACATTATTCCACCTCATAGCTTAGTCTCACCATGAAATTAACTTATATCCATTCCCCTACAAGTGAAATACACTTGAAAACCATGTTATGACATTCCTCTCATCTATAATGAGGATGAAATAGACTCGAAGGGGCTATGTGAGCTGGTGGGATGGTTAAAGGAAGGGTTTACAATGACTAGGAAAGAGGTTTTCTAATGGTGGACTTCATTTTCATTACCAATTTTTTCAATTTTTCATGTTATACATTTAACATGAAAACAATAAGAAAGTGAATTTCACCTCATTTATAATCTAACACTCTTATGGACTTTTTGGCAAAATATGTTGATAGGGTTCTTCATTGATTTTGGATACTAAGGCATGAATAAAGAGAAAGGATTAAAAGACTGTGAAATACATGAAAAAATATGAAATCCACAGAAGACTACGAGAAACCGTTAAAGCCTATTAGAATCCAAAGAAAGACAAAAATAGAGTACATACTTGAGCAAGAAAAATTCAACACCAAAAGAAGTGACTTTTGGGAAATTGGCATAGTAAATATACTTATTGTAATTGAATGTAATGGATAGGTGTGTGGATATAAAGAGATAATATAGATAGATGAAGAGAGAAATAATGTGTAGAACATGAGTGAATACAAGAAAATAAAGATTAGATAGAATAGAGAATGTATGATGTAAAAACTAGAGAATGTGTGAGACATATGTAATAATTATATTGAATGAATAAAGATAAAAATTTTGATGCAATGAGCAAGGTCTATTTCTGTTAATTGATTTCTTTATGTTTTACATTCCAATTCGAACCGCTCTCCCGGTATGTCCTTAACCAAGCAGAGAACTACTTAACCCTCACATTAACATTGAGGCTTAAGGTTAAGTTTTGGTGTTTGAGCTCAAGTTCCTTTTGTTAAGTGGATGTCTGGGAAAATTTCACCACTAGGGTATTGGAAACAAATGCTAACAGAGATAGAAGATTTGTGGGAAAATCATAATAACATATTCATTAACAAAGAAGCAAGGATACTTAAAGCATCACAAAGGAACTTAATATGATTTCTTTGAATATTTTGAAGAGGAATTTTGGTCTCAGTTTCCACATTTACTGTGGCCCTACATTTCAGGGATAGTAAAAATAACAAAGTGTTCATGGCTACACTTGTGGAAACCATTCGAGTGGACTTGAGAGAAGTTATAAATACTCAGAGATCTTGATGAGCCATGGACAAGGGCACTCGATTACTAGTTTGAATCTACACTATATTCTTTTATCATCACTTGGGAAATTCAAGGTTGGACTAGATTTGATAAAAAGAAGGCCAAATTTTAAGTGAATCTAAAGGAAGGTTTCTCAAACAATTCCCTTTTCTAATCCATATTTTACTGGTAGAAAAGGATTAATTAAAAGCACAAAAAATTTCCTTTAAGGGAAAGGCATTGCACGATGGCATATGTGAAGAGGGTGATCCAAAAGAGTTGATTATTAAAATTTTATGGAGTGATGGTTAGGGAAAATAAATAGGGAACATTAAGAAAAGAAAAATGAAACCAAAAATTTACTTAGTTAATAAAAAGAGATTAAGATAATTAACGAATAAACAAAATAAAAACAATGAGGAGGTTAGAAGAGAGATCCGGGGTAGTTGCGAGAGAATAGAGAGTTAGAGAAGAAGATGGAAAATTATAGAATAATAATGGAATAAGATTAAGAAATTGAATGAAAGAAATGAGAAAGAAAAAAATTCAAAAAGGAGAGAAAAAGGAAAAACCCACATCAAGTGGAGGCCGAGAAATTGCCTACCACAGAGAGAGAGTAGAAAATTGATGTCTTTTATCATTCCCATAAATTAGAGACCACCATCTATTTTTACCCCGTGGATTATGAGCACCATAGGACAATGTCTAGTGGATCAGTAAACTATATTAATCATTGTCCTAAAATCTTTATTGATAAAGGAACTACAAGAAATCGTACAATAAATAGAACTAGACACAATAATGATTCTAGGAATGGAGGAATGGGAGAAATATAAATTTGAATCCCCATTGATGATTATAGGAAAAGGTGAGTAAGAAAGCAGTTACAAGATAGAGGAAAGTATAGTTAAGGAGTTAGAAGGGAATAAAAATATAAAATAAGATAAGGGGAAAATAATAGTTAGCTTTGATGAAAAAGAAACAAAATAGTTAGAAAATAAAAATAAGAAAAGGAGAAGTGATGAAGGATTCATAGGTTTAGAGGAAAATTATAGGTTAAGAGATGTTAAAGGTAGGAAGTTATTTGTGGAAGAAGATAATTACGAAAAGACACCAATAAAAGAGGCATCCCCAACCATCATATAATCCCAAATAACATGACCCCCTCGGATCGTTTTCCATCCCATGTGCCACTTAACACATCGTTTAGAAATATACAAGAAGAAATTTTGGAGAAAAGATACAAATTACAAGAAGAGGGAAAAACAAGAGAAGAGACAATAAGATAATTTAGAGAACTATTAGGAGAATTTTATTTTGACATTGAACTATCAATATAAAAAGGAATAAAGGGGTCTCATCAAAGGTTTTTAATCAAAAAAGAAGGAGAAGGAATCAAAAATATATAAACACATTAGAATTTTCAAACACCCAATCCATTAAAATAATGGCCTAGAAAATAAAATTTCCACCATTTGGAAAATATACCAAGGACACGAAGGAATACCTTTTCATTATAGATTCATTTTGAAGAGCAATAACATCGGAGATGTCGTAATAACTTGACTCTATGATTTTTTGGAACACTTAGAGATGTTACCTTAAGGTGGTACATGAAGACAAACCCCTACATGCAAAGGATTGGGATAAATAGAAAAAGAATTAAGGGAAGACTTTCATTACCATAAAGCACCAATTGAAAGTGTCTAGAAGATGCAAGACCTAATTTAGAAGGAAGGAAAATCAGCAAAGGAATTTGATCATAGATTTCAAAATGTGGTAAGAATACTCGAAGATCCACTAAAAGAAAAATAAAGAATTGAATGGTTTATCTATGATATATTACCTTATCTAAGATCTTCACTAGATGGGTGGGTTTTAAAATTTTCGCGGAGCCT
Organism: Taxus wallichiana var. yunnanensis; assembly: GCA_018340775.1. Taxonomy (NCBI): domain Eukaryota; kingdom Viridiplantae; phylum Streptophyta; class Pinopsida; order Cupressales; family Taxaceae; genus Taxus; species Taxus wallichiana. The sequence continues at coordinate 861,905,125 of CM031234.1, forward strand.
CTAGACATGTCCACAAGACTAGAGTCCTATCCATGGAGAAGGGAAGGAGAAAATTCCATTAAGACCGAGCTAGAAAGGGTACAAGTAGAATTTTCCTAACTAAAATTACAACAAGAGATTAAAAGAAAAGAAGAAGTAAGAAATAGTTCACCTCCTACAAATACAAAAAGACCAAAGATATTGTGTAGAGTATTTTTGTGGAAGGACATAGAAAAATAGAATATCCATACTTGAAGAAAGCTAATAGATCCATGACAGTAAGACAACATTCTTCGTAAAAGGATTCCTCTACAAACATACCCATGGCTGAAAGATCTTGGTGAAAAATATGTAGACTTTAGGACCAACACAAATAAGATACTTGTTCCCTAATAGAAGTATCCCCACCTATAAATCAATTAGTGTATTGTACAATGTTTGGATCTTGTAACCACTACCATCATACTTTCCATGCACGATAGATGTCATGGAAAACTTATAGGAATATAATGTTAGAAGAGTAATGACAACTAGATAAAATATAGTACCCAAACCACCACCACAATAACAAACCCCAACATATCAGTATAATAACCCCCATCATAAAATTACCAATAACTTCCCCACCACAATACCAAGGTTACCAAGCCACCACACTGAAGGAGGATATCAAGGGAACACCTATAACCCCAACTACTAAGGTTATGGCGGGGTATAAAGGTTGATATAGAGGCGGTTATCAAGGCATATATAAGGGAGGTTAAAATAACTATCAAGGTGGTAGGGGATATTAGGGATGTCAAGGAAGAGGCTACCAAGGATACCAAGGTGGAGAAAACCAAAAAAATTCTAGAAATGGACCATAGGAAAGAAGGCCGATGAACTATTATAAATGTGGGAAAGATGGGAACTTAGCTAGAAATTACACTAAACTGGAACTGTGTGGGTTCTTCATGAACATGGAACACACAATTCCTTTAGTTTTCCTAAAGCCACCCAATTCTACAAGAATCGAGGTATAAAATCATAAGCATTAGGGAAGGATGCTCAAAATAATGTACAAATTTTAACGAGAATACCAAGAGAGGAAGAAGAATCATCATCATATGATGAAAAGAAGAGTAAAGAGAAAGCATCTAGTTCAGGGAAAACAAAAACAAAAAAAAATAAAGGAAAATAAGAAGCTAAAAAGGGTTACTTTATGTTGGCTAGAACATTTTTCGGGTGGAAAAATTTGTGGGTTTCTTTCCAACACTCTAGGATTATATATCCCTCTTATTGAATGGTGCAGCTCCATGTTATTATGTGTGGGTGAAACAATCTTTTTGGGTGGCCAAAAGGTCGAGGATCTAATAGGAACACTCCACTAATTCTGCAGTAAGGCTTGCAAGAGATGAAACTTGCTTGAAAGGGGGAAAAGGGGAGTGGGAAACAAGAAAAGAGGGATTAACATTGTAGGTAGAAAATCAGAGTCCTACAACCATTAACCAAAAGTTACCATCACACATATTTATGGAAAGAAGACAATGATGTATTAATGCTACTGACTAGAGGAAACCATGCATACAAAGATGCACACATTCATATGTCTCGAGAAAACTGAAACTTTTTCCTTTCTTAACATCTCAACAAAGTTTTGCATAGTATGGGAAAAGAGGAAACATATGCAAGAGGGGAGAAGTGGAAGAAATTGTAGCTTTATTTCATGTGTAGTGATGAATACAAAGCTTCAATCAAGCTACTACAATTCACAATGCTACTAGAGCAGAAATTTTCTCCAAAAATTGGAATCCTTTGGAATGGAGAAGCCATCCCAATTTATAACCATTTGAATTTGACCCTTCACCTCCCTCATATGACTCTTCGTGTTCCATATTCCACTTGTGACTTTTCATTTTCCATCAATTAAGTATTTCTCTTATAATTTGAGAAAATACTTTTACAATATTAAAATAAGTCACTTAAGTGAATAAGACAAAAGAAAATGATGAGGCCCAATGAAGAATTAGAATGGAGAGAGAAAGAAGAGGGAGAAAGGGAGAAGGGGAGAAAAGTAATATGCTTTACAACATGGATGAAGAACACCCCATCTTTGATGAAAGTTAACTCCACTCCACTGATGAATTGTATTCTGTGAACGCTTCATACCACAAGAAATATCCTCTAGATGATGTGTGGACACCACAAACTAAGTTTTTAGAAACATTTTTGAATGAAACCTTTGGTGACCATGAGCATTGCTTATGATAATCCAATTTGGAAAGATTGAGTCTTGAAACCCGGACTTGCCATGACTCTCAACAACAACTTTGTCACACTACTATGCTGATTTGGACATCTTGATGAAACACACCATGAATAGTCTGACGATGTTAATCAAAACTTCACCTCACACATTACACATAGGAAAACATAAACCAGGAGATGAATGTTGAGATATCTCAGTATACAGTGAGAAAACAAAACACGAACATTGATGAGTAAACCATTGTCAATGATGAAGAAAATCCCTTCTATGAACTTGAATTCCATGGCTTCTAAAACACTTCTCTGCTCTGAAAAGAGGGATTTACTATTTTTAGTAAATGAAAAATTTCCACTCTTCTTGGCTCTGACCGGTGAAATTAGCTTCCTAGATCACCCTTGTGTATACTACCCCTCTGAAACTACTTTCCTGTGATGAATTACTATTTATAGTTAGTACCCATATAGGGAACTTACTATTTTTAGTAAGTGGAAGAATCTACCTCTCCCAACTCCAATTGATGTTTCGACTAGAATATTTATCTTTGTGTACCTTCCCTTTGTGGAATCGCTCTAGGAACAAATTGCTATTTATAGCCGTACTTATGAGACAACTTACTATTTTTAGTAAGTGGTGATTTCTACCTTTTTGAATCATATTTATGAGGTTAGATTCTTTATTTACTCCTTTATATATTTCCTTCACCTTGAAAACTTCTTGGAATGACTTGCTATTTTTAGTAGGTACCCATATAGGGAACTTATTATTTTTAGTAAGTGGTCATTTTCACTATTTTCTGCTCTAAACAATCATTCTGACCTCATGATTATCTTCGGCACACCCTGTCTTTACCACCACTACTTCTGATGAATACTTAACCAAAAATAGAAAACTTGTGTAGGAAATATTACTATATTTTAAAATTGGTTATCCGGTGCTCGGTTTGCGATGAAAAAAATATTTTCATATCCGTCTCATCGTCATGATCTTATCCCCCAAATTTCACTTGATTTTTCCCACTAGAATGCTTGGAAATAAAAAAAAATTGACTGACTGAGGGCTTCGGGCATGGAGATACCATGGAAGCCATTAATGAAGTCATGAATATTTTTATAGTTCTTTTTCACCTCTGATAGTGATGGAATTGGCTCCATTGGGATAGGTTTTTCACTTGAAATATATGTGCAATTTTTAGCTTGATCCAACTACGATTGGCGGGAAATTTGACGAATGTGAGCTAGGGCACAAAATGGAGTTTTTATTATAAAAAATAATACAAGGAATCATTTGATCTCTCTTTTTGCATCATGACAGCCTTCAAAAATTAGGAATTCTGCAAAATATCTCATCTCAATCCATGTTGCATAGATTGTGAGATATGAGAATTTCTTCATTTTTTCTATGAGGGTTTTTTTCAAAATAACTTAATTTTTTTCTATTTGAGCTCATTCTTATTTCATCAAATCTGGTTTTTCTTGTTTTCAGATGATGGAGGATTGCATGATCTCATTTGGATGCAAATATGGAAGCTCTGGATTCTGTAAAAAATTGCCAGAGTTTCGGCAGGGTATGGAGGTGTGTGGGAGAAGATAACAAAAATGGCTAACTCCCGCTATTTAAATGCAAAAATGGAAGGGGAGAGGTTGGGCAAATTTTTTTTTCCCTTTCATCCCTTTTCTAAAGGGACGAAAGGGACATGAATTTCCTCTTCATCCTGGTGGTGACACTTGGCGGACATGCATGGCTAGGAGGGAGAGAGGTCAAACTGGTCAACGGGGCTTAAGTGGTGAGTGCATGGTCATATTAGTGACTTGAAGACTAAATGGGGGAGGGGAATTTTATGTCCCTTTATTCCCTTTTCAAAGAGACAAAGGGGACAAGAAATTCCACCTTAACCACAGGATGCCACATGTCCAACTTTAAATTTGGCTAAGTATGAAAAATCGCACCTTGAGACCAACTTGCGGAGACGATATCTCGGACTCTCAAATGAATTTTGAGGTGAATTTTTATATGATTCTGCTAGAAAAAAACCCATGAAATCCAATTGTGATGGTATTAAGATCTAATTTTGACTATAACACCTCCAAATGGCCCCTTATTTCTTGGGATCGCCAGTTGTGCGCCAGAAGAATGAGTTGCCTCGGAAAGTGTATGATGTTTCAAGATGTCCCATATTTTCCACCATTTAGGACATGGAAAATAATTTCCATAGGTACTTTTTGGGCTTAAAATACTTACAAGGATGCTATAATATTTGTTTGAAGCTCAGGTCCTCCTTCACGATGTATGCTCGTTCGGCCCAAAACCCGCTTTCGTTGAATTGGTTTCAAAACATATGAATCTTCTCTGAGTATTTCCAAATCATCTTCATAGCATCCCTAATAATTTAATACTCCACCATGAATTTTTCTCCTCCGATCCGCTCTGGGGTAGTGTACTAGTCTTAGGAAGGTGATGATAGCCCTTCCCAAAACTGCTTCAAATGCTTAAATGTTCCAGAAGATCCTAAATCACCTAGGGGGACATATTTTGCTTTCCTAAATCATATAGGGGAATACTTGAAATTCACTTTGGGATCATTAGAATGACTAGATAAGACTGGCCTTGGGGATGGACTGACTTGGGGTGTCTTGGGAAGGTATACCTTTGAAAAGTTTCGACACTATGGTCTGTTGTCATGCTTGAAAATTGGAAATTTTCTTATTGCACATTTGCATGACAACACTTTAAAAGGAAAATAAATAATAAAGAATAAAGTGAGAAGGAAGAAACATTATATAGATCCGCAACAACTACAAGAAGTAAACACAAAAAGGAACAAGGAACCGAGAAGAAAAAAATCATGAAACCACCCATAGAAGAAGACATATCCAACAAAGAAGAATAGAACCTAAAGTGGTTCGGACCAAAATTGCATGAAAAATAAGTAACAAAAAAACAAAGAAGTAACAACGAAAGCTCAAAACTACGAAGAAATAGAGAAAAAAAAATGGAGGAGATAAGCTGCTCTTAAATAAATAACTAGACTAACTCTCGGACTCGTGTTGGTAGAAAAATTAAAATAATTCTATAAATATTGGAATAAGGAAGAGAAATTTTAATGTTCAACGGATTGAGGCCACACGTTAAAATTAAGTAAATAAAGTATTCAGCGTAGAAATTACATAGCATAAATCCACCATATACCTAGATATTGAGTTCTATGATACAATAATCACTAAAATACTCTTTGGATCTCACGTACGATGTAAATATAATGTCAAAATCTACATGGGAGAAACTTGGAATACCTCACTTGGATGCAACCAAATATGACATGGTCTTGTGAATGGATAAAGAAAATCCCCAACGGTACTACAAAAAAATGTATAGGTTAACTTTATGGGAATAAAGAAAAAAGCGAGATTTTGAAGTCATCGAAAATATAGCTAAGAAACCAACATATAATGTCATTCTAACACTTGAATGGTTTGTAGACTGCAATGGAACATTGAGTTCCAAATAAGAATAAGCAACATTGGATTTAGATGGTATTCAAGTCCATCTACCATTATAAATAGGGATGAGTGTGGCATGGTCATAAGAATTCTAGCATGACACCAAGGATTAAGATTTTGATGACATGTAAGGGATATACACCCTTAATAAATTAGCAAATTTTGGCAAAAGAATTTGAACCCAATTAAGAAGGCAAATCTCAGTACATATCAAATCCAAAAATGAAATCTCAAATCATGTAATAAAAGCATGGGTACACAAATTCCCAAAGCATGAGTAAGGAATTTGATATATGCAAGAAGACTAGAAGCTAGAATAATAACACTAGAAGATGACCAATATGAATCAAGTGGAAGAAGAAGAATCAATATATTGGCCCACACAAGAATAATTTCAAGAAGATGAAGGATATTTTTCCACAAAATAAGAATCTCACCATCATGCGAGTATGATGAAAAAAACCAAAATGAATGATGAAGAGGGTTTACTGAGCTTCTCATACTACCATACCAAAAAAATTGGGTATTGGAGACTTGGAGGGTTATTTAGAATAAATGGTGAAATTAATTCTAAATGAAGCATCCCAGATGGAAGCACTTAATGATACATTAACAATCAATGTTTCTCATTGGTGGGAAACTCACAAACCTAATATTTCACATTGGAAATCACTTGTAACACTCCTCAAAATAAGATACTTAGAGAGTGAAGGGTATCACGTGGCTATTTTAGAATATATAGGTGAAGGAGATGCACAACAACACATCAAAGTAGGTCTGAGGCATTGGAAAATATGCAAAGAAACATCTTCCACAGTATGGATCCAAGTATTCTTCTAGACCTTGGGGCCCTTACCTAGATCATGGTACATCCATAAGGAAACACAAAAAGAAATAAGATATTGGAATCATATGGTGATAGATTTTTGACACACTTTTAACTTCTAAGATGTGGATTTAAACACATTAAGATGAATTTAAAAGATCATAAATTTCCTATTCTTAACCATGGAAGATCTTACTAATCAATTATCAAAGGGTAACGTAATTCAAGAATGCGAAAAAATATATGTACGGTAAAGAAAAAAAACAAAAACAAGAGAGATGGCATTTTGTATTACAATGGAAAAAGAAGAAAAACTAGAAAACTAAAATTATAAAACAATATAAGGAGAATGTGAAGTGGTAGAAACTAATATATAAGATGAAAAATATTTCTATTAGCAAAAAAAACTAATAAACGAAAAATATTGGAGTTGAGGGAGAAGAAAAAATTGTAAAAATTGGAGATTGAGAAAAGAATAAGTAGCTAAAGTGATAGAATTGTTTAGATAATTTCAAGATATATTCACCAAATACTTCAAGGAACTATGAAAAATAAAAGAAGAAGTGGGAACAATGAAAATATAAATAAAAGAGGGAGTAAAATCATTAAAGAAAAGGCCATATAGATTGAACCCCAATCTAACGGTGAAAGTAAAAACTAAAATGATAAAATGTTGAATGCAAGAATAATCAAACTAGTAGATGATGTAAATTGGATAATGCATATGGTAGTATAAGATAAGAAAATGTGATAAATAAGGATATTTTTGGACTATAGAGAATTGAATAAGGCTTGTGTACATGACCCAAATCCTACTCCCTTTACTGAAGAAGTTTTAGAAAATGTGGCAAGAAGAGAAGTATACTCATTCACTGATGGTTTCTCTAGTTAACATAAAGTAAAAATAACACCTAAGGATTAGACCAAAACAACATTTACTACCAAATGTTGGTCCTTCATATATGTTGTAATGCCTTTTGGGTTCAAGAATGGACCCGCGGTATTTAGCGAAATCATGATCAATGCATTCAAATAATTTATCCATGAATTTTGGAATTATACCTTGATGTTTGGACGGTGTATGGGATTTTTAAAATCACATTCAAGTGCTAAGATTGATGTTCCAAATATTTCGTGCATTACAAATTTCATTGGACCTAAATAAATGCATCTTACTTACATTTTTCGAACATTGTTGGGTCACATAATTTGTAAAGAAGGACTATTGATAAACCCTTTGAAGACATCAACAATTGTAACACTTCCACCACCGAAATCAAAAAAATATGTGTGAGAAATCCTAGGATATACCGAGATACCATAGGAAATTCATAAGGAACTATGTAGCAATAAGTGCACCATTGGAGGAACTATTGAAGAAAAAATAAAATAAACAAATAGAATAGAAAAAAGAGTGTGCGGATGCATTTGAAATACTAAAGGATAATATTTTACATGTCTCCATCCTTATATTCCTAGATTAGAAATTCTACTTCCATTTCCATATAGATTCTTTAGGAATAGCAATAGGCGCAGTCCTAACACAACCTCAGGAAAAAAATAGATCATCTAAAAGCTTTTGAAATCCACAAACTAGATAAGGCGTAAAATAATTATTATGGAACAAAAAGAGAAGATCTAGCCATGCTATATGCATTACAAAAATTTAGACATTATCTAATAGCTACACCATTTTTGTTTTACAAAGATCACAAACCCCTCAAATACCTACTCAATATATCATTTCTACATGGAAGAGTATGCGGATGGTTGATGTTATTTCATTAATATGAAATCACTATCTCTGTGAAACCAAGAAAGTTAAGTAATGGGTTGGAATACCTATCACACATTGAAACAAGAGAAGATGCAATACCAATTGATGATGAATTCTTAGGAGCACACTTATTCAAGGTTGAAACAGTCCTCAAATAACTAGAAGAAAACACAATTTCTCACTATAGAAGAGTTCCCCACACATTTTTCTAGGGCCATGTGCGACACTTATCCCTTTCTATTTATTTGGTTAGTACTTCACATAATTTAGATTTAGTTGTGAATCGGATAAGTCATTCTATGATCTGAAAATTGTACTTGCTTTAATTGTAATTTTTAAATTTCCAGATACTTAATTTTCCAGACTTATAAATTGATCAAGAGTGCTAAATTGAACAAAACCCCCCCAATTTTCAAAAAACTATCTTAACGATCAATTATCGAATTAAAGTTCAACTTTTATAATCAAATGGAAATAGTACAAATCCTTTAATCTTGATCACAAGTTGAATCTTACAATGCACTCAATCTGATATTAAATCCCAAAATTTAAATGTGCATTTAGTTGACTGTTGTGGATTATGGATACTGAAATGAATCTTAAGTCCAATTTCCTAGTTAAGTGTTTGTTTCACCAATTTAATTAGTTAATCCAATTCAATATTTTTATCTGATCAAAAGCTCACAAACTAAAAAAATCCACACAAGAAGTTGTTAACGGAGTTCACCTAAAGGCTACATCTCCGGATCCACGTAATCATGAATTGATCTATTCAATGTCAAATGAAGTACAATTAACCCTTCAATAATGAATAATAGACCTTTATACCTAAAATGAAGCTTAAAAACAAGTTTGGGAACTTTGATTTCTGTTAGAAACTATCACAAATTCACCCGTGGCTTCACAGGCTCTCCATAATGCTTTTCCTGTGTAAATGTGACCTTTAAATTCCTACAAAATAAAATATACAACACTTCATGAAAAAATAAGACTACCATTGTCTTCATCTCTTAATTATGAGCTAAATTTATTTTAAAACCGAGCTTTGAAAACATCCGTAGGTGCCTTAAAATGGAGGATCTCTGCAGTCGCCATGTGCACTAGTTTTCACACAGGTGTACTCTTATTTTTATTAAATACAACAAGCTCATATTTTACATGTCAAGCCCCTCAGGGAGAGTTGACAAGCTCTTTAGTCTTCCAACTAATGTTTCATGTTCGATCCATGTCCTTTTAGTTTTGGTGACCGTTTTGTGCTATAGGGGTCAAATCCCACATCTACGCGGGGTCGTTTGGCGGAGGTGCTTAATTATAGGCCGCTTGACCTATGTTCACATGGTTTATGCTACATTTTTGCTTTGTTTTTTCCACCTAAACATGGGCTATGGATAGCCCTCAAGTCATCTTATGGACTTGCGCCTATGTAAATGTTGAACCGCCCATTCTAAGGGCCAAGTTGGAGCGTTGATCCACTTCGCTATTTGTAGTCATTTTACTTACCCTTAATACTTATTTCTAACCCCAAGTGTGTTGGCCTATCACCCAACAGGCACTTTAGGAGCTCACCCGAGGCACGTGTAGATGCCAAGCCCCTCCTTTATGTGAGATTTATGAGAAGGTTCGATCATTAGTGGAGGATTATTTGTAGAGGCGATACACTCACTTACTTGAAAAGGTAGAAGAAGAAACTAACTTATCTACACATTAATGCATCACGAAGCTAAATAACATTGTAAGAAGAATAATAAACTATATCTGAGCCATGATAGTCATATAACATGAGGGTTTACACCCATAAACAAGATATATAGAACGAACCCATATATATTGATTTGAAAGAGTTACTGTAGCCACATTACAATCAAAAGGGTCATCTCAGACCATACATATTAAATGACAGAGACTTGTCTCCTACAAACCTTTCTGATATGAGATCCTAACTATACTTTTTCCATGCTAACCCTTGTTACATATCCCAATTCCCATACATATGCTTATGGCATCCCTTACAACCCTCTAGCACTAAGTACTCTAAACCCTAACATTCTTTGCATCACTTTGTTATTCTCCTTCTCTTTATTTTCATTCTCTTTGTCTCTCCTCTTCATATATCTATCTCCCCATATATGTATATATATATCCTTCTATATATGAGCATTCCTTTATATAAGATCAGCACCCACCACCATGCCTTCTCTAAGCGTAGATCACATGCCAAGTGTCGATGTGGTCCTCCATAGGTGAATGCTTATCCCTTTGCAAACCTTCCACTCTCTATAATGATGTCTCTAGGAATATTCCCTACATGGAATATCCTTTTTTGACCTCCAAGGTTCTAGGATGGCACCTTATCCACTCATCACGCCTATTTGAGTCCTCATGTGTTTCCTCTAGTGCCTCTAGAACGCCAAATATGGATAAGTCCTTTAAACTCATGTTCTACCTCCCACGTGTGCCTTGGTTTCACTTAAACCCCTTTGTCCTACGTACTTTCCCCTGAGCACCCTTCTTCTCACTAGTCCTACACATGTGTAACTTTTGGTACTTAGCCAATATTTTAGGGCTCAACACTATTTTATCAAAGCATCAAGTTGTTTAATTGCCCAATGTGGGTTGTGCATTGTATAGTTTTCCCACTTTGTGAGGGCTTGAGTTGATTGTGATCATGTTGTGTATTGGGGTCGGTTTAAACGGCCTTACTATATTCACCCTACCATGTATGTGGTGCCAATGAATAGTTAATAAATGATTGATTTGGCTAAATATAGCCCACCAAACACACACACACACACACACACACACACACACACACACACACACACACATATCAAATATGATTCCACCGAGTATTAAGTTGGTTAGTTAAATGGCCAAAAAGATATCTCACTAAGTTATGGATATATTGTGGAACCACCAAGATATAAGGTAAGCCTGAATATTATGGATTAAATGTGATCAACTTGGTGGTGAGTTTATCACCCCACCGAACTAGAAATATAGTTCGCTCGAGTGTTAGGTAATATAAAACCTACAATACAAAATCAACTCTCCAAAATAATATAGTCCCACATTAGGAGAGTTAGAAAAATATGTGGCATATAAAATCATAAATATGATAATGGCAATATGAAATAGGTGGCAAAGGCACCCCTCCTACAAAAGAGTGTGTCTAACTTGGCTAAGGCCCCCACCATAAAAAATCGGGGCCCACTAAAATTTTAACCATTTTTCGAAGACCGAAGGTTAAAACAACAAAATTTAACCTTTTAACCTTTTACCATTTTTCCACATGTCATGTCAGATTGGATTATTGACCAGGTTTGACCACTTTTAATACCAAACTTTGACCTGAGTTCCACATGAGATCTTTTTTTGAGTTCCACCACAATGAAAGCTCTCGAGACATTCTACAACCTAAAATGGTTTAGGGAGATTTAGGGAAGATCTGTATATTGAAAAATCCTTTGGATCATTTTATCCCTTCTTTGCAACAAGGGTTTCATACTTTCTAGCTTAATTTACTTGGGTCTATTTTGTACTTAATTATATATTTATTTACTGCTATAATAACAATAAGATTTAGGCATTTATTTCCATATTTTCTTAATCATTTGGTGAACCCAAACTCAATCTGAAAAATCTTATGTTCCTCATACTTATTTTTATTTATCTTCATAGGATCTCATAATCATGACTATCTCTATTAATTATTGCCTACACATTAATCCTGAATTAAAAGATAAAATCGTAACTCGCTGTTGCTACTACTTGCATTCTTGTTAATATTCATCCGGATATACTATACAACACATTCGTAGATGTGTTTTCTTAGCACATTTATTTTCTATAGAATCCTAATGTTGATCTTACTATTTTTTAATAATGAGCCATCTTTATACATTATGCTTCACATTTATAATACGGGATTCAAATGCTCCATCATCGATAATGGATTTGAGCTAAATCTTTTCTCTCGTGTCATTCCTTGAAAATCTTGGTCTTTCCATGGTTAATGTTAGTCACTCATATTTTTCTCTTCACACGATGATGGATTTGTTTGTCCATGCAAAGGTCACATCATTTTCCTATCACTATTGGTTCAAAAACTCTTAATACTTTTTTCTTTTCATTGACTTATCGGTTATATATAATTGTTTACTTGATAGGCCATGGCTTCATGCCATGCAAACACTTCCTTCTACAATACATTGATGTTTCAAATTATTACATGGGGATGTATAATATACAATTCAAAGTGATCATCAACCATTCAAATATTGTAACCATGATCCAAACACTACACTTCCTACTCCAACATCTGCTACCACCAATGAACCACAACCTATGGATACTCCAGCTCATTTTCCATCACTTGAAGGTGTTATTTTCATGTTAGATATTGTCTCATCTACACCATCACCTCCTCCTACTTCTACTACTATTATGATTCTTTATTGGGGGTCTATCTAAACATTGGATGTCATTCCATCTCCTTTACCTTCTCATAAGCAACCTCCATTAACACAACCTATATTTACATGTACATTTTTCATGAATGACTCTTACTTGGAACACATCCCATTTTATCCTTCTTACCGGATACTATATGCACACATGATGGGTTGGATCAGCTAGGATTTACACTTGATGACATATTTCCTCCACCCCATGATCCTCATCTTTATCATGGATTCATCCACATTACTACTACTTATGGGATTCACGTCTTTCATCTCATAGTATTTCTTGCACGAAATCCTCATGTTGTTCCACTTACACTTGGATAATATTGGCTTGAATATATTAGGGGCACCTTAGATCCTGATCATATTAACATCTCATTTCCTATGCCTTTCGGCCATGTTTTCATTTGCAATGATTCCTTTCTCAACTATTCACAAAATCTTACAAGCTAGAATGTATAGCATTGTCCACTACCCCCTTTCACTAAAAAATAATATGTAATGGGCATGTACAACCTTTTATGTAATGGCTCACTATGTGATCAACCTGAAAATATTGCTTATTAAGTATCTGATGTTTCACCTTTCGGTTTTGATCATGATAATGACAACCTCCTAGATGACATTACTTGATCCCTTTTATCATCACACATTTAGGGTACATCATACTTATTTCTCCCCTCATTACATCAAAATTTGTCTTATATTATCATCATTTCACATCTAGTTCCTCACACAAAGATACACATCTTGATACATTAGTATTGTCATTACCCGATGACACACTCTTGTGATTTAGTTCACACTTGAATACGAGGGTCATTCAAGAGCATTAAAGAATCCATTATATCATCCACACAAGGGCAAGGGAATGCAATATTCTACATACACTTCATAGGAGGGGAAGTTCATTCTATTCTATGCACACATCTATTACATGTATTTACACCTAGTTACGTGCTTGATATCAAGTGCGACACACAAAAGAGCAACCTAGGGCATAATTCCACACACACACCTAGAAATACATTGGGTCTGAAATGTAGTACAATACTCATTTGTTAGTTCAATCATTTGACAATTGAGGACAATCGAACCCTCACTTGCATTCTTTTCTTTTTAGGATTTAATGCTCTCTTGAGGGTTTTGCATGTCAATCTTTCATTGCATGTTATGAGCGACATCGACGATCATTGTTTGACATACTAGCGAACAAAGTAAAAGGACATAAAACATCTCGTGGCCCTATGCGGAGGTTTTCTAAGGGTTTTAGTAGTCACAGGTGCCTAGGGTAGGTCCAAGGCACCCACAGTCCACTGTGCCCCTTTCCATGTACCCCAATCTAGGAAGATCGTCATCTCACACATTTTTCTAGGGATTTGTGTGAATCTTCTACCTTTATATCCATCTAGTCAATACTTTGGCATAGTTTAAATTTGGTTGCAATTCATCTAATTCATTCTATCCCTTCTTTGTAAATAGGGTTTCATACTTTCTAGCTTAATTTTCTTGGGTCTATTTTGTACTTAATTGTTTATTTATTTACTACTACAATAACAATCAGATTTAGGCATTTATTTCCATATTTTCTTAATCAAGTGATGTAGATACAAGTACCATTGCAAGTACTTTTACAAGTTCCAAAATAGGGTCCATTACAAGTACCCTTACGATATAGGTCTTGTTGTCACTAGTATAAATTCCACTAATTCCACCGAGGCCACCTAGTCTAGGAGGAGGAGCCATAGGAGAAGGAGGAGATGAGATGGAGGGGGTTATGGATAGGTATATATAGGGGAATAGAGTGTGTGGCACCAAGGTACATAGGTACATTCGTAGATACATATATTAGCTCTAGGGTTGTCGGTTGTTGAGCTTTTAACACAACGAGTCATTACACGAGAGGTATTTAGTTGTTATATAGAGAGATGTTGCATTCATTACTATGTAGGCCATACATAGCCAAATAGATTAGAGGAATAATGATAGAGACATCTTAAGACAATAGCTAAAATAGTGTATGATAGAGAGGGGCCATCTTTCTATACGATTGCGATAAGTGATAAGTGAGAGGGATGTCGCACACTATGTGGTAGAGGCAGGGGTATGAGTGATGTACTGTAAGATGTTATTGTAGCATCATAAGAGGTAGGTTACTACTACGCATTATATGAGGAAACCATCCCTAGGGGCCAAAGAGCTCAAGATATAGAAAAATGGTAGGTAGCCAATCTACTAGATCACGAAGTCTTTCTAGGTCAAATAGATCGGTGCGGATGCCACCAACGAGAGGTGGTGATGAGATTCCAAGAAGCCCCAGCATGGGAGATATTTTGGATGACTCACCTTTGATGATATGTATGTATGTGTGTTTCTATATATATAGTAAATGCCTCATGATGAAGGCATATTTTGCTAGATCGATGCCCTTGGTAGCATGTTGACATGTATATGAATTTTTTGATATCATGTATATGGGCATTGTTTGATGATATGTATTATATTTGTAATGTATTCATGACATATGGTCATTTGACATGACATATGGTGATGAGATGTGTGGTTTTATTTGATGTTCTATATAGATGATGTCATGATGATTGAGATTTTATTTATCATGGATGTTTGTGATGTTATATGTTAACAAAGATGTCAATAAATTAATTACAACTAGCTAAAGGCACAAACACAAAAGAAGTGTATAACAAACCCAATTATACTCAATAAAAGGAATATACACCATGGTTATTAATAAACCAGGGATGATAACATAATACATGTAGTTGGATGAAAAACATGAAATAGATACGTCAAACAAACCCAATATGAAAAGGAATTGACTAAACCAAAGTTATAAATGAAATAAGATGTGGACAACATAATTGTAATTGATCCACAATAAAGATTTTAAAAGCACAAAAAACCCCATATACATGGAAATGTGATAAACACCTTGATTAAAAATAAGTGAAGATGCTTACAAAGATGTGTAATAGGTCCCAAAAATGGAGATACACTTTTGAAAATAGATCAAAATACAAAGAAAAATGAGCCAAGATAAGGATAGGTTACTAACAATTTACGAAAATGACAAAGAAGACTGACACACAAGCCTAATATACATGGATAAATAATTACACCAAGTCTAATAAAGATCCAAAATGATTAGCAAGGTATTAGCAAATGGTCTAAAACAAGAAAAAATTGAATATCAAACCCAATATATGTAAGGAAAAGTGAATACACCAAGGCTAAGAATGAACCCAACTAATAAAAAGATACCATATATTGGTGAAAAACATGAAAAAGATTCCATACAAGCCCTACACACAATATAAACAAACCAAGGTTATATACAAACCAAAATATTGACATGATCACATGCACTAATTCAACATACAAAAACAATGTAATACAATTGTGTAATATCAACATCTAACTAAACCCCTAATGTGTTCCAAAAGTGATGAATAAACATATGTGAATGCCCCCAAACAAGGATACTTGACATGCAAGGGGATTAGATTGGATGAAGAGTAGAGTTAAGTAACTCCTCATTACACTCTTATTAGATCATGTTTGAAGTTTGATCTGAAATTGGATTGGGCCATTTCCCCCAAACAAGGATATTGACATACAAAAGAAACAATGAAAGGGAATATTTCCCTAAGAAAGGATGCATACAAAGGTTTTATTGATTTTATTGCCCCAAGAAATGATACATGCCAAGGGTAAGCAAAGTAATAATCATAGGATAAAGTAGAACTATCATTAGGATTATAGTCAAATGGAAATATTGTTTAACTATGTTGACAATCACTAAGTTTTTGTGAAACATTTTCTAAATTTCTGTGGTTTTTATTATTTTGATTTTTTATTTTAACTGATTTTATATTATTTTGAGATTTTGACTTGTTTTATTCATACACGCACCAACAAAAAGGGAAGGTGTCGCTAAATTGTGTTAACATGGCACAAATGAATAAGCCTAGTGAATACCAAAGAATGGAATATAATGAAAGTGTACAAACATGACTAACGGAGAATGAGATTCATATCATAACTATGAGGAATAAACAACATAAGGAGGTTTGAAAAGATGTAATGAATGGAATATGGAAAGGGTGTGGAATAAGTGATTGTGTTATCATGCCCCTAGCATTAGGGATACGCTTAGACGATTAAGGAGGATAACTTCTTCATATGAACCACATTCATGGGCTCTTTATCATCTTCACCAAATAATTTATATGCTCTATATCCAAACTTAGAATTTACAATATAGGGTTACAAAAATTGATTAACTAAAATTAACTAATATGTGTGGACTAATAGTAGTTAATCCAATCTAGAACGATATGCAAATATAGTAGATAAATGTAGTAAATAAATATGGAAATGTTAAACCCTAAATTACAAGGAGAGTTAAAATGAACTCATATGATTAATGGAGCTTGTTGGATTTTGTTTTATAAGTGACTTGAGAAACAAGAGGCAAGAACGATTATGTAGAGGTCCTAAAAAGTACCGATTTGGAATAATTCTCTGGGCGAGGGCACCTGGGCTCTCGGTTTGTAGAATAAGTGCCACAGTCATGTAAAAGGTGCGGAACTAAGTTTCACAGTCCGAAGGTGGTCTAAAACCCTCGTTGTGTGTCGTATCAGACTCATTGTATTACACCAGCTTTCACTAATAATCCAAGATGAAAGAAAGGCCTGCAAAAGACCACAAGAAGTATATAACCCTTAAAAAAGAAGAATGTAAATGAATGGGTCTTACTTGATCTTAGTTGCCACAACATTGAGCTTACAAACTGAGTGTTGCACTAAATTTCAGACCCAAATATAGTTCTAGTGTGTGTGTGCATCATGTGCCCTAGGTGGTCTTATTCTAGTCACACTTTGTAAAGTAGTGAGCAATAACTAGATGTAGAATGTAGTGGAATGGTGTATGAAACATAATATAATTCCTCCCCCTATGCTTGTGTGATGAAGATGAACCAACCTTGTCCTATGTGATGGAGTTAATGGATGTAAATGATATCCAAATGGATGCAATTGTAGGTGGATGATAGTATTAACTAATTATTGGTCCCTCATTATGGTCTCATAACTTTATATTTATAGGTTTCTCTTGATATAATTTAGTAATTAACCCCAAAAATGCCAACCACTAAAAATATAAGAAGATAAAACAACTAAAAAGTGCCCAAAAGTGGTGGGAAAGTTTAAAAAGGATTGGAACACCCTTGAGGGACCAGGGTGCCCATGGGCACCCTAGTACTAGCCTAGGCACCCCACTAAAGACTAAAATAATGCAAAATGACTGAAGCCGATTGACTAGGCATGATACTAAGTAGAGGTTGGGAATGAAAAAATAAAATAAAATAAGATGGCCAAAAGATGGGGGTTAATTAGTACTTTCTTCACTCAAAACCTTCTAAATAGTAGTATGAGACCGGGACTAAATAATTTCTAAAGTGCATGATTTTGTGACTACATTTTCCCCACATTATGTTGGTGAGCAAAAATCTTAGTATCATAAAGTAGATAGAGATGCGTACCTGATGTCCATGAAGATTGTAGTAGAAAACACGTTGATGGAATAGAAAAAGCATGGAATGACAAAAAGATGATGGAGCGTGGAAACTAAAGATGAAAAAGTGCAAAAAGTGATGAGAGTGAACCTAGGGTGGAACACGTGTGTAGCTAGTGATGTACTTGCATAGTTAGTAAGGTGTGTCTTGCCACAAAATGTTGTAGTAGTAGTAGTTGTTGTTGTTGTTTTTGTTTCCCCTATTTGACTACTTTTTTCTCATATGGCCGGACACTGAAGGAGAAAATGATCAAGTAGTCAAAAATGTATGTATGTATGTGTAAAAATGCAATGTAAAATACACATGTACAAGTAAGTAAGCTGTAAAATAAGCAAATAAAAAGTGTAAATGGAACATGTACACCTGATCCATGTTGAGAAAGAGAGTGTTGAAGGATATCCATACAATGGGGTTTTTGGGTGATCCGAATAGAAGAAGTATAAGGAATTTATTATATCCTCCAACATTTAACAAATTCCTTGAATATGTGGAAGAGATTTTATACGTCCTAGTTTTTGATCGACGCCATTGGATAGCGAAGAAGTATAGGGAGGAATTTAGTTATATCCTCCAACATTTAACAAATTCCTTGAATATGTGTGAAGAGATCTTTATACGTCCTAGTTTTTGGGTGATCTGATGCCATTGCCTAAAGAAGTATAGGGATGAATTCTGTTATATCCTCCAACCTTGAATTGCTTCCTAGAATGCTAAGGACAACCATGTCTTGTAAAAGCCATTGTGTATGTGATTCATAGGATGGTCTCGAACCCACTTGTTGTATGCAACCCATAATTCCAAGGGTGGAAAGTGCACGAATCCGAACTGGTGCAAATGTGTTGTGTAGTATGTAAAAACCCCAAATGATTCCCCCTCTTTGGGGGCACATGTGATGTCACAGATAAAATAATATGGCCCTAAAAGAGGACCAACCGCATGTACTCTAAAACTCTACCCTGCGGGGGGAATGGAAATGTCCTTGGTAGAAACCAAGGAATACACAAACAATAGGCTAGCCAAAGACAAGTGTTAGTATGAAAAATCATGCATGTAGAAGACAATGTGTAAGCTACTCAAAAAGTGTAAAATATATCAAGCAAAGTATTAATGTAAACATGCAAGAAGACAAGTAAGCCGCACAAAGTGGGTTGTAAACATGGGATATCTCTCACGATGTCGCAAGGCCATCATGACCACAAACAAACAAACAAGTGTGCACACCAAACATAGGGCAAGGCCTCAGTAAACAAGGGAAAACAATAACATGCAATGTATCAAACAAGTATGGAATAAAATATCCATGCATAACAAATAATGCACATGAAGTTAGCATGTTAGAAAGATACCTAGTATGTCAAAAGTGTGTATAACCAAGTAATGTAAAGTGATAAGTACAAAATGAAACAATAGAACCTCATGAGATATGAATGTGGATGCCCCCAATGAACAATGTAGGAAGGGTAGAAGGTGAGCATCCATGATGCGTGTAAGAGACTTGTATCTTCGATCACAACTAGAAAAATACATGAACATGCATGTGTGGATGATATAGAGAAACGGCATGCAAGTAATCAAACTAGCATGTGTAATAAAGTGACCATGAATGATCAAAAGAAAACAAGAGTAAAAGGAATCATAATGTAGTATGTTTTGGATGGATGAAATGTAATACAAGATGGATGCTAGGATCTATACACCCCCACTGAGTGAATGGAAATGTATGCAGGTGAGGTTTATTTAATTTTCCCCCTCAAAGAAATAAGAATGAACCATAAACAAGAATGCGTCATCAAGAAATGGTCAAATAGTGTGTGTTGTGTCTAGCACGTTGTGATGAATATGTATGTGTAGTGATGATGATATGCAACATATAGAAGAGATGTGTGTGAACCTTATATCTTAAGCGTATATCACAAAAAAATAAATGTATGAGTGATGATTTATCCCTAAATCATGTATCACTACAAGATGAATAATAGGGAGTGGTGATGTAGCCTAAAGCGTATACCACTACAAGATGATAGATTAAATGATGATTTAGCATATAGCATGTGTCAATATCCTAGAAATGTCACATGATGAAAGGTGGAATGATAAATGTGTGATGAATGTAAGGTCCATTTGATTTGTAAACCCTCGATAGTCGAGTATGGACCGAGGAACTAAAGTGCATCATAGGGTAGTGAGTGCAACACATAGAAGATGATGTAGTATATGTAAGGATGAAATATGACCATGTGATGAGTGGAATGTGTAACTACATGATGTGTTTAACGGAATAAAGATGTGTAGAATGTGTAAAGTATAATGTATAGAGTGGTATGTAATGTATGTAGGTAGACTAGAAATGTAGTATGTAGGATGATGTAATGCTAGACTCATATGTGGTGAATACTAGTATAGTATGTAGAATATGTGTGATATGGAGATGCGCAGTGTATGATGTAAGGCATATGCCGCAAGATGAAGTGTAGTGACACTATGTATAGAATATGATGTAATATGTGTAGATAGCCTAATAATGTAGGTAATGTGTAAGATGAATAGGATGTAACGCCAAAGTTGTGGATAATAGAAGCATGATATATATATATATATATATATATATATATGATGAATATTATGATGTATGGTGTGTGATGTGTGAATATATGTAGCATTTAGGTCCTATTTTCAGTGTGTGTGGGGTTCATGTGTAGTAAGCCCTCAACAATCAAGTGTGAACTAAAGCACAAGAGTGTGTCATCAGGTATTGATGATTCTAAAATGTGGAATGAATGTGCCTATGTGAGAATATTGATGTATGATAATGCTAGTATGATAGATGTGTGGAATCTTAGTATGAGAAGGTGGATATTTTTTGAATTTTTATGTCCCCCAAGTGTGTAAGATTAGGCATGTAATCATGTAATTTCATCTAGAAGATCATTGGTCTTAGGATCATAGTCGAATGTATAAGCATTAGTGACTTGATAAAATATAGTGCTTGGTTGATCATGTAATGATCCATTGAGGCATAAGTTATACATACCCATATCATACTCCTAATTGGTGAATGGAGGAAGTGGAAAACCGTGTGCATACCACCGGGTGAGATTTTGTGTGTATCCTAGGAAAGAACTATTACAGATGAAAATGTGTCCAAAAGGCATAGGAAATGAAATGTCTATATGACTAGGATCTAATGTGCCCCTAATATAAGTAAGCCAAGACTCTCCTAATGTGAGTGGAGAAGAGTGAGGGGTACGTGATAAGTAGACCGTAAGATGAAAGACATGTAAACCATAAGCATCGGTAATAGTGATAAAGCCATAGTAGAGACGAGGATCATGAGTAGGAGGATGAAGTTCCTTAAAAGAAAAAAGCCAAACCATCATGTGAACATATAGTGACATTGAGTGTATGGTTAAATAGAATGTGTTCCTAATATGAGTCATTCATGAAGAGCAAGAAAATAAATGGTCAGCGTGTTAATGTGGATGATATAGGTGAAGGTGCGGGTGATAAAGTGACATTCATGGACTGGAAAAGCCCTTGATATGGAATCATAGCAATAGTAGTAGCATGTGGCACAAAATAAATTACATCTATCACACAAATGGTACCATCAAGTGGTGGTAAGTGAGGTGGTTCTTCAATAGGTTGGGGCTCATTCTCATAATATATGTGCATGGAATAGGAAGACTAGTTTTAGGATCTTGATCACAATCTTGGAATGGATCGTGATCACAAAAATTGTGTTTTCAATGCTTTCATGAAAGAATTTTACACAATTATTTATAATAGAGGTGAAAACTTGCATGGCATGAAGCCATGGCCTACTAAGTAGATAGTTGTAGGAAACTGGGAAATCAACAACAAAAAAGACAGTGTGGATAGTCTTTGGACTAATAGTGATAGGAAATGTAATGTGACCGAGACATGGATGGAAAAAACCATCATAAGCACATAATGAAATATTAGATGGACTTATGTCATGAGCGGAAATACCTAAAGCTTCAAGGAATGACATAGGACACAGGTTAATTTCAGATCCATTATCAATCAAAGTACACTTAACAACTACATTATGAATATGACATATGATATGTAGAGGTGGGTCATTATCAAAAGTATGAACATCAAAAAGGAAGGTTAGACTTGAATACTATGTGGTAATAGAATGCATTGAAAAATGCTTGATAAACCGAGTCTAGATGCATGTACGTCATTTTAGCGAATGCGAGTAGTAGTAAGAAAATTATGGAGTCTATGAAGTAAATCAGGATTTATAAGTAAATAGTCATTGATTGAGACAATCATGATCACAAAACCCTAAGATGACAAGCATTGAATGAAGAACCTAACTTGCATGGCATGAAGCCATGTACTACTAAGTAGACAGTTGTAGGAAACTAGGAAAACAACAACAACAAAAATAGTGTGGATAGTCTTTGGAATAATAGTGATAGGAAATGTAACATGACCGAGACATGGATGGAAAAAACCATCATAAGCACATAATGAAACACTAGATGGACTTATGTCATGAGTGGAAAGACCTAATGCTTCAAGGAATGACATAGGACACAAGTTAAGTTCAGGTCCATTATCAATCAAAGTACACTTAACAACTACATTATGAATATGACATATGATATGCATCAATCAAAAGTATGAACATCAACAAGAAGGTTAGACTTGAATACTATGTGGTAAGAGAATGCATTGGAAAATGCTTGATAAACCAAGTCTAGATGCATGTCAGCATGAATGCAAGTAGTAGTAAGAAAATTATGGAGTATATGAAGTAAATTAGGATTTATAAGCAAATAGTCATTGATTGAGACACTCATGATCACAAAACCCTAGGATGACAAGCATTGAATGAAGAAGCTATAAGCGTGAATGATTGAGTTGGATTAACCAAAATGATTAACTAAAATTAACTAATATATGTGGGATAATAGTAGTTGATCTAATCTAGAATGAAATTCAAATACAAAAGAAATAAATGTAGTGAATAAATATGGAAATGACCTAAGCAACTATAAAAATGGAAATGATAAATCCTAAAGTGCAAAGAGAGTTAGAATGAACTTAGCTGATTAAAGGGGCTCATAGATTGTGTCACATAAGTGACTGGAGAAACTGGAGGCGGGAATGACCGTGTAGAGGTCTTAAAAGGACACATATGGAATGATTCTCTAGAATGGGGCACATGGAGAAGGATCGGGGCACTTCATGGGCACTTTGGTCTACAGGATGGGCAACCTAGTCTGTGCAAAAGGTCTAGAACTGAGTTTCACAAGTTTGGTAGATGGTTAAAAACCTCATTGTGTGTCACATCATATTTTCTACACTATCAATCATTATTGATAATCCAAGATGAAAGAAATACCTGCAAAAGACCACAAGAAGTATCAAACCCTTAAAAAGGGAAGAATTCAAATGAATGGGTTAGACTAACCTCATCTACCACAATAGTGGGCTTACTAAATGAGCGTTGCACTACATTTCAAACCCAAATGTAGTTTTGGTGTGTGTGTGCATCATGTGCCCTAGGTGCTCTTGTGTCAGTCACACTTTGTGAAGTAGTAAGCAATAAATAGATGTACAATGTAGTAGAATGGTGCATGAATTAGAATAGAATCCCTCCCCCTGATTGTGTGAAACAAATGAACCATCCTTTTCCTATTTGATGGAGCATGAAACTCTAGGTGGATGATAATAGTGACTAGTGCTCGGTCCCTTATTATGGTCTCATAACTTTATATTTATAGAGTTCTCTTGATCTAATTTTGTAATTAACCTCAAAATGGCTAACCACCAAAAAGATAAGAATATGAAATGGCTAGAAAGTGCCCAAAAAGTGGTGAGAAAGTTTTAAAAGGATCGGGGTGCCTCTAGAGGACTTGGTCACCCATGAGCACCCCAAGATTAGCTTGGGCGACCTAGTCAAGGCTAAAATAACGTGAAATAAAAGAATATTATTGGTTATGCGGGTGTAAGAGGTTTGGAATGATGAAAGAAAATAAAATAAGATGGCCAAAATATGGGGGTTAATTAGTACTTTCTTCACTCCAAAAACTTCTAAATAGTAGTATGAGAGCAGGACTAAATAATGTCTAAAGTGCATGATTTTGTGACTACACCAATTAGGTTTGAACTTTCCTATTTTTCACGCTCTTTTGTAGTATTATTTTGATTCTATTTAATC
This sequence comes from Taxus wallichiana var. yunnanensis, assembly GCA_018340775.1. Lineage (NCBI taxonomy): Eukaryota > Viridiplantae > Streptophyta > Pinopsida > Cupressales > Taxaceae > Taxus > Taxus wallichiana. The sequence continues at coordinate 861,929,710 of CM031234.1, forward strand.
ACGAGGTCATCGATATCAAAATTTCTTGGTTTAATCCTTTTATTATAGCTACGATGAAGAAGATTCAAATATAATTTTAAGTGATCCAAGGCATAAACACACCTCTCATATAAGAGCTCTAGTTCTAAAAAGGCACTTAATGGTAATCTTATTCATGCATAAGATGTTGTAATGATATTCCTTGCAGAGGGAAGGGAATTAAACTTCTATGGGTAATATAGCTTCAGAACCATATATGAGTGAGAAGGGAGTGGCTCTAGTTGGAGTGTGGAATGAGGTTTGATAAGCCTAGAGGGTGGGATACAATTGTGTGTGCTAATTTCAACCATGTTTATCAATAGTATTTTATGATTTTATCATTTTCTTAGAATCTTTGGATTGGCCATGGTATTGTGAGTAATATGAAGTTGCCCATTGTAGGTGGATATGGAATTTTTAGCTAACGCTTTGAAATTTGTATTTTTGTCTTCAACAAGAGATGTAGGGATCCCAAAGTGGCAAATGATGTGGTTAAAGATGAATTTGGAAATATTTGACCCAGTGATGTAGGTGAGAGGCATGGCCTCTATCCACTTGGTAAAATATTTTGTGGTGGTGATTATGAAGGTGTGATCATCAAAGGATGTGGGCTTGATTTCCCTACTAAGTCAAATCCCAATTTAGTAAAAGGTTAGGGTGAAGTGATAGATTGGAGGGCTTGTGAGGGTGCATGAATAAGATTACCAAACTATTGACATGCTTAGGATTTCTTGAAAAATATACATACATCTAATTCCATAGTGGGCCAATAATAACCCATGCATGCATTATATCTTTTTCTATCTAATACCATGTCACTTTGATGCTTAGTATTCGATACAACTTAAGAGAGTCCCACATAATAGAGATTATGAGGAAAGCTTGGAAGAATTATTGGAATTTATGTGTGAGGATAGGTTTTGTCTTTGAAGGATTTAGGACTAAAAAATTTCACACACCATGGTGGAATCTATTGTTGTGAAATTTATTTTAGATACCATATAGGATGGTAAAGTCATATTTTTTTTGTCCCATCCCACCTAACAACACCTGTAGCCATTCCCCTATTGTGTCACACACTTAGTTTTTTACATGCTCTCTTGCTCACAACCTAGGATCTTGACAAAAATCCTATTTTTCAACATATGGATAAAATGGAATAATAAAGAGATGAGACCACACCATTAGATTAAAAAGGATATTTCTAGTCAATATCATATAAACCATTTCATTTAAAAATTCCATCTTCTTGAAGTTAGCTCACACCCCCGATGATCCTAAAATCATGTACTATAGATCCCATTTTTTAATCATTTTTACAATTTTTGAGAGGTAAAGCTCTTTGAGGCCTAAGTAGTTGTGACATCCTCGAGCTTTCTAGGATAAAAAAAAACTCCATCCACTAGCCAGAGTGTCAGCAATTTTTGCACCAATTTAACAAAATAGTGCAGTATGAAGACATCCCCTGAGCTTCGAGGAAGTGATTACCTATTTTTTTATTTTAGATACCTAGGATTTGGTGCATACCAGATTAAAAGGATATTTCTAAATAAAAAAATTTCCCCACCCCATTTGGTCCCCAAAAAGCCCTTCACTCGCTTTTCTAGGATGACCATCCACTAGGAGAGTGCTCAAAATATTTGGTGCTCTTTTTCGCGATTTGGTTAAGCCCCCAAGGCTCCATTTCCTAGCCCACGCTCCATGCAATCACGCTTCACAACTTTTCAAGCCATGGTGAGGGAGAATTTATGTGTCCGATGTGTACAAATTATTTGGGATGGTTGGGAAACAAAAATCCACATCCCTCCCATTTAATCTCTTGGTCACCCATATGCCCCTGTGAAGTTACTTTAAAGTGCTTTTTCAAGCCCTCTCTCATCCCAATGATAAATCGCGTTGTGACAAGTGTACCAATGGGGATGGGGCACACTATTTTTCACCAAGTGTATCAAAAATTTATCGTAAGTGGTGAAAACAATTTTGGCACTCCACAATGCATCAAAATATTTAAAAAATCTAATTTTTGGGTTCTCACTAGTTGTTACCATTCTTCCCGCACACAGGTATAGGTTTTCTCCAACAAATGGAATCTCTTCCTCTTTTCCATTGTTGATACTACTAAAACCTTTCCACCACCTCCAAAATCATTTGTCAAATATTCAATGTTTTTTCAATGTGAAGAATGAATAGTTTAAAGAAAACTCCAAGATCAAGAGTTTTCAAAACCCTAAGGCACATAAACGAAGAATTGCTCATATTTCCCAAACCGTGCATCGCCTCCCTATGAAATTTTCATCAAATATAACTTATAAAAACTCCTTGGGAAGAAAAAAACAACAATCTTTGATACATTCCATATTTTTAAAACATCCATTCAAAAATTTATGCCCTAAAAAGCTCTTTCTCCATTTTCCACCAAACCGTGCAACAAACTCGACCGAAAAATGTGAAAAAAACATCTAAAGAGAAACCCATAAATAATCCATAATTTTCTTGTCAATCGACACAAAGTGAATTTAATATTCTAAAATTATCAAGTGTCATTGGTTCATAATTTCCATTTTTAGTAAGTTTCTAAAATGACAAACTCTTGCGAGAAAGAACAAACACCTTGACCCCAAGGCATCAAAAAAGCACATGATTACATGATGTGGGAAAATCCTCTAAAAATGGATGGATAAAATCATCGAGTAAGGAAAGGCATTGTTTTTGACATCATTTCTCTCATCCAATATGCTCGTGCAACATTGTTTGAAGTAAACAAAATGGAGGAGGAGTTTGCAAAAGATGTCGATCACTTAGATGAGATACTCCCACGAGTATCCAAAATGAGTTCTTTTGAATCTCATGCCCTCATTAGTAAGGGAGTGTTTATATCAACTACCAAGGACTTGTCTCAAGTTTGGATCCACATCCTATATGCATGGCATGCAATGTTCAAAAATGCCATATCCAAATTGGACTCCCATGAGTATCAAGTCTCTGGAATCTTGAATGAAGTATAACATTGTGTTCAATTTGAGTTCCCCCCACTCACTAAATAATCATCATAAGAGGAACTCATCATTTCATTACAGGAGATGGTAAAAAATGAGTTAGGTGACCCTCTTTCCTTCAACAAAAACAATTTAGAGTCCCTAGCTGGTATCTTAAGTTACTATTTCACCGATTCTTAGAGTGTTTCTTTGAAGTATTGACGAAACAGATAGGGTAACGGGCATAGGAGGAGTACCTATTGAAATGTTGGTTGTTGATTTGTTGCATGCATGTGACTTTTGAATTCACAACTGAATGTGAGAGCTTCCTTTTGGCTAGGAGGAACTACCTGTAATGGAAAGCAAGACCACCAGAAAGAATTAAACAATATGTGTAGTGAACTGCCTAGCGTGTGCTAGATCTCGGGAAGTGTGATACTTCCTAGATAGTTGTCAATCCACTATTTAAAACAATTTAATGCAGGTAATAAAGTAAATCCTATTGTAATTTGAAATGATTTAGGTATCTCACTTAAAACACAATAAGAAAGATCTGATCTAACAGGCTAGGTTAGAATAGGATCCGAAGGGCAAATAACTGGTTCTAGATCTCTGCAGGTCTGACAGAGGTCTCAGGTAGATCACAGGTGAATGAGGGTGATGTAGAATTAGGTGAATAATTTACGAGTTCTGAGTTGTATGGGAAAATATAGAGATTGATGCCGGTTAAGGATGACCGACAATGTTGGGTGTAACCGCACCGATTCTTGTGGAAAATTAGGGAATGCCACAAAATGAGTTTTGGGTCTCCTCTATGATTACACAAAGGAATTTGGTTGGTTGAAATGAGGTATTGGGTGGTTTGGGTGGGATTTGGTGAGGTTTTAATAGGTATATGGAGGGGTGAGTATTAATGGAGGTCTGTGGGTGGCTAGAGAGAACAAAGGGTGACAATATAATGATGAAATGAAATGAACCAGAGGAGTATAACATTTTACTTACTTGGATTTTGTAACCGACACTGTGAGTGAGAGAGGAAGGTGCTTGGTAAGAGGTTTAAGGCTGCATATGATCACCAATCATAGGAGATCTTCTGCATGGGATGCATGTGCATTCCTTTTTGCTTGGTTGGATCAAATCCTTGCTGGGGGTGAGTGCAGGAGAAAATGTTTGATCTCCTTCCTTGCATGCATGTTCTCACTGAAATTCATTCTCAGAAGATGCAATATCTCTCAAGGATGTGCTAATGTTCACCAACCTTTTCCAAGCCTTGAAATAAGGTTGTTTTAGGGGTTTAAAGGTGACCGATGGTGGTTCCTACTTAACTCAAATGGTTAGCGTCGGTTAGGGTGAGATTTCCTAGGTTTAATAAACTAGGAGATCCTCTTGATTTTCTTAGATTTCATGTCATTAACCCATGGATTAGACTAGGAGCTTCTTGTAAGCATGCCAGAATGTGGTTAGAGAGAATGTAGGCATTGATATTTAGGGTTTGGGTAAGTCTTAGTTAGTTATGGTAACTTACTAAGAATAGGTCTTAGGGTGAGGTGGCTAGATGAGGTGTCTAGGTGAGGTGTATGTGTGGATATTATCTAAATTAAGATATTTAAATAATAAATATGGTGAGGATAATGAATTAATTTAATTAAATTAATTAAATTAATATTAGTGGGGTGAAGGGGGCCATGGCTAGGTTAATGTGATGAAGGGTGTTTATTTGTCGAGGGACCAAAGGGGAGTGTGACCTAATTTTAGTGTCTACATTTTTCCCCTTTTTGTTGTGTAGCTTGTATTGGTAAGTGATGCTAACAAAAATAAGATGTGGTTGCCCCATGTGTGGGTGAAGGTGATCCCCCTCAAACTAGGAATTGACGAGGACGAAGGCAGAATCGGTGAGTGGTTTGATAAAAGGGTAAATGTGAGAAAGGGGAAGGTGGTTAACTGGGGAAAAAAGGGTTAAGGTCTACTCAGGGAAATCTAGGTAATGGGTCAGGGTCAAAGGTAGCAACATTCAAACGCACGCACATGTATAAACTGCAACACGCTACCAGGTTGAAGAGCAGACAAACTCTACATTGTCTAAGGTCAATAGGTTTATCCAAACAAGGTGGAAGTGATTCCGTTATCCAAGGTATAGGATATGGTCAAGAAAAAAATGTAGGTTAGGTGTAGGAATGTTTAAGTATGTTTCGGTACACCAAAGGTAAGGTGAGGATAAACGGTCACGGCAATAGGCTAGGTAAGGTCATTAGATCAATCAACACAGGTAATAGTGCCGCAAGGTATAGCGAACACATGAGGTCAAAGGTCACTAGCGATGGTCCAGGTCCAAATATCTAGGTCATGGCATAGGTAGGGCTGAGGTATGGGTAAAATGATGAGTCCCCAAAGGAGGAAAAGGGTAGGTAGGCAATGAGGAGGTCCAGAGGGTTAGGTAAATGGTCAGTGTAAAGGTTAGGTGGGGTAAATGGGCAGGGTGAAGGTTGGGTGAGGTAAATAAAGGAAGGAGGGGTAGGTTAGAGGGTAAAATGTAGGGCAATATGCAAGTGAGTGTGACTGATGCCGGTCAAGGGTAACCGACGTCGGTATAGGTCAACCGACCATGGTAAGGTAGGGCACGCGATCGATGCTAGTGAAGGGTAAACCGGTGTTGGTTAGGTCGGGTTTGTTATAAAAAAATCCATGTTTTTGTTATTCATTTGTCATTTAGCTAAGTGAGAAAATCAAAAAAGAGAGAAAAGGGAGAAAAGTGTCCAGACGAAATGGAGCATTGAGTTGGCGGTGTGAACAGTGGGTGATTGGTTGGTGAGAAGTGGGTCCACAAGATCAGTGTGAGTGATTTGATTTGGTTGTGGGTAGTGATTTGGTGATGGCAGAGGTTGGAGAGGGATCAAGTGGGCCACCGGTGTAGAACCGACATGCCACCAAGACGACAATAGCATGATGAGGTAAGCGTCCAATGCTAGGTGTATTTTGTTAAATAGATTAAGTGATTTACAAATTGTGGTTGTAGTTTTGGTGTTTGGTTTTTTCGGTGTGGGAAAAGAATAAAATTTGGGAATGGGGGAAAAGTGGGTAAAATAGGAATGGGGAGGAAATAAATGGGAGAGGAGGGGATGGGATGAGGTGTAAGGGAGGATTAGGTAATTTCTAGTGGGTAAAAGGGGCAAAAGGGGGAGGTGATAGGTGATAGGGATTCTACACTAGATCGAGTCGGGTTTGTTTGTTGATTGAGTCAGGTGGCATGGTTGAGTCAAGTCATTTTAGGCATGGTTGAGTCAAGTTGGTTTAGGCATGGTTGAGTCAAGGTCTTAGGCATGGTTGTGTTCAAAGTAAGGGAAATTATGATTTATTATTTTATGCAATGAATGATAATATGGGTCCTATGTGAGATGTGGTATAATCTATGCATAGTGATGATAGAGAAATGGTAGGCATAATAAATGTATGTTGTGATAAGGATTAAAATATGAAGCAACTTGTTATGTACGTGGTTTAATTTCCAATTATGGGTAAAAAAGGAAACTAAGTGAGGTATGATGTAATGTGAGGAACACGGAAGATGAATTGTTGAGGGTAAAGCATGGCCAGCTATCCTCCAGGGGCCCCATGCCCGCGAGTGCTGCCTACATAGTCCCAACGAAAAGGGACCTCAGGCTGATGTAGTTCTCCCATAAGCTAGGGAAGAATATGAGAGGGTGTGAAAATGAGGTGGTAGGTTTTAGGTATGGTGTGGGTTTAGGTTTGTTAGGTGTGGGTGGGTTATAGGTAAAGTAAGATAGGTGATATTGATTGTGGCAAAAGAAGAAAATAGATTACCTCAAAAGTAAGTATCGAGGACCAAGTCCTGTATAAGGTAATCAAAACGTAAACAAGGATGGCTAAAAGAGAAGAGGGGGCAATAAAGCCACCTGATTGGTGAGGATCATACCGAGTAGATCACACCTTGAAAGAGGTGATGAATGTAAGACCCTAAAGACATTGCATGATTGATTGTTCTATGGTGAAAAGTAGTCACATGATCACCAAATGTCATAGTTTCCAAGAAGTCCCTTGAGGCAGTGGGAAATGGGAGTGGGTATGGCTTGAAGGGTGAAAAGTGGGTAATTTTGTATGGTATGAGGTAGCATGTTATTTGGGCAAGAGATCCGAGGTCACAATGGGCAATTCCATGACTAAAAAGTTTTTGTGTTGACTTGTATTTGAGATAGACTGATCGATGCGGGAAGTCTATATGGGATGAAGAAAATTTAAATCCTTGAGGTCTTCATGAAGCTGATCGATGTGGGAAGCTTCGGTTGCTCTCATTTTTTTTTTTGAGTTTTACATAGTTGTCCTTCAAGGGAGCAGTCTATTTACAACAGCAATTGTCGAGAGGAAGATGTCCTTTTGAGGGAGTCATCTTTTGAGTGGAATTTTGACTCAAGGAGTTATATCCCATGTGAGGGATTTGAAGTCATGGACAAGACCAAGGTGGAGAATTAGACCCTTGTTCAAAAGGCAAGGTGAAACGACCATGGGATCTCATCTAAAGGTAGACGAAAAGTATCCATGAGAATCATGTTATGTGCATCATATTGGTACACATATTCAAGAGAAGATAACATGTGACGGGTACTCACATGATTCTTGTTTAATCGTTGGTGAGGTGTATGAAGTGGATAATGCTCAAGGGATGAGCATGGAAAGAGACAAAAGGTGAGGTAGGACTACAAGTTAACAATAGAATGGTCGAAGATACAAGGTGTTAAAGGGCTCAAGTTTGGGTTTACCATCGAGTGAAGATAAATGATAAGCACCTAATCCATAGGTATGAGTCACGATGTATGGTCTAAGCCAATTAGGAGTAAATTTTCTCTGTTTACTTTTTTCTACTTTGGTTATGTGTTGATTTTCTTTCAGGACAAGGTCACCAACTTGGAAGGTTCATTCATGGACACATTTGTCATAGGCACGTTTGATATGTTTTTGGTAAACTTGAAGGTGATCTAGAGCATTAAGATGACATTCATCGAATAAATCTAGTCATGTGTTAAATGGTCCCGACAAAATTCATCATCATTGAGCATGTCATGGATATAAATACAAAGTAAGGGGATCTAAACTTTGAGAGGTAGAATAGCCTCTGTACCGTATACTAGAGAAAATGGTGTGGAAGTGCGAATACTAGTGTGGTATGCCCATAGGGAAAAAGGAATGTGCGTATGCCAATCCTTCCCAGTATCATTAACCACTTTCATAAGAATTTTATTTAAGGTTTTGTTAGTGGATTCAACTTGGCCATTAGTTTTTGGGTAATAAGGTGATGAGAAACTGAGCTGAATGTCGAAGGCATCACAAATTTTTGCAATGTTTTGTTTTTGAATTGTTTTCCATTATCAGTGATGAGGTGATGAGGAACACCAAAATGGAAAATGATGTGATGATTGATGAACTCACATATTTTCTCAAATTTCATGGAGATGAGTGGTATGGCTTCAACCCATTTTGTGTAGTATTCGGTAGCAGTGATGATCCATTGATGGCGCTGGGAAGAATGGGGTTGATCTCTCCGAAAAGATCCAAACCCCATTGAGAGAAGGGCCAAAGGTCACGGGTGACCTATAAGGCGTGACTGGGTGTATGATGAAGATTGGCATGTTGTTGGCATTTTACACAATGTTTGACGTAGTCATAACAATCGAGTTAAGGTTCAGCCAGTAATAGCCTAGGTGAAGAATATGCTTAGCAACAACAAGGCCATTGAAGTGACCTCCACATATGCCATCATGAACCTCCTTAATGGTATAAGGAATTTCAGAACTTGTGAGGCATCGTAAGAGAATACCATCAAAGCCACACTTATAGAGGAGCCCCCATGATGATGTAATGAGAGAATTTTTAAGGAAGGCACGTTGTCCATTACGGGTGAGATCAGGAGGTAAGATGGAGAGAGAAAGATAGAGTATTGTTTATACCAAAGGTCACTCGGGTCTAGGGTAGCGGTTTCGATAGAGTAAACTTCACGTGGTAAATAAGAAGGTGATTGGATTCATTGTATGGTGACAAATATTTTAGAATCGGTGGGTGAAGCAGGTATTTGGGAAGCCAAGTAGGCCATGGTATCTACAAATTTGTTGGTTGAACGTGGGACGGTTTGAAGGATGTAACGGTCAAAAGTGGTCAAAAGTATGTCTACATGATGTTTATATTTTTGAAGTATCTCATTACGGCATTGGTATATACCATTGACTTGGTTTACAACCAATTGAGAATCACCAAAGATGTTGATTGATTTGACATCTAGGGCATAGGCAGCTTGGAGACCTAGTACGAGCACTTCGTATTCGGAAATATTGTTTGTACATTCAAAATCAAGTTTGAAAGACAAAGGCATGGGCTCACCATCAAGTGGAATGAGGATAATACCAGCCCCACCCCCACACTGACACTTGGAACCGTTGAAGAAGAGTGTCATTTGGTAAGGGGGTTCATCCAGGGAAAGGGTAGCAATTGACTCATTTGGAAAGTCAAAATTAGAGGGTTGATCCCCGAAAGAGGTGCGTCAGCCAATTGGTCGGCGATAGCCTAACCCTTGATGGAATTTTGATGAATGAATTCAAGGTCAAGGTCAGCTAAAAGCATAAGCCATCGAGTGGCACGCTGATTTTGATAAGGTTTGGCATACATGAAGTGTAAGGGGTCGGTGTTGGTCACAACATAGGTCTTGTGGTTGAGTAGGTAATGGCAGAGTTTAGTGGCAACAAAAACTAAGGCTAAGAAATTTTTTTGGGATGAGTGTATCGGGTTTCATAATCCAAAAGAGTACAAATTATGTAATAAACCACCTACTCCCTATGTTGTTCATCACGATGAGTGAGCATGGCTCCCAAGGAGTAATCGGTAGCTGGGATGTATAGGTAAAAAGGTTGATCGCCTCTTTAGGCGGAATGAGTACAGTGGTTAGAGAAGGTATTGTTTTAGGGCCTCAAAATGTTTGTGGCAGTCATCATGCCATTTAAAGGAGAAATCCTTCTTGAGTAGATGATGAAATTATTGGCACCGATAAGATAATTGTGAAATGAAATAGAAAATAAACTACAACTTACCTTGCAGGGATATGGAGTTGTTTAAGATTAGTGGGCGGAGGCATTTCTAGAATGGCCTTGAATTTAGCAGGGTCAACTTCTATACCATGTGAGGAAACAATAAATCCCAAGAGCTTTCCTGAGAGAACCATGAAGATACACTTCTTTGGCTGAATTCAACACAATATTTAATAAGGCGGTCAAAAATGGTTTTAAGGAAGACAAGGTGCTCGGAGTGGTGTTTAGATTTGGCCAGGAGATCATCCATGTAATCTTCCAATATGCGATGCATGACATTATGGAAGATGTAAGTCATATCCCATTGATATATGGCACAAGCGTTCTTAAGGCCAAAAGGCATGACTCGATAGTAGAAGGTCCCCCAAGGGTTGATGAACGTGGTTTTGTGTTGATCTTCTGGGGCAAGCAAGATTTGGTTATAACCTAAGAAGCCATCCATGAGCAATAGCATCTCATGACCAGTGGTAAGGTCAACTAGCTGGTCAATACTAGGTAAGGGAAAGTCATCTTTCAGACATGCTAGGTTAAGGTCATAGAAATCCATGCAAATGCAGAGTTCCCCTATCGCATTAGTGACAGGGAACAATGTTAGAAATCCAACAAGGATAATCAATGGGTAAGATGAAGGAAATGGAAAGAAGGCACTGAAGTTCTTCTTTGATGAGAAGGTCAATGCGAGGGTGCATTTTCCTCAGTTTCTATTTGATGGGTTTGGCATCGAGGAATAGTGACGATATTATGGACCACTATGGTGGGGTCAATACCAGGCATGTCTGCATAAGACCAAGTGAAAGCATGGTTATGATCCTTGAGAAAAGAAGTGATGGCTTCCTATTCAACAGCATCTAAAGATTGACCAATCTTTAGGATGTGCAGGTCGTCTTGAGTGTGAATGTTGATCTCGATAGTCGATTCATTCAACATGGTTTATGTCTCAGAGGGTAATGACCGATGAATATATGAGTCTTCTAGCACCAAGGTAGGTGAGTATAGATTCATCATCCTAACATTTAAATACGTTAATTGAAGGTGTATCATCATCAATCATTTCAAGATACAGAAGGGAAGAGTGGAAGGGGCCTCGCCCTCACGTTGATAAGTCAAAGGCCCCAAGGAAATGGTGTTTATGAAAAAAAAGTTAGGAGGGATAGATTTTAGATCCATCGACTCTGTCGGTGATGGTGGTGATGAAGGTGGAGTGGGTGAAGAAGGTGGAGAAGGGCTGATGTCCTTGATGAGTTCAATGTAGGCCTATTTGGTAGGTGGTTCAGGAAAGCCGATACCACTACGGTTGTTATGTTTGTAGGTGGTGCATGGAATAACGGTATGGTGGCCTTGCTCATAAAATCCAAAACCAAAACCTTTCCACGCACATCGATGTAGGAAGGTGTGGGAAAAATGGTGATTGGTGAGAGATTGGAAGTCAACGGAAAATGGGTGGGTTTGTGATGGTGGTTCGGGTGTGTAAGTGGTAGTATCAAGTCCCCCATAGGTGAGACTAGTATGGAGATGAGGAGGACCATAAAGGAGGCATTCTCCTATGTGGTGATCAAAGCAAGGGTGTTGGTGAAGAATTCTATATTCTTGTGGAATAAGGAATGTGTTGAAAATATATAGGTAGTATTCCCCCAGAGTGAGGCATTGAAAAACACCTTCCAAGGGGTCGGTTGTTGGTATGTAGGTAGCTGGAACAGACAATGTGTCATAGGTCGATGCGGAGGTGGGGTTAACGGCTTGGGTAGCTAATGGGTTGGTCATGGAGGTTGTGGCAGTGGTAGGAATGGAGGAGGCATGTGTGGTTGAGGTAGCAGCTATATTGGTAAGCAGAGGTGTAGGTGAAGTGGTGGTGGTCATGGAGGTAGGTGCCTTAATGGGTATGAGCACATCATTGGGTCGGTAAAGCATGTTGCATGTTTTAAAAGGGGATGGATCAGCTGGTAAAACCTACCAGAGGAGAAAAAACCTATGAGGTGAGCTAGGTGCAACGACATTTGGGTGGTGGCATGGCAAGTTCTCTGATGTGAACCATGTTAATTTCAAATCTTGGAGGTGGTTCGAGGAGTTGTGGGGGTGGAGGTTGTGGTTGTTGAGTGGACAAGTGGGGAATGGGTGTTGGTGAGGTAGGGTCCTCATCGAGAAGGTTGTCATTGTCAAAGTTGGCTTCCGAGAGGACACAACTGGATAAGGATGGTTTTCAAGGCCTTACAATTCTCCACATCATGCCCTGGCACATGATGGTAGGCACAAATTTTAGTGTCATCAAACCCTTTTGGCTTGGGTTTGAGGGGGTTGTAAGGTCTGAGTGGCGGTAATGTAATGACAGAAGTCTCAAGGAGGTTGGTTAAAATTTTGGCATAGGACCCTGCTAGTGGGTTGCAATGGGAAGTGAACGTAGGTTTGGGTGTAGGTGCGGTGGATTGTTGAGGAACAGTCCATGCATGAGGAGGAGTGGGTCGAGCCATGGTTTTGGGTGCTGGAGTGGTCTTGGGTGTTGGTCGTGTTTGTCTAGGTAGGGGTATGGTAGATGAATGAGCAGGAGGGTGTGTGGTTGTTTTAACTATCTTATTGGAGGGTAACAAAGTTTTGTTTTTGGGTTGCACCTTCTTAGGTAAAGGTGATATGGGTTTATGAGGTCTAGAAGGAAAAGCAGATGGAGGAAGAGGGTGAGTTACCCATGGGGATAACGGGGGTGTTGTGAAGGTAGATGACGCGGGTCGCACATGGGGTGTGAGGGACAGTGACTGAAGTGTAGTGGGTAGTGAAGAAAAGGGTATTGGAGGTATGGGTGGTAAAGATGTTGCAGGTGTGGGTGTAAATCATGTCGGGCGCTTGGGTAGGTTAGAGGTTTGCGAGGAAGGAGTGGGCTGTTGTGCTTTTGGTTTACTAATGGGTGGAGGTTTCTCGACCACGCTAGGAGGTTGAGGTCCTAAGATGGATGGAAGGGGTGAAGGTGTGACTAGAAAAGCTGGAGTACAAGTTCTATGGGCTTGGTTCTTTGGTTTAGGTGCCGAGTAGGTGTGGTGTTGACTTTGGAGGATGTAGCTAAATCTAGTTTGATAGGTGGATGAGTAAGGCTGGTGGTTGGGGTGACCCCTAAGGTAATGATAGGTTTTGGTGAGGAAGAGGATGTAGGTGTGGGTTTGGGTTTAGATGTAGTTTGGGTTATGGGTAAGGGTGTATGTTGAGTTATGATGGGTGTCATGGAAGGAATGGTGATAGAGGTGGTCATATCCAGTTCGATTGGTCGAAATATTTTTGGGTAGATAGTGGAAGTATCTCATGCATTGAACAGAAGAAAAAAAGTAACCCCAAAGTAAGGCCCTATCCACATGATCTAAGCGATCGGCCAAACATGAGAATGGCACATCTGAAGGTGGAATTGATGAGGACCTAATGGAAATTCTCGTAAAATGTGTCTTAGAGATGGGGAATTGGATAGCTTCAGCTTCTGTGGGTAAGAGAGCTGAAAGTAGGTCTGCAGGGTCTTGGGTAGCTGATGGAGAATGCTCACCAAGAGGTAAGGGTATCTCAACTGGATCTGTGATAGGGTTTGGAGATGATGGGAGCTCCTCTATGGGTGGAGGAGGTAATGGGTGCTCCTCTGTGGGTGGAGGAGGTAATGGGTGCTCCTCTGTGGGTGGAGGAGATGATAGGTGTTCCTCTGTGGGCTGAAGAAGTATTGTGGGTATCGGTTCTCTAAGTGGAGAAGCCAAAGGTGAAATGGTCTCGATGTTAGTGGAAGACTCCTCCATAGGTGATGAAGGAGATGAAAGGTGTTCCTCTATGGGTGGAGGAATAGGTGTGGTGGGTTCTAACGTAGAAGGAGGATTTTGGGCTAGGATTTCCTCTATGGAAGGAATGTGAGGTAATTGGGAGGTGACAGGTACATCATTAAAAATAGCATGAACCTCATGGGTATGGGTATCATGAGTTGAGGCCTCACCGGTTTGATCAGATGAAGGGGCATGATTAGGAAATGGTTTCTTGAAGATGTGTAGGTTTTGATTAGCAGGTGCATTAGGATTATCCACGGTTAACTCGCCTTTCTCGAGCATTTCTTGGACAATGTTTTTGAAAGTGATGCAATTTCCATCACTATGACCCTTTACTCGATGATAGTTACAAAAGTCATGTTCTTTATACCATGCGGGCATGGGGCAAGCAGGGTCAAAACCAATGTGTGGTTTTATAGGTGGAAGGGTGATGGCTCCAAATTTTATGAGCTTTTCTAAGATAGAAGAATAAGTCTCCTCAATTGGGGTGTATTTCATTGTTCTCATCTGAATTAAAAATCCTAGACGGGTGAGAGATTAGATGAGGGGGTAGCCTGATTTGATGGATGAGCTAGGCTAGCCTTGAGTACCACTACGTTAGTGGTTCCCTTAGCTTTTGAATAATTGTTTTGTGGTTTGGAAGAAGAAGACGTATCATTCGACTTGAATGCCAAATTCTTATTTCATAATTGGATTTTCTTCTCTTTGATGGCCTGAATCTCTAAATTTCATGCCATAGTGAATGCTTCATCAAATGTTCAGAAGGTTTGGACTTGCAAGGTTGGTGAGATATGTCTAGCACAAGCCCATGTGAAAATCTCGATGAGATCTATTTTGTGGTAGTTAAAAGGTAAGTTGGTTGATCAGGCTACGCCAAATGAGCGAAAAATCTGTGATAGATTTGTCTTCATATTGACGCATGGATATAGGTCAGTCATGGTAACCTTCTTGGCGATATTGATGGAGAAATGATCCAAGAAGGCTTGGGATACCTAATTGAATGAGAATATAGAGTGTCTAGGTAACCCACTATACCAATCTAATACAGGTCCAGTGAGAGACATGGGAAAGGTTCTCAGGAGCAAAGCATCATTGTGGGTGATTAGGTAGCACTCATGTTTGAAAGACTACAAATGTTGTTGCGGGTATTCTTTACTATTGAAATGATTGAATTTAGGCATTTCCCAATGCACGGGTATGGACGAATAGGAATGGATGGGTGGATGGGCTCGTTGTAAATCTCGTCATAGGTGAGAGTGTTGTGGAGCCGAAACTGATGCCTCTAATGTCTGCATCTTGTCCAACATCAATTTGATTAGGTCATTGGTAGGTTACGGTGATTGGGTGCCTCCTGTAGCATGAGGGGGTTGGTGTTGGGCATATAATGGGGGTGGCACTCCAGTATATGGTGCTGCCATGTAGGTTGATTGAGAAGAAGGTAGTGAAACAGGGGTATGTACCCAGTGAATAATAGATGAAACGAGAGGTTACGCTGATAGTATGTATATGGAGGTGGAAGGGTCATGGTAACCCTAGTGGCAATGGGGGCTAATGATTATGGAATAGAAAGTACCACATTTTGAAAAGGGGTAGGGGTCACCGACACCAGAGGTGGTAGTGTAGCTACGGGTATGTGCGAGACATTAGGGGTGGATGAGGTTGCGTTTTGGGTAGTTGTTGAGGGTATGGTGGATGTGACAGGTGCCACAGAGGTGGTAGACGTGGCAGTCATAGCGGGTATAGGACCTAGCTACAAAATGACTAGGGGTAAGGTAGATGCAGGCAACACAGAGCTAGATGGGGCTGATGCAGGAGTGGGAGCGAGAGTCGGGGGGATAGATACGGGCATGTCGTATATCAACTGACCCAAGGCATCTCGAGTGGACAAGTGGGAAAGGTAAAACTACAAAGCAACAAGGTTTTGGTCAAGGAGTCATGCGAACTCCTCATCTCTAGTAGCGATAGTGATAGGTTAAATAAGATCCATGGTTGGTGATAAAATGGAAGAAGGTGAATGACTAAGTGGGAGTGGTTGACAACGGCGTGAAATATGAGTGCAATTGCTTGTCTTTGGGTCAGCACCATGTGAACCAAGATTAGTCCTGGTAGGGCTACTTCTCTATAAATGACACAGAAAAATAACAGGAATAGGTGAATCTGGGTAAAAAGTGGATTAGGGACCAAATGTTGGTTGGAAAGTCAAACAGGCTAACCGATGCGGTTAGGGAAAACTGATGCCGTTAGGGGTAACCACTACTGGTCACTGTAGAAAATGGATAGTGAGTGAAAAACAAGGTATAAGGTCAAATCTAACAAGTATGCCAAATCTGATGAGTTTTACAACGTCAATGAGAATGATAACAATGACAAGGGTGAAAAGTGGAAGAAGATGAATAAATAGCAAGGATGAAGATGAATAAATGTCCCTTTGAGTAGGTTAACAAAAGGACTCGAACTCGATGCCGGTTGGGTATAACCGACGATGGTAAGAGGGTAACCAATGATGGTCATTGGACAGACACACGGTCCACTTTGTGAAATTAAAACAGTGATGATAGAATGGTGGTTGCGAATTAAAATATAATGTGGAATCAAACCCAGAATTCTGAGAATGATGAGAATATGGTCCAGCACACTCAGGTGAAGCTGGAATACACCAGCTATGATGAGGAGCGTGCAAGGATGAACAAGAAAAATGAAGAACGTGATCTCTCACCTCAAAATGCAAGCCAAGTAGCAAGCCAGTAGCGAAACACTAAGAAAAATGCAATCCTAGGAGTGCCTTTTCTATTATGTTTGTTTAGCTTATGCTATTTAAGGATTGAAACATGAACTGTGAAATAGAATTTTTGGTGAGGATGGCTTCCTACGAAGGAGATCTAAAAGGTGAGGTTTCATGTATGTTAAGGTGGGGCGAGCTTCACTCAAGTATGACTCGACAGAGCAGGCGAGTGGGAGTACTTGTCAATCCTCATATCGGTGGAATCATTGACAGTGCTCCTAGGAAAGATGTTGTTTAAGAATATTGACGTTGAAGTATTGATGAAACAAATAGGGTAATAGGCGTAGGAGGAATACTTATTGAAACTCCGGTTGTTGGGATGTTGCGCGCGTATGACTTATAAATTCACAAATGAATGTGAGAAATTCCTTTTGCTAGGAGGAACTACCTATAATGGAAAGCAAGACCACCGAAAAGAATTAAACAATAGGGCGGTGAAGCGCCTAGCGTGTGCTAGATCCGGAAGTGTGATACTTCCAAGACGGTTGTCAGTCCACTATTTAAAACAATTTAATGTGGGTAATAAAGTAAATCCTATTGTAATTTGAAATGATTTAGGTATCTCACTTAAAATACAATAAGAAATATTTGATCTAACAAGCTAGGTTAGAATAGGATCCGAAGGGCAAATGATTGGTTCTGGATCTCTACAGGTCTGATAGAGGTCTCAGGTAGATCACAGGTGAATGAGGGTGATGTAGAATTAGGTGAATAAGTCATGGTTCTGAGTTGTATGGGAAAATACAAAGACCGATGCCGGTTAAGGGTGACCGATGGCGGTTGGGTGTAACCGGCGCCGGTTACTGTGGAAAACCGGGAATGCAAAAATGAGTTTTCAGTCTCCTTTTGATTGCACAAAGGACTTTGGTTGGTCGAATGAGGTATTGGGTGGTTTAGGTGGGATTCGGTGAGGTTTCAATAGGTATAATGAGGGGTGAGTATTAATGGAGGTCTGTGGGTGGCTGAGAGAACAAAGGGTGATAATATAATGATGAAATGAAATGAACCAAAGGAGTATAACATTTTACTTACTTGGATTCTACGCTTGTGAGTGAGGGATGAAGGTGCTGGTAAGAGGTTGAAGGCTGCAGATGATCACCAATTGTAGGAGAGCTTCTACATGGGCTACATGTGCATTCCTTTTTGCTTGGTTGGATCAAATCCTTGCTTTGGGGGTGAGTGCAGGAGAAAATGCTTGATCTCCTTCCTTGCATGCGTGTTCTCACTAGAATTCATTCTTAGAAGATGTGATATCTCTCAGGGATGTGCTAATGTTCACCAACCTTTTGCCAACCTTTGAAATAAGGTTGTTTTAGGGGTTTAAAGGTGATCGACGACGGTTCTGGCTTAACCAGCGATAGTTAGGGGTAACCGGCGTCGGTCAAGGCAGGATTTCCTAGGTTTACTAAACTAGGGAGATCCTCTTGATTTTCTCAAATCTCATGTCGTTAACCCGTGGATTAGACTAGGAGCTTCTTGTAAGCATGTGGGAATGTGGTTAGAGAGAATGTAGGCATTGATATTTAGGGTTTGGGTAAGTCTTAGTTAGTTATGGTAACTTACTAAGAATAGGTCTTAGGGTGAGGTGGCTAGATGAGGTGTCTAGGTGAGGTGTATGTGTGGATATTATCTAAATTAAGATATTTAAATAATAAATATGGTGAGGATAATGAATTAATTTAATTTAATTAATTAAATTAATATTAGTGGGGTGAAGGGGGCCATGGCTAGGTTAATGTGATGAAGGGTGTTTATTTGTCGAGGGACCAAAGGGGATTTTGACCTAATTTGTGTCTACGATTACATTGCCTCAATTGTAATGGATCACGAAGAATGGATTCATCAATGTCAAAGAATCATGGATGTTCTAGGCACATGGATCAAGGTACTTGGCTGCATTTTTATTCTAGGGGAAGATAATTTGACAGTTGTAATAACTCGGTTCGGAAGAGAATTCAAGGAATAGGTGCCCATTCCAGGGAACCCCATGCAGAGGTTTAAGTTTCAAAATTCTTCAAGGAGTATGCTACTTCATTAGAAATATCCTTCCCTTATATTCTACTCTCTTTTTCCCCCTCTCTTTTCTCTCTCATTTCTAATTCTTCATTGAGCATAATCATTGTATTTCATCATATTCACTTGAGTGACTATTTTAGATTTGTAAAAGTATTTTCTCAAAATTATAAGAGAAATACTTAATTCATGAAAAACGAAAGGTCACAAGTGGAATATGGAAAAGAAGAGTCATATAAGGGAGGTGAAAGGAAAATTTAGATTACTATAAATTGGGATGGCCTCTCCATTCCAAGGGATTCTAAATTTTGAAGAACTTCTTCTTTATAGCATTGTGAATTGTGGTAGCTTGGTTGAAGCTTTGTATTCATCACTACACACGAAATAAAAGATACACTTTTTCTATTTTCCCTTCCTTATTTTTCTTCTATTTCTCTCTTTCATGCACTTTCCAAACATAGTTTATCCTATAGGTAATTGGAGAGGAACTTGATGTCTTTGATAGATGAATCTAAAAACTTGGTGTTTCAATTCATTGGTCTTGCTAGCTTCATTGTGCCTTCCTCTATATTGAATGTTGAACTACTTCGGTTTTTGGGTATGTGCTTTGAAATCTAATTATGGCAGTAATCTTCCATACCTCATTTCCCTCATTTCCCCTCATCATTGTAATATCCTCCCTTGTACCCCATATAATCACTTTTCCACAACTTCAGTGGATTGTCCCTGTTTGATCCCCAACCAATTTGGCCACCCACATCATTTATATAGGATTAGGATTAGTTTACTTTCAATAATGGGAGTTGTACCATTCAATGTAGAGGGGTGTAGCCCCATGAACATTGGTGGAGACACCTAATTTATCCACCTAACAAATTTTCTTACCAATATTTTTTGGACTCTGCTTTGGGGAGAGATTTTCCCAAGTGCACCCAAAAATATCTCTTCCCAAAAAAAAATACAAAAAGTATATATTTTAAAAAACCAATATTTCAAAAGAAAATCATTTTTGAAGGTGACTCCATCAAGGAACATATCCCTATCACTTTCGTTTCCGCATCACGGTGAATAAATTTCCTATTTGGAGTGAAGTACCAATGAATTAAAGTGAAGAAGAAGAATATACCTACTAGGAAATGAAGATTGTTGATCAGCCATGGTCCTTACAAAGAGGAAAATGACAAAATGAAAAAAATGGGCTCTTTCTTTGAGTAGTTATATGTCTCTAAAAACCAAGGAAAGATGATGTAGAATAAGAAAAATTACCACTTGCGAAGAACCTTTTCTCAAATCCTATTGGTTACAATTCAAGAAGAGATTTATTAAAGGAAATAAAATGGGAATTTTTGTGGTCGATAATCCAGAATGCAAGAGGTTGATGAAAAATATGCAAGGGAGGTACAATATATTGTATGAAATCCATGGAGATGAAGAATATGTTGAAGGTAATACTTTCAATATTGCACGACTGAATGAAAATCTCATGAACATGTTTTTCATCAACCTCCCTTGGGATAATTTCCTTGCATATAGAAATGATGAGATGACATCCTTGAAAATTGAGTACGTACAAAGAGTCATGAACATTGTACAAGGATATTCTGATCCCCAAACCTACCTTGAAGTTCTAAAATATGTCGAGGCCTTACAAGAAATGTATGAGAAACTCGAAGCACTCCATAGAAAAGAAGAAGAAGAGGATATTTTTCCTATGGAGGATGATGGTGTAGGATCCACTAGAGAATAATTTTACAACCTCACACAAATATCTACGAACTTGAGGATGTTTTCTTTTTTACCGTTGATCTCTAGATGACTTCATAGTTTACGGTGATGAAGAGATGAACATCTTTAAAAGAGAGTATGTGGAAAGGCTTCAGAGCATAATAGAAGGAAATTTTGACCCCAAATCCTATCAGGAAACTTGGAGTTGTGTCTTAGCTTTGTAAAGAAGGCATGAACACCTTGAAGCAATTTGTGTTGTCAAGAATGAAGAAATTCAAGAGTACCCTGATGACTATCTACACTATGAGGTGTTCATCTCTAGAAGATTCTTGGATGCTCCTAAAGAATGTCCTATCATGGAAACTTCTAATGAAAACCAAAGCAATGTCATGGAAGATGAGCTAGAAGACATGAAGATAGAACCAACATTCAATAATTATTTTCTACCGAGGCATAACCCATTGAAGGAGAAATGGATTAAAAAGAAGAATCTTGTTGCATGATGGATGATTTAATGCTTTCTAAATATTCCATCAGCAATGAGGAAAAACAAGATGATGAATTTGAGGTAATCGCAAATAACATCCTTTCAAATTTTTATTTTTGATTAATTATGGAATGGAGATATGTGAATAAGTGCAAGAGAGCCATCTTACATCTCGAATCCAGAGGATGAATATAAAATGATCATGGATGATTTTCCTTCCTATTTTTATTCCTTGAGTGACATAGAAATTTTTAATAAAGAAATGGATACATCAAATAATCGAAGTTCCCTTATTGATTCAATCATGGATGATCAAATAGAAGAGCCAAATTTCTTTCCTAAAGTCGAGGAGAATGAACATTTTGAACACAACCTATTCCCACCCCAAGGATCACAATGATCATCATGGTGTGTATGAAGTATTTCATTTTCCATATGAGCAAGAGGATTCAATGATGGATGATCAAGATGTATTTGAAAATTCTTCCTATACTTTTTACCCAACACTTGATTCTCTACTTCCTACTAAGAGGATAATGATATGGATTTTGAGCTTGAAGGAGTGCCCTTCCCATGAAGCATGGACCTCTTTTCCTTTTCTGAAAGTGTGGTGATTCAAGTATGCTCATGCTTGCAAGAGAGTGAATCTTGGGTAATAGAAAGCATGGAAGAAGTGAACAAGGATGTTTCAAATAAATCATGGGCCTAAATGGATCATATTTTTATCCATATCCTGGAGGCACAACACAAAGATTCTTCCAATAAAGATGAATATGAACCTATGGTGAACTTGGAAGATCCATTTGTGGAACACATCTTGAATACTGCAAAAGAAACTAAAGATCCTAAACTCGACCTTAAAATCTTAACTTGGGATATGGAGATATAAGATAGGTATGAATGAAATTGTGCCTCTCATTTTGATTCACTAATGTTTGATGTTGAGACAGAGCACATAGATGATTTTGATGTCTTCCCAAACTTCTTGTCAAATGAGAGGAAATGCAAAAATATTCCTTTCTCTTTCTGTTGTGTGAAGAAGATCATAAGTTCAAAAGAAGGAAGGTTTTGAATCTCCTTTAGATATCCTTAATATTGAAGACATCATCTTTGCCATGGAGAAATATAACAAGGAAAATGTTTAGCTGATTGGCATCAATGAGATTTATTCATAATGAAGTGAAAAGGTGCGTTATTCTTGTGAAAAGATTCAAAATCAGATTGCAATCACCCCCAATATCCAACGTGTCTTAAAAATGATTCCATGCTGCATCAAGCCCTTGAAGATGACGATGACCTCCGTGTCAATGATGTGTCACCTATTATAGAAATCATCTACTCAAGAGTGGGACATCCAAAGAAGTTGTCGAATAGGAAGAAAGTCAATTTTTCTCACTATCTTTGAATGCCTAGCTGATTTAATAGATGTCCCCATGTTTCAATTGAGGGATGAAGAATGTTTCCATGAAAATATCACTTGTCCCACTCCCAAAGGCTATATTTCCAATTTTTAGGACATGAAGAAATGGTGTCTCATGGTCACAGGCGACAAGCGGAAGCATCAAGGTATAAGGTTTTTGAGAACTTGACAAATTGTTCATTAGATAAAATAATGTTCTCTGTGTAGTATGAGTATAAATATGGAATTATGGTCATCCTTATTATTCTCAATCCATACAAATCCATCACAAAATCATGGTTTGATCAAATAATAGTTTTTGTGCTTCAAAGGTTAGACTTTGATCTGTTGTTTCACGAAGGGCATGTACTTCTCTACACTCATTTTCAAGTATGTGTATATTCTTTCCCCACCTCTATAAATATCCCTACTCCTATACATATTTTCCCTTTTTATGTTGCATTTTTCTCCCTATTTCGTGTGTTTCCTTCTTTTTTTTGTGTGTGTGTGTGTTCAATAAAGTAAGTTGTGTAGTCTATCTTTCTAGTGACTCTAAAGCCCAATGGATAAGGTGATGGACCACAAAATAAAATTGAGATTAGGGATTTCTAATGTATTTTCCTCATTTTTATCAATCTACAACATTTCCCTAAGCTAGATCCATTTGTTTTCATGCAAATTTGCAACAGAAAATTCTCAAATTTCAAGCATGACAACGGACCCTAATGCCAAAAATTTTGGTTATAGGCCTTTCCAAACACTTTCCCAGGTCACCATAACCCTTATGTCAACCTTATTTCCCCCTCTCTGAGTATTTCAAGGTGTCATGTTAGTGTGACCATAGGTTATTTAGGGGTATCCAGTCATTTCAAGTGCTTTCAGAGTAGGATCCATCAAGACATGCTTTTTGGAAAGCTTTAGGAAAGGTTATTCCCTAGTATTCTTGAAGCTGGTACACACCCCCCAGAGCATAAAAAAAGGCATAAACTTATCAACGAGGTCTACCATATAGCCAAGAACATTGTGAAATAATTTTTGAAGGTTTTGAGAGGTTTCACAAGTTTTGGAGCAGGTTTCACAAAAAAGTGGAGCTTTAGGAAATGATTATGGGAGCTCGGGTAGGATTTAGGAGTAAAAACTATTCAGAAATTAAATTTAGATCTCTAAAGGATGTTAAAGTCATATTTTTACAACACCTAGGAAAATTTTGTCCACGATAATTTTTTTGCATACACATCCTATGAGAAAAATCCTATTTTCCAAGAAGAAAATGGAATAATAAAGAGATGATAACCAAAAATTAGACTTAGAAGTCGATTTCTAGTAAATATCATAAAAAATTTCATAAAAAAATCCAGCAGGGAGCTCCAGATATGATCCCAACAGGCAGGCTCCCCAAGGTAAAGCTCCAATAATTAGTCGGTTTTACGGGTTGAAAATCCAACCAATGGGAGAGTGGAAAATTTTTTGGCACCAATTGAACCAAATATTTTGTGAAATAGGTGAAATAAAATTCACCCCTACCCCATTTGGGCCCTTGGACCCTCCACATGACCATAATTCATCTCTTTTCGCAAGGTTAAGCCCCCAGGCTCCATTTCCCGATTCCCACTCCGTGCAATCACACTCTGCCACTTGACAAGCCAGGGTGAGGGTGAATTTTTATGTCCCATGTGCACCAAATATTTGAGACGGTTGGGACAAAAACTCCCCATCCCTCTCATTTAATCTCTTGGTCACCCATATGCCCCCATACTTTAAAGTGCTTTTTCAAACCCCTCTCTCATCCCCAATAGCAAAACGCAAATCGAAAAGTGGACCGATGGGGATGGGGCGCACTATTTTTCACCAAGTGAAAAAAATTAGTGCAAGTGGTTCAAAAATTTCACTTCTCCCAAATGCATCAAAATATTGCAAAATTTCTAATTGTTGGGTTGTCACTAGTTTTTTCCATTCTTCCTGCACACACGTAGAGGTTTTCTTGAATGGCCTAATCTCTTCCTCTCCTCCATTGCTTTTACTTCCAAAACCTTTCCACCACCTCCAACATCATTTTTCAAATATTACATGTTGTTTTAACATGAATAACTAATATTTTAAAGAAAACTCTATGATCAAGAGCTGTCAGAAAACCATAAGGCACAAAAATGAATAATTGTTCATATCTCCCAAACCGTGCATCGATTACCTATGAAATTTTGAGAAAATATCCATTATCCAAATGCCTTGGGGAAGAAAAAAAATATTTAATATAATCTATATTTTTTTATAGCATCCATTCAAAAATTTATGCACTAGAACGCTCTTTCTCCATTTTCCACTAAACCGTGTAAGCGGATCACGAAAAATTTAAATGAACATCTAAAGAAAAACCCAGAAAAAATCCAAAATTTTCTCATCAATCTGACACATTAATTTTCATATTCTAAAAGTATAAAGTTCCACTTGTTTATACTTTCCATTTTTTTGCAAGTTTCCAAAAACGACAAACTCCTCTAGAAGAACAGACATTGAAAATCATACAGAGCAAAAACTAGGGCACGCGGCAAAAAAGCACAAAAAGGTAAAAGAAAAAACGTAACTTTCCAAAAATGGAAAGTTCTTCAAATTGACCCCAAAAACCTATGTAAAACCTAGAATGTGAAGGAAACACTTCGGTGAAAGCAATAGACCCAAAAATCAACCTACCCAAAATAGCAACCCCTGGGTCCTAATTTCCAAAAATAGTAGTTTTCGGTCTCAGTTGCAGAAACTTGTTGTCACCTCCGTAACAACATATATCGCTGATTTTTTCCACCATGAATTTCAAGTTCTCTGGTCAATATCACCTACTCTCCCCTTGGTGATTTGGTTCAAAACAAGCTAAGTCAGTGAGCTTGGTGAGTTGGAAGAGCTGGTTAAGTGGGCCAAGGAGAGTTGGTCAGATTGAGCTTCTCAGGACAAGAAGAAGTAATCCGTAGTAGTATCCTCCTTTGTATAAACATCTTATTATGTCTTCTCAAGTTCATCAAGAGATATTTCCTTGGAAAGATTCTGCAAGCACTCGTGACCCATGATATTGGATTCAAAAAGTGCTTGAGAGTGGGCCAAGAATAACGCAACTTTCTACCATTCCCAGTCTCATGGAAATATCAAGAATGTTGAAACCTAAGAAAATAAATAAATCCCAAGTAGCTTCTCGCTTCTTCATTTGCACCTCAAGTAACCAATATGTTGAAGTTGTCAAGCCTAATACCGACAAGCCCATGGAAGAAATGACTTCGTCTGATTATGAGTTGAATCACATCTCATTGGGTCAAGCTTCTCATGAAGGATACATTCACCTATTCAAATAATCCTCTTCCTATCTTCTTGCTCAAATCAAGAATACAAGAGAACCATTGTGCAATTGGAGGAACATGTAAGAGCTCTCAATGCATACATTCAGCCCTTCGCAAGAGAGTAGAATTAACACCCACCCTTCGATAAAAGATATTCCCTAATTAGTATTATGAGGCCAAGGAAATAAAAAAATCACATGATTACATGATGTGGGGAAAATCCTATGAAAAATGGATTGAGGAAATCATCGAGCAAGGAAAGGCATTGTGTTTGGACATCATTTCTCTCATCCAGTATGCTCATGCAACATTGTCTGAAGTAAACAAAATGGAGGAGTTTGCAAAGAGGTCAGTCACTTGGATGAGATACTCCCACTGGTATCCAAAATGAGTTATTTTGACTCTCACACCCTCGTGAGTAAGGGATTGTTCATATCAATTGTCGAGGACTTGTCTCAAGTTTGGATCCACATCTTGGATGCACGGTATGCAATGCTCAAAAATGCCATATCCGAATTGGACTCCCATGAGTATCAAGTCTCTAGAATCTTGAATTAAGTCTACCATTGTGTTCAAAGGTTTGATTTCCCCCCACTCACTAAAGAATCATCATCAAAGGAACTCATCATCAAATTCCAGGAGATGGGAAAAAGGGAGGCATATGACCCTCTTTCCTTAAACAAAAATAATTTAGATTCCCTAGCCAAGATGTCAAGTTTCATTACCTCAATTGAAATGGATCACAAAGAATGGATTCATCAATTTCAAATAATTAAGGATGTTATATGCACATGAATCAAGGTACTTGGCTATGTTTGTATTCCAGGGGAAGAGAATTTGATAGCTACAATAACTTAGTTCAGTAGTGAATTCAACGAACATGTGCCCATTCTAGAGGACCCCCATCCAGATGTTTAAGTTTCAAAATTCTTTAAGGAGGATGTTACTTCATCAAAAATATTATTCCCTTCTCTTCTACTCTATTTCCCCCACTCTCTCATTTCTCTCTCCTTTCTAATTATTCATTGATCATAACCATTTTATTTCATCCTATTCACTTAAGTGGCCTATTTAGATTTATAAAAGAATTTTCTCAAAATTATAAGAGAAATACTTAATTCATGGAAAATGAAAGGTCACAAGTGGAATATGGAAATGAAGAGTCATATAAGGGAGGTGAAAAGACAATTTAGATTGTTATAAATTAGGATAGCCTCTCCATTCCAAGGGATTTCCAATTTTGAAGAACTTCTTCTTTGTAGCATTGTGAATTTTTATAGCTTGGTTGAAGATTTGTATTCATCACTACACATGAAATAAAAGCTACACTTCTTCTATTTTCTCTTTCTTTTTTTCCTCTTTTTCTCTCTTTATGCACTTTTCAAGCATAGTTGATCTTGTAGGGAATTGGAGAGGAACTTGGTTTCCTCGATATATGAATCTAAAACTTTGTGTTTTAATTCATTAGTCCCTTAACTTCATCGTGCCTTCCTCTATATTGAATTTTGAACTACTTCGGTTGCTAGGTATGAGATCTGAAATCTACTCATAGAGGTAATATTACTTACCTAATTTCCCTCCTTTCCCCTCATCATTGTAATTTCATCTCTTATACCTCATACAAGAAATTTTCCATAGGTTCAGTGGAGTTTCCTTGTGTGATCCCCGAGCTAATTTGGCCACCCACATCATTTAGATAGGATTAGGATTAGTTTACTTTCAATAATGGGAGTTGTACCATTCAATGCAAAGGGACGTAGCCCCATAAACATTGGTGGAGACACATAATTTGTCCACTTGACAAATTTTCTCACCAATAGTTGTCAATCTTCGTGTGATTTTTGGCGAAACATAATTGTGATTTTCATGTAATCTAAATCGGGTATAATGGTCATTTCATTTTATTTTATTTCATTTTACATCAATTAAATGTCTTTTATTTCCTTAAAATGGCTAATTAGGGATCTAACCAAGGTAGGTCCTCTAACCACCAAGAATAACTAAAAAATTTCAAGTGTGTTTGTGTGAAGGTTTAGATTCAAATCTGAAAGATTTTTACTCACTTTATTCAATAAAAGAATCCAAAATTGTCCCTCTCTTCACAATAACATAATAATCCCATTTTTTATCAGTAACTCGATTTGGGGTTTTCATATTAACTAATCTATCATGCAGGTGATCCAAATCTATGCATACATTTTGCAACCACAAGTGGGACCAATTTGGTTGTGGTAACTCTTTTATTTTTTGGATCTAACATTGCTTTTTTAGGGTTTACGTTGTCTTTTCATTTTATTTTCGTTTTCCCTAATAAAATTGTTGTAGATCTAACACTTGAATTGGTAGATCTTACTTAAATCCAAAAAAACAAAAATAAAAAACATTTAGGTTGTAGGTCAGTCACAACTATGATCAGGTTGAGAATTATTGATATAAAAAAACTTAAAATCTTATTGCAGGGGTAGTCACAATTACAACCGGTGTGTTTTAACTTTGTTTCGTAAAAACTTAAAAACATGTTTTTTTATTTAAGGAATGAGTCGGGAATGAACTTCACATTTTATTGCAGGTCTAAATATGATTAAATATGCATCCACATAACTATGGGAATTGCATGGGCATAAACCCAAAAATGGTTGTGAGGAGTACCAGAGGAACCCCAAATCAGTTGGTACATTGAGGGAACTGGATAACAAAACATGTACCATTACCTACCCGACTAGTACACCCATGAGATTAGAGGAAAGTGTAGACACAAAATCATGCACTTGGGTACATGTCTTGGTCCTAAACACATACTAGAATTCATATGATTCCTAAGAAACAAAACTAGTAATTAATGATTGTCTTTGGCATCTTTTCTATGTTTCTTATTTTCTATTTGGTCTTACACACCCTACATCCCAGTCGGTATTTTATTTATTTATCTTTTATGTCTCTAAACACCAAAGACCTAGTAAAGACAAGTGGCGTCCTAATTTCTCATGTTCCCTATGGAAACCCCCAACACTCTATTATCTTTTCTTTGTTTTTAGGTTTCTTTTATCTTTTGGGCATCTTTTTTACTTATGGGTCAGCCTTCTAGTTGTCAATTATGAAATTCAAACAAGGGAATAATATAAATACATAGCTATGTGATCAAAATAAATTACCAAGCACTAAGCATTACTATCATCACCTAAGCTTGCATTCAAAACACCTAATAACTTCAAAGTTCACTCTATTCCATCCATACATGTTATACATTGTTACATTCTAGATCTATCCCGATGCCAAGTGTAACTTGTACTAGGGAATCCTAGGGCACAATCCTAACACACACTCATAAGAACTACATGGATTATGAGATATAGTACATTGCTCAATCATAAGTTCACTCTGTCGCGTGACCGTCGGGGTCAGTATGACTCCCCATATTGCATCTTTCTTTTTTGATTTGATGTGGTTTTGTGGGTTTTACATGTTAACTTTTATTTTGTAGGTCATGGGTACCCTCGATGATCAAGGAGTGACATATAGGTGATCTAAAATGAATATTTGTGACACTTGTGTGACACCTTTGTAAAAAATAGGTTTTAACCATTTTTGCAATCATGGGTGCCCAATAGCACTCTCCAACACCCGGCACCCCTGCCCCATTCCGTGCTCATGTCCAACTTGATTTATTAGTCACAAAATTTATTCGAGCATTGATGACACTATTCACTTCTAGTTCAACAGTTTTCCTAGTTAGTACTAGTCCTAAATATGACGCAAATCAGCTAAGTCGTCCTTTCTATGCCTCTTTTTAGGGTTTTTCATTTTACTTGCTCATTGTTTGTGTCATATTGTATCTAGCAGTTGTATATCATAGTTTACATCTAGTTACTCTATAATTAAGTTTTTACAAAGAGTTATATTTTTGTTAAACCATTTGGTGAACCCATCATTTCGAACCTGACCTTGTTTTTAGGAATTATTTACAATATTTCTATCATGGCTCAATATTATGAACCCTTTACTGATGAAGACCTTCATGATCTCAATGCTCATCTGTTGAACATCCTAAATATCTATATTTTCTCTTATTTGTTGCCATGAGGAGGCCACCAACCTAGTCGAGCTCAACCCTCCCACCTCTAATGTTTCTTCCATTCCTATTACAACACAACCTCCCTCTCTACCATTCCAACTACCTTTGTTATTGCTACTTCCAGTCCTACTCTTACCAAGCATTT
Organism: Taxus wallichiana var. yunnanensis; assembly: GCA_018340775.1. Classification (NCBI taxonomy): domain Eukaryota; kingdom Viridiplantae; phylum Streptophyta; class Pinopsida; order Cupressales; family Taxaceae; genus Taxus; species Taxus wallichiana. The sequence continues at coordinate 861,959,507 of CM031234.1, forward strand.
CACTCCACCTCTTATTTCCTACACATGGCAAGTCTCTTCATCGCACTCAATACCTAGCTTCTTTATATCGGGATCTAAAACTTAGATCATCAACTTCAATACATTACATCATGTTCCTCTCCATCTCTCTTACTCCTCCTCCTTGCTCCTCCATACCCCTTTCACACCCACCTTTTCTTCTTATGCATTTCCTCCCAACCTTTTCACCCCTAAGCTACCCACCTTCAATGGCCATGGTGACCCTCAAGAGCATCTTATATATTTTCATGTGGCATGTCTTGATTATGCAGATGATCATACTTTACTAGCCAAGTTATTTCCTAGGAGTTTACAAGATTACGCCATGTGTTGGTTTTATGATCTACCTATTCATTTGGTAACATATTTTATGCATTTAGCCGATGTTTTATTACACATTTTTCAATCAATATCGGTTCTAAAATATCATATGCTCAACTTGCACAAATCAAAAAAGGATCTAATGAGCATCTAGTTGACTATGTGTTTGCATTATAAGAACAATCTAGCTAAGATGACTAATGTACTTGTTGATTCTAAATTGCAAGATATTTTTTTCCAAAGTCTCTTATCTCCTTTACAATAGAGTATTATCTTTGAAACCTCTCACTTATTTGATCAATTCAAGACATTTTTTCTATCCTTTTACACTCTTCTACATTAGGTGCACAATTTCCTTTTACACAATTTTACATATTTTTACATACTTATGCAAATTTGTCACATACAAGACTTTGACTACATTCTTTCTCTTCTTATTTGTAGGTCCTTCCTTACAAGAAGCAACAAACACAAGCACAACAATAGGTACAACATGGTAAAACACATACACTTCACCCCCTAGGGTCACTTTCTCTTCCTAGTTTACATGCTTCATTTTTGTATCATTCCATGCATCATTTGTCCACTCAAAGATGTTCTTCACCGCATACTCTACATGGTTACAAGGTACATATCTCATATCTACTTTATTTTATCAAGTATTCATTCAAAAACGTATAGTGGGGGTAAATTTAGACACTAAATCATACACTTGGGTACATTTCTAGGTCCTAAACACATACTAGCATTCATATGATTCCTAAGCAAGAAAACTAGTAATTGGTGATTATCCTTGGCCTCTTTTATGTGTTTCTTTTTTCTCCATGGTCTATTACACCCTACAATGCATTTTGTGTTTTACTTATTTATATTTTATGAATCTATACACCAAGTGCCTAGTCAAGATAGGAGCACCAAGCCACCCCACTCCCCTATGAGAACCCCTAACCCTTTTCCACCTTACTCACTTCTTTTGGGTCTCTTTTATCTTTTGGGCACCTTTTTCACTTATGGGTTGGCCTTCCAGTTGTCAATTACGAAATTCAAATAAAGGAATCATATAAATACATAGTTATGTTTTCAAAATAAAGGACCAAGAACTAAGCATATATTATCATCACGTAAGCTTGCATCTAAAGGAACCTAAAGCACTCTAAAGCATCAATCTAGCATCCACTCAAGGGATAATGGTTGCATCAACTCTGCATATACAACACAGGAAGAGAAAGTTCATTTTTCCATCCACACATTTTACTACATTTCTACATCTAGGTACAACCTCTGCTATCAGGGGAACTTGCACAAGAAAATCTTAGGGCACAATTTATACACACACTCACCAAAACTACATGGAGTCTGAGATGTAGTGCATCACTCAATCGTAAGTTCACTCTTGGGGTGACCGTTGGGGTCGGTCCGACTTCGCTTATTTGATCAATTATGCCATACGCTTAAGTTACATGAAAGCAAACTCTTATCTATGGGAAAAATCAAATATCATGATCATGCTTCATCTTCATCTTCTAATTATTTTCAAGGAAAATATACTTTCAAGCCATCTCCTAAGCCCACTAAAGCAAAAGATATTGTTAACATTGTTTCTACTCCTAAAAATCTTCAATGACAACCTCCAAAGCATACATTTACTAAATTACCTTATGTTCCTTACCTTCTATTTCCACAACTTATCAAAATAAATCTTATTACACTTCCACCACTACTCAATCTTAATACATCTCGCCCTCATGGCCATAATTATGAAAAAATGCTAGATGTGACTACCATCAATGTGTTGGGCATTCTACTTATCAATGTTTCAAACTTAAGCATCTTATTCAAGATCTCATTGATAACAATGCAATCGAGCTCCCTGAGCCATTGGCATCTAAGTCGGTCAATGAAAATAAAAAGTTAAAAATATTTAATAACCCATTTCCTAAGCATGACAAGTAACTGTTGATTCTTCGCTAATCACACATATCGCATTGTGCCTCCTCCTTCATCGAGGCCTCTTGATTTTCTAATTACTACTACTAATGCATCTTTGCCTCTCATTTTATTCTCGGATCATGATTATCATGCTACATTTTCTTCTAATTCACTACACATCAATGCTTCCATCAAACCTCATACTATCAATAACACGATGATCTATCCATCGGATCCTATCAATTGTGTGCTCTATTTCGCTCCTTGTAGCTATCAACTATCCACTCTCTAATATTTCATATCCTATTCCCAAATTTTATGGCTACATCAAGCTTCCAATTATAGTTGGGCATTTTACCATTATTATACCATTTTATGTGGCACCTTCAATTGAGTGTTGTGATATGCTCTTAAGTCTTCCTTGGTTTTGCACCGCTTAAGCCATCCCTTCCATAAATCACTTGTGTCTCAAATCCATTCACAATAAGTAAGTTGTCACTCTAAAAGGTGTCCCACCATGCATATTATTTCCTCATTCTCCTCTTGAGTGTTTCCTTCCATTATTTATAGCATCTAGGCCCCTTGGGCCTCTCAAATCTAATGCACCTAGCTCTCTTATTCACACATGACCTACTTCTCGAACTACTCGTCCTCATCGGTCCACTAGTCCACCTCATCGGTATAAGTCACTTAGGTTCTCATCACATCCTAGGTATCCTTCACATAGGTTCTCATCACCTCCTAGGTCTCCTTCACATAGGTGTTCACCACCTCCTTCATCACATAGGTCTCATTCACCGATACATCATCACTCTCATACACCACCAGTCTTAGAGCATTGTCACATGAATTTATCACCTCAAACATCGGGTGGAGGACCCTTTCCCTTCACTCTCATTGATAGCTTACCTTTCATCACACACTTGGGGGTATCACACTTACTCCCACCTCCCCCAGCATCATCGGTTCTCAATCATTTCTACTATTACGTTCTAATTCATACTTCTTAAATTTAATCAATCTTACACAATGTGATACATACCTTGTATACTCACTACCCTATGACACATTCTTCCACAGTTCATACTCAACTATTGAGGGTCTAAATCTAAAATGAACCTTACACCATTCACTCTTCATGCTCTGTGCTTCATGATACATCTTTCTAGCATTTCTCTTTCAAACCATTTCCCGATGATGCACTCTTGTTCTATGGTTCATTCTTGATTGTTGAGGGATCATTTATAAATGAACCTCATCTCATACACATTTTCTGGGGAACGATTCCCCTTCCATCTTCACATATTGCATACCATTCCACTCAAATCACTTTTTTATTTTCATATCTTGGTTGCACTTACTCTTGTTTTCTTATTCTACTTACATGTTGCACTTTACTTACTATGTTAGCCAAATTCTTAGTATGTCATCATCTTTCTATATACACATACGCACTCACTTGCTCTCTAGTGGTGAATGCAGATCTTATAGGTTCTTACATGCAGCAATGATGTTTGGCATTATACCTTACACCAGGTCCCACCGAGGCTCCTTGGGGAATCTACATTTCTACTCTCATACATAACAAGTGTTACTATTTCATTATTTCCTACTACTTATTTCTAGCACATTACTTTCTATTGATCTATACACACTTTGATATACATTTTATCTTTCTAACATGCTAACAGTTGTTTCATTTGTAGCATTTGCATTGCGGGACTATTTTCCACAATCTTTGTCTAATATAATTTGCTTTACACTTTTTGCTATTGTATGCCATTGTTTGTGGGTTATGTCCTATGTCTTGTTTGATCATTTCTTGTATGTTTTTATGCTTAGGCCTTGATTTTCTTATGATATTATCATTGATGTCCCATATCTGAAACCTTATTTTCATGGTATATGTTGTCTTATTGCTTGATTGTTACATTATCTTCCATTACATGTTTTTTTTATACTAACACATGTTTTTAGCCACTTTTTTTTCAGCATATGCCTTGGTTTATACCATACACATTCCCCCTACAGGATACCATTTCAAATCAACATTGGGTCCTTTCTTTTGGGATGAACACTCCTATAGAATTTGCATGCACCCCAAACAAAGGGGGCATACATTGGATGAAAAAATCACCCCGTCACATGAGCTCAAAGCTATAACACATCACAATACAACACTGCATAGATTTAGATTTGGGTCAAAATCACAACATAGACACCAGTTCCTAGACTCAAACAATAGCACCTAGGTGCTTATCTCCTCCTTTGGGTACATATGTACTAGGGGTACATATAGTGAGTTCATTAGATCAACACATTTCATAAAAACATTTAGATTAATTATTACGATATGCACAATCCTCTGCCAGAGTAGAATGCATCATATCTACTTCAATTTGTACAAATCGAATAAATTCATAGCTAATTCGAGATAACATGAATAAAATAGGGACACAACATTTGTAGTGGTGTTTATCAAGTAGATTCGTGGAAGGAGAGTAACATTAGACCTCTCTCCCCAATTATTTCTCTTTGGCATGAGAACTCCTAAAAAACTCGCACTTGGCTTGAAATCTCCCATAAAATTCGTACTTTGCATGACATTTTCCAAAAATATTGCTCTTGGCGTGATATTTCCCAAAAAAATCATTCGTCATAGCATTTCAGGACACATTTCTATCCTTTTACACTCTTACATATCAGGTGCATGCTTTCCTTTTACACACTTTTACATACTTTTTGCATACTTTACTCGATTTTACATATACATTAATTTGACTACTCTTTCACTCTTCTCTTGTATTTTCATCCTTAGTATGCAATGAGAAGCACCCCACATCAGCAATACAAGAAAAAAAACAAGTACAAAACATCTCATATGATCCACCCCTAGGGTCACTCTCCTTTCCTAGTCTTCATGCTTAATTTTTCATTCATTCCACACTTCACTTATCTCTTCAAAGACATGTTATCTTCATCACACTCTACAAGAGAAAAAGGTACACATATTCTAAATACTTTATGTTATCGGGTATTCACTCAAAAAAATAAAGTGGGGGCAAATGTAGACACAAAATCACACGCTTGAGTACATTTCTAGGTCCTAAACACATACTAGCATTCATATGATTCCTAAGCAAGAAAACTAGTAATTGACGATTGTTTTTGGCCTCTTTTCTATGTTTCTTTTTTTTCTATTTGGTTTACACACCCTACATCCCTGTCATAATTTTACTTATTTATATTTTATGGCTCTAGACACCAATGCCTAGCCGGGACAATAACCCCCAGTGTGCTCTTGTTACCTCTAGGTGCCCCTAACCCTTTGTTATTTTAATCACTTCTTTTGGGTATCTTTTATCTTTTGGGAATATTTTTTACTTATGGTTCATCCTTCAGCTATCAATTACAAAATTCAAACAAGGGAATCATATAAATATAGAGCTATGTGTTCAAAATAAAGGACCTATCACTAAGCATTACTACTATCACCTAAGCTTGCATTCAAAAGGCACCTAAAGCACTTCAAAGTACCCATTTAGAATTCATTCAAGGGAAAAGGGAGTGCATTTTATGCATACACTACATAGGAAGGGGAAGTTCATTCTATTCCATCCACACATGATATGCTTTATTACATTCTAAATTTATCCCACTATCAAGTGGAACTTGAACTAGGGCATCCTAGGGAAAAAGTCTCACACACACAAGAACTACATGGATTCTCGAGATGTAGTGTAACACTTAGTTGTAAGATCACTCTATTGGTTGACTTTAGGGGTTAGTCTGAATCCCCATATTACATCTTTCTTTTTTAGATTTGATGTGTTTTTATGGGTTTTGTAGGTGAACTTTTATTTTGTAGGTTAAAAATACCTTCAACAATCAAGGAGCGACATAAAGGTGATCAATAATGAATATTTGTGACACTTGTGTGACAATCGTAAAAATTAGGTTCTAACCATTTTTGTAGTCATGGGTGCCTAGTAGCGTGTATCAGCATCTAGGTTCCCTTGCCCCCGATCTAGGTACCCAAGTCTAGCTTGATCCGTGAGTCACGAATTTATTCTAAGCATTAATGACATTGTTCACTTACAATTCAGAAATTTTCCTAGTCCATACTAGTTCTAGATCATACGTAAATCAAGATAAACCATCCTTTCTATACCTCTTTCTTAGGGTTTTACAATTTACTTATTCATTTCTTATGTCATATTGAATTTAAAAGTTATATATCATAGTTTACATTCACTTACTCTACAATTATGGTTTTACAAAAAAAAAACTTTTTTGGTAAATCACCAAGGCTATCCTTAATGTAACAACCCCAGTTTGATTTATTGAGTGGAGTAAAATCCAGCTTGGTTAATCAAGGGGTAAAGTAAATTTGGTGATTATAAATTCTCAAGTGTATCGTGCTCATTCGGATAAATATTGGTATTTAGGGAGAGAACCTATTATAGGAATCCAATCAGACTAAGCCCCTTTATTCCACCTTGAGATAAACAAATAACATTGTTTACGAGTTACACCTATGACTATTTTTGTTCTTCACAGACCCTTCTCACACTTTGCCATATTTGTTTCTATCATCCATTCTAAGTTCTAATTTTCCCCTCAGATCGAGACGCAACTTAACTTTTATGACCGTGTTGCAATTTTTCCACTCCAATTTTTTCCAGGATCTAGTTACAACTACAACTGACCTATATTATTCCAAACCAACCATTCTACATTATGTTATGATTCCTAATTTATCCCAAATTTAGTCACAACTATGACTGACCTACGATTTTTTGGTCATATCATCTTGTTCACTCTTTCCACTCATGTTTTAAATTCCTAGTCATTGTCATTCCCCAAGTCTATTAGTCATCTCCATGTTCATTCCCATCCTAATTTTCTTTATCAACACCTTCTTGACCACATTGTTAATCTTAAGTCCCAATATTTTGGGGGACTCCCTCCCATGATGAATTATCACTCCATTTACAATGAGCCTATTCATCTCATAGTGCCACGCTATCCCTATCCACCGCATTTTGAATTTCCCACTTTTGACAAATATGACTATGTCAAGGACCCCAACATTGTTTTCATCTATTCCACTATGCATGTCACTTCATTCAACATGATGACGTACTCATCCTACACACTTTCCCACTTTCACTCGATAGTTGTACGCTTGATTAGTACTCACGCCTCCCACAACATAGCATTCACACTTTCACATAACTTGTAAACACTTTTTTATCTCACTTCACCATCTATATCACATTCAAATTAATGCTCTTTTACCTTCACATGCTTTTCCAATCCCATAACTAGTCCATCATTGAATTTTTTGTGTGTTGGCATGCTCTCGCTTCACCACCTCTCATTTTTATTTCCAAAATCTGAACTCATTGAACTCTTTTCCAAAATTTATGTCCCCCACATATCATACCATTTAAAAATTCATCCATTATGAACATTTTATGAGGCCATACATATGGCACACCATCTCGAGGATTTCCATCTTGGTCATCCTCCCTCCTTTTGATTGTTTCCATTCCTCCACCCCTACTAACCCCTTACACTCCCATGTTCACAATGTCATCCAATCAGATCTTCTTCACACTTCATCACCTTCTACACCCACATCTTCATATTCATTACATTCTCCTAAAGTTTTAATCTTCATCTAACACCCTAAAAATTCACCCTATTGACTAAATCACTCTCTCTATTATCCACAAGTTGCTTGATGTCGATATCATAACTCTCCCTCCCAAACCACCCCCACAATTATCGCATTCATCCCATGACACATGTGTTTACCATCGTACTAACAAGTATTCCATTGAATCATGTCTCGAAATCCACAATATCATTCAGAACCTTCTTGATAAGGGGACATTGTCATTGAACCACCATCTCCTCCACCTTCATCCATTAACAACCATCCAATCATTTCACAAAATATTATTCCCACTTATTCTCCATGTGTTACCTCTCCATCATATGATTCCTCACTTCCCACTACCTCACAATCATCATGCACTTTTAGTGTCTCATCATCTAAATCCAACACTTCACAATTTATTTCCTCACATGCTCCCTTCTTTGACTCAAAACCATAGTTCTCACCTAATCACTCATTATCTACATCATCCTTATATCCATCTCCACTATCATGTACTTCCACTATGGTCATGGTCTCATCCCCATCCTTTCTGGAGTCTTTCACTTTGTCACCACATCTATCTAGTTATCCATCACCATCTGATTTTATCATGTCGATCACTTACCTTCCTTCTTCTCTTTCTTTAATCATATACCCTCTACTTATCCCACAACCAATTAATACACCTACATTCCACTCTTCATCACATATGGTTCCACACATCACTTCACCTATCTTACAATTGTCTTTAACACACATCTCAATTCCTTTATTATCAGGTATTCAACCTCCATTATTGCTTATGGTGCCTCTATTACATCCTCTACCATCTACTACAGATCATTTACACTACTCTCTCATATATTCCCGACATTCATATCTACGCATTCTTTCATCTTATTCTCACAAATCACCTCCATTTTCTCCCATTGCTTCACCTCTTTTGGAGTAGTCTTCTACATCCACCTTCTTACATCCAATAACACTCATTCATGCCCCAGTTTTATTATCTTATCCTCCTTTTTCATTCACATCATCAATTTCACCCAAACAACCATTTATTCTTACACATGGGTCTCATAAGCTTCCTCCACATCTAATTACACTTTCTAATCATTCCAATTTTCTCCCACATTCTCATGTGTTGGACATTCCTTTTTACATGCCTCTTCCCATTCCATGGCATCCTATTCTCATCACACCCACTCATCACAAAATTACACCATTGATTATTGCACTTTCTTCTCACATCACTATATTTTCCACACCTCATCCACCTGATATCATCACTATCCACCTTCTTCATAACACTCTTCCATTAGTTTATTTGCATGTCATTGTCTACTTGAAATCCTCACACATCCACCACATTCATCACCTTTTTACATGATTCATCCCCACACTCACATTCTTCACACACCACCATTCTATGGATTTTATTTGGAATTCTTGCTTTCATGATCATCAATGTCATCCCCACCACTCGTAATCATTTATCTCATCTATGGCTTGTTTTTATACAACATGTCTCTCACTCACCTAGTGCTTATATGGATTGGGGAATTTCATTTATCTCCACTACCACATTTTGCATGCTCCTTACATTCTACTTCTCTTCATTCATCATGTATTCAAAAGCTAGCTTGATTCTCTCACGCATCTTGTTTTATCATCATTGACACACCACACAACTAAACATCTTTCAAAAATCCAAAAAAACTATATTTTATAAAAAAATTAAAATAAGCAACGTTTTCTCATAGATGTTATTTTGTATTTTCTTCATTCATATTTCATTTCAATTCTCTCTTCATTGCTACACATTTCATTTATAGTTCGTTCACATTCCATGTTTTAGTTTGTTTCACAACTTTTGATGAACACTTTGATCATATTTTTGTCACATTTTATGATTCAATAGTCTCTACTAAATTGCTTGAACTTGGTCTCTCCTTGGTGAATTAAAAATGAATCTCCTTTTTAGTATCTATGCTTGCTTACACATTTAACAACTTTTCTTGAAGACCCCGGGGCATTATTTTTGACACTTCTTAATTTCATTTCTATTGTCACTCTCACTCCCCCATCAAGCCACTAGTGGTTCTAAACCCCTTTGCAAACTAAGGGATTTGTACATCATAAAAAATAAATATCAAACACTCTCTCTCTCTTAGGGTCTTTCAAATATCTCTACCGGGTATATGGACACTTGGCAAGTAGTACAAAAATGTTGTGAATAGAATCATGTGTATCTTTGTTAGGGATATGGATGTCAGCTTGTAGTAGAGCAATGCATGGCTTATAATTACCTTCCATTTCATTAATCACCAATCACATGTTTCACTCACACCTACATGTTGGCTTATGTTTTCACTCACTATCTCATGGGTATTCATTTCAAGCAGTAAATTAACTCTCACATGCACACATAGGATCTCCATGATTCGTAGGGCTAGTATGTCACCTTGTGTAGTTTAGACCTTGTTCAAGCTCCCATTTTATCTCACTTGTTGTCTCATGTTTCATGTCTTCAATTTCATCATGTGTTCACCAACACGCTTATCACAAATTCATGTTCCTACACCAACATAGGGCTAGCACTTCATCATCACAACTAAGTCATTGTGTGTGTTTATAATTCACCTCTTCATAATAGAACAACCTCAAGAATTTTCTACCTTCTACACACTTTTTACATTACCTTGCTCTGCATGACATCATCACATTATTTTCATTATTTTGCATTTTCCTTTTTTACATCATTTATAATTTTAACCGTTTTCTATTTTTCACGTCATATTCTTTAGCCAAGCTAGCCTCCTCTAGTCCTCACCTCACACCTTACCCTACCCCTCACAAAGACCAGAAAAAAATCAAACAAATTTAAAAAATTTAATTTAAAAAAACATCATCAAACCCCACCGCTCAACTACCATTTGCATCCTCACCCAACTAATCACTCATCACCCCCAACACCAAATCATCCCAGAAAGTCACTCTAGTAACTTGTTGTGTCACTCTCACATCACTCCCCTTACCTCCCACTTGCTTTGGTGAGTCACCCCATTGACTCGTCAAGCTCTCCACTCAAACCATTGATTCAACACCCCACCCCCAATTCCCATCTCGATCACACCCACAATCGATCTCCTCTTACCTACTATCACTTCCTCTCATATCCTACTCACCATGCCTTTGCCCATCTCATCTCTACCCTAGCAAGTCACCCCCGTGACTCACCATGCCCATCCCCGTGAGATCCTCACCCTCTCTGCTAGCTCCTCAATGAAAAGCACCTATGACTCGCTTTCCTCCTCCCTCTACTCTCTTTCCCCACACTCTTTCACACTCTCCCACTCCCTAACCTTCCTTTGTTTTATCTCGGATAGCTCATCATTTGAAGCCATCACTCCTAACCCCCACTTCATCTTGAGATCACCTTTCTCCTCTTCGACCCATCAAGCAAGACCTTCCCATGAGTCATGTTTGTGATCGCATCCTCTCTTCTTCACCTCACTCTTCCTCTCATCGTAGACCTCAACTCACCCCTATCCATCTCTCAACTCACCCCAAGTTCCCCTTTATCCTACCTAATATGGTAAGTCACACACATGACATCACCCCTTACTCACCCTAATGTTAAACCTCGATCCATCCCTTACCAAATAGGGCCCACATACCTAACTTCATCCCACCCCGAATCAAACTACTCACTCGCTACTCCGAATGAGTCACCCTTATGACTTGGTGCCATCTCTCGAACTCTCTTCTATATTTCCCACTCCTACATACCTTGTGGATGAGCTCACCACACACTTTCCTAAGATCTCCCTCTCTTCAACCTGATCCGAACACCTAGCTTACCCAATGTTGCTTGCCACCTTATCTCAATCATGCATGTGACCTTACTTACCCACCCCTTACTACCTCTTTACATTCCCCGAGCTCACCTTGCAAGCTTCTCCCTTTCTTCCTCTACCCTTGATCCTAACTTGCACAATTATTCCCCAACTTAATCTCTAGAATGATCGAGCTCAACTCACCTTGCCTCAACTTCACTCACCCACCACGACCCTTCCCTCCCTAAGATCCCTTCCCCATCTCCCTTCCCCAACTTGTCTATAGCTCACCTTCCAACTCACCTATATCTCGCCTTATAGCTCACCCATCCATTTCATCCACATATCTCACCTTCCATCTTGCCTATAGCTCGCTTCTATACCCATAGCTCTTCCTTCTATCTCACCCAAGTAGCTCATCTTCTAGCTCCCCTTCCCTAGCTTGCATGTGTAGCTTTCCCCACTAGTTCCAAACTTCCTTCCAACTCATCCAACTCGGCTTGGTTCATCTCTAACTCACCGTGTCAATCCCACCTTTTCATTTAGATCATTGTGTAGCTCATCACCCCGCCCATGCTACGTCACCTCGACATCACCATATCAATCATCACCCGAGTTCATTGTGTCACTCATCACCTCTCCCACACCATGTTCCTCATTGCCACACCATCCTAGATCATTTTTTTCGTCAACTTAAAATCAATCAACCCACTCTCAACCCATTCACACCATAACTTTTCATACTATCATGCACTTATACATACCCATCATCACTTTTTCATATGCACATGACTAGGGAAACATTCTCATGGTTTTCACTTTTTCTCATTATGCCTTCGCAAGGTTCATTTTCCTTTAACTTCAACTACCATTTATTGTCCCGCATTACGCTAGGGTAACTTGCGGCTCTAAAAATTGTCACTTGAGGGGGAATCATGCATAACCCTTCTCATTTGATTCTATGACATATAATCATCAACTCTATATTTTATTCCTTGTTAAATCAACTTATTGATCCCTTCACATAATCGTGTTAAAGTAGCTCATTGATCACATTTCTAGGTTCTTGTCTATCCATTCAACTATCTAATCTTGAAATTATGGAAACTATCGTAATAGGGTTAGAAGGTCCCTATCTCGCCTTCAATTTTTACAATGTATCTTACCTGTTGTAAGACATAACCCAAAAAGGGGAAAATGTAGACACTAAGAAATGCACCTTGCGTATAAGGTTCTTTATTTGAAAACATAAAAAGACTTAAAAATCATAAAACCCTACAAAATGGAGCTAAAAGACAACTCACCACCTATTAATTAATCCTCATTCACTCACATTTAATTTTGTCTAATCCCACCTACCCATATGCATGCCTAATGCACATTGCACCCATGTGTGTCCCACTCCCCTATGCACACCTAATCTATAAATTTTCCCTCATCCTTGTCATTTCATCATCTTATGTTCTCTTAACAACTCTTGACATCTTATACTTGAGTTTTCTTTTCTCTTTGCTCACATATCTTGGTTTTATAGGTCTTGAAGAAGGAAGTGTAAAGCCTGAAAAGGATATATCTTACTTACTGCAACACTATTTTAACAAAATATCAACACATGCTGAAATCACAATTGTGATATGATTTTGATCTCTATGTGATTCTCAATAAAATGCAACTACAATTGTCCTATAATTTGAGTCGGGGTATGCTTTGGTCATTTCATTTACATTTTTACCATTTTACATCAATAAAATGTATTTTATCTCCTTAAAAGGGTTAGGAATCTGACTGAGGTGGGTCCCCTAACCACAAAAAATAACTAACATGTTTTAAGTGTGCTTATGTGGAGGTTTATATTCAAATCGTAAATAGTTCTACCCACTTTATTCAATGAAAGAAACCACAAGTATCCCTCTCTTCACAATGGCATCATAATCCCATTTTATTATATTAGTTTATTTGGGGTTTTCATATTAACTAATCCATTTTAAAAGTGATCCAAATCTAGGCATCCATCTTACACATGATCGTTAAAATGTATGCCTAGATTTAGATTTCTTGTAAGATGGATTAGTTAATATAAAACCCAAAATCAGCTACTATAACAAAATGGGCTTATGATTTTATTATGAACATAGGACAATTGTGATCTCTTTCATTGAATAAATTAGATAAAACTCTTTGATTTGGATCTAAACCTACACACAAGCACACTTAAAAATGTTAGTTATTTTTAGTGGATAGGGGACCTTCCTCGATCAAATCCTTAGCCCTTTTAAGGATAGAAAAAGATAATTTTTGATGTTAAATGATAAAATAGTAAATTAAATGACCAATATACCTGACTCAATTTTTATGGCAAATGCAATTGCATTTCATCTAGAATCACAAGAAGATCCCAAGATAATTGTAGTTACAATTCCTATCTGTGTTGATATTTTGTTAAAACAATGTTGCAGAAAAAAAGATATATCCTTTGTGCTTCACCTTTCCTTCTTCAAGACCTTAAAACCAATATATGCAACAAAGAAAACTCAAGTATAGGATGTCAAGAGTTTCTAAGAGAGCATAAGAGGATGAGGGTGATTTTGTAGATTTGGAGTGCATAGGGGAGTGGGACACACATGGGTACAATATACATTGGGCATACATATGGGTAGGTGGGATGGGACAAAATTAAATGTGAGTGTGTGAGGGTTAATAAATAGGTGTTGAATTTTCTTTGAGCTCCATTTTGTGGGGTTTTATGATTTTTGGTATGTTTTGTGTTTTATAATATTTTTGTTTTTTCGGATAAAGGACCTTATACACAAGGTACATTTTCTAGTGTCTATAGTGGGAACCAAAAGATGTTTGATGAGAAACTCACTTTGTGTGTTTGATTTATATCAAATTCAAGAAGGGATGTGATAGTCTTCTCGACATCTACTACTTTGTTTTATGCACGAGGAATTTGTTCAAATGTAATCATCTCATAAGTAAAATTTGAGACTGCTCGACCATTCATTTATATGGAACAAGTTTATCATATTTTACCTGATATTATCCATTGACCTATTTAATTATCAAAAGAGAATATCCAAAAATTGTCAACTCTTAAATCCGCTTAAGATATTACAAAGCCTAAACCAACTATTAAGGCTTTATACTCCATAATTTTTTAGTGCATGGGAGACTAATGCGGTAATACTTATGTATAACATTGCCATCTGGTGTGCATAGAACAATTTAGGCTCTTGGTCTATGCATTTTGTAATATCCATCAAAACATAAAGTCCAAGAAGGGACTACATCAACGTACAAGAGCTCTTCATCTGGGAACTCAAAATGAAGTGGTTTGAAGCATGGCAAGTGGTACTATGGCCGAGTTGATTTGCTAGAGCTTGTCCTTTTATACCTTTTTGATTGATAAATTATATGTCAAACTCACTTAGGAGTATAACGCAGCTATACATTTGTCCTGTTAGGATAGGTTGTGATAGTAGATATTTTAAAGGATCTACCTTGGCAATTAGATTTATTATATGATCAAGTAGGTAATTTCATAACTTTTGAAAAGGTGAATATTAATATCAAATAGATTTTTAAACCTAATAATATTATATTTCTTGGTCTATAAGAGTTCCACTCAAAGAATCTATTATTTTTATTTCCATTTTTCATTTTGTTATGCAAGAAATACCCTAAAGGCATGTTCTATAGTTGATGTATATAATAGTTTATGCTTGTCTTGAATATTTGACATCAATAATGATGGAGTTAATAGATATTATTTCAACTTAGTGAAATAATCTTGACATTCCTAAGTCCATTTGAACTGGATATCCTTTCTAAGAAGCTAATTAAAATGATGGCACTTATCTACAAGATATGATATGAAGTGCTAGCAGATCGAATCATTCCCTAGAGACCTCGTAGCTGACGTAGGTTTTGTGATGGAGGCATATCCATGATTTCTTCTACCTTATTATGGTAAATTCAATCTCCTTTGTGATACTATGAATCATAGGAGCTTTCCTGAAGTGACATCAAAGACACATTTCTTTAGATTAAGGTGTACCTTATATTCTCTAAGTTGTTCAAATATACCATGAAAAATGGATGGATGATCTAGTTTGGTCTTATACTTGGCAATAATTTCATCAACATAATCCTCCATGATGTCATGAAGTAGATCATGGAAACATTCATTGCATGTTGATAGGTTTCCCTGCATTCTTAAGGCCAAAAGGCATGACCTTGTAAAAAAATTACCCCAAGGTGTTGTGAATGTTGTCTTGTGTTGGTCCTCCTTAGCAATTTGAATCTAGTTGTAACCCAAAAATCCATCCATTAAAGATAACATTTCATGTCTTGTTGTAGAGTCAACAATCATGTCAATGTTAGATAAGGGAAAATCATCCTTTGGATAAACCTTATTAGTATCCCGAAAGTCCGTGAAAATATGTATTTCGGTGTCTTTTTAGAAACAAGAACCATAATTGATATCCACTTAGAGTGGTATATAAACCTTATGAATCCAAATTCTAGCAATTTTTGAAGTTTTTCCTTAACTATCAATGCAACCTTAGGATGCATTTTCCTCAATTTATGTTTGACCGGTTTCACATTTGGTTGAACCACAAGATTATCCACGACAAGTGAAGGATATAAACCAGGTATATATTTGTATGACGATGTGAATACATCCTAAAACTCAATTAATGGTGTCATGAATGATTTTATCTATGATTCTTATAAGCTTTTTTTGAGTTGTAAAATTTAGGATTGTCACTTGTTCCAATGTTGATTGTGATGGTCTCCTCTACTAGCATTTTTGATGTGTCATTATCTTGAAAATATGTGGTAGGTTTATGTAATTCATCTGTTGATCATAATTGAGTCTCCTCTCTCGGACACCTTAGAAATTCTTTCACCTTGAGATACGTCCTTTTCCTTTTTCTTGTTTTTTTCTTTCTTATTTTTTTGTTTCTCAAATAGCGCCTCAGTGAGGTTTTCACTATAAGAGATTTTATTTTTATTTTTTTATTTTTTGATGGACTAGAGCACTCAAATTCCTTGTTGAAGTAAGTAGAAGTGTTGAGGTTTATATATAATCCCTTATTATGATCTAATAAGGGAATAGGATCCCAAATCTTGAGAAAATCCTCAATGGCCTCATCTTTCTGAAAGAGTTCCATAGAGATATGATTTTTTTGTTCTGATGGATAAGAAATGGGTATAAAATATCAAATTAGAGAGTATGGATGGATAGGTGTTCGAGGAAGAGGTTGGTTTTAGCTATGTCTTTGAATAGGTTATGTGTGGAACCGGTCTCAACTTTGGAGTCAAAGTCCTCTTCACTAGTCGTTATGTTAAATATTATGGGCCTCTTTTCAAAAGTTTCATAACCTAAACCATGGTAGTATATATTTTCTTCATATAATACAGTTCAAGATGGCCTTGTTCTTATGGACCAATTCATATGCCTTTTTGTTTCATATTTTTCATCATTTTATGAGCCTTGTTGTAGTCTTTGGATTCAAAGAATTCGGCCATCCATTATTTGTATAACCACAAGCCATCACATCTATAAATGTGTTCATCCTCTAAGTATCCATATCATCTCCAAATAGTTTTTCCAAGGTGGTAAACGAGAGTTGTATGGTGGGCCAAAAATGTGTCTCAATAACATGCACTCCTAAATCATCCATTCTACAAGGGTATCAAGGAAAAAATTAATAAACACGCATGAACCGACATACATTAGGTAGAAATAAAGGGGTTACAATGAGTGCTAGGATCACATATCTAGAGGGTAATAATTCCTACACTAGGTCAACCTAGGTTTGTTAAGGCCCCGTGGTCAAGATAGAGGAATGAACCCTACTAAGATATCGGTAGTTAGATGAGGAGAGGTATGGATCAATAATAAATTAAACAAACATGTATAATATAACTAAAATAAAATTAATGATAGCTAAGGAGATGATTATGAATAAGATTACTATGCTAACTAGCATCCAAACATGTGTAATACTAAGCTAACATAACATAATGAGGGAAGGATATAAACTTATCTATGAAAAATGACAAGATATGGTTAGATAACTCACCTTTTACATGTAGGGTGGTCACTAATGCATCTATCTCTCTAAAGAAGCAACACACTAAGAGAGAATCACTATTAGGTGAAGGGGAACACCATTCATGTCCTAGAATCACTATAGGTGACCTAATAATGTAAAAACCATCCAAGAAGAAGAGTATCCAATCCAATCCAATCAATATGAAAGATGAACCAAGAGCTAGATGAGCATATTGGATTATGGCACAAAAGAGTAGAAAATTGCAGTTGAAATGATTCTAGATTCCTTTCTCTATTAATGTCAAATGTGTGGCATGTATATATAGGATTTCATCTCCCATGGGTGATGGCATTATCCATGGTTAAATATAACACCGGTACCATTTCCCATAGGTGATGTCATTGGAAGAGGATAGTGAAAAGAGGTAATGTGTCGTGAAAAGTAAAAATAATGTGTCATAGATCATGGATATGGATAAACAAGGTGTAAAGTGGTGAGATGCAAGCAAGAAGTTGTGAATGTAATGTATGTGATACCTGAGGGGACAAGGATAAATAATGTAATGAAAGATAAGGTTAAGACCAAAAGTGACACTTTCTCTGTGTACTATCTCTAACCCATAATTGTTACATGAATAACCATTCCCCATTCCTAGTAGGCCCCTTAAAGAACCCACTCTATAAATAGATGCATCGTGACCCTTATCTACACAAAGGAAATTGTTAGTAATAGGTATGAAAAATGAAAAGGGAAAAATTAGGTGTATCTGAAGCTTCTTTTAGATGGAGTGCATTGGGTCATCCGTAATTGTGCAAAGACAATGGAAGCTTACCAACATGAAAGGTATTTTCAAGAGTATACTCACCAAGAAATTTGTGAGAAAAATTAAGTTCAATTGGTGATGTGGACGTAGATGGATGCAAATTGAATGTAGAAGGTTGGGATTGGAAAATCGTGTTAGGGTCAATGTGATTATCAGCAACCGGTATGATACGATGTTCAACAAATTTTTCCACAGAAGGAAAATAGTTTTCATGGTTATACACACTTCTAAGAGATTATGGTATTCAAAAGGCTTAGCATCAACAAGCAAGGTAAACTCTTTTTAGTTATTGAGGAATTTGATACATTTGTGGAAAGTGGAAAGTACTAATTCTATTTTATGGATGCATGGCCAACCCTAAAGGATATTATAGAAAGTTTCAACATTAACAACATGACATAGATTATCCAAGATGCGCGTGGGCCAACTTGTATGGCTAAAATGATGGTTTCATAGGATTGTCACCAATGTTTTCATAACCATGGATGGCTATGATATTGGCTTCCAAGCTCTTTTAAGTATGCCTAAGACATCTCAGCATATTCATAGAGCATATATTCAAAGTGGCTCCATTGTTAATAAGAACTCATTTGATATTATTATCGAGTAATATAGGCTTTAATTTACAATGAGTTATTATTCTAAAGATTTGGATTTAGGAGGTCTTTAGGACTGAATGATAATATAGGGATAGTCGGAAAAATATGGGAAATGATTTCCTAAAAATTTTGTGTGTTGAGATTATTAGGAAAATGTGCCTCTTCAAGAGCACGAGTAAGAATCTCTTGGAAATCAAGAAACTATTTTAATAATTCCTTGAGGAGATATTCACGGGTGCCATTATTATCTTCTTGACTAAATCATATGGAGCATATGAATATTTAACTATGGTTGTAGGTTTGGATTATTTGGAGCCATAGGATTTGACACTTGAGGCTCGGTGGAAGTGGATGATTGCTTTTACGGGAACCCAAACCTTCTTTTGTCACATGGCCACTACATAGTTAGGAGCTTGGAATTTTATGGTGGCAATGGAATTGGGTATTTCTTCAAAAAATGATATGATTGAGTTAAATTCGACATTATTCAAGGATTGTCCTTTTTCTTGAGAGCTTTTCCATTCGTACCATGCTTGGGAAAAGGATTTGAGAACACCTTTAAATTATCGTTGGGCATTTTATTAGGTGATGGTTCTTTAACCACAATGTCTCCACTATCAATAAGATATTGAATATAGTGGTGAAGTCTCATGCACCAATCTATAGGGTGGTTATCAATTCGATGAAAATCTCAATACTCACTACCTTTATACCTAGATGTTTTTAGTTCTCCTTCTACAAAGGTCTTGTAATGCGGTAAGTGACCATATAGGCATTTACCAATTATCGTAAGAACCTGAAAAGCTATCTCCAAATGGTGTAATTGGCTTCACTTATTATCATGAGGGGAACTTCTTTAATTGGCACCAAAATGGCTTATTTTGATTTAGATTTTTTTCTTGATTATTCTGAATGTTGTGTACATTATGGTTATCGCTTATGTTATTATTAACAATATTTTGATTTTGATGTATAAACTTGCATGTCAATATGAATGATTGTTGTTATTATTGTTTGTGTGGTCCTTGGAAGGAATTTTAATAAGCCCTTTTGCAATAAGAGCCTTTTCTATTTGGGTTCCCTTCTCAATGAATTCTTCAAAATTTGTGAGATAATGCATCTACATTTGAAATGATAATTCATTATTGAGGTCATTTATAACTATACTTACCATTTTTTATTTGGAATTGAGCAAGGAAATTGATTTTAAATCCCACATCATCATTGTAAGAATTGTGCAAATTTTTCATTTGTTCATTGCTTGGTATTGCACAAGTCCATCATTGTAATCTCTGAATCAATATTAAAGGAGAATTTTTAACAAACTTCTTAGATAATTGAAAAAATATTGCAATCAAACCTTTTGGGAGATGCAAGAACCAATCTAGGGATTGTCCTCCTAATATTTTTGAAATAGCCACAAAATATATATGTCATTATAGGATACTTCCTAACAAGCCATAAAGAATTCTTTGACATGTTCGTGAGGGTCATGTTTTCCTTTATACTTGTCAAATTTTGGAACTTCAAAAGATTTAGGAAAAGGTAAGTGCAAAATGTCCTGATCGAATGGATAAGGGAACATCCCCTCGAAGTTGAATTGTTTTCTTTGTTTTTACATTGTAAAGATGGTATCCTTCATGGTTTTTCATTCCTTTATGAATGGTTAATTGAGTTATGGAATATTTGAAACATTGTCAAGTTTGTATTTCATTTTTTCATTTCAGTTTTAGTCTTTATTTCTTTGTTATTCATGTCATCAATGACCTTTGAGGCCATTAAAGCTTATTGTTTATCCATCTCATTGATTTGGTGTACTAATGCCTAATTTGACAAGGTTGCGGAAAAGCACTAGACTCCCTTTTTGTTATCACCATTTTTTTACTTGATTCACTCACATTGTTCTTATTGGGTTTGGGTTGGGTGTTCTTATTTGATTTGGGTTGGATTCGTAGATTCTTCAAATTCTCTTCATCAAAATATGAAGGCAACTTTTCTCCCATTTCAAGGAGATGGAAAATAAATTGATCTTTATTTTTCTATAAAATTCTCTTAAGGTTCATTTTTTTCTATGAAGGCATAATTTTAATGGTTTTCTTCTTCCTCCTCATCAGAACTAATGTGGAAAGGATTTATATCCTTTCTTCCAAAGGGGTCATAATTTATGTCTTGTTCCCACCATTTTGTATAAAGAAAAGGGTAACATGGAAACTTTTTTTGATGTGCTTATATGTTGACAAAGTGAATGAAATGGTATAAGGGGTAGTGATCAAATAGATGAGCTTAACATTTGGCAAAGTGAATGTCAAAATATAAGACTATGAATTTGAATTAATTGATCAATTTATAGCGATGAAAACAAATGTCCTTAGATTTGTGACAAAGTGAATGTAAAAAATAAAAGACTTAGAGATGAAATTACTTTCTCAAATTTTAACAAAGTGAATGTTAAAATGAGAGGCTTAAGGATGTGAAAATGGATTGCTTGAATTTTTAAAAAGTGAATGTTGAAAATAAGAGGTTTAATAATGAAGATCAATTGTCTAAATCTCTACAAAGTGAATGTTAAGATAGGAGATGTGAGAAATAAATTTTGATTACTCAAATATTAACAAATTGAATGTTAAGAGAAGATACTTGGGAAATAAGATTGATTACTCAACTCTTAACAAAGTGAATGCTAAGATAAAATATTTTAGGAAAAAGAGATTGATTACTCAACTCTTAACAAAGAGAATGTTAAGATAGAAGATTTTAGGAAATGAAAATGAGATACTATACTCTTAACATATTGAATGTTAAGATATGAGAATGTAGAAATTAAAGTGCATAAAGTTTTAAAAAATGAATGTTAAACTATTAGACTTAGAGTAGGAAAGTACTTAGACTTTAATAACATGAATTTTAAACTAGAAGACTTAGGAAAATCATAGCGTAATTTCTTAGAGTCTAACAAAGTGAATATTAGACTAAAAGACTTAAGAAATGAAATTGTGATTACGCTTGACCTTGATAAAGTGAATACCAAAGGTGAAGAATCAAATCGAAATGAATGTGCTTAAGTCAGAATATGGTTATCCAAAACTCAAAATTTGACTTTGATAGGAACTTGAAAGAGATGCTTAAACCTTAGAAAATTAAATCCAACGATTAAGAAAAAGTTGGATGAAATCAATTCAAAATGGTTGTTAAAAAGAAAAGAGATTTGGAGAAATGGATTAAGATTGATGGTGTATATTAAGATTGTGGAAACTAACTTAATAAATGTAACGTAGATGAAAATAAAATTGTGAAGGAAGGCATCTAGAAGTAACTTTGGATTTGTCAAGTGGGGCTTCCTATAAAATATCTCTCTCCTAAATGCCAAGAATTACTCGAGTGAGTGTGATATTGATGTAGGAGCATCTTGGCATAAGAACCATCAAGTTGTAAATCTATCTTCAATTCACAAATTTTAGGTTGTGGGATGTTTTAGAGTCCATAGGAGGTTTGAATTAGTCCTTGTAAGAGGGGAAAAAGAGTTGAAATTTGAACTTCCTTTGGAAGCACTTTTTCCTACAAGTGAGGTTTGAATTTATAATATGATGTAAATGGAGAATTAAGCTTGTAAATGGGATTAAAGGAGTTTAAATAGAGTATTAGGTGTCTTGGACAAGTGTGATAAGTCATCATATGGATTAATTCATTAAAAAGTTTAAGTTGGTAAAATAGTGGCAATTATAGAAAATGGGAAGTTAAAAAGTCATAAAATGACAGCCATTATGAGTCTTAGGAAAGGAGTTACACTTCTAGGCATTAGAGGAATGATGGAATTTGAATATAGGAGAATAGGATTTAGTGAATCATTCATTCCCCATAGTGGGAGGAATAAAAAGGAATGGAATAGCATGTTTTATATAAAAATATAGTGATAAGGGGGATAACATCTAACATCATAGATTGGAGTCTCTGGAGAAAAGATGAAGCAATCGAAGAAGGACTTACAGATATGGAAAAGTAGAAAGGCAAAAGAAAAATTGATAAAGATAATGACAATGGAAAGGATCAGATTGCTTGATATTTATAAGAAGTTGAACTCTCTAGACACTAGACTGGGAGAGCTAAAGATAGACATGATCACAACATGGCTATCTTCAAAGCCATAAGTGAATTTTTAGAGCAGCAAGTTTAAAGCATTTCCATGCTCAGTGGGATCCCTGCAACTATTTTGGGGAATGATAAAGAGAGGATTCTGACCATCTCATAGTTGAATGCTTCGGACTCAACACACATCACCACACTAGTGTTGTTTACCTCACTGCAAACGATCCAGTCCAGAATTGAAAGAGCATCCAAGAAGTAAACTCACTTGGGCTGGTGGGAATCATTGTAGATGTTGATATTTGGTGGTCTTTTTGCTATGACTTTGCTACTTTTTTGCTGTTTTGTTACAGTCTATGTCCTTTTTTTGTTTCTTGTTGTAACTACCTCTTGGTTACTTATGGTAATATTGTTCTATCTGGATTTTGATCCTTTCTTGTTGAATCTCCATTGTTATATCAGGCTTGTTGAGCCCTTTTTGTAATAAGGTATAGTCCCTTTAAAACTATTTACCAATAATAAAAAAACATCATTTTGCATATGGGTTTTCAGTCATTTTCTTGATGATCGGTAATTTTTGAGTTATGATGCATTTTCCTAGCTAGACTAAGGATGCACAAAAATTGTTTGACAGAATGTCTATCTAGTCAATAATTGTATCTCACGTGTTTCGAGGATTTAAGTTATCAAATTTAGAGGGTATAATATTGACAACATTTTGCAAGTGGGTTTATAATAGTTTTATTATTTGACACATCTATATAATGTTATAATAAAATATTAGTAAAACTTGTTTTAGGCTTGTGTTTAGATCCTCTTATGTAGAGATAGAGTTAGGTGGTTGTTTACAAACTCCTAGAAATTACATATATGCTTGAACTCTACATCATTTGGTATCAATGCCTAGATTTGGTATTGTGATTTTATTTTTAATATTGAATGCATGATTTTGTGGCTAACAATGTGTGGAAGTGGTGTAGTGCATGAAAGTGATAGGATAAGAGTGAAATGAAGAGAAGTGAGAGAATTTGAGAAGATAAATAAGAAACCAAAAGACCTAGTGAGGCCAAGGTGAGGTTTGAAAGAGAAGGGAAAGTTGAAACATAATTGTCATTGTTAAGATGGATCAAGAGGAAACAATAGTAGAGTTATGGAAGCTACTTAGCCATAAGAGGAAACAAGAAGAGCTAAAGAAGAAGAAGAGAGAAGAAACAAAGAAAGAGAAGTAGAGAAAGCATGAAGATTGGATGGTAGCAGAGATGTAGAAGTTGAGAGTAGATATAGAGAAGTTAACGAAGATAATGATGGAACAACCAAGGTATGGACTTGAATTTGTCATGAAGAAGAAGGTACAATGGCCTCTAATGTAAATTCTAAGAAGAAATCAGAAGTTGCGATTGAAGAGGATGATTAAGATTTAATAAAAGAATCTAAGAAAATAAGAAAATAAAGAGGATGAAGTGAAGAAAGAAATGGATGAACTCATAACAAACAAGCAAATTTTAGTGATTATAGAAGACAAGAAAGCAAATGATGAATGAAAAGTAATTAATGTTGATGAAATTTTGATCGATATTGAAGATGGAGTGAGTGAATTCCTTGAAATTATACAAAAGGATTTAATTTTTTCATTTGAAGATGATAATCATGGTGATAATCTAGTTTTTGTAGAGTATTCTTTTGGAAATTTTACTAGATGAGATGGATAGCAAGGTGAAATGTGTAGATAGGACTAAGAATGAAATGATTTCATGGGCATATAATGGTTAAAATAAAAATAGTGAGGATGAAAATTCGGAGTTAGAAAAACTTGGTATAGTAGATAAGATGGACGAGAAAGTGAAAGAGTAAGAACATGAAATTTTTGACAAGGGAAGTGATGACTACGTGGACTGAATATGGATGGGCAACAACGTAAGGGGAGAAGACTAGTGTATTTTTGTTATTTTTGTGTTTTTATGTACAAGTATCAAAGGATATAACAAGAAGATGATGAAATAAATAATGAAGATCAATAAACAAGAGAGCAATGTCAAATAAAATTGAATACCAAAGACTAATACATGGGATCTAGGTGGACATAGAGAATGCAAAGACATTGGGAGAAAGGAAATAAGACAAAGGACAAGCTATGAAGTTGAAGACATGTGCAAACAAAAAGTGTAGGAACACTTTTCTCTACCTTGGGAGTATGATGCAGAGCATCTTGGCACAAGAACTATTATGTTGTAAATCTATCTTCAATTCATGAATTTGAGGCTTTGGGATGTGTAAGAGTCCATATGAGGCTTGAATGAGTCCTTGTAAGAGGGGAAAAATAGTCAAAATTTGAAATTTCCTTTGTAATCACTTTTCCCTCCAAGTGAGGTTTGAATTTTTAAAAGGGTGGAAATGGAGATGTAAGCTTATAAATGGGATTAAAGGAGTTTAAAGAGAGTATAAGGTGTCTTGGAAAAGTGTGATAAGTCATCATAGGTATTAATTCATAAAAATTCTTAAGTTAGTAAAGTAGTGGTAGTTATAGAAAATGGAAAGTTTGAAAGTCACAAAATGACAGCCATGATGAGTCTTAGGAAAGGAATTACACTTCTAGGAATTAGAGGAATTCAAATATATGAGGAGGATAGGAGTTATTGAATCATTCATTCCTCATGGTAGGAGGAATATAAAGGAATGTAAGATCATGTTTTGTATTAAAATATACTGATAAGGGGGATAACATAATTTGGTAGATGGTTTTTCAATCATTTTGTTTGATGATCGAGTAACTTTTGAGTTATGATGCATTTTCCTAGCTGGACTAAGGATGCACACAAATTATTTTACATATGTCTGGTCAAGTGATTATATCTCATGTGTTTTGAGTTAACTATTATGAAATTTTGAGGGTATAATATTGATAAAATTTTACAAGTGGGTTTGTAAGTGTTTATTGATTTGAAAACTATACAAGGAGATATTCATGACAGAAATTTTTGAGTTTGGTAAGAACCCATGGTGTGAAATAGCTCATATTTACAAGTTTAAGCCATTCTAGTGTTGTGTGTATGATCCTCATTTATAGAGAGAGGGTGTAGTTGAGGTTAAAAAAATCCTGAAAGTTAAATGATATGGGTTTTTAAATCTCTTCGAATCGAATACACTAGAAACTTTATAGTCGATGGCTTTCTTTACCCCCTTGATTCAATAAGTTGTATTTTACTTCACTCGAAGGATCAAACCGAGACCACCACGAAGGATAATTTTGGCTCTAGTTATTAAAATGTGTATTAGTCAAGTAGGTGGGGTCCCATTCTTTTGGCCGATTGCTCAAGGTGCAAATTGCTTTGGGGTTCTGTGGTACTCCTCACAACGAGTTTTTGGCCCTTGGCCACATACTTCCCACACTTATAGTGGATCCGGGAATAAACATGTCTCCAAAAATTTAAGTAATAGTGTTTTATAAAGTATAAGAAAAAGGATGTGATAATTTTTACTTGATCTCATGAGATAAGTAACATGTAGTTAGTAGTTTGATTTAAAAACAATCTTCGTAGAGATGGCTCTGCAAACAACAAGTTAATTATTTTCCTAAGGTAAAATCACAATGAAAACACAAAAAGCAAACTCACCATTTTTTATTTTCAATATCACCTAGAATGGTGTGAGAAAATAGCATATGTGGTGGTTTGCAAGATTATATTAAATGAAATTTAAAATCAAGTTATTCACCAAAATCGATTAAATGTAAAACCATATAAGAAAATGATTAACAATACTAAAAATAGACATTAGGAAGAACTTTATTTACTAGAAAATACCAAAAAAGTAAAAACACGAGATAAAGTATACTATCACATGCACTTGGGTGCACTAATGTAACTTACTACAAAAGAGGGTGAAGTAGAATTTAAATGTGTGCAGACAGATTTCAAAGTGTAACATTAGTACGTAGAATATTGTACTAGCAGTGGAATATGTAGATGGAAAAAAACTAGTTAGATTTAGGTGAGTGTACTTGTACATAGGAACATACATAATGACGCTAACGCATATACTTGTATGCTAGCGCAAGGCACGTACAATGATAACACATGTAACCTAGAAGTGGATAGAATGGATTAAATACAACCTTAGATTTGGTTTTTTATTTTCTCCTTCTTTGTTGCACCTAAAAGCCTAAAATTTGAACAATGAGCTTAAATACAACACAAGGAAAACATAGAAAGAAATAGATTAAGAAAAGGTAATCTAAAAAATATAAAATAAGTGTTGGTGTCCCACCACGTGTGTCATAATGTATACAAGGAATAAATCAAGAAATGAAAAAAAACCAAACAAAATACTACAAACCTTTCTCTAAGCTCTTCTTCCAACCTCAAGATGAGATATATGAAGTGTTTTAAACACTTGTGGGATCTTGAGATGGTTTAGTTGTGGATGCTCCAATTTTTATTCCAAAATAGAAGAGGAATGCTATGAGTAAGATTGTACACAATGCGATGCAGATTCACATGGAAAATGAGTAGAGGTTTGATGCAATTGTTTAAAGATTCCAAGTATTATTTGTGAAGGATATGTCCTATTATTTATAGTTGAGGGAGAGGTCATGAATTTTGGATCAAGGTTTGAATGGGTTATAAATTCATGATTGTAATATCTTGAAATAGCCATTTGATTTGGTATGTGCAATTACAGCTTTGCAGGAGCAATGAAAGCTTTCTTGATTTTATTCAAAGGTGGTCATACGTGCATTATTGTTGCTTCCACCTTTGTATGATTTTAGAAGTGGAGTGGAGTGAGGTAGTTTGAATTGAGTGACTAGGATAGTTAAAGTGAAATGTGAGTAGATAAATATATATATTTCTATTTAAATAAATAATTAAATTAGCTAAGGGATGTGAGTGGGTAATTAACTATTTAATTAAATTATCTAAAGGACATAGGAGTATAGTTTAGGCATGATTAGAATTAATTTAATTAATTCTAATCATGCCTAAACTATAATCCTATGTATAGTTTAATTTAATTAATTCTAAAGGGATGTAGGTAAATACTTAAAGCATGATAGAATTAGTTTAATTAATTCTTAAAGGGGTTTAGATTGGAATATTATGCAAAGGATGTGGATAATTAGGAATGGTTAGAAATAAGTATGTATTTTTAGGGTGTCTATAGCTTCCATACTTATTTATTAGAATGCAAGATTTTGTTGAGAACCGATGATTAATATATCCCTCCATTTTCCCTACGATTAGATGCATTATAAAGACATTGTAGACACTAAATCATACACTTTGGGTATTTATCTAGTCTTGATCACATACTACTATTCATATGATTCCTAAGAAAGAAAAGTACTAATTGACCATTGTCTTTCTACTTGCCTTTTTGGTCTTACACACCTTCTTGCCCAATCTATCTTTTTATAGTTCAAAGCATTTCGACTCTAGAACCGGGCCCAAATTAGGGCGTCGTGCCCCGTCCCCTCTAGGTACCCCGACCTCTTTGTACTTTGCTCACATCTTTTGGGTCTCTTCTAGTTGTTTGGGCATCTTTATTTTTACTAGTTGGCATTTTAGTGATTAATTATGAAATTTGAGCAAGGGAATCATATAAATATATGTGGTAATAATAAATTACCAAGCACTAATCGTTATCATCACCACCTAAGGTTGTATCTAAAGGAATTTACAAGAGCATTCAAACATTCATCTAGCATCCACACAAGGGAAAGGGACTGCATTCTTCTACATACACTTCATAGGAGGGGAAGTTCATTTTTTCATGCACACATCTACTTACATCTTTTACATCTAGCTACTTTCTCACTATCTATTACGACTCACACAAGAGCCACCTAGAGCATGATTCCACACACGCACACAAGCACAAAACTACATTGAGTCTAAAATGTAGTGCGATTGCTCGAATCATAAGTTAACTCGGTCGAGTGACTTCAAGGTCAATTTGACTCCCCATTTGCATATTTTTATTTTTAGGATTTGATATGTTTTGGGGTTTTGCATGTGGTCTTTCTTATTGCATTTTTAGGTGAATAATAGTGAAATTGTTAGTGAAATTGTTAGACATACAAGTGATTAAAAGTGAACATTAGCAAACATCTTGCGACCACGTGAAGATCATTATCTAAGGTTTTGAGTAGTCACAAGAACCTAAAGGAGATCTATAGTGCCCCTAACCTAGTCCAAGTGCCCCACTCACCTACATCTGACACTTCTACATTTTTCTGTGCATCGATGACACTTCCCTCCCTCGTGCATTAGTTCATCTATTTTAGCGAACATCTGGTCCTCCTTTGGGACACATCCTCCTAGTGACATTACATGCACCCCAAATAAGGGGGAATCATTGGGTGAAATGATCACCCCATACAACGATTTATATTACGATACAACATAGTTCAATACGTACAACACAAGTATTCGGTCTCGAGAATGACCCGAATATAACATGGGTCTTTAGCAAAATACGAGACACTAGTGCCCGGACATAGAAATTAGTGCTAGGGAAACCTTCTAGAGTTTCAATGACCATGGGGAAGTTGCATATTTTTTCTTAGTTCAAAGATTCACACCGGTTTATATAGCGGATTTTACGTAACATGCATACATGCATTACACCTTCTTTTCTAATTTTGCGTTGAATCATACTTGATCAAAATGGATCAGATTCACACACCCCATCTACAGTGGTGTTTTATTTTGGGAAGGACTCAAAGTTCGGATAATAACCTTTGGACATTTCTCCCTACACTTTTTCCACACTTGGTGTAGATGGCATGAGATCGCCAAAAACTTGCGATCAGCGCAACTGGCGTGAGATCACCCAAAAAAATCATTATTCTACAACATCTTCTCCGAATCATTTCTATCTCTTTCACTTATCACGAATCAGGTGCAAATGGTCCTTTTCACATTTTTACTTACTTTTTACATAATTCTTACGCATTTTGATCAAATTTTTCATATACACGTATTTGACTACTTGTTCATTCTTCTCTTTTGCAGGTTCGTCCTTATGGGAAGCAATAGTCACATCAATCACACATCATCAAGCATCAAGATACATAAACAATAAGTACAATACAACATCTACACATATGCTCTCACCCTAGGGTCATCATCATCATTTTTACTTCCTCTTCTCTAGCTTCCACACTTCATATTTTTATCACTCCACACTTTTTCTTGTCTCTCGGCATGTTTTTCTCCATTGATCTACATGGTTATCAGGTACACATCTATTATATACTTTATGTTATCAAGCATTCACTCAACAACATAAAGTGGGGGAAAAGTAGACACTAAATCACGTACTTTGGGTATTTATCTAGTCCTGATCACATACTACTATTCATATGATTCCTAAACAAGAAAAGTACTAATTGACCACTATATTTGGCCTCTTTGTTGTCTTTCTACTTTCCTTCTTGGTCTTACATACCTTCTTGCTTAGTCTATCTTTTCATACTTGGCATTTCTGACTCTGGACACCAGCGCCTCCAACCTCTTTATACTTTACTCGCATCTTTTGGGTCTCTTTTATCCATTTGGGCATCTTGTTTTTACTAGTTGGACTTTCAGTGGTTCATTATGAAATTTGAGCAAGAGAACCATATAAATATAAAGCTATGTGGTAATAATAAAGGACCAAGCACTAAACATCTATTATCACCATCTAAGGTTACATCCAAGGGAATTTATAAGAGCATTCAAGCATCCACACAAGGGTAAGGGGTCGCATTCTTACGCATACACTTCATCGGAGGGGAAGTTCATATTTTTAGGCACACATCTACTTATATATTTTACATCTAGCTACTTACTTGCACAAGCTATCAAGTGTGACTCGTAAAAGAGCCACCTTGGGCACAATTCTACACACACGTAAAACTACATGGAGTCGAAAGGTAGTGTAACACCCGGATCATAATTTCACTCAATCGGGTGACTATCAAGGTCAGTCTGACTCCCCATTTACTTAATTTTTTATATCATTATGATGGTACATATTTAGATTTAGCATCTATTTATTACAATATTTGATTAATCAAACATCATTAACCCTGACATTATTCCTCTTATACTCCCTTAATGTGAATTGTGATTAGTTTTGGTATCTTGGCATGCCCTTTTAGGAAGATTTATCTCTCGAAGTTAACTATAGCCACTTTTGAAGTGTTGCGACCACATATAAAAAATAGGAATTCATAATGAATTTATTTTTTTCCTTGAGATTGATCATTTAGGAATGTATATTATCACTAATAATACAACTCCAATCTATTTTATGGGATCATTCAATGGCTATCAACATAAACTAAGACATTTGTGGATGAAATTGCTTATTCGATGCTTCCCCATAGCTAAGTAGAACAATGCAATATGAGATCTCTTCAATGAACTCAAAAAAGAGAGAGACCTTGGTAGATGAGAAATCTTACATGGAATCTTCATCCATTTCCATATTATCATACCTTATAAACATGAATCCTTTCTTTCCCATTCAAGTAATGCATATTCCTTTCTTAGAATTATGTCATTCTTAGGTATTGGAATATAAAGGCATTTTGGAGATTCTTTAGGGGAGAGTATGCCAATGATGGAACCATCATCAACATTGATTGTCTAGATTTTAGCTTCATAATTCTTAGCATGAGGGAGATTAAATTTGGTATCCACAGAATTTCCACGGGAAGTCAAAAGCTCGGTAGATTCCACTATGAAATACATTATCAACTAGGATAGTGTGATTTCCTTCCTCCATCATTTTCCTCAAATCATCGAAGTCCATGTGCTCCACATTGTTATCTCTAATTTCCAACTACTAAACACAAAAAGTGATATGGTATCATATCCAAATTAGTGGAACATCATCATGGTATTCACAAGAGGATGAGACACTTTGAATTTGGTGACCATCAATCGTCAAAATCAACAAGAAATAAAGAAACAAGTTTAGATTGAGGGGGAAGCTTGGAAAATGGGTTTTATGGAGGATGTGTAAAAACCTCAGTCCTTAATTTTGGGCATGATACTCATCCAAATGGATTGATTTTGGATTCATTAGATAGGTTTTGTGGAGGGGAACCAATATTAAAAATTTGGTGAAGATCCTTCGCGAGGTTTGAGAGAAAAATGTGAAACAATTTTTAGTGTATATAGAGTTTCCTGAGTGGTTCTAGAGGAAAAGTGGTTTTTATAATAACCCATGTATTTCTCCATCATATCACAAGTTTAATGACTTAAAATGAAATTTGTGGTGAGGGTTTCTTGTTAACAAAATTTGAGAGGTTTCCTCTGTGTAGATTTTACACAATATTCAACACAAAATTTGGTGGTTTTGTTAAAACAAGCTTGGAACAACTGAAAGTTTCATGAGATCATAGAAAAATACATCTAACCATGGGAAATGATCAATAGATCCATGTAAAGGCATTTTGAAGTATTTTGTGGTCAAAAATTCATAGGGATCCAGCCATGAGAACACAAGTTATGAGCAAAACCACTTTTGGATGAGCTAGAGCACAATGGTGGTTTGATAGTACGCATGAAGGCTGAAAAACGTGTATTTTTGAATGATGGAACCATCATCAACATTGATTGTCTAGATTTTAGCTTCATAATTCTTAGCATGAGGGAGATTAAATTTGGTATCCTAAATTCCATGGGGAAGTCAAAAGCTCGGTAGATTCCACTATGAAATACCTTATCAACTAGGATAGTGTGATTTCCTTCCTCCATCATTTTCCTCAAATCATTGAAGTCCATGTGCTCCACGTTGTTATCTCTAATTTCCAACTACTAAACACAAAAAGTGATATGGTATCATATCCAAATTAGTGGAACATCATCATGGTATTCACAAGAGGATGAGACACTTTGAATTTGGTGACCATCAATCATCAAAATCAACAAGAAATACAGAAACAAGTTTAGGTTGAAGGGGAAGCTTGGAAAATGGGTTTAATGGAGGATGTGTAAAAAAACCTCAGTCCTTAATTTTGGGCATGATACTCATCCAAATGGATTGATTTTGGATTCATTAGATAGGTTTTGTGGAGGGAATCAATATTAAAAATTTGGTGAAGATCCTTCACGAGGTTTGAGAGAAAACTGTGAAACAATTTTTAGTGTATATAGAGTTTCTGAGTGGTTTTAGAGGAATAAGTGGTTTTTCTCATAACCCATGCATTTCTCCATCATAACACAAGTTTTATGACTTAAAATGAAATTTGTGGTGAGGGTATCTTGTTGACAAAATTTGAGAGGTTTCCTCTTGTGTAGATTTTACACAATCTTCAACACAAATTTTGGTGGTTTTGGTAAAACAAGCTTGGAACAATGAAAGTTTCATGAGATCATAGAAAAATACATCCAACCATGGGAAATGATCAATGGATCCATGTAAAGGCATTTTTGGAAGTATTTTGTGGTCAAAAATTCATAGGGATCCAGCCATGGGAACACAAGTTATGAGCAAAACCACTTTTGGATGAGCTAGGGCACAATGGCGGTTTTGATAGCATGAAGGCTAAAAAAATGTGTATTTTTTGTGGTTTTGGTTCTGTATTTTATTCTTTCATGGAGGATTTGGTTTTCGGGGGAAGTGGAGATTTGAAATTTGTGTGCACATGGAGGTGGAAAATGAACTTTACAAATGCAAAGTGATTTTTCCACCTTGTTTACATTACATTCCTCTAAAATGCACCCTCGAAGCATAGGGAACACTTTTAGGGTGTAATTACACCTTTCATTTACCTTTTTCCCATCAATTTTGATTGTATTTTTATCAACCAATTAGAAGGGGGTGGAATTTTATAAGTGGAGATGTGAAGTGGAGAATGTAAATTGTATGGCATCTCTAAAAGGATTCTAACCTCCCAAAGTGTTCCGAGTGGATATGATGACATCATCAACAAAACACAAAATTATAACAAGGAGTGCAATTTTTGCCCCAGGTCCAAACTTAACCATTTAAGGACAAATAATTTATGATTTTGATTTGAAATGGGCCAAAAAATCCAATGAAAGCATTTTAAAACTCTGAAAATAATTTATTCATGATTTTTTCTCATATCTCCACTTTTTCCTAGGAAGGTGTGCTAGTGAATACAACCACTGAAGATTTTGGAACAAGTATGAACTAGAACATCACTTGGGCCATGGAGGGGGATTTAATCTACTTCAATTTTGACATTTTTTATGATCCCAACTTCACTTGAGGTACCCAAAACCTTTAGTGCAAACTCTTCATCCAAAAATGCCACCACACTTCGCCAGTGTTGGGAAGGTTTCTTCTTTTTATACTCTCAAAACCTTATCTTACATATTCCATCATGTAGTAAACCATGTAAAATTTCCAATGATTGGGATTTGAGCTCCTAAAACCACCTAGAGTTCTTGAAATCTTTTCCAGAAGTTGACTCTTCAATAATGTAAGAAAACTCGTTTTACAAAAAATCACCCAAAGAGAAATTTTTCCCAAAACCATTCCAGATCTCATAAAATCTCTCCTAAACCATGTTTTCATGTATAAAACTCTAACACCTTTACTGTTGACTATAATATGGGCTCCTAAAATGTTCCAAGACTCCTTGAAACATTTCCCGAGAAGTTGACCTTTTGAAAGAGGCAATTTTGGCAATTTGGACCAATTTTGACAAATTTGACCAAAAGAGGTAAAAATTTCAATAAGGTTATCGAGTAAAATATGGTAAAATTTTACATGATAACAGGATTCCTATTGCAAAATCTAGCACAAAAGGCACCCAAATCTCCCTACACTTCACAAATACCTCTACACATTCATTAAGGCAACACTATCTACAAGATTGAAGCTTCCCACTAGGTCCAGGGGAATGCTTCCCACATTTAAAAGCATCCAAAGTCACTCACTCAAGTAGATTTGCAATAGAGACTCAAGTCAAGATTTTTCAAAGAAATAATGCTAAATCTAATTTCACTACAACTAGATATCACATGTTAAGTGGAGAACGACATGCGCTTTAATTCCTCTTCAAATTAATGCCAACATTAGTGGTCCACAAAGGTGCCCACAACCCAACTAATGTTTGTTTTGTAGGACTCTTTATCCATGGATATGGTTTGAAAGGTTGAGAAGAGCATTCTGAGATTATGATTTAATCTAAATTAAATTAACCTTATTTCAAAGTAACTACTTGTAAAAATGAATTTTAGGTAATTGAGTACAGAATGCAACAAGCACTAAGCATTCAAAAATGTAAAAACCCTAAGCAAATGAGAGGGAAATATGACTTAGCTGGTTTCATGCAACTTGGGAATGATCAAGACTATATATCTTGCTAGAATAGTTTTGGAACAACATATAATGGCTCGATGAAGATTCAAGATTATAGAAATATGTAGGACAAAAGTTCCTATAGGAGGACAGGAGCATACCAAGAGCTATTGACTGATATGGGCGCTAGTGTCCACATAGATGCTCAGGTTCTAAATTTTTCTCGAGTCGGAAAGTATTTCTCCAATATTCACTTTGTCACTATAAATTCATTGTTAGGGTTTTGATCACACATGTAACCTATAAAAAAAATGACTAGCTACACATGCCCATAAACCACATCAAATCTAATAAAATATATACATAATGTAGAGTCAGACTGACCCTGGAGGTCACCCAAAGAGTGAACTTATGACCAAGTGTTGCCTTTGCATCTCATATTCCATGCGAGTTCTTTGTGTGTGTGTGTGTGTGTCTATGTCTCATGCCCTAGGTTTCCCTTGTCCCTTTTCCCCCTATGCACAGGTGTATGTAGATCAATGCATCCATTATCCTTGTATGGATGTGCTAGATATATTCCTCATAGTGCTCATGTGCCTTTGTGCAAGCTTAGGTGGTAATAGATAATGCTTATAGTGTTTGGCCCTTATTTAGAAGAAGTAACTAAGTATATATATGATTCCCTTGTTTGAATTTCGTAAATGAAAATTGAAAAGATGACCCAAAGTGTTATAAGTGACCAAAAATGAAAATGACCAAAAAGAGTAATAATAATAAAGACAAGGAAAAGAACTCCTAGTGAGGACGGGAGTTCCTAGTGAGGACAGAAGTTCCCAGTGAGGACATAAGTGCCCATAAGGGACATGAGTGCCTAGGAAATTCTTTCCTAACTGGGCACTAGTGTCTAAAGCCATCAAAAGGTAAATCATGCAAGTGTCGGAAAAGTTGTAAGATATGTAAAGCTAGTAAAGTATAAGAGATGAAGCAATAGAAAGGCCAAAAATATTTGTAAACCACTATTTTTCTTACTTAGGAATCATATATACATTAGTATGCTTTAGGACCTAGAAATGTACCCAAGTGCATAGATTTTATGTCTACATTTGCCCCCATTTTATGTTGTTGAGTGAATAATTGATAACATAAAGTAGATAGAAGATACATACCTTGTAAACCGGAGAGGAGTGTAGCTGATAGCGTGCTGAATGGACAAGTAGCCATGTGAAGCGTGAAGTGATCGCAATGTGAAGTGTGGCAACTAGGAAAGGGAGGTAGACCCTAGGGGTGAATCGTATGTGTAGCGGCATGTGCTTGTTGATGTGAGTTGATTCTTGTTGCTTGTTAGGATGGACCTACAAAAGAAAAGCAAGAGAGTAGTCAAATTCTCGCATATGGAAAATAAGAATAACATATGTATAAGTACAAAGTGTATAAAAGTAGTAGCTAAGAAAAGAGTTTACCTAATGTATGAGAGAGTATAGGATAGAAATTTATCCTGTTTGCTTTGGAGATGTTGTAGATTTGTGCATCCTACTAGTAATGCTAAGGTTTTGGGTAATCTCATGTCAAGAGTGAGTTTTCTAGTGATCTCATGCCAAGGACAATTGTTTTGGGTGACCTCGAGCCAAGGTGATTTTTGGGTGATCTCATGCCAAAGATGAGTTTTTTAGGAAATATCACCCCAAGAGAAGAGTGTTGGGGAGAGAGGTCTTGATTTACTCTCCTTCCATGATGCTTCTAAAATGATAAGTGCCACTGTATATTGACACATCCCAATTTGTAACCGAATTTGTAACTAAATTGTAGCCAAATTGTAACTATATTATAACTAAATAAATGAATTATGTAATCGAAGCCAAGTGTAGATTTGTATTATAACTTGATAGAAACTATGTTGGGCGAGAAACTATTAGTTTTTTCCCAGAAAAAAGTGCCTAGGTGGGACACAAGTACCCACCATTCCTATCTAATACTGGGTGCTTGTGTTCACTCTATGTTTGTGATCTAATTAGATTCGAGACCAGTATAAGGCCTGTGTGCCTTTTCCAATTATATATTGTTATGCTTTGTTCGGAACTCTATGCTACTATAGAAGGGTGATTTATTCACCCAATAGTTTCCCCATTGTTTGGGGTGCATATTAAAATTTTTGGAGGATGCGGCTGTTGGCTCCCAAAATAGCACCCCTGGGAGAATGAGCAACTAACCTTGAGTGGGTTGGATTTGAGAGAATGACGAACAATGTAAAATTATTTTTCATTAATAGTTAGGGGTTTTTCAACACTCAACTCAATGACTCAAATCAAGGAAGTGATCAGGAGGCACCTTCACAAAGGGGATGGATTTACCCTACTACTTTTGGCTCTGCCTGACTAAGGTGAGAGGACCTAGTTGAGGGATATGAATAAAGGAAAATATCTCATGGCTTGGTTTCCTCTATGGTTGGTGAAACTTAATTTGAAGAAAGTGTAGCCACACATACAATACTTCTCTCAAAATATTTGTCACTTGATTTATTGTAATCACTTGACCATCTAATACATCCTATAGATAGATAATGAAAAACTTAAAATATTGCATTTTCATAACATTATTGACCAAGGCTGATTTGAAATATATTGGATCATAGACTTGGTGGAATGCTTAAAAATCTTACTGGTAATAGAAAAATTTAAGCTCGGTTTGTAGAATATGCATATGTATGGTTTTCAGGTATAATATGCTTAGTAGGTACGAAGTTTATTGGTTGTTTGTTATTGATATTTGAAGGGGGGTAGTTTCTTTTATGAACTCATTGTCTTAATGTTCCCATGGAATTGATCCATCCTTAACTGAAATGCTTGGAAATAAAAATCAAGTTAACACAATCTGTGAAATAACATTTGCATTCATTGATACTCAATGTGCACAAAATTCATCTACAGTCTTCACAATCCTAACTACAAATCATGGAGTTAGAGCTGAGATAAATCACTTTCTTTATTTTTCTTATACACCCAAAAGACCCTTAAGGGATAGCAAAATCTATTCAAAAGTTATGTTGCCTTTAGGATTTTACAACTGAGTTAAACCACTATAAAACATACACTATTCTACAATGCCCATAATGACCAGAAGAGTGTAAAGCAACTAAGAAAAATCTTGTGTGCTTGATAATGTAATGATAATGCAAGATAGTAACAGAACTATATTGTCTCATTCATTCATTCAAAGCATAAGAAATGGTAAAGTATAGCTTGATCAAAATAGTCATAATCTATTCATATAATTTTTGGCTAGGGGCATAAAAAATGCCTTCAAAACCTATTAATGGTTATACAGTGCAATCACCTTAGCTCTTCCTTACAATTATACATATACTGAGTCTTACAAGAAACTAGAAATTGGAACTAAAAAGTAAACTTGATAAAAATTTCTACAACTACCCCCAATCCACCTCTCATAGAAAATGAAAAGATCATTACATTATATAGAAGATGAGAAGGAGAAAGAAAGAAGAAAAATATGATTTCCTTCTATAACCACCAACAAGAAGCATTAAAATATTGCAAAGGAGCAATATTTGCCTACCAAAATGATTCATTCCTTCTGTCTTTCTTGCACGAGAAAAAATAGACACCATACTTCATCGATTCGAGTAGTTGACCAATATTGGAACTATATCTTTAATGAAAAATAAATTTTCTAACTTTTCTCCCACAAACTTTCATCAATTTCTGAATCTAATGATGTCAAATTAAAGGGCTCGAGGATACCTTTCCAACAATTTAAATTTTTAAGATTTGGAGTATGGAATCAAAATATATGGCCCTTTGAATTTTTGTATGTCGGGATGAATAAGAGCTTGACACGTGGTAACCTTTGATTGGTCTTGGAGATTGAATCTTCCTACATGTGCTTTATTTTTCCTTCACCATGTGTTAATATTTGGTTGGCTACGGGAGTCGGTCTTTACTTCCTTTGATTTCCTTTTCCTCTTTTGACTCGACACCTCTTACTAAATTCCAGTTCATTCCATAGAATTTATGTCCACGGAGTCCATTGCCCTTAAGTGTGGTAGAATGGTGCCACATGTCCACCATGACACCATTGATCCTATGCCACTTGTCATCCCCAACTTCATCGTGTTTCCTTATTGATATTCCTTGACCCAATCCTAGACCTAAAAGCTTTATGAGTTGCAACTCATTCCGAGGATTGGCATCTTCGAGCCTAAAAGTAATAAGGAGCAACGGAATCCCACCATGTGGCCCTATCTTTGACTATTGATCCTCTGTCGCATGGCCCCACTGATCTTTGGTGTTTAAATTGACTACCAAATTCACATCAAGCAGATTTTAAAATATAATCCACTAATTAATTATCCTTATCCTCTCGCGGGTTTTTAAATTCGAATGGTCGCTGCCTTTAAGAGGTGGTATTTGACAGATGCATGGATGTTTTAGTATTTGTTAAAATGGATAAGCTCATTTTAATTGAGCCTTCTTAACTCAGCCTCTATAGCTTGATACTTCATGGTCGGGTTGCATGTTTTTTAGCATTCGTATCTTCAGATTTTGGGATCGAGTTTGGATCATTTTAGTGTTGATTTGTAGGTTCTTATGAAAGATGTAGACATAGTCCTCATCACCCATCTATCTGAATATTTTTACTTTGAATAACCAGACCATTAAACTAGTTCCCGACACTTTTGTTGAATCTTCTCATTTATTTGGCTAAGGCACAAAATATATTACAAACTGATGCCTCTTCTTGACTCAGACTAATATTTAAGGCATAGTGGAACAATATAAAACATACAAAATCAAGTTAAATACATGGGGAATCATTGAAAAATAGCATATCAATCCAAGGAATTGTATTGAGCTCCAAAATGGATTTTGTTCGAGGGTTGTTCACCCCCTGTGGGTGCCATAAGAACAAAGAACATATTCCAAGTTCATTGGACAAGAAGCCAAGGGATAAAACACACATGGGCTTCCAAAATACATATAAAATAGGTTGGGAAAAAATAGACAACTACGAAACCTTATCACTTGTAGACCGAGCAAAAAAATGGAAAAATAACACAAAGAAAAGAAAAAGACTAAAGCAAATTTGTACACTGCATGCAAATCATACCCGACCTTCCAAATTTAGTCTAAGAAATGTTTGAGATGTTTTCATTAACAGAAATGTTCTTCTAATTCTTTCGGAAAGAAAGTGTGCTCGCCAATTCTAATGTCAATAGAATATGGTCCCATCCATACGGAATCAAATTTTCCATGTTTTCACTTGTCTTCATGTCTATTTTCCCATAATAGGACCAAGTCTCTAACATTAAAAACTCTTGGAGTGACCTTCTTATCAAATATTTTCTTGAGTTTTTCTCTAAATTTGACATGTCTTTGATGGGACTCTCTTCTCTCCTCATCATGTTCCATAATCTGATTAATCATTGTCCCATATGGACTCGCTTCTTATCCATCTTCAAATTGGTGTATGAACTAATATGTAGAAATTTTTAAGGGTAAGGGAAAAAGGGCTTGAAGTCTATAAACTAGCTCAAAGGACTCTTTTGAGAAGACCTCTTAGTTGTAACTCTATCTTCCCATGGTGCAAACTTTATTACTCACCCTATTTATTTTTGTTTGTTTCCAATTTTATTATGAGGATCTTAAGAAAGTTTTTATTACTTGACTCGGCTTGGCCATTTCCTTGAGGATTATAATTTGATGCATAATCCAAACTTATTTCATACTCCTTACACATGTTTCTTAATGGTTGAGCTCTGAAGCTCATGGCATTATCGCAACTATCTTGGCGGGAACTCCAAATATGAAAATTATATTAGTGAGAATAAAGTCTATGACTACTTGATGAGTTTTTTTCCTAGTAGGAATGGATTTGACCCATTTGGAAAAGTATTCGATGTAGCTACTAATATCCATTTATGACCAATACTTGAGGGGTCGATATATCACCAATAGAATTCAATCCCCATTGTTTAAATGGAGCTTCTATAGACATAGGATGTAAGGGTAGGACCCCAAAGGATTTTAATATTCTAGAAAAATGTTGACAACTCTCACACCTTCTAACCAACAAGACAATATATTTGAAAAATGAAGGCCACCAATAACTCCCTCACAATTTTATGAGTAGTGACTCTCCTAAAAATGGCCTCCACATACTCCCCCATGGAATTCTATAATTATCTTAGGTGCTTCTTCTTTAGTGATACATCTCAGAAAAACTGCCTCTAGGTTCTTCCAAGATATTCCATGATCAGTTAAG
Source organism: Taxus wallichiana var. yunnanensis (assembly GCA_018340775.1). Classification (NCBI taxonomy): domain Eukaryota; kingdom Viridiplantae; phylum Streptophyta; class Pinopsida; order Cupressales; family Taxaceae; genus Taxus; species Taxus wallichiana. Next base: position 862,001,389 of record CM031234.1, read on the forward strand.
ATATACTTTTAGGAAACTAGCTTGAGTGTCCTTTGATTCTTGTCTAAGTGCATAGGACAATTTATGTTCATCAAGTAATAGACAATATATCTATACCAAGTTGAGGTGCTTGCCTTTCATGAGGGTGCATCCCATCTTCTTCAACATTGTGTATCTTAGCTACCTACATATTTCTCTCTGCCATCAACTTTGTAAGGCCTATACCCCACACCATCTTGGTAGTTTGTATGTCCATATCATATTCTTGTAATTTGTTGACCTAGTGGCATATTTTGTTGGATACTTCCATCTAGAGACAAAATTTCCTTTACCATTAAGGACATTGTGTGAGGCACATAGGCTACTATCTTTGAGCTAAGAATATAAGGTCTAAAGATCTTGGTTGCTTTGACAAGAGAAAAATATTGCTTTTCCATGACAGAATACTTCAGTTTAGATCCTTGCAAAGCTTTGCTAAAAAAGGAAATAGGATTTTCATGACCTTCTTCATTCTTTTGTAACAACATAGAGGCAATAGTGAATTCAGAGGAAAATGAAAACATATGAAATTCCTTTCTATAATCAAGGCTAGTCAACATAGGGGTAGTTTTGAGTGCCTCCTTTATTCCATTAAATTCTTGGACAACCCCTTCTTCCCACTTAATGACTTGATCCTTTTTAGCATACTAGTGATGGGGATAGTAATCTCAACAAAATTTGAGATGAACCTTCTCACAAAATTTATTTGTCCAAAGAAGGACTGAATGCCTTTCTTGGACATAGGGATGGGAACTTTAATGATTTGCAAATGTTCTTTACCATGTTGAAATGCTTACATTTTCATGAGGGTGCATCCATCTTTTTCAACATTGTGAATTTCAATAATATGTAGATTTTACACTATCATTAATTTTGTAAGGCCTAGATCCCACACCAACTTGGTAGTTTGTATGTCCTTATCATATTGATGTAATTTGTTGACCCAAAGGTGACATTTTTTTTGGATACTTCCATCTATAATCTTACTTTATGCTTCTCAATTTAAATACCCATATATTTAAATCCAACATAAACCTTAATGCAATCCATTTCCATAACTATCATGAACCATGTGCAACTGTATGAGAGAGTACTGAACCTATTCATCCTCCCTCATCACTCTGTACGAGCCCATACATCAAATGTATCCTTTGGTTCTCCTTTATAGGATATGATATATTAAGTGAAGATATCCTAAGTGTGTCTACACCGGGTTCCACCTATGAATTCCACAAGAATCTCATAGACTTAGTCATCTAAGTGTCTCTCAATTTTTCCATGTAGAATTCCCATCTAGCATCTTACAACTTAGATCATAGTGAAATATCAATAGTTTAATCAGTCTTACACCCACTTTTTGCAAAAATTTTTTGAGTCATGTATTTCATGCTCAATTCCATGACGACACACTCATCATTAGGAAATTTTTCATTTCACCTTAATCACTTATTCAATTATATGGATTCACAAACGTAGATGTTGTAAACAACTACAAGTCTTGAACAAGGTACAAATCTAGTTTAACCTACAAAGATGTACCTCTATGTCATCCTATGATGTCTATGGGAAAGTAAGTGTCTTCATAATGATTCACCTTGTTACTAGACCACTTCCCTCCCGTAACCATCATAAATTGATATCGGGTGTGTATTCCATGAGGTCCAATCTGACTTTGTAACTCTATCAAGGTTTGTACTTATTATAATACCTTGCCACAATCTAGACTCTTGATGAGGAAACTCCACACAACTACTATGCAGTAGTATCCAAATGAAGACAACCATCTTTATAGGGATACGACTGTGTAGCGGATGTAGTGAGTTAGCTCACTAAGCATTTTGTATTGGAGCAAGGTATCTTTCTTTTTTTTTTTTAAGGTAATTTTAAATCATGACAAGATAGCCTATGTCTCGTGACAATTCCTCCTCGAATGAGTCACCTCTAAGGTCTTATCTCTTGTTAGATTCAAGAATATTTAATTTCTCCAAATAAGCTTAATTACCTCATTAGATTACAAGTTAGTGATAACCATATATGGAAATCAAAACAATATTTGTTTAAGTTCAGCATTGCAGATTTAATATTGTCTTAGCTTAATCAATTAAGCCTATGTTTTTACCAACGTAGTTTTACTTTATGCCACTGATATAACTATATCACCATAGGGCAACATTGGTACCATATATCTATATTCATTATAAATAATGGTGGTGCAATCTCATATTGCTTGAAAGGTGTGAGTATGTATCATTCCTTTATCAATTTCTCATACTCTTGATGTTACCTAACCTTTCATCTTAAGTATACCATCTTTCTTATTTTATGCTTAATTGAGAATATTCAATTGAGCATACTTATAATAGGTCATTTATTCATACCTACCATAAGCTCATAGTATGGTAGTATTTCCTTAGGCTTCAACACTTAAGACTTACCCATCCTTAAGGTGTACTTCCTTTTTTTTTAATTTGGATCATATAACTTTTATCAAAAAGATCATAATGATTCATTTTAGTCTTTTCCTTATAAAGAACCTAATATCATTAAATCCTTGAATAGTATCCACTCATTGGTTAGGTAACCTTGCATTCCCAAGTTACCCATGCATGTTGATTTGTAACATTCCCAAAATTCAAATGCCCAATAAAAAGGAGGCTTACAAAGAAATGTGATTCTTAAGATTTTTAGTACATAACAATGTCCTTCCAGAGGACTTTGAAAGGGATCAACAAATACAAGATTGATAGCCTCATAATCGTATTGGAAATATTTTTCCTTTTTCATTAACTGATCCATTTAATTATAGTACTACTAATAGTTAATCAGTAAATCATACCAATGAAGTAAACTTCATCCCATATAGCACTTTAGCTCATGAATGTTTAATCACATCATGTCTTTATATTAATCCTTTAATATGATATAATTTCTATATCAGCAATATACAAACTTCCTCATCAAAAGTTATAATATTACATTTGTAAAAGGGAGATAATTTTTCCCATTAATGGTCTGCTATGGTGCATAAGATCATTATGCCCCTATGAGTCCCTTTTTTTTAAAAACACAATTCCATATTGGTCAATTCACTACTTAATTTGGCAATACATATCTCATATACAAATATCCTTAAGTTATGTCCTTAATTATTACATCATACTATTTTATAGATAGATGTATAGTCATGAAGTAGTCTAATTAGCACTACCACATTTGCATACTAATTTATTCACTATAACCTCAACATGATGACAGTAATAAAAGGTCAAGTCAATACACATTCCTTTGAATTCCTTTCATTAACTAATAACTTTTTATTTCATACATTTACATAGCTTAAACAATAAGACTTTGTAGAGATCAAAATACTCTTCTTTCATTGATTCATTTTTGTACAAATACAACAGAGTATCTAATTTTTTCCCTTTGCAATAACATGAAAAAACAATGGTAATTCAATAATTTACAATTCTAGAAGCAATATAATCATCCTTTGTCAATCATAATGAACATAAATTTTTCAACTTTGATCTTCCTTCCATCCTACAGAGCTTCATCTACAAAACATGTTAGCACCTGTCAGTTCATATGAACTGAGCATGACAAACCTTTTTCCCATGCCTAATGGTTTATGCCATTGATCATTTAAGTAAATGAAATGTTGCATTGCATTAATTCATATAATTCACATAAGAAGACAAGTCAAGTAATAACAACATAACCAATTAATTATATTTCATCAAACAACTACTAACTTATTTTGAAATTTAGTTACTTGAGGATAAGACACAAAATCCATTTAGCTTACATCTTCCATACATTACTAGCTTAGATCTTGAGGTTACTATTTTATCTTCTTATATCGTTCATATTCACTCATTTCATATCAAGTAACTCATATCCAAGTATTATAAAGAAAAAAATTACTTAATTCATATCTTTCTCTACTTGTCAGTAAATCATAAAGTAAGTACAAATTTACTTATTTCAACCATCATAGCCACAATGGTATTTATTGTCACTTTACAAACAATTAACCAATAATAAGCAGACAATCACTAAATATCTTTCAATTTCAGGAAGTTTAGTGAAACTAAGTTAATTAGATTTAGGAAGGTTCATATACACCTTGTCAGTCAGCTAAAAGTAGCTCCTTACTTATAGCCACGAAACTCTATATGACTAGTTCGATAACTACTATTAGTTTTAATATTATGGTAAATATATATATCACATAAATATTTAAAGATAAACACTGAATCAGGACTAGCTTCCCTTATCAATAATACACAATCTCAAAGATAAGAAAAATAATACGGTAGAACAGGGATTGATTTAATTTCCATTATCCCTGAGAAGTCCATAAACTTTCTCTTCCAATGCAAGGCATAATAACCATTATCCCTTACTTTCTATTTTCTTTTTAAGCCCAATTAAAATTACAGAGAACACATTCCCACAACACTTTTCATGTCATTCCAATGGTGAGTAGGTACCTTTACCTTCTATTCTACTTCCTTCATGACAGAGAGAATTATCTCTGTGATCTGATTAATGACATCAAAATCTTAAAATCGTGAAACAAGGCTCAAGACGACAAGCTCCTAATTCATTTACATCTGAATCATGGATTCAGTTCATTATATATTTATCTACATCCCTTAACACTAAAATCTCAGTACATCAATAACCGAGAGATTCCAATTCCAATGATTTTCGTTTCAGTGTTTCATTCTCCACCAAACATTTATCAAACTATTAACGATAATACACAGGATTCAAGGCATTCACATATTCCCCAAAAAGGGTTCTATTAACCATAAAAATGTATATTACCTACACACCCATTTACTGGGTATTAAATTATTTACATATATAGAGAATCAAGAGTTCTCATAACCAATGGATATTCGCAGGATAGTGAAAAAAATATATTCAAATAACAACTCATTTATTATTATCTTGTAACTCTATTTCATATTATATAATTTATTTGCATGAAATTAACAACCCAAAACCCCAATTCATTTTAACATCTCAAAATCTCTTTCAAGGAATTTCATTTACATAAAAAGTGCAATGGAATAAACTGCTAGAAAAAGGAATAAGGTTTATCATGCCTAGAAAGTGTTAGTAATCTCCTTTCCAAATCATTCTAGGCACAAGAAACACTTCCAGTGACTCCTCTCCCAAGTTCTTCCCAAAAATGGTGACCAAAATATTTTCCCAACACCCCAAAACAATCCCAAAATGCATATTTATCACAAGTCAAAATATCTCAAATAGATTTTAAACTTGCATGCAAAAGACTGAGCTGGAGCTCAAGTTTCTTCTCAAAAATTCATAGAGTTCAACTACATGCATTAACCTCATCTCCACTTAACTCTTCAAGCCAAAACTAGAATGATCAAAATGGTATGCATGTGGTTAGCTTCTCTAAGAAGCTTCATCATTCCCAAGGATTAAATGCACACTTAATGCATTTAAGAATACAAGTGCCTTGTTGGTAGTTTTGGAACTACCCCACCACCACCAAATTACCCTCTAAATTAGTAGGGGTTTTAAATATAAAATACTTCCTCAAATTGCATGGTGGAATCCAATAATAATCCATGTTTGGTCAAACATTCTACATGGAGCTAAAGATTCTAAGTCAACTATGTTTGCATGATGACTATGTCTCCACCTTAACATTTAACTTTCCACCAATTATGGCATGTATGAAGTCTTTGTTAGGTCAAGGCTTATTTAAACATGAGTCTTCATAGTGCATGGGTCTATAATGACCAATTTTACCTTTACATTAATCGATCAAACCTTACCCAAAACTTTCATGTCTTATACACCAATTAAAGTTCAAGTCTCTATTTGGAGATTGAAATAATCAAAGAATAAACAATTCACTTATCGGTCTTGGTTGACCGAAAATTAAATAAGATTAAAATGTTTCCATTTTAGGCTTAGCAATATTTAAGCTAACACTATCGATTGCCAACCCAAACTTTTACACAATAGTTATGAAATACCATAGTCTTCATTTACAAATTCATCTTTTCTCAACTAATCGATAGCTTGAATGGTATGTAAATATCACTCAAACCACTAGAAAATAATGGTGATCAAGAACAACTGAACCACACATAATATTTTTATACATGATGAACTAGATCAATCATATAGTATTTACATACAAGGTTTACAACTTTCATCCCGAGAGAGGGTCATTCATTTTGCATTAAACCTTATTTTGTGCTGAAATAATACTTTATAGCAATGAGTAATTCCAGTCATCCTTAACAAGTCACTACTCAATATAGAATAGAAAGTTATCACATTCAACATCATGAACAACAATCAAGAAAGGTATCAGTTTACATCAAATTGTCATTTTCGGCAAGGTAGGTGGCCATTAGCAAAAATGATGTAAAACAATGTTTACATAAATCAATTAAGTTCAGCAAAGAGATAACAACAATGCACTGCCAACTTCATATATTCATCAACATAAGTATTCTTTACTTCCCTACCAAAAAAAAGGTAAGATGAGAATGTTAAGTTTATTATGGATGCTAGGCAATAAGCAATGTCATGTGGTTGTGTGTGTAATTACATGTATGTGTGTATATCCTTCTCAGGACATACATCCATGCATGCAACTATACACATAGCTACGTAACAAGGCTTATTGTCTCACCCTCAAATTCATTCAATATTTACACACAATTTCCAAATATGACAAGACTAAAATCAAGGGGTATGACATACCTACCCTCTTAATGAATCATCATCCCGATGATTTCTCCTCAATAGTCAAAATCAAAATAGTCATATACAAGTTATATCAATAATATTTTGAAGAACCAATCATCATTTTCATGTAAAAGTTACAATTTTTTTATATGAAATTCATATTTATTGGCTTTTAGTAGCCTAACAAATGGAAAAATTGTCATTCAGTTAGAAATACAATCACGATCTTTATCTTTACAAATCATATCATTCAATAACTATAATATACACACTAGAAACAATAAAAAACAAGTTTTATAAAACTAAAACAAACAACGAATCGCTGATTTTCTAATTTTCCCATGTCTTCCAGGTATTTTGTTTCGTTACTTACTTGTTTTTTTAGTTTTTAATCCATCTACTACAAATTTTATTGGTTATCATATCGAATCCTAATGAGGAAAAATTATTCTAGGACAACATTGTCTTCCCTTTTCCTTGATAAATTTTATATGAGTTGATTCTATATGATATATTATATATATATATATATATATATATATATATTCTTCTCATATATTTTGTTAGGTTATGGAGCATTTTCAATCCTCATAAGAGTATATTATTTAATTATATATGCAACACATAGTCAAATCAAGCTATATAAGGAAAAATTATTCTAGGAAAACATTTCCTTTTCAATGTTCCTTTTCCCTTGTGCAAATTTTATTTTCTTGAGTTGCTTCTAGCAATGACTCATAAAATGGTTTTGTCCTTTTTTTTTAATATCAGTCAAGAGTCCACTCTACTCAACAAGAAGAGTCTTTTCTCATCATATCCAGTTAAGAGGGTGTAAGGAAAGCATTATCAATAGTTTTACATTGTATTCATTGGACTATATAATGGGAATAACCATTAAATCCATTCAATCATAACTAACTACCATCAACTCAAGAAGAGTCAAAACTATAAAAATAATGTTATAGCCTTATAAGCCCTTACATATATCATTATATCATTATATCCAGTCCATAGAAGTTCATAAACATAACTTCTCCAATCAATATATTTCTTGTTAGTCCATTAATACCTAAACAAGGTATATTCCTTTTCATCAAATATCTCCAAGTTATAAACTATAATAACTTATAAGAATTAAGACAAATTATACTTCATAACTCAAGATATAATCTCGTATAATCTTTAATACAACCTATCAATTGAGTTACTTCTTATTACACTCAGTCATAATAAGATCCAAATTCAAGTAAGGCCACAACCAAAACTTGATCATACTTATAAATATATATAAGTCCAGACTTCCTTAGCCTTTCATTGCAACTGGTATAAACTAAGCATCCATTATGATATAAGTCATACTTAATTATATCTTCAGAGAGAGAGATACCTACTTAACCCAACAATCACCTCATAAGGAAGTTATGAGTCCTTAATTTTATTTGGACATCAGTAGCACAAAGGACTAAGTGTCTACTTCTCAGTCACACACTTGGATTTGATCATCCGATACTTAAACAATATTTTTAAAATGTGCCTTCCCAGCCACAAAATTCCTATTATAAGGTCAAGACTTCAGTCTTTAATCTGTAAGCAAGATACAGTCAATCATTTGTTGAATTATAACTTAGATATTTCATATATCAGCTATCTACCACCTCGACATAACTTACTCATTTTACTCAAAGATCCTATTTGATCAAAGAACATTGTTAACTTGGTTACCCAAGCATAATGAGCCATCAATAGCATTTTTATTAAGGAACTCTTAACAAGCATTGACTCACAAACAAGTATTAATAGATTATTTATCTATCCTCAAGCAAGAGGTTTAGAGGATTGTAGAAGACCGATACAACTTGCTTACTTTAAACCTTACGAAGTGTCAAAGAATAAAGTTACTTTATATTCTATAGACTTTTCCAACAACAATGTTTTCAAGCAAGCTGTAAGGAAATTGTTTAAAGACCATTTTAGTGGATGCAAATCCACATTCGACAATAGAAAAAAAGACTAAGTTGTGGATTAAATAATACTTAATCCTATATGTGCCTGAGATCATGCATGAATCCACTAATAATGAATGTTATTCATTTCAACCATAATTTTACCTCCAAACAATCACTTAAAGGGACAATAAATTTGTCATTGTTATCTATTCTATCCACATGAACTAATATTCATGATAGAGATCAAGATGAAGAACTCATAACAGGTGCTTATATACATATAAATCACCATGATTACCCAAATAAGGTGAGGCTACTATTTCTACAAGTCTCAAATAGAAGAAAATGAATCCCCACTTTACGGGCAGCATAAAACGTTATGGTATTGTTTTAAGTACAGAGACTAAGATAATACAACATAATCTTACGGGTTTGTCCAAGGACCCAATCTCACCATACATCTTAATTGGCAAAAATGTCATGTAACAAAGAAAGAGAATTAGCAACCCCTATGGTGGAAAAAGTTCATCCTTTTCATAAAAGGGTTCATAGTCAAATCATTAAAAAAAGTACAATTGCACAATACCAGAGAAGGAACGTATTTTATCAAAATAACTCAAGAAATCCCAATGAGCTGAAAGATCAAACTTTCATCCATCCCAAATACCATGGAGTCGACCCAAATGGTATGACTAAATAATACCTTAAAAAGGAAAGAAATCAATCTCATAAGTCCTTGACAAGTATTCGACCCCAAAGTTTTAATATTGTAATAATAGAACTAAGTTGGTTGGGTAATACCCACCGAATAACATATATATCAGGAGTATCATATATATATGTATATATTTTTGTATATAAAATAAAGAACATAACCACTAACTCATAAAGTAGTTACAGTCATATCTAAATCACCATAATCAATCTTTTTGCATGCCATGTAATGGTTAACCATACTCATTACTTAACGATAGCTAAGTAACATTATTCAAACAAGAGGGTTTCACCATGTAAATAACTTAGATGCCCATATTTCAATGGGTGATCACATAAATGAAAATGCAGACCCCCAATATCATTCATATTAAGAATAGTTCTACAAGGCTACAAACATAATAATGACATTGATTTTGTTTACACAAATACAAAATGGAATAAGTAGCAAGGAGGAAAAAGAGAGAAATCCATGCACACTTCTTAGATCATATGATTTCCAACCTGTAAATCATGATCATCAAGAATTGGGAAGATAAAACTAAACATACTTGCAATATGTCAAGTATTCACATGAAATGGTCTCAACTCCACCTTTAGCCTAAGAGTACAAATCTTACTCTCGGTATCCATTTCTTCTTTTCTTATCTCCCTCAAGGCACACAAAGTGCATGAAAATACTATAATAAACTTGATTATCTTTTCCCATCCATAGTAGATAATGTCCTTGAGTTGGTGATCATGACCTAAATCTTTTAATGGCCCAAAGCATTCACTTGTTCACTACCCAAGTAGGACACCTAGAATATTTTCTCCTAGAAACATATTCAAGGCTCTAGAATCCTTCTAATGCTTAAATCACCATCAATTTTTTTTTTTACAACACATTAGAAATTTAGTGCAAAATTTCTAGATTCTCAGACCACAATGATCAAGAATTCCATATATTACAGGATCATTCAAACAATTAGTTTGTTTAAGTGTAGATTTCATTTAAGAAGGGTTTCCTTTTTTTTTTTACTACTACTTTTGTAGATAGTTATTTCTTATCTACTTCATCCACCCTAAAGCGGGTTATATGTCATTTTGGACTTAAGTTTTGAATCTGTCATTAAGACAATTCATTCCATCTAGCAACCCTCTATTGATTGCTATCATTTAACTTAATTTTTTATCTTAGCTGATCCAATTCACACTTACCAACTACTCCATGCATCTATCTATTTAGTGTGTCATGAAGGATTGTTAGTTTTTTTAAAAGAAAACTATCCTACCATCGAACCTAAAACATTGTTTGGTCTAGTTCATTATCCTCGGTATATCCTTTTATCCTTCATTTTATTTTACTAATAAATATCAGAATTTAGTAAGCGTAAGGACCTAATAGGTCCAAGAGCTGCAACCTTCAGCTCTGATACCAAAATGTAACATCCACTTTGTTACTTCACATCCAGATTTTTTTTTAATTATATATCTTACTTTATGCTTCTCGATTTAAATACCCATATATTTAAATCCAACATAAACCTTAATGCAATCCATTTCCGATAACTTTCATAAACCATGTGTAGTCAGTATGAGGGAATATTGAACCTATTCAATCTCCCTCATCACTCTATACGAGCCAATACATCAAATGTATCCTTTGGTTTTCCTTTATTAGGATATGATAATTAAGTGAAGATATCCTAAGTGTCTACCTAGGTTCCACCTAGGAATTCCATAGAATCTCACAACTTAGTCCTATCTAAGTGTCTACCTGGGTTCCACCATAGAATTCCCATCTAGCATCTCACAACTTAGATCATAGTGAAATCTGATAGTGTAATCAACAACTTACACTACTTTGCAAAAGTTTTGAGTCATATATGCATGCTCAATTCCAATTCCATGATGACACACTCATCATTAGGAATTTTCATTTCACCTTAATCACTTATTCAGTTATATGGATTCACAAATGTAGATGTTGTAAATAGCTACAAGTCTTGAACAAGGTACAAATCTAGTTTAACCTTCACGAAGATGTACCTCTATGTCATCCTATGATGTCTATGGGAAAGTAAGTGTCTTCGTAATGATTCACTTCATCACTAGACCACTTCCCATCCCATAACCATCATAAATTGATATCGGGTGCATATTCGTGAGGTCCAATCTGACTTTGTAACTCTATAAGGTTTTACTTATTGCAATACCTTGCCACAATCTAGACTCTTGATGAGGAAACTCCACACAACTACTATGCAACTAGTATCCAAATGATGAAAATCGTCTTTATAGGGATACGACTATGTAGTGGATGTAGTGAGTTAGCTCACTAAGCATTCTATATTGGAGCAAGGTATCTTTCTTTTTTTTTAAGGTAATTTTAAATCATGATAAGATAGCCTATGTCTCATGACAATTCCTCCTCGAATGAGTCACCTCCAAGGTCTTATCTCTGTTAGATTCAAGAATATTTAATTTCTCAAAATATGCTTAATTACCTCATTAGATCACAAGTCAATGATAACCATAAATGGAAATCAAAACAATCTTTGTTTAAGTTCAGCATTGCAGATTTAATATTGTCTTAGCTTAATCAATTAAGCCTATGTTTTTACCAACGTAGTTTTTTTTTATGCCACTGATATAACTATATCACCATAGGGAAACATTGGTACCATATATCTATATTCATTATAAATAATGGTGGTGCAATCTCATATTGCTGAAAGGTGTGAGTACGTATCATTCCTTTATCAAATTTCTCATGCTCTTGATGTTACCTATCATTTCATCTTAAGTATACCATCTTTCTTATTTTATGCTTAATTGAGAATATTCAATTGAGCATACTTATAATAGGTCATTTATTGATACCTACCATAAGCTCATAGTATGTAAGTATTTCCTTAGGCTTCATCACTTAAAGACTTCTCAACCTTAAAGGTGTACTTTTTTTTTAATTTGGATCATATAATTTTTATCAAAAGATCATAATGATTCATTTTAGTCTTTGTCCTTATGAAGAACCTAAAATCATTAAATCCTTGAATACTATCCACTCTTTGGTTAGGTAACCTTGTCTACTTCTAAACCCTAGCTTTTATGCTTATATAAGTATTTATAAACTTAGGGCACTTATCCATGCAATTACAATCAATAGATATACTTTAATGCTAAAAATAGATCTAATTCTGAGAGTTAATTAAAACACTCCCGCACAAGTAACCGATGTCGGTTCACCCTAACCGATGTCAGTTCCTCCTTGCCTGACTAATGTTAGTCCTAGGTGACCAATGCCGGTCCCTCTAAATGGTGATGGTTAATGTGTTTTTCCAACAAGTTTTACATTATATGCTAATCTGAAGTAAGTGAGCTCCACAACTCAACAATCTCCCACTTAGAGATTAATTACTACATCATACCTATACAGCATCATTCTTAGATCCTTCCTTATCTTTGTTTCTTCCTCTTCAATTCTCAAACTCAAAGACCAATAGAATTGGATTGTAGCTCCAACTTCTCCTTTGCTAATGGCTTCGTTAGCATATCCGTAGGGTTCTTTCTCGTATGAATCTTTTCTAGATTCAACTTTCCATCCTCCAATACTTGTCGTATGAAGTGATACCTCAACTAAATATGTTTTGTTCTTGAATGAAACGCTGAGTTCTTTGCTAAATGAATTGCACTCTAACTATCACTGAACAATTTGCAATCATCTTGCTCCTTTCCCAACTCTTTCATGAACCTACTCATCCATATCATCTCCTTGCTAGCCTTTATAGCTGCAACATACTCTACCTCTGTAGTAGACAAAGCCACAACCTTATGTAATCTTGAAATCCAGCTAATTTTCATCCCACCTACTATGAAAATATATCTAGTAGTGCTCCTTCTACCATCCATATCTCCAGCCATATCTGAATCAACATAGCCACATAATGAAATATTTGAACCTCTATAGCATAACTACATGCTAGATGTCCCTTTCAAATACCTGAGTATCCATTGGATTGTTTTCCAATGCTCTTTACCTAGATTGGACATCTATCTACTCATGACTTCTACTACTGTGCAATGTCTGGTCTGGTACAAACCATAGCATACATGAGACTCCCAACTGCTGAAGCATATGGCACTCGTGTCATGTACTTGACCTCCTCATGTGATGATGGACACTGATCTTTACTTAATTTAAAGTTTCCAGCCATAGGTGTACTATCAGGTTTTACATTTTACATGTTGAACCTTTCTAACACCCTGTAGATATAATCCTCCCGAGACAAATACAATTTCTTTTTTCATGTCTTTGTGTATTTGCATGCCAAGGATTCTTTTTGCAGCTCCTAAATCATTCATAGAAAATGTGTGAGCTAACTTTCCCTTAAGCTCACCAATGTCTTGTATACGAGATCTTGTAATAAGCATATCATCCACATATAGTAACAAAATAATATAGCTCCCATTTTCAAGATTCTTGAAATAAACACAATGGTCATATTCACATCTTAAGTAACCATGCTCTTGCATAAAACTATCAAACCTCATGTAACATTGCCTTGGAGCTTGTTTGAGCCCATATAAGCTCTTTTTCAACCTACACAATAATTTCTCCTTACCCTTGACTTCATGCCCAAGTGGTTGCTGCATATAAATTTCTTCATCCAAATCACCATGAAGAAATTTTGTCTTCACATCTAGTTTCTCTAAATGAAAATCTTCTACCATAACTAAACTCAATACAGTACGAATAGAAGTCATCTTAACAACAGGAGAAAATATTTCACCAAAGTCAATACCTATTTTTGTGTAAATCCCTTTACTACAAGCCTTGCCTTGTATCTTTTCTATCCACCCTCTTCTTCCTTAATTCTTTAAACCCACTTATTCTGCAATGTCCTCTTACTGCTGAAACTTAATCGAATCCCAAGTCTAGTTTTGTTCTAAGGAGTCCATCTCCTCATCCATGTCATGCTCCCCCGGACGTGGGTCTTATCATGCAATCCTTCTTCAAAATTTATGGTTCACCATTATCAATTAATAATAAATTAAATAGAGGTGTAAATATTTTTGGAGGTTTACTTACCCTTTGTGACCTTCTCACAGGAGTTTTGGGTACCAGAGGATTGATCTGGACCTCCTGGACATTTGTATCCAAATCTAATAGTGACTGACGTCGGTCACTTGTAACCGACATCGATTCTGCTAACCGATGTTGGTTTGGATCTTCTGTAACCGATACGGTTCTGCTGACCAATGTCGGTCAAGGGTAAACTAACATTGGTTATTGTGTAACCATGTAGGTATTACTTTTAAATCCAAGAGTTCATTTTCATTCAAAAACTTCTCAACTGTTCATCCTTGGGTACCAAAATTTAATCCATGTACATTCTCTTTTCATTCCATTCAACATCACGACTCTAATAATTTTAGAATTCTCTAAATCCTAAAAATGAAATCCAAAATCACCATATCCATAACCAATGAAAGTGCATCTCTTGGATTTTGCATCCAAATTTTTTATATTTTCCTTATCAACATGCACAAAATCTTTTGAACCAAAACTTTAAGAAAATAAAGATCTACCTCTTTTCCAGTCCAAGATTCCTCTAGTATTCCTCCATCTAGTGAACTTAAAGGCCCACGGTTAATCAAATAAATCATTGTATCAACTGCTTCTACCCAAAACTGCAAGGGCAATCTAGAATGTATCCTCATACTTCTAGCATGTTCCATGATTATCTTGTTCATTCTTTTTGCAACACCATTCTCCTATGGTGTTCTTGAACTGTTCTTTCTCTATGTATCCCATTCACTGAACAATAATCATTGAAATCCTTACTACAGTATTCACCACCATTGTCAGATCTAAGGCACTTTAATTTAGAATTTGATTCATTCTCAACAAGGGATTTCCATCTTTTAAAAGTCTCAAAAACATCATATTTACGTTTAATATAATAAACCCATACCTTTCTTGTAGCATCATCAATGAAAGTAACATAATACTGGGATCCTCCATGAGAAGCTACTTGAGATGGTCCCCACACATTTGAGTGTACAAGCTCCAATTTTTCTCCTTCTTAGTTGCCCAACTTTGAGAAATCTCACTCTCTTTTACTTTCCAAAGACACAATGCTCACAGAAATCAAGATCTAAATCTTTCAAATATGATAACTTACCCTTAGCCTTTAAGATCTGCATTCCTTTTTTACTCATATGGCCCAAATGATTATGCCACATGCATGCATCTGAATCTGAAATAGATAATGTAGAAAAGGAATCAGTAACACAAGTAGATAAATATAACATTCCTACCTTCTTACCTCTTGCCACAAAAAATCACCCTTGGTGACTTTCCAAGAGTCTCCCGTTAAAGTAACCATGTAACCAACTTCACCTAGTTTCCATGCAGAAATAAGATTCCTCCTGAGGCTTGGCACATGTCTCACATCTTTCATACCCATGTATTTTCATTCTGTAATTTTATATGAACTTCCCCTTTTCTGTTATACTACAAGGTTCATCATCACCCAAATAAACATGCCCAAAATTACCCTAGACATAATTTTTGAAATAACCCTTATTAGGGGTTGCATGGAAAGAAGCTCTTGAATCTAAAACCCATGATTCAATTCTATTATCTAAAGAAAGAATAAGAGCATCTTGCATTACCTCTGATGTCGCAAGATTTTTTTCTTTACCTTTGTCTATTTGTTAGTTCTCTTTGTCTCACGACCACCAATCTTTCTTTGTATGTTCTTTCTTTCCACATTTCCAACAAGTAATTCCCTTACTTCTAGATTTAGATCTGCTATCCCTTGAATTTCATTTCCCATTACTCTTACTCTTGGATCTCTCCTTCTGTTGCCCTTGCTTTCTACATTCAAAGCATTCCCACATTATGATTCTTCTCAGTACTCTTCCCGTGAATTTATTCATTCAAGATTATACTAACCACATTATCAAACTTCAAAATATTATTAGCAAATGTTGTATTACTAATAGCCATTACCAAGTTATCCCAACTATCAGGCAAAGAACATAATAATAAAAGTGTTTTTACTTCATCATTAAATGGTATATCAACCGATTTTAACTAATTTACAATAGATCGGAAATCATTCGATGACTAGATGCATATCCACCTTCATGCATCTTAGAACTAATTAATTTCTTCATAAAAATAACTTTATTTGAAGCACTAGGTTTTTCATATACATTAGCAAGATATTTCATTAACTCTACCGTAGAATTCGCTTCTATGATATTGGAAGCCACGGATGTTGTCAGCTCAATCTTATAGATCCCAAAGTCTTTCATTAAGAATCTTCCATTCTTCATCAGTCATCTTCGTAGGTCTAGACTTCTCATCCAACGGTAAATACAAATCTCTTTGATACAGATAATCCTCAATCTGCATCTTCCATAATTGATAATTTCGGTCGTCAAACTTCTCTACCTTGTATTTTTTTCTTCTACCATTGTTGTAGCTCTCACTCAATCAGAAAACCCTCTATGAGTAAATATGTCAACACACAAAACCCTCAAACAAAGCTCTGATACCAATTGTTGAGTTAGCACACTGGTTATACAGAATAATATATTAGATCTAAGCATACATGCAAATAAAAGTAGATATTCTACTAGAATAAATACACAAAATAAGAGATATAAATCAACACCATATTTAACGTGGTTCACCCAATATGGGCTACGTCCACCAAGAAACAAGCCAATCTATTATCCAAAGCTTTGAAAAGATATACAATTGAAGATTTACAATCTTCCACACCTCTCAAATGTATAGTACTTTCTTTCTCTCAAGCTTTTGCTTCTTCTCCAATAATTCTCTCTCTCACAATAATTATTAATTATTGTTAATTATCTACTTCTAAACCCTATATTTTATGTTATATAAATGTTTATAAACTTAGGACACTTAGCCATGCAATTACAATCAATAGATATACTTTAAAGCTAAAAATAGATCTAATTCTTGAGAGTTAATTAAAACACTCCCACACAGGTAACCGATGTCACCACCCTAACCGATATCGGTTCCTCCTTGCCTAATAATGTCACCCTAGGTGACCAATGCTAGTCCCTCCTAACTCGATGATAAGTTCTTGTGTTTTTCAAAGAAGTTTTACATTGCATGTTAATATAAAGTAATTGAGCTCCACAACTCAATAGTCAATTTTTAACATTCCCAAAATTCAAATTCCCAATAAAAATGAGGCTTACAAAGAAATGTAATTCTTAATAGTTTTAGTACATAATAGTGTACTTCCGAGGACTTTGAAAGGGATCAACAAATACAAGATTTATATCCTCGTAATCGTATTGGAAATATTTTCCTTTTTTCATTAATTGATCCATTTTATTGTATTTATACTAACAATTAATCAGTAAATCAATGAAGTAAACTCCATCCCACATAGCACTTTAGCTCATGAATGTTAAATCACATCATGTCTTATATTAATCCTTTAATACGATATAATTTCTATATCATCAATATACAACTTCCTCATTAAAAGTTATAATATTACATTTGTAAAAGGGAGAGAATTTTTCCCCATTAATGGTATGCTGAGGTGCATAAGATCATTATGCACCTATGAGTCCCTTTTTTAAAAACTCAATTCCCTATTGGATAATTCACCATTTAATTTGGCAAATACATATCTCGTGATATGAATATCCCTAAGTTATGACCTTAATTATTATATCATGCTATTTTACAGACAGATGTATAGTCATGAAGCATTCTAATTAGCACTGCCATATTTGCATACTAATTTGTTCACTATCACCTCAATATGATGACAGTAATAAAAGGTCAAAATCAACACACATTCCTTTGAATTCCGTTCACTAACTGATAACTTTGTATTCCATACATTTACATTGTTAAATAGCAAGACTTTGTAGAGATCAAAATACTCTTCTTTCATTGATTCCTTCTTTACAAATACAACAGAGTATCTAATTTTTTCCCTTTGCAACAACATGATGAAACATTGGTAATCAATAATTTACAAATATAGAAGTAGTATAATCATTCTTAATCATTCATATTGAACAATAAAATTTTCAACTTTGATCTTCCTTCCATCCTACAGAGCTTTATCTAAAAACGTGTTAGCTTTGTTACTTCATATGAAATGAGCATGACAAACCTTTTTCCAATGCCTAATGGTTTATGACATTGATCATTTAAGTAAATGAAATGTTGCATTGCATTAATCCATATAATTCACATAATAAGACAAGTCGATAATAGCAACATAACAAGTTAATTATATTTTCATCAAACATTTGCTAACTTATTTAGAAATTTAGCTACTTGAGGATAAGACACAAAATCCATTTAGCTTACATCTTCCATACATTACTAGCTTAGATCTTGAGGTTGTTATTTTTATCTTTCTATATTGTTCAAGTAACTCATACAGGTATGTACAGATTCACTTATTTCATATCTTTCTCTATTGTCCTAGTAATCTATACAAGTAAGTACAAATTTACTTATTTCAACTATCACTAGCCACAATGGTATTTATTGTCACTTTACAAAAATTAATGAAAAGCAGAAAATCACTAAATATCTGTCAATTTCAGGAAGTTTCTGAGAACTAAGTTGATTATATTTAGGGAAGGTTCATATACGTCGAGTCAACTGAAAGTATCTCCCTTACTTTTAGCCACGAAACTTTATATGACCGGTTCGGTAACTACTATTAGTCTTAATATTATGGTAAATATATATCACATAAATATTTAAAGATAAACATTGAATCAGGGACTAGCTTCCCATATCAATAATACACATTCTCATAGCACAAAGAAGATAATATGGTAGAACAGGATTGACTTAGTTTCCCATTAACCCTGAGAAATCCATAAACTTCATGTACCAAGGGAGGGAAAAATATTCGATATCCCTTAAGTTTCTTAAAACCCAATTAAAATTACGAGAGAATATTTCCCCAACACGGCTCACGTCACACCGAATGGTGAGTAGGAACCTTTGAATTCTAACCTACTTCCCACCGACAGAGATAACTATCTCTGTGACCTATTTATTGACATCCAAATCTCAATGTTGCACAACAAGGCTCAGGATGACGAGCTCCTAATTCATGTGCATCTAAATCATGGATTCAGTCCATTAAATATTTATCTACAACCCTTAACACTAAAATCTTAGTACATCAATAACCGAGATTCCAAAGATGTTTCGTTTCAGGTGTTTCATTCTCCACCAAACATTTATCAAACTATTAACGATAATACACAGGTTCAAGCATTCGACATGTTCCCCAACAAGGGTTCTATTGGCCATAAAAATGTATATTCCCTACACACACATTTACTGCGTATTAAATTATTTACTTCTACTAGATAATCAAGAGTTCTCATAACCATTAGAGCATTTGCAGGAGAAAATCTATATATTTACAGCTAGTTTATTATTATCTTGTAACTTTGTTTCATATTCCGTCATAATTTATTTGCATAAAATTAACAACCCAAAACTCCTATTCATTTTAACATCTAAAAATCTTTGGTAAGTAATTTCATTTAAGTAAAAAGGCAATGGAATAAACTGCTAGGAAAAATAATAAGGTTTATCATGCCCGGAAAGTGTTAGTAATCACCTTTCTAAATTGTTCTAGGCAAAGCAAAGACTTCCAGTGAATCCTCTCCCAAGTTCTTCCTAAAATAGTGACCGCAATATTTTCCCAACACCCCAAAATAATCCCAAAATGTGTATTTATCACAAGTCAAAGATCTCACAATAGCTTTTAAACTTGCATGCAAAATACTAGAGTTGGAGCAATAGTCGCCTCTCAAAAATTCACAGATTTCAACTACAGTTAACCTCATCTCCACTTAACTCCTCAAGCCAAAACCAGAATGATCAAAATGGTATGCATGCAATTAGCTTCTCTAAGAATCTTCATCATTCCCAAGGGATTAAATGCGCACTCAATGCATTTAAGAATATAGTGCCTTGTTGGTAGTTTAGGAACTTCCCCACCTCCGCCAATGTTATCCTCCAAAATTAGTAGGGTTTTAAATATAAAAATACTTCCTCAAATTGCATGGCAGAATCCCATAATAATCCATCATTTGGTCAAATGTTCTGCATGGAGCTAAATATTCTAAGTCAACTATGTTTGCATGATGACTATGTCTCCACCTTAGCACTTAAATTTCTACCAATTATGGCATGCATGAAGTCTTTGCAAGGTCAAGGCTTATTTGAAACATGATTCTTCATAGTGCATGGGTCTACAATGACCAATTTTACCTTTACATTAATCGATCAAACCTCACCTAGAGCTTGCATGTCTTAATACACCGATTAAGGTTCAAGTCTTCGTTTGGAGATTGAAATAATCAAAGAATAAGAAATTGACTTATCGGTCTTGGTTGATTGAAAAATTAAATAAGATTACAACGTTTCCATTTTAGGCTTAGCAATATTTAAGCTAACACTATCGATTTCCAACCCAAGATTTTACCCAACAGTCATGAAATACCATAGTCTTCATTTACAAATTCATCTTTTCTCAACTAAACGATAGCTGAATGGTATGTAAATTTCACTCAAACTACTAGAAAATAATGGTAATCAAGGAACAACTGAACCACACATAATATTTTTATACATGATGAACTAGATCAATCATATAGTACTTACATACAAGGTTTACAACTTTCATCCTGAGAGCGGGTCATTCATTTTTGTATTAAACCTTATTTCGTGCTAAAATAATACTTTGTAGCAATGAGTAATTCCAGTCATCCTTAACAATTCACTACTCAATATAGAATAGAAGTTATCACATTCAACATCATGAACAAAAATCAAGAAAGGTATCAGTTTACATCAAATTTTCATTTACGACAAGGCAGGTGGCCATTAGCAAATGATGTAAAACAATGTTTACATAAATCAATTAAGTTCAACAAAGAGATAACAATCAATGCACTACCAACTTCATATAATCATCAACGTAATTATTCTTTACTTCCCTACTAGAAATAAAGGTAAGATGAGAATGTCAAGTTTATTACGGGTGTTAGGCAATAAGCGATGTTGTGTGGTTGTGTGTGTAATTAAATGTATGTGTGTATATCCTTCTTAGGACATACATCCATGCATGCAACTATACACATAGCTACGCATCAAGGCTTATTTTCTCACCCTCAAAATTCATTCAATAATTACTACAAAATTTCCAAATATGACAGATGAAAATCAAGGGGTATGACAACAGATTATGTCACCTTGATATACTTAATAAAGTCATTGATAAGACCAGAGAAACCCACATCCATGGCCCTTTGAAAAGTTACTCCATCTTTCATTAACCCAAATGGCATCCCAACATAAACATGTGTTCCCCATGGGGTAGTGAAGGTAGTTTTGAATTTCTCCAATGGTTTCACTACCACTTGATTATATCCAAAAATCCATCTAATGTAGATAATAGTTTTGATCTTGTTACCTTTTGCAATAAATTGTCCATGTTTAGTAATGGATAATTATTTTTAAGTGAGGCTTTGTTGAGATTTCTGAAATCTACACAAAGCCTTATGTATCCATTCTTCTTTTTACTAGTACCAAATTTACTACCCATGAATAGTATCTAGTGGGTTTGATTATCCCACCATCCCTTAGCTTTGTCAATTATGCTTGCATCGTGGTTGCAATAATAGGATTAATAGGCCTCTACTTCATTTGAAATTCTTAGTGTGGGGTGCCAAGGGTATCTCATGCTGAAACAAGTCCTCCCTGTAAGCTTTCAACTCAAAATAAGACCAAGCAAGGTAGTCTTGATACTTTCTTAACATCTTATTATAAGCATCTCTTTCATTCTTATTCAAATTACTCCCTAGCCACACATTTCTAGGATCTTGAATTGAACCCAAATTACTCTCCATAAAATCTCTTGGAAAAGTAACATATTTACAAATTGCTCTATCAGCACTATCAAAGGAAAATTCTAAACTAACTAATCCTCTTGGGATTACATTATTTTAACTAAATTACTTCTTTACCAAAGAGGGTTTATTTCTCATCACACACCTCTACCATAGGTTCCAAATCAATGATCTGGTCAGTGAACTCATCTTGGTAATTCATAAATCAGTTGATGTGTGAATTTTTCAAATAATTGCTAGTGTTGTATATTATCAGGTATAGAAGGTCGAACCAGCATTACTACTTCAAATTTTTAATAAGGGGATGAATCCTGGTTGTCATACTATGAGCCCAAGACTACAAATCTATCAGCTACTAAATTTTGATTTCTTTCATGATATTAAATATTAAATGAATCAAAACATTCAATTAGATCCCATACTACATTTTTGTATTATTTCAATCTCTAGTTTTTTGCCACACATAATTTTCTGATTTGTTTAATCACTAACTCAAAACTCCTCTAACTATGAGGTCTTTTATTCCATGTCTCCAAACAATTATTAATCCTATCAATAGTGTTTCATACTCAGCCACGTTATTGGTGCATTCAAAATTCAATTTAAAAGAAAAATTGAAATACTCGCTATTTGGAGAACTCAACACCACTCCTACACCATTACCACTACTTGAGCAAGCTCCATCAAAGTTCATGGTCCAAGGGACCGCAGGGTCTTCAAACTGAGAATTTTCATCCATACACTGGTCTTCAAAATTAGCATTTCCTATAAAATTATCCATGTCTACATCAGTAAAAAGCACTTCATAAGAAGCATTATTAGGATCTTCAATAAGGTGTAGCATCTTATCTTCTCTATATAACTTGACCAATTTTCCTTCCAATGGTATGGAAGCATATGACATATCCATTTGGACACTGCCTCCCACACTAGTTGCCCACTTTCTTGACAACAACATCCCCCATTTGGCAAGGCATTTAATAATGACAATGAGCACTTCCCTAGATGTCTTACAAATTCTACAATCAATCCTTTTGTAGTCACAAATTCATGCACTTTAGACATTTATTTATCTTGGTCTCATACTATTATTTAAAAGGTTCTTCAAAGGAAGAGAGTACTAATTAACTCAAGTCCTTTATCCATATTGTTTATTTTATTTTTCCATTTGTGACCTAGTGCACCCATACACCACCATTTAATGGTATCTCGCGTTAGTTTTATGTTGATCGGGGTGCCCATATTAGTATTATGGCACATGTGGATGCTCTGTTTACAATTTAGGTGCCTTGGTCTATGAAAAGATCTACAACTAGTACTCCTAGGGTCGAAGGTGATCTCAAAACCTTAGATTCATGTCGTATCTACTTCATTGTCTCGTGCGAGATATTGTTAATATGAAAGAAAGACCTACAAAAGGCCAAAAATAAGTATCAAAACCTTTAAAAAAGAAATATGCAAATTAATGGGTCGATGACCTTGAGTACCACAACAATGGACTTACTAACTAAGTGATGCACTACATTTTGTACCTAGATTTAGTTATGGTGTGTGTGTGCATGTCATGCCCTAGGTGCTCTTGTGTCAGTCGTACTTTGTGAAATAGCGAGTAATAGCTAAATGTAGAAAATGTAATATAATGTGTGTATGGAATATAATAGAATCCCTCCCCCTATGAAGTGTGATGTAAATTTCCTAGTTTGTGCCTTGATGATGGAGCTATCTGGATGCCAATGCCATGGATGGATGCAACTCTAGATGAGTGATAGTAGTAGATGATGTTAGGTCCCTCATTATGGTCTCATAAATTTATATTTATAGCGTTCTCTTGATCTAAGTTCATAAGTAACCCCAAAAGGTTGACCAAAAGAAATATAAAGATGCAAAATGGTTGGAAGAGGCCCAAAAAGTGGCAAAAAAGTGTAAAAATGACTGGGCACCCCTTATGGGACCAGGTGCACACAAGCCCCAAGACTAATTTGGGTGCCCTAGTTGAGGCTAAAATAATGCAGGATGCCATAAAATGGTTGGGCATATGGGTGCAATATGTCACAAATGAAGAAATAAAATAAACAATATGGCCAAAGGACGGGGGTTAATTAGTACTCTCTTCACTCAAGAACCTTTTAAATAGTATTATGAGACCGGGATAAATAAATGTCTAAAGTGCATGATTTTGTGACTAAATTTTGCCCCACTTTGTGTTGGTGAGTGGAAATCTCTGTGATGTAAACTAAATATAGATGCATACACGATGTCCATGAAGAGTGTAGTAGAATCATACCAAAGGACTAGACAAAGTGTGGAATGATAAAAAGATGGAGGAGCGTGGAAACTAAAGATGCAAAATGCAAAGAAAAAGTGATGAGAGTGAACCTAGGGCGGAACATGTGTGTGTAGTTTGTGCAAGTGTGTAGTTTACCTGCATGGTTAGTAAATCATGTGTGTTGCTGTGCACGAGTGTTGTTTTTGATGTTTTTGTTGTTGTTATTTCCCCATTTCTACCGCTTATTTCTCATAAGGTCGGACTGCAAGGATAAAATGATCAAGTAGTAAAATATGTATGTAAGTAATTGTACAAATGCTATGTAAAATGCATATATGTGTAAAATACACAAATATAAATAGAAAATGGAAATTTAAATGTAAATGGAACATGTGCACCTGATCCATGTCAAGAGAGAAAGTGTAGAAGGATATCTTATACTGCGAGTTTTTTGGGTGATCTCGTGCCATAGGCCAAAGAAGTGTATGGAGGAAATTCTTTGTGTCCTCCAAGCTCTAACTACTTTCCTAAAATGTGTGTAGAGATATTTGTATTGTCCTAGTTTTTGGGTAATCTGATGTCATTGGTCGAAGTAGTGTAGAGAGGCACACCCATTGTAACCTCTAAGCATGTAATTGCTTTCCGAAATGCTAAGGACACCATGTCTTGTAAAATTTGTTGTGTATGGGGTTCGTAGACTGGTCTGAACCCACATATTGTATATAACCCAAAATGCCAAGGGCAGAAAGTGCATTGAACTGAACTAGTGTAAATACATTGTTTTAGTATGTAAAACCCCCAAATGATGCCCCCTCTTTGGGGGCACATGTGATGTCACTGATAGGAGACATACAGGCCCAAAATAGGGCTAGCCAAATGTACGTGCGTTGTAATGTTGAAAATGGCTTGGTAGAAACCAAGGCACGTAAAACAAGAAGGCTAGCCAAAAACAAGTGTAAAAATGCATGCATGTAGAAAACAATGTATAAGCTAAGTAAACATTGTGTAAAATACCAAGAAAAGTAATGTAAACACACAAGAAGACAAGTAAGCCACACAAAGTGGGCTAAAAACATGGGACATCACTCATGATGTTGTAAGACACATAAGGCCATCATGGTTGCAAACAACAAACAAGTGTGCACACCAAACATAGGGAAAGGCCCGTAAATAATAACAGATAATGTAACAAAAAAGTATGGAAATAAATATCCTTGCATAAAAAATGTTGCACATGAAGCACCTGTTAGCATGTTAGAAAGATAACTAGTATGTCAAAAGTGTATATAAGAAAGTAATGTAAAGTGTTAAGTACAAAATGAAACAATAGCACTTGGAAGAGATGAATGTGTGTGGATACCCCAAATGACTTCCACGGTGTAGGAAGGGTAGAGGGAGAGAAACCATGCTACATGTAAGATACTTGTATCTGCGATCACAACTAGAAAGAGGCATTATGTGTGAGTGTTTCTACAATTTTAGCAAGAAAACTACCACCTAGAAATAGCTTCCTAACCTAGCTAAGAATGAGAAATTACACCATCATGATGAAGAAATGAGCAAGTCCTACCCTTAACATTAATAACTTTGAAATTGATCAAAACACAATGTAAATTAATGAACTCTATTCTCCTTAATTGCCTAATTTAACATTAAAATGGACCTAAGTAGTCCAATGGCAATCAAATTATATTTGCTTGCTTTGATCCATCAATGGATGCTTGGGTGTGAGGCTTAGCTCTTCAAGAATGGAGGATGGGGATCTCAAGAATGACAAAAGGCTATTAGTATGAAACTATGTGCTTTCTTTTGTCTCTTGAGAGATTTAGGTGTAAGTGTAAAGGTAGAGGGGGTTGTTTATATAGCCCAAAGGATAAAGGATTCAACACATCCTCATGAATGTGGGACTAATGGAGATGTAGAGTTAGTTATGGATAAGGGGGTTTATATGGGGTTGAGTTAACTTTAGTTGGGTTTAGTTTGTCCTTAAGTGGCTCATGTGGATAAAGGGGGTATATTAATTAATTAAGATGATTAATTAATACATGTGTAAGCTTTTATAAGATTTTAGATGGATTTTAGTGTGATTTGGACCATTAGGAGGGAATTAAACCAATTAAATAGTGATTTATTAATTTAATGAGAAGGGAGGCTAATTAGCGCAATTTAAGTATTTAAATTGCTTGGGCGTAATTATAGGTGTCTACAGGCATGAACGCACATGTGTGGATGGTATAGATAAATGACATACAAGTAATCAAACTAGCATGTGTAATAAAGTGATCATGAACAACAAAAGTAAGCAAGAGTATAAGCAACCATAATATGTAGCATGTTATGGATGGATGGAATGGAATGCAATATGGAGTGATAGGAGTCGCATGTCCCCTGAGTGGATGGAAATGTATGTAGTGAGGTTCATTTTTTTCCCCTCAACAATCAATAATGAACCGTAAACAAGAGTGCATCATCGGGAAATGGTCAAGGTGTGTGTTGTCTAACACGTTATGATGAATGTGTAAGTGTAGTGATGAAATGGTACCAGAAATGATGTGTGTGTGAAACCTATAGCTGAAACGTATATCACGACTAAATGAATGTATAAATTATGATTTAGCCTAAGTGTATATCATTATAAGATGAATGGATGAGTGATGGTTTAGCACTAAATGTATATTACTACAAAATGAATGGATGAGTGATGGTTTAGCACTAAATGTATATTACTACAAAATGAATGGATGAGTGATGATTTATCACTAAGTGTATATCATGAAAAAAATGTGAGGAGGGTGTGGTGATATAGCTGAAGGTGTAGACCACTAGAAAATGATAGAATAGGTGAAAAATTATCCTGAAGTGTATGTCACTACTAGATGAATGATAGGGAGTGGTGATGTAACCTAAGGTGTATACCACTACAACATGATGGAATATGTGATGATTTAGCCTAAAGCGTATGTCACTAGCCTAGGATTTTCACATGATGAAAGGTCATGTGATGAATATAAGGTCCATTTGATTTGTAAACCCTCGGCAGTCAAGTATGGACCAAGGAACTAAAGTGCATCATCGGGTAGTGAGTGCAGGCATGTAGAAGACAATGTAATATATGTAATGATAACAGTCGACCATGTGAGGAGTGGAATGTGTAAGTATGCCAATTAAAGATGTAAATATAAGGTGAATAGAACATTTGATTATGTGTTATGTATAATAGTGCAATGTACAATGTAGTGTGCAATAAATGTAGTGTGGCTAATAACGTAGAGTATGTAGTACGTAGATAGAATAGTAATGTAATGCTAGACTCTTATATGATGAAGACTAGTATAATATGTAGAATATGTGTGAATGTGTGTGGTTTAATATGTATGGTATGTATTCAAATGGATAATGCAACATGTAGGATTAGTGTAGGATGTAAGACAAGTAGACAATAATGTATGCAACTATCATGATGTATGGGGTGTAAAGATGTAAATGTCAAAATGTGGTAGACTAAATGTAGAATCATAACGCATGATATGTGATGAACCGAAATGTGTAATGCCTATAGTGTAGTGTGTGGGGTTCATGTGTAGTAAGCCCTCAACAATCAAGTGTGAACCAAAGCACAAGAGTGTGTCATCGGGTAATGATGATTCATATGTGTGATGAGTATGTGTAATTTGAGGATATGAATGTATAAAAGGGATAAGAGTGACTATTCTAAGATGAGGTGCGGAGGGGGAGGTGAAGTGTTATGCCTCTTGAGTGTGCATGAATGACTAAACTATCTAATGATGGTGAAGGATGGAGGTCCTTTATTTGATGTAGGAGATGAAATTGTATGACCATGCTCTAATAGTGGAGGTATGGTAAGAAGACGTTATAGCGGTGAATGAATTTTGTAAGCATGCGAGGGATGAATGTATGAGGAAGTTTGTGGTGTTAAAAATGCGTCGGTGACGGATATTTACATGAGGCGAATACAAAGGTGAAAAATATCTGCATGGAATAAACCGAGGTGGTGATTTATGCCGAGATGTAGTAAGTGTCCAAGGAATAGGCCTATACCTATGTGTAGGACTAGTCGAATGACATAGTCACACATATGATGCTTGAATAGGTTAGGTAGGAGTATATTGTGCTTTGAAAACATAAAGTGTTTTGTGCTAGATGAAGTAGGTAATGTACTAGTTACTATGTGAGGAGATGACGACCATGGAGTAGATGGAGGGATGCCATCAATAAAAATGACATGATTGTTGTAAATGAATTTGAGTCGTAAATGATTCATGGAAATGATGGATTGTGAGTGATGAATCCAATTGAGGCTGAGAAGCATATCGCATCCTTGAACCATGTTTCCAATGAGGAAAGGTACCAACATAGTAAGAGGACCTACCATAACATGTAGTTGAACTATGCTAAAGGAATTTTTGAAAGGGTATTCGACGTGGGATGAAGGATACCCAATAGCCTTGAGAAGTGAAATATAACATGTACTAATAGGCCATGATGGGTCAACCTTAGTTTTGTTGATGGAGGTCGAGCCAATAGATGCATTAATGTGTAAATGATTAGATGTAAACTTGGTGTGATAATCGACGTTTGAAAAGAAAATATTGGTGGCAAAGCTTCAGATATTAGTAACTTAGAAATCCGAACTTGTGAGCTAGTGGGATACACGTGTGTGAGATATGATTAGTGGTTGAATCTATCATTTGTGTTGTATGCTTTGGTAATGGGTTATTAAATATTTTAAGTTTATTATTTTCATTGGTAGGTGGAGTGGTCGTAGACTTTGGCAGCTCAATTTTACCATTGTCAAGAAAATCCTAGATGAGATGGCGTAGTCGGAAACAATGATCAGTGGGATGTCCTATGCATTGATGATAATCACAATAAGAATTTTCATCGAAACTACGTATTTTTGATCGGGATGGATCAAGTTGTAGAGGAGATGGTAAGGTAATAAGATTTCTATCGATGAGATGTGGTAGTAAAATGCTCGAAGTCGTACTAATTTTAGTAAAATTACATATGTATTGTTGTGATTGAAGTTCCTTAGGAGTGGGGAATGTGTTTACGGTAATCTTTGCATCCATTGGTTTAGTTTTATAATACTTAAATTTTGGCTTACCCTAAAAGCGGGTGGATGATGGTGCTTGCTCATGATATTTGATTTTTCCTATGGTTAATAGTTTTGTCTCATGAAGCTTGAGAGTATGGAAAAGTTGATCAAATGAAGGAGATGCCTCAAAGAGAACACTTTCTTGTAAAGGTGGTAGTAGACTCTGAATAAATAAGTCCTGGAGTTTAAAATATATGAGTACATTGGACATCCTAGCTAAGTTATTTTTGTAGCGTAAGACATAATCAGATAAATGTTCATTAGATCCTTGCTTGAGTTGTGCCAACTAGGCATAGGAGATCTTAGAGCCAATGTTGATAGAAAAGTGAGTGAGAAATGCATCTTCCAAATGTGTGAAGGAGACCATTGAATGTACAAGTAGGTCTTAAAACCACTTTGAATTACATAGTCTTATAAACTATGAGGAAAGAGCTTAGCTAGTATAATGTGATCATTTACATAGTCAAGGCATGTGACGTAAAATGTGTGAAGATGCTCTTATGGCTCACCATTTCCTTTAAAGATAGGTATCTTAGGAGAGGTAAAATTAGGAAACAATGGATATGTGGATATGAAATGCATGAAAGGAGTATGTAATAAGATGGTATAATCAAGATATGGTTCTACGCGTGAGGTAGCTAGCTGAAGCTGACAAATTTGGGTTTACAAGTCTTGATATAAAGATGTCAAGTTTGGAGAATTTGAGGAAGAACCAAGGTGTAGAGGAGAGGCACCATGGTGAATGGTAGGAACAATATTTGTAGCAATAGGAGTAGAAACATATGTAGGTGGGGTAGAGACCATAGGAATAGAAACATGAGTAGGAGGAGCATTTACTATAGAAGCATAAATAGGAGTAAGTGGAGTACAAACCATAGGATCTGAAGAAGTAATGATGGAATTAGTAGTTTCACAAGCTCACTTAATGACGATTAAATCATGTAAGACATGAGGGAGATGAGTAGGATTTTCACACAATGCTTGGTGAAATTTAGTAATAGCATTAAGTTGGTCTTGGTCAACATTGGTGTCTTCATCATAGGAATTTTCACTATCGATTGCTTTTATCTCGTAGAAAGGAACCCAATTGGAATTTATGTAAAGGGTTTTCAACCATAGATGTAGTTTCTTCAGCCATTGACTTATAGAAATGATGAGTATATAAAGTGTAACACCCCGATGTCTTATCGGTTTGCTTTGATCATGAGTTTAGTTTGACATACTTTTTCAATAGAATGGTATTTTGCTTGTTGTTCATTTTGGGACTATATGTGAATTATTTTATGTAGCATGATGGGACATTTGATTTTACTCAAATGATCTAACATACTTGCATATCTTGGTTATTAAGATTATGTACTTTATGATATGTTGTTGGATATGCATATGGGCTATGACCAAACTACTACTATTACTTACCTTTTGTGTGTTGATCATTTTATAAGTTTGGGACTCCTGGTACTTGGTCAGTGTGATCTAGAATCAAGAGCATAAAGGTATTGACATTGATAAGGTAAGCTCTAATGTGTTGCTATTATTGTTGTATAAACAATGCACTGCCTTAGCAAATATGGGCCTGGTTCAATCTATGGTGATTTAGACAGCTATTTTGACTCATCATGATGAGGTGGATTCGTAATATTAAGACATTATTTAATTATTAAAAAGGGATCTAATGAATACTACAAAATGAGCCTAAGTTGATATGAGACCTAAACCTGGCCCTAAGCTAAGGATTATGAATTCGGTTCATAAAGGCTTATATTTACACTATTTAATCCTTGACATTAGAGGACCTAGTTCAAAGGTGTGTGTGTGTGTGTGTGTGTGTGTGTGTGTGTGTGTGTGTGTGTGTGTGTGTGTGTGTGTGTGTTATGTGTGGCTGTGTGTGTGTGTTTAATGACTTAATTTATATCATATATATAAGGCTATATATATAAATATATATTTAATCCTATATATATATATATATATATATGGGATGTAAAGATTTGTAACTATGTTTGTGAGGAATTATTAAATCCTAACATAAGTATGGGAATCTATGTGAATATTGCAAATCATAAAAGGTTAACCTAAGGGTTACTATGTTTGGGCCAATGTTATATCGAATATGGCATTGGATTTGAATGGGGATCCTTATCAACATGTACTTGGGCATATTTATGGGCTGGTATTAATGAACACCACCATCGAGTTAGTTAGAAGCCTAGCTATGTTTAGTGGACACAACCAAGGTCAAGGGAAAATGGATTGACAATTGGTAGTTAAGTTATGTTTGAACTCCATTAAATTTAAAAGATGGAAAATA
Organism: Taxus wallichiana var. yunnanensis; assembly: GCA_018340775.1. Taxonomy (NCBI): domain Eukaryota; kingdom Viridiplantae; phylum Streptophyta; class Pinopsida; order Cupressales; family Taxaceae; genus Taxus; species Taxus wallichiana. The sequence continues at coordinate 862,033,464 of CM031234.1, forward strand.
AACAGCATGAAAGGAGGGAGGACTAATAGTGCTCGCATGAAATTAATATTTACCTTGAAATTCTCCTCCACTTCTTTAGGGAATGTAATATCAGTTTTGTGGGAAAATAGAGTTTAGTTGGTTTGCATTGAAATCTCATGGAGCTTTGCATGTTGTATGTTTTTCCTATTTTGATGCTTAGGCTATTTTGAACTAGTGTATGTTTATTTGTAATTGCAAAGGAGAAATATCATGGAGCTATTATTACCTTTGATTAATAAATAAAGAGAATGGAAGTTGGAGGAGTTTGAGGATTTTGTGGAAGTGATTGTGGGTTCTCTGTGGAGTTACATTGCATTCGAGCTCGCAAAGGAGAACTTGGAGAAAATATAAGGAGCTCTACCATGCATGATAAGCTCTATCTCTTCTCTGATATCTTACTTTTTCTAATATTTACATAAATGAAATCTTGTCCTTAGTTTTACTATTTTAATAGATCTTGTTTTTGTGGAATGACTTAAATTTGTGCTATCCTATGTTTTCTACAAATGTGTGGATTTGCATATACAAAATAATACCTGAAAGTGATTATTGGAATGAACTATTATGCAAAGTAGCTTTGTGTATATCTATGTATGTTATATAATGTGTATGGCTTGTTTTGTGACAGTCTGTGTGATTTGGGTTTGCTTATTTAAAAGATACTTCTTGCATATCGATCCCTTATGACTATATATCGAATCATGAGTATATCAATAATAGATATAATACCTCAGGGTAATAATTAAACCTATGAAGAGGTATAAGTGTTTAATAATATTGATATCAACTGTATTTTCTCTCTCTGAAATTGTGGGGTGTTTCCAACATGTAAATATAAGTTATTTTGGGTTCCACATGGGTTACTCAGTTATTACTTTGTAATACCAAGTATATAAACATTTGTCTTCAACCTGGGCATCCTTATGAAATTGAAACTTGATCGTTTTTGCAGGTCACCTTATCAACTGAGTTTTGTGGTAACTGTGTTATGTTGTTCGACTTCTGTTAACCAATGAGATTATCCATTGACATATGAGTTGGGTATTATACTTTAGTTTGGTATCATTTCAGATTTATGGCACTGATGGAATGAAATCATGTTGATTTTGTAGGCTTAAACATTATCCTTTGTGGCTTTAATGGTTAACTAATTTCACTTTTTTCTTGTGAATGAGTTTCCTTAGGAAGATTGTGCTTCACATCATCGAGTCGATCAAGTATTATTTGGATGTTAAACATATGTTACCCTATGATTTATTTTTGTAGGCCAATGATTGAGGGACTGTATGGTCGACCCGCCCACATTATGTTGGTTTAACACAACAGTGAGTTTGTCACTTCGTCCTCATATGGATGTTAAGGTATATATAATACTTGGGATATTATCGAACTGGGAACCTCTATTATATGATATCAATGAAATGTTTGTATTCATTATGAATTCATAGTGGTTTGTTTGGTATAGCTAATCTGAGTTCATGGATACTTGAATTATCAAGAAACTAATAATAGTGGTAGTGGGATTACCTATCAAAGTATCAAGATTCTAATCATTACTATAACTTAGTTGTATCGTTGTGTTACTGCGGATATTCACTGTTAATGCAAACAGTGATGTCCATTTGATTGACAAGTAAGTATATTACTTGATACCATGAAATAATAAATAAATAATAATGATACTAATATAATACAAAACACTTGAGTATTATTCATTACTGGTAACTATCTGTATGGAACCATAACTGATTGACTTGTGTTTTTATATTGTTTGAATATTATGTAACTCTAGTATCTAAACTGAATGAAGTAAGGACTGTTGAAGCTTGTATAAAAAAATGTGTGAGTATTTGGTGTATCTGTAACTTGATGTTATGTAATAATATTACAAATATACTCTACTCGATAACAGTGCTTGATTGATTGACCTTATTGGTTATGTTGTTTGTATGTGAGTTAGTGCAAGAAAGTAATTACATTTAAGTATACAAGTTATCAATGTACATGCAAGTGATTTCAAGAAATGTTGTAACTATGATATGTGTCCCTTTTTTCCAGTTATGTGATCCAACTTAATACATTATTTTCTTTATAAAAATATTAGATAGTACAAGTTATTATGGGAGATATAGATTTGATCATGCCAGTTTGTATGAACTAACAATTCTAACAATTTTGTGATGGTCTACCTAAAAGATGAAAGAAGGATGAAGTTGTAAATATTTCATTTTTCTACTTGATTGGAGAAAGCTGAATTATGTTTCTTGTTGTATTTATCATCAAATAAATTACTCTTGTATTGTTTGATTAATGAAAGGGTAAGTTAGCCTTGTCAAATTGAATCGAGTTCCAAAAGGGAAAATTGTAAGACTTATTCTATCTTAGGACAAATATGTTGTATCTGAATTCAAGAAATGAATAAGAGGTTGTTTATATTCATTGTGACATAAATTTATTGGGTGTGAAAAGGATGTTTATTAAACTTGGTTCATATATGATTTGTATTTAAGATGCAAGGGTATATTATATTAATATAAATTTGAATGTATTAAGTACTCGGCCCATTATAAGGTTATTGTATCGATGTTATATATATGATTGTTTTTGTAAGCAACTAAAACAGTAATTATATCCTATTAGGGTGCTTCATATGAACATATATAAGAATGATATATGTATGTATAAGTAAAAATACTATTGAATAAATAGATCAATAAAATTGGTGCATTCAACTTGTGAAGAATTGTTGTTACCTATCTAAGTTTACTAAGATCTTATACTATATTCTAGTATAGTTGTTTGGTTAACTATACACCACTAATAATTAATTTTATCATGTTCTTTAAATAGTCTAAAAGGTTGTTTTGAATAAGAATAATACAAAATTCAATCACGAAGATTAGTGTATTACTCATCCGAGACAAATTGGTTAACTATACAACCACTAAGAATTAATGACATTATGTTCTTTAAATGGTCTATAAGGTTGTTTTGAATAAGAATAATACGAAGTCAATCAGGAAGATTAGTGTATCACTCATTTGAGACATCTATAGAGGTATATATATATATATATATATATATATATATATATATATATATATATATATATATATATATATATATATATATATGCATGTATGATAGCTACTGATTGACATAAAGGTGTAAGGGTACACCTAGACAACATGATTCAATAAAATAGAATCTATGTTGATTAATATGGTTAATGAAAGTGATACAATGTATCATAACTAATGAATAGTATGTAAGTTTTGCATGATTATATATATGGGTAAAGTACAACATTGATTAATGTTTACTCACTTGATAATAGTCGATCATTTGTATAGTTTGGGAATACAGATCTAAGGCAGTGAGCTAAAGTTAAATCTGTAATTGATAGGTAAAATGGAATGTAAAGTACAACAAGGAACTACATTCAACCTAATGGGATACTATGAGATAGGACCTTAGGTATGATTCATTCGTGGTGAAAGTATCATGAGATCTAGGGTAACCTATTGTGATTTAATTAATTACTTGGAAACAATTAAGTTACAATGTTCCAATTTATGGAACTTAGCGGGCTAACTCACTATGGCTGCTACGTAGTCATATCCATTTAATGATGGTAGTCATTAATTGGATATTATTGCTTAGCAGCTATACTGAGTTACCTCATCAAGACCCTCAAATTGTGACAATCGTAATGCATTTAAGAACAAGCTTCGTTAGAGTTACAAAGGTGGATTGTACCACATGGATACGTACCCGATGCCAACTTAGGATGGATATGAGAAGGGAAGTGGTCCAGTAATGATGCAAATCATTACGGGACACTTACTTTCCCATAGGCATTCTAAGTTGTCATAGTGGTATGTCTTCTTGCAGGTTAATCCAAATTTGTACCTTGTATGCAACTTGTAACTATCTAGTCCTAATCTAGATAATAGAAATTAATAAGGTGATGGACAAGTTCCTAATGACGAGTGTTTCATCATGGAACCAAGCATGGCATACATGTCTCTAAAACTTTGATCAAAGTAGTGTAAGATGTTGATTACATTGTCCTAGAGTCACCAAAGATCTAAGTGTAGGATGTCGGATGGGATTTGATGATGGATACCTATGTAGACACTTAGAATGTAATATTTGACTATCCTTGATAGATGAACGAAACCATTAGTATAATTTTTATACACAAAACCAAATGATACACTTGGTGTAATCACTCATAAAGAGTAAACACACTCATAAAGAGTGTTGAGGGGGATCAAGTAGGATATGTATACTCTCATGTAGCTACACATGGTTTATGACTATTATAGGATGGATTGACTAAGATGATGTTAGTTCTAAATCATGAGAATTTAGAAAAAGGAAACATGAGATATGAACTTAAGATTTATGTTGGGTTTAAATATATGGGTATTTAAATCAATGAAGCATAAAGTAAGATAAAAAAATATTCCTAGTTGAGAAGCGTAATAAAGTGGTTGTTACATAAAGGAGTTCACAGTATTGAAGAGCTCCAAAATGAACTCTATGGGTGATGGGAATAAAATGATAGAAAATGAAGTAAAACCCTAGAAGGTGCAATGAAGATACGTCGGTTCACCAAAATGATTAACTAAAATTGACTAAAGTAGGTAGTATATAAATAGTTAATCTAAGTTATGAACAGTTGTACTAAAGTAAATAAATGCAATAGAGAAATATGTTGATGATCTAAGAAAATATGTAAAATGGAATGCTAAACCTAATATGTAAGAGATGAGAGGAAAGAATTCAGCCAAATAAATAGATGCTTGTTGAATTGTGTCGCAGTGATGACTGGAAAAATCAAAAGCGGGAAGGATTGTGTAGAAGTGTTGAAAAGGATGAAGTTGGAGGATCTAACTATACTAGGGTGCATGGAGGAGGACTGAGGTGCCCAGTGGGTACTCTAGTCTCCAATATGGCACCTAAGTTTGTGAAAAATCTCTATAACTGGTATTCTCGTGGTTGGAAGGTGATCTAAAACCCTAACTTCATGTCGTATCTACTTCACTCTCTCAAAAGCGAGATATCACCGATATGAAATAAAGACCTGTAAAAGACCAAAAAGAAGTATCAAAACCCTAAAAAAAGAAAGATGCAAATGAGTTGGTTAGAATAACCTCAAGTATCATAACATTATGTTTACTAACGAAGCGTTATACTACATTTTAGACCCGAATGTAGTTCGGTTTATGTTTACATGTTGTTGCTCTAGGTGCTCTTGTGTCATTCACACTTTGTGGGATAGCGAGCAATAGCTAAATGTAGAAAATTTAATAGAATTTTTGTATGGAATAGAATAGAATCCCTCCCCTATGAAGTGTGATGCATATGTCTTAGCTTGTGCCTTGATGATGGAGCTATGTGGATTTCAATGTCATAGATGGATACAACTCTAGATGAGTGATAGCAGTAGATGATGTTAGGTCCCTCATTATGGTTTCATAACTTTATATGTATAGGGTTCTCTTGATCTAATTTCATAATCAACCCCGAAAAGGCAAACCAAAAGAAAGATAAAGATGTAAAATGGCTAAAATATGCCCAAAAAGTGGTGGGAGAGTGTAAAAGGACCGGGAACCCATGGTGGGACCAGGGCACCCACAGAACCCCAAGATTAATTTGGGTGCCCCATTCAAGGCTAAAATAATGTGGGATGCTAGAAAATGGTTGGGCATATGGGTGTAATAGGTCACAAATGATGAAATAAATAAACAAGATGGCCAAAGGATGGGGTTAATTAGTACTTTCTTCACTCAAGAACCTTTTAAATAGTAGTATGAGACTGGGATAAATAAATGTCTAAAGTGTATGATTTTGTGACTACATTTTTCCCCCACTTTATGTTAGTGAGAGAAAATCTCGGTAAGATAAAGTAGATAGAGATGTGTACCTAATGTCCATGAAGAGTGTAGTAGAAGTGTGTCAAAGGACTAGACAAAGTGTGGAATGATACAAAGATGGAGTAGCATGGAAACTAAAGATGAAAATGCGCAAAGAAATAGTGATGAGAGTGAACATAGCATGGAATGTGTGTGTAGTTTTGCGCAGTGTGTAGTGTACCTGCATGGTTAGTAAAGCATGTGTGTTGCCGCAGAGTGTTTTTGTTGACATTTTTGTATTTTTATTACCCCCATTTGAATACTTGTTTCTCATATGGTCAACTTGTAAGGAAAAAATGATCGAGTAGTCAAATATGTATATATGTAAGTGTAAAAACACTATGTAAAAGATGCATATATGTGTAAAAATGCAAATGAAAATGGAAAAAGTAAATGTAAATGTAAATGGAACATGTGCACATAATCCATTTCAAGAGAGAATTTGTAAAAGTATATCCTGTACAATTTTTTTTGGAGAGCACACACCATAGGCCGAAGAAGTATAGGGACGAAATGTTATGTTTCCTCCAAGATCTAACTACTTACCCGAACTATGTGTAGAGATATCTTTATTTTCCTTATTTTTGGGCAATCCTACCCAACCGGCTGAATTAATGTAGAGAGGCACACCCATTGTAACCTCCAAGCTTGTAATTTCTTCCCATAAATGCTAAGGACACCATGTCCCGTGTAAAAACCGTTGTGTGTGGGGTTGATAGACTAGTCCAACCCACTCAGTGTATATAACCCACAATGCCAAGGGTAGAAAGTGCACTTTGAATCGAATCGGTGTAAATATGTTGTGTTAGTGTGTAAATATCGGTGAAATCTTGCATAGGACAATGAAGTAGATATGATAGGATGCTAGGGTTTTAGATCAACTTTTGTCCCTCTAAGTACTAGTTCTGAGATATTTTCACAGAGACCAAGGTGTTCATATTGCAAACTAGAGTACCCACATGCACCCCAGATCCTCCCCAAGATCCTCGGTCTAGTTAAATCCTCCTGCTTCATCCTTTTCAACACTCATGCTCAATCATTCCTACTTCAAATTTTTCTAGTAATCATTGTGACACGGTCTGACAAGCATCTATTTATTCAATTGAGTTCTTTCATGTTCTCTCTTGCATATCGTGGTTAGAATTCCATTTTACATATTTGATTAGATCATCAGCATATTTCTTTACTACATTTATTTACTTTAGTACAGATTGTTCATATCTTAGATTAACTATCTTCGTATTACCTAGTTTAGTCAATTTTAGTTAATTACCTTTCACATATCCCACCACAGGTACTTCTCTAGAATCCATAGCATAACATTTCCCAAAAGTAGTAGTTATCTTAAGATTTAACTCATTCATGACTACAAGAGGCATGATGTTACATGAAGCTCCAAAATCAAACATGCAATTGTGTAAAATCCACCCATTTATAATAAGTGATGTGAAAAAGGGGTCAACATCCAATTGTGTTTCTACTAAAGAAGTTCCCAAATATACCTCAGGAGGAGTTTCCATATCTTCTTCAGTTTCTTGTACCTCAACTTCAGCAATGGTAGGAGATGATTTCTCATTATCAGGCTCTTTATTTGTAACAATCTCATCTTCTTTAAAGCCCAAATACTCAAAGGCCCACTTTTTATGCTTAGGGATCCTTAACAGTTCTACAATGGGAATTGTAATCTTTATTTGACTTAAAATCTGAGCCATATCACATACATTATACTTGGGAAGAGGAGCATTGGAAGACACTGTTATAGTTTTATCAGATGGCAAAAGGTTCTTTTTAGTGGGGTTTGGGGCAAAAATTCTTGGTTCATGGATGAATTATAGGAGTTTTATTCAACACGTTTTTCTAAGGATTGCCTTTTGGGATGTTATAAAGAATAGGCATATGAGCTTTAGTTGTAGGAATTGGTCCTTTAATTTGTGTATTTCTAAGATTGTATTTTTTTCTTGTGCAACTACAACATTGATTAATAACTTTCTATCCTTGATGGAAGGAACATTACCATCATATTTATTGATCATCAAAGCTCTTAAATACTCAAAATTATTCTTAGGCAATTCAAAATCTTGGGTCATAGCAATCTTAACATTTGTTTCAAAAGGAAGATACTTAATCTTTTCAACAAAAGTTCATAAATCAGTGCATTCGCATAAAGAAGGTTAGTAGAAGATAAAATTTTCTCACATTCTGATTGACATTCCAACATGGATACATCACTGAAATCATCTTCATCATTTTCATCATCTACAGGTGGATTACAAGGAACATGGGTCAGTAAGCATTTGTCACACCAATCAATGGCATGTTCTTCTTCAATAACAACTACTCTTCCCACTAAAGGGTCGGAATTGCTTTGTTATCTCTATAATTTTTTTGCTTACTATTATGACCCATAGGTCCTTTTCCTCTATCTCCATCCTGGTGCTCTCCTCTAGCTTGATTGTTAAATCTATTATGTCTAGTATTTTGATGTTGATTTTGAGGATTTAGAGATAATATGTTTTTAGCTCTTACTATTTTATAAGAAATTTCTTTAATATCCCCTACCAAAGTTTTGAAAACTTCTTCAAGGTCAACTATCTTTCTAGTTTGAGGCTTTTCTAGGTTAACCAACTTCACACCCTCCCTCTTTGGTGGCTTTCCAGTAGCTTTAATATTATTTTCAATCTAGATAGCCATGATAAAATCTTGTCTCAGAGTTCTAGGATTTTTATCTCTTAAGTAGTATGTTGTTTTCTTATCAAATGCATCTAAATACTTAATAAGACAAGATTCATCACTAGGTCTTATACTATTTGGGAAATCTTGTCAAGGTTTTATTGAATCTTGTATTGAAGTCTTGGGCACACTCATTGGGATTCTTCTTAATGTTCTCAAACTCAGACAATAGAAACCTAGGATCAGTTCTATCACCATATGAAAATTTGAATGTATTTTACATCTCCTATCATGAATCAATTGATTCATCAAGAAAGTCTTTAAACCAATCATGAGCATATTCTTCTAGAGTGTGTACAAACAAATTCACACATACATCCTCAAACTCAACCTCATAGTCCTCCATTAGATTCTAAAATAGCTTTAAATGATGATCACCACTATAGCATTATTTCCTTGAAACTTGGGAAATATCATTCTAATCTCATTAGGGACTTCATTTGGATAACCTTCCATGTCATCAAAATTAATAGGTTTATATGTGTTAATTTTGAAAGGTTCTCTAGGAGGTGGGTCATCCATGTTATTTTTCATAGGAACTGAAGGTAAAGGATGGTGTAGCCAATGTTGAAAAGAAGTTTTTGTTTAAATGGTTCTTGAAAAATATAATGAAAGATTGAGGAAGGAATAGATTATAGATCAAATTCTTAGTTCTCCTTAATAAATGAAAGGATAGGATTAGGCTTACCAGATGCTTCAAAAATGTCGATGTGCTAGAGCAGTCCTCAACTAGTGGAATATCAAGCTTATTATCTTGACTACAACTACTCTTTGAACTTTGATCAGTTATAGGCTTCCATATATGCTTTCTTTTCCAAACATTATCTAACTCAGGAAACAACTTCTTTGTTGAATCAGACTTGAAAGAAGACTGTAATCCTTCCATTGTGTAAAAATAGAAATCAGACCAATAGTTACAATGGGATGAAACCAGTTTGTCCTAACTTTTCTTTATGGAGTCACCACTTGAATATCAAATTCTATAAATAGATAGATACTATAAACATGTAGAATATCTATAGATAGTCCATGAAAATGATTTCAATTTGGTGTTTGCTCCCAAAATAGCACCCTTGGAAGATGAGTAGCTAACCTGAGTAGGATGGATTTAACAGAGTTATGAACAATGAAAATTTCTTATCATTGATAGTTTGGGATTTTTTCAACACTCAACTCAATGACTCAAATCAAGGAGTTGATCAGGAGGCACCTTCACAAAGGAGATGGATTTACCCTGCTACTTCTAGCTCTACCTGAACCTAGATGGGGGATCTGAATAAAGAAAAATATTTCATCGCTTGGTTTCCTCTATGGTTGGTACAACTTAATTTGAATAAAATGCAGACACAGGAACAATAATTCTCTCAAAATAGTTTTCACTTGATTTATTATAAGCACTTGACAATCAAATACAAATCAAAAAGGCAAATAATGAACAATCTTCAGATATTGCATTTGCATAACATTATTAAACAAGGATACTTAGAATGATATTGGATCACGAAATTCATGGGTTTGTGGCAAAGATTAATGGTAATGAAAAATTTAAATCTAAGCTTTGCATAATAATAAGCATATGTTTGGTTTGTAGGGATGATATTCTTAGTTGGTATAAAGATAAATGGTTGTTTGTTAATTGGGATTTGGAGGGGGGAGGAAAACTGCTTTTATGACCTTGATAGAGTAGTGTTCCCATGGAATGAATCCATCCTTAACTAAAATTCTTGGAAAGAACAATCAATTTAACATAGTCTGTGAAATAACATTTGCATTCATTGATGCTCAATGTGCACAAAAGTCATCTACAGTCTTCACAATCCTAACTACAAATCATGGAGTTCGATCTGAGATAAGGTACTTGTTATATTTGTATCATACACATAAAATACCCTTAAGTAAATTACAATAACTTATTTAAAAGTGATGTTTCCTATAGGATTTTACAATTGATTTTAACCATTGCAAAGTATACACTATTCTGCAATAATCTCATAGTAACTAAAAGAATAAAGTGACTAAGAAATACCCTTGTGTACTTGAAAAAGTAAAGCCACTACAAGATAGTAATAGAAACAATATTTCCTCTTTCATTCCTTTAAAACATGAGAAACGGGAAAGTATAGCTTGATCAAAACAGTCATAATCTTATTCATGTAATTTTTGGCTAGGGGACACAAACAAATGCCCTCAAAACCTACTAATGGTTGTACAATGCAACCACCTTATCTCTTCCTCATAGAAATCAACACATACAAATGTTTTGTAAGAAACTATAAACTGGAACCTAAAAATTTTAATAAAAATTCAACTACCCCAATCCACTTCCTCACACAAATGGAAGACTGTTACATTATAGAAGATGAGAAGGAGAAAGAAAGAAGAAAAATCTGATTTCCTTCTACAACCACCAACAAGAAGCATTAAAATCCTACAAAGGAGCATGGGTTTCTTGCCAAAATCATTCATTCCTTTTGTCTTACATGCACAGAGAAAAAACAAACACCATACTTCATCAATTCGGGTGGTTGACCAATACTACAATTGTATCTTTAATGAAAAATACATTTTCTATTTTTCTCCCACCAAATTTCATCAATTTCTGAATTTGATGATTCCAAAGTGAAGGGCTTGAAGATACCTTTCCAACAATATAAATTTTATAATATTTGGAGCTATGGATCGAAAGATATGGCCCCTGAAGTTTTACATGTCAGAAGTATAGAATTATGACACGTGGCAACATTTGATTAATTTAGGGATTTCCTCCTGCCAATGTGTGCACTACTTTTTCATTTTCCATGTGTCGGTCTTTGATTGGATCACCGAGTTAGTCTTTGTTTCCTTTCTTTCCTTTCTTTATGCAAGCAAGTATGTTCCTTAATAAAAAGTGAGCCAATAAATCAATGCATTCTCCCGCCTTATCAAACTGTCCTTTTCTTTGACTAACAGAGGAAAAGCAAGAGAAAATAGGAAAGCTCCATGCTTCATCACAATTTACCCTTTTTATAGCCCCTAACTAACCACTATGAAGTGTGAGCCAATAAGAAAGTTCCACGCTTACTTTGCAGTGTCACCCTTCTTATAGCTCTTCTCGACAAACCGTGAAGCTTTAGTCAATTAGGAAGCCTCATGTCCACTTTTCATTTTACCTTTTCTTTAGCCTCGACTGACAATCATGAAACACAAGCCAATAGAAAATCTCCATGTTCCTTGGGTCTATTAGTCTTCCTTGCATCATTCTTTCTTTTGATTAGTTCATCCTTCACGTCAACCTTTTCCTTGAGTGGACTTAAACACTTTTGACTTTATTAAAATATTGTCATGTATCCCTACTTTGACCTCACTCTTTTGCCACTTGTCACCTCCAAAATCTACCACGTTTCTTTGACCTTTCAACTCAATCACCACACGGAACCAATATGTTACTTAATACAATTAATTCTACAGGGCTTCACATTCATCGAGGTCCATCACCTAAAATTTTGATAGAATGTCATCATGTGTCCCATCTTGAGCCATTGATATGCCACCATGTGGCCTCTACCTTCATGGTGTTGAACTTTGACGGCCAAATGAACGTCAAGAGGCCTTTAAACATAGAACCCATCAATGCTTTAAAACTTGGTCTCCCACAGGTGTTTGAAATGCCAATGGCCATGCTTTAGAGAGGTGGATTTTGACTACCATATGAATTTATTTTACTCATTTAAATGGCCAAGTCCATTTTGAATGAATTTTTAACCATTCCTGCATCTTTTCCTTCGTGGTCGGGTTGCATGCTTTTGGACGTTCGAGCTTCGGCTTTTAGGAGTAGTTTGGATCATTTTGTGCTAATTGCAAGCTCTTGTGAAAAATGTAAACACACTCTCGATGATAAATGAGATTGAATATTTTACTTTGATAAATCAATTCATTTAAACTAGTCCCCAACATTATTGTTGAATCCTTTCATTTATCTTGCCAAGGCATGAAATTTATCACAAATTGAGGCTCTTTCTTGAATTAGATTAATATTTAAATCATAGGGAACAATATAAAGCACATAAAATAGGTTAAATTATAGGAGTTTATTAAAAAGACTAGATCAATCCAAGGAATTGGATTGAGAGCCAACAAAATGAATCAAAACATTCAATGAGATCCCATACTGGATTTACGTATTTTTTTAATCTCTCATTTTTGCCACATATAAATTTCTAATTTTCTTAATTAATAACTAAAAATCCCTTTAATGATGAGGTCTTTTATTCCATGCCTCCTAGCAATAGTGCTTCATACTAAGCGACATTATTGGTGCATTAAAAATTCAATTTAAAAGAAAAATTGAAAAAATCACTGTTAGGAGAACTCAACACCACTCCCGCACCATTACAAGTTACTTGAGAAAACCCTATCAAAGGTCGTGGTCTATGGGACCTCCGGGTCTTCAAACTGAGAATTCTCATCCATACATTGATTTTCAAAATCAACATTGCCAATAAAATTCTACATGTCAACATCAGTAAAAATCATTTCATAAGAGGCATTATTATGATATTTAATGAGGTGTAGCATCTTATCTTATTTGTATAACTTGACCAATTTTCCCTCCAATGGTATAGAAGCATATGAAATATCCATTTGCACACTGCCTCCCACACTAGCTACCCACTTTCTTGACAACAACATTCCCCATTTAGCAGGGAAGTCAACAATGACAACATTCATAATCAAGTACTTCCTAAATGTGTTGGCATTTGTACAATCAACCCTATCACATAGCCCACCATGGGTACTTCTCTAGAATCCATAGCATAGCATCTACCAAAATCAATAGTTATCTTAATATTTAACTCATTCATGACTCTAAGATTTATAATGTTACATGAAGCTCCGAAATCAAACATACAATTATGTAAAAGCCACCCATTTGTAATAAGCGATGTAAAAAAGAGGTCAAAGCATCCAATTGTGTTTCTACTAAGGAAGTTCCCAAATATGCCTCAGGAGGAGTTTCCATATATTATTCATTTTCTTGTACCTCATCTTTAGCAATGGTGGGGCATGATTTCTCATTAACATGATCTTGATTTGTAACAACTTCATCCTCCTTGAAGCTCAAATACTCAAAGGCCCACTTTTTATGCTTAAGTATTTTTAATAGTTCTAAAATGGGAAATTTGATCTTTATCTGACTTAAAATTTGGGCCATATCACAAATATTATACTTGGGAAGAAAGAGCATTCAAAGGCAATGTTACACTTTTGTTAGATGGTAGATGATTCTCTTTAGTGGGGTTTTGGGAGAAACTTCTTGCTCAGATGAATCACAAGAGTTTTATTTAATACATTTTTTTGAGGATCTCCTTTGGGGATATTATAAATTATAGGAATTCTTGCTTTGGTTGTAGGAGTTGGTCCTTTAATTTGTCTATTTCTAAGATTGTATTCTTTTTCTTGAGCAACTACAACATTGATCAATAATTTTCTATCCTCACTAGAAGGAACATCACCATCATACTTCTTGATCATCAAAGCTCTTAAATACTCAAAATCATGATTAGGAAATTCAAAATCTTGGGCCATATCAGCCTCAACATTTATTTCAATAGGTAGAGACTTAATATTTTCAACACAAGTCCAGAAATTAGGTATAGTTCGCATAGAGGAGGTCAGTAGAAGATACACTTTTCTCACATTCTGATTGACATTCCAACATGCATACATCATTAAAATCAGCTTCATCATTGTCATCATTTTTAGGTGGATCACAAGGCACATGGGGCAACAAGCATTTGTCACACTAATCAATGGCATGTTCTTCCTCAATAGAAGATATACTCTTCCCACTAAAGGGTCAGGGATTGCTTTTTTATCTCTATAATTTTGTTTCTTATTGCCTAAACCCATATGTCCTTTTCCTTTATCTTCATCCTGGTTCTCTCCTCTAGCTTGATTGCTAAATCTATTGTGTCTAGTGTTTTGATGTTGATTCTGAGGATTGGGAGACAATCCCTTCTCATCCCATGCTAATTTATAAGAAATTTCTTTAACAACCCCTGCCAAAGTTTTGACAACTTCATCAAGATCAATTATCTTACTATCTTGAGGCTTTTCTGGGTTAACCAACTTCACACCCTCCCTCTTTGGTGGCTTTCCAACAACTTTAATATTATTTTCAATCTAGATAGCCATGATAAAATCTTGTCTCAAAGTTCTAGGATTTTTATCTCTTAAGTAATATGTTGTTTTCTTATCAAATGCATCTAAATACTTAATAAGACAAGATTCATCACTAGGTCTTATACTTTTGGGAAATCTTATCAAGGTTTTATTGAATCTTGTATTGAATTCTTGGACACACTCATTGGGATTCTTCTTAATGTTCTCAAACTCAGACAATAGAAACCTTGGATCAGTTCTATCACCATATGAAACTCTGAATGCATTTTGCATCTCCTGCCATGAATCAATTGATCCATCAGGAAAGGCTTTGAACCAATCACGAGCATCTTCTTCTAGAGTGTGTAAAAACAACTTTACACATACATCTTCAAACTCAATCTCATAGTCCTCCATTAGATTCTAAAATAAATTTAAATGATGATCACCATTGATAGCATTATTTCCTTAAAACTTAGGCAATCTCATTCTAATCTCATTAGGGACCTCATTTGGATAACCTTCCATGTCATCAAAATTAATAGGTTTATATGTGTTAATTCTGAAAGGTTCTCTAGGAGGGGGTCAACCATGTTATTCTTTATAGAGGTTGTAAGTAGAGGATGGTGTGGCCAAATTTGAATAGGAGTTTTATTGTTCAAAGAGATATTGAAAATTTGTTGAAAGCTTGAGGAAGGAATAGATTCTAGATAAAATTCCTTGTTCTCCTTGATAGATGAAAGAATAAGATTAGGCTTAAGGATTGTTTCAAAAATGTCGAGATGTTCTAGAGAAATCCTCAACCAGAGGGAATATCAAGATTATTATCTTGACTACAACTACTTCTTGAACTTTGATCAGTTACACGCTTCCATGTCTACTTTCTCTTCCAACATACTCTAACCTCATGACGAAAATTCTTTTTTTGAATCGGACACGAAAGGAGACCGTAATCCTTCCACTATGTAAAAATAGAAATCATATCAATATTTACAATGGGATGAAACCAGTATATCCCATATTTTCTTTATGGAGTCGCCACTAGAATATCAAATTCTAGAAATAGATAGAAACTCTAAACATGTAAAATGTTTGTAGATAGTCCCCGAAAACGGTGCCACTCGGTGTTGGCTTCCAAAATATCACCCTAGGGAGAATGAAAAGCTAACTTTAGTGGGTTGGCTTTTAGATTTGTTTTCTCATTGATAGTCAAGGATTTTTTCAACACTCAACTCAATGACTCAAATCAAGGAGGTGATCAGGAGGCACCTTCACAAAGGGGATGGATTTACCCTGCTACTTTTGGCTCTTCCTAGACCAAGGTGAGAGGACCTAGTTAGGGGATATGAATAAAGGAAAATCTCTCATGGCTTGGTTTCCTCTATGGTTGGTGTAACTTAATTTGAAGCAAGTGCAGCCACACATACAATATTTCTCTCAAAAGAGTTGTCACTTGATTTATTATAAGCACTTGACAATCAAATACAAATCCTAAAGACAAATAATGAACAACTTCAGATATTGCATTTGCATAACATTATTGACCAAGGTTGCTTTGAATGATATTGGATCACAAACTTGGTGGGATTTTTGGAAAATCTTACTGGTAATAGACAAATTTTAAGCTCAACTTTGCAGAATAAGCATATGTATGGTTTTAGGTATAATATGCTTAGTAGGTATGAAGGGGGAGGGTAGTTTCTTTTATGACCTTGGTGTCTTAATGTTCCCATGGAATGAATCCATCCTTAACTAAAATGCTTGGAAAGAACAATCAAGTTAACACAATCATGAAATAATATGTGCATTTGTTAATACTCGGTGTGCATAAAATTCATATGCAGTCTTCACAATCCTAACTAAAAATCATGGAGTTAGAGCTGAGATAAAGCACTTGTTGTATTTTTCTTATACACCCAAAATACCCTTAAGGGATAAAAAAATCTATTCAAAAGTGATGTTGCCTTTAGGATTTTACAACTAAGTTGAACCACTGCAAAATATACACTATTCTATAATGCCCATAGTGACTAAAAGAATGCAACAACTAAGAAATACCCTTGTGTACTTGAAAATGTAAAGCTAATGCAAGATAGTAACAGAACTATATTGCCTCATTCATTCATTCAAAACATAAGAAACAGGAAAGTATAGCTTGATCAAAACAATCATAATCTATTCATGTAAGTTTTGGATAGGGGACATAAAAAATGCCTTCAAAACCTACTAATGGTTATACAATGCAACCACCTTAGCTCTTCCTTATAGACTTAGACACATACAATCTTACAAGAAACTAGAAATTGGAACTAAAAATTGAACTTGATCAAAATTCTACAACTACCCCCAATCTGCCTCTCACGGGAAAATGAAATATTGTTACATTATATAGAAGATGAGAAGGAGAAAGAAAGAAGAAAAATATGATTTCCTTCTACAACCACCAACAAGAAGCATTAAAATCCTACAAAGGAGCATGGGTTTCCTACCAAAATCATTCATTCCTTTTATCTTGTGTGCAAAGAGAAAAAACTTCATCAATTCGGGTGGTTGACCAATACTATAACTGTATCTTTAATGTAAAAGATGTTTTTTTCTTTTTCTCCCACAAACTATCATCAATTTCTAATTCTAATGATGTCAAATTTGAGGACTCGAGGAGACATTTCCAATGATATAAATTTGGCAATATTTTGAGAAAAGAATTGAAAGATATAGCCCTCTAAAGTTTTGCATGTCGGGATGAATAGAAGCTTGACACATGGCAACCTCTTATTGGTCTTAGAGATTGAATCTACCTATGTGTACTTTACTTTTCCTACACCGCGTGTCGATCTTTGGTTGGTTGTGGGGTCGGTTTTTACTTCCTTTGCTTTTCTTTTCCTCTTCCGGACTGACACCCTCTTACTAAATTTAATTTCATTTGACAAACTTTACATCTATGGGAGTCCATCACCCCGAAGTGTGGCGAATGATGCCACATGCCTTCCCCGACATCATTGATCCTACACCATTCATCATCCCCAACTCCACCATGTTTCCTTATTGACCTACCTACCTTAACCCAAGACCGGACACGAACGGTTTATGAATTACAACTCATTCCAAGGCTTGACGTCCTGCCGATCCCAAAAGTAATAAGGAGCCCCGAGATCCTACCACGTGGCCCTATCTTTGCCACCGATCCGCTTTATCGCGTGGCCCCACCGATTTTTGGTGTTGAAATTGACGACCCAAATGTATGTCAAGTGGATTTTAAAGCATATTCCAATAAGTAATTAGCCTTAGCCTCCCGTGGATTTTTAAATGCTAATGACCAATGCCTTTGAGGTGGAATTTGATGGCCACATGAATGTTTCAATCTTCATTAAAATTTCTAAGTCTATTTTAATCGAACCTTCTTAACCAATTCTACAACTTGATACTTTTTGGTCGGGTTACATGTTTTGAGCCTTTATAGCTTCATATTTTGGGAGCAATTTGGATCATTTTGGTGTTGATTTGTAGGTTCTTATGAAATATGTAGACATAGTCCCCATCACCCGTATGTCTGAAGCTTTTTACTTTGAATAACTAGACCAATAAACCATTCCCCCAAAAAAATTTGTTGAATCTTCTCATTTATTTCGCTAAGGCATGAAATCTATTACAAATTGATGCCTTTTCTTGACTCAGACTCGATCTTTAATGCACATGGAACAATATAAAACATACATAATCGAGTTAAATACAAGGGGAATTGTTGAAAATATCATCTTAATCCAAGGAATTCGACCGAGATACAACAGGTCCTAAACGAGAGGACGTGAAATTGATATGCATATAAGAGATTTGATACATGTAGGGGTTAGGGGATGTGCATGGTAGAAACCAAGGAACATGAAAACATTATAGGCTAGAAATAAGTGTTAGTGTAAAATAGTTAGCATACCATAGAATATAATTTAGCAAGTAACTATGACGACAAGAGGTACCGTAAAAGTAGGTTGCATGCATAGGACATCACTCAAAATATCGTAAGACAATCGGGGTTGAAGTGGTCATAAGCAATAATGATCGAGCATGAGATAGGGCATAGCCCACAAATAATGGAAAATAATATATAACAAGAAGTGATAGATAACCATGGTTATATAAAATCATACAAGGAAAATGCTACACATGAAGCACTAGTTAACATTTTAGAAAGATAAATAGTATGTTAAAGCATGTATATATCACCAAAAAGGAATTAATAGTGACAAGAAGTAGTAAATGTCGTAATAATATGACATGTGATGTGTAGAATATGAGATTAGCAAATATGAATGCCCCTAAGAGATCGGGGATCGGACCAAAAGAGCATTTTCAAGCATCGTGCATCGTGTAAGAATCTATAAAAGTCCTACATTATGTTCTAGATACCATGTGAACACACGTGTGTATATAAAAAGATATTGACATACTAAGTATTTAGCTAACATATGAAACAAAGTGCAACATGTAAGTACTATAAGCTATGAAGAGTAAATACAACAAACATGTAAGCATCACCTAGGTCCCAATCATTGATATAGAAATTATGTGGATTGAAAGGAGGAATTATACGTTTAATTTTACTAGGTTGCCTAGGGATCTTAGCTTGTGGCAAGGGAATTGGTTACTCATCCTTTGATGATTTTTCCTTAGATGTAACTTTTGGTGACTCTTGCATTACTAAGAAGCAATATGAATGACTATTGTGTGATCCTTGCTAGACATAGAAGGATCATATTTGGGAATCCATAGGGGTTTAGTAATTGAAGATGAGCGTGTAGCAGAATTTTGTGTAGCAAATGAAATAAATCCTTGATGTTCAATCTGCTTGATTCTTCATTCTAAACCATAGCAATCATTGTCATAATGGTCATTAATTCTATGGTAATTGTAAAATTAGTGACCTTTGTATTTTTAAGCCGATAAGGAGGGTAGTAATGAGTATGTGGCAAGGTGATTAACTAGTGATTGAGGAGCTTAGAGAGAATATCATGTTTCCTAGCATTTTGATCAAATAGGAGAGGTGTTTTTTGTGATAAGACCTTGACCTTTCTTTTATGTGCCCATGTAGTAGACATGGGATAGGGATGATATGTGACTAACATGGGGGTGAGAAACATCTTGGAGATGTTACATTTCAGTTGTGAGGGATGTAATAGTGGTTTCCATAGCTTGAAATTTATCTTGAAATAATCGGTGTAAATCTTGAATTGACTCAAAGATGGATTGATTAGTTGTGTTATCAAGACTAATAGGGGGTCATATATACGATTGAAATTCACACTTACTTGTGAGGATGGCTTATCGTTAGGTAGGTACATTGTATGTATGGTTTTGTTGAGAGAATCTTTACAAAACTGGGTGCTTTTGAAGTAAATGATACAAGGAGACTTGTGGAACATTAAAGGTCATGCTATGAAAGAAAAGGTAATTTATGAAATTAGAGCCCTAGAAAGTGACCCAAAGGATAGGGCCAAGGATGAAACCGTGGAAAGAAATATGTAGATCGATATGAACCTTGATGTAACTAGGGTTTGGGTTTACGGAAAGAAAAATCCGATATAATAGGAAAGATAAGGATCCAAGTTGTCAATCATGATTTGGGGTTCGCGAAATGATTTAATCTAAATAGAATTAAACTTTATTTCAGATTAACTATTGTAACAAATTATTTTTAGGTAATCGAGTATAGTAATGTACAAGCACTTGAGCATTCAACAAATGTAAAAAAACCTAAGTAAGTGAGGGAAATATGACTTAGCTGATTTTGTGTAACCTAGGAGTGATCGGGTGTATATCTTGTTGGAACATGCTAGGAACAACATCATAATGGATTGATGAAGATTCAGGAGTACATCTATATGTAGGAAAAAGTGTCTGTAGGAGGACAGGGAGCGGCATACACACTAGTGGCTGATTTGGACACTTTGTTGTCTATTTAGATGCTAGGTCTTGACTCTTTCTAGGTTGGAAGGTCTTCGCTCCAATATATGATTTGGTGTTCCGACTTCATTGTTAGGGTTCTAATCACACATGTAACCTACAAAACAGATGAATAGATTCAAATTCCACAAACCACATCAAATCTAATAAAAATATATAGAATGTGGAGTCATACCGACCCCAGAGAACAATTCGACCCGAAGATTGAATTTACAACCAAATGTTGCCTACATCTCGAATCCATGTAGTACTTTGTGTGTGTGTATCCGAGTCATGTGCCCTATGTTTCCCTTGTGCAAGTTGCATGATGATAGTGGGATAGATATAGATTTTCCCAGTATGTAAAAATGTGTGTGATGGAATAGAATAGACTCCCCTCCTATGCGGTGTATACATCTTAATGCAGCCCTTGTCTCTTATATGGATGTGCTACATGTATGCCTTACAGTGCTCTTGAGCCTTTTACAAGCTTATGTGGTGATAGATAATGCTTATACTTGATTGACACTTATTTAGAAGAAGTAACTAAGTATATATATGATTCCCTTGTTTGAATTTCATAATTGACAAATGAAAGGATGACCAAAAAAGTGTTAAAAGGTGACAAAAGAAATGAAAAGGACCCAAAAAGTAAGAAGAAGAAAGAGAAGAACAGGAGCACCTGGAGAGACAGGAGCACCTTGGAACTTTTGTCCTCACTTTGGGCACTAGTGTCCGAATCCATAAAAAGGTAAATCGAGTCAAGTGCCGACAGAGCTATAAGATGTGTAAATCCAAGTAAAGTGCAAGAGATAAAGCAACGAGAAAGGCCAAAAGGAGTTGTCAACCACTATTTTTATTTTTTTGAATCATGTATACATTAGTATGCTTTAGGACCTATAAATTTACCCAAGTGCATACATTTTGTGTTGGGAATATTATTATAGTGTAAACATTATATTATGAGTTGTTGTGGAACAACAAATAATTACTTGGAATTATATGTGAAGTTGTTGTAAACAACTTCACGTATTTAGCTTATTGTTTGCAACCACTCCTAAATTATAGGAGGTTGTTTTGCTATTTTCTTGGCTATTTATTAGCCATGTATTGTGTGTATGTGAAGGAATGAAGATCAATATATTATTATTCTGATTTGAACCTGTCATATGGTAGCAGAGCGAGTTTGATGATCTGAGAATAATTTTGAAGGGGCAGTCGATGATCTCTTGCCCCATGTGATGGCAGTACATGTTTGAGAGAGTACGTAGGCTGTGCAGTGTGGAGGTGTCATGTCCTTGGAGAACATTGGTTGTGCAGTGTGAAGTGCCGTGTCCACGCAGTGTGGAGGATGTAAAAATTAAACGCAGGTATCTAAAGTTTTATTTGCTACACAATTTGCCACGCAGCCACAAGTTTTGAGTCTTACTGACCACACATCGTTGGAGCAGCGATTGAGATTGGAGTGTAGTTGGAGCAGTCCACTCAGTTTGGAAAGCCGTGAAGATAAACATCTAGCCTGCAGCCAATGCGAGATAAGGAATTTGGAAATTGATTTTTATAGTTATCTATGTTTTCTTGGTTTATTTCCTGCAAGTTTGATCCTCCACTCAGCACAAAAACGTCCCAGACCAATTAACAGAGCATTGGATTCCGAGTTGGCTGTCTTTCCTCTATCGGCCGAAGCCAGATCCAAGTAAGGGCGTGAAGAAGGGATCCTTCACACAACAAACGGTTGTATACAGTGAATTGAATTTTTTAAGATTGATTAAATTGTTTAGAGTATTTAAAAAGTAATTTCCCTTTATTACTTTTTAAATAGTGATTTATTGATATAGTCTTCTTGTAAAACGTATTATATCCATCAATTGGAGTCATTTTGTTTACAAATACAATAGTTGTGAAAATGGAGAAATTGAGTCTCGTTGAGAAGTTTGAAGGACGTGATTTTCACACTTGGCGAATCCAAATGCAGCTGACTTTGATTGAAAAGATTTGTGGGATGTGGTCAAACCAAATGTGACAACACCAACAAATCCAACAGATCTCGTGAAGTGGAATATCAAGGATCAAAAGGCCTTGGGAACTATTGGTCTCGGTTTGTCTAAAGCGTACCTACACCACGTAGACTTCACAAAGTCTGCAAAGGAAATCTGGGAGACATTAAATAAACTGTTTGGATCTGAAGCAGAAAGTGCAAAGACAACACTGAAGCAAAAATTATATGGGTTAAAGATGGATGAAAGTATAAAAATGGCAGAACACATCAGCAAGTTCCGCTCTCTTCTCAATCAGCTTGCAGGTATTAATGAGAAGGTAAAAGATGATGATGCCAAAGCAATTCTTTTGAATAGTTTGCCTAAAAAAATGTCTCATATGGTTTTTACTTTGAGCAAGATTAAAATTGGTTTAGAAGGAGTAGTTTCTACTCTTCTTGATCAGAATGAACCTTCAGAACCAGAAGAAGAGGTCTTATATGTACACAATAAAGCTAGTACATCATCAAAGAAGGGTAAGTACAATTCAAAGCACATTCCTACAAAGGGAAAAATCAAATGTTACTATTGTAAAGAAGTGGGGCATGTCATTTTAAATTGTAAAAAGCGGGCACAAGATCTACTAGATGATAAGATTGATCAAAAGGCTTATATTGTTGAAGAAGAAACTGACTGGGAAGATTATGCAACTGATGAAGAACTTTCTTGCCCTAGCGATGAAGATTATCTCTTCTAAAAATAACCAAACTAGAGGTAGGAGGAAATGGAGGATGGAGGCTACTCAGCACCTCTCATCAGTCGCCAACGACGAGGTCATATTTTGTGGTGGTGACATATTTATTTCTAGTTGTGTGTTTATTTTATCTGGTGTGCAGAATAAAGAGCAACAGTTTGTGTATGTTTACTTGGTACATGCGAGTATTCCTATATGTTCTCTTGAAGTGTTGTGATGTGGCATAGAAGG
Source organism: Taxus wallichiana var. yunnanensis (assembly GCA_018340775.1). Lineage (NCBI taxonomy): Eukaryota > Viridiplantae > Streptophyta > Pinopsida > Cupressales > Taxaceae > Taxus > Taxus wallichiana. The sequence goes on from CM031234.1 coordinate 862,057,178, forward strand.
TGTCAGTCAGTGAAACAGTTGTATAGGAGGGCAGCTGGTGTCCAGAGGAGAGGAGCAATATGCAGACCTAAAAATATGCGTAGGCATATGATTCAGTTTCAACTACACTTCACCCCATGTTCACACTAAGGGGGTGTATGTTGGGAATATTATTATAGTGTAAACATTATATTATGAGTTGTTGTGGAACAACAAATAATTACCTGGAATTATATGTGAAGTTGTTGTAAACAACTTCACGTATTTAGCTTATTGTTTACAACCACTCCTAAATTATAGGAGGTTGTTTTGCTATTTGCTTGGCTATTTATTAGCCATGTATTGTGTGTATGTGAAGGGAATGAAGATCAATATATTATGTTATTCTGATTTGAACCTATTATTTTGTGTCTACATGATTCCTTTAGTGTAACTAATAGTGACCGAATGATACTTGTGACAGATATTAAGACAAGCAAAAAACCCAAAAATTTGTGGAACATAGTTCTAAGAAGGTTCAAGATCATACAAATAGGTCAATACCTTATAAACATTTGTCATTCGTACCTCTATTATACGGTCCTACCCAAGAGCATCTTCAGGTCACAATTCTCGTTTTGAGGCATTCCCAAAACTAGATCTCCTTATTCCATCATTCAAATCACCCATATTTTTCCATAATCATTTGTAATAAACTAAGTTCACTCAATCCCATGTATTTATGAACTTGTATTATATCATGTACATTTTTGCAAGTATTAATGCATTATTATGATATTTAATGGTTAATGTTGGAAATTAGTTAGAATAACCCCTTGTAGTTTTTATTTCATTCCTTTTTGGTTGTGTATACCTTAATCAAATCTAAAAATGGTGAAAACATTTTGTGAACCCGAAGTGAGAATCGAACATCATATCTCAACCCTTTGTGGCCTTGGATTTTATGTTCCTTGTTGTTATTATCATATTCATATTTTATATCATCATGTCGTTGCCTTCCAAATTCTATGATATATGTTTTAAGGCTAAGGATCCACATTCACATGGTGGTATGGGCTACTATCCCTCTAACCAAGTCCATACCCATACTTTGCATATGAATGAAGTTCCTTATGTTGATCTCAAGTAGTATACGACTAATATGACTCATGTTTATCTTGATAGACAATCTAAGGCCACTCAATTACCATTGACCACCCACCACACTATAATTTTTCCCCATTAAGTCCTACGGTTAATGTGGTGACCACAAGATGTAATAAACAACCTAATGAGGGTAATCACCCTTTATCTCCCCACCATCTGCTCATACGGCTTAAAATAATATCCCATCTAAAAGGGTATGATTTATTAGAACAAATTAGTAGCACCCCTTTCCAATATATCTCTCTTGGATCTACTTCAAACATTTCTTATTTATAAAGACATATTACAAGACACCTTACACTCTTTCACTTTGGCCAATGATACTCATCCAAATGCCTTTGCTTCTCTTATGGATACATTTAAGGCACTTGATAAGGCTATTACTTTCGACCCATTTAATATCCCTTCAAATGATGATATGGATAAATTCCCACCCTTATTCATTACAACACACATCCAAGGATTCTTTATGAAGATGGTTACGGTAGATAATTGTAGACACTAAATCATGCACTTTGGGTATTTATCTAGTCCTAATCACATACCACTATTCATATGATTCCTAAGTAATAAAATTACTAATTGACCCTTGTCTTTGGCCTCTTTATTTGCTTTCTGTTTCCTCTTTTGGTCTTACACTCCTTCTTTCCCAGTCTGTCTTTTCATACTTTGGTATTTTCATTACGGACACTAGTGCCCAACTAGGACGCTAGTGTCAGCGCCCCATCCCCTATGGGCACTTTGCTGACCTCTTTGTACTTTGTTGTCATCTTTTGGGTCCTTTCTAGCTGTTTTAGAATCTTATCTTTTTGGTAGTCAACCTTTTGGGGTTAGTTACTGAAATTCAAGAAAGGGAATCATATAAATATAAAGTTATGTGATAATAATAAAGGACCAAGCACTAAGCATTAGCTATCACCACCTAAGGTTACATCCAAAGGCATTATCAAGAGCATTCAAGCATCCATCTAGCATCCACACAAGGGAAAGGGACTACATTTTTCTACATACACTTCATAGGAGGGGAAGTTCATTCTTTCATGCACACATTTATTTAAATCTAGTTATTTGATTGCTTTATCAAGTGTGACACATACAAGAGCCACCTAGGACATGATTTCAACCCATAAACACATAGAACTACATTGGCTTTGATATGTATTCAGCGCTTGGTTGTAAGTTCACTTGTTGGACAGATTAATGATAGTTTGACCCTCATTTGCATTATTTTATTTTTGAGATTTGATGCACTTTTAGGGTTTTACATGTCATTTCTTCATTGCAAGTTACAGGTGACATCTGTGAAATTGATGTTACATACTAGTGACGGGCGGCAACGGACATCAAATACCTTATGACCCTCCAAAATTGGTTTTTTGAGGTTCTGAGCGATCACATGTTCCCAGTAGGTCTACAATGCTCGCGCAGTTCCCTTAACCTAGTCCGGGAACCCCAATCCAGGAAGATCTTGCAATCACATAATTTTATGAGGCTCGATGTGAAATTTCTCTCCTTCTATTTATCATTTTGTGACTTCAACACAACCCAAGATTATTTGCGAATCAAATAATTCCTTTTATCTCCTCTTTGCAACTAGGGTTTCATACTTTTTAGCTTATTTTGCTTGGGTCAATTTATGTACTTCATTGCATATATTTAGCTCTATTACATAATTAGTATTAGGCACCTATTTATTTCAATATTTTCTTAATCATTTAGTGAACCCCACTCGTAATCAATCATTAGGATCCTTTTTTGGCACATCATGGCTCCTAAGGTTCGTCAAGTCTCTTTGTATAAATTACTTCAAATGCATTCACCTTGAAAAGAGGTTCTTCAAATATCCCTAGACACCATGTTTCTCACTAGAGACACCCCACCTACTCAAAGTTAGTGATATCTTTGATCGTCTTTCTAATGACTATCATGGTTCTAATTCCAATGAATCTATTTGTAAGTCAATCCAAGCTTTGCATTATTTATTTCAAGATAAACTTTAAGCTATGGAATCCATGATAACATCTCTTAAATCTGAAATCCAACATCTTAAAGACACTTCTCAAGATCATCCTCATTCTATGTCTTCTACATGTGCTCATATCAGTGAGCCTTGAGTCTTTTCATTGTCGGAGCCTCTCACGTTTGATCACAATGATAAGAAACATGATATTCGATAGAGCTCTTTATTCATCAATTGATCACTTTTCCATCTACTCATGGCTATCCTCCTTATTATCTTACAAAATATCAAGGTCATCCATATTGTAATTATCATTGAATCAATGGATATAATGGTAGTGACTACTATGATTTAAAACAAGAATCAATCATCTTGAGCGTCGAGGCTTTATCTCATTCGTTACACAACATTTTTTTGCATGCCCATCTACAAATGATACACCCAAATGGGCTCCTAAATCTACTTCATCTATGTCTAATGAGCATCATGCTATTACTTCTAATGTTCCTTCTTTAGTCGGTTAAGTGTCACCTATACAATCCACTCAAACTAAGAAACCTCATATAAATATCAATACATCACCTCCTCCTCTCAAGTCATCTACAACACTACCAAGTCAAACTAAGAAACCACCTTTCAAAATCAAATAATCCTCTTCTTCTCTCAAGTCTTCTACAACATTACTAAATAAAAATCACTCATTAAGTTTTGGCGAGAAAATTTTCGGGTGGATAAATCATGGATTTCTTTCCGAGTGCTCTGGAATTGAAGTCCCTCTACTTAAATGGTGTAGCTTTCATGTTTGCATACATGTGAAAAGTGATTTATATGGTGTTATTTCAACCGAGAATCCAATAGGGGCACTCCACCGACACTGTGGAAAAGCTAGAAATTTCTTGCTAGAGTATACTTTACAAGAGAAGGGAAAGGGAGTGATAAAAGAGAGGAGGGATTAATGTCATGGGTAGAAAATCAAAGTCCCACACCCATTAATCAAAAAGTTCCAACATGCATTAAATTTAAGAAGAAAAAACCCTACAAATGGCAACAAGACCAATTAGGACTTATGAGCACAAAGAATCAAGTAAATCCCTCAGTCAAAAATGATATAAACTCCTTATATTGATGCTCAAGCAAAAATTGTACATAGCAAGAATAAAGGAATGCAAGAGTGGGAAAATAGAATAATTTCAGATATCTCTTTATTCCTTCACAAGAATTTTTCTCTCATGAGATTACAAATTGACAACCAACTAAGAAGAATCCCAAATGAGGGGATCATTACAATTTATAGAAGAGAGATGACTCTTCATCTTCCTAATGACACTTCATATGCCTTTTTCTAACTTTAGACTCTTGATATTCCTAAGAAAATATTAAGTCCCTTTTATATAATCAAGGTGACTTAATTTACATTATGCTTCTAAAGTTGTTTCTTTGAATAACTTAAAGATATATCAAAATTGCAAACCCCAACGAAGGATTATAACATTTGAAGAGAGAAAGTTGGGGAGGAAGAGAGGAGAGAGAGAAGGAAGAAGAAGGGGGAAGAATGATGTTGATGATGAAAGATCTGCCTCGATGAAGTCCACAACTCCTTCCAGATGACTTGATGGAATGTCCCAATGTGATGATCTCTGAATCCCTAAACTATTTGCACCCCGAGAAGCTCCTTTGGATGGTTCAAGGACACCTTGGGTTAAGTGTTCAAAAACACTTGTTGAATGACTTCATTGATGACCACAAACACTGACTCATAAAGATCTTTTTCAAAGAGATAGGAGCTTAGAACCAATCCTACCAAGTTGAATGAATTGTTTTTTGATGACCACAACTTCCACCCTACACATGATATACCTATGACCCAAACCATGTAGTGAGTGTCAAAAACATTGTCGAGTTCCCTGATATGGATCTTGAATGCCCTGTGAGAAATGTCGATGATGATCTCGAATGATGATGTTGACCTAAATGATCATCCCTCTATGTCCCATTGTGCCAAAACTTCCCTTTGAGTGTGACTTACCATTAATAGTAGGTGCCCATATGGGATATTTACTATTTTTGGTAAGGGGTGATTTTTCCTCTTCTTAGTCATCCTGATGTGATGAACTTCTTCATTCAATCATGTGCACATTGCCTTCGCCTCGAAACTTCTTAGGGTGACTTAATATTTTTAATAAGTAACCATATAGTGGGATTACTATTTTTAGTAAGATTTTGTTTTCATTGTTTTATGCTCTGACAATCATTCGACCTCCTGGGTTATCTTGGATGCACAGTCTTCACCATTACTGCTTTTGATGAAGACTTTCCAAAAGTAGCAAGCCTATGTAAGAAAGCTTACTATTTTTGGAAAGTGGATTTTTGGTGCTTGGTTCGTGATGGAACACATATTTTTGGACTCGGCTCATCGTCACAATCTTATCTTCTGAATTTCATTTGATTTTGCCAAAAAAGCTTGAAAATAAAAAATGAAATTTTCACCTAGTAGTGGCTTCATGTGCGGAGCTATCATGATGGCCATTAATGGAGTTTAAAATTTTCAGGTCTATTTTTTTCCTCCAATCATGATGAAATTAAATCCATTGTGATATTTTTTCATTTGGAGTTCATGTGCAAGTTTTTAGCTCGATCCAATCATATTGGTGAAAAATATCACGAATGAGAGCTAGGGCACCAAAATAAGTTTTTGTTGTAGAAAATAATCTCGAGCATCATTCTACCATCTATCTATTACATCCTGATGGACTTCAAAAATTAATAGGTCTTCAAAAATTTCATCTCAATCCATTGAACGGTTCGAAAGATATAAATGAATCTTCATCTGGTGACTTCAGGGGGTTTCTTCAAAAAAACTTCGTTTCTTCACCATTTTTATTCTTTCTCATTATTTGTCTTTATGATCCTCTTCTCTTCATAGAGCCCTTTATTTTTAGTGTGAGTATTTTTTGCGGATCTGGTTGAGTGCAGCAATAGAGATAAGAATCTCTAGAAAACATTTGGCGAGAATGTCGGCGGGGTATGGAAGTGTGGGGGATGAAATGGAGTGAAAAATGACTAAGTATGGTATATATTCATCCCAAATGAGAAAGTATGAGGGTTGGGTGCATGTTTTTTTCCCTTATGTCCCTTTTCTAAAGGGAAAAAAGGGACATGAAATTCCCCATCATGCCAGGTCAGTGCAAAACTTGTCGAAATTTGACTGGTGTGCATTTGAGAGAGGGAGCTTGGGAGAAGCACCCGAGAGCTGAGTTTCAAGCGTATTGAGAACCAAAAGACATAATTAGTGCTGGAAAAAAATTCCCTTTTCTAAAGGGATGAAAGGGACATCAATTTCCACTTTGTTCCTGGTTGTGACACTTGGCAATCATCCGTGCAAGGAGAGGAAGGCTCAAACTAGCTCCTAAGGGCTTAACTGGCAATGCGAGAGGTCATATTGTTGTTATGGGGGCTAAAAGGGCAAGGTGAATTTTTACATCCCTTATGTGTACCTTTTCCAAAGGGAAAAAATGGACATGAAATCCCACTAGGATCCTGGTGCTGACACATGTCCACTTGAAAAATGGCTAACTCGAGAACTCTTACCTTGGGTCCAACTTGCAACGACGATATCTCGAGCTCCCGAATGAGTTTAGAGGTGAAAATTTATATGAAATTGACTGAAAACCACCCACTGAGTTGAATGGTGATGTTTTTGAGCCTTAATTATTACTGCATCACCTCCAAATTTCCCCTTATTTCTCGGGACCGCCAATTGTGCACCAAAAGAGTGAGTTGCCTACTGGAAGTGCATGATGTTTCATGATGTCTTGTTTTTTCCACCATTTAGGGCATGGAAAATACCCTCCATAGGTAATTTTTTGGGATATTAAATCATCACTAAGCTCCCATAATATTTTTTTGAATCTCGAGACACTTCTTTGCAGTTGTTCGTTCCTATAGGCCCGAAAACCCACTTTCACTAAATCGGCTCCAAAACCTCCAAATATTTCCAAAATATCCCAAAAAAATTTTTCATAGATGTTCTTGGAAATTGAATGCATATACATGTTGAATTTTTCTCCTCTGTTCCACTCCAACGATGTGCATCATTCTCAGGAAGGCCAGTGGTAGCCCTTCCCAAAACCGCTCAAAAATTTACACTCTTCAAAAGCTCCTAAAATCACCTAGGGGGACTAAATTTGCTTTCCTAAATCACCTAGGGAATTAGATGGAAATCCAATTGAGGACCATTACATGGACTAAGTAAGGCTTGGTGTTAAGGATGGGTAGACTTGGGGTGTCTTGGAAAGGTAAAATTTGAAAAAATTGACACAGGGGTATCATTATCATGTTTGAAAATTGAAAATTTTCTTGTTGCACATTTACATGACAACACTAAGCAAGAAAAACAAGCTCTAGATGGCTTGTTTCAATTTCCATTGTTCAAGATCCATTCTGTCCTACCCTACTTCCATTTCCAATTCATTTTTTCAAGCAAACTATTCCTTATAATGATGGTCAAGACACATTTCAAGCTCCGCCGCTATGACGTGGTCTTTCTCACATCATCGTATAGATCTCCATCATTCACATACTTGGGGGACATCATGCTTATTCTCCCCTAACATTATCATGTGTCTCTCGGTTATACTATTACACTTCACTCTTAATGATTCATTTTTCTAAGCACTTTCAAACCCATTGATATACACTCTTGTATCATCACTACCCAATAACGCACTTTTGTGCTTTAGTTCACACTTATTTGCTGAGGATATACTATATACATGAACCTCACAAATTGCACACTTCACACATCACACATTCATCACATCTGTTTCTCACAGCCTCTGTTAAACATCATGCATAGTACACATTTCACACTCAATGCATTCACGATATCTCTTTCTTGCATATACTTTTACACATTGCGCTCATTACCCTATGATGCACTCTAGTTCCACGGTTCATACTCAACTGCTGAGAGTTTCAATCTAAAATTAACCTCACCACACTCACTCACTCACTCACACTCTCTCTACACTCTACGCTTTCACGATCACATATTTCTAGCACATAATTCAAACCATTTCCCGATGACACACTCTTGTTCTACGGTTCATTATTGATTGTTGAGGGGGCATGTATAAATAAACATCATCACATGCATACTTATTCACATTCAAGGGGCACGTGGCTCCTATCACACTCAAATTGCATTCCATCCACAACATATTAGATATCTTGGTCACATTTATTCTTGTTTACTCATGCTTACATATACACTCTATTACACATGCTAGTCAGATATTTTGTATGTAATTATCTTTCTATACACACATGTGTGTTCGCTTACCTTCCAGCTTGTGATCCTAGGATTTACATAGATCTATACAAGAAACATGGATGTTTGGCATAGTACCTCATACCAATCCCATAGTGGCTTCGGGGCATCCAATTTCGTACACACTACAGGTGCTAATGTTTTGTTTTTCATAGCACATTACTATATCGAAATATACACACTTTGACATACTTTCTATCTCTCTAACATGTTAATGTGTGCTTCATGTGCAACATCTATCTTGTAGGTCTATTTGCTTCCATGGTTGTCTATTACTATTTTCTTGTCATTGCTTGTCAATTTCTGCCATTGTTTGTGGGTTTTTCCATTTGTATTGTGTGCACATTGTATGTTTTCTATATCGCCCTTACACGTCTTACAACATCATGAGTGATATCCCATGTTTTCCACCCATTTTTGTGGTCTACATTATTTTCTTACATATTTTCTTCTTGCGTGTTATCTTACACATTTTCTTGTAGTCTTAGCTATAGTCACAAAATCATGCACTTTAGACATTTATTTATCCCGATCTCATACTACTATTTAGAAGGTTCTTGAGTGAAGAAAGTACTAATTCACCCCCATCCTTTGCTAGCTTGTTTATTTTATTTCGTAATTTGTGACTTATTGCACCCATATTCCCAGACCATTTTCTGAAATTCTACATTATTTTAGCCTCAACTGCAGCAATACCCAAACTAGTATTGGGCGTCCATGTGCACCCCGGTCCTACTTGGGGTTCCCCGGCACTTTTGCGCTTTACCACCATTTTTGGGCCTCTTCTAGTTGTTTTACATATTTATCTTTCTTGTGGTCATCCTTTTCGGGGTTAATTACGAAATTAGACCAAGATAACCCTACAAATATTAAGTTATGAGACCATAGTGAGGGACCTAGCATCATCTACTACTATCACTCCATCTAGAGTTGCATTCATCTATTGCATTGGCATCCACATAGCTCCATCATCAAGGAACAAGCTAGGACATTTACATCACACTTCATAGGGGAAGGGATTCTATTCTATTCCATGCACACATTATATTACATTATCTACATTTAGCTATTGTTTGCTATTTCACAATTGCGACGGCACAAAAGCACCTAGAGCACGACATGCACACACTCACCAGAACTACATCCGGGTCTGAAATGTAGTACATCACTCAGTTAGTAAGCCCATTGTTGTGGTAGCTAAGGTCAGTCTGACCCATTCATTTACATCTTTCTTTTATTTAGGGTTTTGATACTTCATTTTGGTATTTTGCAAGTCATTTTTTCCTCTTGGAATATTTGGAGCATTCAACGTAGTATAGGAAAATTAATGTGACAAGAATAAAGGTTATCAGTCATCTCCAAGACCTATGAAGACCAGTTCTAGACCTTTTTCCCATACCAGGCACCTATTTTTCTTACTAGAGCACTCGTGGGTGCCCTAGTCCTCTCTCAGTGCTCCAGTCTAGCCACATCACCCAAATCTATCCTCTGTGGGACCCCAAAGACATCACTCCTACTTCCGATTTATCCATTTAATTCTGTGGCATTGTTCAACAAGCATCTATTATCAGCTAAGTTCTTTCCTCTTCTCTCTTGCACATTAGGGTTTAGTATTTCATTTTACATATTTGATTAGATCATTAAAATATTTATTTACTTTAGTATAGTTGTTCTTAACTTAGATTAATTATCTATGTACTACCTAGTTTAGTTCATTTTAGTTAATCACTAGCTTACATCTTGTCTTTTACATGTATATTTATATTTTTTCACAAACACTTGTTTATAGCCACTTTGTTTATGCGTACCTTGGTTTCTACCAAGAACACTCCCTCCCTTTACAGGCATCAATTTCGGTTTCGGTTGTGATTGATCCTCTTTTGGGCCACATACTCCTCATCGACATTAGATGCACCCCAATGAGGGGGCATCTATCAAGTGAATTAGTCACCCCATTTAGCAATCTACATCACGAGTCAACACACAGTCAACACAGTCTTCAGTTTCAAAGAATGACCCAGATCGACTTGGGTCCTTAGCATAATAGAATCAATAACGCCCACACCCAGACAATAGTGCTTGGGTGCCCTTGAACCTTCCTGGATGCCTATGACCGGGGGGCAGTTACACAACATTTTTCAGTTCAACATAGTTTTCGGCAATTTACACATTGGCTTTTCCAGGACAGATAATCCTTGAAGACTTGACATGTATGCACTACACTTTCTTTTCTACCTTCACATTAGATCAAATTTTTTTGAAATGGGTTATATGTTTACACACCATCTATAGCGGTCATCTAAATTATGGGAAGTAGTTAAAGGTTGGAGGATGACACTAGACTTTTCTCCCTACACTTCTTCCATTTTTGGCTTGAGATCACCCAAAAACTCACACTTAGCGCAGCTAGCGTGAGATTGCCCAAAAAACTCATTCTTCTATATCATCCTCAGGATCCTTTCTATCTCTTTCACTCATCATGGATCAGGTGCACATGTTCTTTTCTCATTTTCTTACATACTTTTACACACTTTTTATATGTTTTTATCATATATATGTGTATTTAACTACTTTTTCGTTCTTCTCTTTTCACGGTTTCATCCTTATGGGAAGCAATAGTCACAACAATCACATGTCATCACAACATCAAGTGACATCAACAAAAGGTACAATCATGACATCTACACATACGCTCTCACCCTAGGGTCATCATCACTTTTTTTACTTCCTCTTCTCTAGCTTACGCGCTTCACTTTTTATCACTCCATGCTTTTTTTGTTTCTTAACATGCTTTTCACCATCGATCTACATGGTTATCAGTGTACACATCTCTTATCTACTTTATGTTATCAGAATTCTCTCAACAACATAAAGTGGGGGTAAATGTAGACACTAAATCACACACTTTGGGTATTTATCTAGTCATGATCACATACTACTACTCATATGATTCCTAAGAAAAAAGTACTAATTGACCCATGTCTTTGGCCTCTTTACTTTCTTTTTGTTTCCTCTTTTAGTCTTATACTCCTACTTGTGAGTCTATCTTTTCATACTTGATAATTTTTCATTCTGGACACCATCGCCCAGCCTAGGATGCCAGTGTCGTGTGCCCCGTCCCCTCTAGGCATCCCTGACCTATTTGTACTTTGCTCACATCTTTTGGATCCTTTCTAGCCATTTGGGCATCTTATCTTTTTGGTAGTCATCCTTTTTAAGTTTAATTACAAAATTCAAGGAAGGTAATCATATAAATAGAAAGTTATGTGACAATAATAAAGGACCCAAGCACTAAGCATCAGCTATCACCACCTCGGAGTTGCATCCAAAGGAATTATCAAGAGAATTCAAGCATCCATCTAACATCCACTCAAGGAAAAGGGACTACATTTTTGTGCATACACTTCATAAGAGGGAAATTTTAATCTTTCATGCACACATATATTTACATCTAGCTACTTCCTTGATATCAAGTGCGACACGTGCAAGAGTTACCTAGGGAATGATTTCGACACATACACACATAGAACTACATTGGGTATGAGATGTAGTGTAGTGCTCAATCGTAAGCTCACTTGTTTGATACCGAGGAAACTCTAACCTCTCATTTGCATTATTTTCTTTTTGGTATTTGATGCACTTTTGGGGTTTCATGGGTCATTTCTTTATTATAGGTTATAGGTGACATGTGTGAACGACGTTAGTACAATAGGAAGAGAACACAGGAGAATATCTAGTGACACCTTAAAGGAGGTTTTTTGGCCATTTCCATAGACCAGGGTGCCCGGATCTCGGACCAGGGCACCAATGGGCGCCTCTATCCCTTTCTAGGCACCCATGTCCAGTTAGATAGCTTAGATATGTTCTTTCTTAGGCCTCTATGTAGTCATTTCCTCCTTCTGCTCACCTAGCCTACACTATGACATCTATGAATCGGATAAGGATTTTTTAACCCTTCTTACACATTAGAGTTTCACATTTTATTACTTAGGTTTCTTGGGTATTGTTGTCACTTACCCAAAAATGTGTGTATTTTTGTCAAATTTTCAAATTTTTGAGTAAGTTATCTCTTATGAGGTCTAGGGAAAGAAAATGATCCCAACAGGCTTAGTCAATTTTGAAATATTCTTTTGATTTTTGGGTATTTTCCTTTGATTTGTGAGTATTTCAGGTTTTATTGTCTCACATGTCACAAGTTCTTACGGGCTTCTTGTTCCTCGCATTCCTATGTTTTCCATAGGTGGATTACCTTTCCTTTGTATTTCATTCATTTCATCCTTTTGAAGAACTCCGCGCCCTTATGCCTCCCGATGTGAGCCTCCTGCATCTCCGCATTCTCCGCACACACTACTAACCTAAAACTTTTATTTGAAATTTCTAAGTCTTCTTTGTGTTGCGAGAATTTTAGGCTGATGCATAACTTGTGTCCCATGGGCCTTTTGTGCACCTTTCACTTGATTTACCTACATTCCACTAAACATTGGTGTATTGTGGACATTTCGTCTCCTTATGTCCCATGTGTCCCAGGTGAATTCGGGCCTTCTGTGCCTCATTCTTCTGCCATATCCACACTCTAAAAGGATAAGTCAGTACCCAATGTTGTGAGCACTCCCATTTTCCATAGATCATTAAATCCCTTCATTTAATTTCTCCCACCGACCTTTTCCAAACAGGGTAATATAAAATAGGGGAAATTGGTCATTTTCACCATTGTAAATTACAATCGAGCCTCGCACATTCTATTCACGTACCTCCCAAGTTATTTTTATTTGTAGCAAGAACATTCCTCAACCATTTTCAAAAGTTCAAAGTGTGTTGTGCTCTAGAAAGGTCACCTTTCATCCTACAATCAAGGTTAGTGGTTTCTTAACCTTCTATGTATACTTGCAGTCAAATTTATTTTGTGCCCTACTTTGCATTGTTTTTTTCTACCCGAGCATCTAGTTTTTCACCTTATTTTCCATCATGAAGTACCACTTTAAAGGCCATGAACACCTCTCCTCTCTCGAGACCTCCATACCAAACATAGGAGATAACAATGTGCAACATCTTGATTTCAATGACTTATGGGTACAAATCAATAGTGATAATCCCTCTCCTATGGCCCAACTTATCAAATATTGTGGAATAGCTTATGCTGGAGGATTTCTAGTCTCATTCCAATGTGCGGATATTGTCTTGGCCTGTGGTTCTTGTTTTGATCCAGACTCGAAAGAAATCAAAGACCCTCAAGGCCAAGTAATTGCCAAACTGGATGTAAGGTGTATCAATGCTATTGCTTTTGGGATTCCTATAGTAGAAAATTCAAATACTCTTACTTTGGCTCAAGCTCAGTGTTTGTTTGATCAAGAAAGTGAGAAATACAAGCACATGGTGGCCAAGTCTTGGTTTAAATCCCCAAATAAAGGAGCCTCCAGGTTTCCCAAGACTATGTATAGAGTTGATTTTAAAGAAGAGCTTTCAGATATTATCACCCTCCTAGCCAGAATAATGGGTCTTCCTTCAACTAATGAGTTCCATTTCTGGATGTGCCCATACCTAAATATCATTTGTGAAGGAAAACAAAGTTTGAATTGGGGAGAAATCATTTGTGACAACCTCAGTGAACAACTAGCTAATGTGTAGAGAACCAAAACCTTTCACATGACCTCTTATCTAGATGTATACTATTGCAACATATAGAATATGGTTGGGCCTTACTCCTGATGATGATAAAAATAATGCTCCAATGTATGAATACTATCCACAGTTGACTTTGAAAAACAACAATCATCACTTTAGGAGAGTCAATGATGCTTTCACTATGTACATTGTCAAACTTCTAGAGGGAAACATAGCTGAAAGGTTTTCTATTGAGGCTAAGCAATTGATTTCCATCTATGGCAATTATTTCATTCAATTCAAAAAGTTATCCTACATTAGGTTAGTAGGCTTTGAGGGAGCACCTCTTAAACTCCCAATGTTTTGTAGTGATAAGATTTCTCTTGTAGAAATTTGTAGGCAACTTGATATGTTGCACATGAACCTGTAGAGATAAGAAGATAACTAGAATTCAATTCCCAATTACTTTGGGTAACTACACCTGTAGAACTTCCCTTGATGCACAAAATATTGAGAGGACTATTACTTCCTTCAATTTTTACTTCTTTCAAAAGAGGTCTTGCTTTGATCTCAAAGGTTTCATTTCCAGCAATTTTAGGATGTCTTTCTATCATCTCCTGGTCTAGAAGATTATTGGGAAAATTTCTTAGATGATTATGAGGCAAGAAGAAGGTACTATGGTAGACTCTCCTTGCAGCAAATCAAATATTTTGGAATCTACAAAGTACCAAAGGATTTACAGGATGATGATGAGGATTTGCAATCTCTTGAATACACAATAGTTCTATCAGGCACAACTCCTGCTCCATCTGTCAAGAAATCTAAAACTACTTCAAGATTGGTGTCTGATTCAAAAGGACAACAATTTTTGAGATTTCCAAACCAAAGACAGAAAAGGATGAAAGGGATTTGACTTTGACTGATCTAGAACTGACAAGGATCCCACTGGGTGAATCCACTCCTGAAAGTGAGGTTCATAACTTGAAAGAAATTGTGTCAAAATTCATTGAAAGAGTTGAGAAAGGGAAGTAGACACAAGAATAACTAGAAGAGCAGGTGCAAACCCTTTCTAATTTCATCAAGTCTCTATTGGCAAGCACCAAAGTATTGGATCCAACTCCTCTAACTTCAATGTCACCCCCTATTATCTTAACTGATGAGGAGGTACAAAACATCAAATATATTCATAAACATACATCTTATGGAAAGGAAATTGAGGCCATGGTGGATGGAATGTTAATTTCTGTCCTAAATTTCATTGAGGAAGCATATAAAAGCGTATGATAACATTTCTTCAATTCAGCAAAGATTCACCTCAACTATTGCAGGCCTAGAGAAGGAGCTCAAGCTGTGGACAAAATGCATACAAGACCTCGGAAAATGAGCAATACTGATGAGAAAATTCTCATTGCAAATAAGATCTTTGATGACTCAAAGAATAATATTTCAAATAAATGGGTGTATAGTGTAGATTGGAAAATAAAATTTCTAGAAGAAGCAATAGATGAACTAAAGAACATGTTCCATAAAGGTGATGCCTTCAAAGCTTGCGTATTGGATGAATTTTGGGACTTTCATTGCCAATTATTCAAGGAAGACTTTGTGAGTAGAAATACAATGCAAGATATTAAGGCAGAATTCAAAGCACTTGTCAAAGAAAACTTGTTCAAATCTGACACCATAACTAAAGAAAATATGGAGGAGGTCTGTGCACTACAAACTGTAATCATTGAGGAAAATAAAGGCTATTCACAAAATGCAAGACTTTGGAAAAGACATGGAAGATTTCCTAAATAGTTGGGCTAATGCAACAACCAATACAACTATTCCCAAGGGCATGGAGATCATTGGGACACTTGTGAAGTTCAGGAATCAAATTCTTAAAGTAAAATCCACAATAGTATCATCCTCAAGTGTTCCTCCACCTAACATATAAACCTTTCTCTTTAATTTAAATATATTTCAAAGTTGGCTTTGTTTTGACAATGTAATTTGTAATTAGAGTTGACTCAAAATATAATACTTTTGATTAAGTATTAATGTTTGATTAAAAGAAAGGAAACCTGAAAGGACTTTAGTTGTAACTACCCTGGTGGCTATAAAAGGAACTCCATATCATTGTAAGGGGGTTGGATTTTAATGATTGGAATGTAATACACGAACTCTAATCAATACAGAAGAATATCTTTCCTATTGTCTTTTTTTCTCTCATATTCTTTTTTTCTATTCTCTAATCTACATGTGTTTTTGTTATATTCAAATAAGAAACTTTGTGTTCAACCTATTGGATGTAGTGCAAAGAACTTTGTGTCTGAAACATTTATATCTCATGGGTTATTTGGATGTATGCAAATTCATATAATTCTTAAATCTTTATGCATGCATTAGTAGGGCATCACTCTGTTATCTATTTGCCTAAAAGTGTTGCTTTCTTCCCTCCTCCTTCATTGCAATAGTCAGTAATCTTGGGTAACCAAGGAGAACATCCATGTTCTTGATAGGAAAGGAGTGAACTTAGGATTTCCTTCTAACCAATCTTGCTTGTCTTAAGCTATTGTTTCCTCTGATGAATTCTTATACTCTTCTTATCTTTTGTATTGAGAATATTGTTAATATGGGAACAATTCCAACATCAAAATCCTCATTCCAATATTGATAGTTTGTATATTTGTAAATAAGTAGTTTTACTTGTTTGTGTGTGAAATAAGGGAACCTCTCCCATAAATAGGAGGGAATGTTGTCCCTAAATTATTTCTTGCACCAAGATCCAAATCTTTCAACCAATAGGTATAATTTCTATATTTTATTGGTCTTTTATTCATCATTTTAGTACTCCTATAACATTAGATTACACTAGAATAATATTATTTTAGTTAATTAGGATCTCAAATTTCACTTTCTACATTTCATATCATGGATATTGATCTTCAATATAATTTACTTTTGGTCGTTCATGGCTTCATGATATGAAAGTTGTTTCATCTTCTTTCCATCGTTGTGTAAATTTTTTGCACAATAGAACTAAGCATAATGTGTCTTCTAATCCAAACCCTTATCAATATTACAAATTAGATATGTCTTATCCACATGTCCCTTTTTCACTCCTCCATCACAACTTATTCCCATGGACAAGTCATATACATATGTTTTCGATGAAGCTAGTAATACTTCGAACCTATGTCTATCACACCCCCTCACAATGAGGCACTCATGGATATTTTTTCCATGATACCTCCATCATCTATTTCACCACCACTTCTTGCTCCTAATATCTTAGATAACTCTACTTAATTTCCTAATGCATACAATTTTACTACTGATAATGATTATGAAACAATTACACTAAAATATTACAACTTTTCCAGTTTTAATTTTAATCCTATCGATGAAGAGGAGTTTGTTTCATTCTCTTTTTATCTCCACTCACCCTAGACATTACCAACTTAGGGACACTACCTATGGTACTACCAATTCTACTCCTCTTGATTCAATTGCTTCTAATAGTCCTCATCTTGATCCTATGCATAATGTAGTCCACACCTTAGATGCTTCACCACATGCCACATCTATTATAATTCCTTCTCATCTCGACACACCGCATGAATTGCTTTCTATCTTGCTTGACCAATGATTTCATTCGATGCCTTCTAAACATCATTTCTACTAAGAAACTTTCTCATTATCTTGGTCATCCATTTTATGACTACCATCACATTTTTGGACATGATACAAATCATTTCAAAGCCTTAATTAAAAAAATCAATGCTATTAAAGTAATTGGACATGTTACTATCTTATACAATACATCTTTGCCTTCCAATTGGGTACCTTACTTTGATACTTTCACTAGTATAGTTTATATTCACAACCAATATTAGACACATGTCCCCTTACATCTAAATACCAATAATAATATATGTACTTATGAGGCTTTACACACTTTAGGACTCACGCCATATGATATCACACCTCTTCTCACTCCTACTATGAAGTTTCAAGGATATGTTATGCTTATGATAGCTTATGGCTTACATGTTATTGCAACTAAAGTTTGGGTTGCTCTTGATCCTCAACCTACACCATTGGCCTTTGGTAGATCTTGGTTACAATATATATTTGGTACACTCAATGAACATAATACAAGCATCACTTTTACCTTGACCATGATAATGGTTACTATTCATAATGAATTTGTTGATGCCCAATTCTGCACCACCTTGAGAGCCAAGTAGCATTGAAAAACTGAGTTGGATGCTTAGAAAAGACCAAATGAGGATTTAGTCATTTGTAGTCGGGGACATGTTTGAAAAAATATTTGAGACTTGACTTGGGAGATATTGGATTGCACTCACAAAGGGGATGAACTTCCCTCCTACTTTAGGTTCTACCTTTAACCAAGGTGAGAGAACCCATTTTGTAACCTGTAATTGTGAGAAAGGTGGATGAAATTATAGTCTATAAGCTTTCTCTTGGAAATATGAAGGATAGTCCTAAATAGACATGGTCAATGCAAGCATCATTTAACTCTCACGAGTTTTCACACTAAATAATGCAGATTTATTTCAAAATAGGACTCAAGTTACTCTAGACAATGTAAATTTTAGCTTGCTTCGCATATATAGAAAGGGAGAGTAGAAATGGAAAATTCCCTTGACAAATGTTTATAAGCAGGGAAAACATGGGTAATTCAGAAGGATTTAATAGTTGTAGGTTGTAATTTTTGTGTATGAATGGGAGATTAAAGAAGGATAAAGTTGATTATACAAGTTTCTCAAGAAAACCTTACAAATGTTTGGAAATTACCCCAAGGAAGAGGAATACATCACACAACCGAAGAAACCCTTTAACCAGAATGTATGCACTCATGGAAGCCCAAGAGTACAAGATTTCACACAACCTTTGAGAATTTAAACACAAAATCTCATGCTAAACTCTCAATAAAACACTAACAGTTCCTATTTAACTACGCTCAAGATACACTCAAAATATTACTAAGATCGTCTCAAATAAGCAGAGGCAATATGAATTTAAAATTGTTTATCACACCACATAAAGAAAGCTCTATCTACAAGTGCAATTGCAGTTTCCAAAATGCCACTAATTAAGACAAGATTTAGAGTAATTCAAAGAAACTATCAACATAAGATTGCAACAAGGAAGGAAAGTATTTGATTCAAATTATTTCACCTTAGGAACAAAGACAACATTACTCGGGAGATAACACGCTTAATTTAAAAAAATCAAATTTCTCTACAAGTGGTCATGAAGCTTATGACATCAATGTTTTCCAATGAGTGTACACTTGCAATCATCTTGGCATGAGAAGGTTTGGACAAAATAAAATAACTCATAGGTCTTTAAGTTTGATTCAGGTTCTTCAAGAAAAGTACAATCGATTTTTCTTTGTTTTCTCTAAGAATTTAGAAAAATTTAACCCCCTCGATATGAGAACATGCCTCGCATATCTATATAATATTTGGTTCTTTATTTTCTTGATATCCATCACTTCTCCTACAAATTTACATGCCTTCTTTTGAGTGTGAAAAATCTCGGTGGATTTCTCTGTCTGCACTATGGGAGGAGTGACATTAGCATCCAGTATGAATGAAATATCCTTTGAGGATTTGAACTTAGTTTTTAATATATCAATCCCGGATGAAGTATTCTTGAGGATGCTATATAAAATTAAAGACCTAGAAGACTATAATGGGCCATTGACAACTCAAGTTGTTCGAGTGGCTCTGATTCGAAGGCTCATCACAATCAGTCCCATATTTTCTACCTTCCAAATGATATACTTTCATCTTTTCAGGTGGGAACATTAGAAGGATCCTGAGGTGCTGAAGTAATTTTATCTCAAGAGCAAGTCATCTGTGAAAGGTGCAGTTGATAACATCTACCTTTTCATTTGCAAGGATAAATTCACTGTGAAGGAGATTCCTTCATAATCTTATGTACTTGGTGAAGGGGTTTCTATAGACACAATGCCTACTCTTTTTCGCAAGTGAGTGACCGAGCTGGAACAACATGTTTCTATGTTGGAGAAGAAACCAACATAATCTATGCCATCACAATCTCCAGGGGCATCCTTACTCTTTATGAAGAAATGCAAGGGTGATTCCAGCTCTAAACCTCATGCTTAATCTACTCCAAAAACTACTATGATTGCACTCCCATCTACAGTGAACATTCATATTCCTCCCTCTACCTTCAAAGCATCATGGAAAAAGTCACTTTCCAAGGGTGGTTTGGATCTCCAGGGGTGGGTTTCTTCCTACGAGAAGAAAGTGGAGCTAATAAGCCTGTTGGATGGTCCTAAGACAAATTTTGATGATCTCATGGCTCTGGGCATGTCTCTTGGTTTGGCAAGGAACATTTTATTTGTACAGATGGCAATTGGAATAGAGGAGTTTGTACCTAGGAAAAATAGGTTTTTTAAAGAAATTAAATTCTTTCAAGGAGTATTTCTTGATAGCAGAAGACTAAGTATCTCTTCCTCGGTCCCTTTTTGGTATGATGTCAAGAATGTATGTAGACTTTTTCCATGGGCTAGGGCCCATATAGAACCCCATTTTTCTTTCATTTTCAAATGCAAAAGATTCAATATGTTACAATGAATTTCATGTTAATAATAGATATAGAATTCTATTAAAACAAAATGAAATCCTACTGCATTGTTCCACATTTCATACATATTTGAAAATCACAATTTAAAAACACTATTCAACTATCACTATGAAAGTATCAACTGAAAGAAAGAAATTTTTTTCCTTTTGTTAGAAAAGAGAAGCATAAGCTTGATCATGGTATATTGGGGCCAGCTTCAAGTTCCTTGACATTGTTCTATTATGTTTCTGATAATCTTTCATTATATGCATCAAACCTCTAAAATATTGGGATAAGGTCATCTTCATCAATTCTGACCAGAACATGAATATCAATGTTTTCTCTCTGAGTACTCCTTCAAATTTTGGCCTTACAACATTACCTTTTCTTATTTTCTTTGACAACTTGGTCATGTGTTGCTCTAAACCAACAAAATTCTGGATAGTATCATAACTAAACATTGGATTCACTGCATTAGGTTTTCCATTAACATTTTGATCAAAGGATTGTACCAGATTCTCAATGCCCCAATCACCATAGGTGAATATGTTCTCTATCATAAGTTTTCCTAACCACTCATTAAGCCTATCTATGTGCCCTACTATCTTTTCCCTTTCAGAAAGAATAATTTCATCAATCTGCTTGAGATTTTTCACCCTTAACTTGATATCTCCTTCATAAGTATGTTGTATTCCCCTTTCTTTAGGGGGAATAATATGTTCATCTTCCACTAATTGATCATCTAATTGAACTAATGCTTCCATTTTAGGAAGAATTCCTTCCCAAAAGTACAACTCATCTTCACATTTGTTAAGCTAATCAATAGCATCATTAGAAAATTTAGTTGGTTGTTTATAGCATTCTATTACCTCTTCAATAATCTTATTTCCTCTTTCAATCAACTCCTCTTTCCATTTATCCACGAATTGGTTATTGCTCTAGCCCTATCAACCTCTTCTAGAATCTGAGGTGTTATACTGGTAATAACTTATTTCCCTTCATCTACAGGTTGTACCCATTTCTGTATGTATGAGGATAATGTTCTAACTTGTTCCTTTAATATCCTTTTAGACACCCTATCATCATCAACTTTATGCAACAAACCCTCAACAACTAGTGTGATATCTTGTTTTAATGTTTCTCTGGTAGGTTTCCCCAAATGAATGTGTTGAACATCATAATCACTCATTGTAATTTCATCCTTTGATTTACCTTGGTGAGGGGTTGTAATTTCAAGATTTTAGAACCCTTGTCGGTCTACATGGGTCTTAGTAAGGATTTTTCTTTTTTAAAGGGTTTTTGGGCTTTGGAAAATATATACTTGTGATATCTATAACCTCTTATGGAGCAACTTATTTTTCCACATATGAAATCAGTCCTCCCAGCCAACCAGTTGTGAGAGTTTATCAAACTTTTTCTCCTTGTGATGTAAGTTGAGGCTTTTCAGAGAGAAAAACCAACTGTTTAGATGCTTCTTGAGGATTTTTAAATAATTGTACTTCTTCTTGAATCTTATTCACTTCTAATGTTGTCTCTTTAGATTCATCATGCATTGTTACTATTTCTAATTGCTCCTTTTCCTACCCTTGAATTTGGGGTTGGCTAGTTATTCCTTGAGTCACACTATCGATAGTTCTTTTCCCTTATCTTTACCTTCTACTGGAGTAACAGTCATTTCTATAGTTTCCTTAATTGGAAATACCTCCTTGAATAATTCCTCTTTCTTGGTACTATCTGCCTCCTTTATTGGCTAGTGTTTAGTAAAGATATCCTCCTGAGTTGTCACATTGAGGATCTGTTGCTTCAGTGATTCTTCCTCTTGTTGTTCTGTAAACTAGGACCCATCAACTAATTTTTGACCCTTGTCATCAATTTGCACATTTTTTTAGTCACCATTCTCCACTATTTTAGTGGCTTCTTCTATAGTCTCTACCATAACTTTACTAACAAGATCTGAATCTTGAAGTGACTCATCATCCTTTATAATCTTTGCTTCCTTCTAAGAGTGACTCTTAGTAGAGACAATGATCTCTACAGATGCTCCACTTGTAAGTCCTTGAATCATTGATTCATCTACTCCTGTAATTGTTGAAATTTCAGTATGGACCTTTTGCACTTGAACCTCTCTTTCATCAGTTGATGGTGGGAAGCTTCCTTCATTTGTTCATCTACCTGAGAAAAATTATCACCTTTTACCATATATTTTTCAATTGTTACATCAAAATGTTCAAGTAAGGGCATCTCCCCAAGTATATCTATGTCCATTACCTCAATTAGGCTTCTCACTTGTTCATGTGATTGATTGTACTAAGGTAAATCCTAACCCTTGAATTGCATTGCACTAGATTCCTTTAGCCCCTTTTCTATCATAGGTTGATTGGATATGGGAATACTATGAGTTATTTGTTCTTGAACCAATTTTATCACTATTCCTTTTGGAGTAAAAACTATAGCTACAACCTCTAGTTGTACATGTGGATCAACTTGAATTGTTCCTTGATTTGGTGATGACATTGCCTATTCTGCAAATGTGGTAACCAATTTCTCTTGATCCTTGGTGAGTGGGGTTGGATCAATAACTTCAGGCTCTTTATTTCTGTGTTTCTTTGATCCACCTTCCTTTATTAGACTACCAATATCCCTTACCAGTGGTGGTATCACCTTGGCCTTCTTTGCAACTCTTTCAAAACATTTGAGGTCAGGTGCCTCTCTCTCTTTAGCACTTTTCCTTTGAGTTTTGGGTCAATATTTTCCAAGAATCCTCTCATCTTTTTCTTTGTACTAGATGATCCTAGCAATATTACTATGGGAGTTCTCATTTTGGTTACACCTATGCCCTTAGCTTGTATAGGTACTACTTGCAAAGTGATAGGAGCATTCTACATGGATTTCAAGAGCATTTCTTCTATCTTTTGTTTCAAAGCAGACATAGAAGTTCCAGTCCCACTGGTAGCAGTAGTTCATTCATCAATGATACATGGAGTAGGTTTCCTGGTGGGAATTTGAGGATATCTTGCTCCTAATGGATTGATCTTATCATCTCCTTTTTTAAAAGGGGGAGATCCTCCTTCAAAATTCCTAAATCCGTGAACTCATTCAATACCTTTATATTTTGTATGGAAAATCCATACTTTTCCCTTACAACCAAGTCAAGGTCCATTTCATTACATTGGTTATTCTTTCATATGGATTGTCTGATTCTTCCTCATCTCAGACTATGGGAGAAATTGGATGTGCCTCAATCTTGTGGTCAATATAGTATTGACTCATTGTTTTTGATAGTCTTCTATTCCTTGAGGTAATACAATAATCTTGAAGTCAATAATATGTCTGAGAGTCATCCTTGAGAAATCTCTAAGTCTGACCTCCTCTTCATATCTCTGCAGTTCATCCAGTAATCTTCAAAGTGAGGTTCATGTTCTTATGAACTCCCCAAATTTGAGCTAACAACCCATCTGATGTCATATTGGGACCTTGGTTCAAATTTTTCCATTTCAAATCTTTCCATCTCTTCCCCTAGCAATCTAGATTTTGCAATGGAGGGGTAGGAATACCTCCCAATCTTGATACGGAAATTTAATATTGGTCTTATGCTTTCCTGCAATCAATTTGTGCACTGGTGCTAGTTTCCTTGAAAGCTCACATAAGGCCCACTTGTCATCTACATATCTAGGTAATTTACATGGTTACCCATCAAACCCACTAACTCTAATGTAAGTGAAAAACCTATGTTGAATAAAGAAGCAACCATACTCTAGTATTGCATTCCTAGCCTCTTTAGATATTCTATACTACTCCCATTCATGTTTGAAAAGACATATTACAGGTGTAAAAAATGCATCATTTACTTGCCTCACATTTCCTTTCCAATTGTTCAGACATAGCTGGGGTAGATTTCATATACTCTATTATCTTTGAAACATGCCTTTTGTGGGAGGCCAGGGAAAAGCTTATGACCTATAATATTGTAGATGAAGTATGACATCATATAGAACTCAAGATCAGTAGTGGCATCCATGTTGATTTTTGTAGATAATTCAAAAAGTTGTGTATGGATTGATGTAGCTATGAGTGTTACCCAACAAATACTTCCTTTATTATTTAATATCACCCATATGTATGGGCACATCCATTCTTTGAATTCATAATCCTCATCCATACCAACCATTCTACTCAATAACACAATTATGTCTTCCACTTCCTCCATGAATTTTGACCTAACCAACTTCTTAGGAATTCTTGTGGTAGCCTTTCTATCTGTCAACAACCATTTTGTATTCATGATTCTGGCATAGTATTTATTTTTAGCCTCATAATCATTAAGGGTTGATTTGATACTTATGGTTACTTGGTCTCACAATGTTTGGTAGCCCTAACATCAATCTAAATTCTTTGGGTGTTAAGGTCAACACTCCTTCACCACTTCCATCTAAGACTTCCCTTTTTCTAGATCATAATTTTCAGCACAAAGTCTTACCAGCTCAGGACAATGCACAAAAGGAGGAAAAGTAGTGACTAGGGAAATGTGGCTAGCCTCAATGGATGCCATGAATTCACTCTTCTTAGGAGCACAAAGCCTTCACAAAAAATCATCCAAATCGGCATTTAGCAAATTTGTGTCTCGTAATTTTGTCCAAATTACTAGTAATATTAGAGGCAACATGAAATCCTGACACCATGGGCTTCATTCTATATGTTTTAATTTTCCCTCTTAATTTCTTGCAAGTCGTAAATCAAGAAATAAGAACACGAATGTAATGCAAGACTTACCCATTTCTTGTGTAAAATTTATGAAATTCTCATTGCTTCTGTAACTTCAAGTTCTTTGGCTCAATGTCACCACCTCACGATCGACTTTGCAATGGTAATAATTTGAATTGTTTGAAAACTTATAGAAAATTTGCCTTAATTTATGTAAAGACACATTAATGGTAGTAGCCATAAATGCACCACATCTCAATCATCAAATCTGCTTCTTTTGTTTAAATGTGGACCATCCACGTGGCTTGATCTAGGGCTTTGCGGGATCAGGGAGTATTTTTACATTTTTGTATTACTTTTCAAATGAGTGCAAGTTTAGAAATTTAACCCGAAACCCCACCTCTTGACTTTTACTTGAGAACATGACATGTGTCCCTTGTAGACCTCAAAGGTTTCTTTACATTTTGTACTCCATCGTCTTATTCGTCAGAGCTTCGGAGCTTGTTTTGAAATCTACAATTACTATGTGAATTATGTAATTTTGCAAATAAATCCCACTATAGCACAACCAATGGAGTTATGCCACGTGTTTTCGACTATTGGAGGAAAATATGTAATATGCACTAAATATCACACGATGTTATATAGATGGTACTTTTTGTGTTAATATGTTAAATCGGCATTTTTTCACATGGATCGCTCAAAGATGACATGGTTATCACATTTCTCGACCAAAAATAGGATTTACATTGGATTCACAACTCAAACACGGGATTTTCTTGTATTCAATAGGATTTCATTCTTCAAGCATATATGTTTTTAATTTTGACAAACCAATCATGGAAAATTTTGAAGGCACACTTAGGATAGAAGGGAAAGATCAAAATGAGCACTAACATCAGCTCTAGCTCGGGGATAGGCACCCCCACGGGTGCCACAAGAACCACATGAACAAAATGTCACACAAACCAAGTGCCTTAATCCATTGGGCAATGGAGTCATTTGAAAACATGCACAAGGTTTAACAAAGAAAACATACTTCACAAAAATACACCGAGATACTAGAGCAATTGGTCACTATAGACCAGGAAAAACAAGGGAAATAAAAATGAAAAACAAAAAAATATACACTATAAAAAATTTCATACATGATCGCATGTGTCTAATCTAGAAAGTGTTTGAGGTGACTGCCATTGATAGGCAACTCCAAAAATCTCCCTCCAAGTCCTTCAAGAAGAAGGTGTGTTCACCAATCCTTATATCAATGGAGTAGGGACCCATCCATAAGGCATCAAATTTTCCATGTTTTCCTTTGTCCTCATGCCTGCTATCCCATAACAAAACAAGATCCCCAACATTGAAGGCTCTAGGAGTCACCTTTTTATCAAATATCTTCTTGAGTCTTTCCTTGAACTTAAGGTGTCTCTTGGTGGGATTCCTTCTCTCTTCATCCAATTCTAGTATCTAGTTGATTCTAGCTTCATAGGGGTTTACTTCTCCCTCATCCTCAAGTTGTTGCATGAATTGATAAGATGATAATTGCATATGAAGGGGGAAAATGGCTTGAACACCATAAACCAATTCAAAAGGACTCTTCCCAATGGCTCTTTTGGCACTAAATCTGTCTTCCCCCATAGAGAAAAATTGAGTTGTTCACCCCATTTTCTTTTGTTTACTTCCAATGTCCTCCTGAGTATTTTGAGCAATTTTTATTGCTAGACTCAACTTGGCCATTTCCTTGAGGGTTATAATTGGAAGCATAAGTCAAATTTATACCATATTGTTAGCACATAGTTGTTAAAGTTTTTTCTCTAAAACTCATGGTGTTATCAGCTACTATCTTTGCAGGCACTCTAAATCTACAAATGATATTGTTTAAAATGAAGTCCATAACTACCACGATGAGTTTCCTTCTTGGTAGGAATGGCTTCAACCCACTTAGTGAAATAATATGTAGCCAAAATTTCCCCAATAATATCCACTTGCTTGAAAGGATTCGTATTGGTTGCAAGGTAAAGCACATGAGGCCTTCAACCTCCCAGAGAATGTCTCACATCTTAAAGAGTCTAAAATTTCCCCAATAAATTCCATTCCCTCTTCCAAAGATTGCTTGAAAGGGGATTCCATTGATATTGGTTGCAAAGGTAAAGCACATGAGGCCTTCACCTCCCTAGAGAATCTTTGACAACTCTCACATCTTTTTGACTAACAAAGTTGTATATTTAAATAGTGTGGGCCATGTCATAATCTTGCAGTAACCTTCTCTCGGAAAATCTTATGAGGGACAAGTCACTCTTCTCAATATATATGGCATGAAAATTTTATTTTTCAAAAGTGTAAAAGCGATGGTGTATTTTAGTTCGGCCCTTACAAATATCTGCTGAAAAAGGCAATACTCCCCATGAAATTTTGCAAAAAGCTTGGGAGCTTCTTCTTCTATGATACACCTCAATAGGATCCCTTTTGGGTTCTTCCAAAAATTGGAAAAGCCAACCCATTTGATCGAAAGTTATAACATATTTTGGGAGGCCAATTTAAGTGTCCTTCTTTGATTCTTGTCTAGATGCGTTGGACACTCCAATTCTTAAGGTAAAATATTACATCTTTATACCATGTGGAATTAACCATGGGGTGGTAAAAGCAATTTTAATCCTTTCTGATTGTTTCACCACCACCTGATTATATCCTGAGAAGCCATCCAGTTGAGAGCAATTCAGATCATGTAACCAGCTGCAACATGTTATCCATATTAGGAAATGGATAATTGTCTTTGATTGAGGCCTTATTCAAATTTCTAAAATCCACACAAAGCCTTATATCTCCATTTTTCTTTCTCACTGGTACAAGATTGGCCACCCATGAAGAGTATCTTATGGGCTATTATTCCTCCATCCCTCAACTTTGTCAACTCTTCTTGCATTTTAAGTGAAAGAAGAGGATTAATAGGCCTCTTCTTTTTCTTGAATGGATTAGTGTTAGGATCTAAGGGTATTTCATGTTGGAACAAGTCTTCTCTATAAGCCTTCAATTCTGAATAGGACCATGCTAAACAATCTTGATACTTTGTCAACAATTTTACATAAGATTGCTTCTCTTCTTTGCTTAGATTACATCCTAACCACACCTTCCTGGGATTTTCCTTGGTTCCCAAATTTTACTCCTCAACATCCCTTGAAGTATATATATGCCTATGGACCACCCTATCTACATTGTCAAAATTAGATTCCAAAGAAACCAACCCCACAGGGAATTGTGTTGGTTTTCAACTGAATTATGTCTTTTCCAAATAGAGTTTCTTTTCCATCACATGTTGAAACCATTGGCTCCCAATCCATGCACTAATTTGTAAATTCTCCTTCACTTTATAGAACCTTTGTACTTGGGCATCATCATCAAACACTTTTCAATGCTTTACATTATCAAGCATAAACAGTCTTGATAACACCTCTACATCATAGTTATAGTAAGGAGAAACCATGCAATTATCAAACCAAGATGCAAGCACTGCCAATTTATCGGTTCTGACATTATGATCCCTATCATGGTACAAGATATTGAAGAAATCAAACATCTCAATGAAGTCCCACACTGCATGCTTATACTGCTTCATTCTTTAGTTCTTTGTTGCATACAATTTTTTGACTTGCTTTACCACTAACTCATAATCCCCTTTAACAATTATGTCCTTTATTCCACACCTCCATGCAATTCTCAAGCCTAGGAGTAGTGCTTCATATTCTGCAATATTATTGGTGCATTCAAATTTTAGCTTGAATGAAAAACTAAGCACTACACCAGCCCCATCGCCCATATTGGAGCATGCTCCATCAAACATCATAGTCTAAGGGGCACCAACTTGTTCCAAGCATGGACTCTCATTTATGTTGTGGTCTTGAAGTTTGCATATCCAACAAAATTATCAACATCCACATCAACAAACAACACTTCATAGGAAGCATTGTTTGGGTCCTCAATCAAGTGTAGCATTTTCTTCTCTCCATACAAATTCACCAAATTTCCTTCCACATGTATGGTGGCATAGGACATGTCCATTTTCACACTTCCTCCAACACTTACAACCCATTTTCTAGATAGCAGCATACCCCATTTAGCAGGGAAATCAACAATGACCACATTCATAGTCAAGTACTTACCAGGATAAGTTGCCAACTTGCACTACTAAACCTTTTACATATCCTATCACTGGAACCTCTCTTGAATCCATGGCTTGGCATTTTCCAAAAGTTGTTGTCACCTTGATGTCTAATTCATTCATAACTTCAAGAGGAATTACATTACATGAAGCTCCTGAATCAAACATATAATTATGGACAAGTCTATCTTTGATGATCAAAGTAGTAAAAAATGGGTGCACATCAAGTTGAGACTCTACCAGAAGAAGTGCTTAAACAAATCTCAGGTGATTCCCCTAGACTTTACATTTCTTGGGGCACTTCTAATTCTACAATAATAGGTGGAAGATTCACATTATTAACATCCTTACCTGTCGCCACCAACTCCTTCTTGAATCCTAAGTATTTGAATGCTCTTATTTTATAATCAAGAATCATGAGCAGCTCACCAATTGGCACAATAACCTTGATCTAACTCAAAAATTGAGCCATATCACAAGGGGGATACTTAGGTAAGATGGCACTAAGAGGTAGGGTGATTGCTTTTTCTAGTGGTATGAGGTTTTTATAGCTTTAACGGGTAGGGGATCAGATTTGTTAGCAATAACTAGGATTTTTTTGTAAATCTTTCTTGGGGAAACCTTGAGGATATTGGTGAGGAGAGGAGTTTTTGTTTTGGGTTATCTCCTGGTCCTTTGTTGAGAAAACAGAATTTTTCTCTAAGGAGAAGACACATGAAGGATGCACACATGGGAACAAGGTGCATTTGATGGTGTGGGAAGATAATAAAGGAAATGTTTTCAGAACACTTTGGATTAGGACTTAGCCATTTTTGTGGATAAGGACTATTTTTGGAGATAACGTGTGGAGCACACATAGAGATGAAGATTTGTGCTCCACGCAATGGTATTTTGGGAACAAGTGGAAGATAAGCGTCATGCATAGGTTAAGCTAATAATAGGATTTCTACTTGGAGTTAACTATAGGAAATCTATTGTTAGAGCACTTACATGTTGTACATACTATTGTAAAGGCACATGGCTATTATTATCATGTGACCTATTTTGAGAAGTGTATGGGTGGTGAAGGGCAAGTCCCCACCCCTATAAATATGTATTGATTTGTGTAGTTTAGTGTGGTGAATTATTGTAGAGTTGTGCTGTTGGTTTTGACATGCACATGACTCATGAAGATGTTAATATAGTGTAAGAAGCTTATGTGTTTTACAATATTTAATGCAATGGAATATATTGGTTGGATAATGGCATTAGACATAACTGAATATGGCTCTTGTATGGTTAATCTTATCATAGTTATTGTTTAGTTTGTCTTTCATATAATCTAAGGTCTAGATCTGGTTTATGCACTGTGGGTTGTTTACTACTAACTATTAATTTGAATATGTTTAAACATCATCATGCTAACATCATGTACAAACAACTCTAAAGAGGGACCTAGTGTCATTTGCATGCTTCAGGTGATTTCTCAACTTATGTGTTGAGTGATGTGTTAGCACGTCTGGGTTATTCACAGTAAATTCTAGGCTACATCATTGGTTCTATTGTCGGACCTCTTTTTCAATTGTTTTCAGGATGTTTCATGATGAAGACGTGTCAATTGACCTTATCAAGTGTTGAGGAGTGGATAGTAGATCTAGAAGAAGAATACGCTCGAGATTCAACATTGGATCTGATTTTGACGCACACACGTGGGTGGAGTAGAACTTATATGACTACTTATATGAGAGTTTCTTTGTTATCTTTCTGATAGAGTTGTATGAGTGGTTGGTTACTTATGCGTCTAAAAGGAATTGGAGGTTTCACACACTTTTTTGGACGTAGGAATAATTTCAAGCCCTCTATGATGTTGATCGATTTAGACACATGATGTGGACACTTGGTTTTGTGGTGTTCTGAATAGCTATATTTTGGAGTACTCAATTTCCACTTATTCTTTCCTAGAGGTAGCTAAGTTCTAGTTTTTACGTTATCCCAGGGGAAATTATATGCAAGGCATTCCACTTTGCAATCAAAGTATTGATGGTAACCCTAAATTTCAAATAGAAGTTGATGGCTAGCTAAACCCCACCATGTGTGGGGAAGGAGTAGGTTTGGTGAAGGATGGTGGACCTAGTGGTAGAGAGGAAAAGAGAAGAAAGGTGGCTTAAGTACAATGAGGTGCGTGAGAGGGAGTTAGGGAAGTAGCGCAAGATTACAGAATAGATGGCGTTGAGGAGAGAGATGGCTCATGAAGGATTTAGAGCTCACACAGAGGGCATGGAGCCAGAGCATCTGAACTCCCCCATTTGGGTAATCATGATAGGGAACCCTCATTGGCCTCTTATGAGAGTGCGTCAAAAAAGATGACATGGGCCGCACATCTAAATATACCTAATGACCTAGCCCTTGCACTTGGTTTTCTAATTTCTAGTACAACCAGTAGTTTGTAAGCTAGTTTGGGTAGTAGAATAATAGGAGTGAATCAAATAGCAAGTACATCTATGGTCAGGTAGATGTCTTCCTGTTATTTAGAGGTACCTTTTCAGGTGCATTGTCGGTCATGAGAACTCAAGCACATAGAATTTTGGACTCACCTCTAGGAATATTACCACCTCGCAGACTATAGGAGTTTAGTTTAGTACCACTATTAGGACACAGGGTAGTACATCCTTAGGTTCACTTCCTACTACATGTGGAGGATTAGGGGGCATAGGTGGCTCTAGTTTTGGTGGATCTGGTGGGTCTGGAGGTAAAGGTAACACAAGGGGTTCTAGATCTAGTGGGCATGGTCCTCACCAACCCCAAAATATTTACATGGAGATGTCACTTCATCTTCTAGAGTATAGGGAATAGAATATGTTGTTGAGCATGTGCACATGTGTGAGATAATGTGGCATGTAAAGGGATCACGGCTTTCGAGTGTAGGGCAATTCAATTTGTAACTATGTTGCAGGACACGCGCATAGTTGGTATAAGAAGTTTGAACCTAATCAAACTTATGTGGATTAAAAATCGTTACGAGATGCTTTCATTAAGGAATTTTATATCCCTGAGTTCGAGCGAAAAAATTATAAGTGCACTCAACAATATTAAGCAAAGCACCACTAAGAGTGTTCAGGAATATGATGCCCATTTCAAAACACTTTTGTCCAAACTTTCCTATGATATTCATGCAAGCTAGCATGCATAGTGGTTTTTGGAGGCTTGATCACACTTTTTAGGAGGGCGTTGTCACATAAGACATATACGGATCCGGGTGAAGTAATTGAATCGAGTGTTGTGCCTGAGGTAGTTGGAAGTATAGACACTAGAGTGAGCCCATTCCTGGAAGCTTATATTACAGCTATGGAAAAGTAGTTGGAGAAATTATTCACCAACTCCACACACGAGACATGCACTTTGGTATTTACTATATAGATTGTGAAGTAGAGGGACATACTAAGGATAGTTGTCCCCAAAATCGATGTGTGTTCATTGTTGTTAGACTATGAAATATATCATTTAGATCATGATGCAAGTTGTTTCCCATTGCTACAATGTGCAATTAGGAAGAACATATCTTTCTACTATAATATTTTTTGGTCCATGACTCACAATGTAGAAGATTATAGGGTGATTTATTAGATCCATGATGTCATTGATATTAGTGTACAACAAACAGATTCTCGAGATAACTCTAAAGGTAAAAGTGATCACCATGATCATGATCACACTCAAGGGCGCTACGATCAGAACAAAGGGCACTTTGAAGGAGGTCAAGGGTATCGTGGTGGATTTAGGGGCCAAGGTTGTGGTGGTGGACAAGGGGAGTTTCCTCATGGAACATGTTATACGTGTAGATCTCCTAACCACTACATGCATGAATGTCCTCAAAATATTACTTGTTCTTTTTATGGAAATAATCATAACTATGAAGAGTGCCCAGACTTATATGAGCATCTTAACAAACAACATAAACAGGATAACAAGGGTGTAGGGATGGTTAGAATACAATGCACCATGGAAAATCAATGGATGCCAAAGTTGGCACTAGATCCTAAGGTAGTACCTGTGAAAATTACTACACGTCTTTGAAGCTGCGCGCACTAGAGAAGCGTTGTAAAAAAATCCTACCATTACTAGGGAGGAGGTCTTACATGCAAGATACCCAAATCCTACACATTAGAAGGAGGTTTATTAGGAAACCATGGAGGTGCTCAGAAATATTCAGGGTGAAATACAATGTTTAAAGGAACAATCGTGGAAGTTGGAGCAAAAGAAGGCAACAGAGACAGTCTAATCAAATGTTGATGATCTGAAAGAGGTATGTAAGATGTTGCGCCAAGAGAATATTATTCCATTACTAGGGAATTGGTTAAAGGAAAACACTCTACACGTAGGTATTGAGAATGGACGGAAGATCCTACATGCTAATCTC
This sequence comes from Taxus wallichiana var. yunnanensis, assembly GCA_018340775.1. Taxonomy (NCBI): domain Eukaryota; kingdom Viridiplantae; phylum Streptophyta; class Pinopsida; order Cupressales; family Taxaceae; genus Taxus; species Taxus wallichiana. Next base: position 862,091,049 of record CM031234.1, read on the forward strand.
CCTCCTCATAGCTTGGATTATGACAAGGAGATCACCCTGAATGTTGTTGTGGATGGGTGGCTTTTGAGCAATATATTGATTGACATAGGTGCGGAAGTTAATGTGCTTACTTTAGATGCATGGGTGTATATGGGCATACCTCCATTACAGCCATCCTCTAATGTATTGTTTATGGAAAATCAAACTAAGGCCACTCCGATAGGAGTTTTAAAGGATGCATCCATTACTATACAAGGGGCCAAGTTCACTGGGACTTTGAGGTTTTAGCACTTGCAGAAGCGGACAACTTCCTAGCTCTACTTGGGCACCCTTAGTGTTATGCAAATAATGTTGATCTATGGTTCAACAAGGGGTATATAAGTTTTGAAAACAAGGAAGAACAAGTTATTATCCCTTTGATAGATGGGAAATATGTACCTTATGTTGAACCTTTAAGTGAGGAAGACCTAAACAAAATTTATGTGTGCATCATTCAAGATCTAGAAGTGCATGAGCCATCTAAGGAAGGAATCCTCCAGTGGGATGATGTAAATTCCCTTAGTGATACTACAAGTATTTCTATGATAATTGGGTGCATGGCACCTACGAGATGGTTGGGCATGAAGTAAGAAGCACATATGTGCGAGGAGGTAGACCTCGTTGTATTAGGAGGATAGGTAACAACCTTGTACCTCGGTACACTGGCAAAGAAGACCCTGAGGTATTCCTATGCACCATGGAAGAATAGTGGAAGGATCAAGTGGACAGAAGAAATATGTTAGTATATACCCTACGTGAGATAGTAGTGCGCTAGTGGATGGTTCATAGGGATAATCTCATAGAATGGAATGACGTGAGAATTGCTCTAACAACCCGGTTTCTCAAGAGCAATGTGCCTACTCAAATCTACACATATCATGGTAATCATCTTGTTCAGCACCACATTCAATAGTGTGAGAGACTCTAGACAGAGGGGCAAGAAGCTTTGCCACCTTCACTGTGGATGTACAAACTTTATTTCACTTTACGTGATTTGCGCGTGTTTGGTATGTTTATGCGGATCTACATAGTGAGACTGGAAATTGGAAATACTTAACTATAGGAATGATCCAGAATTTCAACTACTTCTCCACTAAACCTCTCGGTGAAAGAGGTATTACGAGTTATGGAGTGATTAACTATGGGTGATAGTGTAAAGGTGAAGAACTCATTTAGGAGTTATTTGGTGAGGCGGACTCCAAGAGCACATTTTGATGAAGTAGAAGAGATATATGTTACAACTGCGTGAGTGTGCTTGCCTTGAGAAGGAGAAAGGAAAGGTGGTTTACCTAGTGGATGAGGAAGAAGTAGAAAATTTGGACATAGATCATTCAAAGGGTACGCGTGAGGTTTTAAACATTGTAGATAAGAAGGTGCACACCTATCATGAACCTATAAAGACCAAGAAAGTGAACATTGACACGGATGTTGAACCTAAGGAGGCCATAATTGGAGACTATTGGTCTAATTTTGAGGTGGCTAAGATAATTGAGTTACTACATGATTTCTAGGACTTATTTCCTAGGGGCTACCATGAGTTAAAGGGAGTGCATGAGTCTTTGGGCGAGATGAAGATTAAGTTAAAGGAAGGTGTGCACCCAGTTAGGAAGAGACCTTACAAAATGAACCCTAACCTGCATGTAAAATTTAAAGAAGAAATTGCAAAGATGTTGAAATATGGAATCATTAAGCCCCTAGAAGAATCAAAATGGGTTAGCCCCATGGTAATCTGTATAAAGAAAGATGGTCAGATTAGGATTTGTGTGGACTACAGGGAGCTAAATGTTACATGTGTGATTGATCCTTTTCCTACACCTTTCACCGAGGAAATATTAGAAAGTGTTGGAGGGTGAGAACTTTACTCTTTTACAGATAGATTCTCTAGGTATCATCAGGTAAGAATTATAAAGGAGGATCAAGAGAAGACAACTTTCACCACTGAATGGGGAAGTTTTGCATACACGGTGATGCCCTTTGGACTAAAGAATGTGCCTACAATATTTTTGTGCATTGTGGTTCAAGCATTCCAAGATTTTATTCACAAATTCTTGTAGGTTTACTTAGATGATTGGACGGTATATGGGCTTTTCAAGGATCATTGTGACAACTTACGATTAATTCTTGAGAGGTGCAGATAGTTAAGCATCTCCTTGAACATAAATAATTTCTTATTTGCTACACCCTTTGGAACTTTGCTAGGGCATATCATCTGCAAGGAGGGTTTGTTAGTAGATCCAGCCAAGGTTGCAGTTATATTAGGCCTGGAGGAGCCTACTAGTCAGAGTGAGGTGCATAGATTCTTGGGACACACAAGGTATTACAGAAAATTTATCAAAGGATATGCTAAGATTGTTGTGCCCTTGGATGAGTTATTAAAGGGTAAACAGACATTCTATTAGAGAAAACCATAGCAGTGCGCATTTAAAGTGTTAAGGAGAGGCTTACTACGACACATATTTTACACTTTCCCTCATGGAACCAAAATTTTCACGTACATGTGGACGCCTTTGGCATGGCCATTGGTGCAATATTAGCTCATCCTAGAGAAGGTATTATAGATCATCCTATTTATTTTGCTAGTAGAAAGTTGACTCCTACAGAATATAAATTATACAACTACAAAGTGTGAGGCCTTGTCAATGATCTATGCTGCATAAGTTTAGACAATACTTACTAGCAATACCTTTTGTGTTCTATACAGATCACATGACATTGAAATACTTAGTAAATAAGCCCATTTTACAAGGGTGCATATGTCGATGGGTTCTTTTATTCCAAGAGTTTGATTTTATAGTCATAGTAAAGCCAGGAAAAAGTAATTCTGGTCCAGACCACTTATCAAGAATTCAATCGGAGAGGGCAAAGACAATTGAAGATACAATGTTAGATGCATAGTTATACAAGTTAAACCGCATGCCCTCGGAATTAGAGGATATTACTATGTTTTTACTCACAAGTATATGCACTAGAAGAAATGAAAACATTGGAAAATAAATAACTTGTAATTCACTCCACACATTTCATGTTGATCAGTGGTGACCTATACAAACTAGGACGAGATGAATTATTGTTCCAGTGTGTACTGGAGCATGAGCGCACGAGTAATCATGGAAGAGGCTCATGGAGGTATTGCAGGTGGACACTATGCAGGTGACACCACCGCATGCAAGATTCTACTCTCTAGTTTATGGTGGGAAACCTTGTACAAGGATTGCAAGGAGTATTGTAAGGCATGTGATCATTGTCAGCACCTTGGAAAACTTGGGCAAAGAGATGAAATGCCTTTAATGCCTATTACTAGTGCAGAGCCATTTGAAAAATGGGCAATAGACTTTTTGGGTCCTATTTCCCTAGCCACGAGTAAAAATGAATTGTGTTACATCATCACTTGTACATATTATCTTATAAGGTGGGCAAAAGAAGCACCTATAAAGGATTGTATAAAAGCTATAGCAATAAGGTTCCTATGGGAAAATTTTCTTACTCAGTATGGATGTCCATTGAGCTTGATAAGTGATAAGGGCACACATTTCTTGAATGAGACAATCAAGATATTATTGGATGAATTTATGGTCATGCACCAAAACCCACACTCTATCACCCTCAAGAAAATGGGACTATTGAGGCCTTCAATAAGATATTGAGCCAAACCTTGACAAAAATTTGTGATGTTGGAAGGAAATATTGGGATGATAAAGTTTATGTTATACTTTGGGCATACAGAACAACCTACAAAAGGTTGAATAAGGTCACACCCTTTCAGTTGGTGTTTGGCACAAGTAGTTCTTCCAATGGAATTTATGTTACCTTCTTTGTGTATTGCACGCGTGGAAGGTCTAGCTAATGAGCAAGCATTGGAAGAAAGAATTGACAAATTAATATAGCTAGATGAGAGGCACGCCATAGCACGTTGGAGTCAGAAGTAGGAAAAGGCCAGACATAAGGCATGACATGACAGACACATAAAGGTCAAGAAGCTTGAGGTTGGTAAAATGGTGCTTCTTTATGATTCAAAGTTTTTGTGCCACTCAGGAAAGCTTAAGGTACATTGGTTGGAATCGTATGTTATCACCCACATACTTGAATCAGGTGCTTTCCAGTTAGAGGCGCTTGATGGAACACGATTACCTGGTTACTTCAACAGAGTAGGTTGAATCCCTACTATAAATAATCCTTCTTGGTGTTTGTAATAAGGTAGTATTTCCATTTAGTATAGATTTCCCTTATTGTATTTCATTTAATGTGTTTCCTTCTTTGTCGTTATGCTTTGTCAATTTAGTTCAGTGTTTTGTGTAATAAGCGCATTTACGCGCCAGAAGCTGATTACAATCTAAAGTGTTTTTATGCGTAGAGGACTACACATACCCTTGGTGTGGGGTGGTTGTCATTCAAACATGGGTACACATAAGAAAATATTGTTATACTATTACAGGTGATTTCTCTTGTTAAAAAGTACAGATAGTATGAAAAGGTGCTGCTAGAAAGAAAATTGCTCCTAAAGAAGACCATAGCTGAAACAAATGAATGCACAAGTATAATGTGAGGTAAGATGCAGCCATAAAAACTATTAGAGGAAGGCATAGTGGTGAGGTAATTCGGTGCATGGAAGCACACAAAAGGAGGTTTATAGCCAAAAGGTAGGGAGGCACGCTTAAAGTTTATAGTTGTGGTGTGTAGGTGTATCACGTAGAAATTGGGAAAATGGTCAATTAATGAGAGGATCGGTGGTAGGTAAAGGAGCAATAAATGCGATAAATTTTCCCAACTCTATATAAAGATGTGATGCAAGTTTATTTCTACCTTTGTGATCATGAGTATTTGAGCGAGCTAGTTGCGACCAAACCGAGAAAAATGTGTTGAGGTGCAAAGAGTTGTGAAACTAGGTAAGGAGAGTAGATTTGTGCACATAATTGGCTTACGTCCCCATTCGAGAAGGGTTTGAGTGAAGTAGAAGCATGCAAAGAGAAGAAATAAAGTGTCAGGGTTGAGAAGGATCTAGGCCACGTGGTTTCAAGCTAGGGCACGTAGTTTCGAGCTAGGGCACGAGAGCTTGCTCGACAGAGGTAAAAAGGTGTAACTTTTTCTTATCATGACACCAAGGAAAGCACCTGGAGCAGGAACAAAGGGTAAGAAGAAGGTAGAAATCAAGGTCGAGGATGCTCCTGAAAGTAATTTTTCAAAAATGTAGTATCCAGAAGAATTAATTATCAGATGGGATTAGGATTCCCATATTTTGCAAGTGCTGAAGGTATGTGACTACAAACATCACACCACCGAGAACAAGGAGGAATTTCTAAAGAAGGTAGGGGTGTACCAGCTGTACAAACTCTTGTACTTTGGAAAATAAGAAATCTATACCTTCGGTGGTGATGATCGAGTCCATGAGGACTTCTTCTACTTTGTTGGGTATAGGATGAGGATCACAGTGCCCTTAATTTCTATGTTAACAGGATTAAAGTGTGTGGGGGTAGAGGTTAATAGTGATCTAATTGATAAGGAATTGTTATGGCCACTAACAAGGAGTTGGGATATATAAAGGGTCATGTGGGATGGATATTTACAAGTTGAGGAAGTACCCTGTGATACAGGTGGTTGCGCACTTGCTCACCAAGTTGAATGATCGGAAAGGTGGCTACACATTGCTAAGAAGATTTCACAACAAGAAGTTTAGAACTTAGCGGGGTACATAACGAGATACAATCATTGAGGAAGCACAAATAGGTGAGAAGATAAGTTTTGGTGTTGTCCTTTATCACTTGTATTTGTAGAAATCGGGGTGCCCGATGGGCCAAACAATAAAATCTAGGAATACCCCGTGGAGAAGAAGTCCCTCACATAGAGGTTTGAAAAGTATTTGTGCTAAGGATCAATGATTGGTCTATTCAAGCAAAGGGAGAATTTATGGCATGACTGACTTCACGTGGCCTTGAGGAGGAATGGCGTATACCAAAGGAGCTACCCTCACTGGTGGGAAAGGCCATGTAATTTGTGGTATATCAACATTTTTGCATCGCACGGTTTGTAATGAAGGATGGGACATGGATTCCTTGGTGCAAACTACCATACACCTTCATAGCATGATTCTTCTAGGAAGTAGTACACAAGTTTACCAATATGCGTCGGTTAAGCTATAATGCAAACAAGGTAGACTGTGACTACCATACCTTAAGAAAAACTTATGTTTATCCAAGTCAATCTACCTACATTGAAAGGCTTATTTATGATGTTATAAGTATGAAGCTAGTAAGTTTGGCCATTGGGGATAGTGGGGCCACGCTTATCTATCTCCAACTTAAGCCTAGGATGGAAAAGGGAAAATACGTGGAGAATGAGTTCATGCTCCCATGCCCACCTAAAGGCAAGCATACAGTTGAAAATGTGGCAGCTCCAAATCCTACCTTGAACTTAGAGGAAGATGAGGAAGGAGAACTCAATGAGGATAGTGGAGGATTAGACCACAGAGGCCAAAGACATCCCATTGACAAAGCAAAAAGTGAATGAGTAAATACTCCTCATAATAGTAAGGAGAAGAGGAAGACTTGGATGTAGACACGGTCCATGAGGAATTCCAGTTCAAGAGGGTATTTAGAAGAACTAGAACCCTAAGGTGCATAGGACATTCCAACCTTTACGAAGGTCACCTCGACTCTCCCCTCAAAAATAAATGTCTAAGAAAAAGAAGAGAAGAAATTTGAAGCTTCAAGATAACAAGGAGGAGTCAAGGGAGAGTGCGCCAAGAACCCCGGTTAAACCTAAAGATACATAAGAGCCCCGAGATGAGGAGATGAGAGATGATGAGGAAGGGGTGAAAGAAGTAGAGGAAGCTATGGGCAAGCCACCCAACATGCCCATTACTACTCAGGAAGGAGAAGGGCCAACTCTAGACCCTAGCGCCTAGGTTCCTAAGGGGCCAAGGACAAAAAGAGAGAGGACAAGTGAAGAATATGTTTTCCCTAATATGGGATATGTTGAAGACATGAGAAGTTCCCATTTTCAGAGCATTGTGGGCTTGAAAAAGTTATATGTGTGAGAACTAATGGATCCAGATATGGCTACCACATGCACAAGGAAGCAATTATCCTGGTCCATGCAGACTCATATGGACAAACTTGATGTTGATGTATGTGAAGAGTCTTGTGTCTTGCGTGGAGTGAAGAAGGCACCACAAACCAAGCACATGACAATAAAACCCACTATAATGTCTAATGAGTAGGTCAAAGAATGCCTTAGTCAAGGTATCTACTGAGGTGACACAAAGGAACATTGATAAGGCCACCACCATTTGAGTGCTACTTAAAGATAACAAGGATAAGACTACAAAGATAATGCGCTTAAAAGAAGAGAAGGAATGAGAAGAGGAAAATAATGAGGCCTTCATTAACATGGTTGAGGAGCTTGGTGATCACATTCTTAAAGCAAGGCCTCATCTAGAATCTCAGGTTCCTAAAAAATTTCCTTCTATTATGCATTATTTGCACACTTTGGTCAATTTAGTATTAGATGACAGGCCAATTCGAATGCCTGCACAAAACGATTCGAATAAGAAGCAAGCAAGATCAAAGGTGCCTATTATTAGAAAAGTTTCAACTTACGAGGCTTTGCTCCAAACCTTGAAAGATGAGCTAAAGAAAGTCGACCAAGCTCTCAATTTATGTGTGGCGCCGAAGCCATAATAAGGATCAAAACTATAGTAGAGGACAATGAAGTTCTGAAGGAAATGAAAGATGAAACACTTGGGTGCATAGAAAGGTTAGCACTGTAAAACAAAAGCGTGAGGCCCTTATAGTAGCCCAAGATCCGCACAAGGATAGAATTGATGAGATTGGGAAACTCATAGCGCAAAAGATGGATCTCATGGGGAAATGTTGTCAGGTATGGCCAATGTTGTCTGGTGCTACAAAATGAGAAAGAGAATATCACTCAGGACAAATTGGATGTCATAGCCACCAATATTCCGGAGAAAAAAAGGAATGCGCTAAGTGACTGGAAGAACTTGGAGGCTGAAATCAAAATTGAATATCCAGAATTAATCCTTCTAGTCAAAGAAGAGGGTGCTTTGCAGAGTAAACTTCATTCTTTTGTATAGTGTTTCATTCATTCTTTCATTACTTATTCTTTATTGTTGGAGACATCAAAGAATTCCCATTTCCATGATGGAAATGTACTTTAGTGTGGGGTAATGTTGAGCAGAAAAATGTTGCTCTAAGGAGAAGACACACAAAGGATGCGCGCACGAGAACAAGGCACATTTGAAGGCACAGGAAGATAGGAAAGGAAATGCACGCTAGAACACTTTGGATTAGGACTTATCCATTTTTGTGGATAAGGACTATTTTTGAGATAACGTGTGGAGCACACATAAAGATGAATATGTGCACTCCATGCAATGGTATTTTAGGAACAAGCGGAAGATAAGCGACATGCATAGGTTAAGTGAATAATAGGATTTCTACCTGGAGTTAACTATAGAACATCTAGTGTTAGAGCACTTACATGTTGTGCATACTATTGTAAAGGTGCATGGCTATTATTAGTATGTGACCTATTTTGAGAAGTGTATAGGTGGTGAAGGGAAAGTCCCCACCCCTATAAATATGTATTAATTTACATAGTTTAGTGTGGTGAATTATTGTGGAGTTGTGTTATTGGTTTTGATGTGCACATGACTCATGAAGATTTTGATATAGTGTAAGAAGCTTATGTGTTTTATAGTATTTAATGGAATGCAATATATTGGTTGGATAATGGCATTAGACATAATTGAATCGCTCTTGTATGGTTAATCTTATCATAGTTATTGTTTAGTTTATCTTTCATATAATCTAAGGTCTAGATCTAGTTTATGCATTGTGGGTTGTTTACTACTAGTTGTGAATCTGAATATGTTTAAACATCATCATGATAACATCATGTACAAGAAACTCTAAAGAGGGACCTGGTGCCTTTACGTGCTTTGGGTGAGTGCTCAACTTAAGTGCTAAGTGATGTGCTAGTGCACCTAGGTTATTCACAGTAAATTCTAGGCTGCATCATCCTTTGACCATCCTATTTCTCATATTATATTCTTTTTCTTAGGCCACTACTACATTCATTAGGAGTTTCTATCCTCCTCATAAGGAATACCACCATCATATTTTTTATCATTAATGCCCTCAAATATTCAAATTCATGGTTAGGTAACTCAAAGGCATGAACCATATCAACATCAAGACTACTAGTAGAAGGGATAGAGGATACCCGATGTATGCAATCCTAAAAACATTCCACAATCCTAACACTCAACAATTTAGTAGAGGTAGCTCCTTATTGTGGACCATCAGAGCATTCCATCATGCATACATCACCAAAGGTGACATCATCATCAACCTCTTCACTTTCCACATTGAGATCACATGGGGAGTGTGGTAAAAACACTTATCACACCACTCAATAACATGATCCTCCTCTACCATAGATACTCTAGTAGTCAATGGATCAGGAACCAACTTGTTTTCCCTTGGTGGTTGTTGTTTGTTTCCTAACCCCATGGGTCCTTTCCCTCTATCATCTATTCTGTGGTCACCCCTAGGATGATTTCCAAATCTATTTTACCCTTGAGGTTGGTGTTGGGCTTGAGAACTTTGACCTAGCCCTTTCTCTACTCTAGTAAGTTTATATGAAATTTCCTTTACTACTCCTACTAGAGTTTTGACCACCTCTTCTAGATCTATTGCTTTACTTGTCGAGGCTTTTCTGGGTTGATCAACTTGACTCCCTCCCTTTTAGGAGGCTTCCCATCTGCCTTAATATTATTTTCTATTTACAAAACCATAGAAAAAGCTTTCCTCAAGGACTTGGATTTTTATCCCTTAAGTAATAGGCTTCCTTTTTGTCAAAAGCATCTGAATATTTAATTAGGCATGAATCATCACTTGGCCTCAAATTTACATGCAACATGGTCAATTTTTTGCTAAATATGGTATTAAAATCATGGATAGGTTCATTAGGATTATTTTTATGTTCTCAAATTATGTGAGGAGGAACCTTGGATCAGTTTTATCACCATATTGTGATTTAAATGCATTTTCATCTTTATCCATGAATCAATAGAGTTATCTGGTAGTGACTTGTACCAATCTCGGGCATATTCTTCTAGAGTATGTATAAACAAATTTACATATACATCTTCATACTCAATCTCAAAATCTTCCATGGTATTAGAAAATATCTTGAGGTGTTGGTCACCACTAATGGAATTATTACCCTAGAATTTAGGAAATCTATTTCTTACCTCATGTGGGACTACATTAGGATAACCCGTCATACCCCAGAAATCTATAAGCATGTACAGATTAACAACAAAGGGGGGTCTAGGTAGAGGTTGAGCCATATTGTTATGAGGAGGTGTTCCAATATGAGGATTAAAATGATGGGGAACTGGAGGTCTCTAAGGTAATGTGTGTGATCTTCAAAGTAATGATCCTTTAATGATTTTTTCTAACAAAATACTCTATTATTTCTAATCAATAAAGGAGAGAGTTGAAGAATACCCTGATTACTTGCAAATGAAGGACCCTCCTGAGCTAGAGAATACAGATTGGAATAGAGACTACTTGATCAAAAACTATCTAAACTATTGGAATAATCTTCCACTGTAGGTTGATCAATTGCAAAGAATAGGTATAACTTTTTCTATGGATATTTGGTTACCCAAGACTTTCCAAACTTGTTTTCTTCCTAGATTAGTCTTCCCAGCTCTAGGGAATAATACTCTGGTAGGATCTGATTTGAAGAAGAATCTCCTTCCTTCTAGATTTGTGAAATTGACAAGTAAATCAACCAAGATTTAGATACTTTGCACTGGTTCTCACTAGAATTCTCACAGAAGATGGAGCCACCACTAAGGTTTTGCACCTTAGATGTGTTGATTACTTAAAACCACTTACTAGATGATATCCTTACCCACAAATGAACAAAGCTTTACAAATTTTCACAATCTTTGTCAGGATTCTCCTAGTGAAATCAAATTTAATGGAAATCTTGCTTGTACTAGGCAAATATAGAGCAAACAAGTTCAAATCAAGCTCTATTTTAGCAAATCTCAATAAAGGATGGAATTCCAAACGTGTATTTAAATCAAACACATAGTAAATATCACCAGAGACACGTATTTTACCATATTTCAGGAAATATTCCTTAGCTACGGTGCCAAGAGAGTTTTGATACCCAATTCTACACCACCTTGAGATCCAAGCAGCATTAACAAACTGATTTAGATGCTTAGAGAAAGAAAAATTGTGTATTTAGTCATTTGTAGCAGGAACATGTTTGATAGACTCTTTGAGACTTGACTTGGGAGAGATTGGATTGCACTCACAAAGGGGATGACCTTCCCTCCTACTTTAGGTTCTACCTTTAACCAGGGTGAGAGGACCCATTTTGTAACCTATAATTGTGAGAAAGGTGGATGAAATTACAGTCTCTAAGCTTTCTCTTGGAAATATGAAGATAGTCCTAAATAGACACGATTAATGAAAGCATAATTTAACTCTCACGAAGTTTTCACACTAAATAATGTAGATGTATTTCAAAATAGGACTCAGGTTACTCTAGATAGTGTAAATTTTAGCTTACTTCGCATATTTATGGAAAGGGAGGGCGAGAATGGAAAAGTCCTTGACAATTGTTTATATGCGGGGAAGACATGGGTAATTCAAAAGGATTTAATAGTTGTAAGTTGTATTTTTTGTATGAATGGGAGATTAAAGTAGGATAAATTTGATTATACAAGTTTCTTAAGAAAACGTTACAAATGTTTAAAAATTGCCCCAAGGTAAGAGGAATACATCACACAACTAGAAGAAACCCTTTAACCAGAAGGTATGCACTCATGGAAGCCCAAGAGTACAATATTTCACATAACCTTTGAGAATTTAAACAAAAAAATCTCGTGCTAAACTCTCAATAAACACTAACAGTTCATGTTCAACTACACTCAAGATACACTCAAAAAGCTTACTAAGATCTTCTCAACCAAATAGAGGCAATATGAATTTAAAATTGTTTATCACACCATAGAAAGAAATATCTATCTACAGTGCAATTGTAGTTGCAAAATGCCACTAATTAAGACAAGATCTAGAGAATTCAAAGAAACTATCAACATAAGATTGCAACAGGGAAGGAAAGTAGTTGATTTAAAGTATTTTACCTTAGGAACAAAGACAACATTGCTTAGGAGAAAACACATAGTTAATTTCAAGAAATTCAAATTTCTCAACAAGGGGCCATAAATCCTATGGCCTCAATGCTTTCTAATGATTGTACACTTGCAATCATCTTGGCATGAGAAGGTTTGGAAAAAATAAAATAGCTCACAGGTCTCTCAGTTTGATTCGGTTCTTCAAGAAAAGTACAATCATTTTTGCTTTGTTTTCTCTAAGAATTTAGAAAATATTACCCCCTTGATATGAGAACATGTCTCTCATATCTATATAGTATTTAGTTATTTCTTTGCTTGATTTCCATCACTTATGCTACAAATTTACATCCCTTCTTTTGAGTGTGAAAAATTTGGTGGATTTCTTTAATGTCTGCAATATGGAGGGAGTGATATTAGCATTCGATCCTAAAGGAAATATCCTCTAAGGATTTAAACTAATTTATTAATTTATCCAAATGAAGCATTTGTGAGGATACTATTTAGAATTGTAGAGCTAGAAGACTACAATGGGCCATTGACATCTCAAGTTGTTCGAGTGGCTCGATTCGAATGCTCATCAGAATCGGTCTCATCCTTTATGCCTTCTAAATGATGTACTTTCATATTTTTAGGTGGGAACATTAGAAGGCTCCTGAGGTGTTGAAGCAATTCTAGCTCAAGAGAAAACCATCTATGAAAGGTGTAGTTGATAACATCTACCCTTTCATTTGCAATGAGCAGTTCACTATGAAGGATATTCCTTCATAATCTTATGTGCTTGGTGAAGGGGTTTCTATAGACATTGTGCCTACTCTTTTTCGTAGAGTGACTGAGATGGAACAATGTGTTTCTATGTTGGAGAAGAAACCAACAGAATCTATGCCTTCACAATCTCTAGGGGCATCCTCACTCTTTATGAAGAAATGCAGGGGTGAGTCCAGCTCCAAACCTCCTACTCAATCTACTCCAAAACTACTGTGATTGCACTCCCAACTACAGTGAACATTCCCATTCCTCCCTTTACCTTCAAAGCATCATGGAAAAGTCACTTTCCAAGGGTGGTTTGGATCTCCAGGGGTGGGTTTCTTCCTACGAGAAGAAAGTGGAGCTAATCAGCCTATTGGATGGTCCTAGGACAAATGTTGATGATCTCATGGCTTTGGGCATGTCTCATGGTTTAGTAGGGGACATTTTATTTTTGTAGATGGCAGTTGGAATAGAGGAGTTTGTACTTAGGAAAATAGGTTTTTAAAGAAAGTTCCTTCTTTCAGGGAGGATTTCTTGATAGTATAAGACTAAGTATCTCTTCCTTTGTCCCTTTTTGGTATAATGTCAAGAATTTATGTAGACTTTTTCCATGGGCTGGGGCCCCTAGAACCCCATTTTTCTTTCATTTTCAAATGTAAAAGATTCAAGATGTTACAATGAATTTCATGTTAATAATAGATATAGAATTCTATTAAAACAAAATGAAATCCTACTGCATTGTTCCACATTTCATACATATTTGAAAATCACAATTTAAAAACATTATTCAACTGTCACTATGAAAGTATAACCTAAAAGAAAGAAAGTTTTTTTATTGTTAGAAAAGAGAAGCATAAGATTGATCATGGTATACTTGGGGTCAACTTCAAGTTCCTTGACATTATTTTGTTATGTTTCTGATAATATTTCATTATATGCATCAAACCTCTGAAATATTGGGATAAGGTAATCTTCATCAATTTTGAACTAGAACATGAATATCAATGTTTTCTCTCTGAGTACTCCTTTAAATTTTGGCCTTACAACATTACCTTTTCACATTTTCTTTGACAACTTGGTCATGTGTTGCTCCAAACCAACAAACTTCTAGATAGTATCATAACTAAACATTGGATTCACTGCATCAATTTTTCCATTAACATTTTGATCAAAGGATTGTACCAGATTCTCAATGCCTTAATCTCCATAGGTGAATTTGTTCTCTGTCATAAGTTTTCCTAACCACTCATCAAGTCTATCTATGTGCTCTACTATCTTTTCCTTTCAGAAAGAATAATTTCATCAATCTGCTTGAGATTTTTCACCCTTAACTTGATAGCTCCTTCATAAGTATGTTGTATTCCCCTTTCTTCAGGGGGAAAAATCTGTTCATCTTCCACTAATTGATCATCTAATTGAACTAATACTTCCATTTTAGGAAGAATTCCTTCCCATAAGTACAACTCATCTCCACATTTGTTAAGTTGATCACTGGCATAATTAGACAATTCAGTCAGTTGTTTATAACATTCTACTACCTCTTCAATAATCTTATTTCCTCTTTCAATCAACTCCTCTTTCCATTTATCCATAGTAATCTTGGTTATTTCTCTAGCCCTCATCGGCCTTTTCTAAAATCGAGGTGTTATATTGGTAACTTCTTGCCCTTCATCTACAAGTTGTACCCATTTTTGTATGTATGAGGATAATGTTCTAACTTGTTCCTTTAATATCCTTTTAGACACCCTATCATCATCAACTTTGTGCAACAAACCCTCAACAACTAGTGTGATATCTTGTTTTAATGTTTCTCTGGTAGGTTTCCCCAAATGAATGTGTTGAACATCATAATCACTCATTGTAATTTCATGCTTTGATTTACCTTGGTGAGGGGTTGCAATTTCTAGAGTTTTGAACCCTTGTCGGTCTACATGGGTCTTAGTAAGGATTTTTGACTTTTTTAAGGGTTTTGGGGCTTTGGAAAATCTATACATGTGATATCTATAACCTCTTCAGGAGCAACTTCTTTTCCACATATGAAAGCAATTATCCCTATATCCATGTATTAGTTAGCTAAGTAAAGAGAATTGAAACTAACACCTAATAGTTCCAAAACAAAGCTAAACTATACCTAGATCATCATGCTAAGAGCTTAAAGAGAGTAAATATCAACACTATGCATTAGAACTTTGAAGGAAACTCAAACTAACATGTTAAACATTTATCCTCTACTCTTTGAAATCTAAACAAGAGATGGACCTATGTAGATCCTTAGCTATCAAAATGTGATAGTTTTTTTGATCCCAAGGGTTTGAGAATGGATCTCAATCAAGACTTGGCTACAAGACCTTCTTGATCTTCTCCATATGACTCAAAATGTTGGATGGATGAATGCAAGATGAAGATACCTAGCTCAACACTAATGGAAGATGCTCAAAGATGAAAATGCCTATAGTTTATAAGCATGCAAAGGTGTGTGTAGAAAGGTAGGAGGAGGGTTCCTTTTATAACCCAATGGTTTGAAGAATCTTTACATCCTATTACATGTGGGATAATAACAAAGCTAGGTTAGTTAGGATAAGCACACTTTAAGTTTTCTTTAGAAGAGATTAATATTTCATTAGTGATCCATGGGAATTGAGGGGGTGCATTAATTAATCAAAAGTGATCAACTAATAGGTAGGTGTAGCTTATAGAAGCATTTAAGAAGAAAGTTAGTATGATCTATGCTATGAGGGGATTTTAATCAAATAAATGATGATTTGTTGATTAAATAGAAGAGAGCATTAATTAATTAAGAATAATTAATTAATCTAGATAGAAAGGGGTATTAATTAACGGAAGGTCGTTAATTAGTGTTTTGAGAGATCAAGGGCTAATTAATTGTCTGTAATGTAATTAATTAGTGGTGATGGAGGATAAATGGTGCATTATTGACGATATGTTGTCAATTTGCAGGAAAGAGTATAATTAGCACAATTTAATTATTTAAATTGCTTGATCCAAATTACAGGTGTCTACATTTGCCCCTCTTTGGGTGGCGTAAGTGATGCCACTTCAAAGATAGTAGACAAGTATAAACACGTGAATTTTGAAGAGATAGAAGAAAAATTAGTGGAGTGAAAGATTCCCCCTCAGTGTCGATGGGGTGATGAAAGAGGTTGATCGACGATCGAAAAGATGAAGGAAATGGAAAGAGGAATGGGGAGGGGTAGGATGCCCCAATTGAATGAGAAGAATAATGCTGATAGGAGAATGATATAGAAGAAAAATGAAGATGGAAAAAAGAGCAAGCTTTTTTCCAAGTTTTGAAACAACTTTAGTGTCATCATATTGCCAACTAGCTACGTCATCGGTCCTTATTAAAAATATACGCGTACGACAAAAGTGTAGAACAACATGAAAATCCATATTACGAATAATTATCCCTAGCTGAAAAACACCAATTCAATGCAACATACAAAATGTAATGCAATATGATAAAGTGAAAGATGCCTAACTCCCTACAACATACATAATGCAATGCAATACTAGAAAGTAAACAAGCTAACTTAACAAAGAAACATAATGCAATGTTTTTGTTAACAAGCTTTGATTCCACTGTGTGAATTAATGATAAGGGTTAAAATATGGTGCCCCAAACAAGGATACATGCAAGGGGAATAATGGAATACACTTGGGTCCTATGAAAATAAATTGTGCTTTATGAAATAGTACCAAGCAACTCATTGTGCCCCAAAGTACAGACATAGTAAGCAAACCAGATTTTTTAATGGAGGTAGATCAAGATGATCCGCGAGTCGCACACAAGAATCGAGAGAGAACCAAATAGCAACGTTTTATAGGATGATTTTTATTGTTTTTATTTTTTTAGAAACATATTTGAAAGTTTTCTGAAACTATGTACAAGAAGACAAAGAAGCGTGGATGCCCCCAATGATAGATGGGATGTACAAGGGCAGAATACCACGTGTATGCACAAGAAAGTGAAGATGTGAAAATGCCCCAACGATTAGGTGGGAGTATTCAAAAGCAAACTCTTCGTGCGCTTAAAGGAGATTAAGGCCAATATAAAATAGGTTCAATCAAGAGGAGAAAGGATGCCCCCAATGTAAGATGACCAATAAACACATGAGAGAAAGGAACTAGAAAATTGTCTTATTAAAAGGGGACAAAAGTGTCTATAAACATGACAAAGAGGGCATCCTATACACATAGATGTTCTAAATGATTATGAAGAGTAGAGGATGTTATGAAAATATTTAAAAGGCGGTTGATGAAAAATTGATTAGCCCAAGGCAAAATCATGAAACAAGACATGCGCTAAAGCAAAAATTTAACAAGGTCAAAAAGCAACACTTGGTAACATACTAATCATGTTTACTCATCGAGATCCCATGTGTGCACGTGGAAATGAATTACCTCTTGAATCAAAGAGTTGATAGAAAATAAGTGAAGACACTAGCTAATGCATAGGAATGATTTAGTTTGAAAGGTAATTTGTGAATGGATTGTGGAAGGAGAGTCGTACATTGCTCCACTGTCAACAGTGTCCATAACCCTAATGGAGATGTATTTGAATATAATCACAACATTTCTCTATTACCAGCCAAATGTCCATAGCCCCAATAGAGATTATTGGAAATACCCCAAGAGAGAGTTATATATCAATTTTCTTTTGCTTTGTAGTTTTTGCTTCATTGATTGATTGATTTTGATTCATTTTGATTCTTGTTTTGTTTAAAAACTTATTTCAGCTCTCTTGTTTTTAACAAGGGTTAAGAATCACTGATGGCTTGATGGAAGGATGTGGAAGTGATTGTGATGACGACATTGGCTAGTGTCAACAAATATGTCCAAAATTTCTTCACAACAAGTTTATTAGATGAGAATTGTGATAGGATCTCTAAGAGGTCAATCGTTCTTTAATTTACCAAGGTGATGAAAGACCAAGGTCAAACGGATACCATAGAGATAAATGTCACAAAATGTGTGTGAATAGGATAACCACAATAACATCAAGGGATGAAAATGGTGGATGACTTGCAGAGGAATATGAAAGAAAGGGAAGAAATAACATCCATGTGTATGCAATACCTGATTACAATGTTTGATCTTTGTACCTTTGATTTTGTTTTTGTAATGTTTTGATGTTTTCTCATTTTTGTATTTTTAATTGTTTTATAATTTTTTTGATTTTTGATTGTTGCAGAAGAAACATGTCACTCTGTGTGATAGGATCCAACAACGATGTTTGCGATTTCCTTGATAAGAGAGACTAAGCACATTTGTTTATCAAGTGTAATATTATCCCCAATCTCAATGATTGTGGTGAGCTCACATTTAACAAATTATTGTGATTTGTTTTGAAACATGGATTTTGTATGTGGGATCTTGAGTTCCCTATCCATAGGTTTCTGCACTTTATGTCATACTTGATGGGTGCATTGGTGTGCATTCTAGAATCACATTTGATTTTGGATTTTATGATCATTTGAGTTGTTGGGAGCTTTGGAGCTCTTCGGCGTTTTGATCTTAGCTTGATAAAGAACCTATCTAGGTTTCTTATAAGCTAATGCGTGACTTGTCTAATCCTAAGAAGTGGGAGAAGAACATGGACATTTAGAATTGATGGGAGGAATGATGGTGAGCTTGCCACAATCATTGATAGAAGAAAAGTGTGACGATGAAAAGGATATGGTCTGAGAATTGAAGAAGAGGGACTACTAGGAGGTGAGCCATGGATAGAAGATGAAGGGCTACTAGGATATGGCCCAAGAATAGAAGAAGAAGGGATACTAGGATGTGACCCATAGATGGAAGATGATGGGCTACTAGGATGTGGCCCAAGAATAGAAGAAGAAGGATTACCTGGGGGTAACCCATAAATAGAACACAAGGGGCTAGTTAGACGTTCCACAAGAATAGAAGATAATGGATGACTCAAAAATGTCCCACAAATAGCAGAGGGAGGGATACTAGAAGGTGACCCACACCTAGACAAAGATGAAGGGCTACTTTTCGTTGACCCCATAAGAGATTGTGATTGAGGAATTGTGATAGACAAAGAGTGATTAGGTGATGAGAAGATAGGCCATGGATCAATGCAAGACCTAGGAGTTTCATCACGTAATGAAGAATGTGAAGATGGAAGAATAAGAGGAGGATCAAGTTGCATGATCTAAGGCTCTTCCTTCATTTCTTGATAAAAGGAATCAACCTTTTCCTCACAATACGTGGATGCATCAAAGTCTAAAGAGAATCCTTGCTCGTAACTTGTTAGAGGGATATCTTCATGTGCCCCTATAAAGTCCATGATCACTCATTTGTTATGAAAGAAATCAATTAGTATGGGTTTCCGATCGACCACTGAGGGTTTGATTGGATGAAAAAGGGCCAACTGGTGTGAAATATTGAGAAGATGTTTGATAGAAGAAGTTGACATGGGGGACGAAGTATACATGGATCTAGATGTCTCGGGAGTAGAAGAAGGTGGTTTGGACCTACCTATATGATGGTATATTCATCGTAAACTAGTAGGATTAAGTCCAAAGTCCGTAGATTGTGATTCGCAGATTTGATTCGTATGTTTGACTAGAAGGAATTTGAGTCACAAAAATCTTCAAAGAATGAAGAATTTGTGGGGGTGATGATGAAGAAGGTTCTACAAAGAAGGGGAGGACCATGATTCAATAATCACATTGGATGAATAATAACAAGGGTCCTATGAAGAAAGAGAGGACCGGAATTTAAGAATTGTATTAGATGTTTGATTGGAGAGATTTGAGTCACACGAATCTTTAAAGAAGGAATACGTCATTGAGGCAACTGATAAAAGGCGTCCTGTGAAGAAAGGAGGACCATGACATAGGAGTCACATTAGATTGATGATAAAGAGGGTCCTGTGAAGATAGGGAGGACCATGACTCAAAATTCAAATTAGAAGTTTGATAGTGGAGGCCCTACGAAGAAAGGGAGGACCGTGACATAGGAGTCAAATTAGATGAATGATGGGGAGAATTTATGGTGACACAAATCTTTAGAGGAGGAGAACGTCATTTAGGTGATTGATTATTCCTTAGAAGAAGGTCGATTGGATGAAGTTTTGGAGATGGATGAGAATCAAATAGTAGTTTGGATCATAATAATCAGGAGAATCGAAGATGAATAGTTAGGATTAGAAGCCTCTGAATCAGAAGAAATGTTTGGATTAGAAACAAAAGAATCATACCACCAACTATGAGATGAATATGGGGAAAGGCATAGCCGAATGGGTTCTCTAGTGCGAAGAACCAAACAAGGTTTAGTCATGATGGTTGTCTTTTGATGTGAACACCAAAACTTTGATTCCTTATTGTTGTATGTATAAGGGACCTTGTGATAATCAATCATTGTTAGTGTGTGTTGGGTTCAAAGGCCTAGACCTAGATTGTATGATCAAACTTCTTCAAAGTGAAGAAGGTTTCATGTTGATTTGGGAAGAATAATGACAACTAACTAGACATTTCATAAAGATGGGGATGTTTGTGTAGTTTTCCAAAAGGGATCTAAGGAAAACATACATCGTGATAACGTAATTTCAACAATATAACAAGGTTTGGATAACAAGTTGTGAGTGCAAAGAATCAAAGGCTCAAAAGGATTGTCCTTAGAAATATAAGTCTATAAGGTGAACAATCACAAGGAACAATCATGCAAGCTCAAAACACAATGCCAATCAAACTTAAGTGATAAAAATGACCAAAGAATAATGAATGATAAAGAATCAATGGATCAAAGTGATTGTCCTAAATGGATAAGTCAAAATGATGAATAATCGTAAGACACAATCATGAAAGGTTCGTTTTAAACCAATCAATCATTGAATTACTTCCTAAGTGATTCCAAATGGTAGTTTTACGTTTAAAAATGATCAACGAAATGTCACCACTTATGTCGAGTTCAAAAATGAACAAGGCATAAGTAATAAAAAAGTTTGATATGATTTCCAATAAAAGTATACTTAAAGTGAGTTTAAATCCAAGCAAGACCTAAATTCCAAAAAGTGGGGGTTACGAATATGAACAACGCAATAATACCACTAAGATATGTTAACCAAACTTTACGGAAAAGTAAGGTGTTAGTATTGAAATAATATTAGTATGACGTGCACAAAGTAACAACAACACCTTTCAAAATTGAGGTAAATTTTAAAAGCAAACCAAGGCTAGAGTATACCAAGGAGTTACTAAGATGCTTGTAGCGTAACATTACAATTGAAACACTTAGGTCAAGTTTGCGAGAAACAAGACGTAAGTATTTAAATTGGTGTGATACGATACAATCAATGTAACACTTCAAAGGAGAATCAAGTGAAGAAATAAGCCTAACTACAATGACGATCTTGACTTGGGTATCAAGATCAAATGGCTATCAATGATGTAAAAATGCACCCACACACTTTAGACATTTAACAACTCAGCCACAAACATGGATGAGTGTAAATGGACATAAAAGTGGTGAACACAATCGAATTGATAACACACGTATAGTTGTTCTTATTTTGATCAACAAAGTGTCAAAAGAAAACAAAGGAAGTAGATCAAGTGGGGTTGAAAAGTGTTTGGCCTCACTTCGGCAGAGTTTTGCCTCGTCTTACGGCGAGTGAAAAACTAAGCAAAAGTAATTTCATGATGAATAACATGTATTTTTAACTTTGATGGACTCTCCCTTTGTTTGATAAACAAAGTTTTGAATCTGAGAAATTTCTCCCTTTGCAAAGGCTCTCACAATGATTGGTACAAATAAGTTGGCTCCAAGTCAAGATAGCTTCCTAGGTGGTTCGCTCAACTAGGTGTCACAAGTTATCTAATGTGAGTGTGATTTGTGAAGGAGTTACCCTTGGAGTATCTCGACTTTACTTTACCCCCTTCAAACACAGTGAAAATAAATGTGTTCATCATGTGTTCTCATTGGGGCGCGATACGGATAACTTTGACTCTAACTCACAAAGGTAAAACTAGTCAAGTATGCAAAGGAGTGCTTCCTATTTCGTCCACAAGGTTCCCTCTTACGTGGACTACTTTAGGGTTCCTAGGACCACCCCCATTGTTGTAGCTTAAGGCTTATGCCAAAGGGGTTATGTCCTAGTTAAAGCGGATGAGGCGTACCCTTATATGAACCTACAAATACAATGTGATGATTGTGGTGTATTTTTTTATCTTTTAGACTTAATGTGGTTTAGTCGTTCACCATTTGGCAACCTGTAATCACATGTGTATTAGTAGTTTTGTGTTTCAAACCTCCTTTCTTTGACAAGCAAATTAGGTCCTACACACGAAATATTAGTAATTTTCCACAAGATCAAAATATCATGAAAGAGGGTTTAAGTGTTGTTTTTGATTCCCAAGATCACCTAAAAGGTGTGAGGGAAGAGCATACACAACGTGAAAAACCCAACTATAATAAGAAATGGAAAACACTTTGCAAAATTTAGAGTGCAAGATAGTTCATTTTAACCAATTTTGGAAAACACTTGTAGATGAAGTTTGATATCATATAGAACTCAAGATCAACAAAAATGGCATCCATGTTGATTTTTGTAGCTAATTCAAAAAGTTGTGTATGGATTGATGTAGCTATGAGTGTTTCCCAACAAATACTTCCTTTATTCTCCAAGATAACCCATATGTATGGACACATCCATTCTTTGAATTCGTAAGCCTCGTCCATGCCAACCATTCTACTCAATAACATAATTATGTCTTCCACTTCCTCCATGAATTGTGACCTGACCAAATTCTTAGGAATTCTTGTGGTAGCCTTTCTATCTATCAACAACCATTTTGTATTCATGATTCTAGCATAGTCTTTATTTTTAGCCTCATAATCATTAAGGGTTGATTTGATACTTATGGTTACTTGGTCTCGCAATGTTTGGTAGCCCTAACATCAATCTAAATTCTTTTGGTGTTAAGGTCAACACTCCTTCACCACTTCCGTCCAAGACTTCCCTTTTCCGGATCATAATTTTTAGCACAGAGTCTTACCAGCTCAGGAAAATGCATAAGAGAAGAAAATAAATGGCTAGGGTGATGTGGCTAGCCTCAATGGCTGCCATGAATTCATTCTTGTTAGGATCACAGAGCCTTTGTAAAAATCATCCAAATCGGCATTTAGCAAATTTGTGTTTGTAATTTTGTCCAAATTACTGGTAATACTAGAGGCAACATGAAATCCCAACACCATGGGCTTCATTTTATATGCTTTAATTTCCCCTCTTAATTTCTTGCAAGTCGTAAATCAAGCAATAAGAACAGAACGTAATGCAAGACTTACCAATTTCTTGTGCAAACTTTGTGAAATTTTCCTTGCTTCCATAACTTCAAGTTATCGGCTCAATGTTACCACCTCATAATTGACTTTTATTTCTTTACTTCACACATTCTTGTGGCTAGGGCATCCAGATCTTCACATGCAATGGTAATAATTTGAAAATTTTGAAAACTTCTAGAAAATCTATTTTAATTCATGCAAAGATGCATTAATGGCGATAGTCATAAATGTCCCATAGCTTGGTCATCTAATCTGCTTCTTTCATTTGAATGTGGACCATCCATGTGGCTTTATGGGGCTTTGCAAGATCAAGGAGTCTTTTTACATTTTTGCATTACTTTTCAAACGAGTGCAAGTTTGTAAATTTGACCCAAAACCCCACCTCTTGACTTTTGTTGAGAACACGACATGTGTCCCTAGCGGGCCTCGAGAGGTTTCTTTGCATTTTACACTCCATCGGCTTATTGATGCAAAAGTGTATTATCAACCCGATTCCCCACTCCAATCCCATTTTGACATGTATTCCTTTCAAGAGTAGGGTCAACTTTTCCTTTTGCATTATTTGACCCAAATATTTGTGGGAATATTCATCGGGCTTCAAAGCTTGTTTTGCAATCTACAATTACTATGTGAATTATGTAATTTTACAAATAAATCTTGTTATAGCACAACCAATGGAATTACGCCATGTGCTTTCAAACATTAAAGGAAAATATGCAATATGCACTGAAGATCACAAGATGATATACAGATGGGATTTTCTTGGTTTAATATGATAAATCGACGGTTTTTCACATGGATCACTCAAGGATGACATGGTTATCACATTCCTCGACTGAAAAAGAGGATTTACATTAGATTCATGACTCAAACACGGGATTTTCTTGTATTCAACAAGATTTCATTCTTCAAGCATATGTGTTTTTAATTTTGACAAACCAATCATGGAAAATTTTGAAGGCACACTCAAGATAGAAGGGCGAGATCAAAATGAGCACTAACAAAATCTTTCCCCGATTATCAGCCTAACATGACACATTGGACTCATGTTATGCAAAGACAAGGTCCTCCTTACACCAATGAAGAATACATTATGGCACTACATCACTTTCATGAGACATGATTGTTCCTTGGTTCCCGTTTTCAGAAATTTACTAACATGGTTGATCCTAGACCCATTGGGTTTCATCCCACCATGGATGATCTTCTCAATGAGCTTTGATAGCCCTTGTGCTACCCCTTTCTTGTACATAGCTATGCACTAGAAAATACAAAAACATTGATATAATCACAAAAAGAAAAAACATTCAAATATTTTCAAAAATGCAAAAATTAGGACATGTTTCTCTAGCATACATTGTTAGCACTTTACATTATACATGTTATTTATCCTTCTAGTTTGATAGATAACATTTTTCTTCTTTACACACATGCATTCACAAGGTATATTGAGCATGATGCAGGACATACAAATTGATACATGATTATGGGAGTTATCATGGTTCCTTACATACTTTTTTAGGGCATCCCTCCACACAATCCAAGTGTTATTATTTCATTATAGTACCTTTTTCACTTCCTTATCATGCTTAATTACATACATAGTGTATTTGTTATCTTTTAAGCTAACAAGACTAACATGTGTCTTGTGTAGTGTTTGAAAACTGTTATTTCACACACTTATATATATCACTTGCTATGTCATTTCATCACATTATGATACTCTAGTTTTTTATACATGTTTGCTAGTTGTGTGTATAGTTACTTGTTTGTTACTTTGATTGTGGCCTAAGGGCCTTGTTTGTCTTATGACATTGTGGGTGTCCCATGTTTATGGCATCATGTCTTCTTATATGACATTGCTTGATTATAGGCTCAAGGGCCTTGATTGTCTTGTGACATTGTGGGTGTCCCATGTTTATAGGTGTTAATCCTTTTATGTGACATTGTTTGCACTACTATCTTTGCACTTGTTTTACTTACATATGCACTACTATTTTTGTTGCTACTAGTTATCTTATTGAAATTATTTCTACTAGTTATCTTGTTAACATTGTTGTTACTTATTGTTGCTCTTGTTTTGTGTCATGGTATCCACCATGTGCATCCTCTTTGCAGGAACATGTTCTTCTTGGTGGCCACCACATCAGCCCTTCATGTATTTTCTATGCAAATTATCAAACTTATTAGACATGGTTACACATCTATTCTTTTGAGATGTGTGTTTAAACTCTTTGTCACGTGTGCCTCAAAAGAGGGGGCATTCATCCATGTATATTCTACACCTACATAAAACACATATAGAATTATGGGATCATATACACATGCATGTACAAGACAAAAAAATTACTCATAAATAAATTTACATGCAAAAATTCAAAAAGAAAGCATAACGTCATAAACATACATTACGGTTAGGATCGTATGGATGTTCTTGACCCATTTCTATGGTTTTTCCTTGGGAAATTACAAAAAAATTCTCAGTAGTTTCAAACATTCACCTACATGAACATGTTTTTGCACAATTTTAGACTCATATGACTTAATTCAGATCAGTTTCAAGGGACATGATTTTTTTCATTCCTTCACCTCCAAGACACTCAATTTCATTTTCAGCTTTAGGGATATTGGAGGCATAGGTATCCTTTCTCCAATTACATTTCAACACATTTAAGCTTTTTTTTGTTTCTACTCAGTTGTGTGGTACATGGGGAGAGTATGAGGGAAATTCATTATCTTTTATATTGTGTGTCCTAATTTGTAAAATTGGGCCTAGATCCATCTATAGTGGTATGGTCCGTGGGGTTATGGAAGGTATTGAAGTGGCTAAGTTCTTCATAGGTAGTCCTTCCTCTCCTCTTACACTTAAAGGGGAAGATATCGAGTTATTAAATGACTTTGATACACAATCTTCTTCCTTCATGGGGTGCTTTGACTCCTCATTCTTCTTCTCTCTCTTTGACATTCATGTGTTGGGTTCCATACAATCGATACTATGACATCTCCTCAACACAATTAGGGATTGATCACCCCCAATTCTTTAGAAAATTTTAGCAATCCAAATCTCCAAGTACAAGAAAAGAATGGGAAAATCTTCCCTCCAAAAACAAATAGGTATATTCCTTCCACATTTTACATCTCTTTATTTCACTATTTACAGTTTCAAATTTCATTTACATTACATATTTTCATTTGAGTTAAAGTTAAATTATTTATCATGCACATTGAATACACTTTGTGTTGCAAGTTTCATCATGGAGCATGCCAACACCAACACACCAAATCTTGTAAAATAAACATCGAGCGAAGATAAAGTGTGTCTACACACTCAGGTATCTTTTCCTTTAAGCATGTAATTTCATTTCATACATAAATGGGGGCAAATGTAGACACTAAAATTTGGTAATTTTACTCTTTGATAATATTGGTTTTGACATTGTTCTCTTGCTCAAACAAGTGCACTTTACCCATTCTCATTCAATACATCTCTAGGTCTCTTGTCTAGCTTGCTTGGTCATACACACTCATCTATCGACAATTTATGATAATTGAATGCATGAAATCCATTTAGAAACTCCACTTGTCGAATCTACACCTTAGACTTCATATTTCTCCTCTAGGGTCAAAAACATACAATAGGGTCAATTTGTGTCATACGATCCTGACCCTAGTGTACAATTTTTCCCTTGCTCACTTTGATCCCAAACTTTTAGTTGCATATTATTCTTTAGGTCATTTACTCCTCCTCAGTTGGCCTTTATAACTTAAATCACATTTGAAATCATATATAAGCAAGTGAAACTTACCTCATTTAGAACCTAACACTCTTATGGACTCATATTGCAAAAGCTAGCACAAAAGGCACCCAAAGCTCCCTAAACTTCACAAATACCTTTACACATTCATTAGGGTAACACTATCTACAAGTTTGAATCTTCCCACTATGTCTAAGGGACTACTTACTACATTTTCAAGCATCCAAAATCACTCACTCAAGTAGATTTGCAAGAGAGAAACTCAAGTCAAGATTTGTCAAAGAAAGAATGCTAAATTTGATTGCACTACAACTAGATATCACATGTTAGGTAGAGAATGACGTGTGATTTGAGGCCTCTTCAAAGTAGTGCCAACATCGATGATGTACAGGGGTGCTTACAACCTAACTAATGTTTGTTTTGCAGGACTCTCTATCCATGGTTAAGGTTTGAAAGGTTGAGTAGAAAATTCGAGGTTTCCGTAGTGTGACCGATAGTGACCAACAAAGAGTGATAAAGATATTCAAACAAAAGAAAACCCATGAAGTTGTAGATTATAGTTCGAGCGGGGTCAAGACCATACAAATAGGTCAATATCATATAAATGTTCCTACCCCTACTGTATGGTCCTGCCTAAGAGCATCTTCAAGTCATAGTTCTAGTTTCTAGGCATACCTGGGTTCCATATTTCCTTGTTCCATCATTCATATCACCCATAATTTCCCGAATCATCTATAATTAACTAAGTGCACTCAATCCCATGTATTTATGAACTTTTATTGTATCGTGTACATTTTTTGCAAGTATTAATGCATTATTCTAATATTGAATGGTTAATGTTGGAAGTTAATTAATCAAAATAACCCCTGTAGCTTCTATTTCATTCCTTTTTGGTTATGTGTAAATCTTAATCAAATCTAAAAAGGGTGAAAACATTATCGTGTTGTTTATGCATCAATGATTTCTTAAGCCATGTTTGAAACTTTTCAAGAGGAGTATATGATCTTGTTAAACACTTTCTAACGTGTGACTTCATTCCAAATGTCCCCATAACATTAATTACATTCTCAATGATGAAAAATATGAGCTCTTTGATGGCTATCAAGTTGTAAAATTCATTGAAGGTAGGATGTGACAATGTTGAATATCATTTCCAGAGATGAAGAAAATTTGTATTTATAGACATTTAAAATGTCGACATGGTTAGTTATGATTAACATGTCCTGCAAATATCCCAACATCATCCATATAATTATTTTTTATTTTTATTTTTGATTATTAAATGATTTTAATCGAGCTATGAACTGGGGGGTTTGATGAAACCCCGCCCAATACAAAAGATAAGACAATGAAGACCACACCAGAAAAAACCCAGGAACCACCGAAGACACGACAACCATGAAAGCTACCATGCCCCACACACAAGACCTCGACCAGCCCCTCGCACATTACCACCCCGAACAGGGATCGTGCTAGAGGGGCAGATGAAGAAAGAAAGGCTCATGAGGCACCAAACCACATGTTTAACGAAAAGATCCACAACACCGAAAGTGATGAAACCAAAGAGGCTAATGAAACCAACACAAACCACCCACCAACACGCACAAGCCCATGAAAGGCCAAAAAAATCAAACCTCCATATAGCCGCATAGCCAAGGAAGCCAATAGAGTTGAAACCACCTGAACCAAAATGTAGCCAAGGACCAAATCACCTACACACCAAAAACCAAAGTAGCAAAGCCACCCAATAATCCAAAACCAACGATTTCAAAACCCAACAATATGCGGCATCGAGACCGGAGACCCCAACACTTTCTCAATGACCAGCCATAAACCATCCACCACTAAAACCACACTCGCACAGACCAAGAGGAAACACCGAATCGAAACCACACACATACGAAACCACTTTGTGGATCACAATGACCCAAAACCAATAATTGCGAACACCAGGACTAGTAAAGGGAAAAGACAAACAACTGTAAAACCAATAATTGTTGTGATTTCTTCCTGAAACTAATGCTTGGGAAACCAAGACAGATGGTCTCTAAACAAGAAAACCAAGGAAAGAAGAACCCCATCGACTGAGAGGGAACCAGGACCCTACCAAAGCTCTTCTTCACCATCATAATGACCCCTTCCATCGGGATGAACCAAGAAACAAAACTTAGAAACAGACAAGAGAGCCTCCTCTGCAGCTGCACCATCAAGGAAAAATATCCCCAAGCCAGTAACGATCTACTCTTCCCATATCCATTCAATACCTGGGCACCCCCACCGATGGCAAACTCAATAAGGGCCGAGATTCGGTAAAAGAACCGAGGCCGAGGTGAAACCACTCCGAATCAATATCCGGCTCCACCCACCGAAAGAACCCTTCACGCAGAGCCTCAACCTCCAACCCCAAAAGGAGAAAAAAAATAAATGGGCCTGTATTACCTCTAATAGCCATAAAAAGGCCTTCACATCCTGGCTCTAGATGTACCCGGAAAAATTCCATATAATAATTAATCGCAAGATTAATTATTTATTTAATCCATTTTATCATATTTACCCTTTATCATTTTATCATTATCATTTATCCCAAATCCTTTTATTTTATTTATTATATATCCCATCTTATCATTAATCATTTTATTTCATTATAATATCATATTATCCTATTATAATCCTTCATTATCATTTTATAGGAATTTAATATTCCTACACCTCACCTACCACCTACCCTACACATCCCTACACCTAGCCTTTCCATTAAATCACATCCCTAATCATCATTTATTAACCTAATCTAATCCTAATCTAATCACATCCTCACACCTCTAAATCTAGAGGCTTCTATTTCTAGAAGCCTCTCTAAACTTCCCTCCATTTAAAAATTCAAATAAACCTCTCACCCTCCATTGAATCTTCTTTCAAATTCTAGAATCCTCTACAAATCTAGAATCCTCCATTCTAGAATCCTTCTCTCATCATCTCCACCATTGATCCAAATCCAACATGGCTTCATCTAGCCATTGAATCCTCCACCCATTAACTATAAATTGAGCTCTCCTCCTCCATGAGAGCTTGAAACAAGTCATAAATTCATATCAAATCTCTACCATTTTTATCACTCAATCAATCATCATCCATCTTAATCTAATCCAATCATTCATCCATTGATCTTCATCAAGCAATCAATCAAATCAAAAAGGGGAGGTGTTGCCCAAGTGTCTCCAAAAATTGAAGCATCCAACAAAAATCAAAGAGAAATCCAACACATCAAAGAGGAGTTTGCATCTTGTAGGTAAGTGCAGTATTATATTCTCTCTTCCTTTCCATCTTGCTCTATCGAGGTAGCAATTATAAGTGTTAGTTTAGGAATTAGTTTGGTTAATTTCTTTGTTTGCATTTGCATACTAACACCATTTTTTGTTACATTTTGGCGCCCACCATGGGGCTTACCCCCAAAATTTTGATTGTTTTTAGTAGCATTTATGTTATAAAAATTATGTCAAATTTGAAAAAATTTTTTGAGATTTGCACCTTAAAATTTCAAATTTTCAAAATGAGTCATTTTGTTTGAGTCATTTGAGCATTTGACTTTTGAACAATTTTTTACCATTTGTTTTGTAACTTCAACATTTTTTTGAACAAATCAAAAACTGCATTTTGACAAAATAACATTTTGATCATTTAAAACTTTTGCACACAAACAACACATTTGTACACATGACACAACATACACATTTGTACAAAAAATGCATTTGTACATAAAGTGGCACATTGTGCATGTTTTAAATTGGCACATATGTTCCTAAATTAGTGCCTTTGTTTTATTTTTTTTGCCTACCTTCTAAGAGCCATAACTTTTGATCCCAAACTCGAAACGACTCCATTTTTTTTTCCAAAAGGTATTGAAAAGATCTATGCATTCAAAGTGTTAATTTAGTATTTTGGAAGATAATTTATTCATGGTTTTCATTTTCCTAAATCTTGTTATTTTAACTACACATTTAGTTATATTTTCTTGTTCCAAACTACTAACACTTTGTGTGCAACTTCCTACGCTTACCAAAGATAAAAAAATCAATCTAAAACTACTAATCCTTTTTTTTTTAGCTCATTTAGTCCAAGACATTTGGGGTATAAAACAAACTACTAATCCTTTTTTTTGTAGGGCCTCCTCTTGAAGACCCCATCATAATAATTTTTTTTATCATTTTATTTTTATCATCCATTTTGCATTTATCATCATTTTTGTGTGTTTTCCTTTGTTGCTTGTTTATCCTCCAAGGAAAAACCGTGTATGCTCTCCTCTCGCATCCTAGGATGATCTTGAGGATCAAAAGCAGCTAGCCTTCCCATTTTTTTTTTTTTTTAGGGGTAACATGACGTGTGGAAGTGATATCCACACACTTACCATAGTCCTAGGGGTCTCATGACCATGGGCTTCATCTCCACACACGTAGACACACCCCATGTTCCGGGGGTATATAAATTCTTAGACAATTGTCATTATTGGCTAAGCACTTGCTTTGTTTTAAGAGCGGCGTGAAGTGAGGGGATTCCACATCCCAAAACTCGGCCTTAGACAACATCCTTGCAACATGGACTTGGGCCCCATGTACCACAAGGTATATCGGGACTCCCTAGTGAGCTCGTACATCCTAGACTAGGAAACCTCTTGGCCACATATTAAGCTATAGTGCAAGGAGGCCACACTCCCCAAGATCACTCACTAGCTGACCCCACATTGACACATAGGTGGAGAGCCAATTGTGGCACCATCGTTGGTGTGTGGTATTGAAAGTGGGCTATAGCTTGATTGCAATCCCACTTGACTAGTTAGGGTGTGTGTTGCATGTTTTTTTGTTTTGTGAACACCCTTAACCATCCCATCACATTAAAATTTTAATTAATCAAACATCATATAATATATATCATCCTTAATCACACATCCCAATCCTAATCCCATCACCATCCTTAATCCAAATCCTAATCCAAATCTAATCCCCCACACATCTTATCTAACCATGGCCTTTGATCCTCAATCCCCATCCTCTCCAAACCAACATCCAAACCCCTACCTCTTTTCTAAATCCATCAACCAAGCTATCCCATCATCCCCCACCCATCAAAGTCAACCATCTCACTTTGACCATGAAGTCCCACACACCATCCAACACCTTAATAAAAAATCTCAAACTTAACATCCTACCTTAACCAATCTCCTCCTCATCCAAATCAACCATCCCATGTTGATCCTAACATCCTAAAAACCATCCAACAACTTAATCAACAAATATCCAATTTAATCTTCAATCAATCAATCACCCCCTAAACCATCATCTCTCAACCAACCCCATCCACAATTTCCCTTCCTAAGATCCCTACTCCTCACCCCATTGACCTCCTCCTTGAGGAACCCAAATCATCTCAATCCACACCTCACCTAAACAACATAAACCACTATCCCCACAAAGCTAATTACATCGACTTTGACCACCTCACTAACTTTGACCTAGACCAAGAGGACCTCCTTTATGTCCTTACTAATCTAGCCACCAATCCCAAACCCACACAACCATCCCAAACCCCAACCTCCAAATCCCTATCAATCATCATGACCTACACCTTCCTCCCATCAAAAACTCATGCAAATAATCCCATCATCCAAAACCTCAACTCCTAAATCCAATCATCATAAAACCTATCATCGAGTCCCATTCACATATCCACAACAATCCCAACAACTTAATCCTAAATCATTATCATCCCCACATCTCATCTTAGTCCTCCATCCTCATCATCTTCATCATCCCAATCCAATCCTACATGGACTTTCTCCTAGATAGTCCCACATCCCCTAATCCATCATCAAATTCAATCCTCTAAGCCTATTTCATCCCCTCCATCACCTAAGCCCAATCCTATCAAAACTATCTCATCCACCATGACTCCTAAGTCACCCTCATCCCCTTCTACCCCCAATCCTAAACCATCTAATGTGGCTCCTATGCCACCCTCATCCTCTTCATCCACATCTAATCCTATCTTAACCCCTTCATCACCTAAACCTAACACTATCCTATCCTCTAATCCTATTTCATCTCCCATCCCCCAATCCTAAAACATCTAACGTGACTCCTAAGTCACCAAATCCTAAACCTAACAAATCCAATCCCAATCCTCTCCCCATTCCCAATCCCATAATACCAAATAATGAAATCCTATGCCACTTCATCTACTTCATCCCCTAAATTCAAACCAAATCTAATGTGGTTCCTACACCACACCCATCTCCCAAA
Organism: Taxus wallichiana var. yunnanensis; assembly: GCA_018340775.1. NCBI lineage: Eukaryota > Viridiplantae > Streptophyta > Pinopsida > Cupressales > Taxaceae > Taxus > Taxus wallichiana. The sequence goes on from CM031234.1 coordinate 862,124,357, forward strand.
TCTCCTTCATCCCCAACATCACCCAAATCTAATGTGACCCCCATATCACACCCATCCCCTTCATCTAAATCTACCCCATCCCCTTCATCTACATCTATACTAATCCCAAACAATCTAATCCTAAGCCAAAATCATCTACCTCAAAACCACATACTCCAACCAATCCATCCAAAATCACCCAAATCTACTTTGGCCTCCAAGCCCAAACCATCCACTTCGGCCCCAGGCCTAATCCATCCCCTTCATCTTCTAAACCACACCAATCCAATCCAAATCCTAAATCCAAATCAACTAAAACATCTCATCAACCACCTAATCTTACACCATTACTTCCTACTCCTTCCAAACCATTACTTACTCTACTCCATCCAAACCATTACTTCCTACTCCCTCCAAACCATTACTTCCTACTCCATCCAAACCATTTAACCCAAACCACTTCACTCCTTTAGGAGAATCTTTGACCACCATCTTCCATCATCTAAAAACCTTCAACATGATCATCCATCCCCCAATCAAATCACACAATCAAAACCTTCCCAAACCATCTTGGTATCGGGAACACTATTATTGTGACTTCCATCACACCCATGGACATTCGACCAATCATTGCATGTAATTTAGGTCTTATGTCCAAAACCTCATTAACCAAGGAATTCTTATCCTTGTACCTCTCTATCCACCACCTTTCCATCCCAATCCTATCCCTAACCATCATCCATCATCCAAATCCCACTCGACATCCAAACATCATCAACCATCCAAATCTCATCGATACATCCAAAATCCCTCACCAACCAAAAAAAAAAAAAATCTCACCCCCCATCCTTTGTTAAGTCCAACCTCTTAGCGGATGAAAAAATTACAACCCCCCAGTCTCATGATGACCACATGGCATCATCTTCCCCATCCACTTCATATCCTATAGCCAAAAATATGTTTGCTAATATGAAACATCGAGGAAAGGCTTAGGCATCCATGAACAAGGCATTCATGAACCCATCTCCCTTCATCAAAATCCAGGTCATTTAGGCTTAGGGTATAAACCTAACACTAACAACATCCCTCCCACTACTCCATCACAACCCATTTCTACCACTCCTCTTGTTGATCCTACCATCCCAACCACTCAACCCAATCACAAATCATTTAATCCCCCTACAAATACCAAACACCTAAAAATGGATTGAGCACATAATTCATCACTTTGTGCACACAATGTTCTTTCCTTCCCACCCATCCTCCTTCCATCCAACATCCAAATCCATTTGCATCTAATCCATTCTTATCATCACATCCATTCATATCCTCTTCCAATCCATTCATTTGAACACTTGATCAACTTTCTCACACATGTTGTAAGACAATAGTACCTACTACAACCATGTGACCTTGGTCTATCATTACCTCCAACATTCCAAGCACCATTTTCCTCCTAGAGATCCACACTTTAACACACTTAATCAACTTGTGGTGAAGACCCTTGGGTGCATCTTTTGACACTCTAGCCAATGTCATCACTACACTCATTTCCATCCCCCCATCAAGCCACTAGTGATTCTTAACCCCTTGAGAGTTCTCAAGAGAGTGGAACTCTTTATGCAAAAAAAAAATCCAAAATCAAAAAAAAAAAAAAAAAAAATCATATCAAAATTAAAAATATCAAATAAAATCCACCTCAAGACTCTCTCTAGGGGTGTTTCCAAAGAACTCTACCGGGGCTATGGATGCACTGGCTGGTAGTAGAGAAATGTTGTGACAAGAATCAGATGTATCTCCATCGGGGCTATGGATGCACTGGCTGCTAGCAAGCGAGCAATGCACGACTTAACCTTCCATTCACCTTCCATCAACCTACTTGACTTAATCACTCCCTATACATTGGCTAGTTTGTCTTCACATACTACCCATTAAGTCTTCACTTCAAGTGGTAATTAACCATCACAATCACACACACTTTGATCTCATAAGAGACATAGGGCTCACATGTTTCTAGGTATTGTTTAAACCTTGGTCACACTTTTTTTTAGTCCACTCTTGCCTTACAACATGTGTCATTAGGCTCATCTTTTGTTCATCACTGATGTTATTTTCCTTCCATCCATCACATCCACATCCTTTTTCCCTTAGGATCGAACATCCATGGGAAGGATGATCCTTTCCTTTTCATCCAATCCTCCTCATGTCCCTTTTCAAACTGTCATCATCATGACTTGGGGGCAGCCTTACTATCATCCATTAGGGGCATCATCCATTTTAGATACCCCTCACTTCCCATCCTACCCTACACTAGGGGAAAATCAAACCCATCCATCCATCCACACAACCACCCTACTTTACACTTGGGGGCACACCACATCTATCCCTCAATCCATCCCCTATACTTGGGGGCATATCTTATCATCTTTCATATATCCCCCATCTTATCCTATCTATCCATCCCTCATCCTATATCTATCCCATCCCCCATATCCTCCCATCCTAATCCTAATCCTATCCTATCCAATCCTATCCAATTATCCCTCAATCCTCCCTTCCCTTTCATCCTACCCAAACACACTTTGGGACTTATATGAGAAAATCACATCCCACCATCCCTCCCCCCCATTCCCATCCCCCATCCTCCTATCCAAAATGCTTTGGGATCCAAAATCCATTCATCTTACCTAATCCAAAATTCAAAATCCAAACCCCCAAATCCAAAATCCAAAAATCCAAAATCTCAAAATCAAAATCAAAATCTCAAATCCAAATCCAAAAAAAAAAATCATCAAAATCCAAAATCCAAAATCCAAAATCAAAATCAAAAATCAAAAATCCAAAAAATAAAAATCCAAAATCCAAAAATAAAATCAAAAAAAAAAAAAATAAAAAATGTGTGTGTTTTTGTTTGTGTGTGTTTTTTTTTGTCTGCATTTACATTTTTTTGGCCGATGATATGAGGCCATTTTTTTTCTTTTTTTTACTTTTGCATGGTCAATGATATGAGGCCATATTTTTGTTTTTTATTTTTTTTTTTTCTTTTGGTCCAATGATATGAGGACCATCTTTTTATATTAATTTGTCCAATGATATGAGGACAAGGGCATTTGGAATTCAATCATCATGGTCTTTATACCTTGATGCATCTTGCTCTTATATGCCACATCATCATCACATTGCTAATGATGATAATAATGGGAACTTTATGGTAGCACACCCCCTTATATCATCATCTTTTATCCTTATCATCATCCACACCCTATCCTCATCATCATCATCTATCATCTAACCTCTCCCATCCTCCTATCCAATCCAATCCTTTATCAATCAATCAATATCCACATCCAAATCTTATCATCATATCCAACATCCAAATCCTCCTCACCCTTGGCAGGGAATCTAACATCATCATCAATCATCTCGAAAATCAATCAAATCTTCATCATCATCATCAAATCATCAAATCAATCAATCATCCTTCTCATCATCCAAATCATCCTCAATCATCTAATCCTCAAATCAATCATCAAATCTAAATCTTTAAATCCAACATCCTCAAATCCAAATCCTAAATCTTCACCCTTGTCATACAAATCTTCAATCCAACATCCTCATCTCATCCAAAATCCAAAATCACCCTTTTCATACATCATTGAATCTAGGGGCATCCTCTAATCCAAATCCTAAATCTAAATCTCTCACCCTTTATCATACATCATTGATTGGGCATCCTCTAAAATCCAAAATCTAAAATCTTCAAATCTTCTCATCATACATCATCTCTCTAATCCTCTCCTCAAATCCAAATCTCCTAATCTCTAATCCTCATCATCTCTCTCTATCATCCTCTCTAATCTTCTAACCTCTCCTCTTCTCATCTCTCAAATCTCTCTCCTCTAATCCTCTAATCTCAAATCTCTCTAATCCTCTAATCCTCAAATCCTCTAAATCCTCAAATCTTCTAATCCTCTAATCCTCATCCTCAAATCCTCAAATCTTCTCATCCTCTAATCCTCTCTCATCTACTAACTTGGGCCTCCTCTTTTCGAGTGGTTACCCGCCTCATTCCTCCCCACCTAACCCCTCGAGGGGCATCATATCACCATCCTAACATATTTTCTTTTTTTTTCTTTGAACGTCATTTCTTGCTACACAATAACCATTCAAAGAGGGGGAAATGTAGACATCTAAAATGTCGACATGATTAATTATGATTAATATGTCCCAAATATCCCAACATCATCCATATAATAATTAATCGCAAGATTAATTATTATTATTTAATCCATTTTATCATATTTACCCTTTATCATTTTATCATCATTTATCATTTATCCCAAATCCTTTTATTTCATTATTATATCCCATCTTATCATTAATCATTTTTATTTCATTATAATATCATATTATCCTATTTTAATCCTTCATTAACATTTTATAGGAATTTAATATTCCTACATCTACCTACCACCTACCCTACACATCCCTACACCTAGCCTTTCCATGTAACCTCACCCTAATCATATTTATTAACCTAATCTAATCTAATCTAATCACATCCTCACCTCTAAATCTAGAGGCTTCTATTTCTAGAAGCCTCTCTAAACTTCCCTCCATTTAAAAATTCAAATAAACCTTCACCCTCCATTGAATTTTTTCAAATTCTAGAAATCCTCCAACTCTAGAATCCTCCATCTTCACATGCATCATCCACCCTTGATCTCAATCCAACATGGCTTCATCTTAGCCATTGAATCCTCCACCCATTAACTATAAATTGAGCTCTCCTCCTCCATGAGAGCTAGCTTGGAATAAGTCACAAATTCATATCAAATATCTGCCATTTTTATCACTCAATCAATCTATCAATCCATCTTAAATCCAATCCAATCATCTATCCATCATCTTCATCATCAAGCAATCTTCATCAAATCAAAGGGGAGGTGTTGAGTAAGTGTCTCCAAAATCCGAAGCATCCAACAAGAAATCCAAGAGCAAATCCACCACATCAAAGGAAGGAGTTGTGCAATCTTGTAGGTAAGTGCAGGTATTATATTCTCCTTCCTTTCCATTAAAAGAGGTCAAAGTTGCATGATGCCAAATGTCAAAATCTAAAGGAAGGTCAATTGTTTGATCAGACACACACACACACACACACACACACACACACACACACAGAGAGAGAGAGAGAGAGAGAGAGAGCTACACACGACTTGATCCCACTTTGAAGTATTAGTATGACATTACTCATCACGTCATCGAGGATGTGACTAAGGTTGTATAACCCAAAATTTAAACCTTTTTAAGGGTCCCTTATGATCTTACAAGAGTAATTAGGGTTTGGATGAAGAAGAGAAAAAATAAACACTGGCCACAAAGGATCTAAGAGATCCAAACTATTAGATAGAGGTAAATCATTTCCAAAAGTTATAGACCCCAAACTACTCTTAGATATGTGTGATTTGTTTGTGTGTCAAAATGTGTAAAAGTATGTCTAAGTTGATGTTACCAAATTGGCAAAGACCAAATGTAGGTGTCTACCCCATGGAGATAACAAGGAAGTGCCACACTTCTTTGATGTAACACAAGCCCCAAAACAAACCCATTTCCTTATCATTTCCAAGTGTAGTTTTTGATGTTGTAGACACGATGAATAGAGTCATCAAATTAGATTATGCTTGTGTTAGAGTGCCTTACGAGGAGAGTGAATTAACACTTGTAAGAGATCGCTTTTATGGTGGTCTCAAGATAGTAATGGTTGGTACGAGTTTTCTAGGTTCTCATTTTGTAGCCCTAAAAGCCTTGAATCCGTTGTCTATGATGAATATTTCCGAATTTCTAGGAAAGTAAATATTATATTGTTATGCTGGAAATATTTTAGTTATTAAATATGATATTATGATTTATAATTTAATATTGTATAGATATTTAAACAGCTTTGATTTTGATCTATCGTGTCAAAATGTTATTCATGGAACTCTTTCGTATCTCGACATGCAAGTCATCGTGATTAAAATAAAATTAAAAAGGTTTGAGGGCGGCAGTGGCGGAGAAATTTGAGCAAAGCCCCGGCCATGGGACCATACCCTTAACATTCCTACATCACAACGCGTTCATCACTCGCTCCAACAGTACGCTGCCACGTCATTACCAATAAACAACGGTACAAAATCTACAAACAGCGTTATGACGGCTAGCTGACGTCACCGCCGGTTTTAAACAGCGGTTTGGTATGGTAAATAATGTAAGCAAATAGGAATATGCCTCCTCGGATTCCCCTGCCAACAAATACCAGGACCTGTATATACACATTGAGTATATATCCTTTCCCTGCTGTCTTGGCTTGGCCGGAACGCTTGGCTGCCACAGGCCGGTGTTATTAATAACAGCGATGCAAATAATAAATACGGAAATATTAGGAATATTTTTTCTCCACAACCGACGGGATCTTAACGAGAAGGAACATTTTTTTAAATTCTTGACAAGAGAGCGAAGTATTTATGTAATCAGCTTTTTTAGCAGAAGATTAAAGATCTCGCCTGCTGTGTTGCTCATCCGCTGCATCTTGTCTGGCATTTTCAGTCAAGTTGAAACTCTAATAACTGTCAAACACTAATTAAAATCTGCCATTATTAGGGCTCAATAAAACATTTTTATTGGGTGTGGAGGTTCTTTTGTAGTTGTCGAACTGACCGTGGTTACATCGTGGTTGGTACAGCGGATTGTCATTTTTCGCTTGATTGGTAATACAACAGCAGCAGGTTTGGTTGGTTAGTAGTGTGGTAAACAATTCTGAGGGTTATATAAATATAATTTTTCCTTCGAGGCTTTGAGGAAGCAATGGGGATTCCAGCGGCTCTGTTTCTGTGGATGTGGAAATGATCCCTTGGGGCGGACAGGTAAATCAAGGGTTTTTTGTTTTCTATTTTTCTCAAATACTGCATTGTGCGAATCTGACTGATATTTTGTTTCTATTTTCAGAAATGGGTTTCTTTCTGATTTTTACGAAAATGGGTGTTCATTGATGTGCATATGTTTCGAAATCTCGTGTTTGAGACGGTGGATTTTAAGCCCACATAGATAGAATGTGTTATTGGTATTTCAGAGAATCGGATACTGTATTTGAAATATTTTGAGTTTTCTTAGTTTGTAAATGCGTGTGGACGAGCTACTGCATTATGCAAATCCGAGATTGTGTATCCCTTTTCAAAAATGGGTTCCTTTCAGGTTTTCATTAAATGGGTGTGTAATCAATATCCCTATGGGTTCTTTTCAGGCGCTTAATCTACATATTCTCTTTTGTTATTCTTGTGGACTCGAGCCTTCCGAATATTGCATTTTGAAGCCACATTGAAGTAAATGTCATTGGATTTTGTGGGCTTTTCAAGGAATTGGATAATGCACTCCAATTCTGTTTGTTGTGTTGTGTGTGCCCTAATTTTTGGGCTCTAATTGTAATCGGGGTTTCGTGTTTTCTTACATTGGCGGGTGTTTCTTCTTGTGTTCAGGAGCACATTGTGAAGACAAGCCATGGGCCAATCTCCGTTTTTGTATGTGGCGATCAGGAGAAGCCTGCTCTCATTACCTATCCAGATGTTGCCTTGAATTGTGAGTTTTTTTGAGCTTTGTTCAATCTGTCTATTTGTACACCACATATTCCGGAAATGTTTGCCCTCTATTTTTAGCTTATATGAATATTTACCGCATTTGATGCTGTAATGGAGTAATTCACTTGTATATCTGTATTGCATAAGGGATCCCTCTGTAAGCACAACCATCCTGTGAATGCGGGGCCAATGATACAATATTACCAGTGATTAATCTTAATAAAATTGAAAACACACTGTACATGCATCTATTGTTAACTTTACTGGGTCTCTTCTTATCTCAATCCATCCTTTCATTGTGCCTTGAAGGATTGCCATTTTTCTGAATATTGATGAAAGTGGATTGCAGTAATTAGTAGTACAAATATCTTTATATTTTGGCATGATAAAGCAAGCTCCCAAGGTTTATTTAGGCATGCCTTGTGAGGTGGTAAATCTATCTTGCAGCTGTGCCTCTCATCTAGACCTTTGGCATGCCCATTGGCATGATCACAATTTGCACATTTTAGAAATTATTAAACCTTTTTTTTTTGCAATATCTTATTTAAAGATTTTGCAAAAGAGGTTTTACTTATTCAGGTTGATGTTTCATGAATCTGGGGGCACTTGCTACCGAGAGACCAAGGTTCAAACCCCGTGGGCAGCCTGCAAAGTCCCTCTCTGCAAGAGCTACAGAATCCCTCTCCTTATCGGGGTTCACCTGGGGATCTTAGATCACATCGAAAAATATTGTTATTGCTGCTTGGTAATGGGTTTGCGTAACAAAGAAGATAATTTTTACACCCTTAGCTGGTTTCTCTGCTGTAAGTTACTTATTTAATGTTGGTAACATCCGTTCAACTGATTGGTGTATGTGGTCACAATTCCCTGAAATAAGGTGATAAATAGTGTCCAGCATTTGGTGGATGCACAGGGATGGATTGAAGTTGTTATTACAAGACTAGTTGTTTAACAATTCTATTGAATTTTAGTTGTCTTGCTGACACACTCCAAGAAGTGGCAATAGAAAAATTGATCTCATCCTTCAAATGATCATTGATATTTGCTTTTGATGTTCCTGACTGGCTTTTAATCCAATTATTTGAACAGACATGTCATGTTTTCAAGGACTTTTCTTCTGCCCCGAGGCTGCTTCGCTACTCTTCCACAATTTCTGCATCTATCATATTGATGCACTTAGACATGAGGTTTGTATTGATGTTTTCTTTATTTTATATTGGCGAATGTGCTGCTGTCTGTTGAATATGATGAATGAGTTGCATCTGCATTCAGTTGTATTGATGCTCTCTTTATTTTATATTGGCTAATGTGTTGTTGTCTGTTGAATATGATGAATGAGTTGCATCTATGGCTGTAATGCATTCAGTTGTATGGGTTTCTTTCAAGTATTAAACAGTTTCAATATTTTGAATTGCGTTAACTAAATTATGAAAGCTTAAATGTATCCTCACATCATTTTATTTTCTGCATTTTGTCAAGAGCTTTTGCAGTTGGGAGCGGCTTCCATTTCTTCCGATGTTGCCATACCTACTGTGGATGATCTGGCCGAGCAGGTTGTTGAAGTCCTTGATTACTTTGGGTATGCTTCCAGATCTTATGTATCTTGTGTTGTAATTTTTGTATGATAGTCAGTTTAAGGGCAGCTGTTCAATATTCTTTATTCCTTGCTTTGTTTTTGACAGGCTTCAAGGGGTAATATGTATGGGAGTTACCGCAGGGGCTTACATTCTCTCACTTTTGCAGTGAGTAAAATCCTTGATGCAGATGTGGCTCTAGTTGATTCCTTTTTATATGTGATTAGGCAGCTATTGTTCTTTCTTCAATGCTTATTTTCTCATTTTCTTCTCAATACTATGCTTTTTGTCTTAATTGCCTTTGGCATACACTTACATTGTACGAGTGTAATATTTTTGCTTTTATGCAGTTGAAATACAGAGAACGAGTTTTAGGGCTTATCCTCATCTCCCTCTTTGTCAAGCACCCTCTTGGACTGAATGGTTTTACAATAAGGTTTCTTCTATAAAACCTACCATTTGTACCTATTCTCAGGTTAATATGCCTTTTTTTTTTTTTTTTAAATGTTTGTTGTGTTTAATCTGTCTACTTATGAACTACTTCTTAACAGGTGATGACCAATTTGCTCTATTTTTATGGGATGTGTGGAATTGTCAAGGAAAGTTTGCTTCAGCGGTACTTCAGTCAGGTGTCTCACATTATCCGTTGTTCTCAATTTAAATGAATTTCAAAATATTCCTCTTGGTTTTTGCTTCCTTACCATCTTTTGGTTCTTATTGACATTTATTGTGGATATGACAGGAATTGCGTGGTAGTGTACAAGGTTCAGAATCTGACATTGTGCAAGCTTGCAGAAGAGTAAGTTTAAAGCAAAATCTCTTCTCTAATGGAAAGGTGTCAAATTTTGTACACGGGATTATTTCCATGATCACTTTCTTTCTGTGGAATAAATTTCTAAACAAAGGATGTCTACCTGCAGTTGCTGGATGAGAGGCAGAGTGGTAATGTTATGCGCTTTATGCAACTGATTGGTCGGTAAGTCTTTCAAAGATGTCAGAGTTAAAATATAAATGATTTAAGGTGAAGGTGTTCCTGTTTGCATGTTAGTAATTGTTTTAATGCCAGAGATAGTATCAAGTTTTGGTGTAGGCTCCTTCTAAAATAAGAAACTTTCTGCCAGCCTACTGAAGAATTTTCGCTACCTAAAATACATTTGCATTTTGGCTTTTCCAAACCATAGTTGGAATACTCGCCTATAACTCGCCGAGTTATTAAAAACTCGCCAAAAACCATGCAAAACGAGTAACTCGCCAAAAGGAAAAAAAAACTCGCCGAGTTTTGCGAGTACTGGCAAGTATTCCCGAGTATTCGCCGAGTTTTGGCGAGTATTCCCGAGTATTGGCGAGTATTCGCCGAGTTTTGGCGAGTATTCCTGAGTACGAGCAAATTTATGTTTTTTAAAGAAATTTGAGTATTTTTTAAGTTGCCGAGTATTCCTAAGTATTGGCCGAATATTGGCGAGTTTTTGCCGAGTTTTTTTTTTTTTTTTTGGGGTCTGCCGAGTATTTGGATTTGGTGAGTATTCCAACTATGTTCCAAACACACTGTGTTCCTCAAAGTTAACTTATTGTGATATGCATATTTGACTTTTTGAAACCTTTGGTTTCCTGGAATTTTGCTGTCTTATCTCTATAAGATTGGCCCAAGCATTTTATTTGGTGTGGTTGTTTTTTTGGGTTTAATATCTACTAAGATTCTCAGCCAGATTTGTTTTTGAATGGTTTGTAAACCTCGAAGAAGATATTTCAAGTGAATTTTCTGAAATGAGTTTATGGATCTTGAGTAAATACTTAGCACCGGGATTATCAAGAAATTCTGGAAGATGATCTTGAGACTTGGCACTTAGATTAATAAGAATTTCTGGAGGGTTGCTTTTTAGAAGTTCTGCATGCTTCAAACGACTTATTTAGGGTATAATATGAGATCCTACTTGAAAATTTCAAAAGTCAACGGGTTGTTGGTTACGATCTCTCTCATCTTAAATGATTGGTATTTTGTCTGGTTAATACTTTCATAGGGAAATAGTTCCTGTCATTAGTAAGGTCTAGGTAATACCCTATAAATGTTAATAAATTCTAGTATTGGCAATGCAATTCTAGTTGCTCTTAAGGATAGAAGAGGCATTTGACATGAAAATTACATCTGAATGTTGTTTTGCATTTTGACATGACAATTACATCTGGAATGTTGTTTCTTGCATGAGATATGACCTGACTGATATGTTGAAGAAGTTGCAGTGTAGGACACTGATATTTGTTGAAGAGAACTCTCCTTTTCATACTGAATCTCTTCACATGAATGCAAAAATTGACAAAAGATATAATGCCTTGGTTGAGGTGCAATAAATTATTTAGAAATTTACGCTCATGATATCTTACTTGTATTGTGTTCATATAGTGCATTCTGTGGATGCATAACATTGTTTGAAATAATTACATTACAGGTCCAAGCTTGTGGATCACTTGTTACAGAGGAACAGCCTCATGCAATGTTAATCCCAATTGAATATTTTCTGATGGGATATGGCTTTTACAGGCCTCCTCAGTTATTATCCAGCTTTGGATCAAGCCCAACTAGCCCTTTAAGTCCATCTTGCATCTCACCTGAATTGCTCTCTCCGGAAAGTCTGGGCTTGAAGTTAAAACCCATCAAGACTCGAGTAGCTATTGATGATTGAAGTGGTCATTAGTTTCCTTGGCAACATTTTCCAACTCATAAGATTGGAGAGGAAATTGCCAAACATGTGCAGTTAAGCTCTTTCATGACAGGCCAATAAAGGAGCCATGTATGATAGTAGTCTTGGATACATGAACGTGATGATCACGCCTCTTTCAGAATGGTGTATGACATCAAAGCTGCAGACATTTTTTTTTCCACGAAAGGAAATAATTTGGATGTTAAGGAAGTTGTCAGCAGTGTTTTGGGGCTATCTTATTTGATATTTGAAGTTTTGCTTTTGACTTGTGGGGCAAGAAGAAAGCCGATGAGCAGAGCTGTTGGTGTCTCATTGTTTGGTGGTAGTCAATTCATCCCTTAGGAAACAAGAAAAGATAATTTTAGGACTTAATGCGGCAATTCCTTATGTAGATAAAATTTGAGATATTTTTGTATTCACTGTATGTAGAATGTATTGATTTCATGAATAGGTCGGGCGACAAATTTTGTGGTCATTCATTTGATTGGTTGTTTTCTCTTGGTGTCCGGAATAAGAATTTCATTATATTCCATTTTGACAATGGCATGTGTACAATTTTCAATAATTGAGGATTACTACAGGATACAGATGAATCAAAGGCGACAAGCTTTGTTCTCATGCTATTAATAAACTCGTGATTTTCTTGAAAAGTATTGTCAATGTTTATGAATTGATACAATTTTATAATTTATTTTGAGATTTTACATGCAATGCCGAAGGTTTTTTTTTTTTTTTTTTTTTTTTTTTTTTTTTCAAAAATGAAAAGAATGATTGCCCATGTCTGATTGATGGAAGTTTATTAAGCCAATTTAAGTTGGTTATGACTAATCATAATCTGAACGAAATCACCACTTTGTTGTCCTATTGAGGGGATAGTCTTTCTCGCTAAATTCCGAGGAGCCTCCTTCTCGCTAGAAGATAAACTGAACTGTTTCTGTTCAAAACAATTCATTCACGAGTGCATTGCGTTGCAATTGCTATTCAGGCAAACAAGTTACTTTTCTGTAAGGGGGAATTGTTGGTATTGTTATATGTTCCCTGAGTTGTGAGACTTGCTTTTAGTGCAGGACCGACCCATTGAACTAAATATTCGTTATGGATCTCTCTGATTAATTGTGTGATGGGCTTTCAAAGTTGGTTAACCGTTTGATATGAAAAAATAAGGTCCATTTTACATACTAAGTCAGTCCATATAAGATATAAGTATCGAGAATTCTGGGTATAGGAGAGAGTGTCTGAATGGCCGAGGGCCTTCGGAATCAATGGCCATCTACTATAAACAATTTACGTATTCTTGAAAAATTTAGGTGGATGTGGATATACAAGGGTTGTATTTGACCTGCTCACGGCTTGGATTCAAAAGATTTTGCTGCATTGTCTTGTGATGTTGTGAACCAAGTGGTGCCAAACAATCTTGTAGTTTACCTTGAACCCGTGGAAGGAGAGGAATCCCACCAATACCAACAACTTGCCGTCTAACAGGTTAGTAGGATCCTAAAGGCAATGAAGGATCCAATTAATTCTGTTAAAATGAAAAGTCAAGAAAAGATCTTATTAATTCTATTAAAATGAAAAACAATGGAAATTGCCAAACATAACATGGATAAATGGACTAAATGCAACACAATTAGGTTAACTAATCTCAATTAAACATAATACAGATGCATCAAACACTAATAATGGCATTTGGAGGGTAACCTTGGAGTATGAAGGCGAAAACAAAATTTGACCTTGAAAGCACCTTAACCAAAGGAAGACCAAAATGCAGTTTCAAAAACATCGACGTTTTTGGTAGAGAGCCTAAAATAAGAGAGAGAAAAGAGAGAAAATGCTAAGTAGATAAGATGAAGAACAAAGGCTGCTGAAAACAAATATGCACATAATAAAGCCTAATTTGAAACAATTATCGACAAATAAATGAGTATCCCAAAAGCATATTTATAATAACGATTAAATGTCTTGGGGCTTTTTCATGTCTACATTTTGCCCCTTTGAAATAAGGGCAAGCATACATTTCAAAGTAGAAAAGAATGATATGCTTTGCACCCTTGGATATTTAGGACAAAATCCAATGCACCCAAGAATCTACGAAAAAAATATTCTTCATTTTCTACACACATGGGTTAATACTAAAGAGTTATTATAAATGGTAGCAATCTAAAGTACCAAAATAAAATACCATCTAATGATAAAGATGGATCTAATAATATCTGAAAAAGAGAATTGAGTAAGTACATCATAAGTGGAATCCATACACAATCCACATGGAGTATGAGTCATTGGGCGTTAGAAATAGGCACCCTACCCTATTAATCACATAGTTTCAATCTATGTTATCGTGGATAATTGTGTGTTAAAACATCAAAAATACTTTGAGTAACAAGATAAATATAGAATATAGTTGCCCCTCTAGAGATTTGAGAATCGTGTAACATCATGCGTGAGGAAAAAAATGTCATTGGGGTAATGACTAGTCATGGAGGTCATTTGGACAATCACCGATTTAACCCTAAATAAATAAGATGTGTTTGTTCTTAGTTATTATCTTTGGATTAATGGTTAGAAATAGGAGATATATTCATATTATTAATTAAATATCAATGTGCATATTAGAAAATATTTATTTTATCAATATGCAAGATAAATCGATTGTAACAAGTAATAAATGCAACAAGACACAAGAAAAGAGACGTACTTCGCTAATTTGATGCTTGGGGAGCTTATCGCAAAGTGACATAAGGATGAAATGCTTGGCACCTATTTGAATATGCCTCGCTCTAGATTCTCGGAAGTGCAAATTGAGCATTTATGGAACCGTCATATGCGTTGAAACCATTTGGTTGTTTCGCACCTATTTGTCATTTTCCTACGAATGTGTTCTATAGTTGTGTAACTTCATGTGCCTATGTGAACCTTTGAAATATGCTTCACTTTGAAACCCTAACTGTTACACATGTGTGAAACCCTCTCTATAACTCCGAAATAGCTCCAAACCCTAACCACGAGAAGGAGACCTGCAAAAGGTTAGTGGTTGTGTTGAAGTTCAATCACGCACCGCTACATTGGCAATAATTTGAAGAGGCCTCAAACCACACATGATTCTCCACCTAGTATGTGATATATATATATATATATATATATATATATATATATATGCAACTAGATTTGGCAATTTGATCACTTGATGATGTAAACAATTGTTTGGTGTGCTTTGCTTGACTTGTCTTGGATGGACTTTAGCTTGGAAAAAATGACTATAACCTAGTTGAGTATGCTTCGACTGTGTAGGCGTTGCTCCTAGAATGTGATGTTGCTTTAAAGAAAATTATGATAGCTTGGAGTGCTTTAGGAATGATTCATAATGAATGCTCTTGAAAGTGCTATGTGAGTAAACGAGTGCATTTGGCTTGCTTATATAGGGGTTTGTAAGTATAATTTCATTTTAAGGCCAACCCATGAGGAAAGTACTAACCCATAAAAGATATCAAATTGAAAAAGTGATTTTTTGGGTGATTAAGGATGAAATCGTTAGTTTCAAACCAAACTGTTGAATGACTTGGTCCCCGATTGGGGATCTTGTGTTGACAATGAGTGAGGTGTTGGAAACTTCTAGGCATGACACATGGAGCCGATAGGCTATCAGGATCGGGTGCAAACATACTTTGTGAGCGACGAAAAAGCGGTTGTATTGAGGAGAGAAAGCCATGCAAATGACTAAGGATATGAAAATAAGCTCAAAATGTGTACACAAGTCATGATTTAGGGATAAAACCAATGTTGTCATTGCCAAGTGATAAATTACCAAGTTTAGGTATCTACATTTACCCCCCTTTAAGTATGAAATGAAATTGCATGCTTAAAGGAAAAATACCCGAGTGTGTAAATACACTGTCTTCATCAAGGTGCTTGATTTGCTTGAGTGTTGACACGATCTCAAAAGTGAAACCTGCAACACAAAGTATAGTCAATGTCCATATAAATAATTAAACTTTAACTCAAATTTGAAAATGTGATTTGAAATTAAAACTTGTAAATTTACAAAGTAAACAAAATAAGAAAGGAGTACACTGTCTATTTTACCGAAGAAGAAACTCCTTGATGATGTGCTTGAAAGATGGATTGAACTAAGACGTTGGAAGATTGGGGTGATCGGTTTCAATTTGTTGATGGAGATGTTGAGCCACAATGGAATTGGGTGTCACTTGACCCAACACCAAAGAAGGGTGTCATAGGGATTTCTATTTGCCCCAAAATCCTCCCTTAAGGAGTGACAAAAAGGGTGTCATAGGGATTCTTTTCATGCCAAAAGCTTCTACCCATGAACCACATCTTTACAAATGGATCTAGGTCCAAATATGCAAAATAACACAAATTCCAAAGGGAATGTAGTATACTCATACCCCCATACTATGTAGTGTAAAGGTTCTCAAGATGCACAAATTCAAAACGGAATGAAGTGCTCATGCCCCTCACATTCTATACCAAAATGCAATAAAATTTTCTCTAGACTATGTTAACTATCTTTTAATTTGTTTTAGTAAAATGTAAAAGTATGCATGTTCCAAAAATGTCGATTATGTTAGTGAAAAAGTTCCTAGGATGAAACCGTCAATTACGGATAACAATGCCCCCTTTTGGAAGATTTTGTACACATGTAAATTATGAACCTATTTTGTATATGTCCTTGTTCACTGTGTGTATCTTTTTTTTTTTAGTAGTTACGTATTTTTCTAGTGCTCGAATTACATATATTTTGTGTGATAACCCCATTGAATGCCCCCTCTTTTTAGGTAAGTGAAGTGTGTAATAGATCACTTGGCTTACAAGAAATGATGTGTCCATGTCATATGTAACATATAGTCAACGTTGGATCACATTGAGGGCTTGTTATAGGTGGCCACCATAGAGAT
The DNA here is from genome assembly GCA_018340775.1 of Taxus wallichiana var. yunnanensis. NCBI lineage: Eukaryota > Viridiplantae > Streptophyta > Pinopsida > Cupressales > Taxaceae > Taxus > Taxus wallichiana. Next base: position 862,141,126 of record CM031234.1, read on the forward strand.
GTAGTATGGGTTAGAGCACTAGACATGGATGTAAAAACATGTGCTTTCTTAGCAAAGAGATTAGGCAAAGGAGTCTCATATGGGATACCCTTAACTCGTAACAACTTGATTATCATATATATACTTAACACATTAATGTATCATAAAAGGGATGGCCTTAAGTTGAAAAATCCAAGGGCATCTTAGAAGCATGTCACATGAATCAAGGGAAGCAATAACCATGAAAGGTATAACTACAATATCAAATCTCATAGTAGAGAGGGAGAAAAATGTGCCCAAAATAGGTTTTAGTATCAAAGTACATATGTTGCTTAGTAAAGCCTAAAGATGCAAGCAATTTGAATGTGCACATATAGTGTTTAGAGTTGTTATCAATAAACACACCATGCATAAGACCTAGACCAAAACATGATCGAATGTAAAGCATGTGAGAAATATCAGATGGTAACAATATTAAAATCATAAAATGTAATAATAGGTTTAAGATGCATAATGGATGTAACTATACTTGATCAAATAATCGAGTAGATGATCAAATGTAGTAGTAGGAAGCTAAGCCCTATAATTATGATGCACCTTTGAAGTTGATTTAACAAAAATAGAATTTGTAAAACCCTAATTACAGAGTCACGTATGATAAATAAATGCTAAGAAACTAGCACAAACAAGTAAGCTAAAGAAGTATGAAACCCTAAGTGCAAGAGAGAGGGAAAAGACTTAGTTGATTCACGCTGATCCGTGATCGTGCAACCTAGGAAAATTGATGAACAAGAAAGGAAGATTGTCGCAACTATGCACAATAACTTTTAGAACTGCTTTCGGATATACTTGGACTTGGGCGCCTAGATTGGGGCAAGGGCACCTAGGCGCGAGACCTTAGTTGGCGCCCGTGATGCGTAGGAGCTCGGAATCTGGTTTTTCTTGTGTCACAAGGTGGTCATTGTTGGTTCTTTGGATGATTACCGAATTCACCTGTAACTGCATTGCAGAGAAGATGACCTGTAAACCCTCAAACTACATCAAATCCTAAAAAGAAAAGATGTAATATGGGGATTCAAAATAACCCCGACGCTCACCCGACTGACTGAACTTACGATTGAGTGTTGCACTACATCTCAGACTCCATGTAGTTCTTGTGAATGTGTGATAGAATCGTGCCCTAGGAATCCCTTGTGCAAGCACATGTGATAGTGGGTGATAACTAGATGTACTAATGTAAATAGATGTGTGGATGGAAAAATGAACTTCCCCTCCTATACGTGTATGCAGAAAATACACCCCTTGCCCCTTAAATGAATGTTATATGGATGCCTTTGATGCTCTTAGAAGCCTTTGGATGCAACCTTAGGTGATGATAATAAATGCTTAGAGTTTGATACTTTATTTTGGTCACATAGCTTTGTATTTATATGCTTCCCTTGGTTGAATTTTGTAATTGACAGCTGAAAGGCTGACCCATAAGAAAATAAATGCCCAACATATAAAAGAGGCCCAAAAGAACTAGTAAGATAGAAAGAGGTCTGGGGCACTCCGGGCGCCGGTGTCCGCAGTCATGAAATATAAAGCAATAAAGTTCATAATGGGTCAGAGGGTGTGAAATACTAGAGAGAAAGAAAGAAAGACATAAAAGAGGCTAAAGGCATCAATCAATTACTAGTTTTCTCACTTAGGAATCATATGAATGCAAATATGTGTTTTAGGACCTAGAAATGTACCTAAGTGCATGATTTTGTGTCTACATTTACCCCCACTTTATGTTGTTGAGTGAATACTCGATAACATAAAGTAGATAAGATATGTGTACCTAATAACCATGTAGAGTGTGATGGCGATAACGTTTCAAGAGACAAGTGAAAGCGTGGAGTGATAAAAATGAAGCGTGGAAGCTAAGAAAGAGGAAGTGACCCTAGGGATGAAGCATATGTGTTGTACTATGTTGTACATGTTGTTGTGCTTGATGTAGGGCTACTTCTTATTGTGTATTAACTTGGCGGACCTACAAAAGAAGAGAAAAGAAGTAGTCAAATATGTGCATATGAATTTTTTTTGCATACGTATGTGAAAAATGTGTAAAAAGGAAAGTGTGCACCTGATCCATGAAGAGTGAATAGGGTAGAAAATGCCTTGAATTGCTGTAAGAGTGAGTTTTTGGGTGATCTCATGCCACGACAGAAGAATGTTGGGGAGATAGGTATAATGTTACTCTCCTTCCATGATTGCTTCCCGAATTATACTCCAATGCATGGTGTGATCCATGTTTAGTTTTGTGTTTATTCCAAGTATAAAAGGAAATATAATGTATTCTAGTTGCAGAGAGGACTATTCTGTCTCAGAAAATTGATCTATGAACTGTGTTGATCTCGAGAAAGTAATCAGAATTACCCCTGGTCATAGGCGCAAAACAAAGGTCAAGAGATCTTAGGCACTAGTGTCTATGTCAGTATTGTGGCGCCGGTGTCTCTGCCAAGTGAGGACCCAAGTCAAAATCTGGTTCGTTCTGTGATTGTAACTTTGTTATGTTCTTGTATTGTGTAGGCATGTATCAATCTCTTAGATGTTGTGTGGGGTGACTAATTCACCCAATGTATGCCCCCTTGTTTGGGGTGCATGAAACACCGATAGGAGCATGCGGTATAAAGGAGAGGACCCGAATATGATCTAAAACGATACCTGTAGGGGGAATGTGAATGGTAGAAACCAAGGCACATGCAAACAATATGGCTATAAATATGTGTTAGTAGAAAAAGTGACAAACATGTTATAGAATACAATGTAAACAAGAAATAATGTAGACAAAGTAGACCACAAAAATAGGGTTTCAAACATGAGACATCACTCACAATGTCGCAAGACAATCAGTAAAAGCGACCAAAATCATATAAGTAATGATCAAGCAAGACATAGGGCATAACCCACAAACAATAACATACAATAGAAAACAATGTCAAACAATATGTAACAAACAACCATGGTGGCAAATAGTTCCTGTAAGGAAAATGTTGCACATGAAGCACCCATTAGCATGTTAGAAAGATAAAGAGTATGTCAAAACATGTATGTATCAATGGAACAAGTAGTGTGCTAGTAAGAATAAGAAGTAGTATATAATGAAACAATAACACCTGTAGTGTATGAGAAAGTAGATGCCCCAGGAGCCTCGGTGGGAATAGTAAGAGGTATAATGCCAAACATCATTTCTACGTGTAAAGATCTGTAGGAAGTCTGCATTCACAACTAAAGAACAAGTGAATGTGCATGTGTATATGATAAAGATAATGACATACTAAGTATCCATCTAGCATGGAAACAAAGTGTACATGTGAGTATAAGAAAAAAAAGAATAAATACAACCAAGATATGTAATTTGTTGTGAATGAGTGAGATGGAATGATATGCAATGTGAATGTGATAGAGCAACGTTCCCCCTAAGCGTGTGTGTATGACAATGAGATGAGGTTCATTTATAAAAGACCCCTCGATAGTCAAGAATGAACCATAGAAGAAGAGTGTGTCATCGAGAAATAGTTTGAAAGTATGTGCTATAAAGATAGATCATGAAGCATAGAGTGTGAAATGTAAAAGAAGGTGAGGTTCATTTCATATTTAGATCCTCAAAATTTGAGTATGAACCGTGGAACTATAGTGCATCATAGGGTGATGACGATACAAGGTGTGTGTATCAAGTTGTGTAAGATTTATGCTTAGAAATAGGAAGTATGAAGCATGGAGCGTAAGAGTAGAAATGTTAGACAGGTTGATGATGCTAGGGGAGAGAAAATTCGTGATGCACCCCAAGTGTGTGATGAGGTGGAGATCTAGTCAATGTTGCTAAGGGGATCAATGTAAGGAGTATTTTCCTTGACAAAAATGATTGGTTGTAGCTTATGTGGGATTGATAACATTGAAGAAGACTTGAGAGGAGGAGGTGTTGTACCAATTTTTAGAGGAGGTTTCTTAGGAGTTGGTGACGTGGTAGAAGAATTAGTAGGAGGAGGTGATGGAAGATAGACCTTGAGAGGTGGTTTCTTAGTTGAAGTGGGTTAGATAAGTGACGTTTCACCGACTAAAGAAGGAACATTAGAAGTGATGGCATGATGTTCATTAGACATAGATGAATCAGATTTAGGAACCCATTTGGATGCAACATTTGGAGATGGACATGTAACATAATGTGGTGCAATGATTGAGATAAAGCCCCTCAAGGTTCTTGATTCTTCGTTTTAAATCATAACAATCATTATTATTATGTCCATTAATTCTATGATAATGGCAAAATGGGAGACCGATATGAAAATTATCAAGTTTTTATCTACCCGATCTCGGACCCTTATAGGCTTATTTTATTTGCCAACAAGTTTCTTCTTTTAAGTAATCAATTTGAAATAAATACAAGAATGTAATGACAATTGCACACGATTTATTACGGAGTTCGAAATAGCCTACGTCTCTGGGTTCTTATCGAACTGTTCCACTAGTAAAAATTGTAAGTACAATGTTATTTCTTACAACAAAACCTAATGGAATTTCCACTTGCCTAGTAGTACGCCAGTCCTTCGAAGAACTTTTGATGATCAGTCAAATCATTCTCCACCTTCTTGATGCACAACCTCCTTCGGAACTCGATCGGCCTTCCCAACGCTTCCTTGCGTCCTCCAGCACTCTGGTCGATACTCTAGGCATCGCAAGTGAAAAATATTGTGGCTCAATGGGCCTATTGGGTAGTGTGATACTCCCAATCAAAAATATTTCATCTACTATTGCCTAAAAAATAATAGGCCAATAAACAATATTTTCCTATAGTAATTTTAAAGATTATAATATAGTTTGAATACTATATTAAAAATCCCTTAAAAACTATTAAAAATGCCTAACCCGAATAAGATTAACAAATAAGCTCGGTGTCTCCATGTGTTTTTACAATGCAAGGGGTCCCTTATTTATACCCAAATGGGGCCCTAAAATAATGCTACATATTTTATCTATAGGCTATTATAAGCCTAACCGAAGCATGTAGATGGGAGTATAATCCCATATTGACGGCTTACATGATAAATGGGATAAAATCCCACATTAGGTGGATATTTGTTAAATGGGATAAAATCCCATCCCACATATACGTGGGTTTAAACTGCCCACCTTTCTCTCACGTGGGTTATCCCACATATGGTGGGAAATCAATATTCTTTAGCCTTTTTTAAGGCTTTGACCAACCCTACGTGGTTTTGTTTTTTTTATAAAAAGATTCTAAACCTTTTTATGTGGGTAAATCATAAACCCACATTCCATGTGCCCAAATCCACGTGCAACTCTGTTGGTATGCCACGTGTCACCATATTATTCGTCCACTTGGCGCGTCCTCTGCTCGTTGACCACCAATTGACCGAACTTTGACCGGTCATAACTTTCACATACGGACTCAAATTTGGTCCGTTTAAAATGCATCGAAAAGGTTTTGGAGAGATCTATGCAATGTTGCTTGACTTCGATGATTTCAAAATCATTCATTTTTTTGTTGACCATTGTTGATCGATCTTTAACCAAATACCATTCGACATGCGGACTCGCTTTTCAACATTCATATAGTCAATGGAAAGATATTAAAACGATATTCTACACTGAAAAAATTTAGGGATGTTTAGGTAATTTTTGATATAAAAAATGATCCCCTGATCGAGACTTGATAGTTGATGCCGATAAGGAGGATAACAAGATCTTCTGACCCAGCCATGAGATGTTATCACTCATGGACGAGTTCTCGGGTTATAACCAAATATTACTCACACTAGAATATCAACATAAAATAGCCTTCATCACCCCTTGGGGAGATTTTTCTATTGTGTCATGCCCCTTTTTCCTGAAAAACACTAGTGCCACTTATCAACGTGACATGGGCTATATCTTTCATGATATCATGCATCAGATATTAGAGTACATTGATGACCTTATCGATAATTCTAAAACTCAAGCCGAGTACCTAGGTGTTCTTAAAATCATTTTTGATAACCTCATCAAGTAATGTGTTCACCTTCAACCAAATAAGTGCATCTTCATTGTTCTCTTTGGAAAACTCCTTGGTTTCATTGTTTCTTTATGGGGCATCAAAGTTGATCCCGCTAAAATCAAGGCTATTATGGAGATGCCTCCACCAACTAACCTAAAACAACTTCATAGTTTGTAAGGAAAATTATAATCTATTCGATGTTTTATTTCCCAACTCTCTGACCGTTGTCACCCCTTTCATCATCTTCTTAAAAAGGATGTTTCCTTCAATTGGAATGATGAGTGCCACAAATATTTTGAAGCGTTAAAGGAATACCTCATTTAGCCACCTGTGCTCATCCCACCAAAGGATGACAAACCTTTTTACCTCTACATTTCTGCCACTAATCATTCCTTGGGTGCCATGCTTGCTTGTTGTAACGAGAAACACATGGAGCAAGCAGTTTATTACATAAGTCATATGATTTTAGACTATGAGACAAGGTATACCCATGTTGAAAAGCTTATCTTAGACCTAGTCTTTATCACCACTACCTACTCAACCACAAGACCTTCATTGTCACCAACACCAACCCTCTGCATTAAATATACGCTAAGCCTTATCAACACCAACGCACTTTACATTGGCTCATAATCCTTGCAGACCTAGATCTAGAATTTGTTCATCAAAAGTTTGTTAAGGGAAACCATTGCAAATCATCTTGCCGACGTACCTCTTTCCAAAATCAATCTTCTAACTTCAATTTTCCTGATGAATCCATTATTACCCTCTCTCTTGATGACATTGTGTATCCAATGAACCTATTCTTTGATGGTTGTAAATTTCAACGTGGAAGTGGCACAAGGGTTGTCCTCATTCCTCTTTACGGAGCCTATGCCTTTATCTTTCAAACTTGACTTTGATTGTACCAATAACATGGTTGAATATGAAGCACTCGTGTTAGGTATCCAAACTACCATTTCCCTATATGTTAATACCATTAATATCTTTTACATTCTCAATTGGTCATCAACCAAGTCAATGGTTTATACCAATGTTGTCGTAACAAAATACTTCAAAATTATAAGCATCACATTGACATGATTTTGACTACCTTTGATAATTACGACATTCAAACTGTTCCGCGATCCACTAAAAATTTGTGGATACCATGGCTTGCCTCGCCTCACAAATACCTACCTCACCTTCGACTCTAAAATATTTTTCATAGTACAACGATTGCAGTCACCTTATTATCTCATCCATGACGTAAACTTTGTAGGAAGAATTGAAACCGACCCACACAACATTTGGTATAATCAGTACATTGATTACCTTTCCCAATCAATTCTACCTCCAAATCTCACTTGCAATGGTAAGCGAGCCTTCCTCCAAAATGTCTCTCATTATGTCATCATGGGGGGTCTTCTCTACAAACGTGGCTTTGATGGTATCCTCCTATGGTGCCTCACTAGTTCTGAAATTTCGTACACCATTAAAGAAATCCATGACAAGATTTGTGGTGGACATTTCAGTGGTCACGTTGTTACTAAACATATTCTTTACCTCGGTTATTACTAGCCAACCCTTAACCAAGATTGTTGTGACTATGTCAAACATTGTGTGAAGTTTTAGCAACATGCTAACCTTCACCACACCCCAAGTCATGCCTTACAAGTCACCAGAGACTTTTGGCCTTTCTCTCAATGGGGTTTGGATCTCGTCGGAGAGATTAACCCTCATTCTTCTCAACGTCATCAATGGATCATCACAACAACCGAATACTACACTAAATGGGTGGAATTCATCCCTCTCATTTCTACAAAATCTAAGAAAATATGTGAATTCATTAACCATCACATCATTTTTCATTTTGGTGTTCCTCATCACCTCATCACTGATAATGGTAAACAATTAAAAACAAGACTCTACACAAACTCGTGATAACTTCGGTATTCAACTTAGTTTATCTTCACCATATTATCCTAAAAAAATGGTCAAGCTAAATCAACTAACAAAACCCTCAACAAAATTCTCATGAAAGTTTTCAACAATATTGGTAAGGATTGGCACACGCACATTCCTTTCACCTTATGGGATTATCACACTAGAATTCACACCTCAATCATTGCCACACCTTTCTCTTTGGTCTACGGTATAAAGGTTGTCCTACCTCTCGAAGTCCAAATTCCATCTCTTTGTATCTCACTTAAAGATATGCTCAATGATGACGAATTTCTCCAAGACCATTTGGCATAACTTGAGTTATTAGATGAACGTCGTTTAAATGCTCTTGACCACCTTCAAATCTACCAAAAATGTATCAAATATGCCTATGACAAACATGTTCATGAATGAACTTTCAAGGTTGAAAATATTTTCCTAAAAGAAAATCAACATGTAACCAAAGTAGAGAAAAGTAAACGGGAAATTTTTCTCCTAATTGGCTTGGACCTTACATTGTCACCCATACCTATGGATCATGTGCTTATCGTTTATCTTCTCTTAAAGGTAAACCCGAACCTGAGCCCCTTAATGCCTTACATCTTCGACTGTTCTATTGTTGAATAAATTACTACATCACTTTATGTCACTTACATGCTCATCCCTTGAGTGAACCTCTCCTTTCATCTACCTATTTTAAGGACCAATGACTCAAATAGAATTGTGTGATTATCTCACACTCGCTTCAACCTTATCTTCAATATCGAGTATCACGGATCTACTCATGGCACAATTCTCGATTGATAATTTTCATCCCTTTCATTTCGGATGGAATCCCATGGTCGTTCATCACTTGAAACCTCTCTTTCATAGCTAACCTCTTTCGTGTTATGGTTTTTCCTTCATATAAGAGGCTTATACTCCTTTATAGTCTTGTCCATGACCTAAAGTCCAAAATAAAATTTAAAAAAAAAAATATATGGGATATTTCAACATTCAACTCCTTGAGTAAAACTTCTTGTAAATCAAATGATTCCCTCAAAAGGACATCTCTTTCTCTCTTGTTGCTATAAATAGATTGCTCCCTCAAAGGACAACTATAAAAATCCAGCCACTTATTGTACAAAGTCTATCCACAAAGAAGACTATTTATAAAAACAAAATAAAAATTATCCTGAAGCTTCCCACATCGATCAACTTCACAAAGACCTCAAGGATATATTCTATTTATCCCACATAGACTTCCCGCATTGATCAGTCTATGAAAGCAAAAGAAAAGAAAAAAAAAAAAAACTTTTGGTCATGGACTTGCCTATTCTGGTTTTGGGTATCTTGTAGAAGGGGCATGTTGTCTCACAACAAGGTTATGCTAAACACAATCCTCCACCTTACCTACTTTTATTTTCTTCTTCCTACTCAAGGGACAAAACGTGTATTTTACACATTGTGATCATGTAACTTCTTTCACCTATAGACCTATCACTCATGCAATGTACCTAGGGACTTAAGTTCACTAAGTTTAAGGATATGATAGTTATAGTCTTTTCGAGCTTGGAGCATTTCACTTCTTTTCAATTTACCTCTACCTACCTTGTTTATTCAAACATGACAAGATCATCAAAATTGATTTAACCATGACACCTTCATCTATACCTATGCCTAACTTACCTTGCCTATTACCTATTCAACATTCAAACTTGCCTATTTTCAAACATGCCTTACCCAACCAACCTACCTATTCATTTGCCCTCACCCAATCTCATTCTTCCCTAGTTTATGGGAGAACTACATTGGATTGAGGCCCCTTTCACCAGGGATATGTAGGCAAAGACTCCGAGGGCATGGGGCCCTTGGAGGTTAGCTCGGCCACTCTTTTCCTTTCCTCATTTTCCACTCTTTTCCCCATCAAAACAAACACTTAGTTAGTTAGCTTTCATCAAAACAATAACTTGGAAGTTAGTTCACAAACAAAACCATACATCACTCATATACATCATCATTTATTTTCCATGATACCAATAACTTGGAAACTAAACCCAAACAAACATAACTCAATCATGCCTAATCACCTAATTTCCATGACATCAATACAGTGGAAATACGGCTCTCAACCATTCACCATTTCAACCATGCCTACATCTACTTTCCATGACATCAATACAATGGAAATTCAACCAATCACTCACAACATTGACTCAACCATGCCTAATCACCTAGTTTCCATACAATCATTAACTTGGAAATTAAACCAAACCATGCCTACATCTACTCTCCATGATAACAGTACAATGAAACTAAAAACTGAATAACATCATAAAAACTCAATATCATCATCCATTTATACATCAAAGCTCGTATATCAATACACTGAATATACAGATATAAATACAAGTATGTCAAATCTCATATACATCTCACATCTTCGGCATGCAGCCGCTTCATATATCAAAAATCAAAAATATAAAATGACCATATCATCTGATATCAAATCTAGGAAGGGTTGGCACCTCTACTACTCTCCTTAGTACCCTCACCTATCCTCTGTCACCGTGATCTCGGTAACCTCTCTCGTCACCCCGTTTATGTGGCCAACAACTCTCTCGAGCTACTTGAACTATGTGTCTGTGTGTTGGTCCTCGCACTAGCTTCCTGTTGTGCTCTATACTCTCCATAGGTCACATACTGGATACCTTCCTCCATCAATCAATCCCGATAATACCAAGTCTCCGAGACGACATCTCTCAGTAACTAACCATAGAAATCACCCGGGAAGTGCCATAGCTCGGAACCTACTTGTAGACCTTGTACACTGCACTGGTCCCCGTCCTCCTATTTGTAACATGGGACCTTGTCCCGCCGCCGATGCTCGTGGATGTGCCTTCGCTTATGCCAACTGTGCAATGCTGTGGAAACATGTGCCTCGTAATGTGGTAACTGTGTATGTAACCTCAGTAACCTTCCCCATCTCCTGCTTACACCTATGCCTAAGTTTCGCTAACTAGCCTCGTAGAGTCACAATATGAGCACAATGTGGTTACTTATCCCCCTTCCCCTCGTTGGTGGTTGTGTAGGAGCCTAAACACGAATATGAGCCATGCCTATACCAAATACCCCTATAATCTAGTCACTTGTCCCTAAAGAATGGTCACCTAGGCCTACGCCGAGTAAGTTGTAGTTATAACGTTGTCGGATGACCCCGTAGCTGGTCCTCTCGCACTATAACCGTGGCTAGATCAAGCTATCTCCGGCCTCGGCTGCTTCCCAGTAGTTGGGCTGTCCACTAAAGCACTGTATCCATTAGTAATACTAGTTTCGTCTATCCACTTATCACCAACTACTCCTCATGTCATGTAGGATCTGCTAGATGTGGTGGATACAATGGTATCTCAAAGATCATCCCTGCAATACTCGGAAATGGTGGAGGCACATCCTGCCGAATCCAAAACAGCTTGTTTAACCTAGTCCACCGGAATAATCTCATGCTCCCAACCCTCCATCCATGTATCCACTTGACCGATATAATCCTTCCAACTCCTTGGCCATGCCCCGTAGGATGGAAACTCAACATGTGGCCACCATATAATATCCATAACATACAATCCCTCTAGAGTTCGTTGATAATATGTCACATCACGTGACTCCTCCTCTACTTGTGGATGTACCCCTCACTGGAACCACCTCTTTTATCTGCTCTGTAAACACCTATTTACCAATCCTATCATGGAATTCCCTATGGCACACACATGATATATGATCATATGCCTAACAAAGGTCAATAGATACGTACAAAAATACCATATCACCGCATCCTCTTATACACCCATAACTCTCTATATAATTGTACCAAGTAGGCAAGCGCCCATGAAAAACACACTCGCTGATCTATCATATCCTCCAATACACCCATCGGTGCCCGAGGAAATCTTCTCAGTGCTCTTAATCCGGGAGCACATAACATCCCACAACTACCATCATCAAAATTAACAATCTTGTCTCCTCAGGATGTGAAGCGTACATCTCCCCATAACGATACTAGCATTGTGCTCTCTCAAGCCAATCATAGCCTCCCCAAACATTTTCCCCATCGATCAAGTGACTCATCTCGATGAAATATGATATACCACTTCTCCAATAATAGGCAGCCACAAAATCCTATAAACATCCTCCAGTGTAATAGTCATCTCGCCAGTAGGTAAATGAAAGGTATTGGCGCCGTCATCTATTTGTCGATGAGAGCAACCATCAAAATATGATATTGAATGATGTGCCTATATCTCCTCATAGCATCGACCTCAACATCCCTCATATGGTCCCACTCCTCCTCTATCACAACATCCCACATCTATACCAACAAAGGTGGCACCCTGTCTCGCATCGTCAACTGCTGACACGCTTGTATCATTACCATTTAAACATGTCAATCAATTTCCCCTTTGTTGATTATTTATTATATCCTACCTAATCACATCCCACCAATTATTTTACTAACCTAACTACCTTCTACTCCATTCTCTCGCCTACCATATATTCTATCTTTCCTAAACAATTACACTTATTCTAATTCACTCTTTTCCCTCCTTCATAGATTTGACCCAACTTACACTTAGAACCACCCATTCATACCTACATTAACTCTAAACCCACCCAATTATTTTGCTACCTACCCCTAGTCCATCTAATTCTACCTCCCTCTACTCTCAATCATCCAATTTTTCTTTATTTTGACCTCCCACCCTCCATTTTTAGGCCTTAGTCACTTTTTACAGTGACCGACATTGGTCACCCAAACCGATACCGGTCACCCTTTAGACCCACCGATGTCGGTTGATGCTTGATCGGTGTCGAATCGGTTCGGCCCTAGAGCCAAACCCCACGCCCCATTTTCTAATTTTTACAAAAACACCTAAAAACCTACCCCCAAATTGTTAGGAAATAAGGGATAAACTCTCGGAATAATCCCTCATAGAATTAATGAGAAACTACTATGCTAAAAATATTACATCTGAAATAAAATTACAAAATAAAATAACACAACACAAAGAGACAATGATTTAACATGGTTCACCCAATTTGGGCTACGTCCACTAAGAATCACTTGCTCAGATTTTATTACAAGCCACCACTCTCTTAATACAATACCTAGATCTATTTGGAGCTATGCTCAACAAACTCTACAGAATTCACACCCGAATTCAAAGCACATCTGCAATGTTTTTCATACATCTATCATATGCATAAAACCATATAAATAGACAACTACTTAAGCAGTTTTACAAAACCATGGGTATCAAAACCATGGGCAAAAACCATCCCATAAACCTATGGGTCAAAATCCCACCCATATGAGAAAATCACGTTTCCCGATATATCGAGCATGTTTTAAGGCCCAAATTTTTTCATATGAAAAGTGTACAATACTCTTAGTGTACAGTCTTCAACACTTTCACACATGAAAAAAGGCTCCACAAACCTAACACAAATTACACCTCAATTCACGTTTACCACCTATTTAACCTACATTCACTCCTCCCCATACCCCATTTTGTTATTTTCTGCCTCAATTTCAAATCAAAATTCATATACCCAATTCTTCACTATTCTACCTTAATTTTAACCAAAAACATCAATGGAGATTGACTCCTACCTCTACTAGGTGTCCTCCCTCGGTGGATGTCCGGTCTCTGAACTAGAGGTCCTCATGCACCTTCACCGCCTCTTTCATGGCTCAATCACCCTCTCAACTATCAACCACTCACGTCTCTCCGATAGATCTCATGGGACCACTCAACACTCTCCAACTCAACCTGGATACTACCCCTGTCCTTTTCTCCCACATCAACAACAAAAATCCTTTTCTCTATCATTTTCCAAATATTAAAAAGCACGAATGAGTCATTTTCAAAAGGGGAGATTATTGGAAATATTTTCATTGATGTCAAAGGAATACTTGATAAGTATTTATTATGTTAGGAATATTGTCATCGATGTTTATAGTTGTGTGCCTCTTATGAAAAAGATGAGTTAACACAAATTCTGCATGTCGCACGCCAAAGAAAACTATTTCATAGTGTTCCACATGTTTTTGTAGTGTTTCGCAGGTTTTTAGTGTTTTGTGATGAAGTGTTCTATGGGTTTTGGATTTCTCTCGTGATTTTTAGTGTGTATTGTGGGTTGTTGTAGTGCCTCATGTATTGAATGCTCAAACTAAAGTATTTTGTGGTATGAAAAAATACCACTCAACAAAGGATATATTTCATGTATCGAAGAGAAAGCTACGAAGTCGAGTGTGGTGAGATACAAAGGAGGATAGCCGCATAATAAAGATAAAACCCCAAAATATACAAAATCATCTGCGATGGTCATGAAATTCCGCATGACCAAGAAAAATAGGGGATGTCTCTGGGATTCATGATGAATATTCTAAAAAGGTGTCAACTTATGAAAATTCATACATGTTCATGAAATGAACATGGTATATAAATGAATTCAATTGTGAATTCATAGTGTGCATTCACGAATTACGATGCCATTTTGAAAATAAAATAAAGAGAATGATAAGAGAAGAAAAATTAATGAATAAATATCAAGAGTATTAGAGGAGGAAGAGAAAATTCAAGAAGATTAGAATTTCAAGTTGTTGAAGAAGATTGAAGAGCGAGAAGTGCATAAGCAAAGTGTAGAGCGTGGGTGTACAGAGACAACATGAAGAAGTGAAGAATAATTTATACTCCATCATCAGGTTGAAGAAGCAACTACAAGTGGGTAGATCTTTGCATAGCTATTAAATTGATGTTCAAGTTGTTCTTCCTCATACTTATCATTTTCACCCATTACTAGTTGCTCTAAGGCAAGTATCTGGTTTCGAGTGTCCTGAAGGATTGTTATAATTTTATCTAACTTCTTAATCGTTGAACCTCCAATATTAACTAAACTGGTTCCATCACCACAGTTCATCCTTCTCCTAACCATCGTATCCTATTAATACAAGGATAAGATGTCATGTTAGTGTTATGAACCCATTAAGTCTAAGAGATGATAAACCTACAGCTCTGATACCAAACTGTAACACCCATGTTATGATTCATCCAAATTAAGGAATTTTTTTAAAAACAAACCCCTTAAGTAAAATTAATGTCTTCAATGATTTCATCTTGTAGCTAATTAATCCAACATAATTAAATGTTTACAATCCATCTTGATAACATACATTAACCATGTGCAATTGTAAGGGTCTACTAGATTGTCCTAATCTCCCTTAATCACTCTACATGAGTGTGTATAACTTGTATACTTTTGGTTAAACCTTTTATAGGTTATGAGAACATTTACATCTCCTTAGTGACACTAGAAGGATATCTAGTTGTTTTAGACACAAAATCATGCACATATTACTATTTTCCTATTTCGCCAATATGTTTTTTTATATGCATGGATCTTAAGCAAGAGAAGTATTCACTGGTGATACCATCTCTTGTCCAATCTATGTCTTTGATTGATATTTGTTGTACTTCTCTTCCACATATATCATTTTTGTATCCACTTCTCGTCGGTAACAAAGATGTCTATTTGTATTTCTCTTCACATCTGTCATTATTTATCTCAGGAAACCAATGCCCACTCTGGATACTAGCGCCCAGAAGCACTTGTGTCTATTATGGGTGCTTTTGTCCTCTTTGTTATTTTTACACATTTTGACATTTGTGGTTGGCCTTTTCTCCTTTTTTTCTTTATCACGTGCTCATAATCTACCTTTTGTGTCACTAGTGTCAAAATTAAAACAAGAGATCTACACACACACACACACACACACACACACACACACACACACACACACACACACACACACACACACACACACACACACACACACACACACACACACACATTATTATTTTGGCTGACATTTAGGGGCAATCACATCTACATATTATCACTACCATCAAAGGGACTGCATTTTTTGATTGCATACACTGCATAGGAAGGGGAAGTGATGAATTCCATATGACACATTTTCATCTTATCTAGCTATATCCTTCTATCTTTGCATCATTGGCACGAGGGAAACCGAAGGACACTATTTCACACGTAGTAACACATAACTACATGGAGTATGGAATGTATTGCAGAATGGCTGATAATAAGTTCACTCTTCGAGTGACCAGCAGGTCAATCTAACTTCACATTTTGTATATTTTATTCAGATTTGATGTGTTTGTGAGCTTATGTAGGTAGCTAGGGTTTTTTTGTAGGTTACATGTGTGATCAAAACACTAACAATGCAAGTAACACGATAAAGTAGATATTTAAGAGACAGGTCTTTAAACCTAGAAAAGAAGTAAATCCTGAACATTCACCCAGTCACCAACACTCTAAATCAGAAATCAACCTCCAGTGCCCTTATCCTCCTTTGGGCTCTCCTATCCCCATCAATGTAGAGCTCTAGAACTCTTAGCGAGCTTCATGTGACATCATTCCTGTCGCCGATCCAACATATACATTTTCTTTACTAGCTAAAAATCACGTAGAAATTAGATAAGTCACTTATCTCTTCCATTTCTTATAGTCATGCATTACTTGAGCATTTAGTATATGTATTTTATCATATTGTACATTGTTAGTTACTCTAAAATTTTATTTAATTGAAATTAAATTAAATCATTTCGTGAACCCACTCTTCTTTCGAACTATTTTCCCTAGGATCCCAAAACCCCCATGACCAAAAAGAAAATTCCCATCTCCCAAGCATGATATGAATTATATGCGTTTGTAACCTTCTTTTCCAATGCCTCTGAAGAATATGAATTTCTTGAACTCATGCACAATCCCCAATATGATCCCATAATCCTCCAACAACTCCTTGAATTTCAAAAAATCCTCCCTAATGGTTTCAAAATCCCCCATTTTTGCATACTCTCCCCTGACCAAAACTTTACTTCATGTTCTCCCTCATCCACCATAGTCACCAATGATGTTTCATCCTCTTCTCCTTCTCTTATGGCACATGATAATATTAATATAGATTCTTTACATGATGAGGTTCTTTCTTGTGAAAACATAGATGCTAATAATTCTACTTCTGATAATGACAATATAAATGTGCATAATGATGTTCCTACTAATAGTCAAGATGAATGTAAATATCTATCTCCTAATCTTCCTAATTCTGAAATTATTTCCAATGATTGCCATGATAAATCTGATGCTAGTACTCCTACAATTTCTTTATATGTTGATGATACTCTTGATGAAATCCTTTCTTGTGAAAATATGACTGATAGTGACTTTGATTATGCTTCTGATCATGAACATGTTAGTGATGATGTTGCTTCTATTAAGACTGTTGAATGTGAATTTACCACTCCTCTTTCTTCTACTTCTAAATTTATTTCCAATGTTTCCCATGATGATTCCACTTCTACCCCTAATGCACCTCTTATTGTGTCTCTTGAGCCTACACCTAGCATCCCTATAGAGCCTCCATGTTCCTCTCCTCCTCTTACACCTCCTCCTCCTTCCACATCCACTCCTCCTTCTCAAGTTCCCATGATCACTCACAATGGAAAGATCCAACCCCTCAATGTGCCTCTCACTTCTCCAACCATTCCTTCACACGATATCCTATCCCTCATGCATGTTGTTGGTAATTTTCAATCTCAAGTTCATACCCTTACCCTTGAAAGTAAAGCCTATTATGCTTCCATTGACAATAATTCCCTTCATGGAAATCCCATTCCTAAGAAGATTCACAATTCCACTTTCCCCAAGGACTTCATCATGCCTAATTTCTCTTGTTTCAATGGCACCGAAACAATCCTTATTTACATCTAAAACATTACCATTTAGCCATGGCTTATTATTCCAATGATCATTTTTACTCAAATCCTTTCATCATAGCCTTTTTGATCATGCTCTCCAATGGTATACTCATTTTCCTTATGGATCCATTAGTACTTATTATGATATGGAGGATGATTTTCTTAGACGTTTTATTTCTAAAAATGGTCCTAAAGTTACATATGAATGCTTGCCTTCTTTGCATCAAGGAAAGAATGAACCAATTTTAGATTACATTTTATGCTTTAATTCTTGCATGCATCAATTACTATTTCAGCCTATTGATCTAGAAATGTAATTTATCTTTTGTCGTGGCTTAATTCCTCCCTTAAAAGAAAAGCTCTTATATGATACATGTGAATCATTTACTCTATTTTTCTATAAAGTTATTTATTTAGAGAAGGAATTAATTGAGAGCATGTTGTCATAACCACTTTCTACTTCTTCTATTCCTTCCTTTCCTACTAATTCTTCTCCTCCCTTGTCTATTGACCCTTTTGCATGCTCCCCATCTCTTCCTCCATACAAGTGTCCTTCTTCCCCACCACCATGTCAACATTCACCTAAGCCTTCTCCACCTCCCACCCATGAACCATTGCACTTTGCACATAATGCTAAACCACATGATGTCTTGTGTGCCTTACTTATAATAAGTGAATCATCCGCCTAACTTCTAACCAACATCATCCACCTCATCGATTGCTTCACCATCGTGACCATCATTTTTACAATTTTCACCGCATCAATGGCCACCATGACAATGACTATTATGCTCTCCATGATCACATACAACAATTAGAAGACAAAGGTGTCATTTTTTTCTGCTCTCTGCTCTCATGAGTGATATCTCTCATATCCCACATAAGCGAGCTTCTACCACTGTTCACTTGTCTCCTTCACCTCCTCCTAAGGTTATCATTTGCCCACCTCCTAAGGTTATTATCCATTCGTGCCCTTCATCTAATCCACCTATAGTTACATATTCTAATCCCTCACACATTGCTACCATCTCATTGGCTTCCTAAGCCTCCTACTTCCTATCACTACACCTCCTATTATTAGCATTATTTCCTCCTCGATGACCAATTTGACACTTATCCTCACACCATTGGTGCTTCACATGTTCCATTCATTCCTCTCGGGCCTCTTCATCTCTAGTAGATGACATCCATTTTCCATCTCATTACTCGATGACGCGCTTGTGTTCTTAAGGTTTAATCATGATTTGTTGAGAGAATTGTTACTAAAATGATCCTCATTCTCACACTTCACGGGGAAATTGCTCTTCTTCCCCAATTTATCCTCGTCACACGTAATTATAGACATTATTATTCAATTATAACACATCATTATTGCTACTTTTATTTATCTACCACATTACATCACATACATACATTTATACTTATTACATGTTATACCATACATTCATATTCACACACATTCTTTATCTAGTCCATTACTTGGTTATTCTTTCCACATCATAGCACATTTCAACCATCAACAATATATATCAAATCAACCATCCCAACAATGCCTATAGAATCTATCAAACTAGATAAAAATACCATGAACATATCATCATCATCACATAGTATACAATGCATATCAACAATAAATATGGCATCAACACAAGTGTGTGTGTGTGTGTATATATATGATTGTTGTGAGAATTGTTACTAAAATGAACCCCATTCTCATCTTGGGCAACCACTCTTCTTCCCCCTTCATCCTCAACAGCACGCAATTACGAACATTATTATTCAATTATCAACACATCATTATTGATACTTTTATTTATCTACCACATCACATCACATACATACATTTATATCTTATTACATGTTATACCATACATTCCTATTCACACACATTCTTTATCTAGTCCATTACTTGGTTATTCTTTCCACATCATAGCACATTTCAACCATCATAATATATATCAAATCAACCATCCCAACAATTCCTATAGAATCTATCAAACTAAATAAACACTACCAAGAACATATCATCATCATCACATAGTATACAATGCACATCAACAATAAATGTGACATCAACACAAGTTTGTGTGTGTGTGTGTATATCTTCCAAAATCATAAGTTAAAAATACAATTGTTGGGAAAAGCCCCATGCATAACTACATATATAATACATCATCTATCATCCTCGTCTATCACTATCTATAATTGCGAGAGCTCTAGAACTAGAGGCTTCACCGCTCACTCTACATCACTGATCTCGGCCTCTATACCTCTCTAGCTAACTTCATAGCATGGAAAGCTCATTCATCTACTCCACATATCAACCATGTAGCTCTACATATCATGAAAATATATCATGAGCTACGCCTCCACCTCCTACATCCTCTCTTGCTCTACATTTGCACAAGCCTCATAGTGTTCACTCAAAAAAATTGTGCACGTCGCATTCTTATAGCCACCACCGCTCAAATAAGTGGTTATTCTCACCGCAATAGAATCAACCTTTATCTAGCATACCTCCTCCCACAAGCACATATGGGGGCATAATTCAAGTCAATTTGTGTATAGAGGTGTCCACAATCAGTGACCAATAAACATCCCTATGCAATCCCACAAAAACATTAGTTATTACACATATTTGCATCAATCAAGCAACAATAAACAAATAACATACAATGCTACTTAATACATATGCTCCACTATTACCATTGCTACATCACTTAACTCGGGGGTAGGTTCTTATCCCTCTAATCCTCAAACTTTCGTTCCACCGATATCACACATGCATCACTACTGAAATAACAACACACATCGTGTGTCATCGCTACCCACTAGTTATACACTTAAGTGTACCCTACTTCATCCACTTTTATAGGCTCTATGGCCACATCTGCCTCATCTAACTTGGATGCACTAGCTTGTGCTCCTTTGGGCCCAACCTCGCCCTGGTTGTCTCATCGCTCTAGTAGATCGACACCATATATATGGCTCCAAGGGAACATCCTAGGCCATGCCAAAATTCCTATATATTCTCTCACCCTAGAACAACTCATCACCCTTGGAAATAATCCTCTAACCACATGGTGTGTCATATGCACCACAACTCCACACCATCCTCTACCCATCCACCATAGTCTCTATACGGTCTCCATATAATGGCCCCAGGCCCATTTGATCTATCATTGACCTATATGTGGTTATACCCATCCTCCTACTATAGGTGCCCACCCACCTCACTGTGAATATCTCGGGTCGCGCCCAATCGGCCCGTGGCTCACTGAGTGGCCTTAATATAACAATATGCTCATATGCCCACACATGTAACAAAGTAGTGGCTCCTAGTCCACCACCATAATCCTCTGTGTAAATATATATATAATAAGTCCTTGTAAATGGGCCAATACACACCGCGCTCATGCATATCTAGTACCATGATCCTCTATGTTGTGATAAATATTATGCATTCTATACAAAAACCCAACTACACCAACCTCCACTACAACCGATGATATTATGACAACTATAATAAATTTACACAATCGTTGAACCCCATCTCAAAATGGCATCTAAACTAATATGTGTCTCAACCATAGATGTGTCCCTATAAAATATCATTGTGCTGCCCTCATATGACTACGGGCATCCAATACGGCCATAATCTGCACTCTCTCTCCTACTATAGGCAACCACAATATCCTATATACATCCTCTAGTGTCACCATTCATCTCACATGTCAAAGAACCATAAAATATAATTATTTACACTCCATCGCTTGCACAAAGCAGTCAACATAGGCATATTATGGGGTATCTCCCCAATCTAGTAATGTGTCGCAGTCGTCGATAGTTCAATATATCCCACTCAACATTTGACAACCCCAAAGTAAGTAATGTACTCAAGTGACAACCTGCCACAAAAATATATTTGGAGTGTATGTCCCTCTGCACAACACCAAAAGAAATGAAATTCTTCTATTATTACACCATACATACTACAAAATCCCTTATCATAGCATAAAATTAATCGAATACAAGAATTTCACATAACAATGCTAAAACCCTACCATAGGAGGCTAGCACCTAGAGTAGGTCACTAGTGTTCAAAAGTAGGTCACTAGCACCAGGAACTGGGTGCTAGTGTCCCTAGTGACAGAAATTCCCTATCGCTTCCATCCTGGTTAAAACACCTAGAACTACAAAACTTCAAATTTAGCTAAAATTACTAAAAAAACACATATTTGACAAAATTTTTCCAAAAATAATCACACTTACCAATTCCTCGGTCATTTGCGAAGCCACAACCATCGCCACTCTCTCAAATATCATCAAACTCATTGCTCTAACACGTGACATTATCGTATCTCAAATCTTAAATCTCAAACACTCTCGGTACAAATGAAATTACTATTCACCTTTCTACTATTACTATATATAGTAATTCCAATTTACCATATACTATAGTTATGGTTTGCAACCATTTTTACAACTAATACACGTTACACATTTTCGATCATGTCTTAGACTCGTAACTTTGTTTGTCTCACCGATTTGCACCATATAGATCATAATATCCTCTAACATTGTACCATATAAATTTCAACATCTCATATTCAAATCTGGCATATGTACTACTCAATATCTACTCATAATTTTACAATACTATCCCATATTATTTCTCATTTACTATTACAACATCTTATACGCCTTACTTTTGGCTCAAGTGCTCATTTCTCCACCCTTCACCCTTTTTCCAAAAGGGGGGGATACAATTAGGATCATATTATAATCCCTCTTAGGATACAACATAATCAATAGACACTCCTAATACATTATTATCACAATTTTATTTGATCTCATTTAAACAAAGGTATAATCATTCTATACGACATTCAATACTTTCTACTATTTTGAATCTATCCCCCAAATGACCTAATCTAGGGAAAAGAAAAAACTATCCGTGAGTAATATCTACTAAGTACATATTATTTCAAACAATCTTTTATCACTCAAATCAAATTAATCAATTGATACAATAAGCACATTTACTATCTCTCCTAGATGACCTAACTTGGGAGCTGCATTACATTACTATCACTTCCATATGACCTAACTTAGAATCCATCTAGCACTATTCAAATCAACACTCATTACTATAGGAGTGGGGAAATGAGACATCATTTCCTTTCCTATACTTGATCTATATGGGTTCTTCAATCGATGAAAAAAATTTCAATCAAAAAATAAATTCGTTTGGTCTTATCCATCTCTGAATGGTTGGACCTTTTGGGGATGTAGTCATGGATGGAGAGAAAAACTAGACCTCTCTCCCCAACACTCTTCCTCTAGTGGTAGGATGCCCAAATCCTCCCATTTTCAAACAAATCGGGTTGGGAATTGATCACTCCCTACCTCTTCTATCACCTTGGACAACAATTCAAAGTCTCCAAATCATTTCAACTATTTCTCCAAGTGCTCCTTATGATGGTTTGTTATCTCCACTTATGCCACATGGGTCAAAATGTTGATTCATGGTTCACCACACTACAATTTTCTACGTTCTACATGCATTTGGAATATGGCTTCTCTGGACTCTATACAAGTATGTTCCTTACTTCCTTTACACTACTTGAATTTCATTCAAATAGTATAAAGGGGGATAAATGTAGACATAAAATCATACACATATTACTATTTTACTATGTTGTCAGTATGTTGTTTATATGCATGGATATTAAACAAGAAAAATATTCATTGGTGGCACCATATTTTTTCCAATCGATGTATTTGATTGCTCTTTATTGTACTTCTCTTTCACATCTCTCATTTTTGTATCCACTTCTTGTCAAGTCATAGGGGTCCTGTCTTCTTGTTACTTCACATCTGTCATTATTTATCTCAGGACACCAATGCCCACTCTATACATTAACACCTATGAATTTATGTCCATTTTGGCGCTTTCTATCCTCTTTGTTATTTTTACACATTTGGATAATTATGGTTGGCCTTTTCTCCTTTTCTATCTTTATCCCACACTCATAGTCAAGATTTTGTGTCACTAGTGTCAAAATTCAAACAAGATATCCATATATATACACAACATACACACTATTATTTTGGCTGGAAATTTTAAGCGGTAATCACATCTACATACTATAACTATCATAAAAGGGACTGCATTTTTGGGCTACATACATTGCATAGGAAGGGGAAGTGTTGAATTCCATACCACACATTTACATATTATCTAGCTATATTTCACTATCTTGGTGTCATTGGCGTGAGGGAAACCTAAGGACACTATTTCACACATAAGCACACATAACTACATGGAGTCTAGAATGTAGTGCAATGATCGATAATAAGTTCACTCTTCAGGTGACCACTGGGATTAGTATGACTTCACATTTTGCATATTTTATTCAAATTTTATGTGTTTGGGAGCTTATGCAGGTAGATAGGGTTTGTTTTTCAAGTTACATGTGTGATTGAAATCCTAACATTGAAAGTAATGTGACAAAGCAAATATTTAAGAAATAGTCTTTAGACCTAGAAAAGAGGTAGATCTCAAACATTTTCACACGATTACAATGCCCCGAGTCGACACCGGCGTCCAGCACCTTTGTCCCCCTTTGGGTTCCCCTGTCTTGATCGAGTGTAGAGCTCTATAACTCTTTGCGAGCTTCTGTGACATCATTCCCTTCTGTGTGTCCAACATATACACAGTCATGACTAGCTACATATTGCGTAGAAATCATCTAAATCACTTATCTCTTCCATTTTCTTATAGCCTTGAATTTCTTGAGAATTCAACATATGTATTTTACTTGTATTTTATCATATTGTATATTGTTAATTACTCAAAATATGATTTAATTCAAATTAAATTAAATCATTTTATGACATTGTTGTTTAAGGGAATGGTGAGCAGACAATGTAATCAACATTTAAATTATTTTGGCCAAATATTTTAGGCATTACTTTTCAAGCTAGTTTCGAGACTGCACACTATCCTATGAAATATATCTCCTATCACCACACAACCATCTTAATGTAGTTATCTGGATCTCATTTCATTGTTTAAGAATTTAATTTTAAGTTTTGAAGAAGTAGAGTCAATGAATCACCCTACTAATCATAAGGATCCTATTGGTACCATCTTAGGATCCATATGGGAAAGATAGTGGCCATGTAATTATTTTCATCATTACGTCCTCACTACCCTTCCCGTAGCCATCCTAAATTGGCATGAGTGGGATATTATCGATAAGACAATGGGACATAGTACCTACACTTCATTTACACTTTAAGTTATCAATGAAAGATAAATTAAATAAGTTCATCTTTACAACAGATTATAATGTATCATTACATAATATTAAACTCTTGAAAGAGGGTTACAGTAAGCTGTCACGAGTTACTATATTTCATTAGTTCCTCTTATCAAACTTACACAACGTAGGAAAAATGTCCCTCGAAATTTCATTTCTATTCTCAAGGTTATTGAGTTCTTCCCTGAATATCAGTTTAAAATTTAGGAGGTTATTAAGTTTGGGGATGAAGATGTCAGACTCCACAGAACGGTCATTTTTTTCAAATAGAAAAATCTCAATGGGTCCCCTACACATGGATCCTACTGCGATGTGGCGAGTCACCCGGCCAGGCTAGGTCTATCCCCTACCATGCTCAGTCGTCTGGGTCCCAGAAGGGGCAGGCCCAATCTCGGGTGAAACAATGACATCAATCCCGATGAAAATCCCCCTCCTCCAGGTGCGTCGGTTTTCCTTAATGACAGGGATGGCCTTCCCGCTCAGATTTTGATCCTTGAAGAAAGATTTGTTTTCACTAAATTCCTTGGCAGGCGCCTTTCCATCAACGACGTCAGGAATTGGTGCGAGAAACAATGGGGTTGTGGCTTGCGTGTTCGTTTCCTCCCCAATGAGTTTTTCTTGGTGATCTTTCACAGTGGCACTCTGAGAGACTTCACTTTAGAAAGAAAAGACCAACTTCTTTCCGATTGTGGTGTTCATCTCTCGAAAATGGAGTGCCCACTTCGACCCTGTAGCGGCTAGATTGGAATCCTCTCTAGTTTGGATTCATCTATACTCTTTACCCAAGTGAATACTGGAGTCCCAATACCCTTATAAAAATTTGTTCAAGCTTAGGCAAGGTTTCCCACATCGATCCCGTCACTTTGGAGGGCACTCTGTCTTCGTTCACCCGGGTTTGTGTCCTCATTGACCCATCTTTCCCCCTTCTGGAATCTATCGAGATTTCCTCCTCAAGTGGCAAGTGGACTCATAAAGTGGAGTACGAGATGATTTCCAAGGCCTGTTTCTAGTGTAAATAGCATGGGCACTTTCGGTGCGCTTGTTTGCTTCTCCCGACTCTTGCTCTACTCCTAGCCCCTTGGCGGGCATCCCCTACATTCCAGTTCTTCCCACCTCCCCCTCGTGCCCCCTCCCCCATCTAGACTGGTGTTTTGGGCTCTCATCCGGGTTCAGTTTCTACTCTCGCCTCCTCTCGCCTCTCACCCGACACCCTCTCCCTGGTTCGAGAAACGGCCTCAGTGGTGAAAGAATCCTCACGTATTCTCTCCTTATTTCAGGAAGGCATTGCTTCATGCCATGGTCGGACTCCACATCTTTGAAAGCATGGGTTGGCGCTTGAGACAGGATCACTTTGGAAGGCTACCAAGAATATGCTCCCATTTCTCCTTGCCAGGAGTCGATTCAGGCTCCCAATGTTGTTCATGGACTCTTCCCTCCCAAAGGGGCTCTTCTCCCCACCCCCTGCTCAGGGTGGATTGTGGTCCCAAATTCCCGGTGGGAAGACCCTCCAAGTCCACCCTCTCTCGGAAAGAGATTGCTGCAGGTAAGCAGCTGCAGCTCAAGTCTTACTTTCCCCCTTCCAGTAGAAGAGGCCAACCCTCTTCGAAGAAATTATGAAAATTCTGTCATCGTGGAATGTCTGGGGCCTACATGCCTCGGACAAATAGTGCCTGCTAAAGCGCTACGTCAAAGAATACGCTGTTGATATTTGTGTGATCCAAGAAACTAAAATGACCAGCGAGGCCTGTCTTTCAGGTTGGTTCCACTCCTGGAAAGGGTGGGAAGGTTCTTTCGTGTCTTCCTCGGGTGCCTCTGGAGGACTTGGCCTCCTCTGGAAATCCAATTCCTGCCTTTCTTCCCTTCTTTCCTCCGGAACTGGTTTCCAGTGGGCTGAAATCAAAGTCAAACACACAGAGGTCTCTTTTCTGCTCTGCAACATATATGGCCCCTCTTCTCCAGCTAGTAAATGGGAGCTTTGGAACAAACTGTCTCGAGGTTCTCAGCTCTTCCTCTTCGAAGGTAATCCTGGCAGGTGACTTCAATGCCTCCCTCTCCGAGCATGACAAGCGTGGTGGGCTTCATTGGCAACCGTGGGCCCAAGCGACTTCATCAACTTCGTGGCTCGGCATCACCTTTTCGACGTCAAACCCAGCTTTGGTTGGTTTACCTCGAATAATCATCGAACTGGGTTTGGTAATCTGGCTGTTAGACTCGATTGGTTCTTAGTATCTGAAGATTGGCTCTAGCAGAATCTTCTACTTTCTAGCTCGGTCCTCCTCTATCAATTTCGACCATTTCCTATCACTTTCAATGTTCCTCGTTTGACATGCCGCTGCGTTGATTGAATCTATGTGGATGCATGATGCCTCTTTAAGGGACCTAGTAAAATCCTAGTGGAGCTCTTTTTCGGTCAAAGGCACCAAGATGTTCATCCTCTCTCGTAAACTCTCTCTGCTAAAAAGTAAGTTGCAGGAATGGAACATTTCCACCTTCAAAAACATTTTTCGTGAAAAGGAACGGGTTGAAAAGGATCTCAAGTCTCTAAATGACCAGGTTCTCCTCAAGGGTATGGATCAAGTTAGTTATTCCAAAGAATTGGGTACCCTCTTGCTCAAGGAAGAATCCTTCTGGTGCCAAAATCAAGAGAGAACTGGCTGAAAGATGGGGACAAAAATACCAAGTTCTTCCATGCCTCGGTGAAAGCAAGAAGGAACCTCAGTTACATCTCCTCCCTGAAACGTGAGGATAACACGGTGGCCAACACTCAAGATCACATCAAAACTGAAGCCATCTCTTACTTCCAGAAGTTGCTTAATGAGGAGTTGTGCTCCTCCCTGAAAGATCAAAACCCCTTGCTGGCACAGATTCAACCTGTGATTTCAGCGGAGGACAATATCATGGCTCTCTCCCCTTTCTCACATGAGGATATTCATCATATTCTCTTCTCTATGGATAGGGACAAAGCACCGGGCCCCGATGGCTTCCCTGCGGCCTTCTATCTGGACTTTTAGAATTTCGTCGGGAAGATGGTTGGCTTGCAGTTGAGGAATCGATGCACTCCAGGGAAAATTCTTGGCAACTTAAACCACACCTTCATTTGCCTTTTTCCCAAATCCTCCCCGACTGAGAAGCTTGATGATTTCCATCCCATCTCTCTTTGCAATGTTGCCTACAAAATTATTTCCAAAGCCCTTTCCTCACGTTTGAGTCCCCTCCTCAACAAACTGATTACCCCAGAACAAAGCGGCTTCTTCCCTGGCAGGTCCATCTCGGAAGGCATCATCATTTCTCATGAGCTCATGCATTCCCTTCACCAATCATCTAGGCCAAGTATGCTCATTAAGCTCTACTCCACCAAGGCATATGACAGATTAATTGGCACTTTTACTCTCTCCCCGCAAAGAATGGGCTTTACAAGTCACTTCTACAATCGGATTTTTAATTACATCTCTTTGGCTCACTTCTCTATGCTCATTAATGGATTGGCTGAAGGTTTCTTCAGCAGCTAGTAGGGGGTTCAGCAAGGGGACCCCCTATCCTCCTTCCTTTTTATTCTGGTCACTGAAGCTTTGAGCCGATCCATTAAAACACGCCTTGCCTCAGGCTCGCTTGCAGGTCTTCGCATCACCTCCTCTCTAGCCACCAGTCTCCCATCTTCAATTCATGGATGACACCTTCCTCTTCGGTCAGCTACCATGCAGGAAGCAGTCTCCTAGATAACATTCTTTCATCCTACTCCGCGGCCGCTGGACAGGTTATAAATTTCAGAAAATCCATCATCTTCTTTTTCAACATTCCTCCCGTCTTCAACATCATCTGAGGGATGTTCTCGGTTTTGAAATTGGCATCCTCCCTCAGAAATATCTGGGTATCCCCCTCTTCCTGGGCAAAGGAAGATCCTCTCTGTGGGACGACTTGGTGAACTCGATCACCCGGAGACTTCAATCTTGGAAAGGAAAGTGGCTTTCCTTCGTGTCGGCATGTTCTTCTTATCAAATCAGTCCTAAGCGCCATGCCCATCTACATGCTTTTAGTATTGTCCTTTCCAAAATCTGTTGTAAGTTGGAAAAATTATTCAGAACCTTCCTTTGGCAAGGCTCAATCAAGATCGTAAATTCCATCTGGTTAAATGGGATTCCCTTAAAAAACTGAAAGAGTTCGGTGGCTTGGGCATCATGGATCTAACCCTTTAGAATCAAGCTATGGGAGCCAAATTGGTATGGAATTTCCTTACCGACCCCACAAAGCTCGTTAATCAAGTCCTCTCCCACAAGTACCTTTCAGCTGAACATCATGATCATCTTCTCACCTGTGTTGACCTTCCCCAAAGGGTCCCATATCTGGAACTTCATGTGGAACAGTTGCTCGCTCATCGCCAACTTGATCTCGTGGTTCATCAACAATGGAGCCTCTACCAACTTTTGGGAGGATTGTTGGAATGGCCAAATGTTGCTCAACCTCAAGCCCTCCCTCAACAGGATCATGCATCTCTCCAAGCTCTCCTGGGTGACACGGTGTCATGTTACGGTTCCCCGAACCCAGATATCTCTCCTACATGGGTGTGGAAGGACGTCACACAACTTGGGGCCTCCGAAGCAGAAGCCATGGTCTTTCACCAAGCTCTTTCTTCTAGACGGGTTTCTCATTCGGCCTCAGAGGACAGTCTTATCTAGCTCGGGTCCCCTTCGGTCGTTATTTTGTCCAAAGTCGGCTACTCCCTTCTCTCTTCCCTTGGCGGAGTTCCTTTTCCTGGCTTCAAGTTGTGTTGGAACTATATTCTTCTTCCTAAAGTGGCCCACTTCGGTGGTTGGTCTTCCATGGGAAAATTCTCACCCAACTCTGTAGGCACTCTTGGGCTATGCTGGCCCATCCAAATGTGTGCTTTGCAACGCGGAGGAAGATGTGGATCACCTTCTCCTCTTCTGCTCGTTTTCCAATTTGGGATGGTCGTGGCTCCTCAATAAGCTCAATCTCGCCTGGGTCCATTGCAAAAGCATCAAAGACAACCTCCTGAGCTGGCCCACTAAGGGCAAACAAAGTTCCCTTAGCTCTATCTAGACCATCGCCCCCTTCTTCCTTCTTTGGCATCTTTGGTGGGAATGTAATCTTCACCTTTTCTGGGACCAACCCTCCGATATTCACAGTTTCCTAATCAAGCTCGAGGTTGCTATCTCTGAGAATGTGAGCCTTCACAGCACTAATAATCCTGCCTTCTCCTTCAGAGATGTAGCCATCCGTAATTCTTGGCCCCTGATAAAAACCCCTTCCCCTGGATCCTAGGTTAAGCACGATCTCAATGCCCCTGCAAAGTCTCTCGCTTCAAAATCCACAAGATGGAAACCACCACCACCAGGTGTCATTAAACTCAACTTCAACTGGGCATCCAGGCAATCCAGAAAATCAAGGGTAGGTCAGCATCCTCCGAAATGACAAGGGCGTACTTGTCTATGCTCTCTCCTTTCTGCTCCCGATGGTACTTACAACCAAGCAAAGGCCACGGCCCTTTTAGAAGGTGTGAAGCTCGCATGATCAGTCGGGAGATGTGATTCGCTTTTGCATTGAAGGTGACTCTCAAGTTATCATTCAAGCTATCATCAAAGGTAAACTATCTTCCCCGGGTCATTAGGCCGTGCATCAACAACATCCTATTCTGGATCAACAAATTACGCACAAGGCGCCGATCACCTTGCCAATCATGTCATCGAGTGTCCCTCCTCTATGAAAATCTCTAGTGAATCATCTACATGGCCTAGTCTATCCGATCTAATCTTTTGCGATGGGTGAGGAAATCACGTCTGTTGCAGGGTCTTTTCAGCTCCCCTATATCTTTGGGTCTGGCTTCCTATTCTCCATGCTTCCTTCTTCACTGTGCAATGTCTTTCGTTGGGTTCCCCTTCATCTCCTTTGCGGACCGAACCACAAGTCACCTCGGTGGATGCTATCGATCGATACAAGCTCTCTCATGTCTTCCAATACAATTCATACTTGGAAGCGGAGGCCATTGAATGCATTCTTGGTGATGTTTATCGTCCTCATCCCAAAGACCTCACACTTTCCCGACATCACTACCACTTTCATTTCCTTCTACCTCCTGCTCCACCCTATCCACGTGGAGGTGCAACTCGTCATCCGAAGATATCATCTACGCTGGGCATCGTATCGGCCTCCAAGATGAATTGAATGATTTCGTAATGTCGGATCCTCTGCTTTGGATTGAGGAAGTTGATGAGTGGGCGATCGGCTCGGGCCGTGGTATTTAGTGGCTCGACGGGTAGACCGGGACCTACTACACCTTCTTTGAAAGTGTTGACTTGCTTTGTTCCACCATGGTCACCTGACCGTAACCTATTACCCATGGTGGATATTCACGCGGCCTAATTCCCTATTCACTCTGCCGTAGACCATCTTAATGACCTTCGTGACAGAGCTTCTACAGACTTCCTATTCCTTCTCCACGCCACCTCCAATCGCTAAGGTGCTTCTTCTTTGGGAAACTCCCGTGCTTGCACTCTCCCCGCCCCGGTGTTGGCTCATATTCCTCCACTTCAACCCTCTCCTCTCTCAGGCTCTTTCCTCCACTTCTTCTCCTCTCTTCTTGCTTTCCTCTCTTCCCGAGTTTTTCTTTTCGGTTCATATCTCTTTGTTCTAGTGGATTCGCTCCACCCCGGTTCATAGCTCCAATCAAAAGTGTTTAATAATAAATAAAACAACTTACACAACGTAGTATCATCGTTTAAGTATATGTTTACTAACCATGTTTTGTATTGAGTTGTTCCATTCATAACTCGTTAAGGATAGTCCTTAAACTCATAAGTTCATTAATTAACATGAATAGTCCATTTTATTTCATAAGGTACAATAATAACTTTACTTTGTTTTTGTTATATTGTTGTTCTTATCGTTCTATGTTTCATCATTCAACTTATTTTTTTATTTCAAATGAAACAATGAAATTAGTAATAAATGTATATCATAATACCAATCAACCCAATTTATGCTTAGTTGCATAACAACATATAACTTATTTCATATCCAACAAAACAAGTTATAAAACAACCAAGTAATATATTAAAGCTTAATAAGGATAACCCCTTATTTTCATAAATAATGATGTATAAATCATAATAGTATTACATCGAAATGTCGATGGGATCTGGGTGGAGTGGTTAAGACGGATGGTTGTATCTAGCTCCACCTAAGTTCAAATCCCACTTAGGCACCATCCTCATTCGGGGTGGTAATGTCCAAGGTGGCGTGGGGGCGGGGTGATTTAACAGAGGTGGATTCTAGTTTGAGATTACTTGTGCTAGAAATGTGTTCAAGTGTAGTGGATCTAGTTTGCTAATTATTGAGCTTAAATGTTATATCTTGGCTAAATGTACTCCAGTTCATAACTCTGGTCAAAAGCATTTATCTATCTAAAAATTACATTAGGAAAAATACATATTAATCAACTTGCGAAGATAATTCATTCACATTTATCAAATAAATACAACAATCCTTTTTAGATTTATAACAAATATCACATGTCGAAATCATGTGTAAACAATCCTAAACAATCACTTCATGAACATCCTTCCTTCCTGCAAACCGTAGGAGAGACAATATATATATATATATATATATATATATATATATATATATATATATATATATATATATATATATATATATATCAGTAAAACTCGCATGAGTTTACTAACTCATATTCTTGTTGTATTTAAATGAAATAATAGAATAAGTTAAGGTTAACTTAATGAAAACAAAAAAACTTCTTAGTCGATTAATTAGATATCTATATCATGCACATATGAAATGATACTTCATATGTAATATCCCCTTCTCAGTTGAAGACCCTTAGCCCATTCATTGTTTCCCATGAGCTAAAGGGAGGAATAAAAGGGAAACTTAGTCATAATGAATTAATTATAAAGTGCAATATAAAATATTATTATAAGCACTTTATATTAATTTATTAATGATAAAGTTAAAATAAAAAGAAAAGAAAAGAAAAAGATAAAGTGATAAAATAAAATAAATAAAATGATAAAGTCACTTTATTTTATTTTATTTCCCTAAGGAAAATGCGACCCATGTGGAGGAGAAAAAGGTAAAGAAAAATATTAAATGCGGGGAAATAAATTTGATTGGTGGTTGTGGGTGGCTAAAAGGCCAAATGAGGTTATAAAAGCAAGTCGAATTAAGGGGAAGGCATCTCTTTTTCTTTATGATAATTTTCATATTTTTGGTGTAAGCTTGCATGTTTTCCATAAAAACTCCAAAGGACGAAAACCCTTTGAAGTTGGCTTTAGAGGACGAAAACCCTCTCTAGCATTAGAAAGATGAACAAAAACTCTCCTTTCTTTTGAGAGAAAGTCCTACTCAAGGGTTTCTACTAATTTTTCAAGGTTCTACTTGTGTTTTTCAGTAGTTTTGAAGGCTAAAGTTACAAATTTATATTGTTTCTGCTAGGGTTGAAGACACAAGTATTGGGGCAGATTTCTAACTTCAAATTTAGCCAAATATAGGTTTTTCTACACCCATGTGATTAGAGTTTGACACATTCTAGGGAAGGACTGTCCTAGATCTCATGTCCATCTTCATTCTCATATTTTTAGAGGCCAAAATCAGTAGCTAGTTTGCATATTTTTGGGGCTAAGAAAACTCCATTTTCAGCTAAGTTTGTAACTACCATTCAACATATTTTTATTAAATAAATTACAGCCTTCAATTGACACAATCTAGTATTTTTCACATGGTTCTTACATATAAAAAAATGGCTAATCTATTTTATTGAAGAATTAATTGGTTTTACTTCATTTTTGCATGATTTTCATTCCTAGAGCAAGTCACACTTTTCAAGAAAAATCATAAATGCATTTTATTATTTTTATATATCTTCTACAACTTGCTATTTGATTTAATCTAAATTTAATTAAACTTTAATTTCAGAGTAACGAATATAACAAATGATATTATGAAAATTATGTACAATATGCACAAACAATAAGCATTCAATGATGTAAAACCCTAAGAAAATGAGAGAGACGTGATGACTTAGCTAATTGTGGAACCCGGAGATGATTGTGATCGAGTATCTATTAGATATGGATGGAAAAATATCAAAAACCTTGATAAAGGTTAAAAGCCCTAGAAATATTAAGGACCTAAGTGCCCACAAGATGACAGGAGCACCACAGGCACTAAGTGACTAAACTGGGCGCTTGAGTTCGCTCGTATACTCGTGTTCTGTTTTTCTGGGTTGGAACATCTTCTCTATAAGTTGTTAATTTTCACTTTGGTTTCACTATTGGATCATCAGCTTATATTTGTAACTCTGTAAAACAAATTACTACCTAGACATGCCCACAAACCACATCAAATCTAATAAAAAATATGTGGAATGGGAGTCGATCGACCCCCTGTGGTCACCCAAAGAGCGAACTTATGACTGAGTGTTGCACTACATCTCATAATCCCTATTATTCTTTGTTATTGTGTGTGAAATGATTCCCTAGGTTTCCCTTGTGCAAGTTACATGATGATAGTGGGCTAGATGTAGATTGTACTGAGTATGCAAGATGTGTGTGATGAAATAGAATGAACTCCCCTCCTATGTTGTGTATGCATAATAATGCAACCCTTGTCCCTTGTATGAGTATGTTATATGTATGCTTTGTAATTCTCTTGTGCATTTGTGCAAGCTTAGGTGTTGATAGATAATATTTATCATGTGTGGCCCCTTAGTTGAGAGAAGTAACTAAACTGTATATATATATATATATATATATATATGATTCCCTTGTTTGAATTTCATAATTAACAATTGAAAGGATGGCCCAAAGTTTTAAAAGGTGACCAAGAAGCAAAAAATACCCAAAAGAGTAAAAAGAAGATAAATAAGGAAAGAGCACCTAGGAGGGATAGGAGGGCCCGGGCACTTCTATCTTGTCTGGGAACTAGTGTCTAAGGTAGTCAAAAGATAAATCAATCAAGTGTTGACAGAGCCGTAAGATGTGTGAAGCTAATAAATTGCAATGGATAATCAAAATGCCAAAAGGAGTTGTCAACCACTAATTTTCTTGCTTAGGAATCATGTATACATTAGTATACTTTAGGACCTAGAAATGTACCCAAGTGCATAGATTTTGTGTCTACATTTCCCCCACTTTATGTTGTTGATGAATACTCAATAGCATAAAGTAGATAAAGATGCGTACCTTGTGAAAAAAAAAGAGATCATAGCCAATAGCGTGTCAAGTGGACAAGTAGCCGTATGAGGCATGACATGATCATAATGTGAAGCATGGAAACTAGGAAAGGGAGGTAACCCCTAGGGGTGAAGTGTATATGTAGCAAAGATGCTATTAGAGCTTGTACTTGTAGATGTGCGTTGCTTCTTGTAAGGAGGGACCTGTAAAATAAGATAAATAGAGTAGTCAAAGTCCCATATCGAGTAACATATGTATAAGATGAAAAAGTGTATAGAAAATAATTGTTAAGGAAATAATGCACCTAATGTATAAAATTGTAAAGGATAAAAATTTGTCCTGTTTGTTTTGGAGATGTCATTGTATTTGAGTGTCTTGTTGCCAAAGGTGAGGTTTTTTAGTGATCTCACATTAAGAGCGAGTTTTTGGGCGATTTCACACTAATGATGAGTTTTTAGGTGATATCACACCAAGAAAAGAGTGTTGGGGAGAGAGGCTTGTTTTTCTCTCCTTCTATGATGTTTCTCGAATAAGTGCCACTGCAGATTGACATGTCCCTATTTGTAACCAAATTGTAGTTGATTGAGTGAATTCTCAGTAACTAAAGGAAAGTGCTTAATACTATTGATCCATATTGTAAACCGATGGAAATTGTGATGAACCGAGAAGCCATATTTTTTTCCCCTAAGACACAAGCACCCGGTGTGGGACACGAGTGCCAACCATTCCTATCTAATATTGGGCACTATTGTTTGTTATGTGTTTGTGATTTAAGTTTGATTATAGCCCACTTTGTGGATCGTGTGTGTTGTTGTTAATTATCTATATCTAAGATTGGATACCTACGGGGTAGGGGATATGCATGGTATAAACCAAGGCACATGGAAACAATATGGGCTAGAAACAATTGTTAGTGAAAAGTAACTATCATGCAATATGTTATTGCTAAAATTTTAACACCCCCTTTTTCAAAAATTAAATTTTATATTCATATCATTGTTTGCTTGCCATTACATTCATATAAATCTAGCAGGGGCCACTAGGTATTAATTGCATTATTTAATTGTTTCCACTAAGTGGTTTCAATAATTATTTAAAATTGTTGGTTGTCATCTTATTTTGATATAAATATGCATCGTCACTTTTATTATTGATACCAATAGTGAATAGTTGATATTGAGATAAAATTCCATTTTGTGATTTCATTATTCAAATTCCAAGCTCGTATTCGATCTTTTTGGTCTTTTCATTATGGAAATGATTAGTGAAATATGACGACGATCGAAATAGATGTTCTATGTTGATCGGTTTATCATCAATGCATGATTTTATGGTGAATACCTTGTTTGCATAGAATGATGTTTTCAGGAATGCAATAGGTGATTATTTCATGAATACAATGGGTGATCAATGTTAATGTTATGTTTGAAATATGGTTCAATTGTTGTCTTGCACATATTTGATTATCTATATAGTTTATAGATTTGAATAAAATATGGGATAAGGTATATGGTTTGTGTTTAAATAAAATCAAAGTAAAAATGGGGCAAACCGCTATTTGCAAGCTCCGAGTACCTAGGCATGAGGTGGAAACAAGTAGGGGAAGTAATGGTGATGGAGTTATTTGCATTCAATGCGGAGGTAAGGGCATCGATCAAGGTGAGGATTGTCAGTTTTGGGGTCATTCTAGTTTTGCATTGCAAGAATTTGGAGCTCGAAGGTGTTCGGTTTTGTGCAAGGTGTTCATGGTTTTAAGCTCTCAATGTGTCAACAAGCAACAGGTATGAGATTTTTAGTTTGACAGTTGTGCCTAGTTATGATTAAGCTCTTCTTTTAGAGTTTCTTTTTTGAATAAATGGGGAGTTAGTTGATTCTTCCTGCGAATAATTTTCGAGCTATTTGATTCAATTGGAATTTTACATACCCATTTTGTTTTTTTAATACTTGCATGCAAATGATATACCATCTAAATTTTTATGTTGAGATTATCATTGATATCCTAAGATAAAGATGGAAATTTCTAGGTGGGTTGCATAGGAAGTTATTGTGCTTTCCTATAGAGTCTCGAGCTCATTCAGTCAGGATTTGTATTCTGAGTTGTCTTTTGAGAAATGTATGCTTAAAACTATGTGGGTATCACTGTAGCTAGAAAATAAATATGGTTGCAGTCATTGTTTGTATTCGCAAAGCATTGTTTGAATATTGTTTTACCCGAGTTGTATAAATAAGAAAAACATTTTTTGTATAAGTTATAGTGACTTATTTAGAACCATTCATGTGGATATTTCAAAGAAGGTTCAAATGGATAATATATATATATATATATATATATATATATATATATTCAAGTTCAGGTGAAGGGACATTTTTTCAGTCATCTAGCTATAACAAAGTGTTTGAATGATCGACTTATAAACAAATGTTGATGAGGATGGCTCGAAATCTTCTGTGAACTCATTGTTGAATGGCTTAATTGGTTTTTGAAGTTCTCTGTGGTTTCTAATGAAGATATCAAATACATGCATTCATTTAAGCAAGATGTGATATAGTTGATAGTGATAAGCCTTTGGCTTTGGAGATAGAGATGAAATAAAGTTAGAATATTGTCATTTAATTGATTTCTTATTCTGAACATGCATATTTTTAGGGCTTTCGATTTCAGGGATTATGGTGTAAATTTTTTAAAAGGTGCAGACATATGAATAAATTTTTATATAGTTTATCATTTGGTTGTTTGTAAAGTATGTGGGTATGACATGGATATAATGAGAATAGATGACAATATGAATGGTTTATCACCAAAAGCCATGTGTACATGCATATTTTATAGATTTCTCTCATTTCAGTCTTTAATGCAGAGATTCAAAATGATATGGGCATGTGTTTTATTTTACAGAAATGACATTATGATATTGGACAATTTTATAGTTTCAAAAATGACATAAAGTAAGTTAAGACAACTTTGCAGGAAAATAAAATAATGTTTGTTCTCGAATTACATGTCATTTGTTTTATTGATTGTCAATCATGATTTTGGATTGACAAGTTTAGTTCTGAGAGGAACTTGCATGTTAAGACCTAGCAACTATTTTTTTCTTTACAACATTTCACCATGTCAGGATGGGATGGTTGGGGATCTAGAAGGTCTGAGTCACATCATTCTTGGGGACACAATAGTTTTCATGGTCGATCATGGAAGAGGGGTTCACCTAGGGGTGGCCGAAGGGGAACTAGTACGCTTCGGGAGGCAGACCCTTTATCGGCACATCCCCACACGTGTATCTATTCATTTTGATGCCAACGAGCCTTACCTTCATGAAGTTATTAAAGTAATTGATTCTTATCCATGTAATCCACCTTCTCGCAAAGATCATCATAATCCACCTCTCGCAAAAATTTGAACATTTATGTGTTGAGAATAATCTTGTCTCCTCTAATAGATCTATTTAGTTTACTCCTCGTGTACCTCTGCAACCTACTTTACTAGTCAATTCTACACCACTCTTTCTTGGAAAGAATCAAACTGCACCTTTTCATGAGTCCCCATAGACCTCTAAGCGTGTTAGGTCCTCTTCCGCCATGCCTAAGGTGACATGTGCAATAAAAAGGGTGAAATTGGAAGTAGAAGAGGAATTTGGTGTTATCACTCGCACCATACTTCTTGTGGAGCCATATGAGTATGTAGAGATGGTGACTGAGACAGGCATGCCATTTTTATACTTGACATGAGATGATTGATTATCATGTTTTGATTTGATAAACTTGATTGGATATATTTGGCACTTTGCATGCATTTCACATTTTTGGATATCATATTTTACATTTTGGGACATATTCGAATGACTTAATGGTGACATATTTTTATTAATATATAGATGAAGTTGTGGATATTTTATTGGCTGATTATATCATGATGAGGTGTTAGTTATTAAAAGGATGAATGTTTTATGGATTGTGTTTACTTTTATTTAGTGTATGCAATACTTATGTGGCCCCTGTTTTGATAATGTATACCTCATTTCATTTATATAAATTGGAAACTAAAGACCTATGTCCTTAAGTTATATAGTTCACTTAAGTTATAAAGTGAAAAATTATTGTTATAAACTTTAAAACATTCTTTTAAATCATTGAAATTAAACAATCGGTTATAACCGATTCTATTCATGAGGATGTTATAAAAGGGCATGGAGGATTCAATCACGGAGGATGAAAAATCAAGAGTTATGACAACATTTTTTTGAGGTTTGAGTGTGAATTTCGAATACAATAGGTATATCCATTTAATATTATTATTCGATTAAATATTTTGTATTCTTATCTAATTGATTACAGATTTTGTTTGTATATCCAGAGCAAGCTTGATGATATCTTCATTTCTATCTCAAAATGAATGTAATTTGTAGCCATGTTGGCTTTGATATTTGATCATGACCTTGTCAAGATGTTGTTTTAGCGATCATTGTACTTCATTTCATTAA
This sequence comes from Taxus wallichiana var. yunnanensis, assembly GCA_018340775.1. NCBI lineage: Eukaryota > Viridiplantae > Streptophyta > Pinopsida > Cupressales > Taxaceae > Taxus > Taxus wallichiana. The sequence continues at coordinate 862,180,885 of CM031234.1, forward strand.
TGCAAAATTTGTTCTCTTCATCATGTCTATATCAAAAAAATCCGTTAATTGTGTAAATATGTTTATATGTTGATATTTTTCTTTTATCTTTTTCGATTTGATGTTTGTTAGTTTATGAGATCATTATGATACTGGAAATAATTGTGAAGAAGAGATTATAAATATCACTCAATTTTCTCCTTTTCAAGAGGTTACCTAGTTTATAGGTTTCACTCTGTTGGATAAAGGTTGATAACATTCATTTTGATTCAGAAAATCAGTTTCAATACACGAGTGATCATTTTGGAATTAAAGGACATTAAGTTTAAGGATAAATATCTTATCATTCTCATTAAATTTTGATGATCTTGTTGTGTTGTGTTGTGTTGAGTCTTTTGATGTGTTTTCTTTTATCTTTTGTTGATGTATGTACATTCTTATTGCTGCTAGAAATAGAAGCTTCCCAGATATTAGGTTGAATTATTATTTAGTCTATGATTAAACTACCCATGCTTAAGACAATTCTTAAGTATAATTATGATTAAACTGGTTTGATTCCGTCTTGACCTTTTGCGATAGGCGAAAGGTTTGATTGGTTTTCAGTCTAATTTTTATCAACAACACAATCGAAGACAAATTTAACAATAAATTATGAAGACAAGAGGCACCATGAAAAGTAGGTTATATATATGGGACATCACTCACAATTTCACAAGATAATCAGGGCTGAAGCAACCATAAGCAAACAATGATCAAGCAAGAAATAGGGCATATCCCACAAATAGTGGAAACCAATAGAAAAAAAGGTAACAGATAACCATGGTTGTATGTAATCCTACAAGATAAATGCTACACATGAAGCACCCGTTAGCATGTTATAAAGATAAATAGTATGTCAAAGCATGTATATAACAGCTAAAGGTAAGAGATGGTAACAAGAAGTAGGAAATATTGTAACAATAGGACTCAGAGTGTGTAGTATGAGAGTATCAAAATTTTATTCCCCATGGGCCTCGGTTGATCAAAAGAGTAGTTTTGAGAATCATGCATCATGTAAGAATCTATAAAAGTCCTACATTCACTACAATATGCCATGCGAATGCACATGTGTATAGAAAAAGATAATAACATACTAAGTATCCAAATAACATAGGAAACAAAGTGTAACATGTAAATAGGATAATCTAGCAAGAGTAAGTAAAACCAAGATGTGCGATGTTGTGTGATTACAATAGTGTGTTTTGAGATGCAAGATGTGAAGATGAGAGGGTTTGTGTTTCCCCTCAACGGATGTGTATGAGATGAGGTTCATTTATGAATACTCCCTCAACATTCAAGTATGAACTGTAGAACAAGAGTGTATCATTGGGTAATGAAGATAAAGTTGTAGACACCGTGGTTTTCGTCACCCTATATGACCCACATACACCCCACGGAAATTAAATCATTAAACCTATCATTATAAGCATAACCTAAATCACTACCCTCACCCCCGTAAAATCACCATAAACCTTACTTAACTACCTTAACCTCTCTCGAACCTCCCTAACCATCTACCACCCATCTAAACCCATTTTTACCCCCATTACCCAACTCCCCAACATCCTAACCTCCTCACCTCACATCCCCACACGTGAAATCCTAACTTGGAGGTGGTTAAAAACACTTCCAAGTTACTTTCCCTAATTTTTCTGGATCGTCACCGATCTTAAAAGATCACCAGTGATTATAAATATAGCCTTAGATCTCATGTTTCAAGGATCTATAAATACTACATCAAAGCTTTGCCTCACCACAAATATAGAAAACCCATCTACGTGCATCTAGACATCCTCAAGACCTTTGTCACATCATCAAATGACTCCCTAAGATCTTGTAAGACTCTATAACATTATCAATTTATTTTCACATTTACGGTAACCTTTCAACTTGGAGTGCGTTGTTGTTTAAAAACACACAAAAAAAGGAAAAAATGATTAAAAGTACACTCCTTTCTTCTATCATTTTATATTTCAACATTGCATTTGTATGTTTATCCTCATCTAATTAAAACACTTTGTTTCAATCTTAAAACAAACGCTAATATCTACCTCATCACATAGCTTAATTAGAATTTTAAGGAATTGCATTAAAAACTCCTTCAAACACTACCAAACCACGTCAAACATAACTTGGATCTAAACACCTTCCCGGTGGACCTACTTGGATTTAATCACCAAGAGGAAAAGCCGACTAGGTATTCTAGCCAAGTATAAATATGTCAGTGGGTGATATATTGGCTAAGCACCTAACACCCTTATTGATTCGGATCTGTGAAGTGAGGGGTAGGCCCTAGTGCCACACCTCATACAAAACCAACACAAATTTGGACCTCACATACCTTTGGGTATATGTTTTAACAATACTTGAAACCATCCTTAAACCGCCATTTCCTAGTACCTTTTCATCCATTTTTCACATTTCACACATTTTCTAATATAATCAAGATAAAACAAAAACTTCTTGTGTGACTTATTTACACTTTTCATAATTAACCACCTTCTACATTCTCTTTTTCATAGTGATTATTTGTTTAATCCATGGTTTTAACCAGACAACAAGCCCAACTATAAGACTTTGGCAATGTGATCGATCACCTTCAATAGTTCTTAGATAACATCCAAACTCATCTTCATGAAATCCCAAGTGTGATCAATCAATTTTGATCACCCTCAGCTAATAATCAAGAACCTCCTCATTCTCGTAGCAGTCAATCAACCACATCATAAATTCCAAATCCACCCAGTCCTCATTTTTTCAATAATGGTGATCTAGTCTTCACTGAGATTCTAGATTTAAACCTTATGGTTCTCAATGCCTATTTTCTTTCCCAAGGTGTGATCCTCCAAAAATTACACTTGAACCATGACCTCTTATTTTTATCATCACTTTCAACCTTTCTTGGCTTGTTGAGCCTAATCACAATCCAATCATCCAATAACTTCATCTTTATTCCATGATCGGTGGGTCAGGAACATTAATTCCCACATCATCAGTCCCTATCATTACTTTTGATCTTAATGATGTCTTGTCATAAGACACAACCAATCAAAATTCATCCTCGTCATCGACCCATCATCGCTCGCGATTTACAAAACAACACCAACACATCTCCTTCCACCTCTAGTCCCATAACCTCTAGTGTTCCCCAAACACCCTTGTAAGCTCAATCGCCATCACACTTAATGTGTCTCAACCCACCTCTTCACAACAACCCAACTCCTCTATTCATAACGTGGTCATTTCCATCCCTACTTTAATACCCTCATCAATATGAGTTCTATCACTAAGCACTCACCCTTCTTCACAAAAACATCAACTCGCCTTGTCTCATCTCAGTTTCATACTCATTATATACCTCAACCATCCTAACCACTCATCAACACCTCTATCCCATCTCAATACATCCCACAACCATCTCAACCTCTCATCCATACTTCTATCTCCTCTCAAGATGCATGTACCTCATTCGTCCACAACCCTTGATTAATACATCCACTCCTTTCCAATATTTGTGCATTCAACCATCATAACCTTTAGTTTTGTAGCCTTCCTATAATATTCCCACAAGCATTCCCTTCCAACATAACATCCCTTTACCCTATCAATCATATCAGCAACCAAATCCACATACATATAATCAATTAGGCCCATCATCATTCAATCCCCAACAAACATCCTCGCAAAATGATCATTTACAAGCATTGATGAATCGTATCTCTAGTCTTGAAAGTGGCCTCCATGGGTCCTAAAAACACCCTATCATATGAACAAATCTATAACGAACCTATTCATCCCTTCATACCATAAAAATCCTACCCTCCACACTCTGGGAACTACCTAAATTCCTTAAATTATATAATAGAGAGGACCCTCAACATCACATTCGAGATTTCCATCACACATGCTACCTTACCACACATGATCAAGACCTCATGTTAAGAGAATTATTTAATTCTTTAACAAGTTTCGCATTGGATTGGTATAATAACATCACACATTACTCACTATTTTCCTTCGCATAGCTTTGCACGGTTGTTTTTGGAACACTTCTTGATTAGAATTTCCTATAATTCTACCATTATTGAACCTTTACACCATCAAATAATTTGAAGATGAATCTATTACAAACTTCATCACCCACTGGAGGCGTATCATTAATCAATTATCCTTCTCCCTCCCACAAACCGAATTGATTGATCTATTCACTCATTCTTGCGCTAAACATATATCATCAACATTACAAATCCAATCATTTCAAACATTTGATGAATCTTTCACCATGGCTCCAAAATAGATTTGTGTGCCCTCTAAGATGGTAGGGTCAAAATTAGATCAAATAAATAAAAACCTAAGTCCTCATTCAAACCCACTTCCAATAACAATAAATCTAAAGGCTCAGCCAACATTGTTGTTGGAAAAGTCACATCTAAAAGTTGTTCTAACTCAAAACACACCCACCCCCACATAATTATACACCAATTGGATAATCCTATAGCGTGTTCTTTAACAAGATCCTCTTCACTTGCATGATCATGCTTCCTCCCATCTATACCATTGACACATCCGTTTCAAAACCCTCTTGGTATCGAGAAAATGACTATTATAAATACCATCGGTCAAAGGCCACGAAATCGAAATGTTTCATTCATTTAGAAATGTCCTCCAAGATATTATTGACAAAGGAGACCTGCAACTTAACAATCCAAATGCACCTCCAAATCAAAACTTGGATGTCTTTAAACAACCCTTTCCAAATCATGCTCCATCCACTAGTCAACCCCAATCCAATGTCATCCACTCTCATCACACCATCAACACTATTAAAGATATATTAGCAATACCTTCAACATCTATTGTTTCTATCACAAAAGCATCATCTCGAGCCATTTATATTGTCAACATATATTGTTTCTATCACGAAACACCATCCGAATCATCCGCCTTCAACATTCGGTGTTTCTGTCACGAAACACCAATCACTAGATCATCCGACCCTCCATTATTGTATCCACAAGACCACAAAACCTTCGACATCTACCACATCTACTTCAAGACCACATGTGCCCTCTTCAAAAGCCTTAGAAAATAAACCCATCATATAAATTATGAAGAGATCCTACAAAGATCTAATCACCCAAAATTACATCCAGTCTTAAATATTCCACCACACAACCACCCTTTCGTCTATCTAAAAAAATAGGAATCACATCACATAGTCATCCAACATCCTCGAAAAAAATATAAAGCCCTTGCCTTTTATCGTAGGCCTCATCCTTCATCCAAATTCCCAATCATTATTTCAAAATCTAAGGTTATTTCCCGACCGAAACCTAAATGTGTCATGTAGACTACAACTTCATCAACCCTAACTCCCAAACCATCCAATGTCATACAAATCCCTTTGACCTCATCATCATAGACAGATTCTCCGCAAGGTACTATACAAGTACTCTTGAAAAGATCATTCAATTAGCCATTATAACACTTCCTCATCCCAAACCATCTACCTCTTGAGGGTGGAAACCCTCTAGGTATGATTTCGAGGCATCATGTGCATGTCATCAAACACCTGGAAATTTCACCGAGGACTGTAAAGCCCTCCACATTACTATTAAGAGTCTTGATAATAAAGGGCTTCTCCCTATAAATCTAAAGCATACAAATCAATTCGAACCAACTCATCAAAGTGTTTCTAAATCATCATCTAACACTCCAATCGCATCTTGTAAAAGTGAGGTCTCTTCGAGCAAGTCCCCACTTCACCAAATTGACATTTTCCGTATAACTACCGGATCCCACACACAAACCTTGAGGCTTAAGATCAAAATAGCCTTAAGGTCTTGATCTCTCTTGCACTCCGAGACATATAATACCCCATCCTCTTGTATGGCTAAGGTATCCATCATCGCCGCTCCACACACTTAATCCACCACCTCCACATAGATCACCATCATCAAAGAAATCCATCAAGCTCCCGTAAAAATTTCCCTTTACAAGCTCATTCAAACCTTGCCACAACATTTACAAGTGATGATTTAAGCCCGTCAATCCATCTTTGTACCATCTAACGATCCTCAACCATTCATAAATCTTGTTGGCACTCTCAAAATGTCCATCGTAATTAATTTAGATGATTATGAGATCCCATTCTTACAACATGAAGATCATGATCTCCCACTATTCATCATTGCCCAAATCAACGATACTCGTTAAGAGATTTATGATTGAAAATCATGCTAGCATCAATATAATATTGCCACGTACTTTTAACCGCCCAACTACCTAACACCATCATCTCCCAAATACCTACGGTGTTATGTGCCTTCAACGACATTGTTGCCCCTATGTTGGGCATAATTATCTTACCCATTAAATTCGGTGTTAGGACCCTTCACGAACTCTTCTATCTTGTAGACACTAAAACTATCCCACTAATATTACCTTAAATGGCAAAGGAAGACTCCCATACCATTGACATTATCTAATGCCATGACAATCAATCTATACTCTCCTATATGGAGGCAGAGGATCATTACATTCAAAAGACTCTACAGCATGACACATTGAAACTTCTTAACGAATATACCATCGATGTTGACATAGGGACTCCCCAAGACCCTCACATAGTTAAAATTGGTCAATCCTTAAATCTATAAGAATTGGAAGACTTTATGGCTTTCCTTTCAAAAAACAATCAATCCTTTACATGGTCATATAGTGACATGCCCGATATTTTCCCTAGCATCACCGTTCACAATATTGTCACCATCCTAATGCTAAGCATGTCAAGAAAAACTACGTAGGATGCACCCTCGTGTGGCCCTCCTTAGAAAGAAGAATTAAAACATCTTCTTCTCGGTAACTTCATATTTCCCATTGATTATCCACAATGCGCATCTAATATCATACATGTGACTAAAGCCTCTGGAAAATTATGTATTTTCACGACTTCGAGATCTCAATCTCACATGCCCTAAAGATGAATTCCCCCTTCCTAACATCAATCAACTCATAGACCTCACCACATGCCATGAAATGCTTTCCCTCACAGATGGTTTCTATGGATACGCTTAAATCCTTATCGCATTGATGAACAACATAAAACATCTGCATTACCCCTTGGGGGAATTTTTTCTACCACATCATGCCCTTTGGACTTAAAATGTGAGAACCACCTATCAATGGGGTATGAAATGTATCTTCCATGATTTCATTCATATAATTGTGGAATACTAAGTTGACCTTTTAGGAAAATCTAAACAACTCGATATCACCTTGCCATCCTTGACATTATCCTTACCCATCTTATTCAATACTTCCTTTGTCTCAACCTTGCTAAATGTGTATTCGTTTCGCTCACTAGTAAGATTTTAGAGTTTATTATTTTTATCAAGGGAATTGAAGTGGACCAGCTTATCCAAAATAAGCCCATGCTTATTTTTGGCTAACTCCTCCTCCTTTTCCTTGCTAGCACTTAAATAAATTTTTGGCATGCTTCAAGGACTCAAAATTTTCTAGAAATGGCTCCATTAGATAGAGAATTTTCTCACCTTTCCAAAAAGGTAAAATTTTCCTCCTAACTCCAAATATTTTGAAAGTTATGGCCCGACGGAGTTTTCTGGGGAAATTTTCCCTTAACAGGACGGCCAATATGAAGGTGCCCATGGTAGGGCGAGTGGTGGATGTCGGGAAGTTCAATTTTTTTGGCACTTTGGTCAAAAGTGCAAAAGGGGAAAAATTCCCGTGAGGCCCGTGGATGAATGAGGAGATGACACGTGTCTAGTCGGTGGCAAGCGGCAAGCGGCGGAAGGATTTGGGAAATTTTTCCCCTTCGGCTAAAAGGTCAAATCAAAATTTAGCCCACATGCCCATGCAGAAGATGGAGAAAAATTTACAAAGGCCTCGTTGAGTGATAAGGGGCCGACATGTGGCAAAGAAGCGAGCAGAGCGGGGTTTTTTTGGGGAAATTTTTCCCAATGCAAAAATCAAAGGAAAAAGACAGACCTCCGGCCCGCGTTCCATCAGCGAATGGAAAGGTGCCACGTGGCAGTAGAGCGGCGGGTGTGGGGATTTTTGGGAAATTTTTCCAAATTCAAAAAAGGGGAAAATTTTCAAATTTCGCCCGCGAACCCATTTTTGCCTTGTTTTCACCATTTTTGCCCTAAATCTTCAGAGGGCCATATCTTTTGATCCAGAGCTCGATTCTCACGTTCTTTATATCTTTGGAAAGATGGTAAAATTCTCTACACAATGGAGGGTTAAATTTTTAATTTTGATGGAGATTTGTGGGAGAAAAATGAGAAAACATCTCTGGCACGCAAAAAATACAAAAATGACATTCAACCACCAAATTTAATGAAGTATGGGTCATTTTTTGGATCTGCAGAGCAATGTACTTTGGCGTATGGGTTTTTCCATGAAGCCCATCACCTTGCAGCAAAATTGAAGGGATTTTATTGGTAGTTGAACTCATAATCATTTTTTCCCACATTTTTGCTTTCTCTTCTTTTGCTTGGCCATTAAAAGCCAGATTTGGCTCATTTGTAAAAGGTTGGATGTTCTTGCTTCTGCAAGCTCTTCTTTTCCCCTTAGCAGGTGGATTTGAAGGAGTTTCAGACCTCCCATGGAGATTGTAACACGTTTTTGCCTCTTTTCTATTGCAATGTATTGTATCAAATCTGGGCATGATAATGTATGTTTTGTGATCAATTTTCAATCCTCTCATGTAGTTATTATTGTCTTCTGATCCTTCATTGCATTCTGGTAATTTGTGCATGTTTTGTTGCTGAAATATTCATGATTTGTGTCTATATTTTTAAAGTAAGGATTTCAGCACTCCTTTGGTGTATCACCTCTTTTTTTTTTGCTTAGTTTTGTTTTCATTTCCATGTTTCTCTCAACCCTATCTCCTTGGTCGCTTTAGAGTAGGAATTTTGAACCAGAACCTCTGTAAAATTGCATGCATACACCTAAACAGAGGAGTAAGAACCAACTTCAATCTGGATAGCTTTCCCCATTTGCAAAGGTCCCACACTTTGGGAAAGCTCAATGTTATGCATTCACACCAAATGACATTGCCTTAGAAAAGTAGATCCATAGGTCATTTTGGGGGTCTGTGAAATTGCACTATCAGGACCCTATTAAAATCAAATCCATAATCGAAATGCCTCCCCCTTCTAACCTCAAATAACTTTGTAGTTTTCAAAGTAGACTTCAATCGGTTTATCGGTTCATCTCGCAGCCTTTATAACCGTTGTCAACCTTTTCACCACCTCCTCCGAAAAGATATCACCTAAAATAATACAGCTTTATCACCACCCATTCTCACACCTCCATGTGAGGGGGAGCCAATTTACCTATACAAATCTGCATCTTGACCATTCCTGGGTGTTATGCTTACTCATCAAGATGAGTAAGGTAGAGAACAAGATGTCTACTATATAAGCCACACACTTCATGACTACGAAACCCATTATACCGAAGTATATAAAATTTGTGTTATGCCTTGTAATTTGTGACTTCCAAACTTCACCACAATATACTAAATCATAAAACATATTATGTCACCGATTTAATCCTCTCAAATGCATGCATTCTAATCTATATCACAATGACGGCATCACTTGTTATCTCATGCTCATGACTAAGTTTGATCTATAATTCATATCAAAGAAATACATTAAAGGGAAAGCCATCACTCGATAAACTTGTGGAAGCTCCCTTCCTTAAAATCAATTACCGTCGAATAATTTCTGAAGAATCCATCAATACCATCAACCAAGAATACTCCCCTATCAAAATGAAAATGTATCTATGTGCCGAAAGGGGAGGTGTTAGTATCATCATCATACCTCCTTGGGGACTCACATACCTCTTCAAACTAAAATTTGAATACATTAATAATATGGCCAAATATGAATCTCTTGTCATGGGTCTCCAAACTACTATCATGCTTGGTGTTTAAATTATGGACATATGGTGGTGTGAATCAACTAGTAATAATTAATATGTTGTAGATTGAGTTACATTCATTTAATTATTAGACCAGGAGCGTAGACTTGAAATATTGTCGATGTTGTATACACGGTTATGTTAGAAAAGAAGGGATAAAATAAGCGAGATAATCCCTCTCGAATCGCAACAATAGAAACTAATATGCGAAAATATTACAGATCTCAAATAAAAGTGTAGAATAAAATAACATAGCACACAGAGATAGTATTTAATGTGGTTCACCCAATTTGGGCTATGTCCACCAAGAATCACTTGCTCATATTTTATTACAAGCCACCGCTCTCTCAATACAATACCTGATCTATTTGGAGTTATACTCAACAAACTCTCTGAGAATTCACACACGAATTCAAAACAGATCTCGCAATGATACATGATACCTACTATATGCATAAAACCATATAAGTAGACAATTGCTTAAGCAGATTTACAAAACCATGGGTATCAAAACCATGTGCCAATACCATCCCATAAACCTATGGGTTAAAAATCCCACCCATATGAGAAAAACACATTTCCCGGTATATTAGACACATTTTAAGGCCAAAAAATATTAGTCTTGGAAAGTGTACAGAAGTCTTAGTGTACAATATTCAACACTTTCTCACATGAAAACAGGCTCCATAACCTAAAAAGTTATATTTGATCTAGGGGTTGGAAAGGAAATAACTATCACGTAACAATGTTGAAAGTAAAACAAAACTCAAACTTGAAAATGAATTATTACTAAATTGTATTACTAGAACAAAGTTGTAGATTCAAAGAAAATATTGTTCCTAAGGAAATGTGCATGAAATGAAACAATGGAGGGGATGTAGTAGACCTCAAGTGGGCCCTGACTTGGGTGTTAATACCTTCCTAACTCTGTAACTAAAAACTAAATAACAGAACTCATATTTTTTTTTTTTTGCATGAAACATTACATCTAGGAACAAAATATCATAGTAATATTTTTTCTCTAATTCCAAATCGACTCTAACTTCTTACTATTTTCTCACTAACTCATTACAAGGCACCATCCCTTTCCTTTATATCTTATCATTTACAGCACATGAGAAGAAGAAGAATACAATAAGGAGTATTCAATAGAATAAGTGAGAGATTCAACACGTGTTTGAAACACACAAGTGTTCAATTAACAATTAGTTCATGTTCAACTAACAATCAGTTCTTCACTAGTTCTTAATCAATGACCAAATCAAAGATTGATTTGTTTCTCATTTTTCCATGTTTCTATTGTAACTAATTCTCCCATGGCGCGTAAGGACTTAAGTGCCATCACTTTATGTTTCAAAATATATTCATAAATGTGTTGTAACTTGTTGTGAATGATTTCCTTATGTTGCAGACAAGTTCTTTTGGTCATGGACGGAGTTCCTTTCACGCGTATGAAAATTTCTTACAACTAAGAGTGGCATAAACACATATAATCATCCAAACACTTTATTGGAATAAATGCACACATAATATCACAAAATAAAGACAATTAAATATAACTATATCAATTAGTCATTATGCCAAAAGTTCATGGTTGTAATGATGATGTTTAACAATGTACTTAGGAAATACATAGACATGGCTATAATGGTCTTATCAAAATATGAGTTGTTATCAAAGTAATTAATATAGTTCATCACACCCCCATGCTTAAACTCTTGAATGTCCTCATTCAAGAGCTTCATATCTTCTCTGCTGGAAACTACATTCTTTCCTAAAATCTATGGGTGTTCCTGTTCCTTCCTCTTATAAGAAGAAATATCCATAATTCCTCAATCTGTCCTAGAATCTTTCTTGCACCCTTTGATTGATTGGTAAATTTCTTATCCAAGGTATGATTAAAAATGAAATATTGGAGGATGATAAGCTATAGGAAACCAATCATCCTCACATTCATTTGCTATTTCAATATATTTGTTCACCCTGCGTAAAGTGGGAAGTAAGTTTGGATATGAGTGCACTTCTTTCCTTTGGAGTGCAGGTGACAACTCTATTCATCCGACTCTTCATTCTATGATAACCTGAACTGAATGTTCTTTGATCATGTTCCTAAATTCTGTGTGGGATTCCATCCTCATTCTCAACACTCTATTTTTTATTGCATCCACTTCCATGTAGTTGTCATATTCTTCTGTAATTTCATCTGATGTTTTTGCCTCAGGCTGATATAGAGTGGTGTAACCTTCTCCATATGTCTATATTCCTCCATTTGTTGAGCTCTTTCCATTTCATTGGAAAGATAATAACATAATGCCTTAACACAGTATATGCCCCATATACAAAATTGGGATCCAATCTACGCATATATGGAAGGGAATAATTATGTAAATATAGCTTACATAATAAATGTTGCAGTTCATGTGTACTATGTTGATACAAAGTAAAGAATTTCTTGTTTGATCTAATGTCATATATCATATCATAATTTATGCAAGTGAACTTATGGTACAACATATTTTCTTTTAGGTATATTGCATAGACATTTGATGGAGGCTCTGCAACTCAACATGTCAAATGTTACCTTCATTGTTTCCTCTTGTTTTTGTTTCAACCTTTTAATCTCCTTGTCTTTGTCTTTCATTTCCTTCTTATGTTTAGAGATAAGGTCTTCCTTTTCCTTTTCCCATTTCTTCTTGAGCCTATTAATGTAAGCGTCCTTTTTTAGTAATAGATGTTCAATATTGGGCCCCATAGTTTGTGTTCCCATCTCACTTTGCAAGATGGGTTTTTAGGTTCTTTTATGATTTCATGAATAATAATTTGGGGTTGCATTAGTTCTACACTTGCTTCTTGTAGACTTTAATTTTGTGATTGTTCAAAAAATTTCTCAATGACTTGTTCATTGACATCATCTACATTCATTTTCTCTTGTTCATTTCCTCCTTCCACCGCCTCTTCTACTTGTCTCACTTCATGAATTGTGCCCCTCATTCTGATTTAATTCTTCTTGTCCTTCCATTGGTTGTTCATGGTATTCTAGCTCTTGAGTTACTGTGGGAGTAGTATCTCTATAATATTTTTCTAATGATTCAGACTAAGAACTTTCTTCTATGGCTTCCAAATCACTATCCAATGAAACATGTTGCTATTATTCGAATCAAGGGTTTTTCCTCTTTGTCCTAAACCTATAGGAGCGCCTAGTTTGTTTTGGAGTAGAATGAGTAGATTTTCTTTTGGTTTTGGAAGTGAAGGGCCTAGTTTGTTATGAAGCAGAATGAGTAGACTTCATTTTGGTTTTGGAAGTGGAGGTTTCAGGGGAGGAAAATTCCAATAAAGTTTTAGCTACAAATATTCTCTCTAGTGAAATAGGTACATGGGTTTCTTCTGTGGAAAGAATATTTTCAGGATTTATTGGTTCTTGAGGTGGAGAAGAGGGTGGTACATCTTCTAGCATATGTGAAGTAGAAATTTCAGTGTTGTATCTCTTTTTTCTATTTCCCAACAACATTTCAATATTGTTGACTCTCACAAAGTCATCCCATAATATCCGAGGTGCTCCTTTGCAAAGTATGGTTCGCCACTAGGGTTATTAAACAAAGTGATGTGATAGGGATTCTCTACCCTTCGAACCTCTTTTTTCATTTTCTTAAGCATCTCGTGAAGGAAATTTGGAACATTCACTTGATGATTATTTTTTAAATGATTTAAAAATTTGAAATGCACTATATTTATCCTTGAGTATATCCCTTCACAAGTAAAATATTGAATGAAAATATTGGCAACTTGTGCCCATAAAGGTTTGAGATATGTCCTAAAATTACCTTGGCGGTCTGAGATGAATTCGTCATCATTGTTTGAAAATTTTCTTCTTGTTTCTCTTGGGTTAGCTTTGTCTAGAAATGGCTCTCCCTAAGCTGGTAGACCAATGACCTCTGCTAAAATCTCATCACTTACCCTGATTGTTAACCCTTTTACCTTTGCCTCTCCATTATTTAGGTATTTGCAAACTCGCCATAACTACCTCATCAAAGCCTTGAAATTTGTTAATGTATTACATCCAGCCATGATTCTCAAAATACTACACAATCTCAAGATGATTTAGAAGTTGAAAATGTACAGAAGGTTCATATTTGATCAGATCACCTCCCATGGCAGATACACAACTTCTCCCATGTGCAATACGCAACCAGATAAGTTTTCCTTGAAAGCACTAAATTTTGTTGATGGATTTTCATTGCTTTGAACTTTATTACCAAGGGGACAAGTAATACGTGTAAGGGTGATTAATCATTAATTTGATGTGACAACATGAAGCAAAATGATGTGACATGTTTTCTTATGTGGAAAGATTAAGTGTACACATCATAACCGAAAGGTGGCGATCTTTTAAGTGCCACATACTTCGTGACTTGACATAACTCATAGTTAAATACAATTAATATAATCATACTTTATTAAATTAATAGATGTATGCACTTATCTCATTGTGCTTACAATGATTGATGTGCATGCTTTATTGAATTGGAGTCTTGGCTACATGTAAGTTCCCTATGATGTTGCGTACGTGGGTTTAACTTGTGTTGACTACTCCTTACTACAAACAGATGCTTCTGGAGAGGGAAATCCAATTAGTTGGGGTTCCACTAATTCCTTGTAGATCATCTACTCATGCATGCTTCCTTGATGTCCTTTATGTAACCATGAGTTCTATTAGATGCTCAAACAAACAGGATCTTATTTCTTGTGGCTGCAAGTCAAACCCTTGGTCATTGCACTCTCTCCTTGTGATGGAGATCATGTTCTCTTGTAATCACTTGTCAATAAGACCTATAAAACAAAAACTTATATAAAAATGGGTTAACAGAGTGTTGGTGATCACCCAGAAAGGTAGATCTCAACACTTTTATTTATCCTTGAAGTATTCAACAAGTTGAATACTCCAAGGCTACTTGAAATATTATCAATTCTCTACAATCCCAGAAGGTGAGCCAATAGGCTCAACCTCTGAGGTTAATTCTAATGTTTCTTTCTCCATTATTCTTTGATCTCCTCTAAACAATTCCATAAATGATCCTTTATCAACTGGATTTTTATACAATCTTAACCTATGGCCATTCACCAACAACTTGAATCTCACATGATCAATAGTAATAAGCTTCACAACTCCATTAGGGAATATCTTCTAAATTCCATAGGTTCCTAGCCAACTTGTTCTGAGATTTTATTTGTGATCTTTGTATTTTGAGTCAAACAAAAGTGCCCAGTCACCTTCCTGGAACTGTCTTATTTTAATATACTAGTCATTCCATTTGATTCTTTGTTTTTACACTACCTCTGTGTTATGAATTGTTTTCTTTCTTAATTCATCCCTCTCATTGTTCTATGTCTTTGATCTTATGATAATTCTAATCCCAGCTCAAGTACAGTTCTCAATGTTTTATGTTCAAATTCTATTGGCAAAACAACAGTCTTGCCATATAATAGTTCAAATGGTGTGAAGCCAGTTGTGGTCTTCTATGTTGTATTGAATACCCAGACCACTTCTGGAAGTCTGTCTGCCTAGTATCTTCTGTGGAGTGCTATATTCTTTGTCAATATGGCCTCTATTTCTCTGTTTGTAACCTCCACTTGGTCATTAGACTGGGGATGGTATGGTGTAGACTTTATATGCCTGATTTCATATTCATTGACCAAATCAGCAATCACATCAACAATAAAATGTGTACCTTGGTCTATCACAATCTCCCTTGGGACTCCATATTTGTAAGGATGTTATTTTACAGAATTTAGATACCTTCTCACCGTATGTTTTAGAAATGATTTTACCTCTATCCACGTAGTTAGGTAATCAGATAGACAAGGGTATATTCTTTTTGCTTTGAGATGGAGGGTTTATAGGGCCAACAAAATCTAAGCCCCACTTATCAAAATTTTATAGAACCAATTGAGGTTATAATGACATCTCATTAGACTTAGTGGGCTTTCCCATTCTCTGTCATTTGTCACATCTCTTAGTTTATAGTGTTATATCCTTATGTAATGTTAGCCAATATTAGTCGAAGAATCAACACCTTCGGTGTTGTTCTCTTTGCATCAAAAAACCCTCCAAAAGGTTCATTGTGGTAGGCTCTGAGGACATCAAATATCTCCTCATCATCTATACACCTTCTCATTACTTGATCTTGAACTGTATAAAAGAGAATTCCATATATCCAAGAAAAGGGTAAACATTTTCAACTAAATTCCTTTCCTCAAAGGATGAAAATTGTGAAGATGTTTTACCTGAGACCAAGTAGTTGGTTATGTTTGTGTACCACAGTGTTTTTGTAGATATAACAAACATGTGCTCATCTAGAAATGAATCATCAACTACTTGCTCTACTATGTTGGTCTCCATCTTTAAGAGGAAATCTGCCACCACATTATCTTTGTCGGGCTTGTCCTCTATGGTGACATCAAATTCTTACAAGAGGAGCAACCATCTTATGATTTTTTTACTTACTATTGGTTTGTTTACTAGATACTTGATTGCAACATGAGTAGTGGGAATAAACATTGGGTATCATGTGATATAATGTTTGAGTTTTTTTATGGAATATACCACTGATGTGAATGATTTTTCTGTTACTATATAGTTCAATTCTGCATGTTGCAAATTCTTTCTAACATAAGTATATTACATAGCTTAGACTACCATATTTTTGACCTAAGACAACTCCAATAGCATGATCTGATGCATTTGTGTGGATGTGAAAAGGTACGTTCCAATTAGGTCCTCTTAACACAGGATTAGTAGTTAGCATCTCTTGTAAATTTTGAAAAGCAATTTCACAAATAAGCGTTCAATCCAAACAAAATTAGCATCCTTTCCTAGCAATGCAAAAATTGTGCTGTAATTTTGTTGAAGTCTTGTATAAACCTTCTGTAATATCTAGCATGGCCTAAAAATATTCTAACATCCTTTTGTTTTCTTGGTGTGGGCAGAGTTGACTATGACAAAACTTTTGTTTGATCTACTTGAATTCTTGTTGAGGAAAGGTAGTGCCCTAGCATTATACCCTCTAGACATCATCATGTAGCACTTCTCATTGCTTAGGGAAAAATTGTGATCCTTGCATCTTCTTAAGACCTTATCTAGATTTTTCATAGCCTCCTCAAAAGTACTTCCATGAACAGTGAAGTCATCCATATAGACTTCCATGTAGTCATTTTTCAAATCAGAGAAGATACTCAAGACTGCCCTCTGGAATGTGGTAGGTGCATTACACAGGCCAAATGGGAGAATTGAATAGGAAAATGTCCCCCATGGACATGTGAATGTAGTCTTATCTTGGTCCTCTAGTGCAATATGGATCTAATTGTAACCATTGTATCCATCAAGAAAGGAGAAGTACTTTTTACCAACTAGGGTATCAAACACTTGATCAATGAAGGGCAATGGGAAGTGATCTTTCTTTGTGGCTAAATTCATCTCTCTATAATCCACACAAATTCTCTATTTCCCATTCTTATTTAGTACAATTACTAGAGGTGATACCCACTTTGGTTGTCTGATATGGGGTATATGAATCCAACATCTAGCAACTTTTGTAGTTCACCCTTCACAATTTCTCTTACTATTGGGTTCATGTGCCTCTATGGCTGTCTAATTGGTTTACATTCTTCTTTAATATAAATTTTGTGAGTACAAATCCTAGGATGAATCCCATGCATATCACTATAATCCCAAGAAAATGTTGTATTATGTTCTTGAAGAAGAGCAATCAACAATTGCTCATGTTGTATATTCAACATCTTGCTTACATTTAGTGGCATCCCTGCTGTTATTTCAACTTGTTTGGAGAGGTCCAACATTGAACACATGTTATTACTAACATAATTTAATATGTAGTCATGAGGAATAAGTTGGTGAAAAATACAATTTTTACCTAGAATACTCATGGTGCTTTGCTGTGGTAAGACTTGGTTCAAAGGACAACTCAAGCACCTTAATCTATCATCAATTTCTTCATTTCTTCCATATTTGTTCTGCAGAATATTATAGAGAACAATATCTTCCTCTTGATCTTCAATAGTGCAAGACTTTTCCAACATCATCAGCTGTTAGATAGAGCATTGATCAATTTCTAGTTCTTCAACCCAAATTGTTTGATCTTCATCATTCAATGGTTGGGCAGGAGGATAGAGTATAATTTTCTTGGTACCATTTCCATTTGAGATGATCATGTTGTCGAATTGCACCCTATAAATGCATCAGTAGTGGCCAGCCATGGCCTTCCTATTATAATAGGGTAACCTCCTAGACTTGCCTTTGGTTTTAGGAAAATGAAATCAGCAAGGTATTCCCAAGAGTCTACCACCACAACAATGTCCTCAAGGACTCCTTCAAGCCTTATTATTGATCTATCCACTAGTTGCAATACTATAGATGTTGGCCTCAGTCCTTCCAACTTCAAGTCATCCATGACTTGCTTGGTCATGACATTGATTGTTGCCCCTAAGTCAATAAAATTATTTTTTTGTAGTTCCATTGACAATGGCATTCTCCAAAGGACTGCCTAGATCTATGTACTTAGGTAACATAGATTTTTCAAGCATGATCTTAGCCAAATGTCTAATGACTTGTACAGTGGATGGATCTTTTATTTTTTGTTTGTCTTCTTTATACATAGATCCTTGATCAGCTTGTTCTAATTAGGCACATCCTTGATTGCTTGAATGAGTGGAATTTTTACACAAAGGTCCTTCAACTGATTGACAAAATTAGAAGCTAAATCTGATCTAGGGTCAGATTTTTTCCTTTGCAATATTTTTTGAAATGGTGGTCCATTGACTTGCATCTTACTTTTTTGGAATTGTGTTCATGTTGCTACGGATCAGCTTGCAACATCTTCTTTTTTGAAATTAGCTTGCAATGAACTATGGTTCATCTGATATCTTTGTGATTGTAGGTTTACTTGGTGGCACAAGTGCTCTTCCTGAATGAAGATGGATATTATTAACATCAACTAAATAAGCAAAGTATTGGGTTGATTCAATGTTATAGGTTGGTTGAGTAGCTTTATTATTGGGGTTAGCTGTTGGTTGAGCTGACAATTGAGTAGTTTTTGGTTGAGAGCTAGATTGGGGTTTGGCATCAAATCTTGTTGTTGTGGGTAGGGAGGTTTTGGTGGGGTTATTTGTAGCTAGGAGGTTGATTTCTCTATTACTACTCTCATCTCCAAGGTTACTATCATGAATAAGGTGAATGTTGCCATTGTTGGCCTAAGAATTGAGGTTGTCATGGTTGTTGGTATTGGATAGGGTAAGGAGCCCATCCTTATTGAGTATTAGTCCAAGGTGGGGGTTGCATATTGTTATATGAATTATTAGCCCAATTTTGAAAAGATTGCATGGGATTTTGTGACATACCTCCTTGTCTTGCGGTCATGGCTTCCT
Organism: Taxus wallichiana var. yunnanensis; assembly: GCA_018340775.1. Lineage (NCBI taxonomy): Eukaryota > Viridiplantae > Streptophyta > Pinopsida > Cupressales > Taxaceae > Taxus > Taxus wallichiana. The sequence goes on from CM031234.1 coordinate 862,200,295, forward strand.
TTGGGCAATGTAGAAAACTTTCCCATCTTCCATTTCTATCATTTTGAACTCTGGTGCAGCCTCCTTTCCTTCTGTAATGTTGGTTAGTCCCTTGCATGTGCAATCAACTTTCTTTCTTCTGCAAGAATGGAAAAACTCTACAAGTGTTGCCTTTGCATCCTCTCTCTTCTTCTTTGCATGTAGAGCATCAAGTTGGGTGGCCATGTCATTAACTATTTTTATTGTTTCATGTTCTTAAACATGTTTACAATTTCTGATTTAGATATTTCCCCAATTCCTTTGGCAGTTTCTCCACCCTTTGATCTAGTACTTATTCTTTTCATGGTTGCTCTAGAATAGTTCCTGCAAGCTTCAAAAATTTCCTCAAAAGTGGCTTTGGAGATGTCTCTTGATCCTCTTAGATCTAAAGCATCTATATCTTCCTCACTGAGTCCTTTTAAGAAAAGTAGCTTCAGAGACTTGGGAGGAAACCTTATATGTCTTGTCTTTTGAACATAAAATAGGAATCTCTCCAAGTAATCTTCTAGTGGCTCATCTTCCTTTTGTGCCATCTTGAAGAGTTCATCTCCTCCTCTACTACTTGGCCTACAATAGTCTTGGTACTTGGTCAAAAATTATCTTTCATCCCCTACTAAGTAGTAACAACATCTCTTCCTAGGCCCATAAACCATCTCAAGGTTGTATCCTTGAGTGTAACAGGGAACAACTTCAGCTTGTGTGCATTAGTTGTGTAGTCATAACTCCTGCATAAGACATCAAACTCAAACAAGAAATTTTCTAGGTCTTCATTCATAGATCCATGAAAATTAGGAAGAGTTGATGGAGAGATGTTCTTCATTTGAGCAGGTTGATTATTATTGGAGATAAGAAACTCAAATGTGTTTGGTTCCCTTGCCTCATCTTCCATATTTTGATTCACCTCCTCTGCCATGTTGAATCGTATAGGAACAACTTCAGAAATCTCATTTGGGAGGGAGTGTTTTATTAGCAAACCCTATATAGAAGAGGATTTTTCTTCTTAAGAATTATGTAGTCTCGTTTACCTCTATCCTCTAATCTTTCTTTTAACCCCAAGCACATCATCCTATCACCCAAGTGTTGGGTGCTCACCCAAGGTGTGCATGGGCACCAAGCCCCTCCTTTATGTGAGCCTTGTGAGAATGTTCTGCCATTAATGGAGGAAAGGTTTGCAGAACAAGAACACATGCATTTAATCTAATACATAAGTAGTGAATCTAGTTCTAAGCATAAATTCTCCATGAGATAAACATAAGCATCACAACAACATAATGGAAATAGATCTGAACCATGAATAACATGAAGCACACTAGGGTTTAGTCCATAGACACAAATACACAAAACAGAGCTCCATATATTGATTAAATCCATTTACAGTAGCCATATTACATCAAACAGGGTCATCTCAGACCATATACATCATGAAATAACATTACAACCCTACAAAAATACTTTGAATAGAGATCCTAGCTATGCTTTCCCATTACAACCCTTATTCGGACACTCCGAGTGCATACATATATGCCTAATAATAGCATCGTTTCAGCACTTCGTTGCCTCTCTAACTCTCTTCACTCCCTTTATTTCAAACCCCAACACTCCTTTAAATAGAAACTAGATCCATCGACATAGTCTCACCCATGAGTAGATCGCATGCCAAGTGGAAGTGTGGTCCTACATGATCGATCGAGTGTTTATCCTAGCTTGCAAAGGCTTCCACTAACTGTAATGATCCTCCTAGGAATATTCCCTACGTGGAATATTATTTTCTTGACCTCCAAGGCTCTAGGCTAACACCTTATCCATTCATCATGCCTACTCGGGCCTTCATGTGTTTTTCTTGCAACACCATCTTCGAAATGCGGCTAAGTCCCCAAGCCCTCTTCTACTTTCACGTGCCAACCGCTTCTCATGTGCACCTTTCCTTAAGTGCTTTATTACTTACTTACCTTACGCGTGCACGCTCCTTCTACATCAAGATTTAGTTAATTTAGGGCCCAACATTACCCCACACTACGTGTGTTATATTTCCCCATAAACACTCTGCTCTTTCACCAAAGAATAAAGAATGGGAGAGATGAAATAATCTACAATTGAATAAAGAATGGAAGAATAGAGGGATCATGTTACTATTACATGAGGAGTGGGAAGTATTTCTTCACAGATGCTTCAATTTTATCCCAAGCATCTACCTCACCCTACGCATGTTAAAGTAAATCACCCACCAACATGTTAAATTTGTCAAAACTTAGCTCATATCCCTTAGCCTTCAACGTATTTGTGATGTTTTCCATTTTCTTGCTAAGGTCGCCCAACATGTCCATCATGCGAGTGACTTGGGGTATAATTCCTTCAATTTATTTTTAATCGAAACCCTCAAGGTTTCGATCACCTATGACTTCTTCTCGACCTCTGCCAATATTTTATCTCACTCCACCCTATTGCCCTTATTTTTCTCTTGAAACTCCTTCAGATCCACCTCATGGGTAGCAACCAATATGCTTGTTACTCTATCTTTGTTGCCACAATTGTCATACACAACTCCGGCCATTTGTGTTGCAGTCATTACACATCGAGGCAAGGATCTCGGAGTACTAAGTTATTGTCTCCCCAATTTTCAATTGTTCTTCTTTCCTTTGGCATGTCATCACCTCTTTTACCGACTCCAATGCAAGTGGTTACCTCTCCATGGTGAGTATATGCATCAAGTCTTCCAAGCAGTGCATGGTCAACTCATACTTCATTAAGAGGGGCCAAGTATGGCTGCTTTTCGATAATGGCATTTAAAATCACTTCTACCTTCTTGTATACTTCAGGCACCTTCACCTTTTCATCCCTCGGTTCACGCCTTAATTACGCATTGATTAATTCCTTCGCTTTATTTCTTTATCCCTCTCAATGATCACCACATTCTTTTCCCAAGCTCATCCTCCAAGACTCTTATTCTATCATTTCTACTAAAAATTCTTACTTCCACCTCCATCGATACTTTGTTAAGCATGTTGTAAACTTGTTCATCTAACATCTCGCTAGGGATTCATAACAGTTTATTCCTTGGCATCTGGTGTCTTCATTAATGCATCACTATTAACCTCAAACTTGGGCTCATCAATGTGGGACTCAAAATCCTAGGATAGCATTTTCCTTGTGCGCGGTATGCACCCTCTTCATCAAAATAAGACCAAGCAAGGAGTTGGTCTATGGGCACTTTGTGCTTTGGAAACATGTGCATAGTACCTTGCTTGGATCATTAATGTAAGTCATGTCTTGTTCTCGTGCCACTATTTCCCCCTTTCCACTGTGCATACTACCTTGGGGAAACTTACTACCAGACTTAGATCTCTTCCCATGCTTCCATACTCTTTCCCTACACTCACGCTCTCTTATGCTTCCTTTATCACTTTGTTGTTGTTGCGCTCCACCTCATGCTCTACCAATTATTGTATAATACCTATCACCTCCTTCTCTACTATGTCATCTATTTGTTCCTTGGTCGGGGTCGGGGTCTTCTGAGCATGCATGTCTACTTCCTCACTCCCTCCTTTTTTATGGGTGCTCTCCCCATCCCCATTCTTCTCTTCATCTCTTTCTTCATTGGACTCGTGTATATTGTGAACAGGAGGACTCTTACCTTCATCATGTTCTTCATCCTCTTCCTCAGAGTCATCACCCTTCATGCTCTTTGTCTCCTCAGAGTCCGAGCTTTGTGCCACTTTTTGCTTCTTTTTCTTTGGTGACTCCTCTAACACAAGGGACTCTTCTTTTTCTAGTAATTCTTCCTTATCAGGTGAGTCTGTTTCCATGGAATTCTTCCTATGAGTGTAAGTGCTCATGCCCACACCGAATTCATATGCCCCCATAGTCTAAACCATATGCATACTCAGAGCCTTTTCTACCAAAGTCTCCTCTTGTTCCCTCTTTCTTATTACCACTTTCTTCCTCCCGGTGGGGTCTTTTGGGATAGATATGTCATCCTCAACATAAGCACCTTTTTTGAATTTGGGCCTTAGATGTACATAAACCCTTGTTTTTGTTCTCCCTGTAATAGGCAATGTCACTTGGTTTCAACATATGTATGTCATAAGAGACATACTTCTCGACATAAGCGTGCTTCTTGGGATACACCAATGTTCGGCGCAGCTCGTGGTAATCCTAATCTACTACACTTAGATCAAATCTAAGTTTATTTTCCTCCTTAAAATGATTAAATGCGCCCAAAAGTATTGCGCTTTATGAAAGAGAAGGGAAACTTACACCAAGGGCTCTTGGTGCCATCAATCAAAGTAAACATGCCAATACAAAAGTGCTGATACACAACAAACTTAGCCTCTCCATCCACCAATGCCAAATTTTTTTAGGAATTCTCCATTTTCCCCAAATGCATCACGCATTCATTTGTACCACTTCTCCAAGCATGCCTTATGAGCAACCATCATCATGTCACAAGTGTAGGCTTCAAATATTTTAGTAGGGGAGGGGTCCTCATCCAGGTACTCCCAAACATATTTATCCGGCCCATTGGGAACTCCAATTTCTGAAAACACAATGGTGAGAAGGACATTACCATACATAATCTTTTCTCCATCGCGTGCGACATCTATGATCTCCTCTGGCAATAAAGGTTGAAAGGTTGTAGATTTTTCCTCCGAGATCTTGTGGCAAATGTTTAACCAACTCTTGTTTACCTGTGTCCACCTCTCTTTCCCATTCAACTTTGTGACCAAGTGCGCAACCATCCTCATGATAGGGTCGGTGATCACAGAGATATCAAAATAGCATGAACCCTTCTTGTACTCATATGTTACAACTATCTTCTTAATGGCCTCCTTATCGCACAAGTCATCATCTAGCGGCTCTCCTTCATATATAATGTCAATGTACTTGGAAATCAGTTGAGGAGTTATGTGCATTCTCCATCCTATGAAATAAAAGTGATCCTCATACACACATGACATCATCCATTGGTATAATCTTTTGGGCTTTCTGAAATAGGGTAGCTCATAGAGCTACAAGATTCCAAACTTCTCCAACTTGGTTTGCACCTTGTCGTCATACATAGGTTTTCCATCTTGTGTCCTCCTCCCGTGGGGCAAACCAACTCCAGTGTCATTTATTTTTCAGTGGTGCTTGTCTGATGGTTGTAGTCACTCACGGCCATCTTGTGTATGTGAGATACCCATTCCTTCCCTAACAACATGTCATCTAGGTACTGCATCTTTGTGTACCACTCTTCATTAAAATTGGTCGAAATGGTTGGTTTTGCTTTGCCCTTACCTTTTCCCTTCTTTGGTGAAACATCGATCCCTTGGTGTCATTTCTCTTCTTGTCTGGTCCCTGTAAGCTCTTCCTTCCTTCTTTCCCTAACTCTGCTTAGTCCTGCGGCTTTACTCCTTTGCAAAAACTCCTCCAAATCTCATGCCCTAGCTCTACAAACCCTAACCTGGAAATCATTCCTTCCACAATGTGGAAAAACACTCATGGGAATCCTCCAAATGCACTTCTCCACCCACACCCATGCACTCCTTTCCACTCTGGTTCAAAATTTTGTTTAATCCATTGCTATGCATGTAAATCTCCACAAATTTTTCTTTGCAAGGATGCCCTAGTTTGCAAGAGCTTTTTAACACAAACGCAAGACTTCTCAACACAAATTCAAGGTAAAAGAATAACTCACCCCCGACCTGCTATTTAAAGTTTTTTTTTCAAAAACTTCAATGCCACCAACCGTATGAACGCGCAATAAAGTCAGCTTTTTCCAATGACATCCCTCCACGCATTTTGTCTCGCGCTTTTCTTCCGTGTGTAACCTCACGCGAAAAGTTATGCAACCTTTTGACACAAGAATTCTTTGACAATAAACTAAATTTTGCAAATTCCCCGTGCCAAAGTATGTCAACCTTTGCATCCTTTACAAATTTATTGCATTCACCTACCTCACATTGGTCCTACACATTTTCCCCTTGTATGTGGTTTCCTCAAAGATTTTTGACACCATTCTTTGATCATGAACACTTTTGTTATGAGCCTTCCTCTATCCTATGTGCCTTTGACTTCACAACTGGGCCACCATCCAACATTGCTCTCAGCACTTACCGTAACATCCCGCAGGTTTATGGCGCAGACCCTAGGCCTAACCTTCAAATCCAATCCTTTTCCGAAGTTCTCTTTTTCACTCCACCCCACACTAAATAGATGTGTGGTCCTCTACGCATAAAACCCTTTAGAAAGTAACATGTTATCAATGAGCAAACGCACCCAAAACAAACCAAACAAAAGATAAAGCAAAGTGACGAAAAGGTAAACACAAATAAAGGAAAATGTAGTAAGGGAAATCCTAGGCTAAATGGAAATATTACCTTATTTACAAACACACTGAAGACTTATTTATAGTAGGGCTTTAGCCTACTCTCATTAAAGTAACTGGGAAATCTTGTTCCATCAAGTGCCACTAATTGGCAAGTGCTGAATTAAGTATACAAGTGATAATGTATGGCCCCAACCAATGCACTTTGAGTTTCCCAGGATGGTGCAGAAACTTAGAATCATATAGAAGGACCATCTTCCCAACCTCAAAATTTTTATTTTTGATGTCCCTATTATGCCATGCCTTCCACCTGGATTTTTCCATTTTCTGGCTCCATCGAGCAATGGTTTTCCTTTCATCTACCTCCATAATCTTATCAATGTGCTCCTCTAATGTTTTTTTATCGACCAACCCTCATGTGCGTGCAATACGCAGAGATGGCAACATAAATTGCATAGGAAGAATTCCCTCTATGCCAAACACCAATTGAAAGGGTGTGGCCTTGTTTAATCACTTATAAGTTGTCCGATATGACCATAACATGACAGGGACTTTGTCATCCCAATCCTTTCTCCCAACATCACAAATATTGGTCAACGTATGGCTTAATATCTTATTAAATGCCTCAAAGCTGAGTTCCATTAGTCTGAGGGTGATAGGGCGTAGTTTTGTGATGCACCACCATGAACTCTGCCAACAAGATTTAAATAGTCTCATTTAAGAAATGCGTACCCATATCACTCGTTAAGCTCAATGGACATCCATATATGTTTATTATGTTCTCCCACAAGAATCTAGTTTTTTTGCGATCGTATGAATCCTTCGTAGGTGTCACTTCTTCCCACCGTGTAAGATAGTCTATGCATGTAATGATATAGCGTGAACTTGTCCTTCGCGTAGGCTGGAAATAGGGCCTATAAATTCAATCACCCAATTTTTAAATGGCTTTGCACTAGAATAGGTCTTAATGGCATTTCCTCTCCTCCTTGGTTTACCAAGGCACTAACAATGGTCACAGGCTTTGCAATACTCGATATAATCCTTGTAAATTGTTTCCCACCAAAGACCAGCTAAAAGGATCTTATGTGCTATCACATTCCTTGCATAGTGCCATCCTATAATTCCACCATGAGCCTCTTCCATGATTACAAGTGCGTTCATGCTCTAGCACACACTGGTGCAAAACCTCATCACGGCCTAGCTTGTATAAGTCTCCACCAATTAACATATAGGGTGTGATGTGTATAGCTAAGTGCTTCATCTCCAATACCTTCATCCCTTTTGGCGCCACACCCATTTGTAGGAACAAAGCAATATCTTCCATGTTAGAGGGTGTGTCTTTGCATGACCTAAAGAATTATGCATTTGGCATCATATCATCAATGCTCTATGTGTCCTCACCTAAAGTAATTCTTAACAAATGATCAAGTCCCAAATTACTTTTCCCTGGTTTCACCACAATCGTAAACTCAAACTCCTAAAACAGTAGTATCAAACAACATATGTGCCCATGCAAAATGGTCTTGTTCACCAAGTATTTTAATGCCATGTGGTTCGTGTAGAAAATAAAAGGATTTTCTAGTAAATATTGCTTGAATTTTTGTAACACGAATATCATTGATAATGCCTCGCGCTCTGTGGTGGTATAATTTTGTCCTACCGGGGTCAACTTTCTACTAGTAAAACACAAAGGATGATCAACAATTCCCTCTCCAAGTTGTGCTAAGACTGCCCTAAGCACCATCCTAGATGCATCAACATGCACATGAAAAGGTTTATCCCAAGAAGGAAAGTGCAAAATGGGCATGGTGGTAAGATTTTCTTTCAATGTGTCAAATTATTCATGTTGTGCCTCTCCCAATAGAACTTACTTTTATGTTTCAATATCTCTTCCAGGGTGCGGAAATATAGGCATATCCCTTGATGAATTTCCTATAGTACCCTATATGCCCTAGGAACCCGCACATCATGCTTTAACTAGTAGGCTCCTCTAATCCCACTATAACAACAAATTTTGTGGGGTCTACTAGTAAGCCTTCCTTGTAGATAATGTGTCCCAACAACGTGCCAAAAGGAGTAGAAAAGACACACTTCTTAATGTTAAGTGAGATTCTCAAATGCCCGCATATTTCAAACATCAACCGAAGATTGTCACAATTATCTTTTACTAACCCGTAAATCGTCCAGGTCATCTAGGTAGACTTTAAGAAACTTACGAATGATATTTTGAAACGCCTAAACCACAATGCGTGAAAACACGGTAGATGTGTTATTCATTCTGAAGACATTACCATATAGGAAAAACTTCCCCATTCAGTGGCAAAATTTATTTTCTCCTAGTCTTCCTTTACAATTCAAACTTGGTGATATCCCAAAAACCCATCTATAAATGAATAGATCTCATGTTTGGCTACTCCTTCCAGAATCTCCTCGGTGAACGGGGTTTGGAAAAGATCAATAACACATACTACATTCAAATCCCTATAGTCAACGCAAATCCTTATCCTCCCATCCTTTTTGATATTGATGACCATTGGGCTTACCCATTCAAATTCTTCAATAGCTTCTATGATCCCAAATGCTATCATCTTATCAATCTCCTCCTTAAATTTGATGTGTAGATTCAGATTCATCTTGTAAGGTCTCTTTCAAATCGGCACACATCATCCTTTAACTTGATTATCATTTCTTCTAGTGAGGGTTAACTCCTTTAAGTTCATGGTACCCACCCCAAACAAATCCTAAAAATCAGTGCGAAGCTCGGTAATCTTTGAGACATCTTGGTCTATCTAGTAGTCCCCAATAATAGCTTCCTTTGGTTATGCATCCATACGGATATTAACCTTCTTTGTCTTTAATAGTTTGTGGTAAATGTGTGCTTGCTAATCAAAGACTATCTAACACTTCACATGTACATTCTGTATGGATAACATCCAAGTTCTCCACCTCTTCTTCATCTATCAAGTAGACAAACTTTCATTTCTCTTTCTCCAAGCAGTACGCTCAAGTTGTATATCCTCCGATTATTCCTCCACAAAGCGCGCCCCTAACTCTAGTTCACCTAACAATTCTAGAATCTTGTCCTCTGCCATGGCACTATCTCCCAAGGTAAGTTTTTTTACTACCTGAAACACCTCATTCATCGATGGCTTAGTACACCAATATTCAAATGTTTGAACAAGATCCACCGTCAACTCCTGCCCGCCTTCGTGTCTAACTCTACAACTCGAATGAATATACCATGCACGTGCGCAATCTGTAAGATGGAATAGAACATAAGCACCCATAGGGAAGGAAGTAAAGCCTTTGTGCCTCTCATCCAAGTCCTCTCATACACCTAAACATGGCATGAGGCAGATCCCTTCCCATCATAGTCACAAAATTGAGATGGTGCGTTGCTTTCGGTGAAACCTAACGAGACCACAATTCTCACTTCGTGTCACTCTAGAAGATTATATCAATGTGTCACCCACCAACGTGTTTTTGTCCCACGTAAAGTATAGGAAAGCATATTCCTTCTCTCCAATTGACACTTCCATTGGGTCTCTATTTTACTCAAAAAGACATCAAGGTTAGCTTCCTCAGTGTACCATGGCAACTACCTTCCTCCCAAGCACCTAACTGAGCATGTTCTAATAACTCAAGTCTCAGTATCCTTCATATTCCTTCCAACCAACTTGTAAGTCCCATGTGCCTAGTTGTCACAAGCAACGTTGGTTTTATCACTTATGGACTATGCATCATCCCATTGAATGACCCCTTCCTTCGATGGTTGAATGAACTCCAGGTCCTTGATGGTGCGCACATATATCTTGTTTAAGTCTTCTTCACCCAATGGATCCACATACGGTGCAAACCATCCATCAATAAATGAAATGATCACACACTCTTCCTTGTTCTCAAAACTGATGTAGCCCTTATTGAAACACCAACATTGTTTGCATATCACCAGGGGCACCCAAGTAATACAGAGAAACTATAAGCCTTAGGAAGCTCTAGGACCTCAAATTCTCCAATAAAATTTTCCCCTTAAATAGTAATGGATGCAACTTTCAACACCCCTAGAGGCATGGCATTTTTCCTGTTATCCATATACATTACATTCAAAGATGGATTCAATGGGGGCCTCCCCATTTGATTTCATGCATCTAGAGTAAGTACATTGACCTTCGCGCCTATTTCAATCAATATATTACTTTGGAGCCACCCATCAACAATTGCATTCAGTGTGATCTCCTCGTCATAATCAATGTTATGAGGGGGTAGGTTAGCATGTAGGACTTGTCTCTCACGCCCTCATCTAGCGCGTGGTACCTTCTCCCTCAGCCATTCTCCAAACATGGGAATAATTTTCTCCTACCTCAACATGCGACATACTTCCCTAACCTCATCCATATCCTACTGAGGGACCTCAGTGCTCTTCTTCTACTCCAATTAGCGTGATTGCTCCTTTAGACACTGGATTTCTCCTTGCAAACTCTTAATCACCTACATGGTTTCTTAGTACACTTCCTTCTAGTGGGTAGGATTAGGATATTTCCCATATATCACTTCTTTTTTTGTAATAAGAGGCCTCTCGATTTGGTTCCTCTCGGCGTGTGCAAACCTCAATGCGTTTAGTGACCAAAACATGCTCTAGCTTAGGGTTAAGCACTACCCTCGGCATCTATTGTGGGTTAGTCGTCATTACACTCACCATCCCAATGCCTTTTTCCTTCTTCAAATTATTTCTCATGTGGTCATACAACTCTGGACATTCTTTATACTTGTGCTTCTTCCCGCACTCATGAGCATTGCACCAAATCAAGGCACTCACACATGTAGTGTTCAATCAATCCAAAATTGTAATAGGTCCCACAAGGAAAGTCACTTCTTTCCCTCCGTAATTTCCATGTCCTCTCGAATCCTCCATGAAAACCTCATCCTCGACCTCCTCCATCCGTGTGCCATTCATAATGACGATCCTCAACCTTAGAACTACTCCTAATGTCTTTGGTTCGGTGCACAATGAGATCAATAGCATCATGGATTTGTTCTATCAATCTACGATCCTCTTGTGCCATGAGTAGTAGAGGTGCAAATCTTGCAATAGCAAGATACATTCTTATGAATCGGGTGCTTGAGTGTTGACACCTACTTGCATCATGATCTTCGTGGTAGATCTCATAATCCACCGATATGGTGTGAACCGACCTTCGTGGCAACTATCCTTTGTATGACCCTCTACTTCATAATTTGGTAATGAATACAAAGTCCGAGAGTCTCATCCTTCTTTTTACAAAGATAACCGGTGCACCCCATGGTGATATACTTGGTCTAATCAGACCCAAGGACAACAACTCATGTAATTGAGCTTTCAATTCAACTAATTTGGTTGTTTTCATTTTGTACGGTGCCTTGGAAATTGGTTCCGTTGTTGGTTTGACCTCTATTGTGAAGTCAAATTCACGCTTAGGTGGAAGTCCGGGACAACTCATTTGGAAACACATCTCTAAATTCCCTTAGGATGGGAAATGCTTCAATTTCAAGCTCAATTTCCTATCCTGAATTTGATATTTTTACATACATATATGCAGCTCTTTCGCTTTGCCTTTTTCAGCTGCATGGTGGAAATTTGCCTAGTGACAAACTCTCTTTTAACACCCTGAACACTCGTTGTTTTCTATTGATCATCGCAGGAAAGTTACACATTTTCTAAGGAATCCAAGTTTGCATTATGTTGACTTAACCAATTTATACCTATGACAACATCATATGATCCAAGAGGTTCCACATACAAGTTTAATCTTGTTGTGAACTCAGGTAATTCTAGTGGTGCCTCAAACAAAAACTACTTCACTCTATGTACAACATTATTTACATCTTTACACAGTCCCAAGTGTGTTCCATGTACCCAGCTCTTATTTTGAGTTTATCAACTACTTTAGATGAAACAAAGCATTTTGTTGAACCAGAATCAAATAAAACATAAATAAGTTCTCCAAAAAGCTTACTTGAGGTTTCAATGGGAGTCGCTTGCTTTTCTGCTTGCTTATTATGGACTACAACATAAATCTTATGTTGTTACCCCTCTTTATTAATGTTGTAGATCCTTACGCTTGTTATTCCATTGTCCTCTTTGCGGACAGTTGTTAGCGAAATGATCGCCACCGTACTTAAAACATCCACCCAGAGGTCCTTTTCTCTCAATCTTATTTTGGCTTAAACTTGTTCCTTATTGCCCATTATTTTTATAATTCACAATAGTTCTACCCTCTATTCCTCTTTTATTAACAGTTCGAACTTGTTGTTTCCCTTTTTCCATGTTGATTTACTTGCGGTTGGTGTTTAAAAATTGATATTTTTCCTTCTATTTTCCTCTTTAGAGGCATAAATACTTTACAGATTTTGTTCTTGCTTGATAGCTTTTTCAAATATTGTTTCCATCGAGGTAGTTTCATGAACATCTACCTCATCACCAATACTAGGATTCAATCCCATTATAAATTTTCTCACTCTAAACTTCTCATCCTTTTGATACATAGGAACATATTTCAGCAATCAAGTGAAATGTTCCCAATATTCTCAACTTATTACCTTCCTTGAGTCGATTTTGGAATTCTGCCATCTTTGATGGAAGTAGGCCTTGAACTGCTCCCATGTGATCATACCAGAATCAATTCCTAGTTCCATTTTCTCGGTTATCCCACCAGGAAGATGCTTCACGGGACAATTGGTAGGCTCCCATACTACTTTTGTCTCCTCTGAAAAGTCCCTAATCTCAAAATACTTTTCCATTTCAGAGAGCCAATTTTCAAAGCACCATCCCCAAGAGTTGTACCATCAAATTTAGGTGGGGATATTCTTTTAATGTCCCTTATTAACTCAAAGAACATGACCTTTCTTTCTTATTTTCCCTTTCATTTATGTGCTCACGTTGATCATCATATTGCTCATCATCAATATGATCCTCATCTTCTTCACCACCCCGACCTTTTGTTGTGTTTAGCATGGCAAAGAACTCGGTTTTGGGTGTCATTCAAAAGGTTGAGGATTTCTTCTAACTTAACAGCTGTATTATCTAGCATGTCATCATTATTTACCCCACTGTCACTCACCATATTAGCTCTTGTTGCCGGCCTAGCCAAAGTTTCTTATTTTATAAAAGAGGATATTTTTATTAGAATGTGTGTCCCATTAATTTCCAAGTGTCTGAGCCTTTGGCTCTGATACCAAAATGTAACACTCAAAATTACTAGAACTGGAAAATAAGGATATTTATTTTTAAACATACATAAAAATAGATTACACAGTTGTAATCGTATAGATTTATTTAATAAAATTATTTAAATCAAATTTGTTCTTTTGATCTATCTGATAACATCCGTGTAAGCCATGTGCAGGTGAGAAGGGTGAATCTAGATCTCCATGATCTCCCTTTGCCACTACTTCGAGTGACAATGCTTACTAGCATTTTGGCTCAACCTTTTTCAGGTCATGAGAACCATGTGAAAGTCCTTGGGTCTACCACGAAGCTAGTTTTCTGACTTCGTATTCTGGTATCCGACCATTGCCTACCTCATGTTCAGTGTTCAACTTCCCATGATTAGGATACTGGCAATTTTAATTTAATTAGAGGACTAGGTGATCAGACAATGTACAACCATCAATGCATTACTTTGGCCAAAGTTTTCCACTATGCAGTTACGGCTAAACTCAAGACAACATATTAGTCTTATGAGTTTAAGTCTTATGCCACCTCACAACTATCCCTTTCACAGTTATCTAGATCTTATAGTTTGTATTTACTTTATTTCCAATTTAACATATCTTGCAAGAGTTTATATTGAGATAAATGCCAAAGGCCAACTAGGATCATCATGAGATAAGTACATTCGTTACGCTGAAATGTATCTATTTCCACATTTCACATGTACTTATCCCTTAATATGCCTAATGGATCTTTTCATCTATTTATCTTCCCATTTAGTTTCTCTTTTCCCGATGTTTGGTTTTTAACCTTAAATTACCTTTTACAACGATACTCTTCCATTCTCTATACAACATGATTTACAATCTTATCATATTAATACCAAGTTTACTGAAAGGTCAAATTAAATATATATTAAAACATGTATATTTAATTATTCCTTCGATTAGCTATGCCACTAAATAGCTTATTTAATTTAGAAATTAAAGACAATTGATTATTCTGATAATTGCCCAATTATCGGCTTCATACATTGACAAATATCAAATAAATAAATTTAGCAATTTATGATAAGTAAGATTTCTTACTTCTAGTATTTATCATTTACTCATATTGAGATATTATTACATACAAGGTAATCATCTCTTTATTAAAATCATAAATTACATATGCCGTTAAGGTGAAATATATAACTATTACGGTAACTCTCACATAGTGAGGTTTGAATATTAACAATGGGTCCAAGATCCCAATAAATTTAGTCAAAATTATGGGATATCATCCTTCTACAAATTGAAATCCAAGTATCTCATTTAGATCCATGCTACGATAAAACTTCACAAGACATGAGTTTCCGCATATCCGAACGTGACGGCTAATTATCCTACAAGACTGGAGTAGTGGTATGATGTCAGTTCAAAATGAACTGGCATGAATATTGCCTCCATTTTCTGATGCAATTATTTAATAAAATATGAAACGATATACAAGTTATTTTATCAACAAATGCATGGTAATACAATGGAGGATGTATTATTACATGTTTTTCATCAAGATACAACTATGAATGTACACAAATAGAACAACCAATTTCTATTTCAGCAATCATGTTTCACTCTAATCACAAGGATCAAGACATAATCAAACCATAATCATTCAACATCTGAATTCTGATTAAACCACAAGCAAATCATGCTTCACATGGTACAAATTCAACTATTATTTTTCTTACCTTCCAATCAACAAACAACTTAACAAAACTATCTGAAATCATCATTTCCAAATACCAATTAGACATATTCCCTCTAGGTAATGAGCAGCTCTATAAAATGCACAATAACTTTATTTCAAACAATCAAAATACATTTATATATATTTATAGGAATAGTCCAACTAAACAATGTAAAAACACCTCTATTAAATCATTTTAACATGTTCTTTCAGGTAACCGACAGATCAACAAAACAAATTGACCCACATACCACATGATGATAATTTTGAAGTCTATTTGCATAGAATAACAACAATAAGTTTCTAACACTTCCAGTAACAAAATCCTTTAAGAAAAACTAAGTCATCTTACATAGACTGTTAACACTAATTTATTTTTCAATTAGGTAATAAAATTATACCTACAAGCAAATCAACTTGTACATATCCAAATCAGTTCGTTCCAGCATTAATTTCTTTTCTATTTAGAAATTATTAGAATCCGAAAAAAATATATCAGGAAAAATGATGAAATACCTGGTAAAAACATTTTTCACACTACCCAAAAATCACTTTGCTCATACAAATAAATTATTGTTTGACTGTAATAAAACCCAGAGGCATAAATCGATTTGGTTTTCTTGAAATCAAATTTGATTAGAAAATAAAATAAAATAAAAATTGATTAGGAACACCCATCTATTTTTTTTTCTAGGTTTAGCTAAAACCACACAAAGGAAACTTAAGAGAATACAGAATCCATCAATTTCCTTTTTAGATTTCATTTCCAAGCAATTAAATCAGAAGTTGTCCACAAATTCATTTAATTGTCATTTAAAACAGAATGTGTATTTCCTCATTATTTACAAATAATGTTGCAGAGAAGGGAGAAGATATTCATGCCTAAAGTAAACCCAGAATCAGCAACCTCTTACTCTTCCAGCTCCAACAAGTTGAATCCTTCCTTCCTCCCAAAACTCACGCAGGTATCCCAGAAGAGAAGAATGAAAACAGACAAAGGAAAAATAAAAGAAAATATAATGAAGAAACTATACTATAATGGAGAATTTTCAGGCTTCCCAATGTTGCTTCATGCGTCATGCATCTGAACATACTTGGTGTCGAGATGAAGGCATGTCCCTTTCAAAAGTCTCATATTTTAAATATTAAAATATTATTATTATTATTATTATTAACTTTTGATTTACATGCCAAATCCTTTTAGGATTTAAATATATAATTTCACAAATTAATAATGCATTTTTTTTTTTTAATTGATACCTAACTTTAATGGTAAAATTAATCATCATAATATAAGTCCACATATTGCCAACAATATGTTATCGTAATAATTATTTGAATATTCTCATAAATCGGTTTGATATAGCATTGTCAAATAAAACAGAGGCAGTATTTATCACGGTCATTGCAAAAGTCGAACAAAACAAAAGACGACCAAACCGATTAAAATAAAATAACTAGAATACAAATAACCGAAAGATTCACTATCATTTATGAACTGTTTTACCTATGATTAAGGCTGATCATTTTTAGGAAGGAACATCAAGGTGGGTGCGGATTTATTCGTTCCGCAATGTCATGCCCCGCAATGCAAGCTGTGGGTCATGATACGACGAACCAAATGAATTTTTATACCCAATGATGATCTCGTCTAATCATGTTTAGACTTAACCGTAGTTAATTTAATCTTACAAGAAATTTTGGGATGTTATAATCCAGTGGAAGTATAATATGAAGTAGGAAGATTGGAGTTGTTGACGATGCTTGGAAAAAGAAAATATTGTGGGAGCTCGGCTGAAATCTTTTGCAAATCGATAAGAAGCTCTATCATGCATGATAGGCTCTACCCATTAAGTTGTTCTACTTTTTACTAAGTGTTTTCATTAAAACAACTCTGCTCTTGGAGAACAATGGGTTTTATGTGATGTTTATCTTGCTTCATGCTTGTATTTTTCACTTTATTCTCCTGCTTGAATTCGTTGTTTAAGGAAATAAGATCTGGGTTTGTTCTTTTGTTGGGAAAAATTTAGAACCAGGCTATCTTTTGTTGAGCTCGAGATGATTTTAAATCCCTTCTTTTTCATCTATTCGAACTATGTTTAAGTAGATAGTCGATTCAATGTTATGGGGATTTTGTGTTTGTTTGGAAATAACAGTAAACAAGTTTTACTTCTTCTGAGCTTTATACGTTTTGAATTTGAGATACCCTATTTGACTGTTCTGAAGTTGGATAATAGAAGTCACTGCTATGAAGGAAGATGTTTCAAGTTTCGGTTCTTCCTTGTTTGAAATTTCATTAAAACATGTTAGCTTCTGCTTGAACTTGCATGTTGTCGATTTTGTTTCTTTCACACATAAGTTGGGTGATGATTTGTTAATGACTTATCCAATTATGGGCCTAAATGAATCTCCTTGTTAAAAATCTGTTTGATAAAAAGGTTGTCAATTATCCTGCTTGTCGTGATTTTGGGAAGGACTTAATGAATGTTTATGCATCTTTTCTGGAGTGACATTTCATGCTTCAAGAGCTACCTTATTGATTCATCTTGTTGGATTTATTGTTCTTTGCATTCAAGTTTGATGTTTAGATGATGTTGTAGGAAAGGAGTATCTATGTCAAACTATGGAATAGTTCAGTCTTGTCTATCTTAAGAAATTGGGTTGGAACATTACAGTTTTCTCTTCTCTTCTAAGCTTGATTTCGAGCAACTGACTTGGATTCATTTCATTTTTGTTGTTTCCCTTGTGGATGAATCTAGGTTGGGTTCTTCCTTCTTGAACTTGTAACTTGTTCCATTGATTCTTGTGAAATAGGGAATCAGGGTAACTTAAAGGTAAGTTGAAACAGTCAAACTTGTATTCGTTTATCCTTGTTTATATGTATTGACACTTGAAAAGAAATCAAGACTTAACCAAACCTATTGAGGCTTAACCCAATACTTAGACTGAAGTTTGGGGTTTGAATTTAGATGTAGTACCTTAACTAGGAAACTCTTACTTTAAGATATTGATGGCTCATCCTAAAATCTGTCATGGAGATTGAATGAGCTTAGCCTTATATATCTATGATGGAATATGTTAATGCTGAGTATGGTGGATCATTGCTTCTTAAAAATAATTCTATTTTTGGGAAATATTAGAGTTAGTGTCTTTCTTTGAATTAGTTTAAATGAATCAAGAAATGAACTATAAATATCTATAGTAGGAATGTGATAAGTAATTAGGATGAAATATTATTTATCTGATTTAATTCCTTATGAAATCATTGGCCGAAGAGTGTTGATTATATCATGATCTTTACTTAATGTTAATGTGATTGATCACTTTGTTCTTCCTTTCATGACTGTTATTTCTTAAGATGTATCTATTTGTAATGCTTTAACTATTTCATAAAAGCGAGTTCTTTTTATGAAACAGTTAGTTGAAAGCACATCGTTTTAATGCTTAGTGCTTATCATGCTCAATTCACTGAACTGACCCATGCTAGCAATTTTTGCAGATGGACTTCGTAAGTGATAAAAGAAGACAAGTTATTTTATGATGCTTCTTATGTTTACCTAAAGACTGGATCTTTTATGAGGAAATATGATTCATTATTGAAATGTATTTGTAAGAGGAAAAGTTGTATTTCTTAATTGAACTTATTGATGATGTTTTACATGAAATATTTCTAAAATGATTGGATTGTAAAGTGTGTATTTCACTTTGATGAATGGAAAATATTGAGAGTTTACTTGTACTTGATGTGTTATTCTCTTTGTGCATTTTGTAAAGGGAATTTGTTAACTTATCCTTATTCTCTCATAATCATATCTATTTTGAACCTTTTTAGTTTGACTTAAAATGAAAAAGTTGGAAAGGGATTTGATACACTATCCCTTTATTAAATGCAACTTATCAAGTTGGCATTATTAGCTGATCATTTAACTAAATCAATATGGTTAAATAAAATGGTGTCATTGCAAATTCATTATGATGTCTTGAATAATGTAAGAGGATTACAATGAACCCTAATTCTTAATGAGAAAGAGGAAGATGATCTACCTCTTGATCAATACCTTCATTGATATAAGATAAGTGAAAGGTAAAAATGAACGTTTAATAAGTAGACTTCATCTCAATGAAGTCTAACATAAAGGAATCTGATTTGGAACTTAATCAAACTAGGAATGGTTGAGTAAAATGAGTAAACCTTATTGTTTGTTTTTTGTTTCTGTTTTAATCAGATGAAACCTAAAGTAGGAAGTTAACGACTAAAAAGTAATCTTAATGTTTCTATAAAAAATTAAATACTTATTTATGGTTGGCAACCTTAGGGGTTAATTAAACTAGAATTCAGCAGGGTTGTTGTAATTAGACCTTAATTATAGAAAATAATTAAGTAATTAACTTCTTGCTTGGGTATGTACATCCAAATGGGGTAATTCCATTGGATGTTGGCACATGCCAACTGTAGAATTGTACCTTCATGAAGACTTGGGTCTTCATGAGGATACAATGTTGCAGTTGACATGTTGTAACACCCTTCAAAATTGGATCATCTAGGTCTACATAAACTCGGAATTGATCTTAGTTATACTCTAGGTCAGGTTAGAAGCATGATTTAGTATAGGGGGTAACTCACGATGACTTAGGATAACTAGACATGTGCAATCGAATTAGGTCGATTGAGTATGTCTATGTACCCTTAGTCACCACGAGTGGTTCTCTATACTAGACTATGTTGCTAACCTAGGTTAGGGTTAAACCTAGAACAAGTGGACTGACAGGAGTCAGTGAAGACCATTCTAGATAACAGATGAAGTGGGGTGAAGGACATATTCTATTTGACAAGTATGTCGTCTAGGAATATAAACATGAATAGTATGTGAAAATCTTTGGCCAAAGTATTGTAAGTTATTGGTTGCGTTGTCCTATGTCACCTAGTTCAAGAAGCGGGATTTCAAATGAATATTGCTTACAAATATTCAAATAGGCCTTTTAAACAGAACACTTAATACCTAGAAAATGGTAAGAGAACCAAGTATACTTAGTATACAATACATTGAGTTAACATGAGAGATCGATAAGAAATTGAGTCATGAAATGAGAGATCGGTAGTTCACCGAGTCATTTACAATGCATATGGTTATCTGTTATGAGATTGATTGGCATAGAATGTGTGTTCTAAATTATGATTATTTAGAACAGAGAACATTAGATAAAAAAATTCCTTGTTTCTAAAGTCTTAAAATGGGAATGTTACACCGAGAAGCCGAAGGGATTTCTCTTCGATGCTTTCCAAGATGGGGTAGCTCAGACTTCTCAGGTTCCACATCCTCCACATGAACCTCAAATCCTTCCCGCAACATCTACCTCCATAAATCCATCACTCTTGTAGCTTCACGATGTCTTGCCAACTCCCTCTCCTAAGCTTCATTATACTTGAGCCACCTCTCCTCTCTCTCCATTTCCGCCACAAGGTTCGTCATCCTTCACCACACTAGCTTCCATGCCCCATGCCTAGCGAGGTTTTAGCCAACCATAGGGAATGCTTCCAGATTCAAAGTAATTATCATGATCTTGATGGCTAATGGAAAATTACATAATAAATATCCTCTGGGTTCTCGCAAGAACTCAAACTCAGCAATCTTTAGACAAGAATACATAGAAATCATGTATTCCAAGGTATAGCTAATCAACACTCCACTCCACCAATGATCAAAAACAAGTCCAAGTTAGATCAACATCATGTAGCCTTTGATACTCTTCTTGGGTCCAAACATGAGGTCTATAGTAGCAATTTTTCCTTGATACATATGCTTTGAGCCATTCGTGACAACTCTCACTGGGAAGCAATAGAAAATGTCTCATAGAGCTCATGATACAGGTTCTCCTCCACCCATTTTCATGCATCAAACCTAGATCCAAAGATTAAACCTCTCGAAAAACTCATCCTCCATGCTTTCAAGCTAGGTCTCGATGTTGTCCAAGGTCAGATGCTCCGTCATCACACATCATTCTTACAATAGCTTCAAAAGAGGTCCCAGCAACGGAACCAAAATGTAGTCTGGTTTACCTCTATCCTCTAATATTTCTTTTAACCCCAAGCATGTCAACCTATCACCCAAGTGTTGGGCACCACCTGAGGCACGTGTGGGTGTTGAGCCCCTCCTTTATGTGAAACTTTTGAGAATGTTCCGCAATTAATGGAGGAATGCTTTCCAAAAAAGAACACATGCATTTAATCCAATACAAATGTAGTGAATCTAGTTCTGAGCATAGATGCTCCATAAGATAAACATAAGCATCACATAGCATAATGGAAATAGATTTGAGCCATGAATAACATGAAGCACACTAGGGTTTATTCCATAGACACAAGTACACAAAACAAAGCTCCATATATTGATTAATTTGCTTACAAAGATCCCATATTACATCAAACAGGGTCATCTTATACCATATACATCATGAAATAGCATTCCAACCTTACAAAACTACTCGAATCAGAGATCCTAGCTATGCTTTTCCATTACAACCCTTGTTTAGACCTAAGTGCATACATATATGCCTAGTAACAACATTATTGCAGCACTTTGTTGCCTCTCTAACTCTCTTCGCTCCCTTTATTTTGGACCCCAAGACTCCTTTAAATAAACTTGGTCCACCACCATAGTCTCACCCATGAGCAGATTACATGCCAAGTGGAAGTGTGGTCTTTCATGATTAATTGAGTGTTTATGCCAGCTTGCAAAGGCTTCCACTAATTGTAATGATCCTCTTGGGAATATTCCCTATGTGGAATATTATTTTCTTGACCTCCAAGGCTCCAATGGCACCTTATCCATTCATCACGCCTACTTGGGCCTTCACGTGTTTTTCCTGTGACACCACCTTTGAAATGTGGCTAAGTCCCCAAACCCTCTTTTATTTTCACGTGCCAACCACTTCTCATACACACCTTCCTTGAGCACCTTCTTACTTGGTTGACTTACGTGTGCGTGCTCCTTCTACATCATGACTTAAGTAATTTAGGGCCCAATAAATGAGAAGTATTTTTTTGCTATTTGAGGATTGGGTAGGAATCTCTACAATGGTGCATACATCAATTGACTCAACTCAATCAACATTCATTAGTGGGGGTTTTGGAGGTGGAATTTCTACAACCTAATTTGTTCTAAGAAATTCAAAATGCAAAACCTCACAAACTCCTATAACTTTGACAATATCCTTGGCAACGGTGTCAAAAATGGTGGTGTGAATCAACTCACAAAAATAATATGTTGTACATTGAGTTAAATTCATTTAATTATCAGACCAAGGAGCATAGAATTGAAATATTGTTTGTGTTGTATGCACAATTATGGTTGATCTAGAAGGTTGGAAAGGAAATAATTGTCATGTAACAATGCTGAAAGTAAAATAAAAATCAAACTTGAAAATGAACTACTTCTAAATGCTTTTACTAGAACAAAGTTGCAGATTCAAAGAAAATAATGTTCCTAAGGAAATGTGCATGAAATGAAACAAGGGAGGGGATGTAGTAGAACTCAAGTGAGCCCTGACTTGGGTGTTAATCCCTTCCTAACTCTATAACTAAAAACTAAATAACAGAACTCGTATTTTTTTATTGATTTACATGAAACATTACATCTAGGAACAAAATATCGAGTAATCTCTTTTATCTAATTCCAAATCTGAATCTAAATTTTTACTACTTTCTCACTAACTCGTTATTGTTGGTGTGTGTTATTTTCCACATCATTAGGTGAGTCATCTCACTTAGGTGAGTCATCTCACTTAGGTGAGTCATCTCACTTAGGTGAGATCGTAGGTCCACGTGTCATTTAGGGGTCATTATGAAATTCTCTTATGCATCTGTGCATCAGTGTGTCATATGCATCATTGGGAGTTACACTTCTATTCTATGAATGTAACTCCCCCTCTCCACTTGAGTTGTCATTATTGCAGCATTAGGGGTTACTTAAGCACCTCTTATATGTACACCCCTTTGGGTTTATGAGATTGAGGAGAGTTTTGGATTGTAACGAGGATCTGCTCATGTTTTGAATCTTTACATGCACATTCTGTTGATGCTCGCTCCTTCTCGCGATCTCTTCGTTATTGTTCACACATCCGCTGATGTGCACATCTTCCTCGTGATCCTCGCTTTTGGGTTTAAAAGCCTCTTTCATGGTATCGAGCATGAGGTTTTGGTAAAACGTGCACTCTTCATTTATCAATTGCTTATTACTTCTGGTTTCTTCTTATTTCCTCGTGTAATTTTTTTCGATTATTACTTTGGAATCATATTGCTCACCTCGTGTTGAGGTTTTAGTAGTTACAATTTTGAAGGTCTTTTGGTCGATTTGCTTTATCAGTTCTTTAGTTTGTGATTGCTTCTATTCTTGTGAGCTCGGTTTTGCTTAGGCATGGACTCCGTGGTTCATTTTGTTGACTCGTGAATTGGTCAAACATATGCATTTTTTTGGCTCGTCGACCTCTGCACTAGTTTTTCTGGCTTGTATTGTTTGGGAACATCTTTCCTTGCAACCTGCTTGAGGAACCGTATCAGCCTTGACTCATCCACAACTCGTGTTTTGTTTGCTCTACATCATGCACCTAAGGCTCATTGATAGCTCGACTCATGATTTAGTTTGTTTCTTGTTGAACCATCCTCGCCTCCTTGCACCATGCATTGCATCATCTCGAGTCTTAATCTGCACATCTCATTTTTTACTCCTATGTGGACTGTCTACCTGTTGCCATTTTGTAACTAGCTTCCCAAGCTTGTGGTTGATTCTCCACTGCATTGTTAACATTATGGTAAGTTTTTCCTTGGTCTGCTACGTGCTCACCATGCTTTACCTCCTGCAACTCGTTGTTGACTTGGCTTCCTCCCCGTTGGTGCTTCAGCCTTGCTCGTGTTGTTTGGCTTGGATTTGCCATTTGAATGCTCAATCTCTCATTCTATGCACATATATTACAACGTACTTCTTGCGTGGGAATCTAACTCTATTAATGGCTTCATGAACTCCCTGTCTCAGCCACTCCTTAATGTAATTGTCTCTGCCAACCCATGGGATCCCTGCACGCCCCTTGATCTCCTCTGCTTGGCGGTTACACTGCTTGCAACTCCGAGTACATTACATAGCTTGGCCTACTCGCTCAACCACTCCTTGGAAACATGTGGAATCACACACCATCATGCACGAGCTAACTCCGGCTTGGTTTGCATCGCATGCAGAGGACTACAACCCGCACGTGGCATAGACCCCCCGCTCTGGCCAACTTCCACCATGGCTTGACACCTCAATCAATCCACCCTTTTAGAATTGATTATTGGTAAAATCAATCACCTTTTAAATGTTTTAAGGTTAAAAACATTTATTTCATGGCATTGTAATAATTTTTGGATATATTTTGCTTGTTTTATTGTCCTTCCTTCGAGTGTCGAAGACGGAGGGTGAGGTTCGGGGTTGGCAGGAGGCTAATCCCCTCGCAATAAAAACAAACCCTATCTAAAATTTGATGCCATTTCCAACGAGCATACATACAACACCCTTTACATGTGTTTAGGGCACTTTTTAATCCATTTACAGGGCTTATTGGTGTTTTCCATTAGTTGTGGGAATCATTTTTTTGCTATAAATTTTGACTCGTTACTCAGTTTTGAGCACTTCTTTAGTCAAAGTTACATGTTTTTCACACACTACATGATGGGATTATCAGTTTTGTAAACACACTATTTTATAAAGTGCCACATTCTGGGGGGTGTCATTGTATTGCTTGTATCGGCTCATTTTGAATCATCTTGAGCATTGTTCTATCCCTTTTATTGCTTATGGACTTGTGAGTGCATCTACCACAATCTTACAACAAAGGGATTCTTTCGTGTAATGTGAGATGTTATTTATCACAAGGCCTTCTCTTCCCCTTCTTGTTTTCACTCATTCTTGTACTTGCTTACTTTACAGTTGTCAAACTAGTGCGCCCAACGAACCTTGATTGTTTTCTCCACTCTTGTGTGTTATTGCATTGATTGCAGGTGATTGATAAGTGGTTCTCGGCACACAGTCACATCTTATTGTAATCAACACACTAAACTATAAAGTGTTGTAAAAAGGGGGGTTAAACTAGTATTCTTTTGAGGCTCCTCTCGTTATGGACATTGAATTTTATCACTCTTGTTGTTAAACTAGGACCAGAAACTACCTACAATGGAAGCATGGAATACTCAATCATTGCATTATGTACACTTGTTACCACATCTTCTTAGGAAGGAACTTGAACCTATTAACCGTATTCATCACCAAAATTGGTTGAATGAGAATGACATTGCATACAGGATTCTTTGTCTTACTATACCGGAGGACCTTCAATGTTGAATAGAGTTCACAGATTCTGCGCACCAAGCTTTGACTTTCATTCAAAAGTTTCATGGAAACCTTGATCCTCCTTCATCTGGTTATGGATCTGATGATGATCTTGAATCCATGGAGGAAATTGAGTTCACCGACACTTTTTCTTATGAAGGGCCACCCACACATATTTCTTCGTGTGATGACAGTTCCATTGACACAGACTCACTTGGTTCTACTTCTAATGACGAGGATTGTGCACCACCCGATTCTGAAGTTGAGAGTACTACAGAGGACTCTTCTCCTCCTTCTCTTACTATTCCAAAGAGTGTTGACACATACCACATCTCATCAAATATTCGGAGTCTCCTATACACCTCATCATACAGTCATCACACCCACCTCTTTTTTGCCTTCTCGTTTGAGGCCACTTTCACTCCTTCACCTTCATTGGATGACTCATACCTATCTCGACATCACTCTTCTATTTGTTGAGCCCCCTCATTGGGATGATTATCTACCCGACCTTGGTCATCTTTTTTTTTCAGAGTACACTTGTGATGTATTACGCTTTCCTCATCCATCTAAAGGTATTTCAGAGGATTTCATCATCTCCGTTGTTAGGAGTGACTCTTCTCGGGACTATTACCACTTCCACTTTTCGGAGACGTTCATTGATCCACCCTTACTTGTGGATCCATTTTATGTTGTGGGGATGTTTTGTTGCCTTCACATCAGTTGACATCCTTTCTACAGTGTTCACCCTTCATACTCTCGACCGTTCGCACTTATGACATTACCTTTGGTTCCATCGCACTCACTTGCTAGACCTATGTCACACTTTCGTGAACCAGACTCAGAGTTCTTCATGTTGCTGCCTTTAGTTTCCTTCATGGAGTGGGCAGACTTCCAGCGCATCATTTATGTCATTCCTAAGGGTAGGCACACAGTTCGGTGTGGATGGCTCTTCTTCAGTCCAGAGGTAGAGGATCTCATCATCGACATTATTCTGGGAGACTTCTTAGAGTTATAGAGTTCAGATCTCTCCATGGCATCTTCTGCATCCCTCTTGTCTCCCTCTTCTTCTCTCTTCTTCATCTTTTCAAGAGATTTCCCTTTTGTACATGGGTACCTTTTTAGGCTAGTCTATGGCTAGGACCCATCTTTGGCATCTTTCTTATATTAGAGAGTGTTTTTTCTCTTGTGGTGGATGTTTTTCCACTAGGTTTTCCTTCACTACTTGGGACTTCTTTTTGTGCATGGGTACCTCATCAGGCTTTATGTCTGACCCATTTCTCATTTTTGACTTGCCACCTCATCCTAAGTTATGATGAAGGGGGTGTTGGTGTGTGTTATTTTCCACATCATTAGGTGAGTCATCTCACTTAGGTGAGATCATAGGTCCATGTGTCATTTAGGGGTCATTATGAGATTCTCTTATGCATCAGTGTGTCAATGTGTCATATGCATCATTAGGAGTTACACTTCTATTTTGGGAATGTAACTCCCCCTCTCCATTTGATTTGTCATGATTGTAGCATGGTGTTACTCAACACCTCTTATATGTACACCCCTTTGGATCTATGAGATTGAGGAGAGTTTGTGGATTATAACGAGGTTCTACCCATGTTTTGAATCTTTGCATGCACATTTGGTTGATGCTCACTCCTTCGAGATCTATTTGTGTTGTCGCTTTACACGCCTCGATGTGCACGTTGTCCCGCATGATCCTCGCTTCGTGGTTTCAAACCCTCTTTCGATTCTTAGGCACCTGATTAAACTAAAATGTAATATCCTAGTGTAATCTAATGTTATGCAAAGCAGTAAATAATAGATAAATAAATAAAGGAAAATGACCCAAGCAAATAACTAAATAAAAATGTGAAACCCTAATGTGTAAATAGGGTTAAGAAGTCCTTAGTTGATTCACGGACTCTTCAAGACTATGTCATAGTGAATACCAGATGAATAGGAGGAGGAAACGACCACACATAATCCTAAGGAAGTGCATATCCGAGCTCTTTCACTAGACTAGGGCACCTGAAAGAGGATAGGGATACCCATGGGTGCCCTTGCTTGAGATTTGAGCGCCTTGGTCTATGGAAATGGTCAGAAAACCTCCTCTGAGGTATCGTTGGATGTTTGCATGGCTTTGCTATCTATCTTGTGAATGTCATTAAACTGCGATGGATTTTGCTACAAATTAGAGATGAAGAAAGTGCTTGCAAAACCCCAAACAAAACATCAAAACCCTAAAAAAGAAAGATGCATATAAAGGGTTTGGACTATCCTCAATGGCCACAATGGTGGACTTATTAATTGATCATTACACAACATCTTAGACCAATGTAGTTCTAGGTGTGTGTGTGTGAAAATTGTGCCCTAGGTTAATCTTGTGTCACTCACACTTTATGAAGTAGCGAGCAAGTAACTAGATGTAGAATATAGTAAATGTGTGCATGGAAACAATATACTCCCCTCCTATGAAGTGTGATGCAAATGAACCAACCTTGTGTGCCTTGTGATGGAGCTAGATGGATGCAAATGTAGCTTTAGGTGCCTTTAATGGATGCAACTCTAGATGGTGATAATAGATGCTTAGTGTTTGGTCCCTCATTATGGTCACATAACTTTATATTTATATGGTTCTCTTGTTCTAATTTCATAATTAACCCCGAAAAGGTTGACCACCAAAAAGATAGAAAGCTCAAATGGCTAGAAAGTGCCCAAAAGGTGAGAGTAAAGTGTGAAGAGGATCGGGTGCCCCAAAAGGGACCAGGGGCATCCAGGGTGGCCTAGTCAAAAATAAGAATAACGCAGAATGACAATATAGACAAGGCAAGTGCGGGTGAAATACCAAAAGCAAAGTAAAAATGTCAAATGCATGGGTTGATTATTACTCTTTTCACTCAAGAACCATATGAATAGTATTATGAGACCGGGACTAAATATTGACTCAAAGTGCATGATTTAGTGACTACAGCACCAACCTTTTCCTTTATATCTTATCATTTACAACACATGAGAAGAATAAGAATACAACAAGGAGTCTTCAATAGAACAAGTGAGAGATTCAACACGTGTTTTAAACACACAAGTGTTCAATTAACAATTAGTTCGTGTTCAACTAAAAATCAGTTCTTCACTAGTTCTTAATCAATGATCAAATCAAAGATTGATTTGTTTCTCGATTTCCACATTTCTGTTATAACTACTTCTCCCATGGCATGTAAGGACTTAAGTTCCATCACTTCATGTTTCAAAATATCTTCATAAATGCATTGTAACTTATTGTGAATGATTTCCTTATGTTGCGAATGAGTTGTTATGGATAGGTTCCTTTGCTGCATATGAAAAATTGCTTACAACCAAGAGTGGCATCAACACATATAATCATCCAAACAATTTATTGGAATAAATGCACATATAATATCAAAAATAAAGACAATTAGATATAACTATATCAATTAGTCATTATGTCAAAAGTTCATGGTTGTAATGGTGATGTTCAACAATGTACTTAGGAAATACATAAACATGGTTATAATGGTCTTATCAAAATACAAAAGATGAGTTGTTATGAAAGTAATTAATGCAACTCATCAACATCTACTGAGACTCGACCTCGTTATCAATCAAATCAAAGTAATTTTTCAATGCAAAAATGAAACTTTACAAAAATACAAAAGCATTGTGGAATTCTGTTAGAGCCTTTGATCGGACACCATCCAAATAGTTCCATGGTCTTCTAAAAATTTTGCTGATACCATGGCTTCCCTAGCATCACTCATTCCATTATCAACTAACGATTCCAAATTGTTCATTTTTGTGCATAAACTTGATCATCCATCTCACACCAACGAACTCCCCTATCAATATCATCGAAGACAATCAAATGCAGACATGTGGTACACCCTTACTTACGACTATATCTCTCGAATCAAATTCCTCAAATCTATCTAAAATGCTAAGCAATATTTCTTGCAATGTGATACCCGATACGTTATCATAGGTGGTGTTCTTTACAATGCGGATTTTGACAAATTCTTACTACGGTGCCTCAAATCCCATGAGTCTACTAAGGTTATCCAAGAATTACATGACGATATATGTGGTGGACACTTTAGTGGTATGGTTGTTAATCACATCCTACATATGGGCTATTATTGGCCCATCCTTAATCAATATCGTTACATGTACGTCAAGAAATTTGTTAAATGCCAACAACATTCTAATCTAACTCACATACCCGATTCGCCCTACAAATTCCACTCAAGATTTATGACCCTTATCACAATGGGGACTTGACCTCATTGGTCTCATCAACCCTCATTCGTCACAATGACACCATTCCATCATCACCGCTACTGAATATTTCACTAAATGGGTAAATTTTATCCCTCTGGTCTCTACTAAATCAAATAAAATTATCGACTTCATCTATCAACATATCATATGTCACTTCAACATCCCTCACAAACTAATCACCGACAACAAAAAGTCTTACAAAAAGGAAGTGAATACATTATGTGACACTTTTAACATCAAATTGGGCTTCTCATCCCCGTATTATCCATAAGAAATGGCCAAGCGAAGCTTTTAACAAAACACTCTACCAAATCCTCATGAAAACCATTGACCAAATAGGTAGGAATTGCATCTCCAAATCCCATTTTCTCTATAGGCCTATCAAACTAGCATATTTACTCTTATAGGTGATTTTCTCTTTTCTTTATTTTATAGCTCCGAGGTGGTCTTACCCTTTGAATTTCAAATCCCATCTCTCTGAGTCCCTAGAGATTTTATCTCGATGCAGATTATTGTCAAGAACGTCTAGCACAACTTGAATTGTTAGATGAATGCCACCTAACAACCCTCAAATATCATCATGTCTATCAATAACACATTAAACGGGCCTATAACAAGCATGTGAAAGAAAGTGACTTCAATATTGGTGATCTCGTCCTCAAAGAGAATCAAAATGTCACTACTCCTGGAAAGAAGTAAACCTAGAAATTTTTCCCCGAATCGGATCGATCTATATGTCATTACTCACAAGTATGGGTCGGGAGCCTATAATTTAGCCTCCCTTTATGGTAAACTTGAAAAGGAACCTTTGAATTCCTTGCACTTATGTCCCTTCTATTTTTAACATATTTACTATTATGACATTAGTCATATCAAAGATCTCATTTCACCACCAACCTGTCATTCTACCACTGTAATGATTTAGAAGCATGTGGTCCACCATCAACATCCTATAAATAAGACCTTAAAGATGAGAACCACAGCTTATGTTCATCACATATTCCACATGGATAAGTTCCTCCTTACATTACTCTCATATTTCCCTTGTCTACCAATTGAAAACATGTTAAGGGGTACACATGTGTGGTTTATACACACGTCTTTTTCCCTCCTCAAAATGGTCTACTAGGTCTGCCCTCATCTTGAAAATAATAAGTCCACATATCTATGGATGCACATTACTAAAAATATAGATTTATCCTCGAAGGACAACTATTAATCATATTATCAAAAATAGACTAATCCTCAAGGACAAATTGTCAATCAAAAATAAAATATAATATAGATTGATCCTCAAGGACGACTATCTATCAAAATCATAAAATAAAAATCGTAGACCACTCCCTCGAAGGATGGCTACCCATATCATTATAAAAATTCTTCCAACATCGATCAACTTTTATATCAAATTAAAAATAGAAAAACATCCTAGGAAAGCTTCTTGCAACGATCAACTTTCCCGTCACAAAAGAAAACTTCTCACATTGATCGGTTTGTGTTAATAGGTGGGAATAAGCCTACAAAGACATCAAAAGGAGACTATATTATCCCGTATAAACTATGTTTGTTAACGTTGCTCATGTTATAAGAAGGTGCATAAGTACATTTCCCATCTACATCCATGATCCTACATATGATTAGTTATTGTTATTTATATGTTAATTTTTGTTACAAGGCCTCAAGTGCATTGTCATCATCATTTACTAGTAGATCATATATGTATCAAGTATAGTTTAAAAAGAAAACATTCCACATTTATTCTTGATCATGATTAAAATACATTTTAAAACATACATCAATATCACCGCAATTGAAACTCATATCTAATCCATCTAACCCATCTAACGATTCAAAATATGATATCAACATTTATGCATCTAGAAATCACATCAACATATCAAATATATTTACGCATATAATATCACATCAAACACATCTAAAAACATTTAATATTTCAAACATCTCATCAAAAACTCAACACCATACATGAGAGAAATCAACATCACATGAAAATCATAATCATATATATGGGTATGTTAAAATATATGTCATCATAAGTCTCAAAAACCATGTATATCAACAAGTATACATCAACATAGGCTTCAAAAGAGACTCATACATCAAAATATTGTCCATATCTACTAAGTAAACTGAATATCCGTCAATCGGATACTCCTTGGCACCGCTTGCTCCCGATCTCCATCAGACCTCTATCTGGTCATGAGGTCCTCTATCTAGACCTCTTGGCATTTGACCAACACTTGCAATGTGTAGACACAAAATCATGCACTTTGGGTAATTATCTAGTCCTGATTGTATACTACTATTCATATGATTCCTAAGTAAGAAAAGTACTAATTAACCCATGTCTTTGGCCACCTTTCTTTGCTTTCTATTACCACTTTTTGTCTTACACCCTTACTTGCTCAATCTGCCTTTTTATACCTCAACTTTTATCATCCTAGACACCAGCCCCAAACAGACGCCAGCTTAGGTGCCCTCATCCCCTCTGGGCACCCTTGACCCCTTTGTAATTTACTCACACTTTTTGGGTCCTTTCTAGTCATTTTAGCATCTTATCTTTTTGGTAATCATCTTTTTCGGTTAATTATAAAATTCAAGTAAGGGAATCATATAAATATAAAGTTATGTGATCATAATAAAGGACCAAGCACTAAGCATTAGCTATCACCACCTAAGGTTGCATCCATCAAGCATCTAAGAGCTCCATTGCATACATCTAGCACCATCCAGGGACACAAGGGTTGGTTATTCTACATACACTTCATAAGAGGGAAGTTCATTCTATTTCATGCACACTTCTATTATAGTTCTCTACATCTAGCATATTTACTTGATATCAAGTGCAACTCGCACAAGAGGCACCTAGGGCACAATTTCGCACACACATACATAGAACTACACTGGTCCGAGATGTAGTACAATGCTCAATCATTAGCTCACCATTGTGGATAAATGTGAGGACAATCTAACCCCTCATTCTGTATCTTTCTTTTTTAGGATTTGATGTCTATTTGAGGGTTTTATAGGTTCACATTTCATTGCAAGTTTCAAACAACCTTGCGATCTTGGTGTAACCTCAAAGAGAACAAAGGTGACTAACAAAAACATCTTGTAACCACCCGAAGGAGTTTTCCTGAGATTTTCGGCAGATCCAGATGCCCAGAAACAAACATAGGGTGCCCATGGGCACCCTTGTCCCTCTCCAGTCACCCCACTCCACCCTATCTATCCAGGTTTGCATTTTTCTAGGTCTCTATGTGATACTCTTGCTTCTCTGTTCTCCCGGTCAAAGACTTTGATACACTCCAAATTTTATTGTGAATCACTAAGTACCTTCTTCTCCTCCTTGCAACTAGGGTTGCATAATTTATTACTTAGTTTAATTTGGTTATACATTAATATACTTAAGTACATATTTATTTATTGCTACAATAACATCAGATTAGGCATAAAATCCACATTTAGCTTAATCATTTTAGTAAACCCAAACTTAGAAACCACCTTCCATTTAGAGCTCTTCTCCTCTTATCATTATGGCTCAATCTTTTGACAAATTTACTAAAGACCATCTTAAAGCCCTTAATGATCATATTGATGAGTATCCAAAAGATTTAGACTTGCTTTTATATACTACTTGTGAGGAGACCACCAATCTTGTGGCACTTACTTCTTTTCTGCTTTGCCATCGTCACTCACCATTTGTTTTCATGCTTCCGCCTACATCCACTATTCCTATTTCAGTTCTTACTCCTACCAATCACTTCACCCCACCCCTTTTTTCTCACATGTGGAAAGTATCTTCTACTGGCACTCAAGATTTATCCTCTCTCTATTAATACCTCCAAGTGCAAATCCACCAATTACAACAGCTACTTCTAGTGCATCTCCATTTTGGATTCCACTATCAGCACACTCCAATCGCACCCGCCATATCCAGCTTACTCACTTCCACCTAATTTTGTCACTCCTAAGCTACAAATTTTCAATGGCTATGGTGACCCGCAAGAGCATCTTTGAGCACTCCGCCTATCTAGATTTTACGGATGATCACATTCTTCTAGCTAAGATTTTTCCTTATAATCTCCATGATTATGTGATGTGTTGGTTCTATGACCTACCTGTCTACTCAATAACATCCTTCATGCATCTAGACGATGTTTTTCTTACTCATTTTTTTATCAATATCGGCTTTAAGATCTCATATGTGTAACTTTCCAAACTTAAACAAGGGGCTAATGAACATCTAGCAGACTATGTCTTACGATACAAGAACAACCTAGCTAAGATGTCTAATGTGCTTTGAGGACTCTGAGCTTCAAGATTTATTCATTCGATTTTATTTCCACCTCTCCAGGAGAGTGTTCTCTTCGAGACATCTTCATCATTTGATCAAATCTATCACACTCTCAAGCTACGTGAAACTAAAATCTTATCTATATGCAAGCTTAAATATTAGGAGAAAGCTTTATCCTCTACGCACTTTCAAAGTAAAACACCTTTTAAACCAACCACAAAACCTGATGAAGCTAAGGTCACTATCAATGTTCTCTAACACCAAAGAACTTCAATGGAAACCACCTAAGCGTACATTTACAAAGTTGACTATTGCTCCACAAATTATATTACAATAGCTTCTTGAGAGCAATATTATTACGCTTCCTCCTCCGCTCAACTTAGACCCATCTCATCTAAAAGGTTGAAATTACAATGAGAACTTTTGATGTGACTATCATCAATGTGTCAAAAATTCTATAAATAGGTGCTTCAAACTTTGCAATATCATCCAAGATCTTATCAATGAAAACAAACTTGAGCTTCCAGAGCCTACAACCTCTACACCAATCAATGAAAATCATAAGCTCAAAATATTCAATAATTCGCTTCCAAAACATGACAAGAAAGTGGTTAACTCCTCACTAATCATACATATTGCACAGTGCCTCCTCCTACATCAAGGGATCTTGATTTCCTAGTTGTTCATGCTGACATTTCTCCACCAATCATTTCTTTCTCTAATCATGATCATCATGCTACATTCTCTTCTAATCACTTGCACATTAGCACTTCTATCGGATCCATCCCTATCAATAACACCAAAGTTGATCCATCATGGCGTATCAACACATGTTTTGTTCCACTTCTTATTGTTATTGGCTATCCACTCTCACAAATTTCATATCTAATGGATAATTCATATGGGGTTGTCAAGCTTCAAGTTACTATTAGTCCTCTCACCATGTTGTGCCCTTTCTTGTAGCACAATCAATCGAAAGGTGTGACATGCTCTTAGGTCTTAATTGGATTCGTCGATCTTAGTCTATCATCTCCATGAATCACTTTTGTCTCAAGTTCATTCACAACAATCAATTCATCTCTATTAATGGTGTTCCTCCCTCCACTCCGTGGTCGCAACCTCCTCTTGAGGTTGTCATTGCATCACCTAGTCCATCTACTTCCTCGCGGCTATCAAACCTAAAGCACAATCCGCTCCTAGTTTGTCTATTTTCACACGCCTCACATGATCTCATCACTCTTATTATTCTAGTGCATCAGTCTAGGTCCATTGCTAGGACAACTCCTACATGTAGGAATACTTCACTACCTCATTTCACTCTGCGTACGTGTCCATCACTTTCGTGTTCTACTTCACATAGGTATTCATCACCTCCACATTCTCGCTTCACATAGGTATCCATCACCTCTAAATTTTGGCACATAAAGGTACCCACCAGTTGTATGCTCATCAATCATATGCATATAGCCTTCATTCACCTACACAACATATATCTCATACACCACCACTTTTAGAACATAGTCACACACCTTCATCACCACAAGCATTGGGTAGAGGACCTTCATCCTTTACTTTTATCGATAGCATATTCATCACCACACACTTTAGGGGGGCATCACACCTATATATTCCCCCACCTAACATCAACACTCATCTTATTCTCTCATCACATCACACCTAGATCTTTACACACAACATACACGCTCATACCGTCATCATTTTCCAAAGATGCAATCTTGTGTTATGGTTCACACTTGATTTTTGAGGGCATACTATACACATGAACCTCACACATTGCACATCATACATTTGAATTTACATATTACACACTTCACATCATGTATCATAAACTTAGGACATCCTCTCTCGTAACGTCTTCTACACTTCGTGTCTTATTCACCACAAACATTCACACTACATCTTACACCTACTCCCTCATGTTGTGGTCATTACCCTATGACGCACCCTAGTCCCACGGTCCATACTGATCGTTGAGGGTATACATATCAAATGGACCTCATCACACTCACGTGTTTAATCACTCATTCAATCAATCACTTACATGCTTACGATCTACACTTTGTGCTTTGACGATCACATATTTCTATTACATACATTCAAACCATTTCTCGATGATGAACTCTCATTTACAGTTCATTCTTGACTATTGATAGGACATAAATAAATGAACCTCATTACACTTATACACATCCACTCGAGGGGCACGTAGATCCTATCGTTCACATTGTATTCCATTCCACCTCATCCATAACATACTACATAGCTTGGTTGCATTTGCTTTTGCTTACATTTACTTGTTTCATGCACATATTATTACACATGTTAGATAGATTTCTATATGTCATTATATTTATCATACACACATGCATGTTCACTTGCTTTATACTTGTGATTGTAGATTCTACAGATTTATTACATGTATCATGGATGTTTGGTGCAAGTACATCTATTACCAATCCCACAAGGCTCTGGGGCATCCACTTTCGTACTCTACAGGTGTTATTATTTCATTTTATTTCATAAAGACATTACATTATCAGATTATACATGTTTTGACATACTTTTTATCTTCTAACATGCTAATGGGTGCTTCATGTGCAACATTTTTATGCATGACAATCTATTTCCATGGTTTTCTCGTTACATTATTTTTCATTGCTTACTCTTTGTATCCTCTTGTTTCGGGCTTTGCCTTTGTCTTGTGTGCACACTTGTCTCTGCTTGTGGCCACTTCTGGCATTTATTGTCTTATGACATCATGAGTGGTGTCCCATGTTTAGTGCAACCCATTTTTTGTGTCTAACTTTGTCTTCTTACATGTTTACATTATCTTCTTACGTCTTAGATTACACATTGTCTTCATGTCTGCTAGATTACATTTTACATGCATGTTTTATTATACTAACACTTATCGCCCAACCATTTTGTTTATGTGTGCCTTGGTTTCTACCAAGCACATTCCTCTTTCCCTAGGGGCACAATTTCAAAGACAAGGGTTGGTCCTCTTTTTTCGGGTCGCATACTCCTTTAGCGCGCATGCACCCCAAACAAGGGGGCATCATTTGGGTGAATCAATCACCCCATACAATGTTATACACAACACAACACAATACATGTATAACACAATTTTCAGTTTCAAACGAGGATCATAATCGACTTGGTTCCTTAACATAGTGATGTTCTTCTTAGATGTCAATAACCGGGGGAAATTACATAGTGATTGGTAGTTCAACACAGTCTACAGAACTCCACACAATGCTTTTACAGGGCATACAGTCCTTAGCACATTCATCGATTTTACACACCATCTATAGTGGTGTCCTACATTACGGGAAGTGGTTAAAGGTTGGAGGACAACACTAGACTTTTCTCCCTACACTTATTCCATGACATTGGCTTGAGATCACCCCAAAAACACGTGGTTGGTGTAGTTGGCATGAGATCGCCCAAAAAAATTAGTCTTCTACAACATCTTTAGGATCCTTTCTACACCCTTTTTCATAATGAATTAGGTACACATGTTCCTTTTTCACATTTTCAACATTTTTACATTCTTATTTAGATGTTTTTTACACATATACATGCATATTTGACAACTTGTTTGTTCTTCTCTTTTGCAGTCCATTCATATGGGAAGCAAGATTCAATATAATCAGCATTTCCACAACATCCACAATACACATTGATAAAGCAACAACAAGTACATCGCAATATCTACACATGTTTTTCTACCCTAGGTTCATTTTCATCATCACTTTTTGCACTTTCTCCTCCTTAGCATCCACGCTTCACATTTTTATCACTCCACGCTTTGTCTAGTCCCTCGACACGCTTTCATCATCGATCTA
Source organism: Taxus wallichiana var. yunnanensis (assembly GCA_018340775.1). NCBI lineage: Eukaryota > Viridiplantae > Streptophyta > Pinopsida > Cupressales > Taxaceae > Taxus > Taxus wallichiana. Next base: position 862,238,375 of record CM031234.1, read on the forward strand.
CATGGTTATCAAGTATGCATCTCTATCTACTTTATGTTACCAAGCTTTCCGCTCACCAACATAAAGTGGGGGCAAATGTAGACACAAAATCACACACTTTAGGTAATTATCTAGTCTTGATTGCATACTATTATTCATATGATTCCTAAGTAAGAAAAGTACTAATTAACCCATGTCTTTGGCCACCTTTCTTTGCTTTTTGTTACCACTTTTGGTCTTACACCCTTACTTGCTTAGTCTACCTTTTTATACTCTAGCTTTTATCATCCTGACACCAATGCCCAGCCAAGACACCAAATGTCAGGCGCCTCATCCCTCTCGGGTTTGCTTGACCCCTTTGTACTTTACTCACACTTTTTGCTTCCTTTATAGTCGCTTAAGCATCTTATCTTTTTGGCAAACACCTTTTCAGGTTAATTACAAAATTCAAGCAAGGGAATCATATAAATATAAAGTTATGTGATCATAATAAAGGATCAAACACTAAGAATTAACTATAACCACCTAACGTTGCATCCATCAAGCATCTAAAATATCCATTGCATACATTTAGCACCATTTAAGGGACACAAGGGTTGGTTATTCTAAATACACTTCATAGGGGAAGTTCATTTTATTCTGTACGCATCTATTACATTTCTTTATATCTAGCTTATTTTCTTGTTATCAAGTGTGACTCGCACAAGAGCCACCTAGGTATGATTCTACACACACACATATAACTACATTGGAGTCCGAGATGTAGTACAATGCGCAGATCATAAGTTCACCATTGTGATAGTTGATGACCATCCGACCCCTCATTCTCGCATCTTTATTTTTAGGATTTGATGTCTATTTGAGGTTTTTACAGTTCACATTTCATTAGAGGTTTCCAGAGACCTCGCGATTTGGGTGCAACCTCGAGTGACCAAAGGTGATTATAGAGAACATATTACAACCACCTGAGGAGGTTTGTTGGATGAATAATAACAAGGGTCTTGCGAAGAAAAAGAGTACCGAGATTCAAGAATCGTATTAGATGTTTGATTGGAGGGATTTGGACTCACGTGAATCTTCAAAGGAAGAAGACATTTTTGAGGTAACTAATAAAAGGGGTCCTACGAAGAAAGGGAGGACCGCGATGTAGGAGTCATATTAAATGTATGATGAAGAGGGTCTTACGAAGATAGGGAGGACCATGACATAGGAGTCACATTAGATGACTTAGAAGTCGAATTAGATGAATCTGAATAGTAGTTTGGATCTAAATCATTAGAAGAGTCAGAGGAAATATTTGGATTGGAATCCTCAGAAGAAGAGGAAATGTCTGGATTAGAATTAGAAGAAGAGTGGGGGGAACTCAAATAATAATTTGGATCAGAAGTGTTTAAATCATACCACCAGCTATGAGATGAAGGTGGGGAATGAGTTACCCGAATGGGTTCTTTGGCGCGAAGAAGCAAATGAGGTTTGGTCATGATGGGTGCCTTTTGATGCTAAAAATTTGATTTGCTGTTGTCGTGTGTATAAGGGACCTTGCGATAATCAGTCATTTTTGGCGTGTGTTGTGTTCAAAGGTCTAGACCTAGATAGTGTGATGGAACTCCTTCAAAGGGAAGGAAGTGACATATCAATTTGGGTAGCATCAGGACAACCAAAGAGACATTGTGTAAGTATGGAGATGCGTGCATGATTTTCTAAAGAAGGTCTAAGGAAAATAGACATCGTGACGATGCAATCTCGATGAGATCGAGGGGATTATCCTAGAAAATAAGTTTTCTGAATGAATAATCACAAGGAACAATCATGTAAGTGTGAAACACAAAGCCAATCAACAAGGAAATACACCATATGAAAATGTGATGCAAAGATGATCAACACAACATCAATATTTACGTCAAGCTCGAAATGAACAAGGCGTAAATATTAACAAAGGGTAAATGTGAATCCCAATCAAAGGATACCATGACAAGTTTAACAACCAACAAGGCCTAAATGTTAAAGGGAGAGGTTTACAAATGTAAGCTACATAACCATACCAATTGGACACATCTATCAAGCTTCGCGAAGAAGTGAGATATTAGTGTCAAAGTGGTATTGAAACAACGCAAACAAAGTAAGCAACACCCTTCAAGATTTGGGACAATGTTTGAAATCAAACTAAGTCAAAGTATACTAAGGATGTGTTAAAATGTGGGCAGCGTAACGCCACAATACGGACACTTAGATCATGTTTACAAGAAATGTGACATAAGTATCTTAATTATGTCGAGACAATGCAAACGAGGTAACATGTCAAAGGGAGATAAAATGATGAATCATTCCTAACTATGATGATGATCTTGACATGGGTATCAAGATCACAAAGGCTACCAATGATATAAATACGTCTCCACACACTTTAGACGTTTAACTAACCCATGAAACATGGATGGGCATAAACGGACATAAAAGTGGCAGAAACAATCGATTCGTAACACAAAGGTAGTCACCCTTCTTTTGATCAACAAAGTTTCAAAAGAATGTGAAGGAAGTAGATCAAAATGGGGATGAAAAATGCTAGCTTCACTTCTAGCAGAGTTTCACCTTACCTTAGGGTAAGTGAAAAACTAAGTGAAAGTAACACGTCACATGTTTCATGATGCAAAGATGGCTCACAACTCAACATTGTTTTGAAATGGTCAAAGTGGGCTCCTGGCCAAAGAATATTTTCCTAGGTGGTTCTCTCATCCTAGGTGTTACAAAATTATCCACGAGTAGGATGATTTACCCAAATAGTCCCGACTATCTTGGGAGTATCTTGACTTTTCCCCCTTCAAGCACAGTGGGCAGTAAATGCATCCATCATGTACTTAAAAGGGTCACGTAGGGACAACTTGTAATGCTATCTCACAAAGGAATCACTAGTTAGATAGGTAGTGCGGAGCACTTCCCGTTTCGTCCACAAGGTTCCCTCTTACGTGGACTACTTTGGGGTTCCTGGAACCACCCCCATTGTTGTAGCTTAAGGTGTTATGCCAAAGGGGTTATGTTCTAGTTGAGCGGAGAGGGACGTACCCTTTTCCGAAACATGCAATACAGTGTTTTAAATATGTTGTTCTTTTTATCTTGTTTAATTAGGTGTGGTTTTCTTGAATACCTTTTAAAGAACTCCGTATAACAACTATATTAGTAGTTTTGACTTCGTTTTGATTCCTTCTTTCTTTGACAAGCGCTTTTAGGTCCTGCACTCAAGCGTTAGTAGTTCTCCAAGAAAATCACATTATTTAAAACAAAATTAAGACTTGCTTTGATTTTCAAGATCATCCAAGGATGCAAGAGAAGAGCATACACACCAAATAATCCAACTAAAAGTAAATAAAATCTTTGCAACCAATGAACCATACAAAAATCTTGATAAATGTTCTTTCCCTTAAACCAAAAGTAAAAGATGAAGTTTCCAATTTACCAAATGTTATAAAATGAAGACTAAAGTTGTTTTTTATTCTCAAGATCACCCTAAGGTGCAAGAGAAGAGCATACACAAACTTTATCTTAACTATATAGGAATAGAAAACTTCAAATCAAAGGACCATTGACAAATGCTTTGTAAAAAGGTTCATTCCTTAAGCAAGATGAATAATCAAATTTTCAAGTTTAATCCCAATGTTAACAAGATAGAGATCAAAGTTGTTTTTTATTCTCAAGATCACCAAAAGGTGCAAGAGAAGAGCATACACACGCTTTGGTCTAAATCAAGTAAGCATAAAAATACAACATTCATCAAAATATTAGACATATTAGAAAATGACCAGTTTTAAACTAACAGAAAAAACTATAATTTTTGTAAGTATAAATCCTAAATTTATGTTTCCATTGCATATTTAACTTCAATACCTTTCCAACGCAAAAAAATGGAGTCATTTCGAGTTCGGGAGCAAAATTTATGGCCTTCGGAAGATGGGTTACGCATATGCTCTTATGCTCACGAGTATGCACTTGACATGCACTCAAAAAATGTCAAAAAAATGTCCCTTAATCTGCAAAATGGGAAAAAATTTCCAACCAAGATTCAATTTTGACAACAAACCATCACATTAATATATGAATAGAAGACTCAACGCTATCAAACATTAACATACATGCTCAAGAATTTAAGATTTTCAAGAAATTGACAAAACTAGCATGTAGAATGATGAAAAAGTAAGCTCTAAAAATGAAAACATGATGAAATCTTGAAATTTTCTCACCAATATTTAATTTTGACAGCAACCCACCACATTAATATGTAAATAGAAGACTCAGCACTATCAAACACTAACCTACATGCTCAAGAATTTAAAATTTTCAAGAAATTGACAAAACTAACATGTAGAATGTTGAAAAAGTAAACTCTAAAAATGAAAACATGGAGAAATCTTGAAATTTTCCCATCAATTCTAATTTTGATAGCACTTCACCTCCTCTATACCTACAAGGAAGACTCAACACATGCAAACTCAACAAAACAAGTTAAGAAAAACAAGTTAGATCAACATGTGTAAAAGAGGGTTAGTAACCAAAAATGAAACTTAACTACAAAAACTTGAAATTAAGTGCAAAGGACAATGGAGTAAGTCCCACCTATGCCAAATGTGTGCATGAATTGTTTTTAAACTAATGCTAATGTAAACAAATACTAACACCTAATAGCCTTAATTAGCAAAAATTAAACAAACTACTTAGCACCATCATGATAAGAATTAAACAAGGGTTAGATGCTAACATTCATCAATACAAAATCTTTGAAACTAACAATGTTAAGCATCTAAATCCTCTATTCTCTAACAAAAAATAAATGAATGGACCTATGTAGGCTCCATGGCTATAAAAATGGTTGTCTTTGGTATTCCAAGAACCTAGGAATGAGGGCTTGTCAAAGTTGGGCTACAAGACCCTTTTGAAACCTCCCATATGACCTAAGCACTTAAGAAAGAGGCTTAAACTCTTCAAGATGATGAACTCTCAAGAAAACAAAGGAAAAATTTTAGTCTATTTTGTTATATGCTTTGCAGCTGTCTTCTTAAGAAGTTTAGGTGTAGGTATAAAGGTAGAAGGAGGGCTCCTTATATAGCCCAATGGATAAAGGAAACACTTCATCCCTTTACATGTGGGATAAAGGTAAAACATGATTAGGAATGGATAAGGTTGATTTATAAAAGGTAACCTTACTTTAGAAGGGTTTAATTTATGCATAGCAAGTCATGGGAGTTGGGGGTGTTTCAATTAATCAAAGGTGATTAACTAATAGGTAGATGTAAGTTTATAGAAGCTAATTAAAGGAATATTAGTACGATTTAGGCTATTATAAGGGGATTAAATCAATTAAATTTTGATTTAATGGTTACATGAAGGGGAAGGCTAATTAATTAATAATTAATTAATTAGTCTAGATAGAAAGGGTGAATAATTAATGGAAGGTCGTTAATTATGTTGTTAATGGATAGGCGACTTAATCAATTAGCGTATTGTAATTAATTAACAACAATAAGAGAGAATATGAGCACTTTTGACGATATGTCATCAATTTGCGAAAAGGAGATAATTAGCACAATTTAAGTATTTAAATTGCTCGGGTGTAATTATGGGTGTCTACAACATCTATCATTTATGTATCGAGTTCTGTCAGTCACATAGATCCTTGTCGACTATCTTTTCACATATGTTGTCATTTATCCCAAGACACCAGTGCCCATTCTAGACACTAGCGTCGAGGCACTCTTGTCCATTATGGGTGCTTCTATCCTTTTTGTTCTTTTTACACATTGTGACATTTGTGGTCGGCTTTTTTAGTTTTTTTATCCTTATCCAAAGCTCATAGTCTTCCTTTCGTGTCACTAGTGTCAAAATTCAAACAAGAGATCCATATATATACGTAACACACTCTATTATTTTGGATGGTAATTATAAGGGGTAATCTCATCTACATATTATTGCTACCATCAAAGGGACTACATTTTTGGGTTGCATACATCTGCATAGGAAGGGGAAGTGTTGAATTCCATATCACACATTTGCATCTTATCTAGATACAACCCTCTATCTTGGCGGCATTGGTGCAATGACAACCTAAGGACACTATTTCACACATAAGCACAAAGAAATACATGGAGTCTAGAATGTAGTGCAACGTTTGGTCATAAGTTCACTCATCAGGTGACCATTAGTTCTATAGGTCATCGACTTCACATTTTGCATATTTCATTCCAATTTGATGTGTTTGTGAGCTTGTGCAGATAGCTAGGGTTTGTTTTGCATGTTACAAGTACCCTCTCTGTGATCAAAGAGTGAACAACAGATTGGTGACGGAAAGTAGCAGTGAAACCTTAATGACACAAGAAAAAGTAGATTATGAGATTTTACGCGATCATGACGCCTTTAAATGGATGAATCCAATAATGCACCCTTTTTTCCAACACTAGCACCCATGTCCGACATCATTCTCAAATCCCGATTTTGACAGAGTAATAGTAGAACATTGTTTGCACCATGTCCAACAATTTACACTTCTCATATCAATTACATATTATACAGGACTCGACTAAGTTATTTATCTCTCTCATTTACGTATAGCCTTGCATTGTTAGAGTGCTTAACATCTATATATTCACTCTATTTTACTATATCAGTTACTCTGTAATTAGATTTAATTAGGTTAGGTTTTATCAACACATTTGGTGAACACGCTCTTCTTCAAATTTCTTTCCCTAGGATCCCAAAAACCCTTGTGGCCAAGAAGAGGTTTTCATCCCCTAATCCTAATATGCCTAATACATGCTTATAACTTGTTTTTGACGATGCTTCTATAGAATTTGAATTTCGTGACCTCTAGCGCAATCCTCAATGTGATTTTTTGTGTCCTCCAAAACTTCTTGCTTTCCAAGATACCCTTCCTGTTAGCCTTGACACCCCTAATATTTGTATACTCTCCCACACCAAAGCTTTTTTCATGTTCTCCCTATATTCCGTAGTCACTCATGTTGTTGCACCTTCTTCTCATCCTCTTATAACACATGATAATATTATCATAAATGTTTTGCTTGATCAAGTTCTTACTTGTGATAATATGGATGCTAATAAATCTACTTCTAATGTTGAAAATATAAATGTGCATGATCTTTGCTTCTCTTATTAAGATGAATGTAAAGTTATATCTCCTACTCTTCCTACTTCTGAAAGTGCTTCTAATGAATGCAATGATAAATATGATATTAGTACTCCTACTACTTCTTTGTATGTTGATGATAGTCTTGATGAAATACTTTCTTGTGAAAATATGATTGATAGTGATGTTGATTATGCTTCTGATCATGAACATGTTAGTGATGATGTTACTTCTCTTAAGACTGCTGAATGTGAATTTACTACTCTTTCTTCTACTTCTAAATTGTTGCTCATGATGATTCTACTCCTACCACTAGTACACCTCTCATTGTATCTCCCGAGTCTACATCTAGCATTCCCATAGAGCCTCCATGTTCTTCTCCTCCTCTTCCACCACCTTATCTCTTTCCACATCCACTCCTCCTTCTCATGTTCCCATGATCACTCACAATGGAAAGATCCAACCCCTAAATATGCCTCTCACTTCACCAACAATTCCTTCACACGATATTTTATCCCTCATGTATGTTGTGGGCACTTTGTAATCTCAAGTTCATGTACTCACCCTTGAAAGTAAAGATGATTATGCTTCAATTAACAATAATTCTATACATGGAAATCCTATCCCTAAAAAATATTCACAATTCCGCTTTCCCAAAATACTTCATCATGCCTACTTTCTCATGTTTTGATGGTATTGGCAATCCTTATTTACATCTCAAGCATTATCGTTTAGTCATGTTTGCTTATTCCAATGATCATTTGTTACTTAAATCATTTCGTCATAGTCTTGTTGATCATGCTCTCCAATGGTATACTCATTTGCCTTATGTATCCATTAGTACTTATTATGATATGGAGGATGCTTTTCTTAGACAAATTATTTCTAACAATGGTTTGAAAGTTACACATGAATGCTTGCCTTATTTGCATCAAGGAAATAATGAACCAATTTTAGATTATATCTTACGCTTTAATTCTTGCATGCATAAGTTATTATTTCATCCCATTGATTTAGAAAAAGTAATTTATCTTTTGTTGTGGCTTGATTCCTGCATTGAAAGAAAAACTATTATATGATACATGTGAATCTTTTACTCTCTTATGTTATAAAGTCATTGATTTAGAACAAGATTTAATTGTTACACATATTATATCACCCCCTTCTACTTCTTCTACTACTTCATCATCTACTACTTCTTCTCCTCTTCCATCCATTAAGCTCCCTCCATGGTCCCCATCTCCACCTCTGCATAAGCATCTTCCTTCCCCTCCATTGTGTCGGCATTCACCTAAGTCTTCTTCATCTCCTACTCATGAACCATTGCACTTCTCACATAATGAAAAACCACATGATGTTTTGTGAACTTTACTTGATAAGTGACTCATTTGTTTTCCTTCTACTCAACATCATCCACCTCATCGTTTTACAAGTGTCGGTGTGACCACTCCTTCCGTAATTTCCACCACATCAATGGCCATCGTGATAAAGATTGTTATGCTCTCCATGAAAAATTACAATAATTAGAAGACAAATGTGTCATTACCTTCAACTCTCACTCTCATGAGCACTCTCTTTCTCTTATTCTACATAAGTGTGCTTCCACCATTGTTCAGTTGTCTCCTTTGTCTCTATCTAAAGTAGTCATAAGTGTGCCCCTCTGCATTGAATGGTGTAGCTCCCATTATTGAATGAAAACTAATATAATTCTATCTATTGTTGTGGGATGTCAAAAAAAGCCGAGGATCACACAGGAACACTCCACTAGTCATGTGGCAAATTTCTTGTATGGGGTACAAGGGAGGAAATTACAACAATGTAGGGTGAAGAAGAGAAATTAGGAAAGGAAGGTTATTGTTATGAGTAGGCCAATTATAGAGTTCACACCCAATAACCAGATTAGTTCATCATTCAATATAAAAGAAAGCAACAATGAAGCTATCTAGTGAGAAGAACAAACTCGACACAAAGTTCTTGGATTCATTTATCAAAGATACAAAGCTCTTTTTTAGATCATTATGCTTACAAAGTGCATAAGAGAGAAATAGAAGAAACATAGGAAAATGAGAATGGAAGAAATGTAGATTTTATTTCATGTGCATTGATGACACAAAGTCCAACAACAACAATCCACAATTGCTACAACATAGATGTTATCACAATCTAGCATTTTCAGGATCCTTTGGAATGGAGAAGCCATCCCAATTTATAGAAATGTGAATTGACCTCTCATCTCCCCCCATATGACTCTTCATGTTCCTATTCCACTTGTGACCTTTCATTTTCCATTAGAAAATACAAATTAAGTATTTCTCTTATAATTTTGAGAAAATACTTTTACAATTTCAAAATATGTCACTTAAGTGGATAGAACAAAATACAATGATTATGCTCAACAAAGAATTAGAAGAGGGAAATAAGGAAGAGGGAAAAATAGAGAAGGGAGAAGTTTACACTTATGATGAAGATGCTTTCTTGATAAAGAACTTGTTTATTAATTCTTCCCACTCTTGTTCCTTGAATTCTTTATTGAATTGAATTATCGCAGCCATCAACTTATCTACCTCTAGAATTCTCACGCAGCCCAATACCTTGATCCATGTTCGTAGAACATCACTAATCGTTTACACTGAATGAGCCATATTTCATGATCTATTGCAATTGCAGCAATACAACTTCTGATATTATCTAGGGACTCTAAATTGTCTTCATTGAAGGAAAGAGAGTCACCTGCCTCTTTCTTGACCAGCTCTTGGAATGAAATGATGAGCTCTTTTGATGATGAGTCCTCAGTGAGTGGAGGGAACTCAAGTCTCTGAACACAATGGTAGAAATCATTCAAGATCTCAAAAGCATATTGCCCATATGATTCCAACTTGGAGATTGCATTCTTGAGCATTGCATATCTCGCATCCATGATGTGGATCCAAATTTAAGACAAGTTCTCAAAGAATGGATGTGAACTCGTTCTTACTCATGATAGAATGAGATTAGAAGGAAATCATCTCGGACACTGGTGGGAACATCTCATCTAAATAATTGACTTCTTTTGTAAACTCCTTCTTTACTTTTTCACTTTTGTGAAAGTGTTACAAGATCATATTTAATGAGATAGATGACTTCTAGAAATAATGACTTGTTTTGCTTAATGATTTTCTCGATCCATATCTCGTTAGCCTTCCCCTGCATCATGTATCCTTGTGTTTTCTTAATCGCTTCAAGATCAACATTGTTGATTGGAGGAATGTCTTTGATCGAAAGGGAAGATGTTGATTCAGTCCCAAGAAGGGTTGAATGTAGGTATTGAGAGCTTTTACCTTTTTCTCTAATTGCACAATGGTTTGCTTATATTCTTCATTTCACACGAGGAGATGATAGGTGGATTCTTTGAATAGATGAGATTCACCCTAATGTGAAGCTTGGGCCATTGAGATGTGGATCAACTCAAGATCCGATGAAGTCATTTCCTTAATAGGCTTTTCAACTTTTAGTTTGACAACTTCAACATATTGATTACCTGAGGTCCCACTGAAGAAGCAAAATGTTGTCTGAGCTCTCTTTCTTCGTTTGGAATTTTATGTCTCTAATATTTCTTTGAGGCTTGGCACGATAACCTATTGTGTTGTCCTTAGCTCATTGTTGATCATTTCTATAATCCATGGGAATGACTCGTCAGGTGTTGACATGGTGTTTTCCACTGGAGCATTCTCAAGAGCTTGTTATGGAATCAATTCTCTATTATCGCGAGGAAGCTTTGAACTCACAGGGAGACAAGATAGGAAACTTGAATGTTCTGTAATGAATTACTCTTTCTTGATGGACCTTTCTTTCTTGGAGAAATTTAACCCAAATTGTTCACTTAGCCCACTAAGTTTAACTAGTTTGGTTCACTTTGAACAACTCACCGAGCTCACTCAACTTTCTCACCGAGGAGAGAGCATACACCTTCAATCTAATTGAAGATTTGCAATGATGTTATTTGGAGCTCTTGAACCTTTTTGAATATCTACTTAGACTACATGATTCCTCTTGTTTTCCCTACTGTGTTTGGTGATGGTCTGATTCACTTACACGTACATCATTATGACCAAAGTGATGCCTCGGGATCCTTGTGAAGGATGAATCACCTCATTTGAGCTATGCCGCTGTCATACAATTATGTGAAGATGTTGAAAAGTAAAGAGATGAATGGAGATAGAGCTAATTGTAACTTTCAACACTTAGAATGAATATTTTCTATTTTTAGAAAATTGCCCTTTTCCCCTTTTTCTCTTGAGGACCACTTTTTTCGTTGTCATGGTTGTTGTTCCTTGTGAACATTGCCTTGAAGAAATTTTCTCTTTGTGAGAGTTTAATATTTATAGTAAGTGCTCATATAAAGACTTACTATTTTTGGAAAGTTCCCTTCCACACCTTGTATTACGACAAAACCACCATCACTAGGATAGGTTTCTTCTCTTGATCTCACGTATGAATTTTCATCTCAATCTGATAACTTGAATGGTGGGAAATAAAAAATTAAAAACTAGGCACGAAATTCATTTATTCACCATAAAAAATATAGGGCATCATTTAATATTTCATCACTTTCTCCTTGAAGGTGTTTGGAAATGATGAAGAATGTAAAAACTCCACCTCAATCCGTGCACTGGTTTGCAAGATATGAGAACTTCACCTTCACGAGTTATAAAGTCATTCTTGAAAAAAATGTACTTGAAGCTTTGAAAAAAATTACAAATTTTATGAAAATATATTTTCTGTGATCATGAAAATATGAAGGGAAGAATGGAAGAGAAACAATGGAGGCAAAATATTCTGGAATTTTTTTCTAGAGATCTAGGTAGATTTGGAGCAAAATGGGGGGAAGATGGAAAAAGGCTAACTCTTGGTTTTACATGCCTTTAGTGGGGGTGAATTTTCATGTCCCCCTTTTCCTCTTGGAAAGGGATGAAGGGGACATAAAAGTGTGCCTTAGCCCTAGGAGGACAAGTGGCGAGCATGCATGGGTGGAGGAGATAGAGGAAAGGGCTTAGTTTCGGCACTGGGAGCCAAACTTGGTCATGTGAGGAATCAGATGGGAGAAAGGTGGGGGTGCATTTTTATGTCCCCTTGTCCCCTTGGAAAGGGATGAAGGGGACACAAAATTGTACCTCAACCTCATGGTGACAAGTGGCGGGCATGCATGGCATGGAGCAAGGGCTAGAAAATTGCCAAAAGGTGCTTATCGGAGCCTCCCAGGTCATGTGGTGGGTCTAGAGGTCAAGGTGGGGGAAACATTTTTCTATCCCTCTTATCCCCTTGGAAATGGATGAAGGGGACAAAAATTTCACCTCAGCCTTATGCTTCCATGTGGCAATCTGAAATTCGACTAAGAACGAAGCTTGTGCCTTGAGAAGGAGCTTGAAAATGACGTTTAGGAGATCTCGAATGAATTTTTGGGAACTTATTTATATGAATTTGACTAAAAAATATTTTTGAGAAGAATGGGATGGGTCTCAAGGTCTGATTCATCTTGAAACATTCTCAAAAATGGCCTTTTTATCGGGATCACTAGTTGTGTCTGCGAAGAATGAGTTATGGAAAGAAATGCACGAGCCTTGTGAAAATATGAAAACTCCACCATGTGGGGCGTTAAATAATATTTCCATTGATATATTGTTTGGAATCCAACTCATTCTGAGGCTCCCAAAATCATCTTCCAAAGCTCAGGTGCTTTTTGTAGTGCAAGCTCTTTTGCCCTCAAAAACCCATTTTTGTGGAACTTGCTCCTGAATCTCTAAATATTTCCTAAATCTTCCTAAATAACTTATAATATGACCCTAGCTCCTTGATAACATTCATTGATGAAGTTAGGACTTCAAATATGCTTCAAAGAATATGCACCAACCTTAGAAAGGCTAAAAACAACCATTCTTAAGCCTGTTAAAAGATTTGTCTTGAAAGACATTGTCTCAAAAGAATCTCATGAGTTTGTTTCCATCTTTCCAACACATGGGAAAGGTCATTACAATACACATGAGCACTTTAAGGGTACAGGGGGAAACTAATTCAAGGGGTGCTCGAGAGGATTTACACACAAAATTTTTGACACTAGGGTTCGTTATCATGCTTGAAAATTAGAATTTTCATGTTGCACATTTACATGAAAACACTACCCTATAACGCACTCTCGTGCTACGGTTCACACTTGATTGTTAAGGGGATACTACATCAATGAACCTCTCCTTTCACAACTCATGCTCGTGCTTAATGACATATATTTTCTAGCATCTCCTTACACGTGACAAACCCTTTCCCAATGACACACTCTTGTTTTATGGTTCATTCTTGATAGAGGGAGCATTTATAAATGAACCTCATTATCACACCGGGGAAATTACTCTTCCGCTCCCCTTCATTCTCATCATACACTATTACAACCATTGTTTTACATTCTCTCATCATACCAATACCAACACATTGTTATTCTATTCTCTTATATTGTCTAAGTAACATTGCTCTTTCACATTATCTATTATATTACATCACATACATCTATTTCTATTCATCACATACTATGCTCTTCATTCTCATTCAAATACAAATCCTATTCTAATAATTACTTATCTATTTATTTCCACATCATCATGCATTTTAAATCAAAACAACCATTTCAACAATACATATCAACCCAAAGTGTAAGCAATAATCATCACATCATATACCAATGCACATCAACAACACATATGATATCAATATATATATATATATATATATATATATATATATATATATATATATATATATATCGTCAAAAATCATAAGCTATGAAATACAATCGTTGGGGGGGCAAGCCACCATGCATCACTACAATATATACAATACACCATGCATATTGCAAAAATCACTTATCATAACATCAAACTGATTACCCAAAACCCTGCTTTGGGGCGCCAAAGTGCAAGGAGCAAGTCATGGCGCTAGAAATAGGTCACTAGCACTTGCAGGTAATCGGGCGCTAGTGTCCCCAAGGCCCTGGATGCTTCCACATAGGTTAGAAATGCCAAAAAAAAAAAAAACCCATTTTTTTCTAAAATTGATGAAAACATACATATTATACAAAAAAATTCAAACATAATCACACGTACAAATTCATTAATCATCTGCATGAAGCCACGACCGTCGTTACTCTCTTAAATCCAGTCAAACTTGTTGCTCTAATGTGTGGCATCCTCACAACTCAGAGCTCCAAATCTCAATCAATCTTGGTGCGAATGAAAATACTATTCACTTTTCACTCTTAATATATATAGTAATTCTAATTTTTATTATACTATAGTTGTTATTTGCCACCACTTCTACAACTAATACACAATGCATAGTTTCACTCATATCTCGAGCCTCGTAACTCCATTTGACTCATCGTTTGTACCATACATATCATAGTTTTCTCTAGCACCATCCCATACTGATTTCAATATCCCATATTTGATTATGGCACATGTACCAATCAAATTTTACTCACACTTTGGCAATAATATCTCATACTATTGCACACACCGTATATGCTTTGCTTTCGATTCGAGTGCTCATTTCTACGCCCATCATCCTTTTACCGAAAGGGGGCATAAAATCGGGATCATATTATAATCCCTCTTAGGTTATAATACGACCAATCAACACTCCTATCATATTACTATTACAACTTGCTCTCGATCTCATTCAAACACATGTACAATCATTTTACATGACAATAAATGATTTATACTCGTCCAAATAAATTCCCCCAAATGACCTAATATGGGGGCAATGTACAAAAACCTCTCCATGATTAATTCTCTAGATGCAATTCATTTAATCAACTATTATCACTCAAATCAATCAATTAATGCAATAATCACAGTTATTATCACTCCCAGATTACCCAACTTGGGAGCTACATTACATTTCTCTTGCTTCCAAATGACCTAACTTGGAATTCATCTATCATTATCCAAATCAGAACACCCGTTACTGTAGGAGTGGGGGTAATGAGACATCATTTCCTTTCCTATATTTCTCATATATGGGTTCTACAATCTAACAACCAACTTTTCAAACGGAACTAATCATAAATAAAATGGAGCTAAATTTGGTATTTATCCATCTGCACTTGGACATTTTGGGGATGTAGTCATGGATGGAGAGTATAACTAGACCTCTCTCCCAACACTCTTCCTCTGGCAGAAGGAAACCCAAATCCTCCCATTTACAAACAAAATTGGGTTGGGAATTGATCACTCCCTACCCCTTCAATCACCTTTGGAAACAATTCAAAATCTCCAAATCATTTAAAATATTTCTCCAAGTGCTCTTTACAACAGTTTTCTATCTCCACTTATGCCACATGGGTCAAAGCACTAATCCATGGTTCACCACGCTACAAGTTTCTACATTCTACGCGCACTTTGCAACATGGCTTCTCCGAACTATATACAGGTATGTTCCTTACTTCCTTTACACTACTTGAATTTCATTCAAACAACATAAAGGGGGGGCAAATGTAGCCACAAAATCATGTACATACAACTATTTTACTATGTCATCAAGTACGTTGTTATGTGCATGGATCTTAAGTAAGAAAAGTATTCCTTTGTCCATCCACATGTTTTGATAGTTTCTATTATCTTTCTCTCTCACGTATGTCATTTTGTACCTAGTTCGGTCAGGTCACGGGATCCCTACCGTTTGTCTTTTCACATCTGTGCCATTTATCCTGGACACTAGCGCTGGAGTGCTCCTATCCATTCTAGGAACTTCTATCCTCTTTGTTCTTTTTACACATTGTGAAATTTGCGATTCAGAATTTTTAGTTTTCTTATCCTTATCACGATCTCATAGTCAACTTTTCATGTCACTAGTGTCTAAATTAAAATAAGATATCCATATATATATACACAACATACACTCTATTATTTTGGCGGACAATTCTAAGGGGAAATCTCATCTACATACTATCACTACCATCAAAGGGACTACAATTTTTTGATGTATACATTGTATAGGAAGGGGAAGTGTTGAATTCCATATCACCCATTTGCATCTTATCTAGTTACAACCCATTATCTTAGCGTCATTGGCGCAAGGGCAACCTAAGGACACTATTTCACACACAAGCACAAATAACTACATGGAGTCTAGAATGTAGTGCAACTCTTGGTCATAATTTCCCTCATTGAGTTATCGTCGGGGTCAGTCTGACTTCACATTTGACATATTTCATTCCAATTTGATGTGTTTGCAAGCTTGTGCATGTAGCTAGGGTTTTTTTGTAGGTTATAAGTACCATCACCGATTAAAGAGTGAACAACAGGAAAATGACAGAAAGTAGTAGTGAAACCCTAGTGACACAACAAAAAGTAGATTCTGAGCTTCTGTGTCATCACTGGTGCCCGTGAAAAGTCACCGGCTCCCGGACACCCTTGTCCAACACTAGGCACCCATACCTAGCATCATTCTCGGATCCTTGATTTTACAAAGAGTAATTATGAAACTATTTGTACCATGTCTAACACTTTACACCGCTTAGATTAGTTCCAGATTATGTAGGACTCGCTAAGTTATTTAGCTCTCCCATTTACTTATAGCCTTGCATTGCTAGAGTGATTAACATTCATATATTTACTCTATTTAACTATATCGCTTTACTCGTAATTACATTTAATTAGGTTTTTCTTAAATCGGATACACGAACCCGTTGGGTCAACTATCACTGACTTCCTAGCTTTAGAAGCCCATCTTTGTGGCAATGACATTTATCAAATCTACATGGATAACATACCCAACCGGATCATTTCCCATAGCTACCACCCATGATTCATACATCTATAGGTTACAAACCCTTTGTTTCCCTATCATTTGACTCCGTGGTAGTAGTGTAAGTCCGCCTTTGGCAATCTTGCTTTCATGCCTAGTCTTGGGGTAACTTAAATCGAAACACAAAACACCATATAATCTCATTCAACGATGCTTTCAAACTGATGATTAATGTTATTCATCTTAATCACCCCTAGTTTGAGGGGGAATTATCTATCCAAGCACAAATCGAATCATCTCACTCGTTTTTGTCCAACAATTTTTCTTATTACAAACCACTAGAAAAAAAAGGGGCAAATGCAAACACCGTGTTTTCGTCACCTTATATGACCCGCCTACACCCCGCAAAAATTAAATCATTAAACCTATCATTCTAAGCATAACCTAATTCACTACCCTCACCCCCGTAAAATCACATTTTTACCCTTCGCAAACCCTACTTATCTACCTTAACCTCCTTAAGCATTTACCACCCATCTAAACCCATATTTACCCCCATTACCCAACTCTCCAACATCCTAACCTCCTCACCTTGCATCCCCACCCGTGAAAGCCTAACTTAGAGGTGGTTAAAACCACTTCTAAGCTACTTTCCCCAAATTTTCTAGATCTCACGCGATCCTAACAGATCATCGGGGATTATAAATAGAGCCTTAGAGATCATGTTTTAGGGATCAAGAAAGACTACAACAAAGCTCTGTCATACCACAAAGCTGTAGACGACCCAACTACATACATCTAGACATCCTCAAGACCTCTGTCACATCATCAAATGCCTCCCGACCTCATATAAGTTTCTACAACACTATAAGTTCATTTTCACGTTCACGGTAAGCATATATATATTTTTTTGTTTTTACTTTGTTTGTGCATCGATCGACACAAGATTAAATCAATCATCCCATTTATGTTTTCTATCATTTTAACATTTTATCAAAATATCAACTTTTCACAGGGGTTCCTAACGATTTGTCTGATCTCCCATGATCTTTCTCGATCACCCACGATCCACATTGATCGCCGATAATCACTGTTAAATTTAAACATTTTACCAGTTATTGTCATAATCAACATTTTTATCAATTTTTCTCGGGTCTAATCAATTGTCTACAATTATGTCTATTCTATAGATCACAGTTTGAGCACTTCGCACCCCATCACTAGCATTTACAACCTTCCAATCATCCAACATCTGTTTGTGTGGGAAAATTTTGATATCCTCCACAAACTCACCTTGTGCATTATCACATTCACACCAAACACTGAAGATATCGAAGACCGGGTTGAAATCATCCAAGAAGAGCAAGAAGAAACTGAAGATTTTTGGTACAACTACTTTGAGGAATTTGAGCTTGTCAATGCCCTACCTTGGGCCATTTACAAAGTTGAACAAGGTCTCATTAACCCCCTTGAGTTCCAACTTTGTTATCGTCTATCTTATTATCATTATCAAATCAACTTAATTGTATCAAATAAGTTGACACACTTCAAGGAAGTCCCTTTAGATTCCTAGGATCGGCCTTTGCCAAGCAACTCATTATCATAGCTATCTAATATCTCTTTGGTTCATTATTCTTGCTTATAGGTATTCTCACTTGGCAAAAGGAGGACTTTTCACATTTATTACACACTTCATCATCTTGACATTATGATTATCGGTGCAGTATCCGTAAACCCTTCTCATTTGAGTTTTTGGTATTTTTAGCATTAATAACACTAACCGAAAAACACCTTAAACAAAATTATGTGTACTGAGATGTTGTAATGCTCAAAAAGATAGGCATGAAGCATGGAGCATGAGAGATAGAGAGAGAGTAGCCAAAATGTGACAAGTGAGGTTCATTTATGAATTGTGCCCTCAACAATCAAGTATGAACCATAGAACAAGAGTGTGTCATCGGGTAATGAAGATAAAGTATGTGTACCAAAGATGTGGCGGTGCTCGAGAAAGACAGTACAAAGCACGGAGCGTGAGAGATAGAGAGAGTCATAAAGATGTGCCTAGTGAGGGGGAAGCCTAGTGCCCCGATTGTGCACTGGGTGGGGAGTCAAGTAAAATCATCAAAGAGGTTATCAATGTCGAGTCATAACCGTTATGGTTTGGATTGGAGACATAGTATGCAATAGTGTGAGGTTGATCATAGAAAGAGCCTATGCTGAAATAAATTATACATGCCCATAGCATATTCTTCATCAGTAAAAGGGGTTGTGGAAAATCATGTGTGTACCAGTGAGTTAGGTTTTGGGTATAGCCAAGGAAGGAATCATTGCAAATAGATATGTGGCTAAAAGGCATAGGAAAGGTAATATCATTATAACTGGGGTTGAGGGTGCCACCAATATAGTGAAGCTAAGATTGTTTAAGGGTGAGCGGAGAGGAACAATTTGTATGTGCAAGGAAGACCAATAAATGGAAGACACAAAGGCCATAAACAACAACAGAATGAATACACATCCATTATATATATTAGGAGAATGAGGTAGGGGAGGAGATCAAAAGTGTGAATCCTAATTGCGCTAAGCCTTCATGTGTGCAAAAAATGGGAGAAAAAGTGAGATTGAATGGGATATGAGGCCAATAAGATTCATGTATGAGTAAGGTGCATGTGAATGGATCGAGTTGTGGAGTAGAGATAACTTGAGGAGATGGAGGAGGTGGCATGAGATCCAGTGTATGTATAGTTTCCTGGAAAGGAATCATGGTTGTATTAAAGGGAGGAGGTTTCTTGAATTGATATTCAACAAGGCCAGTAGTAATGAAGGTGTCTTGGAAATAGGATTCGTTTATCTCAAGAGGATTAAAATTGAGGTTGTGTAACTTTACATCGAGAAGTTTTATGACATTGACCTCATCATCAGAATCATCAATGTGGACATTATCTTGCTAGATAACATTATCAAGGATATTAGGAGTGGAAAATGTAGGGCTAGGAGAAGCAGTAAAGGGTGGAATAGTGGTAGTGATGGAGGGAGATATGGTAGGGGAGATAAGATTAGTGGTATGTGTAGGGATGGAAGGGGTGGGTGTGGAGGTAGAAGAGGTAATGAAAGTATTGGATTCACCGACATCGTATGTATCGATAATATGGTAGGGAATTGGATTAAGTGGGGGTATAGGTATAGCAGTTGACTAGGTCAATTTGAAATTACTCAAAGAGGTTGGGATCGGAAGAAATAGTATGCTCATATCCATCGTGTAAGAATTTGATGCACCGATGAACTGTAAAAGGAACAACATGCATAGTGTGGATCCATGGTCTACCAAGTAAACAATTGAATTGGAATGATGTATCAATGATATAGAACAAAGTGGGAAGGGTTTTGGGCCCAACCTGTAAAGGTAAGGTGATGGTCTCACCGCATGTTCGAGTAGTAGAATCATAAAGAACGAAAATGGTAGAGGATTTTGTGATTTGACTATCAGGAATTCTTAACTGTGTGAGTAATGAGAGGGAACATAGATTTATAACAGAGCCATTGTCAATTAGTATGTGCTTGATATAATGGAAACCAATAGTAGCTATAATAAGCAAAGGTGATGAAGGATCACCAATGACAATAGGAGGGATATCCTCATTATTGAATGATATGACATGTGGTAGGTTTTTGAGGGATTGAATAAGATGGCAAAGGCAACAGGGGAATTATCACTTGCAATTTGAATGGAACATAGGGCAGCCTCTAATGTATGATGTAATCTGTGCAGGTGTGTAAAAGATCATAAAGATATATTTTAGCTGGTGTATTCTTTAGTTGTTCAATCATATCATAAATTTTAGAGTTGTTGGTAGGAACCTTAGAGGTAATAGGTGGGGAATAGAGACAGTGGAGCCATGGGTTGCCTATTGCGTTGAGTGGTGACCACATTAATAGTTGGGTTGGGAATTGGAGTGTTGAAGCAGGGGAGGATGTTGGGTACGGATCTACATAAAATCGACGGTGATGACAAAATCGTCTTTAGAAACCTTGTAGGTGCATAAGATGGATAGAAGAATTGGTCCATAAATTTAGAAGGAGAGAGAATCTGGTGCATGTTTAGAAGGTCAAGTTCACCAAATGATTTAATCTAAATTGAATTAAACCTTAATTTTAGAGTAATTACTATAAAAATGATATTCTGATAATTATGTACAGTATGCACAAGTAATAAACATTCAATAATGTAAAACCCTAAGAAAATGAGAGAGGGGTGATGACTCGCTTGATTTTGTGGAACACTCGGAGATGATCATGACCGAGTATCTATTAGATCCGGCTGGAAACAATATCAAACGAGGCTCAATGAAGGTTTGAAACCCTATAAATATCGGGGATAGAAGCACCCATAGGAGGACAGAGCACCCCAGCGCTAGTGATCGAACCGGCACTTGTGTGCTTCTGCTCAAATGCTCGTGTTTTGGTGTTTTATGGGTTGGAGGATCTTCGTTGGTAGTTACTCTTTATCACCCCGGTTTCACAGTTGGATCATTGATCATACTTGTAACCTAAAAAACAGATGATTACCTACACATGCCCAAAAACCACATTAAATCTAATAAAAAATATGCAAAATGGGGAGTTGAACTGACCCCAACGGTCACCCAAAGAGTGAACTTACAACTGAGCATTGCACTACGTCTTGGAATCCATGTATTTCTTTGTGGTTGTGTGTGAAATGATGCCCTAGGTTTCCCTTATGCAAGTTGCATGATGATAGTGGCCTAGATGTAGATTGTATTGAGTATACAAGATGTGTGTGATGAAATAGAATGAACTCCCCTCCTATGTCGTGTATACAAAATAATGCAACCATTTCCCCTCGTATGAGTGTGCTAGATGTATGCCTTGTAATGCTCATGTGCCTTTGTGCAAGCTCAGGTGGTGATAGATAATGTTTATCATGCTTGGCCCCTTATTTGAGAGAAGTGACTTTAAGTGTATATGTGATTCCCTTGTTTAAATTTTGTAATTGACAAATGAAAGGCTGAATCAAAGTTTTAAAAGGTGACCAAGAAGTGAAAAGGACCCAAGAGTAAAAAGAAGATAAAGAAGGGCAAGAGCGCCCATAAGGGACAAGAGTGGTGCCCATGAGGGATATGAGTGTCTGGGCGCTTTTGTTCTATTTGGGTGCTAGTTTTCAAGGTCATCAAAGATAAATCACCAAGTGCTAATGGATTTGTAAGATGTGTGAAACCAATAAATTACAATGGATAAAGCAATCAAAATACCAAAAAGAGTTATCAACCACTAGTTTTCTTGCTTAGGAATCATGTATACAATAGTATGCTTTAGGACCTAGAAATGTACCAAAGTGCATAGATTTTATGTCTAAACTATTTTGGTTGGGATTTGCGAGATAACCCATTTGCAGCTTAGAAATATGTCCATTGGGGACATTACGGTGGTATTAGAGTGGTGATCCTTACCACTGTGAAAGATATTGAAAAAATAAGACTCCAAGGAAGGGAACCATGGATGATCGAGATCAAAGAGCTCCTCCTACAAATAAGCTAAGCTATATACATGAGGTATTTACAAGGATTCAAAGAGAGTTGTAACAGTTTATAATGGAATCTCAAAGGGAAATCACAATGTAATGATAGGCTCAATCATGGACCTAGCTAAGGTTCTACAAGGACACAACATATCTACAAATCAAGGAGCAACCAACAATGGTGAAGGAAGCTCTACTTGACTAGTTAGAACATATGCTAAGTCTCCATATCATATTTTTAGAGCCAAGTTTATCCAAAGAGAGGAACAACCAATTGAGGAGGAATCCCCAAAGGATGTTAATGACATAGAAACATGGAATAAAAAGTATGCAACACTCAGTTCCAAGGTGAGAGATATGTTGTCCTTCAAAGATTTTTGCGAGTTGAAAGATAGTAAGGGCACCAGGAAGAATAAAATATCTCAACAGAGAAACCCGCCATGCAAAAATTTGAGAGGAAGCAACCCATAGAGTATTCCACCATGCAATTTGAAGGAGAAGAATCTTCAATGGAAAAAGGTATGACTTCTAATGAGAAAAATGTTTGTATTAGTGGGAAAGGCAAAGAGGAACAAATATTACTTGTTGGATGCAAAATTGAAAAAGATGTTTCAGTCCAAAAGGTACCTATCAATCTTCCAAAGAATGAGTCATTGTCATATGGGATGGATTTACCAAGCCATAGTATTGATGAGCATGAAATTGTGAAAGGTGTTGATTCTTGTTCCACTTGTTTTCTGTCTGAAATCATGAGTCACAATAAGGGTGGTGCTGTTTTAAATCTTTTGGAGGTTTCTAAATCAACAACAAAAGGTAAACATTTTGATGATCTTCTTTATAAGGAGGTTAGAAGTAGCAAGGATTTATTGCACATCGCCATCCTATGTCATTACAACAGTTCTATCATGATGGTATTCAACCCATTTTGGACAAGGATGCTAGGGAATTGGTACAACAAAGTCAAGTTATCATGAAGACAAAGGATGATAAAGATATTGGTGATACTCCAAGGTATGAAGAGGATAATAATGGGTCATATTTATTGTTGCATAGTAAACCATTTCAAATTTGCTTTTCTCATGCTAAGTATGGTAATACAAATTGTAATATGGAGCATATGGATCCCTTGTTCCAAATGCATAATTGTGGGCATTATGAGAGCTACATACTTTGGCAAGAGCTCTCTCATTTGACAGTATGTGATCAAGACTCTTGGAGCACTACAACATGTTTTATCTATTGCATATGGCACTTGGGCGTGAGAGTTGCAATTGCTTGAGGGCAAACAATTTGGGGAAGGGAGGATTGTAATATCCCCTTCCCAGTCGAAGACCCTTAACCCATTCATTATTTCCCGACAACTAAGGGAGGAATAAAAGGGAAACTTAGTCATAATGAATTAATTATAAAGTGTAATATAAAATATTATTATAAGCAGTTTATATTATTTTTTTAATGATAAAGTTAAAATAAAAAAGAAAAGAAAAGAAAAAAGATAAAGTGATAAAATAAAAAGAAATAAAATGATAAAGTCATTTTTTAAAATTTATTTCCCTAAGGAAAATGTGACCCATGTGGAGGAGAAAAAGGTAAAGAAAAATATTACATGCGGGGAAATAAATCTGATTGGTGGTTCTGGGCGGCTAAAAGGCCAAATGAGGTTATAAAAGCAAGTCAAATTGCAAGGGGAGGCATCTCTTTTTGTTTATGATAATTTTCAGATTTGTGGTGTAAGCTTGCATGCTTTCCATAAAAACTCCAAAGGACGAAAACCCTTTGAAGTTGGCTTTAGAGGACGAAAACCCTCTTTAGCATTAGAAAGAGGAACAAAAACTCTTCTTTCTTTTGAGAGGAATCCCTACTCAAGGGTTTCTACTGATTTTCAAGGTTCTACTTGTGTTTTTCAATAGTGTTGAAGTATAAAGTTGCATATTTATATTGTTTCCAGCTAGGGTTTGAAGACATAAGTATTGGGGCAAATTTTTGCCTTCAAATTTAGCCAAATCTAGGGTTATCTACACCCTTGTGAGTGGAGTTTAACACATTCTAGGGCATGGTTGTCTCGTATATCATCTCCATCTTCATTGCCATATTTTTTGGGCCAAAATCGACTGGTTTGCATAATTTTGGGGCTAAGGAAACTCCATTTTCAGCTAAGTGTGTAATTACCATTCTCATGGATTTTTATTACACAAATTCCAACCTTCAATTGACCCAATATGGTATTTTTCTCATGGTTCTTGCATATAAAAAATAGTTGATCTGTTTTATTGAAGAATTCAAGTGGTTTTACTTCATTTGCATGATTTTCATTCTAGAACAAGTCACACTTTTTAGTAAAATTCAGATCTGTATTTTATTATTTTTATATATCTTCTACAACTTGATATTTTGGTTGGGATTTGACAGATAATCTGTTTGGGGTTAGAAATATGTTCATTGGGGACATTACATCATATTGTAAGGTATGTTTAAAACCAAGACAATAAATCAAATTGATAAACATAACTTTCATACTATTGCAATTAATTATTACAAAAATCAAGAATAAGATTTGCATCTACATCCTTAAATTCCTTTCATACTTTGGGTTGCTTGCAAAGTATATTTTTTCAAGAATAAAAACAACAATATAACCTTCATCTATGTAAAACTATTATGAATGATCATGAACTAACTCATTACATAATTCTTGTATTTGCATATGACTAGAAAAATGGATCATTTACCTTTTCGATCAATAATTAAAATAGTGTATGCATTTCTCATTCCTTACTCAATATTTGATATTCCTATAATTAATGCAGAGGTAAGAAATAACATCAAAAATTTATAATAAATCATACAATACAAAATACATGTCCTACTTTCATCCCTTTAAGTAATAAGTCAAACAATCATACTAAAAAGGAGCTAGTCATTGCCATAGTCAAGTACATTGATGAGTTTTAAAACACTTCTAGATATAAACCAAATAATATTTACTTCCCAATGATTCTCTCCATCAACCAAAGTGTTTGTTAGTGAGAGTGTTCGACATTTTTTTTTAAGAAACTTAATAACAACCAAATCATCAAAGCTATGAATGAACTAAATACACTCATACAATCATGCCTAATAATTGCCAAATGGAATATTGTTTGTAGTATTAAAAGGGGTTGTTAACACAATATCTCACATCCAAAACCCGATGCAATATATAACTTAAAAGTAGATAACAACATGCTCAAAAGGAGCTTAATTAAACTAACTCAACAAACCCACAATGATCAAATACCCACAAATATTCAAGATTTACTTCGAGTTAAACAACGATAGTGCACTCAACCATACATCAAGGAAACATGTTTACATAGGTAGAGAAACAACAAGCTCAATATGAGCTTACACCTTGACAATACAGACAATCTCTTCAAGAGTTGAGTTAAACGATGTTAAAAAATCCTTCGAGGATATTATGATAAAAAATAATATTAGCCCAACCGAGTTAAAGACCATCTATAAGGCAAACACGAAAATAGCTGGTTACATCCTACAACTGAAACTAAACCCAGTAGTTGAGACGAGCCTAGATCCAAATACAACTAAAACCCACACGAAAATAATTCGTCATGCCTCGACAAAAATTGTTTACCCGCTTCCTTTAAAAAACATTCATATATTATTTTCTAGTTTTTGCCATCAACAAGAAAACAAATCGGTTCTCAAACAAAAGGTCCCTAAATCCAAAGAAGTGTATTGAAAAGAAAAAAACAACATATCTCTTAACGATCTATTTTAAATATACTAATTTGCATGCTTGATCCCCATATTTCAACAAAGTAACATACCCAAAAAACCAAACCAAATGCGAGTTCATATCTCACACCTTCAACCAAGACCCATTTCCTTTCCAACTTTTTCTTCTTGTTTTCATTTCAAAATTTCATAATAAAAACAAAGAAACAGTTCTAGATTTTAAAACTAAGAAACGTATTCTAAATTTCATGTTAAAAACAAAAAAAAAGGAGAGAGAAAACCCATTCTGGTTTGCCTTTGTTTTTCCTTATTCTTCCCTTGAAATCTACAACTTGAATGCTTCCCAAAACTCCCATAAAACATCCCAAACAGAGATTTTAAATACTAACACGCCATTAAAGACAACTTCGTAATTGCATGCACATGCCAAATGGATTTCCATAATTATCTCCTCAAAACTTGCATGTTTTAGCTTTTTGAGGAAGCTATTGGTTCCCAAGGAACCATGTTCATTTATTACCATTAAAAATTGCAGTCTTTATGTCGTGGCCTCTAAACCCAAAACCTTGTATGCCACACATCTAATTTGCCAAGTTCTACACCATATGGTCTATGACCAAAACAAAACACTAAACCATTAACAATAACCATTGTTATATGCCACATGGTCAATTATCATACTTCAAACAATAACAATATCCTTATCAAATGGTCAATAACCATCGCTCTACTTTAACAATGCTAAGGAGGTCGATGACCATGGTTTTAACACCACACATTAAACAATTTGAATGCTTATTGGTATAAGACCAACTTTAGTCCCTTACACAATTTAAATACTATGTGGTCTAAGACCATTGTTTAAACATTAATCATTTTCCTTGTTGAGTGGTCTAAGACCAATCATTCAAAACATTAAACAAAGGTAATTCGAAATCATACGAAATACCATTACCTTAAACAATGCTAACAACGGTGGAGCTCAAACAAACCAAACCCTTATACAATGCAAAAACCAAAATGTGGTAATTTAAACCTTTAATACTACAAACATATGGTGGAGCACACTTAATCTAACTTACGAAACATAAGGATATATATGTTTATGTATACATATATGTGTGTGTGTGTGTGTGTGTGTGTGTGTGTGTGTGTGTGTGTGTGTGTAATTTTTAAATAAACATTTTTAATTAAATAAGTCGTTATCCATCGATACCAGTTAATTATCGATCTCGATTCACCACTTGTCACATCAACTTGCTCTTATCGAGCATCATCATAACTTTAATCAACCAACAACCCCAGTTAGCTAGTCGTATTAAAACGACATTAGAATGCATTAAATTCGGATGTTATATTATAACTCACCGACACTCTTATAAGCTCCTATTACAAATTTCATTCCAAAACACCCAAGGGATCCCTAAATCTATCCAAATTAGTTGCACATCAATTAAAGTAGTCCTTACTACATGTTTGAAGCACTCAACTAGGTCAAAGAGTGTATCTTCCTTCATTTCTAAGCATGTAAAAGTCATAAAGCCATGTCTTAGCAAGAACAAAGGCACTTCAAACATTGTTCAAGGGTTTTATGGAATAAAAGGTTAGGTCACATAGTTGAGGCACACCACATCACACTACTACTGTATTGGGTACATTATATAATATATAGTTAACCCATTATCTTGGTGTCAAGAGACACAAGAGCACCCTGTGGGGTTAGTTAGTTGTTCACACTTGCACAAGAACCTAAGAGAACTACACGAGGCTTGATCCCACAATGAGGGCATGTAGTGCAAAACATTGGACCGGTTCAAGAACTAGAATTATAATAAATAAGGGTAGTCCAACATCACCATGCACACATGTTTTCTTTTTTTAGTTTGATAATGCTTTGATGAAGGCTTCTATAGGTTTCTAGGGTTTTCACCTTGTTGCAGGTGATTAAAGGTCACTCCAAAGCTGTGTGAGCAAGAGTGACATACAACAAAGGTCATCTCCAAGCACTAGAAACACATAAGAAGTTTTAGATCCATAATGTCAAAGGGTCCAAGACCGTACATATCCAAGCCATTACTTGTACATCTCTAGTATGGATCCGTATAATGGTTGTGCGGTCCTACGCCTACTAAATTTCTAGTTCTAAAATAAACACCGAGCATTTCCAATCTTTGATAAACCTATTTCATTGTTTTGCACATCTAGATCCTCCTTGTTACGACTTGCATACAACTAGGTCTCTTTCTCCTCTTATGTACTTGAGCAATTATTATCGATTCATCAATTGTTATAAGTATTAAAGTATTATTCTAATTATGAATAGTTAACGTTGGAAATTAATTTATTAGAATAGTCCCATGTTACAAACCTTTATATCCTCTTTATTTTTGTGTATTTCCATAACATAGATTTAATTAGGGTGTAAACAATTTCCAAGTCATTTTCAACAAAACCATTTTATGCATATCCTATAATCATCACTATCCACGAGACCACATTTCTTTGAGACATTGGTTCAAAAAGTCTTAAAACCCCATCAAGAACACCATTTTGTACATATCCCGCAATAATAACAATCCACAAAACCACTTTTTTGATGTTTTTGTCAAATAGTTCCGTGCCTCGTATATGCTTGCACATTTTACATATTTATCTATCAAGGCATTTGTAACTTTGACATCTAACAAAAATACCCTTTTCCATTATAATTTGATGCATGTCCATACCCAACTCTAAAGCTCCCATTTTGACACGGGATGGGAGAGTGTTGACAAAGGTTATGGAGTCCACTTTACACCTAATCACATTTGCTTAAAATTTTTGAAGGCCTTTTCAACGCACCTATTTTGTGCATATTCTACCATCATAGCGGTATACCAAACCATATTTATTTGAGGCATTTTATCAAATAGATCTCAAACCTTGTGTATGCTTTCACATTTCGCATACATATCTACTACAACATTCCCATATGCAACATTTGCCAAAATCTCACTTTTCATAATTCTTTGATGAATGTTTCACACCCACTTTTGAAGTTCCCATTTTGGCATAGGCTAAGTAGATGTTGACAAAGGTGAGCCATGAGTGATTGAGTTGGACATCGGTTTGTTGTATTTGGTCAAGTAATCTCAATGCCTTTCAAGGATGACCATGTCTTCTATAAGTTGTAATTCTAACATTCCATGAAAAGATATCTCTTTATGTCATTTGGTCAAACACTTAGTGTCCATCTACTTGTCATAATTGAAGATATATAAAAGAGTTCACAGAGGGGTACGTGCATTAGGTAGGTGAGACCGGGCAAAGTAATGTAAGAGTTTGGATGTTTCAAACAAGTTGGGGATTCTAAGGGCAACCTTCATGACCACGGTGCCTTTACGAGTGAAGTGTATTAATCTTTATAGATGCATCTCGCCTCATAAAAAGATTGAATATGATAAATTTTCCTTCACTCTTGACCTTCCATATGTCTCATTTCATAGATCTCGGCTTCCATTGAGTCTAAAAGTGTCGAGGATGCATATCCTCGATATCTATTCTTGAAACAACAAGGACCAAAAACCTTTATATTTAGGGTCCTTCCTTGTTCAACACATTCGACGAGATCAAACCTAAATTTTTCAACCATACATGAGCAAACAATTTCAGTCAAGTATGAATCGTGGGCCTTTTGCTACCTGACGCTTCTAGTCACGACTCCTTTAACGACGATGTAGTCACTAATCATGTTTATTTCCCATTCCTGCACTTTCCTAGTGTCTTGCAATCTTCATTTTTGAAACAATTGACGTCATGTTCCCAATGTCGTGCAAATTCCCAACCACGACAAAATTTTCCTGTCTTACAATTTTTTTAGACTAACTCAATATGTGTGAGTTCTCATGCTCTATAAACTATCATTTAAAAAAAAAAAAAAAAAAAAAACACTCTAAATTTAAATCTCAATTAAGTCACTTCTAACTCTCTCTCTCTCTCTCTCTATATATATATATATGATTCTTTCATAGCGAAGCTCGATATTTGAGGCCTTATATAATATGAATGTAATTCTATTTTAAAAGGGCTTTCTTTATAGCCAACCTCGATATTTAAAGGCACTATAATAGTATGTAAAAAATTTGGGCTGGTAAATGTCGTGTAAGCATTAAATTTCTAGCTTGAGAGTTGATACTGGTTATCCATCTTGTGGAATCTCCTTACAAATGATGTAAACTGAGAACATAAAATAGCAGAAATCTACACACACGAAGTTTGAAACATCTTAAGCTAAGAAAATTCGTCTCGTAATTCATGGATTTTCTGAAAAAGGAGCTGGAGCTCAAACGGAAACGCCTGGAATCTGATTTTGGCGGTAGAAAGTTCGTCAAAAGATCTGAAATTGAGCGCAAAGAAATTGACAGACTTCGCGAGGAAGAGCGCAGGGAACTTGAACAGAAAAATGCCCACAAGAACAGGCCATCAGATGATGGGGATTCGGCAAACACTGATTCACAAGCCCCGTCAATTGCCGCATCGAGAACCTCCCTTAAATCGAAGGAAGACTTAGCAGAAGAACAAAAAATCGACGATTTAGTGCTTCCGAGAGCCGAAGTGATACGCCGTTTGCGTTTTTTAAAGCAGCCGATAACCCTTTTTGGCGAAGACGATGATTCGAGGCTCGACAGACTTAAATCTCTGTTAAAAGCTGGAATTATGGACCCCGACGCCGACATGACCGAGGGGCAACGGAACGATTTTTTGAGGGACCTCGCGGAGCTGCAGAAGCGTCAAAAGACGGGAATTTTGCAGCGGAAGAAGGGTAAGGAAAAGACGGGGTTCTGACGGTGAAGATGAGGTCGGGTCTGATGATAATGGTGGCGAAGGGGATCCGATGGGGCTGATATTGATAAGGACATGAAGCGTTTGAAGAGTAATTTTGAGGAGTTATGCGACGAGGATAAGATTTTGGTGTTTTTAAGCGGCTTTTGAAGGAGTGGGAGCAGGAGTTGGAAGACAGGCCTGAGGCTGAGAAGAGGACGGGCCGGGGAAAATCCATGGTTGCTACGTTTAAGCAGTGTGCCAGGTATCTGAAGCCGCTCTTCAAGTTCTGCAGGAAAAAGGTAAGTTTTAAGATTAGGGTTTCTTAATTTTTTAAAAGAAATGCATCTTATGGTTATGTCAAGGAACAGAAATTTTGTGAGTCAACTAGACGAGCTTAACTGAGAGAATTTAAGTAATAAGACTAAAAATAAGTGATTCAATTTGTGTATTCCTAGATGTTCAGTGTTTCTCCTTTGAACACATGCCTGCGAAGAAAGAGCCTCCCCTTTGCACTCTTATAAATTTGCAACTCTTCAAAAATTGCTCTGCACTCTTATAAAGTTGCAGCTTATCGAAAATTGCATCTTTAGTATCTACGTCAGGGATCAACCTCTTTATGCATATGTTGAGGCTATCCATAACCTTCTCATCAGTCTTAAATGAATTGGACTAGAAAAACTTGGGGTTTGAGTGGTAGGTGTTGCATGTATATGTCAATAGAGCTGCTTGTTCCATTTCCGATCAATTATGCACCAAATGGGTTCATATTGTTTTTATTTTGCTGGTAATAATTTGTCTTTGTGGCCAGCTTGGCCAAGTCCATGGCCTTATTTAGATAATCGATTGGGTGTTTTTCACCAATGGTTAAGTTTGAAGTTACCTTAAAGATTTTATCTACGTGCTTCACAAACACATCATCAAAAAGGTTTTCATGACCCTTTCCCCTTTGACCTTCCTAGCACAGGAGACTCCAACCATGATGTAATCGCAAACATTTGCTTAAAAGATGTTAGTGAGGCTACAATGTAATACGGTTCGGGCGCTTCTCGGATACGGGTCGAGATCACTGTACCCAAACATATTTAAATACAAAACTGTGATTGTGCCATATTGGATTGTGCCGATATGGTAAGTAGGGCAACTATGATATCTGATTTAACAGTTCAAAAATAAACAAAAACCCCTTCAAAAGACTAAAACAATGCTAAAAATTGCAAATGATCTTCTATAATGCATTTTAATAGCAACAATTGAGGACATGGAGGTGACAATTGATTCACTATTTTACTTCAAGCTTTCACATTGGCTTTGATCAACATGCAATTCTTTTTATTTGTTTCTTTTGGCCTACTCTACTTCTTTTCTTTTATTTTGTCTATTTTCCGCCAGCCTACACAACCTGCAATTTTTTTAATCCATTGAATACCGAATTTCCTACCTTCCCGTGGGTTGGAAGTGTGTAATTTGCATGTAATTTTAATCAAATGTATAAGTTCGTTTATAATTTAAATTTGATAATTATTATTAATATATTTGTAATTTATAATCTAGATTATTACAATATTATAAATATTATATATTATGTCGTATCCAACCATATCCATATCAAGGGGCATTAAAAACTAGTCGTATCCGTATCCGTATCTACATCCGTATCCGTATCCATGCGAACTTCGCTTAGCACCTAAAGGTGATTGTAAATGAACTTGGTGATATTTCCCGCCTCTTGACCACATTTTTCACACACGTCATCTTTTCTATATTCTCAACTAGGAGATTTATGCAATGGGTCAGTGCAAGGGGTCCAAAAAGTGTAGGGCACCTTTCCTTAAGAAGTCTTCCTATTACTACATATGCTAGACGACATTTTCCACACCCACTTCCATCACCACCTCCTCCAACATACCACACAAAGTGTTTGCATTTTCACTCGTGGGAGGCATCAATTGACTTCAAAAAAATTGGTTGACCTCTTGAAGCCACTAGAAAGTTAATCAAAGTGTGGTTTTTCCTATTTGTATGCCCATTATACAAAATGCTATAACCTTTTTCATGCCAATTTTTGGTCCTCTACAATAACTTGCATACTTTGGAGAATATCCTCCAACATTGGGCCACTCAAATCACGAGGAGTATGAGCCTTGAACTCCTTCCCGACAATGTTCAATCTTTGGTACCAAATTATCTCGAGATGGGCTTTTTGCCACATTGAATAGGATGTTGTAATACCAAAATTTTGCTGCGGATACCCTTGCTCTATTATGCAATTCTTGGTTCCAACTAGTAACTTCCATTGAAGGTTGTAACTTGTGACCCAAGACCCTTTTGAGGAACTATTTTTTTCCACTCCATGTGTAGTTAAATTATCTCCTTAGATGAGCTCCTTGCCCATCCTTGTTCCCTTCGAGTTCGGCCATAGAAGAGGCTCCCATGTCATACTCATAGTCATTGGAATCATCCCTCATTGCTCTTCTATTCACTAGGTGGATTGATTCAACAAATGCGACAACTATGTTATGCATAAAGGCTATGCATTCTATATTTGTGTCTAGATTGGTCTATTTTAAAAATATTTTCCATAGTATCCCTTTGAATTGCATTGGAGTGGAATTGCTTGTTTAACTGTTATAGACTTGCTTAACATTAGAGCATGTTAATAGAAGATGCTTTATGCTTTTTTCTTGCATTTTGCAGCCGGGGCATTTTAAAACCTTTCCAACCTTTTTTCTTTGGTTGGTTTGTTGTGAGAGTTTTTCCATGTAAGAGGGGCCATAAGAACTGTTTTATTTTATGCCACGAGTGGAAGGCCACACCCATGTCCATTTTATTTGAGAAGAAGCATTTTGTTGAAGGGCAATGTTTTCTAAAGCAACAATACACTATGCACTATTTGGTGTATTTCCAAATAAATTTGTCATGTTCAATGGTTAGAATAATAAATCTTGACTCGTAGTTCTTGTTGGAGCTTAAAATTGCACCCGCACTTGAATCAAGGAGATTCAGGGCTTTGAGGCAACATGGGACTGTCTCCAAGTTGTGGAACTTGCTATTGAGATAGACCTCCTGGAGAAGGCCAGCTCCTCTACCTATTGCCAATGCTAAAACTACTACTACTAGAAATGTAACTATCTAATCCTAATCTAACAATCCAAGGGACTAGGGGAAGAGAGAGATGCATAAAAGGGAAATCCTAAGCTAACAAAGGTGATAGTACCAAGAGAAGGGGGAAAGACACTCTCAAATGAGGGAAATGGGAGGAAAATGAAGGAGGAGAGGGCAAACATGAGTGCCACAATTCGAACAACATTCAAACTTCCATCTTCATGGAGCACAACAAAAATAAAACCTGCGAGGAGAGAGATAAAAACATGCACAAGACACTTGTAATGAATGAAGAGGCAAGAACATGCAAGAAAACACAAGCTAGGGCAGAGAATAGCCACAAAACACATATTTTATTGCTTAGGAGATGCACAATCCATTATAGTGGAGGAAGAAGGCAAAAATGCCTTGCAGAGGTCCAAATCTAAGGCCTGCAACTCAAAACACTAGGGAAACACTCAAATGAAGCCCTTGCATTTAAAGAGGGTCCAACCTTTACAAATGAGCCTCATTCTACAATATATAGAACATTAAAGAGAGAAAGGGGGAAGAAATGAGAGGGAAATTTCAGATTCCCGCCCTCAACTACCAACAACATGCATTAATTCTCTGAAAACCATCATGGACACCCTTGCAAGACCATTCCTCCATGTTATATTGCTTGTAAGAGAAGGAAAGAGCCCCATACTTCATCAATTCGGTAGGTTGAGCCATCTCGCAACTTCATTTTTAATTCCCGAATTGTTTTCCTCTATTTCACCCACCAAACCTCATCAATTTCTGAAATTAATGATGCCAAATTGAAGGGCTCGAGGAGACCTTTCCAATGAGATTGATTCTGCGTGATTTGGAACTCGGAGTGAAAGTTATGGCGCTTTGAAAAATCTGCGGTTTGGAGGAATAGGAAGGTGACACGTGGCATCCTTTGGTTGGTCGCTAGGATTGCCTTTGCCTCGTGTACATTGCCCATGTGTTGCATCATGATAGGTTGCGGGGTTGAGACCTTTGACCGTTGCGGCCACTTGTTTTGTTGCCACATGTCGCCTTTTGGTTTGATGTGGAGGTCGGGTCTCGAGTTGCAATTTGTAGTTTGCAATGTAAAGTGCAAACCTGTGAAGATGCACTTTACCTCTCGAGCCCTCGGGACTCGACGCGTGTTTGGCTTGGATAGGTGCGGGAAATGGACAAAGACTGGCCGACGTGGGGCTTGGGACGGCGAATGCATCCTCGCATGAGCATGCAACGATGCGGAGGAAGCTTGTGAGCTTGGGAAGGAATGCGGCGTGGCTTGGGGCGAAAATTGCGCAGGTGAGTAGCGGTGCGAAGGAAGCTTACGGGCGCAAGGGGAAGCGCGGGGAGTCGGGGTGAGAGTTGCGAGCTTGCAAGAGATGTCGGGATGCATGAGGGGCCCGAGGACCCGTCGAGTTAGGCTCATGGGAGCTTTGGGAATGGAATGCATGCGTGCAACCTACAATCACAAAAGAGAAGACAACTCCTATGCGTAATACCTTAAGTTACTTGAAATGGGCACCTTTGCAAACAACTCGTAATGACGTCGTGAATGCCAAGGATCATCATAGAGCCCGATAATAAGCATTTTTGCTCTAAAATTGAAGGAGAACACGTGACTTTGTTGAGCCTTGTTAAAACGTAACGCCAAAGCCCATAAATAAAATGCAAGTTGCAAAAAAATAGCCCAGAGAGTTATTTTGGGCAACAATTTGGCAACTTTTGGGGATATTTGCTTATTAAATATGAAGACCAAGTAGCCTTGAGCATCCATTGGGCATGGAGTCGAGCTTGATACACTTTAAAACTAATTTGCAACTTGAAATTTTTACCCCGAATCCACATGAAGCTCATTTGGACTTAGCATTAATCTGCCCTGCTTGAAAAGATCATTTTATTCATGAAAATCATTTTGAATTGGATTTAATGAGAGTGGAAAACTGAAATAAAGTTGATTTTCCACTCCATTGCTCTGAAAACCATGAATAAAATACAATAGTGCCTTTTTGATTTAAGCATACAAGCTGTCATGGAACCCTGCCTCTGAGATGCTTTGATTTGCTCTTGAAGCTGATTTGTTGGGTATTTTGGATATGCTTTGTCAAAGTACCTCAAGATTTGATTTTAGTTGCTCCGCATTTGATTTTGTGAGGTGCAACAACTGATCCTTGAAACTTTGAAACTCTTCCCGCAACATACCTCTCTGGAGTCCTCCATGTATCACTTTGAATGAACTGTGCAACAACTACAAGGCCCCAAAACTATGTACAAAATGGAAAATTATACATGTTCCAAGAGGAAACATGCAGAGTGTGTACCAACACTTGTTTTGCAATAAACAAACCTAAACTAACCTACTCTAACCAAAAACAAAGGAAGCTAAACAAAACGCAACAATAGGTTGGGAGAAATAACTCCCCTTCCTTACAAATTTGGACCATGTGATTAATTTTGCTACTAAAACACATGAAAAAGTGCTAGCATTGCTTGCACTTCATTGTTGCTCAGAGTATTGGATGAAAACAGAATGAATACGTCCTCTAGTTGCTCTGCATTTGGGTTTGGGAGGTATTGGAGCTGACCTTTGATGTTTTGATGATCCTCCTCATGCTCTGAAGTGAGCATGACTAGTGGAAACTCAAAATTTGACTCCAAACCAGCCAAGTATCTGATTGGGCATACAACCTTATTACTTGATATGACGATACTCTGAATTTGCCCATCTTCTTTGCATTCAACTCCATAAATGGAGCTACTAGAGACACTTTCCTCTTCATGATGGATGTTTGCAAGCTGATCTGAACTCGGTCTTTTTTGCTCTTTTGCAAACATTTTTGTTTCCACTTCAGGTTGCTTATTTCCTTCTTCTTCATCCTCTGCCACAGTCTGATTTTCCTTCAAAAGTGCAGCGAGTTCTAAAAATGCAGAGCAACGGGAATCATTGCACTCAGTTAAAACATTTTGCTCACTTTGCATAGATTCTTCCTCAAGGCCTTGGATGCCATTAGTGTTTAAAAACACTTTCTCTTCCCCTTCAATTCCAATACGATTTTCCTTCACAAATGCCTGATTTTTCTTGACATTTAGCTCCTCTTTTTGCCTAGTTTGAACGTGCTCATCCTCCCAATCATAACCACACCAATCTTCAACAAACATGCAGTTGTTATCCTTGGTGGAGTTGGTGGTGGCCAATACAAGACGGAAGAAGAAATCACACGCACCCAAAATGGGGGTGGAAAAACAAGTGAGAGGAAGAAAGGGGAAAGACGACTAAGGAGAAGAAAAGAGGAAAGCCCATCAAGGGATGGAAGATCCAACTCTCCTAACATCAGGCCGACTGGAAGAAGCTGAGATAGAATGCCAACCAGCCAAGAGAGAGTTTGCCTATTATGTCGTTGTTGGATATACAATATTATCCCTCTGATGCCTGGTGGATCTCGTCTGTCTCCTGAGGCCAGGCCTAGTATGGGCATGCTCTGTGATGACTCGGGAACCATGGATGGTTTCCCTGGGCCGAACCAACCTAGAGGAAGAAGCGGGACGGTCTCACAAGGGCGCTTAATGCCTCTCTCGCTGGTAAAACTGTGAAGAAGGAAGTGATCCGCTGGGTAGAGTCCGGTCTAGGATGCGGCTGAAGAGTGTGCTCACGAAGCTTCAAAGCCTCCTGTAAATATAAAGCCAACACCTCTGATCCTCAAACCTGAAAGAAGTCAGAAAGATCTTGCGTCCTCCTAAATAAACAATGAAATCTCCCTCTGATCTCATAGTAAATGGGGCACCGAAAGATGAAGTGTGTTTCCGTCTCGGTCTCCTGGAGGCTACACAACTGGCAGATCCTGTCCAAACGATCAAGGTGGTGATCCGTCTCACAACGAAGTCTATGAGAACCAACCCTGAACTGACCAAGGGGATGCGAAGGGCATGCATCCAGTGCCGAAGGGTGTACTGAGGGCGGATAATGAGACCGTCCCTCAACTCTAAAAAATGCTCAACGTAAAAGGCCATCTTGGGACGTAAACCCCCGAGGGTTTACCCAAGTGGTATGGATGAACTACCTATAAATATCCTCTCTGATGATCTTGTTCATCTCCTGTTTCGTAGGTAGAAGGTGGCTTGGAGTGTCCAAGGAGTACCGAAAAGGTGGAAGATGGTCCATCTGAATACCAATTGCCCCCAAAAGTTCGAGACCTCAACATACCAACCGCGACGCCGATGAGGGGAGTCTGAAAGAGCAATAGCCTCAAAAGAACAATATGCCAAGTATGGGTACCTGTCCCGCCCCTTGGCAGTGTCCGTGAAGCCCCGAACGCGCAAGAAAAAGAAACCAAGTCAAATATGGTCTCCAATCTGAAAGGATGGGCTCCAAACTCCGCCAAAATAATGTGTTGGGGTACAAATTGCTTACACCTGATGAAGCGGCGAAGGAGAAGAGTCTGACCCTCTCGATGGAAGCCCAATCAATACCCAACAAAGAGGGTCCCCAAGCAATAGAACCGTAGAGGACCGTGGGTCTGATGAGGGAGTCCATGAGGGACATTTTGGAGGAGATGTCCTGAAAGTGATGGCGGAAGCACTTGTCTCTCAAGAAGAACTAAGGACCCATAGCCCTTGTTGACTCGAGGTCGAGAGAGCATGTCTCAAACTAAACGAGGGCCAAAAAAAAAATCCCAAATAGGTATAAGAGTTGGTGATCTCAATCTCCTCACCTCTAAGAAGAAGTGGAGATGCGAGGTCTTCAAACCATTGAAGACCATAACCTTGGTTTTACCAAGGTTAACCGTCAACTGCCGAAGATCACAAAACAAGGCTAAGGCATCGAGTTGTCTCTGTAAGCCCTCCGGAGAAGAAGCCAGGAGAACCACATCATCCGCAAAAAGAAGAATGGATATCAAAACTGGTGCAGAGGCACCCATCACTTTCTTGAATATGCTCATGGAGAAAAGACTCAAGCTCATCAATGTAGATCCCAAACAGAGTTGGGGATAGGGGCACCTGCTTTACCCCAATGGTACTCCTGATGAACTCTGACTCTCCCTGGGAGGTGCGGAGGCGGCCCAAAACATTCTCGTATAGACGCATGATGGCCGTGAGAAGGGTCTCGAAATGCCAATGTCACGGAGCCACTGAAAAAGTGCCTCACGTGGCACCGAGTCAAAGGCTTTCCGAAAATCCACAAAGCAACAATAGACCTTCGACGAGCGATGATGCGTGCCTCCTCAATGATGGCTCCGAAGAGAGTGAAGATATGGTCAGTAGTTTGGTGATCAAGC
Organism: Taxus wallichiana var. yunnanensis; assembly: GCA_018340775.1. Lineage (NCBI taxonomy): Eukaryota > Viridiplantae > Streptophyta > Pinopsida > Cupressales > Taxaceae > Taxus > Taxus wallichiana. Next base: position 862,277,709 of record CM031234.1, read on the forward strand.
CGAAAGCCAGCTTGCCCCCTGGCTCTAATGTTTCTCCTCTCTAGCTCCTCGGATAACTGCATATGTAACATTGTAGCATAAAGCTTGGAGAATGTATGACCCACCATAATGGTCCTGTAGTTATTGGGGTCAGAGTTGGGACCCGATTTGTGAATCGGGTGAATGATATGGCGTGCCCAAGATGGCGGAAAACCCCGAGCAAACCACGTGATTGAAGAGGTCAGTCAAATAACTACAAAGAACCCCTTGACCAAGTTTGAAGAATTCTGCTTGGAACCCCTCCTCATCCGCTGCCCTGCTACATTCATCATCATCCGATTGCCTCTCTGATTTTAGTGTAGGTGAAAAGGTGGCACAAGGAAGGTGGGTTGTCAACCTGGATAAGTGGTTGTCCGGGAATATCATAAAGACTGGAGGTGTGAGAGAATATGGAATTGGGGTTAAGCTCAAAGGGAAGAGATGAGTGGGGGAAATGGTGCGCCAAAATGTTTAGGAGAGTGCCAAGAGACTCACATAAAGTTCGTCTACGCTGGGAAATGAAGAGGCATTTTTACACGGCGAAGGAGACAATATAAGAGGCTTTCAAGGTATGATAGGAGGGAAGGGCTTGGTTAAAGGCATGTCATAACTGTCTGTGGAAGATTTTGCACTCATCATCATACCATTTGTTCATGGGGCAAGTATTCCGTTGATGGGAGGCAGATGAAGGCCGGGTGGAACTAGGGAAGGACATGAGGGAGGCCTCCCAGATGATGGAGGAAAGGAGGGTGTATTTGGCAACAACATTTCCCATAGAAAAGAACTGGGACTCGGGGGAGAAGTTGTCGAAGATTGGAGGAAAAGGTATTAGGATCCCCATCGGTGAAACAAAGTGGTACGAGGGGGCCATGAAGGGGGCAGCAATGGCGGGAGGGGGGGAAATGTCGACACGAGGGACATAGAGAGAAGGGCATGATCGGCAAGGGGAATGGAAGAAATGGAGAAGTGGTGATCAAGTGACAAGGAGCTCTGGCTGGAAAGGACATAATCCACCACACTCGCACCACCACCATGTGGTCGACATGTGAAGAGATGCGAATCAGGAAAGCAGTAATCCCATTGAGGATAATTAGCTCATGTGATTCTCCAAGCTGCAGGAGGTGTCGGCCATAAGCAGTGAGAGGCCCTGAGTCATCCTCTGAAGTCCTGTGCAAGCCCAAGCCCACTCGTCTCTGGATCAACTATCGAGTGCGTAACAAATCCTCCACATGCGGTCATGAATAGAACTTGAGAGTTACTAGCTGCGGGCATTAAAATCACCCAGAAGGATGACTTCTCCGACCACTGAGTATTGGGCAATACTGTCATACAAGTCGGTAAAGGGATCACCATCGGGACCATTATGAATGGCATAAGGGGAGGATGCCGAGGGAAGTAACACACTGCAATGTAGATATCCCTACAAAGGGGGACCCACACCCTGAATCCGAACCCATAAGAACTTGGCAAACTCGTCTCTGGCAACCAAAGAGATCCTACTCTGAGCGAATCTCTATACAAGCAGGCCACCCCACTAGAACCTCTGACACCACCCGAGTTCCTAGTCTCTTTGCTGTGTGCAGAGTACCAATGACAACTCGTGATATCAGGAAGAGGCCTCACCGACTCGTGAGTCTCTGTGATAAAGAGGATGTCTCATGGAACTAAGAGCATCAAGAATAAGACCAGGTGAGGACCAAAAGGAGCCATTACCATTCCAACATCTAATAGTCATGCCCTCCCCCCATTGCACCCCTTTATGGCCTCATCATTTGAAGACCAGGACGAGACTCCCATCCAGGAGGGAAAGTGTCTCTGATTACCACCTAGAGGTTTCTGATAACTACCCACTTCCCTGCTTTCCGAGCTGCCATAACTAGATCCCTGGAGTGTTTGAGTTCGGCTACTGTGACCTGGTAAGATCCTCATCAAGGAAGATCTTATTAGGGAGGGAAAATAACATCCTCTTGGCCCTAAGAGCCTTGAGTCTATCTGACTGCTGACCTGAACCGAAGAAAAAGGGTAGACTCGTAACCCAACCAAGCTCTATCCAGAGTAATATCATGTATGCCTAGAGTATCTCTGAGAAAGGAGTTCCCGACCGTCGGGGGTCTTGCTGACTAGAGGGGAGCCCTCTTACTTTAAGATTCAATTCACGTTCCCTTCTCGTGCGTTCCTCCACAAATTTAGCATGGACAACCTCCTCCACCGCTGCCATGGGCGAGGGGGTATCCTTAACACTACCACTTGCACCCAAGATTTGAATTTTGTTTCTGTTTCCTGTTGGATGGAAGCTTGCTGGATTCTAATTTCCTCATGCTTATTCTTGAGGTCGAGAATCTCAGCATGAATGATGTCATTGTGATGGTTGGGTTTGTTTGTCTTCTGAAACTTGTTCTTTTAAAATAACGCGTTCTCTGATTCCACTACTGCAACCCGGTGGGTGAGAATGCACACTTCTGTGTGCAGGGCCTGGTTTACAATTTCCATTTGTTGCACTTTGTCAAGCAACTCTTGAAGAATTTCGGCATTGTCCATAGGGTTCTGTTGATCCGGCCTCTGGGTTCTGGTTACCATTTTGAGTTTGTTGACCACGACACTTGGTGGGACTCCATCTCAGCCTGGTATAATGGGCGTATTGGGAGGATAGTTTGTAGGGGCGAGATAACAAGAGGGCTGGAAGATGAATTGTCAACGGACATTAGAGCACCACCATGAACAGAAGGACTTTGTAGAAGAGAAAACAGAGTCTGCAGAAGAGAAAATAGAGTTTATAGAAGGGGCAAAACTTGCAATGTTGTAGATTGCGACCTGTATTGAGGAATTAACACAACGCAAAGGCAACGAACACGTGCATAATCATGAAGACCATGAACAAATCCACGAAGAACCGTAACAAGCCCACAAAGAACACGAATAGGCTTACACACGACTAATGATTCTTCCGATTGATTCACGAGCCCTAGGGAAAGGATGACTGGGATAGACGTGTTCTCCGGAAAGAGACTCAACCGAACCGGAGGACCAAATTCCGCCCGCAAAAGGTCGAGCAGAAACCTGAAATACTCCTAACCTCGTGTCCGATGCAACGCTATAAACAAGTGGTGACCCTCACGCCAAAACAGTCAACTTTCTTGGAGTTTCGATAACCGCCCACTTCCCTCAAATAATACAAGAATACCATACCTTGTGAGGGTTTGAATTCTTGAGGAATTCTATGCCAAGTCCTTGTGAATCTGATGTTGAAATATGAGATGAACTCCATTGAAGCTCGCTGTATTTTGCTGAGGTGTTCCATGAGAGAAATAATATCCATGTTCTCCTTAAACTAGTTGTGTAGTTGTTCTCTAGCTGATCCCATGTGGAAATGGATTGTGGAGCCAAACTGTTGTACCAATCTCTTGCTTTACCTTTGAATGATGAAACAAGAAGCTTGAGGCAAATGTTTTCTTCTCGACGCGTTGTGAATGGCACAATGGTTTCTATATCTTGAATGTGATCAATAGGAGATTGATCTCCATTTCCATGGAAAAGAGGTAGGTTTTTTAGGGCTGTTTTGGGGATATCATCCCACTTCGCAAATGAAGGGGGCTCAAATTGAAATGAGAGAATGAAAGAGCTCTTTAGAGAGCCATGAGAGGAATGGCAGCATGAAAATGAGTGGAGAGATGGAGGGGATGGTCCGCAGGCTTGGAGAATGGGTTTCTTTGAATGATGGAGTCGCCAGATGTGTTGAGAACTGCCTATAAAGGCTGAATATCATCAAGAACACATCAATCCTACTGGTATGAAGTTGTGAAGCTCTTCATATTGGTCCTACTTGGCGTGCAAAAACTATTGGAGCTCAAAATTGCACCCGCTCTTGAATCATGGAGGTTCGAGCTTTGAGGCAACATGAGACTGTCTCCAAGTTGTCAGGGACTTGCTCTTGAGATAGACCTCCTGGAAGGTCGACTCCTCTACCTATTCCTAATGCTAAAACTATTCCTCTTGCTAGAAATGCAACTATCTAATCCTAATCTAATAATCCAAGGGACCAGGGAAGAGAGGGATGCATAAAAGGGAAATCCTAAGCTAACAGAGGTGATCCCACCAAGAGAAGGGGGAAAGGCACCCTCAAATGAGGGAAAATAAAGGAGGAGATAAGATAAGATAAATATATTAATGTCTAACAAATGACCACAAAAGTAGGTCAAAGGGACTACAAAAATAGCGAGCACCGATACAAGGCGGAAAACCAAAGAGTTCCCGAGAAAGATGAAAAACAAAAGCCAGAAGAGGTGGCCAACAGGAAGAAGAAACCACACACCCAAAATGGGGGTGGGAAAATAAGCGAGAGGAAGAAAGGGGGAAAGACGACGAAGGAGAAGAAAAGAGGAAAGCCCATCGGGGATGGAAGAACCAACTCTTCTAACATACGAGGTCGACTGGAAGAAGCTGAGAATAGAATGTTGACCATCCAAAGAGAGAGTTCGCCTACTATGCCTCTGCTTGGATACAAGTAATATCCCTCTCAAGTCCGGTGGATCTCGTTTGCTCCCGAGGCTAGTCTTAGTAGTATTGGCATGCGTGTGATGACTCAGGGAACCATGGATGCTTTCCCTGTGGCGAACCAGTTTAGAGGAAGAAGAGGGGATGGTCTCACTAGGGCATTTAATGCCTCTCTTTGCAATATCTGTGAAGAAAGAAGTGATCCATTGGGTAGAATCTGGCCAGAAGCGGTTGAGAGTGTGCTCACAGAGCTGCAAAGCCTCCCCGTAAATACAGAGCGACACCTCTGATCCTCAAACTTGAAGAAGTCAGAAAGATCATGTGTCCTCCTAAATAAACAATGAAACCTCCATCTGATCTCATAGTAAAAGGGGCACCGAAAGATAAAGTGTGTTTCCGTCTTGGAATCCAAGAGGATACACAACCGATGAATCCCGTCTACGTGATCGAGGTGGCGATCTCTCTCCCCCGCAACGAAGTCTATGAGAACCAACCCTGAACTGACCAAGGGGGATGCGAAGGGCATGCATCCAGTGCCGAAGGGTGTACTGAGGGCGAATAATGAGACCGTCCCTTAACTCTAAAAAATGCTTAGCATAAAAGGCCATCTTGGGACATAAACCCCCATGAGGGTTTACCCAAGTGGTATGGATGGACTCGCTGTAAATATCCTCTCTGATGATCCTGTTCATCTCCTGTTTCGTAGGCAGAAGGTGGCTTGGGGTGTTCAAGGAGTACTGAAAAGGTGGAAGATGGTCCATCAGAGTACCAATGCCCCCCCAAAAGTTCGTAGAGACCTCAACATACCAACCGCGACACCGGCGGGGGTCAAAAAGAGCAATAGCCTCGGAAGAATAGTATGCCAAGTACGAGATACTGTCCCGCCCCTTGGCGGTGTCCGCGGCCCCGAACGCAGCGCAAGTGCAAGAAAGAAACCAAGTCAAAAATGGTTTCCAGTCAAAGGATGGGCTCCAAGCTTCGCCCAAGTAATGTTCTCAGTACAAATTGCTTACACCTGATGAAGTGGCGAAGGAGAAGAGTTTGGACCCTCTCGATGGAAGCCCAGTCAGTACCCAACAAAGAGGGTCCCCAAGCAATAGAATTGTAGAGAACCGTGGGTCTGATGAGGGAGTCCATGAGGGACATTTTAGAGATGTCCCGAGAGTTGTGGCGGAAGCATTGTCTCTCAAGAAGAACTAAGGACCCATAGCCCTTGTTGACTTGAGGCTGGAGAGACGTCTCAAACTGAAATGAGGGCCAAAGAACAGAATCCCCAAATAGGTATAAGAGCTGGTGATCTCAATCTCCTCACCTTTGAAGAAGAAGTGGAGATGCGAGGTCTTCAAACCATTAAAGACCATAACCTTGGTTTTACTCGGGTTAAATGTCGGTTGCCGAAGATCACAAATCAAAGCTAAGGCATCGAGCTGTCTCTGTAAACCCTCCAGAGAAGAAGCTAGACATAAATGCCACGATTCGAACAACATTCAAACTTCCATCTTCATGGAGCACAACAAAAATAAAACTCTGCAGAGGAGATAAAAACATGCACAAGACACCTGTAATGAATGAAGAGGCAAGAACATGCAAGAAAACACAAGCTAGGGCAGAGAATAGCCACAAAACACATATTTTATTGCGTAGGGAGATGCACAATCCATTATAGTGGAGGAAGAAGGCAAAAATGCCTTGTAGAGGTCCAAATCTAAGGCTTGCAACTCAAAACACTAGGAAACACTCTGAATGAAGCCCTTGCATTTAGAGAGGGTCCAACCTTTACAAATGAGCCTCATTCTACAATATATAGAACATTAAAGAGAGAAAGGGGGAAGAAATGAGAGGGAAATTTCAGATTTCTGCCCTCAACCACCAATAACATGCATTAATTCTCTGAAAACCATCATGGGCACCCTTGCAAAACCATTCCTCCACGTTATATTGCTTGTAGGAGAAGGAAAGAGCCCCATACTTCATCAATTTGGGTGGTTGAGCCGTCTGCAACTTCATCTTTAATGCCCGAATTGTTTTTCCTCTATTTCACCCACCAAACCTCATCAATTTCTGAAACTAATGATGCCAAATTGAAGGGCTCGAGGAGACCTTTCCAATGAGACCGATTCTGCGTGATTTGAAACTATGGAGTGAAAGTTATGGCAGTTTGAAAATCTGCAGGTCTGGAGGAATAAGAAGGTGACACGTGGCATCCTTTGGTTGGTTGTTAGGATTGCCTTTGCCTCGTGTACATTGCCCATGTGTTGCATCATGATAGGTTGCATGGGTTGAGGCCTTTGACCGTTGCGGCCACTTGTTTTGTTGCCACATGTCGCCTTTTGGTTTGATGTGGAGGTCGGGTCTCGAGTTGTAATTTGTAGTTTGCAATGTAAAGTGCAAACTTGTGAAGATGCACTTTACCCCCCGAGCCCTCAGGCCTCGACGCATGTCTAGCTTGGATAGGTGCGGGGAAGTGGACATAGACTGCAAGCATTGGGCAAAAATTACAAGCAAGCAGGTAGTGCTAAGGAAGCTTGCGGACGCACAAGGGGAAGTGCGGGGAGTCGGGGTGAGAGTTCCGGGCTTGCAAGAGATGTCAGGATGCACGAGGGGCCCGAGGATCTGCCGAGTTAGGCTGTGGAGCTCGGGGAATGGAATGCTTGCGTGAAACCTACAACTGCGAAAGAGAAGGCAACTCCTTGTGCAAAATACCTTAAGTTACTCGAAATGGGTACCTTTGCAAACAACTCAGAATGATGCCGTGAATGCCAAGGGATCATTATAGAGCCTGATAATATGCATTTTTGCTCTAAAATTGAAGGAGAACATCTCGCATCGGTTGAGCCTTGTTAAATCATAACGCCAAAGCCCATAAATAAAATGCAAGTTGCCAAAATAGCCCAGAAAGTTGTTTTGGGCATCGGTTCCTTATCACCTTTTCGAGCGGTGAGATCCACTTTGAAGGAACTGCACCCGGAGGCCTAAAAAAACCTGTTTTCGTGGTTTTCAGTGCATCCGTAAGCACCTGTTGGAGCTCAAAATTGCACTCGTCCCAGATGATGAACCAAGAAGAGCTAATGCATCCAAACAAGTGTGATAGAGCCATGAGATCATCAGAGGCATTTTAGGGAAGTTCTGCAATGAAAATCAGGTTTAGGAACAAGCTATGCAACACTGGGCTACTTATAACACGGTGTAGGGAAATGAAAGAAGTAAAAAAGCTAGTGAGCTTGTTTTGAATGGTTTAGGAGCTTCGAGATATTTTGTGAAGCGACCGGATACTCATCGGAAAGCTAAGGTCTACTTCACATTGCAAAAGGTTTCGGAGATTTTGAGATATTGCCCGACAATGCAGATGAAGATCCCCAATCCCGGTGGATATTCAAATGAGCTTTTCAAGAGTTCTAAGGATAGTCGGGACATGATTCAAAGCCCAAGGTGACCTATTCAATTCCCTCTTCACTCACAATGTGTTGGTTTCCCTTTTCATCATCATTATTTTTGGTGGCAGTCACTTTCACTGCGCAGGCTTGAGCAGAATCATAAAAGGGGGTAAATTTCAAATTGTAAGCAGAATTGGCTCCTAAAACTTGTGGGAATGATCTCAACAGACCTTTTGGAGTCAAAATGATATAAGGTTTGCCTAGGTAACTCTCAGGGATGCTCTCGGGCGGAAAATCACTCTTTGGTGTCTATTTTTGGCAGTTGTTGGTGAAGGTAGGCTTTCTAAATCTGTCCATGGTGCATTTTCGCACCTTTGATGCACTTTTGCATCTTTGCACTTGGTGCAAAGGTGCATGTGGTGCAAAAATATACACCACCATGGTGAAAAGAGCTTGGTTTGAGTGTTTCGTCACTTAAGGTGTAACTTTGGTGGTTAGGTGAGTGTTAACAACTCACAACTTAAAATGGCCCCCTCCCCATGATCCAACACACCCATGGCGCACTTGGGACACCTTGTTGCACCTTTGCACCAGTGCAAAAGTGCAATGGGTGCAAAACATGCGTTACCAATGGAGAGTCTTTTTCGTCACTTAAGTGACAACATGGTGAGTTAGGTGAAGGTTTTCAACTCACATCTTTCAAACCTCCCCATGACTCACCTCACCCATGGCACACTTGGGAAGCTTTGATGCACCTTTGCACTTGGTGCAAAAGTGCATCAGGTGCAAAAAGTGTGCCACCTTGTAAGCTTGCCCGCTTTCATCACTCAAACTTCAAACTTGCTCACTAGGGTCATTTTGTCAACTCACCGTAATGAACAAGCCTGTCCACTCATGATAGCTCCCCCATGGCACATTTTCTTCAGCCTGCTGCACCTTTGCACCTCATACCAAATGTGGTAAGGTGCAAGAGAGCCTCCCGAGACCCATTTAGTAAGTCTCAACTCTCTCTCAACCCGGGTTAATGTAAATGTGCTCCAAGTGAGTCAAGGGTAAGTTTTGCTTAACTTGAGTTAAATTTCAAATATTTGAATCATCCTTGAGTATTTTCGGAGCCATTTTTAAAAACTCTCCTCCCTCCATTGCTGCTGCAACCTGGTCATGATCAGATTTCACCATGAAACCCCATGCTCAAAACCACTAAATTGCTCATATCTCACCCGGTTTTGATCTGATTGCTTTGAAATTTTGCTTGTGCACTCTAATGGCAAACGCTTTTGAGATGATCCAAACACCATCACCAATGATCCTCTGATTTTTTCACAGTCCCTACCTGAAGTTTTCAATAAGAAAAAGTTGCCTTTATAGATACAAAGAAATCCGGAGGGTAAAAACACTTGAAAATTGGAGCAAAGGCTTGAAATGAAAAACAAAAACTTCTGCAAGTGGTTTTGTTCGAATCCAACACCGGGAGGACCACTTTCTATTTTTAGTAAGTCTTCATGGGAACACCTACTAAAAATAGTAAGTCCGAGAAAAATGTGCATTCATACTCCTCATTTCATTCCCCCATGATTGAGACACTCAAAAATTGGCAAGATTGACAAAACTGGCAAAATTGGCTAAAATAGGGCAATAATGATGAATATGCTAAAAATAGTAAATGAGTGAAATGAGCTAAAAGTGATCACAGTCCTTCATACATTCTCTGATGGTCCTATTACTCACAGAGGTCTCCCGCTCAAATTTCAAACAAATTCCCGTATGTCTCGATGTGGTGAGCATAAAGTGTCAAAATGAGAAATATGCCAATTTTGTCTCAAGGCCATTTCAATTCATTTCTCATGGAATGCATGATCAATTGGTGGATGAAATTGGTTTTGGTTTCATTCTTCTTTCCTCACTCCGGACTCAGAAGGATTTGGTCTCATGTCTCATTCATCATCAATGCTCCTGTAATGACAAAATCAGGATCATGCTCGTATGAGCAAAATGCACCAATTTCTCCCATGTGAATGATTGATCACACAAATGTGGTAGTGTCTCAAGGATCAAAAGGATTTTCTCAATGAGGGAAGTCATCCTCCAATGTTCTCAGTGGTATACTTCTCAAGTGCTCATCACTCCTCTCGGTGTGTTCAAGTAGTGCTTCGAGATTCACCATTTCAAGAGTTTTCAAAAGAGGCAAAGTGTTCAAAATGGTCTTCATCCGAGCTCTTCTTGGCATCATCATTGAGGGGGTCATCAGGGGTCAAGTTGTCATCCTCAACTTCTTCTGGAGCAGATCTTCATCGAAGGCGGAGGCATCTTCATCCATGCTTTGGAGCATTTCTTCTTTCCTCTCCTCTCTCATTCTTTCTCCTCTTCTTTCCTCCTAATTCCTCATTGTACATGATCATGATGTTTTGTCCTATTCATTTAAGTGACAATGAAATATTTGCAAGATGTAAAAGTACTTCCTCAAATTATAAGAGGGGTACTTAATTTGTTCTTTCCTAGGATAATGAAAATTCACAAGTTGAATAGGAACATGAACAATCATGTGGGGGTAGATGAATTATAAAGCTATAAAAGGAGATGATCTCCTCATTGTAAAAGGATGGTTAATCTTGTTTACTAGCTCCCATACTCTCTCTAGAAATAAGTGATCAAATTTCCTCTATTTCCTTTGCTTATGTTTCCTCTCCATCTCAACTATACTCCATGAGCAATGTACTTGTTGAATGTCATGCATTAAGACTTTGTGCTTTGTGTGTTTTGTTCCTTGTTGATTCTCATGGTGTCTTCTCATTGAATTCATGGGTAATGTTCTGGTTTTGAAACAATAAACTCGTTGTACTATTTATTGTGCAAACCCCCTCTTTGCTATTCTCTTCACACCTTTCTTTCAAGCTTTTTCCTCCCTTGTAGTTTCTACAAGCACTTTGCCACAGGTGTAGGGAAGTACCCCTGTGTGATCCCTAGTTGAAAGACCACCCCCGGTTGATAGAATAGTGTATATAATTTCCCTGTTTTCAATAAATGGAGCTGCCCCATTCAAGTAGAGGGACCTAGTCCCGAACGTTGGTGAAATCCCATAATTTGCCCTTGCGACAAATTATTTCACCAACAACCTTAAAAGTATTTTCTTCTATTATTTTGTATCATATGGAACTCTCCTTGAACCTTACAAATCTTTAGAGATCTTTACTAATATAACTATTGATTCATGTTTTTAAGCTCCTCCATGTCAATCGTGTTTTTGTAGAACAAGTTTACAAATTATGGATATCTTTCTCATAAACATCTGTTTGTCTGCAACCTTCGCCTAATTATAAACAACTTGTGGTTCTCTTGTTAGTGACAACAAATTCGGTGAGAAATCATAGTGGTTAAGTCTGTTGGTTAGGCTTGTTGTGTTCCTCTTGTTGACATTTTACCATTTCTTTGTCTTAAGGTTGTTGAGGGTCTCTCCTCTGGATTTTATCGAGCCCAAAGAGTAAGGAGCTAACCACCTCATTTGTTGACTCAAATTTGAGTCTAATTTGTGAAGGAACAATCATTATAACGACCTACCTTCATTCCTTTACCCATTCAACAAGAGGTGCAAATTTGAGCTCCAACCTGGACATTTAAAAGAAGTCAATATTGCTTTTGACTCTAAGCCAACCTCCTTCAACCTCCTTCAAACAAGCGAAAAGTTGGATGCATGGAGAAAAGTGATGAAAAGTGAATATGATGCCTTGGTAAAAATGGGACTTGGAAGTTGGTTGATCCTCCAATCATCTATAAAGCAATCAGTTGCAAGTGGGTCTTTTGCAACAAGTACAAAGCAGATGGCTCACTTGATGAACAAGAAGCAAGGCTTGTCGCAAAGGGATTTGCCCAAAAGGAAGGGATAAACTATAATGAGACCTTTGCACCTACAACGAAGACTTTGTTGGCTTTGGCAGCAGAAAATAGATGGAAGGTTTATTAAATGCACATGAAAACAACATTTTGGATCTCAAAGAAATAGGCCACATGACTCAGCCATAAGATTTTACAGGGAAGGCCAAGAGCACAAGGTGTGCAAATAGGAAAAATTGCTGTATGGTTTGAATCAAGCCTCGAGAGTGTCATATGAAAAGCTCACTGAGCATCTTTTGAACATGAACTTCAAGTGTTTGAGTTTGAAGATGCAACTTTTTTTGTCAAAACAGTTGTATTTCTGGTAGTGTATGTGGATGATCTGCTCATCACAGTTACAATGAGAAATACACTGCAAAAATCAAAGTAGAGTTGATGAAAGGATTTGAAATGATAGATTTGGGTTATCTTCATTACTATTTGGGTAATGAAGTAATTCAAAAATCAAAGTATATCTTCATCACTCAACAAAAATATATTGGTGAAATTTTGAGCAAGTTTAGAATGACAAATTGTAAGCCTCTCAGTACACCCATGGAACAAAATCTGAAATTGACATCAAAAGATACCATAGATTTGGTCAATGCCACAAACAACTCATTGGAAGTTTGATCTATGCGACCACTGTTGGAGCACATAATGTTTGTGGGGTACACACTTATTTGTGGCCTCATTAAGCAAACATACGTAACTTTCACATATCTAAGTTTTTACTTAAAATTATTAATAAAGCAAACACATATAACTTCCCACCCTCTACAAATATATAAAAGAAAAATAAAAATCTACATCGAAAGATAAGGTTTTGTTCAGTGCAATGATTGCATTACAGAGAAACTGCAGGTATTGAAAAGTAGTGTTGAGAGGGGCTCAACCCCAATTTGCCCTAGCTTGGCCCGTAACAAGTTGCATTAGTTTTGAGGCCCAACTTGACACGCCTCAGGCTTGGCTAGGTGAGCTCCTTGTGACTCCAAATCAACTCATCTTCCGCAAAGACTTGTCTTGGCTACATCTACCACAAACTCAGTTGGCCCTTTTCCGATCTTGCTTCATCTTTAAATCAATGGATCTGATATATGGACCTTAGTTTGGACTTGACACTCAAGTCAGGGGTATAGCTCGGCATAGACCACAAACTCAACAATATTAAACATGGTGGCATGTTCAATCTCCTCTTAGCCCGACTGTAAACATCTCGGGCCCCTATTGCAGTCCCTGTTACTTTTGGTTTGTGATAGCAGCAGCAACAAGCCTTCTCACCTCTTCGAGCTCCTTCATAGGATCACTGTAACGTGCTATAATCTCCATTGGCGTCTGTGCTTTGTCCTTAGTTAGCGACAGAAGATTTGTTTTTACAAGGATTTGATTAAAAGCATTTCACTGCCGTATAGTTAGCAAACCTTAATTCCACTTATCCACAACGACAAAGACACAAATTGATATTTGATATGAATACATAACATACGATTCACAACCCTAATTTGTCCCATCTCGCGGTAAAGAGGTAAGGTTGGTTTTTTTTTTTGAAGGAAATAGAGAGTTTTTAGAAGTTAAATAGTAATTGAAAAAGCTGACTATATCGTAGTGCTTGAATGGCTCGCTAGTCTACTCCCTAGTCTCTTAAAGGAAGGAGAGGTTAGGGTTCCTTCATACTTTCTAAATGCAACTTGGTATAAAATATAATTAGGGAGTTTGTTATATGGACTATTGCTTAGCGTAGTAGCTGAATTGGTTGTTAATCATTTTAAAAGACATCTCTTGAACCAAAGGTTAGGGATTCAAGACCCCTAACCGACACCTTTTGGTTCTTATAATTTAAAAAAAAAAGTATAAACAACACACACACACACACACACACACATATATATATATATATTTTTAAAGATCTTTAATTAAAAAATTATGATAAAATTATTTTATTTTTTTGAAAGACAATATTATTTTCTCAAAAATTGTTGCTCTATACTGCAATTTTGTTTGGGATTTTTTGTGCAATTTCAATTGTTTTTCAAAAATAAAAAATTATAAACCTTAAAATATTTTGATTATTTCTAGTCCTAGAATCATATGTTTGTAGATTAAATAAATCTTTTTATGGTGTGAAACATGCTCCTAGAGCTTGGTACTCTAAAATTAACAATTTCTTTTAAAATCAAGGTTTTTCTAACTGCTTTGTTGATGATGTTATTTGTAAAAATTGAAGATAATCAAATTATTTCAATTCTTTTATATGTTGATGATCTTCTTATAACTAACAAACAAACTAGTTTAATTTTTAAAGTTAAAACAATTTTTTGAGATGACTGATCTAGTCATGCTACATCATTTTGTAGGCATGACTGTATTTTAGGATCAAAATTCGATAGTAGTTTTTTAATTTTAATATGCTCATAATTTGCTTAAAAGATTTAACATGATTGATTGTAAACCTATTGCCATGTTTTGAAGTTGGTATAAAACTTGATTCTAATCCTACAAGTGATAAAACAAACCCTACGTTGTACAAACTTGTTGGCAATTTAATATATCCGACTATCACTCGCCTAATATTTTTATGCGGTAGGTGTTACTTCTATATTTATGGAGGATCTATATATGAATAAGTGAAATATAGCTAAAAGAATCGTAAAACACATTAAAGGTAAAATCAATTATGGTTTTTACTAATTTTTTTAATGATTCTAAGTTATATATTTATTGTGATTTTGACTATACTAGTGATGTTATAGATAGAAAATCTACATCTGGATATGTTTTCAAGTTTCATATAGGTGCTATCACTTGGAGTAATAATAAACAACCAACAATGTTTATCTTTTCAATTGAAGCAGTATAAATTGTTATGGAAGTAGCTAAAGAAGTCATGTGGTTGGGAAAAACTATTGGAAGAACTCCACTTTTATTCGACAACCAAAGTTGTACAGCTCTTGCGAACAATTCAGTTCAACCTCAACGAATGGAGCTTATTGAGATTCATATGCATTTCATTCGAGAAAAGTCATCAATGAAGACCAAGTTGATCTGCAATTTTGTCCTATCAAGACCAAGTTGTAGATATCTTCACAAAGCCTTCCTTTAACATGAAGTTTTGCAAGTTTGGGGCAATGCTAAGCCTTTCAGAGCTGCCATTGAGGGGAGTGTGCATGACAATGCCGCCCAACGATTGTGTTGCTTCTTCCTTCTTTAAAATTTTTCTATATTGTAAAAGCATTGTAAAAGATCACCCTATGTGATTTTGTGTAAACATCACCCTATGTGAGTTTACAAGAGAATCCAAATAAGTGTTGTGTTATGGAGATTCCTTGTATTATAAAAGGCTCTAGAAACTCATATTGTGTGTAAGAAAATTAGAGCATAAAGTAGAAAACCATGGATGTAATACCAAAGCTCTCTACTCTAACTCAAATGTAAACCTCCGATTGAGCGGACAAGGGATAAAAATATACCTTTTACTTACCAAAAGATAACTCCCTTGTGAATTTTGGATTTGCTCAAGATGATTGATTGATGTTGGTTGCTTCAAAATGGAGTTTGTGCATGAATTTTGGCAACACCTCCCCTTGGAAGCTTGATGATTGATTGATGATGGATGATGGTTTGAGATTGTTGCTTGTCGAAGTAATGACTTTCCTTCCATTCATTAGCTAGCTTACATGGAGGATGTGGCCCAATTTATAGAAGCCATATGGAGGATATGATGAAGCCATGATGGATTTAGATCAATGGTTGTGATCGATTGAGAGAGGAAAGTCTAAAGATGGGAGGGATTTTAGTAATTTTAAATTCATGGAAGGTGGTAGAAGATGAAGGTTCTAGAGATGAAGGTTCTAGAGATGAAGAACTCTAGAGAGATAATAGATTAAGTTAATGATAGTTAGACGAGAGATTAGTTGGATGATTTGTAGGACAAGCTAGTATAGTAGTGAAGGTAGGTAGCTAAAGATTATTAAATTCTTAAAAATATGAGATGATGTGATTAGATGATTGATTAGAGAAATTAATCATGATGAGAGTGTGTGGGATGTTATAAGGTTAGTAGTGATGAAGGGATAGTTGGTAAGGTTAGGTTTATACATTTTGACCCTGTTTGAAAGGTCATTAACCAAAAGATGTAATGGATTTTTAAAGAAGATAAAGACGGAGTAGGTTTAGTGAGGGTTATGCCCTCCCGAGGGTCATGCGGGGAGGAGAAAGACAAATGACTTTGCTCGAGAAGAGGATAACATGTTAGTAGACTAAACGAAATGTGCTGAAAATGGGATACGATGCAATTAACGATATGGTTTAGAGGCTTGCCTCGACGATATGATACAGCTTAACGATATGGTTTGAGGCTTTCCCGCACCGAGCAATGATTGCTTGATTAATAGATTAATAATGCCCTGTGCAACGATATATGCAAGGGAGCAAATTTGATAATATTACAACCTTGAATGTGCCCCAATCAACAATATTTGATAAGGGGAAGTCGTAAACATTTGATTGATTGATGGTCTATAGGATGGATGGATTTAATCGATCGCTAGATTATAGGATGCAAGGAGGATTTTGATAGTTAAACCGCTTCTCTGGAGGATGATTAATGTGAGATAGCTAGAAGATTTGATGATATGGTGATTAAGAGGATGGATAGGACATGATGGGGATATGATGTTGTTTAGATGTTTGATAGGTTATGGGTTGGGTGCTTAATAGATGAAGGATAAGTGTTGATTTTGTTAGTAGGGATAATGCGTCAAGGAGGGTTAGAATAGTTGGTTAGCATAAAGACGAGGATGGGCAAGATTTGATGGGTGGCTGAGGAGATGGTGATAAATGTGATGGATGAAGGAGATTAGCCCATTGGAATTTATGCTTGCACGTAGAGATCGGGCGTAGAGTGATCGATTGATTAAGTGATATATTGATGATGCTCCGTAACGATATATGCAAGGGAGCAAGATTGATAAAGTTGCGACCTTGGATGTGGCCTGATCAACGATATAAGAAAGGGGAAAGTCCTAAACTTTTGATGGATTGATTGATTTGATAGAAGATTAGATAGGCTATTTGGATAATTGATTTAGATTGGATTTGATTCAATCGATCATTTTTGAAAAGGATGCAAGCATGATTCAAGAGCGAATCAACCCCAAATGATGATTGGTGTGATGAGGATGTGATTGAAAGATCGATGATTGAGGGATGAAAAGAATGAGAGATGATAGGATGCTTCTCCTAGGTGGTGAGGAGAGATGGCTAGTAATGGGTAGTTAGGGTAGATAAGTAGTTAGGTTAGATGAGCGATTTGTGATAGAGAGAGATGGTTAGCTTAGATGAAGGTTGGTGGATAATTGATGATGGGAGAGGATGATTATGATGGGGGAATTTTGCCGCCATGTAACACAAATTGCCCATTGTTTCATCATTAGCAACCTTATTGTTGTGGCATAGAGCAGGATGCAACATGATATGAAAAAACCATGATGACATGATCACCATATGCCCCAGATTGACTCAAAAATGAAAATATGCACAACCGTCCTCATGTCATTAGACGGACTCAAAAAAGGAAATATGCACAACTTTCCTCATGTCATCGGATGGACTTTAAAAAGAAATATGCACAACCGTCCTATCATTAGACAAACATTGATGCAACAAAAGACAAAAAAATACCAAGATAAATAGACAAACAAACAAACAAAAACACACACATAAGTAAATGTGGTGTCCCCTTTTCAGTTAAAGATCCATGTTTGATGATCGATGATGAGATTAATTGATTGATTTGCCCCAAGCAAGGATGCATGCGAGGGGAGTGGTATTAGGAACGATGTATCCCAAGAAAAGTTGCACTGATTGGTTTGTTTGAGGATAAGGATTTTTAACTGGATTTAGGACAAGACAAATGATTTTGGATGTGTGTTTTTTATAGTGTTTTAGGATTTTTGATTTCTTAATGATTTATTTTTTTGATTTTTTTATTTTTGAGATTTTAGATGACACACGAAGGGAAAACTGCAAAGGGAGAAAACCCGTTCTAGCGTTAGGGATGACAATGATAGTGGATGAAATAGGATTTAAGATGGGATGGCTGAAAAGATTTAAGATAGGGTGGGGACGATGGATATGATGGTTGAAAAGATTCAAGATAAGATAGTTGAGGGATAGAATAAGATGGTTGAAAAGATACAAGATAGGATAGTTGACGGATGTTTAGGATGGGATTGAGGGAAGCAAGAGATAGAGAGTCGATCTATCCCCAAGAGTAGGGTAGGATGATTTTTGCAAAATGTTCAAGATGTTATGGATGAAAGAATGGAATGGATGTTGTAGTATGGTTTAGGTAATCGGGAATGAATAAAGTGGATGGTGCCTCTAGTGGATGTTAGAGAGCATGATAGCAATGCTGCCCCCAATCATGATAATGATGGTTGAAAAGGATTGCAAGTTAGATTAGATGAAAAGCGGGGTCGTTAGCTGTCCACAAATGTTCAATCTGGGTGAAATAAGATGCAAGTATCACGGATGTTTATGATGGATGGTTTGAAATAAGATTGATGATGAACAAGAGATGAGCCGAAGGCACAAATTGTAAGACAAGAGTTGGACTAAAATAGGAGTGTGACCAAGGTCTAAACAACACTCGACAACATACTAGCCTTATGTCTCGTTGAGATCTAGTGTGTGTGATTGTGATGGTTAATTACTATTTGAAGTGAAGATAGACTAACTAATGTGTAGGAATGATTGATTCTAATAGGTGGATGAAGGGGTGGGCAAAAGGCAAAGTGAAGTGCATTGCTCGTGCAAGCCAAACATCCGTAGCCCGACAAAGATGCTTGTGATTCTTGTCGCAACATTGGTCTAGTGCCGCCTAGACGTCCCACAAATTTCGATAGAGATATCGAAACACCCCTAGAGGGAGTCTTGAAATTGATTTTGATTGAGATTTTTGCTTTTTGATTTTTTTGCTTTTTGATTTTCTGCTCGCTATGTTGCCAGAAACAAAACGAATACAAAAACGCAAAAACTATTTTTTTCAAAAACCTTGGATATGAAACGTTACCGAAACGTTCGTATAATATATTATTAAACAAATATATATATATTTATATATATAATACTCATTTTATAATTGTAGACCATAAGAGATAATTGATAAAGCACTCAAAATATTTTGTATTCATTGAAATTTGAACTTCTAAAGAGTCATCATTCAACATGGTTACAATTTCAATGATTCACATATACATGATAATAATCTAGATTCTAGAATATATCATCCAGATTTTCCTCATAATAATCTCCATGAACACCACTGGTAGCTCCACTCTCCATCCCTTGTGCAAAAGATCCCGATTCTTCTTCATCAATACCAAGCAGTGAAAGTTGGCTAAGAGTAGCAGCAGAAGCATCAAAGTCACTACTCTCAGGATGTTAGTTTAATGAAAACTGAATTTAGCAAGAGAAAAATGAGAGTGTGATTTAGAATGGACCCAAGATGTCATTATATAGCTTTTAGGAAGTGTTTTTAGCAAGTTTAGATAGGTAGATTAGGTTTAGGTGCAATAAATGAAGGTATTTTTTATTTTTTTTTTAAGTTATGATGCTTTAAAAATTAAAAACTGTTGGAAACGCCTCTGAAATGTCTTAGATGTTTCCAAGGCGTTTCATACCCGTTTCACGTTTCCGAAATGTTACCAGGCAGAAACATGGGCCCCTTAGGCATTTCCCGTAACAATGATTTTCTCGAGTTTTTTTGCTTTTTGAAAAATATTTCGTTCTCTTGAAGTCTCACAAGGGGTTAAGAATCACAAGTGGTTTGATGGGGGAGTGGAAGTGAGTGTGGAGACGACATCAAGTCCAATAGATATGTCGAGGGTTTTCACAACAAGATTGTGGTAAAGTGCTTAGATCTCTAGGAGGACAGCCGTGCTTGAATTTGCCAAGTCACGGCTGCACCAAAGTCACACGGTTATAGTGGAGACTATTTAATGACAAAGTGTGCGGACAAGCTTATCAAGTGTTCATCGAAATGAGTGAATCAAAGCATAAATGGATTGGAATGAAATAGGAATGGATTGTATGATAGAGATGGGTGATATGCGAAGGGATGAGAGTGAATGTGAAGGAAAGAACATCTTGTGCAGGTGATTTAATTATTGCATTTTTTTGGAAAAATGAGGTTTTGCTGTTTTTGATTTTTTTTTATTAATGGCAAAAGGTTTTTTGACTGGTATTCTACCTAGGATACAAGGGGCCCAAGCCCAAATAGTTAGATACAAACATAAAAAAACAAAGAACACAATAAAGGTGGAGCACCACGAAGAAGCATCACAGAGTACTGCATAACCACAATAGAACAACAACCAAACTATAGCCAAACCACAATAGTATCACAACAAAACTACAAAAACAAAGCAAAAGATATAGACAATACAAATCTCAAAACCATCCTAGTCACCAACATCTATTTCATGATCTTGAAGAAATTCTTCTTGAGGATCTCTAGTTTATCCTTGATGTCTTTGATAGAAGTATCATTCTTAGCTTT
The DNA here is from genome assembly GCA_018340775.1 of Taxus wallichiana var. yunnanensis. NCBI lineage: Eukaryota > Viridiplantae > Streptophyta > Pinopsida > Cupressales > Taxaceae > Taxus > Taxus wallichiana. Next base: position 862,298,019 of record CM031234.1, read on the forward strand.
TTCTTTGCCCTTATTACTCTCCAACACAAGAGTGATGTTGGAAAGAATGTCCATATTGCCCTTAAGCAAGGAGATGATATCACATTGCTTGTTTCTAAGTTTTCCTGTTCTTTTTCAATGGTTTTGATTCTTTTTTCCATCTCCTCCATCAGATGATCATCCTTGTTGCCACTCTCAATGGCTAATTTGCAGCCCCTGACTTTCTCTTTCAAAACTTTGCACTCCTTTCTGAGCCAGTTAGCATATCATTGTGCAAGTCCAGTTCATTTCGCATATCACCAGTCTGGGATTTGTTACTAGTAGGCCCCTTATCACCCATAGCTAGCAGACTAAGAGCAACAACACCCTCACCCGAGGAAGAAATAGGAGGATTAGGAACATTGGTGGTCCAATTTGGCCTTCTTGCTATGGAGGGACCGGTCGAGGTCGGGGAGGGGGTCTCTTTATAGGGGTAGGGGAGGAGCAGGAGGGGCTGCTAGGTAAGTATTCACAATGATTAGATCAAAGTGCTTATAGAGAAGCAACATGACAAATGGTGAGAGGGCTGGGCTCCATTCCCAATGTAACCAAATTCACCAAGCTTTCGAGGGATCAAGAAGAAAAAAAAAGGAAAATTGACCAACACATCTCTTCCAAGTGATTTAGCTATACCAAATGAAAGTAGGGAGTAACTTGAAATCGATCTTCAAGAATAAGGTACTTCATTAACACAAGACCGACCTTGTCAAAGTGCTTTGGCAAAGACTCCCACAAAAATCCACTTTTGACATGAGTGAGGCACTCTTCACCCTCCAGAAATTTGGCTTCTTCTTCTTTTTTGTCATAGTTATTCTTGGGATGAAGACCCGTGATAACAAACATCATCTCCTATGTGATGAGAAACTCTTTGTTCTGTATCGCACTCTTCTACCATTCCAATTCTTCACAAGTTGCTGAGAAAGATGGAAGTCATGTCCTCGAACCTCATTCATGAAGTGGTTGAAGCCCCCTTTCTTCATAATCTCCCAGACTTCAACATCCTCCCTCCATTGAGCATTATTGATCGGTTCCACCCTGCAAATATCCCCCCATGGTGTTTTTGACAGCCCTAGAATCGCAGAGGGTAAAAAGGAGAGTGGTAAAATGTGGAATGATGGAGTAGACAATGGACAAATAAAAATTAATAAGCCACCAAGTTCCAACACTTACCCCATGATTGCTAACCTTTCTCCGTATTAATGATAGATTGGACGTTAGGAGGTAATGAATTAACATGATCCCAAATTTTGTAATTATTAGCAAGAACCCCCACATTGGCTAATGAGTCAGCAAGTTTATTGCCTTCTCTATAGACATGATTGAAAGTACAACTTGAAAAAGAGTTGGCCAAATGAATAGCCTCATCAATATAATTTTTTATGGACCAACTGACTTTATCAGAACCTTTAAGACATTTGATAATATTCATGGAATCTCCCTCGATGACCATGTTCTGCAAATTAAGAGAAGAGGCTAATCTGATGCCCTAAAGAGCTGCCAAGGCTTGTGATTGGTGTTAATTCCCACAGGCCCAACAAAAACAACTATAAAATGACCTCCTTCTCCCCGAATACATCCACCGCCACCAGAACTCCCAGGATTGCCTTTAGAGGCACCATCAAAGTTTAGTTTAAAATATCCAGGATTGCCCTTAGAGGCACCATCAAAGTTTAGTTTAAAATATCCAGGATTGGGGGACCAAGTAACAAGAGTCCTATCAACCTTGATAGTTGTAGTGTTGATAACATAAGAAACATTCCATTTCTTAAGAATTTTAGCCTCCTCTTCATTCTGATTATAATTCTTCTTGGGCATGTATCTGGAAATGTCCTGCTTAATTTCTTCAAAGAGTAGATTGAACAACCTGCTGATAGAAAGCTTTTTATTATTGAAAATACTATTGTTCCGATCTTTCCAGATAAGCCAAATAATATGAGAGAAGGACAACAACCATATCCTTTTAACAATCATATGTTTAAAGGGTGGATACCATTTGTTGCCAAGCTAAGAAAATATTATCCGGTAAGATCCATTTAACACCCATAAAATTGAAGAAGGCATTCCAAACCTTAGTGGCATATGTACAATGATTTTGGTTTGATTTTTGATGTTGGCGTTTGATTTGTGATTTTTGCAGTGGGTCTATTTCCACTAGGTGGTGTTGATTGTTTGTGTTGTTTGATTTGTGGATTTTTGGATTGATTGGGATGAGGAGGTTTAGCTTCCTGTTTAAGGTAAGCTTATCCGTCCAAGTTGATGTCAAAGCTTGCGGCGGGGTCTCCTGGACAGGATATCTTTGCCGACTCTCATGATGTTGGTGATGGTTTGGTCGTTTTGAAAGAAGTCGATGATTTGTGATTTGGTTGGCCTTGTTTGAGGGGTCAAGGCATTGATGATGGAGTTGGGTGGTTGGGATGATAGTGTTGATAAAAGGATTGGTGGAAACAAGGTCACAAGTAGATTGTGTTTTGATGTAGAGACGAATGTTGTTAGTGATAGGTTTGTAGCCTATGCCGTAACGACCTAGTTTGTGATGAAGGGAGATGGGTTTGCGGATGTCTTGTTCATGGATGCCTAGGCCATTGTCTTGATGATTCATGATGGTGAACATCTTGTTGGTGATAGGATATGCATTGATTGGGGGGATGATGCAAGGTGGTCATCATGAAACCGGGATCTAGAAGAGGTTTTGGTTTCCTTAAGGAGTGCCAGACTTGTCATGGATTTTGGTAGGTAAGGGATGTTTGGATGTGGAATGGGATTTGGATGGTGGACGATGCTTGGGAAGGGATTGTGATGCATCCAAAGTGGTGGATAAAGTGCTACAAGGACAATATTCCCTCGATCGATGAGGTTTTGGACATAAGATTTTAAATGTATTCATCAATTGGTCGAATGTTTGTTGGTATGATGAAAATCACAAAGAGTGGTTTTGTCGACACCAAGATGGTTTTGGCATGTTCCCATCATGTGGTTTGATTGGTGGATGAATGATCATGTTTATAGTTTTCAATCGATGGAAGATGGTGGTCAAGGATTCACCTAGGGGGTGAAGTGTCTTTGCTTAGTTGTATGTTTAGATTGCCCCCTCAGGAGACAAATCTTGAAGTGGATTGGTGTGGCGCGAGGGCTAGATTGGATCGATTAGTCTTAGGGGCTGAAGTAGATTGATGTGGCACAAGGGATGGATTGGATTGGTTAGGCTCAGGGGCCGAATTGTATTTTTGACCGGGTGACTTTGGATCGCTTAGGAGTTTCAATGAGGGAAGATGTAGTTTAGGTAACTCAAGGGCTTGTAGGAGAAAGTCAATTGGGTGAGGCTTAGGCACGCTTGAGGAGGATTGGTTTGTGGATGGGATTGATTGGGTGATGAAAGTTGGGAAGTTTGAGAGCCGACGCGGTATGCGAGGTTTGACAATTGTTGGATTTGATCATGGATGAGACAATTATGATTGTGAGGGGATTGTTGTGGAGGTTGGATTGATTTTTCCTTGTTAACATGGGTTTCCATGCATGGAAGTTGAGGATCACGATGGTTGGTGGATTTGGGAGTTGATGTGGTTGATTCCGAGGGGTTGCTAAAAAGTGGATTTAGGATGGATGGATCCTTAGGGTGGATGATTTTGGATAATTGTGTGGAATCGAAGGAGGCAGGGGAGCTTGGCACCTAGTGTAATGTCCCCTTTTCCAATCAAAGACCTTTGGCCTATTTTGTCAACCCGACGGCCAAAGGAAAAACATAAGGGTGACTTAAGTTTTATTAATTTTATTGTATTGTGCAAAAAATTACAATATAATAGCACATATAATAAATTAATAAACTTAACATTAAAATAGAACCTAGAAAAGTACATCAAAAGAAAAACACTTATTTAATTTGTATTTTCTAGGGAAAATGGCGACTTGCCTTAAGGGGAAAATGGGAACTTAGAAAGGATAAAACATTTCTATTGTGTATTCCCTCTAGGGAAAAGCGACCAGCCTTGGGAGAGAAGAAAATAATTATTAAATACCTTTTGTATTCTCCCTAAGAGAAATGGAGGGTGGAAAATGCATCGAAAGAATCATACAAGCTGATTGGTGGTCTTGAAGGTTGTTTTGGGTCTCTTCTTCCTTTAAAAGGAGAAGTAGACTTGCTTGAGAGGCATTCCATATTCATTTGATATATTCTGAATTGTGTTGAAGCCTGAAGCTTTCACCAAAAATATTCTAAGGACGAAAACCCTTAGTATATTGCCTCTAGAGGACGAAAACCCTCTTAGAGTTTAGGAGGAATTTCTGCACTGGATTTTCCATAGAGCTTACACAGAATTTTAGTGTTTTTCAGCGGTAATTATGGAGTTTTTGCAATAAAAAGTTGATTACCAGAGTTGCAGCAGTGTTGTACTAATTTTCTCTAATGGAGCGACTCAAATGTGGCTGTTATGTGATGTTTTGAAGTCATTCTAAGGTCTGATCCTTGCTGCTATCTGTTGTATTTATTTTTACAACTCAGGAGAAGGTATTTTCAATACTGCAGATGGATTTATATTATTGTTTCAGCCTCTTTAGATCTGTAGATTTCTGATATAAATTTCAGATTAATGACAACTCAGAAAAGTCAGATTTTATATGTATTTTACGCTGCCAATACGCACAGGTCAGATTTTATTTGGTTTGATTGCTGTTGTGGGAATTTTATATACCAAACTAGCCGCATTTTTTCAGATCTGCATTAGGGAAAGTGCCATAACATACGAAAAATCTGTATTTGTTGTTCTGTTTGATTTAAAACTCATTGGAGCGTAAAGAGATCCATTTGGGGATCTTTCACCTAGACTCGACGACCCTAAGAAGGAGATAGTCTTTGTGTTGGGATCTTTCACCTAGACTGATTCCCAAGAGCATCAAATGATACAAGGGGAGAGCATACACAATCTAGCTTTGGATAGAGACACACATACAAAGATATACAAAAACTATACAAAGAGATACAAGCAAGTCAAGCAATATATGATCAAAATGATGATTTGATGTTGATTCTTGGACTATACAAACCTGCAAGCACACCGATAATAGTTTTAGACTTTGTTTAGATCTCTCACGAGTGTAAAATGTGCAACAAAACAAAAATGACGTTAGCAGAGTGAAAACATCATGCTCTACAATGAAAATGTTGCGATTGCACAAAAATGATGGGGTTAGCAAAAGCGACGTGGCTAATGTTGTGGTTAGCTCGAAAACGACATGATTAGTCATAAAATGACACAATTAGCAAGCTAGCCCAAAAATTGATCAAAATAGAAAAAGAGTGTTTAATGATTTGAATAAGAAGATAAAGATGTTTTTAAGTTGTGAAAAGATGATTTAGCACTAGATTTAGTGACAAAAATAAGACAAAATGAAAGCTATCATTACCTTCTCGAAAATGTTGCGGTTTGATGCGAAAACAACATAGTTATCATGCAAACGACACGGTTATGCACGAAAATATCGCGGTTATCCACGGAAACATCGTCTCCCACAAAAACAACACCGATTTGAAACCTACACGAATAAAAGCGACGGGCTTCTATGCAAAAATGACGTTATCGATCAAAAATGATGTTAACAAGCGCGAAAACAACGTTAACAGGTTAGAATGTAAATTTGAGAAGGAAAATCAATTTTTTTTTAGTTTTTGCACCTGATGAATATGCTTTTTCGACAGGGGTTACGTTAGCTCTTGATAAGCAAGGAGAACCAACAAAATGTGTGGGAGACCCACCGAGTGTGTCGGAAATGTGTGCAAGAATATTAGAGCATAAACTAGAAAACCATGGATGTTACCAAAGCTCTCTACTCTTAACTCAAATGCAAATCTTAGATTGAGCGGACAAGGGATAGAGAATATACTTTTTACTTACCAAAAGATAAATCCCTTGTGATGGTTGGATTTGTTCAAGACAGTTGATTGATGTGAGTTACTTTAAATGTGGATTTTGTGCATGAATTTTGGCAGCATCTCCCCTTGGAAACTTGATGATTGATTGATGATGGATGATGGATGATGGCTTGAGATTGTTGATTGCCAATGTGATGATTCTCCTCTGATTCATTAGCTTGCTTGCATGGAGGATGTGGCTTAATTTACAGAAGCCACATGGAGGAATTGATGGTTGGGATGAAGTGATGATGGATTTAGATCAATGGTTGGGATGGATTGAGAGGGAGGAAAGTTCTAGAGATGAGAGGGATTTTATTCGTTCTAAATTCATGGAAGGTGGTAGAAGATGAAGGTTCTAGAGATGGAGAACTCTAGAAAGGGATTAGATTAGGTTAATGATGATTAGATGAGAGATTAGTTGGAGGATTTGTAGGATATGCTAAGATAGTAGGTGTAGGTAGGTAGCTAGGAATTATTTAATTCTTAAAAATCTGAGATGATGTGATTGATTAGAGAAATTAATCATGATGGAGGGTTATGTGGTATGTTATAAGGTTCGATGTGATGAAGGTTTGGTAAGGGGATTATTTTAGGTGTATACACGTATAAGACTTCGTATAAGCACTTGTCAAGAGGAACATAGGGATTTTATATCCCTTTAGCATGCTAACCTCATATCATCCTATATGATGTGAGGCATGTAATTCCTTTTATAGAAAGGTGATAACTGTAAAATCCTTGCATGAGGTGTGTTTATAATTCCTTCTCTAATAAAAAGGTGATGATGGCATGTTTACCCACTAAACATTAAGAGGTAGTGTTGGAGCACGTAATGTTTGTGAGGTACACCTATTTGTGGCCCTGTTAAACAAACATACATAACTTCCGCAAGACTAAGTTTCTACTTAGAATTATTAATAAAACTTAAAGTTACTAAGTTTTATATTCAAACTACTTATTAGTTTGAAAAGGTTGACCGTTATAACCCTTCACAGGTATAACAGAATTTCAAATTTATAAATATTCCCATTTGATGGGAAGTAATCAAGATTCAATACACAAGTGAAAATAATGCGATATTCAATCTCTGCAATATTAATACGAAACAACATCATTATAAAATCTGGAGAAGTGAGAGGAAGAAGATTTGTATCTCGATTGTTGTTCCTTGACATTAATAAAGTAACAATGCTTTTTGTTGTGGCGTTATTTACTGAAAGGTTTTTTCCTCTTAAATTTGGCGTTGTGGTTAATTTGTTATTCCACATTTCACTCTACTATTTCCTGTACAGATCTATTTTGCTTACTGTGAAATTTATTTTAAATTTCATGTCCAGATCTATTTTGCTTACTGTGAAATTTATTCTAAATTTCATGTTGTAATTATTAGATAACATGTCATTATTTTGATCTTGAAGTCTCTGACACCAACAACTAGATCAAATATTTCTTTTGCCGTTGGTGTTCTTTCTAGATTCATGCAACGATCTAAAGAAAGTCACTGAGTAGCAACAAGAAGTGTTCTTCGATATCTAAAATAACACATAATTTTGGGCTCAAATACTCCAGGGTAGGAGACTTCAAATTGGTTGGATATTCAGATTCTGACTATGTTGGTGATTTTGAAAATGAGAAATCCACTTTGGGTTTTCTGATGAATTTGGGAACAACAATGATCAATTGGAAGTGAAAGAAGCAATCAATGCCAACAATATCTTCAACAAAAGCAGAATACATGTAGTTTTATAGGCAACGGAAGAAATTTTGTGGCTTAGAAGGATTCTTTCAAATTTGCAAGAACAACAGGTTTCGTCAACATCACTCATGGTTGACAACACATCTGCAATTCAAATGGTGAAGAATCTAGTCTTTCACGATTGAACCAAGCACATCAACACAAAATTCCACTTGATTTGGCATTATGTGAAAGATGGTAATGTAAAATTGCTATATTGTCCTATTGTGGAGCAACCGGTAGACGTCTTGACAAAAGCGCTTGGGATGAAATTTTGAAAAGCTGAGAGGCATGCTCGGTTTCACAATAACCACTATGGATTAAGGGGGGAAGTAATTTTATTGTATATATTTTATTAATATAGTTTTGAGTGGCATTCAACTTTGAGTTATCTAGTTGAGAGTTCTTTAAGATCAGAGTTTGCTTACCCTGGTGTAGAGGAATTTTAAATACGATATTAGAGCACAAATTTTGAAATCTTCCAGTTTCCGAGCACAAAGAGGCTAGCCGTTTGGAGTAGAGAGCTGTCGGAGGATTTCAATAGGTAGTATGTCCAAGCTTAGTGATTGAAGCAAAATTGTAGTAATAATTGACATGTGGACCTGTGAAGGGTTGTTGGGTGTGAAACCCTAGTTGATTCAGTGATTGTAGATTAAAGCTTGTTCGAACAGTTGCAACAATGGCAACTCCCAGTATGTGAGAGAGTCACTTGTTGGAGGGATCCTCTATATTTGCTATGGAAGTTAAGATTGCAAAATATCTTGGAAGAAACAAAATTATGGTACCTTGTGGAGAAGAAGGTTACGCCTCCCACAGATTCTAAAGATCCGGAAGAGAACAATAAGAAGGCAGTGAAGGCAAAGAGTATCCTATTGGATTCGATGAAGGACCCTCTGATCCCTTATATCGCAACCAAAAATATTGCCTTAGAGATGTACAATGCCTTCAGAACCTTGTATTTGAGTCTGAATGTATCCAGGGTGATGCTTACGAGAACAAGTTCAACAATATCTGCATGAGCAAGATAGATATAGACTATAGTGGCAAGCTATCTGATAAAGCTAGCAAAGCTTACAAATCAAACAAGTGCAGTTGGTGACAAAGTCAAAGATAATGAGCTAGTCTGGGTTGCTCTGAATGGCTTCAATCATCGTGAAACAACTTTGTTCGGGGTATCTATGGTCGTAAGAAGTTATTTGACGTCAAGTAGTTGTGGGATACATTCATTGGAGAAGAGATGAGACTACAACAAGTCTCAAACTATGTTGCACAGAAACGGAAACGACAATTTTCAAAAAACCTTGGATACGAAACGTTACGGAAACGTCCGTACAATATATATATATATATATATATATAACTCATTTTATAATTGTAGACCATAAGAAATAATTGATAAAGCACTCAAAATATTTACTTTTTAAATAACATTATAGCTTTTTTTAATATACATAGAACTAAGACTTAAATTACATGACATTTAAATAATATAAACAAATAGAAAGTTTATAAATTTTAATACTAATACGAAATAGAAATAAATAAATAGAAAGTTTATAAACAAATATAACTAAACCCTAAATCAATTATAAATTATAAGTTTTAAATTTTAAACTAAGTCTATCTAACCTAATAGACCCATTTATAAATATATTTCACGGGCTGGCTGTGGTTGTCGGCAGCGCTAGGGATAGCTCCAAATCTCCACCAGGTCGCAAGTCACTAACGATGTCTCCAACTCTCCAAGTCGTAACTCGCAGGTCGTATCAGATGATGGTCACCGTCCACTGCAACTCACGACTCACGAACTCAGCTATTCACACTTGCACTCGACTGCTCAGAACCGGAATGAAAAAACTCGTACTGCCGCCATTTCTGGGATACGTTTTAGGATTTCTTAGGGTTTTTTTTAACATTTTGTAAGGTTTTTAAAAACATTTTGAAAGTTTCCCTGGCGTTTCCCCAGTGTTTCGTACCATGTTTCTGTTTCGGAAACATTTCAGACCTGAAACGAGAGGGTCCCAGGCGTTTCCATGCTTCACAGGTCTTAAATAGTTTTAAGGATGAAACTAGGATCTCATTGGTATTAAAATAATTAGCTTGTATAAACTTAATTAAAGCTTATTATATTGTTTAATGTGTGTTGTTATAGGGGTTATAACTTGGGTAATTTGTTGGGTTTGTTCTATGTGTAAAACTATTTCTTACTTCCCGCCATTCTTTGTTGCACCCACCTCCTCCTTTATAGGAGCTTGTTGTATGCCTATTTAATAGGCTATCTCTCTATGAATGAATTATGGCTTGGTTATTCCGAATTTTATGGTATCAAAGCTTTTGGTTTAGAGAGCTTGGGAGAGCCTTGTGAGGGAGAGCAAAGCCGGATTTTGCCTAGAGAGATCTATCCTTGGTAAATTGTTTGGTGAGAGGAATAGAGAGGACAAGTTTGTTTTGTTTTTGCTGAAGCACTCCATTGTGATAGTGTGTTGCAGTTTGGTAAAGATTCCAAGAAGTGGTAAGGTGTTGGAAAGATTTCAAACACTTTATTTCTGCCTTGCAATTTTGTTTTTCAAGATCAAGGGTTCGAGTTGCTGTTGTGTTGAATATGAACTGCTGAATCGATACTGAATGTTGGGCATTCATTAGCTTTATATTTAGTGTTTTCATTGACCATTCTGTATGTCATAACTATACAAGCAGATTTACGCGAGTTTTTTTAAAGTTAAGCAGACGCAAGAAGGTTCAAGCAGATCATGGCAAGAGCCTAGGAAGAATTTGTGAAGCACGGCCTAGGAAGAAATTCACAGGTGTGATATCATTGGTTGATAAAAGTTTAAACTATTTTATCCAAAGTTTAATTGCTGCCTTAAAATCGAGGGCAAAAACTAATTTTTGTATAGTTTAAACATTATAAAATTGCCAATTTTGCCTCTAGAGTCTACTTGGAAGGCCATTAATTCCACCTACAGAAAACCGTGAAGAGTAGAACCTTGAAAATTTGCATAGTTGTTCAGTTGGGTGTCCTTGTCAGCACACAAGAAATTTTTGCAAATGGAGTTATACAACTCCAAATTTAATTGTTTTCGTCATTTTTTAGGCATTATTAAAGATGGAAACTTTAAAATTTCACAAATGGTAAAGAGTTTAACTGAAAACTGGCAGCGTTGTCCTGTTTTAGATAAGATTCAGTGTTCAAAAGATTTTTTGTAGAAGTCATTATAGTTTTTCCGATTTAATTGTTTTCGTGAAAAACTAGGTAAAAATGGTTTGTATGCAACATCTGTTGCTAGATTCTCAAAAACTGAATGGCAAAAATTTTAGTTTGTGAAGTCACAAGATACTCACCATCTGTGAGTATTGGAATCTTGATCAAATTGTTCTTGGCAAAGAAAAACGGTCAGAAGATGAACTTTTGTTGATGAACCTGATAATTATGACAAACGTCATAGAGAAGCATTAATGTTGCTAAAACTTTCAGTGGCTGATAATTTGATTCCTGAAGTTAGAAATGCTACTAGTGCTTCTGAGTTGTGGAAAAGACTAACATCCAAGTACCAGGCTTCAGAAGCTGGTAGGGTACTATACTTGAAAAAATTGTTGTTTTCTACTAAAATGCAAGAGGGAGGTTCAATCTCTGAATTTCCATTTGGATCAGTTGACAGCCGCGGAAAAACCTGTAGATGATCAAGATTTGATTGCTCTGGTACTACAGAATCTGCCAGCATCATTTGACTCATTTGTTGAGTCTCTGCATATGATTGCAGAAACATAGGAGCTTACTTTTGAGAAATTGTCTACACTTCTCATGCAAAAGGAGAGGAGACAAACTCATGCAGCTTCATCGACATCATTGGCTACAGAGAGTGCATTTATGGCACGGTCAAAAGGGAAGGCAAAAGAGTGGAATACAAGCAGTTCCACACAGGTAACCCCAAAAGTATTGTATCCCAACCTCTTTATCTGTCAATTAGAAGGAACAAAATGGACATGACATAGTCTGAAAGTGGCCTTTTCACCTTTTCCACTTATATGCTTTCCAAACACCATAGTAACAAAGTTGTGAGGAAACTTGTTACGTTCCTTAACAGATAAGAACCGAAAAACACAGCTGGAATGTACTATCACAACTGAAATATCTACATCCAAAATATGAAAACTGTAACTTGAATTGAAAATCTGAAATTTCAAAACTGTAATTTGAATGGAAAATCTGAAAACTAAATTTGACTAATTGGAAAATAAGATATGGCATATAGGAAAAATTGAAAAACAAAACCTTCATTTAAAGTAATGTTTCGGAAACCATAAAATAATGATTTTCCTAACAAGGTACACCTGCAAACTCAGACCTAAGATGCTTGAAATACAGTATGCTACATTGGAGCCAAAGATACTACCTGCCATTTTTGTGTTTCGCATATGCAATAAATGATTTTACATGAAACATTATTTTGTCAAAAATGATATTGAGATGCTAATTTCTCAAGTAATCTCTCCACCCCCCTTAATCTCAAGGAGTTACAAGGTTTACTACTTGAAATTCAAAATAGAAGATTAGTTACTGAATGATTCAAGGTGTTTTCAAACTGTTTGGCATACAATTGGTCGAGTGTTGTTGGATTTCCGTGGAATTTCAGGTGTAGGTTAACTATCACAAGGATTCTTCCCTTGCTCAGTCCAGGGGAGTTGAGGAATTTTAAGAAGGAATTTTACTCGCTAGTCAAAGTTAAGTTCGAGTGTTCCTGCAATAAGGTTGAGTTCTTGCCTCATGGAGCACTGCACATACTTGAGTTTTTCTAGCTCATGTAGAGACTTTCCTTGTATCCATTTTGTTAGGTTCATGTAATATTTTTCTCTAAATTAGTATAAGATGCATTTCTCCAAAAATACAAAACTCATGACTTGCTTACCTACCCTCCTTGTTCATCACACAAGTTTTTCAAGAATAAGAAAAACTTCAATATTTGGTGGTTTGACTTTTGATCGGATGATGGAGTGTTGCCCCAAATTTTTAGAGGGGCTAGAATCTATAGGAAATGTATTTGGCAGTTTTTAGCTATTCCCTAGGTGTACAACCAGAGTGGGAGGAAAGGGATGTCACAAGTTAAAATCCCGAGGGAGGTAGGGTGTGCGGGCCCTTTATGATTGTTGCAAAGTTCGGTGCCCCTGCATATGCGTACTAGGCTCATAGGAATACCAGGTGGCTTCATATGTGCATATTCATCACTATCAGCTGTAGACATTAAAATTTGTGAAACTTCTAGAAGTCAAGTAATTCTGGTGCCTATTTCAGGAATGTTTTTTTTTTATTGAAAAATTTTCACGAATTTTCAAGAGCCTTCGATACTGTAACCAAATGTGTGCAGAAGTTTTTTTTTCCTTTGCCATTTTCTGTTCAAAAATCTACACCAAAGCTTTGGTCTATTCCTTACTTCGCGGACTCCACATCCAATTTTTGTGTTTCCAAAAGATTCCATGTATGTATTTGTGATTCATAGTGCAACTTAGATGATTATAATGCCTGTTGGTGCGGTTTTTGTGCTTCTACTACTTTTCCATGAACTCTTCAACCTGATTTAATCTATTTTGATTCAATGTTAAGAAATTTCCTTAGCAAATTCAAGTGCAAAAATGTATATCCAAAATACTAGACTTTAGCAAAAGCTTGCCTCCTTTCAGGTTGACAGGTTTGTATTTTGACGGTGAGTGTATGTTCAAGTATAAGAACATTCACGTGCCTTGTCTTTTTGTCAAATTTTTAATCTACAGAATTATCTCACATTATGAAATCCCCATGAGCTAAATTTAACTCCCTTTGTGTGCACAGTGCCTTCCAGATGACATTCGCCGAGCTTTGATGGTTGTGGTGGAATGCTGCATGAAGAGGGACTATTTGGCTGCAATGGATCAATACATCAAGATGGCTATTGAAATGCACCTTGGCCCATTGGTGTTACCATGGTTGGTATTCATGAACGTTCAGCTCGAGAAAAGATCTATACAAATAGTGTTGCTCATATCATGAATGACGAAACTACTCGGAAGTATTTACAGTCTATAAAGAGGCTTATGACTTTATGCCAGAGGCGATACCCCTCCTTACCATCAAAGTCAGTAGAATTCAACAGTTTGGCCAATGGCAGTGATTTGCAGTCACTTCTATTAGAAGAGAAGCAAAAGACAAGCAATCACAATGCTGAAGAAAGGCTAAGATTAATGGCTGCGGGGGCAACAGAGGATGCATCGGCATAGTTGGTTTATGTGATCTCAGACCTTCTGTAATTGGGTAGAGGGTTAAGACCATTCTTCATAGAATGTTGATATCTTATGGGTGTCATTGCAGTTCTATTTATCATCTGCTCACTTAACAATCTATCTTTGCAGGAAGAACATGAATGAATGATTTTAGTAGTTTGCAAATGGATAGTGTGGACTCTGCTAATTGATTGGTGTGGATGATCACGTTCAAATTCTAAAGAGCTTTACATACTAAGGTGGAAATAACTCTTCATGGATATTCTGTCCCTGTAAAATATGACGTCTCCTCCTAAAAATTGGTCAAAACCTAATGTTTTTATTGTAAAATCGGTGATGTATATTTCGATATATGCAATAATCAAGAATTGAAGCAAATGTCTTTATTTTGTTCTATAATTGTTTTTTGCTTTGTTTTTAGTTGCCCTTATGTATTACACTTGCTGCTCAAGATAATTAATTGCGGATGAAGTACAAATTCATAATCCTGGTCAAATGGTAGTAAGCTGAGTTGGGCAAGCCACCCTTTTGTAGCTCACTTTCCTTTGCGTACCTATAATAATAACTTTTTAGGAGTCTCGGCTCCTCATAAACATATTCCCTTGGTTAAAGATCCATTCTTCAGGCTCTCCAACTTTGAAAAGTGCTTTAAAGGCCTTGGAATCTACCGTTGGCAAAGGGTTTATTTAAATACACAGGTATAGAAGTTTTGTGTTGAAAAAAACATTTCTTTAAAATATGAATTAAAAAATAGCATGTATAAACTTTTAAAAAGTTAATGTTTGGAAAATCCGATCTTTGTTTTTTATATTATAAAATGTAGATTATTTATTAGGCAAAATACCTCAAGCTCCTTTTGAGTGAGCCCTTATTTAAGGAAAAAGGTAAAAGAGACTCAAAAGTTATATATATATATAGAGAGAGAGAGAGCGAGAGCGCATTTGTATTGGTTGAGAACATTTAAATGGTTGCGTTGATAAAAAAAAAAAAAAAAAAAAGAGTTTAAAAATGAAATAGAGAGAGAGAGAGAGAGAGAGAGAGAGAGAGAGAGAGAGAGAGAGAGAGATGGTTGTGCTGATAAAAAAATACAAGTTTAAAATGAAAATAATTATGATATCACAATCAAAAGAGGTTAACGTCATTAATTGTGATTAGAGAGCATTACAAGTTTAAAATGAAAATAATGGTTGAGAACATTTAAATGGTTGTGCTTGATAAAAAAAAATACAAGTTTAAAATGAAAATAATTATGATATCACAATCAAAAGAGGTTAACGTCATTAATTGTGATTTTTTTGGTCCAAAATGTCATAGTTTTAACATTAGATAGACGGGAGCATTAAAAAAATGACACTATTGTGTGTAGCGCCAAAAAATTAGTATTATAGAGGAATATATACACAATTAGACATGTAGGTGGACTAGAGGGGGTGAAAAGGTGATGTCACTTATAGTGAGGCTTATTTTTGTAGTTCCAATATTCATAATCCACACACATTTAAATTACATGTTAATAATCAATTGTGTGTAGCGCCAATATTGCTCAAAGTAGGTCATAATTTCAATCATACTAAGTAGCACTACTTGAAAGCAAGTTACTATTGTTATCATTTCACCCAATTGATTGTATGTGACGCCCTCCCTTACACCCCAAAAAGAAAAAGAAGAAGAAAGACTTAATTAAACTAGTTTTTGTATTGTACTACAAAGTAAGTCGTATTTACTTTATAAACTATTATTTTGCATCAAATGTCAATTCTTTTCGATGTGGATTTTCCAATATTAAGGTACTATGGACTTGTAACACAAAAGTGAATAATTGCAACTCCATTTTTAAAAGTAAAATAGAGTTGCTATATTTGTAGATCTTTCTAATGTAGAGACAAAGCCTTCAATAAATGAGTAAAAATGAGAAGATTTATTTGGACCTTTGACAAAAGTTGCAAATAGGGAGTTGAGAAAGGAATGTAACAAATGAAAGAAGAAACATATGTTTGTGATCTTGTATTAAATGACGATGAAGTATATTCACCCTCTATTAGTGGCTCCATTAATGATAGAAGCACTTCAATGTACATGTGCAATGGCACAAAAGTTTCATCTAGAGAAGTAACAAATGCTCTTTAATGATCTATGTAGCAATATGAAATGAAGCCTCAAATTGGCTCTTTTAGAGGAAGAAATTTTGGTTGTGGATTTCATCCCAACACCATTAATATGTATATTTGGTGTTCCTATTCATCAATGACCTTACATAGGTGGACTTGAGAGGCCAAGGTACTTATGTTGTGAATGCTCCCTCAACAATTTTATCAAAGTGTGTATCCTTCGGGTCTAAGAAGATAGATATACAAAGTGTGACACAACAAATGTACTTTAAATTCCCTTTTATTTACAAAAAAACCACTCTCTTTTAGTCACAAGTCACATCTAATTAATTTTCTCAAATGGATCAATCACAAAGTTTTCATTGAAACTTGAGCTTCTTAAAACAATTACATTTGTTAGGCAATGTGATATATTCATTTGATTTGTAATGACTTCATACTCCTTCATATCTCTATTTCTCTGTAATCGCAATAATATTTCCAAAATCACATCTACCCTTTCGTCAACTTGTAAAATAGATTGAATAGTAGACCACTGCGTTGCTCTTGCAAATGAGAATGTTTGGACATACGAGATGAACTAGGATCTTCTCTCTGCAAGAGATCAATCTCGCGAGGCATCCACTTGTCAAAAGAATCAATATTGGACTATAAATGGATTTTATGTGTTGTATAATGAGTATTGAGACTATCTCATCAAAATTGGTAATGTACTCCTCTTTGCTTTGCTAAGTTTTTTTCCATGCGAAGATGAACATCCATGTGTCTCGTTTCAATAAGTTGATCCATGCTACCCGTAAAACTTTTTTATGCAATGAAATGCATGTTTCTCCCGTATTTAATTCATTTATCGTGCTTACCATTACACCCTTATTAGATGATCATTCTAACAATTTTTAGTGAATTATCTTCAAAATAATTATATTAATTACACACAATCACACATAAAGGTGACAAACACAAGTTGAAAAAAGGGTAGATGCAATTTTGGAAATATCACAATTAGAGAGAAATGTTAAGTCCGATCATTGGATTAGATATATGAGAAACATACATTTCCTTGCTTAGAAAAGTTTTGGAAGCATCAAAGATCAACTTATTGAAACTTAAGACACATGGATCTTCAATTACAAAGTTACCAAATTTGGTGACACATTCTTTGAAAGTCTCGTGATAAGCATAAAAACTACAAAAGACGAGAAAAAGAAACATCACAATTTACATATGTCATGGACACGTTGAATTGGAAAAAGGTTACCAAATATGAGTTGAATATTACATTCTTTGAAAGTCTTGTGAGAACAATAAAATAATATGAAACTAGTAAGATCAAACTTATTTAGTTCTTTGAAATGTCCTCCTCCTTCCCATGCATGCGAATGACCTCCTTTGTTGTTCATATCTTCCATAGTATATGCTTTTCTTCCAACCCTCATATGTTTTAGTTAAAGTTTTGGCTCTCTTGTTTAAAGGTACATTAATGAAAGGTCTATATAAATACATGCAA
Source organism: Taxus wallichiana var. yunnanensis (assembly GCA_018340775.1). Lineage (NCBI taxonomy): Eukaryota > Viridiplantae > Streptophyta > Pinopsida > Cupressales > Taxaceae > Taxus > Taxus wallichiana. Next base: position 862,315,544 of record CM031234.1, read on the forward strand.
AATTTTTCATGATGAATCAAATGATGCGGCGAGTGCTACATGTGGACATATATTCCACAAAAGTTGTATAGAAACAACACATTTCAACCACTCAACAATATTCATGCCCATGTTATAGTAGTAGTGACTCTTAATTTGACCATAGTCTTTCTTGTATTTTTGATGGATCCTTGGTGTAATCAAGTTGTAGAAAGACATGCACGAGATCACATTCATTGGCTTGGATAATATAAACCAATTAGGGTTATCAGGTTTGTCATTACAAACACAATTAGAGAGAAACTTCTTACAATGCAGGAAAAGAAGCAACTTATTTTTCGAGGAAACTTTAGGAGGATCTTCGGTGGCACTAAGAAAGTTAATTGAAGAAGACCTTCAATTCTTGTTCACAAACTAGGTGCGATGTTGGGGGACAATGCTCTTGTGCTTAGTGGATCATGAGAATTTCTTGGATGGGAGCATTTGAAGCCCATAATGAATTTTGAAACATGTACATAAATAATATGTTTTTATTAAGAAGAAATGGAGAAAACCTTTATTTTTTTGGGGAAAGCATATAAGAGTGCATATTAATCAATGTTGGAAAAACATTTTGTAATTGGTGCATAGTAGAAAGATTGCTAGCTAATAATTTAATATCATTGACAAGTGTGGAATAATAGTAACATAGTAATATACCTATCACACCCACACATTTAAACAATTATTTCTAAAAAAATGATCGCTAGATTCAGTTATTAATTAAGAACCGACCAAACATGGCTCGTTGGTACAATTAACACACAACCACTCACACTTATTTTCTTGCTAGAATTATAAGTACAATATTCAAAAAATTAAGAATGAGGTGAGTATGTAAAACATTTTTCTTCCTAGTTTTCATGAATATAACTACGAATTATCCTTCCTTATATCTTTGTGGCTATTTAAAATAAGTATTCGTTCCACGCTTTCGAAAATAATGGGAAATTGATACATAATAGAGAAATGATGCAATGATCCTATATCAATTTAAAAATAGGAAATATTACTCACACTTACCTACAATTTTTTAAAATCAATTAAATTATATATAATAGAATCACATTACATTCGACTTTAAAAAAGTATAAGGTGGTGCAAATGTGACACTCTAGTGGTACTAATTTGGTGCAAGGTTGCATTTGCACCACTCGATTAGTGAAATTAAAAACATAAAGTGTTAGGGACTAAAGTATTTCCACTTTGTTTTTAGTTTCAAAAACGAGAGGAGAGAAAAAGGAAAAGGACACGAGGAAAAATTAAATAAAATAAATGAAAAAGGGGAAAGGATGTTAGATATTCTATAGTTTAGTACTGTTGGAGCTCAAAATTGCACCCATATCGCTTTAGGATGATGTGGGGCTTTGAGGCAACATGAGACTGCTCAGTAGTGGGACCTTGCGCTTGAGACAAACCTCCAGAGAAGGCCGACTTCCTCTACCTATTTCTAATGCTAAAACTACGCATAACGACAAAAATACAACTAACTAATCCTAATCTACACATTCCATGAGACCGAGGTTAGAAGGAGACACATAAGGGAAATCCTAAGCTAAAAGGGTGGTAATAGCATCGGAAAATGGGGTTGACCGCTCTCCACAAGGGGAAGAAAAGAGAAAAAACATGGGAACAAAGAGCATACGAAGTACCACAAACTAGATCCATGTAGATTTACCTTTTCCCACGCATTGACAACACATAAAAAAGGAACCTGCAAGTAGGAAATACACACAACATGCCGAAAATGAAAAGAGAGGCAATACACAATGAAACTGAGAAAAGGACAAACATACATGCCACAAAATATAATTTATTGCTTAAAGGATGCACATTCAGTTACATTCTTGGCAGAAGGCAATAATACATTGCAGAGACCAAGTTCAAGGTCTGAAACTCATGAGAAGTCATCCACCATTTTGGCATGGTTCCGTTACAACAAAGAGGGATCCCCTTTTACAATGGATGAGTTCCAGATTTATAGAAAATGAGAAAAGATAAAGAGGCTCCAAAAAATGATGGGTTCAACCACTAAGGACCAATCGCCTTTGTTGCTTGTAGTAAAGTGTGGGAATCTAACATAGTTTCTAACGCACACCATCGATTCACGAGATCACAAAGAACGACGCCCATACTTCATTAAATTTGGTCAGTGAAGTGGTTGAGCATTTGAATTTCAAATTAGGCGCAGATTTTGTGCCTCATGTAGATGTTTCCGATTCTACGATTTACATGTTTCGTGGATTTCACCCCAACTCAAAAACTTTCGCACTCTGTCCTTCGATGTCACCACATAATAATATGGAGGGCCTAACCTTATCGTGTGTGACATTTTCATTCGTGGTTGTGTTTTGCGTTACGTGGACTAGGAAGTTCGCGAAGACTAATTCTTAAGAACCTGCGAAACACTAGAATAGTGTTCCACAATTGTTAAACTTAGCCGCTTTCCAAATTTTCCTTCCATTGCCGCATAGTGCCTTGTGACATTGTTTCTTTGCATCGCGGCTTCTACTTGGCGGAATTCATCCTTTGTTTCATGGAATTGAAAAATTTCGTGGGGTAGTGTATTACGGGTCCGTGTGACGTTGTGTTTCCAAGTCTGCGAAGGTCTATCTCGCATCAAAATTCCGCCTAAGTCCTGAATCGATGCTTCTTTGTTTTGCGAGTTAGGAGACACCGCAAAATACTAAGTTTTTACACTCACTGATGAATAACTTAGTCTTCCATGGTTTTCTTAGAGCAAAAATAACTAAGTCCATTTTTGATGAGTTATCCAAATTTGCAAGGAGTGCAAATTTGGGATAACAAGTACTCCATGGGTATAGGTTAAATGAATAATATTAGTGTATGTTGTACATGAGTTGTTATTCTCTCGAAGACATGCTATAATGAGCATTTGTAGGGATTGAGTGAGTCCGGAGTGATAAGATTTGATTCCTCTATCGTAGGAGATTATAGACTTATAAATGCATTTCTTCATAGTTTAATAGATATATAAGTGCTTATTTCATCTAGTAACATATCAAACTCTAATCATGAATGTGATGGAGAAGTAGAAAGAGGGCGATCTTTGTACTTATATTTTTGTCTCAAATTTATACATTGAATCTTTGATGGACAATGTGTTGTTTTAATATTAGTTTTGAGCATTCTTTTAATAGATTAATATGTCTGTTGTAGTATTTGAGGGAATTTCTTGTATGATCGTGCATTATATTACTCTACGGTATCTTTGAGATCCATTCATCACTGTGCACCATCAAAATCAAGCCAATTACATATGAGGTCTCATTTTCGTGTATAATGTGTTATTGATTAATGAAATTCTATGTTGATGTAAATCACTAATATTAGCTTGACATGGGTTAGCTTCACTATACTAAGTTTGTATATTGCACACCTTATAGGCTTAAAATAGGATAAATAAAATCACTAACCACTTGCCACCACACCCCACGTGCCCATTATATGGCAATCACTTTGGAAATGTGTCACCAAATGGTTAAAAGATGATTTGACTCATAACTCTTACTTTTGTTTAGTTAAAATTAAATTTGGAACCCAACTCATGTTTTTGTTATATACTTGACCACCTCTACTTGTATATGGTAACCAGAGAGCAAAGACCGAGAGAGTTATTGTGATCATTTTTATTGACTATACATATTATTTATTGATCAATCTCCGAGTTTTCTCATGGTTGGTGTGAGTCCACATAGTTTTCTGGACATTCTAATATCTTCTTACATAGTTTCAAAGCATATTGAGATTCCAACATGGTACATGAGCCTTTCTCTATCAAGTGGTAGTTGTGGATTTATGAAAACTCTTATTTTCTTATATCTTCCGACATGCTTCTCTAATTGTCTTACATGCTTTTGGCATAATCAACAATTTAGAATTTTCTTATTTTTCTAAAAGCGTATTTTAATATATTTTTGTGTTTTTGGCATTTCTAGAAAAATCAATATTTTTGGTTCTAATTGTTTTTGTAATCTACATGATTTTTTAAATGTATTTTTTGCTTCACTTGATTTTTGTGTGAATTTTTAAGTAACATGTTCTTAGGAAAATCAAGGAGTAACAAGATATACAACATGTTTCACAAAAAATTCAAGTTAGGCCTTTAAAACCTATATTTTATATTCTACTTTTCACAAGCTTTTTGGAAACTCCTTTTTTTCTTCCAAATTCAATATTGGGCACCCGTGGTGTCCATTTGAAGGTCCATAACACATTTGAAGGTGTAATATAAGAATTAGGATTAATCTAATTATGATTCATTACTAAATGTGTAATGATGGTTTAAAGTCATAAATATAGTAACATACATTGAAAACAAAGATCCTAAACCATGTAACGGTCAAATACAAAAATAAACAAGCTCTTGAAATATGAATAAAGCATGTTAGGTTGAAAAAGATTACATTACTGTACAAGATATGGAAGCTGCATAGTGGAATGAGACTGTAGAAATGAGTTGTGTAGAGTGTCATTAAATTGCTTATAAAATATAGTGTTCTAAAATTGAGTGCAAGGCAGGTTCGCTTGAATCAAACATAAATGTCCAAGAGTTTATGACTTCTTTAGATGATTCCATCCTTTGATGTTATGAGATGAATATGGATGTCCCTTGTATCAAGTCCCAAAGGGATGAGAGACAAACAAACAAACAACAACCCCTCGTCCCTAAGGACCGCCGAGTTCGAAGGACATGACACCTAAAAGATCTATCTTTGGGTTCTATATAAGTGATCAAAATTTTGCGATCCTACTTAGGTGAAATGATATAACCTATTCTTTGTGAAAAACCCTAGCTCTCTTGATGACCTGAAAGGGATTAGTTCGATTGGGATAGAATGAACTAACCCCATCCTTAGCAATGTGATAAGTGTTACACTATATGCCAATAATATGAAGATGTTTCACATTATTCTTCCTCTAGTGAATGTGTGTGAATGAACAACGGATGATGATTTCTCAAGACCTTAATAAGGCCTCAAAAAAACTTGGAAATTATCTTTGGTGTGACTTATAGCACGTGATAGTGATCTAGGACAAGAACATTGTTAGAACAATAACATTAAGTAGGTTTAACCGCTTAAATTGTTCTTATAGAATTTATATTTAATTATATATTAAATATATGATATAAACCTTAGTTTATAATTAGTAAATAAAAATATGAAATAGGGCCAATTTAATATTTTTATTTATTAAATATAAACTTTAGTTTATGTATAATTGATTTTTAATCAATTAAATGGAGGGGTGTGTCTTGGGAAGTCACACCCGACCACCCCCACTTACAATGGGAACTCGGGCCCAGGTAAAATCACGTGAAAAATATATATGATGAAAACGGAAGAGAAGTGAGGTGAAGGAGAAGTTACTAGATGTAAAACTATGTTTCTCATATAATTGGAAATTCTATGTTCCCGTGGGTTTTTACCTCGTATGAGGTTTTCCCACGTAAATTTGTATTTTGTGTTTGTAATTTGTTGTTATTTATTTCATTTACTTTAGAAGGTTAAATTAACTTTATTTTAATAGTTTAACCCGAACCTCTAATAAACATGAGATGTATTCAAATTTGATAATCCAATGATGTGCTTCAAGGAGTGATATTACAATGATAGTCTCTTTTAGATCAAGCTTCGGTGTGAGAACCCTTAGAAATAAAAATATTCAAGAGCCCCCTAATGAGTATGGTGTCTGTGCTTTATATCTAACTTGTGTGAATGGATTTTCCACTCAATAAACACTACCATGATCAAAATAACTTGTGTAATTGAAAAATTGACCATTGGAAGTGCTTAGGTCAAAATCGTTAATCGATATGCCCCTATCGGGTGATTTTTCCCCGCTTATGTTGGGGATTGATATAGAGCAAGACATATGTGGCTAGGAGTCCAGAGAGACGTGTTTTGTATGGAGTGTAACTATTCTTGATGAGCTAAAATGAGTGACAAATATTGACTTGGTGGATTTGGAGCATGATATTGAGATAGATGCGTGTAATATTAATTCAATTAACTTAGTAAATAGGAAAGGGATGGGATACTTACCAAATGATTATTTCCAAGTGAATTTATTACAAACATAGGGTACTATAATTGCCCCCATTTAGTCTAGTAATTTAAAATTGCTGGATTAACATAAATAAAATGTAACCTCAAACTTCTCAAGACCTCAAACTTATCAATGGATGTGGTATGTGTCAATGAATGTGGTATGTTCTAGATAAAAATGTGTGCTTTCCTTCTCTATTTGTGTCATACATGTGAACTTGCAAGTCACTTGAAAAAAATATGTATTAGTGAGCCAATAAACGCTCTTATAAAATGAGTAAATAACAAGAACTGAAATTAAAGCATGAAACAACTACACTTGTATGTCCTCGGTGTCCTCTGTAAGGGATGTGACTATGGTATTTGAGAGATTTTCCATTTGAGTCTACCACAAGCCATTGTTGCACTTGAATTTTCTAAACATAGCTATTGTAGCATTCAAGCATGCCATTAAGCCCATGTAGCACTTGAGCCATTTTAGCATTTGATTTTGCTATAGGGCCAATTTGTTTACGATCTTGGTGCATAAGCAATAATGTGGTGAATGTGTCATAATTCAACATTGTTCAATAAATTTTCAATGTGTTTAGAATAGTTAGTTAGTTTGGAATAAACTATATTAATGTCATCATATGGTGTCAATTGAAGATATGTATCTCTAATCAACATGATTTTGGTAGAAAAATCCCACACTATGACCCCATTTTGAGATGAGGGATGCTACAAAGGACCACTTATCTCAAAAGAGAAAGTGTTAGTCTTGTAAAGCACATAAAAATAAAGTCAATGATGTAAACCATATCTAGTATATCAACTAACATGGTAAGATCAAGAAATGTACATTATACATACAAATTTTTGAATCAAACAACATTTATCATCAAAGTGCGAAGCATATAATGAGAATTTTTAATAGTTCAAAAATAACATAACAATAATCAATAGAGTAGTACGAAAACAACACATTACCTAACATATAATGGATCCAAAGTGACCTATGACATGATATGTCCATCATAACCCGACATAAATAGTAAGACATGATTGACTTGAATAACGTTAGTAGGTGTTATTTACTAGTTAACATGTGCCAAAACAAGTTTGCTTCTAACCACCGTGCTTAGAAAAAGTGTAACATTCAATATGCTAAAGAAAGTGTGTAATAAGTAGTGATATAATTCTTGACATGCATCAAATAATGGGCCTATATCTAGGAATGTGAAAATCAATTTGTCATGAGAAAAATTGAAAACCATAAATATGCTAAAATCAAGTGTGTATACAAGAAACATGTTGTGATAAAGTTGTAAATCCAAAAATGTATCAAACATTTGGTTTAGATCATGAAATGTAACAAGCAATGTGTGCTAATAAAGTATGTCAACAATCCACATGTGTATCATACATAATGTGTCATAAACAATGTGTGTCATAAGCAACGAGTGTCACAAGTCATGTTTGTGTAACAAAAATAACTCAAGTGAGATAAGAAATATGTCATTAGAGATTTTTATGATCTAAAGATGCAATAAGTAATGTATCTAGGAAACAAGAGGGGTTGATGGGCACCCGAGGTGTGTGAGCATTAAGAAAATAAGAAATGAAAGATCGAGACATAGAGAAATAATAGCTTATGAGAAAAAATCATAGATCATAAATATTCATGGAGAAAACATAACATATAACATATACATGCATAGAGAAAATGGAGAATGGAGTATACAAGTGCATATAGAATACAAATGCATAGATAAAATGTAACATAAAACATACAAGTGTATAGAGAACAAATCATGGAGCACACACATGCATAAATTACATAGAGGATGGAACATGCACGTGTATAGAGAAAATAGAGCATAGATCATACAAGTGCATAGAGAAATCAAAGTAGACGAGATCACACAATATTAAAAGCATATAACACACAAGTACCTAAAACAATAAGAGAAGACATGATATCATAGTAGTCAAAACACAAAACACACAATTGACTAGATCATCACAATATTACAACATAAGGAGGCATAAAATAGATAAAAGAAAACACATAAATGATTGTTATAAGAAACAATTTCAGATATAGCTAGAAAAGGATCCTGTGGCCGATAATAGTCAAATATTATAACAATATGCAACACAAAAACATGAACAATAAGTGATTAATGAACATTTCACTAAATTGGGACATATTCCAATGAATTGAGACTCCAATATTTCAAGTATTGGAAGAAATCCATCTTCGTTTTTACGTATATTAGATTCCATTTTTGGCTATACTGGATTCCATTAGTAGCAATATTGGATTCCATTAGTAGCAATATCGGATTCCAATATTGTCATTATCGGACTTATTCGAGTTCCAATTTCTCTATTATTGGATTCCAATTTGCTAATATTGGATTCCAATTTCCCTATTATTGGACTCCAATTTCGCTATTATTGGATTCCAATAACACTATTATTGGATTCCACTTTCGCTAACTTACATAACCCAAGCAATTAACTTACATAACCCAAGCACATAACTTACATAAGCCAAGCAGACGCTAACTTACATATGCCAAGTGACCACTAACTTCAAGATAATGCGTAAGTGATTGTTGTCATTTATGCCACATATCAATCTTAATATCATCATACATATATGAATATTCATGCATACCTTATTCAAATCAATAAATGTTGACGTTGAAAATCCCTTCCTGAACTTCCTTGAATGGTGTTAAATTTGATGGTTGTTTAGACGTTTTTCATGATTTTAGACGTAACATACTTTCAAATATTTTATAAAACCGCACATGTGACTCACATGTTTAAAAGGTGACCATATTTATATACATTTATATAAATAATTTATTCGTATATATTAAGCATAGTTAAAAAATATGGAATTGTCATTTATAAATTTTGTAAGTAGTGTATAAGTGTGAGTGATCGCACTTACAAGTGTGATTGGTCACACGTCTAAGTGTGAGCCTCGAGTCACATCTCTCGAATCACACTTTAAGTGCAAGTATCGATCGAGTCTAAGTCTGAGTATCATCTAATCAAAGTGTCGCTCGACTCACACTTTCTAGTGCAAGTATCGACTTTCACTTCTAGTGTAGTATTGATTCACATAAGTGTGAGTCTTGATTCACATAACTAAATTTATAAGTGCCTAGATCTCGACTTTTATCGACTAGACTTCTCAAGTGTTGCGAATATCTTAATGCAAATAATCCCAATGGTTTAGAAAACAAGGCATTTACTATTACATAGATGGTGTGATTTGATATTTTTTTATTTCTACTTTATCGCTTCAGGAAGTTCGAGTCTTGATTCACACTTAAAATAAGTGAGTGATAACTCACCTGTCAAACAATTTTTGGGTAATGGTAATTTGTCAACACTTCCCTTTAAAAATACAAAACATTGTTTATTTATACCAATTATTCTGTATAAATTTCATTATTTTTAATATATATTGATGTAAATTTTTATAATTTTTATAATTTATATATAAATCTATATTAATAATTGATGGTTAAATATTAAATATGTAATTCATGTGTGACGTTTATTACAAAGATTTGCAAGTATTTTATTACAGATTTGCAAGTATTTGTAGTATTAATGATAACCATTTTGTAAGGAAAATGCTAATTAATGTTGCGTTTTCCTCAACATTAATTAGCCATTAATTCAAGCTATGTAAAATTTTCCATTTAAAAGTACATGCGCCATTCAAATATGTGTGCCTTTTTGGAGCATGTAACTGTTGTCAGCCATTAATCAACCATTTAATGAAAAGCAATGTAAAATCATATGTGTGCCCTCTTAAATTCACACACCAATGAAATTGGCGGTTGGATTAGTTTACATATCACTATAAGTAGATAGTTATTGAGTTTATATTTTTAACATTTTCCTTTCTATTCTCTTCATCATTGCGTAAGCTTATTCATCAATAGAAAAATCTCACCAGCATAAAGCGTCAAAATTCTATGCTCGAGTTCTAGAAACGTTTTGATTTCCTCTCATGCCAAAAATTGGTATGCATTCTCACCTTCAGTCCCTCCAAAATTACAAAATTTTATTAATGTAAAATTTTCCATAGCTGATTAGGGATTATATCCATGTAAAATTTTCCATAGCTGATTAGGGCTTATATCCATGTAGGGATTTTGTAGATAATTAAATGGAAGCAAGTTTGTTATTCAATATTTTGTAGAAGGTAGTTTTGTTTATCAAATAAATAATTTCGTAATATAGTAAACATTTGTTAGAGCAAAGTGAAAGAGGATGGAATGGAGCACATCTTGATAGAGAAATGATGTAACTTAATACGTAATAACATGAGAGGAAGATTTGCAGAATTTTAAAAAACCAAAAACACTTGCCAAGAACTTGTTTTGTTGAGTCTTGAAAAAGAATCCTGGTGGTATGGATGGTGGCTCAATTTTCACAATAAAAAAGTGAATATCGAATCAATTTATGGACATGGTGGTGCATAGGAATAGAAGAGTAGATGTATTTTATAAAATTGATATTATTTTATTTGGCCTTATTATGTTGTCCACAAATAGTCCTCCACTGCACATACTCAAAAAATTCAATGGCTACGACATCGTTGACATTGTCAATGACAATATTTTAGAAGATATTCACATTAAGAATGAGTTTCCATTGAATGTGTTGGTGTTGGATTACAGTGACCTATTTGCGAAAAAATATGGTAATGTAAGAGTAGGAGAACCAAACAAATTTTGGAGAACAAAAGAATGAATACAAATTTGTGAAAGGAGAATTCGAGGAACAAGGAAACTCTAAGATGTTACTACTATGGAAGCAACAACTATCCTCAAAAATTTTCACAAAATGTAAATTTTCTCTGTTTGTGTCATGTGGTTATGTGGCTTTTTGTCTTTTGTTGCTACCTACGAGATTTCTCTCTTCTATGCTTCAATGTCATATTCTTGCCTTAAGGACCTTTTTTAAAAGGATGCGGTCCTTTCAAAACCCCCATATTAACCCTTATACAAAAAAATGGACATAGTTTTTGTACATCGGAATATGTTGTTGTGGCATAACTTAGCAGACTCTATGATGATAATATCTTACTTTATTTTGTTAATTCCTATCAATCGATAATATCCAATTACTATGGTGTCGCACATAAGCTAACAAACGCTAAGCTAAAAATTATATTCTTTGACTTGTTAAATGCTAGCAATCCATAAGCTCAAAATTTTATATTGTGGAAGTATTAGGTTACCTTAGCGGGCACTAAGCTCAAAACATCTTACTTAAAATTTCTCCTCAATCCACCAATCAAAATAAAAAAATCTATAACTTTTCAACTTTCTAATGTTTGTAATTTATTTAAATAATTTTTTAAACTACGAAACTTATTTATATTTTTCTTTAATTGCTACTTAGTATTGATTTGAAAAATATGAGGCCTTGTTGCAACATTGATTTATTCTATTTAATAAAAATCATAATTCTATGAAAAAAATCATCTAGCATAATCACAAACTAGCACATCTCCCATCCATGAGGCATGAACTTGTTGCTTTGTCTTGTTTAATTTAAAATGTCATTAACAAAATTACTATTAACAAGGTTTATTAAATATACGTGAACATAATGATTGGCTACTTTATATAGGGATTAAGGCACCCAAAAACCTTACAATAGAATGCATCATGAGCATCACCAAGATTGAAAAAAAAAGAAACAAGAAAAAAGGGCTAAAACAACTTATCCCAAACTACAATCCAATAGATCAATACAAGGATAAATCAAAAAACATGGAGGGGAAAACATCCCAAATGATACAGTCCACAAAAAATTAAACAAAATCTCCAAGAGCCAACAGACTAGTTAGTCTTCAAACGTTTCATATTATCATCCTACTCACTCATGATAGGGATGTCATCTTCAACCTGCTCTTCCTCATCGAAACTCTAATGAGGTGGAGATTATACCTGTGAACTTTGTGTCCCTACTCTCGACTTGACCACACACCCCTGTAACTCCAAAACCAAACTTTTGATCTCTACCATATCGGCCCTGATAGAGTTTTGGGTGATGCAAATTTTCTTAGAGGTGTCGATGCAATGCATGACATTGTTTCCCATATCCATTCCAACTTCTAAGGCCTCCATATCCATTTCCACTTGACTCACCCTGAGAGAAATTTTATCAAAAGCCACATTCCATCCAAGCTCTCACTCTCTCTTTCCCTTTAGATGACTCCCCTTTCATATCAATCGAGAACACCTACAGCCCCCATACCAAGATTGCCATTCCCATGAGGTGCCTTACTCTTCTTTCTCCTCAGTTTGTTCATATGGTCCGCAAGAGTACAATTTTCATCTTGAATCCCAGGATTCGGGCTCTAATTCCTTTCCACCACCAGTTTACCATTCTTAAAAATAAAAGAATTAGTCCATGGTGTATCGGGGTATCAATCTTTCCCTGTTGAAAATCATGTCCATGCAGAGAGAAACATAAACAAGAAAAAGGGAAGGCTCATAGAAATCTTATGCCTAAACATATTAAGCATAGTAAGATGGTGAGTAAATATCTTTCTATAATTCACCTCAAGAGTAATGTACCTCATAAGGTGGAGGTAGAAATCATATTCCAAATATCAGGGATGCAAAATCTAGCTATATATGTCTACTAGCAGGTAAACCATTTCTTTACCGTGGAAGAAAGTCTCAATTTCATGCTTACATCTGGTGTGGTCTTTGAATATCTTTAAGCCCTCCATCTCCATTCCAGTCACCTACTATCGAATCCTCCAAAACCTAAATTTCCATGCCGCGGATCACCATGTTGCATTGTTCCATGCCCGACCAAACTCCAATGCAAGATAAGGATCAAACCCCGTGATTTTGAGATGAAATTCCTAAACCCCCAATTTTTAGAATGCACCACAAGGAGGGGTTATCCTTCAGGAACCATAGCTCATGGGCTCGGTTCTCAATGACCACCTCCCATGGTTTTAGTTGACTAAGATTGAAAATGGAAGAAAAATGGCCAAAATGAATCGTAAGAGAAAAATTAATACAAATCCCACCATATATCTTGCACGTGCGAAGGGTCTTGCTAACCATAAGTACAAGGATGACATCCCAATGAGGGAAAAAACCACCGCACATCAATACTTAATGTTCTTAATGAGATTAATAACATTGGTGATATCATCTCCCCTCTCACACACTTTAAAATTACTACCTTTAGCCCCCAATTTGGCAAGATAATCCACATTTATTACCCTTTCTAGGGGTATGAATAATTACATTTATCAAACTCTTTTCAAAAAATTTTCTTTAGTATCTTTAAGGATATTTATTATGGTCCAATTATTAATTGTATCCTTTCTCACATTGTCAAGTGTTAAAATCTTGTTTTGTACAACTAACTTAAAAACATGTTGACATTGGTGAGTAAATCCTTAATCAAAATTTTCCTCTACAAATCCTTTTCAAGACAACATATGCTCGGAAAATGAATATGTTTGGTCCAAGAACTGATATGTCAGGTGTTATACTTGAGCATTATAGTCATTGATCTCCATAAACATATGTAGGAAAAGCATTTATGTGAAAACAATTGATCTAGGACGTTTAAAAGACATCAAATTATTTTAGAAACATGTTCAATATTTTTCATTCAAACAACAACATATTATAAGTACAACATAAAAGGTATTTTGTAGTAAGTAAAAATCTTTCAAATAAATACAATTTTCATCCTCCAATCTTTACAATTCAATTCCAGTTAAGGCAAGGAAGTCTTCATGTTGTTGACCTTGGGGAGTAAATCCTTAGTCCAATTTTTCCTCCAGAAATCCTTTGCAAGACAACATATGTTTTGACAATGAATATATTTGGTCCAAACGGAATGTCAGGTGTTATACTTAAGCATTATAGTACTACTATTTTAGAAACATGTTCAATATTTTTTCATTCAAACAACATTACATATTATAAGTACAACATAAAAGGCATTTTTAGTAATTAACAAATCTTTCAATCCTTCCAATAAGAAGAACTTTTAACATCCACGATGCTAGTCACACTTTTGTTTGAGTAGTAACAAATTTAAAAAACAGGTTACAAATTTCACTTCAATCCCAAACTACTATACCTTTTTTTGTTATATCAATTCAATCCTCCAACCAGGTGGAAGTTCATTACGAGATTAACTCTGGAGATACTAGTGAAACTAAACTCAATATGTCTTTCTTTAGCTTGTTAAATGATAGTGACTCTTTAGCTCAAATATTATATTCTTCAAATACATTTGGCCGCTAAGCTCAAACTAGGTTGATTTAATTTGTTAAATCCCAGTGACCACTAAAATCAAAATAATATCTCAATTTCTTTTGTTGAAACCTTGAGACCACGAAGATCCAAATATTATGTTGTGTCATAAGCTAGCTGGATGCTAAGTTCAAAATATCATTCAATAACTTGTTAAATGAAAGTGACCACTACACTTGAAGTAATATAAACAACCAACTTGCTGATACCTAAAAAAAAATATTGATTCAAGTTAATATATATACCCACACCAGTCTGAAGTCATGTAAGGGTTCAATATAAGAAGAAATTTTAACATCCACGAGGCTAGTTAAAAGATGAAAAAGCATATTATTCTTGTCATGTACCTATAATTGTACTGTAATTGTGAATGTAATTGTACCTGTAAGAGAACACAAACCCAATAAGCATATTATTCTTGCCACGTACATGTAATTGTATCTACATTTAAATTTATCTTGGTCTGAACTAAACACACTTTGCTCTCCATTGAAAAAATCAGACCCTGGGATGGAGAGGACTCATGGGGATGCATTTTTTTGAGACAACACCGTCCCCATCTCATTCTAGTCAAACAGTGTTTTGTGAAATCACCTCACCAAATCTCATGTGAATAAATTCCCATCACCAGTGTTGCTTTGTGCTCCCTGTAACATCTCTATGTGCTTACCCACTTCATTTCCATGTGTAGAATGAACAACCTTGAGAACCTAAATGTAACAAATAGATGTGTCAATAATGAAATTCTAATAAGATATTGCTTTATGATTTGTTGTCTGATAATCTATATAGTATGAAATCATGTCTAATAATGTTAGTTATTTCACCTTGCTTCATTTTGTTTGCAGATTCTTCCTTTATAATATATATTAACTAAATACATCTAATATCACTAACATTCTAACCTTCAACCTCCACTAAATGTAGTAATTGCATGAACATTAACTAATTAATGTTGCATGATTGGCTAAACATTAACTAACATTACAATAAAATTTTAGGTTATGTTGAGGCATAACCTCTTTTGGTGGCAATAAGATGATACATATTTGTGGGTTTTTTTGGGCATTTATGGCATTCATAGATTGTGTTCGTGTGATGGGGGACCATTTAATGACTATTACTAATTATGTCATATTTCAATTAGAAATCTTGGAGACACATGTTGAAGATTGGAATGAAGGTGCTCGACATCTCTATTTAAGCATCGTCTATATCGGGCCTTTGGCAATCATTGTGAGAATAGCCCTGTTCACTATGGGTGGCACCATCAAATGCATTGAGCCTTCTTCCTATGAAGAGGTCAAGGCCACCCGATAGTTTGGAATATTTTACATGAGGGTGGTGTTACGTCATTTATGGAAAGACTATCTGTCACTCTTTCCGAGTGACCAACAATGTGCTGGAAACCTGGAAGAAAGGAAGAGTCAAAGTGGGAAAGATGAAATTTTTTTATTTTGATAGAGTCCATTATGGCTACGATGGGGCCCCATGGAGGGAGACATTTATTTTAAATGCTCGCTTCAGGAGGAGATGGATGATTTCCTATATCCTTGTGAAAATTAGACAATGTATCACTCGGCTATGAACATGACTCACTTCCACAACCTTGGGATAGGGTTGCTTGAGAAATTGAGGAGGTACTTCATGTTGTAACAATGCTACAAAAGTGATCTATGGACCTCAAATTTTTCTTCTTGCGCATCTTTGACATGATCGAAGGTAAAATTTGTGATTTTTTTTTTCAATCACTTGAGAGGTCCCTTAAACTGGCTATAGAGAAGATGAAGGTCCATTCCTACACTAAGGACTTTTGTATTTTCTCTTTAAAATTGAAGCTTCCCAAAAATAAATCTCATGCTTCCCCTCTAAGCTTGGAAAGAAACGTCATGTCCCCCCTCCTCTTCCGCAACCAACCCTCCTTTTCATCATCACCACATCCACCTCCTCATCTCCCTTCCGACTCCGATTCAGACATCAAGATCATTAGCCCTAAATATTTCACTCTTGTCTCTCCCTCATCTTCTCTCTGGTGGCTCTTAACCCTTCGGACCCCTCAGAGCACTCTCCTAAGGTCTCTTGAACCACTTTCAGACCCAAGATCTACTTCCTCTCCACCTCTTTTGACGCTTCTCTGGCTTCTCCTCTCGTCTCCCTAAACATTGTCATGGCTACACCCAACTCAACCTACCTGATCATGGAAGCATGTGGGCTTCCCCCCTCCTTTTTTTGCATGGAAGTTAGCATGGAATCAAAATTCCTAAATTCTGATGTGTTGTGGGATCTCTCCTTTGTTTACCCTCTTTCTCCTCTATCGGAGAAAATGGGCTCCCCACTTTGCAGCTTTGGAACACCATGAGCATTTAGAGAAGATCTCTCTTGACCCACACGAGGCCATTGAAGATTATGTTACACTCAATATCGATATCAAGGAATGGAAAAGTCACATGGACATGACCTAGATGAAAATCAACAAAGACTTCCTAGAACACATTAAGTTAGTGGATGTGTTGGTTCAAGGAAGCCCTACTGCCGATGCTAAGGATGAAGCAACTACTCTCATGAATATCCATAAAATGTAATTTGGCTTTGTCTGGTTTGGGACTTTTTGGTTTTTTTTTTTTGTTACATATGGGATTGTTCTCTTCTTGTTTCACTATAATACCTGGTGTGAGGGATTTTTTGTGCAAGTATGTGGGTCATTTGGGAAAACCCCCTTTTACTCTAATTCCAAATAGTTTTATGTTTTGGCATATCGTAGTCATGGCTAAGCTCCTAATATCTTAATGAGTTTTCTTACATCCTTAAGATCACTATGCTCCAAATTTTATGTATTGGTATAACCTAGCGATTCTCTCAGATCACAATATCCTACTTTATTTTGATAAAACCTGGTGACCACCAAGCTCCAAAAATTTATGGTGTGGCATAACGTATCATTGTCTAATATCAAAATATAATTCTCTTACTAGTTAGGTGCTAGTGAAAAAAAACTAAACCTGAATATTATATTGTGGGTTTAGCACCAAAAAAGTTATGAATATCTACCTCTAATTTGCTAGATGTTGTAAAATATCTTAATTATGAATTATTAAACCCTAGTGATGAAATCACCAAATAACATGTTGTGGAAAAACCTAGCTGCATCAAAATAATATATTGTTTAAGTACCTAATGACCACTAAGCTCAAACTATGTTGATTCAAATTTTCTAAATCCTAAATCACCATTAAGATCCAAATATTATGTTTTGGTAACCCATCGACAACCAAGCTAATAATATCTTATTTCTTTTGTTTAAACCTAGTGAGCGCTAAGCACCAAATATTATGTTGTGTCATAATCTAATGCGACGCTAAGCTCAAAATATCATTCAATAACATGTTAAATGATAGCAACCACTATGATCAAAATAATATATTATGGAAGTACCTAGTCTTCACATAGTTCAAAATATGTTAATTTAATTTGTTTAATCATATCGATCGTAACCTCCATATATTATGTCATTGTTTAAAATATCTTCATGTAATTTGTCAAATATCTTCATAAAATAACTATTGTAAAATATCATAACTATGAATTATTGAACCCTAGCAAATTCAATCTCCAAATAATATGTTGTGGCAAAGGCTACCGAATGCTAAGCTCAAAGTATCTAAACCACTGGTAGTATCCAAATATTATGTGGTAGCATAACCTAGTGGGCTCAACTTGAAATATCTTAATTCCAAATCTTAAATGCATACAAAAAATTCAACTAATTTATACTAGTCTTGATTGTTATAAAGATCTCCAAAGTCAATGTCTTTCTTTTGTTTGTTAAATACTATTGTTTTTTTAGCTCAAAATATTTATATTCTTAAGTTCTTACTTTCTTTTTTTTAAAACCTAGAGACTACTAAGATCCTAATATTATGTTGTGGCATAACCTAGTGGCTGCTATGTTGAAAATATCTTAATTTAATTTATCAAATCCTAACCACCGATAGGCTGCAAAGATTGTGTGGTGGCATAAACTAGCGGGCACTATGCTTGAAATATCTTAATTTGAAATCTTAAAATCATACAATAAAGTTGACTAATTTATACAAATCTTGATTTATACATTTCTCCAAAGTTAACGTGGTTGATTAACTTAGAGGTCGATAAGCTCAAAACAACTTACTTTAATTTTCAAAACGTAGCGACTTATAAGATTTTAATAAAAATTGTTAGATTATTCTAAGGGGTAACATTTTTTGGTGGACAAGAGGATATGGCATCTATGACTTTAATGGTCATTTATGACATCGATAGATTGCATTCATGTGATAGATGGAATCAATTAAGGGTTATACACACACGACATGTAAGATGGCGTTGACATTTAAGAGTTTTAATGGGAAGCATGATATTTATGATAAGGATATCTAATCGATGATCTTTGGTATCTTTCACACTTACCTCCTTTCATGTGTTGTGTGCTTGGTGGCTTTATATCTCTAGGCTTTAGGTTAGACATTTCACTACCCCTTTCCTCTTTTTTTGTCTTTGGTCATTGTGCTTCTTCTCTCTCTCGATGATGTGATGAATGGGTGTTGGTGGTTTCTTGGGTAACATGGAGTGTGGTCCTAGCAGGAAGAGGTGGAGAGCTAGATATGATAGAAAGGATGAGTCTAATTTAAATCATTTACTTCTTGGATGGATGGGAAAATTCAAAATGCAACTATGTGGAATTGGCTCAAGAAGGTCTAGTTTGGTCATGGTCATAGAGCGATTCAAGAAGAAGATGATGAGGTGATATTTTGAGAGCATATGCAAAGCTAATGTTGACCAAACTAATCCAAAGGGGAGGAATTTTTTGACATGGTGCAAGGGTTGAGTCTAAAACATACTTTCCAACTCTTTGGGGTAGTTTATCTTGCATAAGGAGAATGAGAAGTTGGAAGAGCATCTAATCACCTTTTATCATGTATAATGCCTTGACTGAGGGGGATTAGGTGCATTAGTGATGAGGTAATTGTGGAAAATTAGGGTATAGAACTCCTTTGCTTGTAAAGTGAAAAAAATGTCAAATGAATGTTCTGTTTGATTCATCCTCCTCCTCGAATCGAAAAGGGGATGCATATGTTAGATCATCGAAATAGGGAAATAAAATCACCAAATGGCCTAATCATTCTTGATGAACATTTGTCTTTTAGTTTTTATTAAGGCTAGAAATGGTAAAATACATAGTGAAGTGTATAGATATAGGATATATTTATTTAATTGAAGTGAAGTTGATTACATATCTCCATATTTTGCATATATTTAGTAACACATAATTGTTTGAATCATATGTAATATGTTCATTTAATTTGGGCTAATCCATGATATCATGAATTTATGTTTTTCATTAATCATTTTAAGTTATCATTAAATATCCTAGTTTAATAATCTTAAAAATATAATGAATTCATAAATTTTTATATATATTCTTATTTTTCAAAACATATCTACTATGGTTGATACATAATACCTAATTTATGCATAAAACCATATAAGTAGACATAACCTATTTAAGTTTTTAAAATACCTTCTATAATTTTTCATTGGGCCAAAATTGATCCATAAACCTATAGGGTCAAAATCTTGAATCCTATAGAGAGGCTATGTTTCTCGGTATATCAAATAAATTTTAAGGCCATTATTTTTTTTATACAAACATTTAAGGCCATTTTTTTTATTTTCAAATAATATGTGGTAAAGCATCTAGCCGGCCAGCTTTTGCCTCAAGGGGCATTCCAAATATAAACAATTTAATATCTATTGGAAATGTATAATAATCTTAGTGTACAATCTAACACTTTCTCACATGAAAATAGGCTCCAAACCTAACAAATGTCGAAATCGTTGATTTTGATTTTGAGGCCATAAATGACATAATATTTCTTGAAAGCATTTTTCTTTATTTTTATTTAAGGTTTGGAATGGCTTTTATATAAGCTTTTTATAATATAGTAAGTATTTGTGGGTGAAGTGAAGTGTGATTAAAATCTTTATATTTTGGCATATTATTTAGTATAGATAAGTTACTTGTAATTATTAAGTATCGTGAAACCATCATTTTGGAATACTTATCATGGAATCTTAAAATCATATAATATAAGTCGATATTTTTTGAAGACTTATTTCTCCAAATATCCTAGTTTTGAATAACTTAAAATCATATAATGAATTAACTAATTTATATATATCTTCTTTTAAATATCATAAGCTTGTTGAATTGAATACCCAAATACTATATTGTGTGCATAACCTAGGATATGAAATAAGCTCTTAATACCTCAATTTAGTTTCTAAATCCTAACTATCGCAAAGTTTCCAATTTATGTGATAATGATAACCTAATGGGGCGTAAGCTTGAAATATCTTAATTTAAAATAACATATCATGTTTACGATACATAACCTATAGCTTAGTTTGAATACTTAAATAATATGTTGTGGCATAACCCTAAATGGTTGCTAAGATCTTAATACATCAATTTATTTCTAAATTTGTTGGACATTTTTTTTAATTCTTGATTATGTGGTATTCATATTGTCATTTTAGTGATTTCTAAGCTTGAAATCTCTATGAATTTGAAATAACATATCATGTTTGGGTTTACATAACCTAGTGAATTAAATAAGTAAATAATATGTTGTTGAGGATAACCTATCTGTTGTTTAAGATTTTAATACCTCAAATTTAGTTTCTAAAATCCTAACTACCATAGGCTCAATTGAAGAATTATGTGGTATATTTTTGAGGTGACCTAGTGAAAAAGGTGCTAATCTCGAAAATATCTTAATTTAAAATAACATATCATGTTTGTGATACATAACCTAACAAATCTGAATACCTATCTTGCATAATATGTTGTTGGAAGAGTGCCTATTCATCCTTTAGTATCATGCCATGCCTTAATACCTAAATTTAGTTTCTAAATCCTGTAAAAATACGGGGTATATTCCTCTGATTATGTGGTAAATGAAAAATGTCTTTATGCTATGTCGATTGAAATATCCATTCCTAATTTAAGTATAACATATATGTTTTGAGATCATAACCTAGAGGTAAATTAAATACCTAAATAATATATTGTGGCATAACCTAGTGGAAGCCGCTAAATTTTAATACCTCAATTTAGTTTTAAATCCTAACTACCACTAGGTTCCAATGATTATGTGGTAGCATTGATAACCTAAGTATTTAAGAAGTGAAAATATATTAATTTAAAATAACATATCATGTTTTTTGATACATAACATAACAAATTAATACCTAAATAATATGTTGTGGCATAAATAACCTAGTGGGAGTCCTAAGCTCTTAATACTTAATGGATTTATTCACTAATGTCCTATTATTTTGAAGACTTATCAACAATTATATGCTTATAAATATCTTATAATATCTTAAAATACCTAGAATGAATTCAACTAATTTATTATATTTCTTTGATAATATATCATGTTTTGCGATACATAACATAACAAAATTGAATACCTAATACTATATTGTGTGCATAACCTAGTGGCCGCTAAGCTCTTAATACCTCAATTTAGTTTCTAAATCCTAACTACCGCTAGGTTCCAATGATTATGTGGTAGCATAACCTAACGGGGCACTAAGATCAAAATATATTAATTTAAAATAACATATCATGTTTTGATACATAACCTAGTGAATTGAATACCTAAATAATATGTTGTGGCATAACCTAGCGGCCGCTAAGCTCTTAATACCAATATTCACTAAGATCATATTATTATGTTTTGGCATAACCTACCCACCGCCACTATGCTTATAATATCTTACTTTATTTTATTGAAACCTAGAGATTTCTAAGATCCAAATATTATGTTGTGTCATAAGCTAGTGGATGCTAAGCTCAAAATATAATTGGGTAACTGGATAGATTATAACACCCACTAAGCTCAAAATATTATAGTGTGGAAGTACCTAATACCCGCTTATCTCAAAATATTTTAATTTAATTTGTTTAATCCAACAAATTGTAAGGTCTTAATGTTATACAACATGATATCCTCGATGAAGCCTAGTGGCCACTAAGCTATTCTTATTCAGTAAACAAAGTGATCGCTTGACCCAAAAAAGTGTGTTGCCTAAAAATAACAAAGCATATTTAACACGAGAGAAAAAACAAAGTGATCACTTGACCCAAAAAAGTGTGTTTCCTATAAAAAAATCCACCTATCCTTGAGTCCAAAAGGTAAATGAAAGACTTCATCCAAATAAGAATTATAGCCTAGCGGTCACTAGAGTAGCCAACATTTTTCATTTAGATCATATTCAAAAAGGAGTTTATATAAATGGTAAAAAATAAATCTAGAATTTATATAATAGTATACGTATAGACTTGGACTCGTTGTACCCTAGTGGCTACTAAGCTATACTTAAAGGAAAATATATCATGTTCATAATGAAGTTGTGTAAGTTTAGAATCATGTTTTTCATGTGTTACACAACTATATGTCTAGAATTCTATATTTCTTCTAAGATTTTGGCATAATATTTTTACATTTAGGACAAGAAAAGAAACCTAGACTAGGACCTAGAAGTTATACTACAAGTTTTTAAATACAACAAACTACTCATTACACCCTAGTGACCACTAAGCTATTCCTAGAGTGTATTCATACATGAGAAATCATATTGAAAAGCTATAAAAGATAACAAATAAATCTAGGCATTTATATAATGGATACATAAATATACGTGTAAAATCATATCTTTAATATGTTATACAGTAAACGTATAGTTTTATCTACTTCTTACAAGATTCTAGTAGAATTATTTTACATTTATGAAAAATATGGAAACTCATAATTGTGTCTGAGAATCTATAAAACAAGTTTTTACATATGATGCCATCTACTCGTTGCATCCTAGCGGCCACTAATCTATTCTTAAAGGTAAATATATCATGTTCAAAATGAAGTTGTTTTATAAATCTAAATTGTTAATCTTTGTGAATATAACAATTGACAAAGAACAAAAGTGATCACTAGGACCAAAAAATGTTGTGTTTCCTATATAACAACAACTGATCCACGAGGTGCCAAGGAAAACAAATGCTTTTTCCAAATTAGAATTATAGCCTAGCGGATGCTAGGGTATACAAATTTTCCTATGGTAGAGTTTATTCATAGAAAATAAATCATATTGAAAAGATACAAAATGATAACAAATAAATCCACAATTTATATAATGGATATATAAATATACGTGTAAAATCTATATGTAATTTGAAATAGAATTGGGGTTTCATCAATAGGTTGTTAAAACAACCAATTATATCATGGTGGCCTCAAAGCTATGTTAATTTTTGGCATAGATTAGTGGGATCAAAAGGAAGAATATATTAATTATAAAATGCATATTGATTAAAATTAGATTTAATAATATTATTGCATATATAATGTGTTTAACTTCCAATGTACATACCATAAAAATGATGAAGACATTACATTTGGTTAATTCTACATGGAAACACGTATATAATTGGAAATAATTATCATACAATTGAATTCTTAATATAGTTTTATAGTTTTGAATTAATTTTTTAACCTCATATATTTTCCTAAAATATCTAAGCAAAACCATGTAAAAAATGTAATATGCATTAATTAACGAGGTTTCTTTGCATCATCTTGATGAACAACATTAAACTATTTTTGGTTCTCCCAACCAAAATAAAATTAAAAATAAGGTGACTATGCTAAGCTATCATTATCCTAAAAAACAATCACAGGATGAGAATGAAAAAATAAAAAAAAAAATAGCCAAAGAGAGACATAGAATGGCGGAAATGGGAAAGCGTTAAACAAAGATAAATACTAGAGTAGAAAAGTGATTAAAATTTCTTTCATTAACGCACAAAAAAGTGAGTTTTCAAGAAGAACAAGGTAGTTTGGCATGAGATCAAAAGCAACTAAAGCAAGGCTTGATTGCGGAGCACGATTCAGTAGGACAAAAAGCAGGGCTTGTGTGGATCACGATTGGACTTCGCCATGCAAAACACAAGAACCAGTCAACTATAGAAACTAATAGATCCCACAATAAAAAAAGTACACCTTTACTATAAATACCTAGTTTAGTAATATCTGAATTATTTCATGCTTTATGTTGTCTGTGAAACCTCCATCTATTATCTCATTCAAACAATCATCATGATTCTTTTCGCAACCTCTATTGCTTATCCTCCTTCATGTGCATCCTTTGTGTGCATCCTTTATGTGCTTCTTTTGTGTGCCTTTCTCTGCGAACAAGATTATAATCACATGCAAAAAAACTAGATTCGAACACTCAGCCCCACAATCTACGGTTTGCGCATATTTTTTTTTTTTTTGAAGACATGCTTTTTGATTGATCAAAAAATGAAACCCTACTCAATATTTCTCCGAGGTATTTAATAATTTGTTTAGCACATTCCACGAAAGAAATTTCAAAAAAAAAAAGAGCGGGATACGAAAATTTGAAATTTTCACTTTCCCCTCTAAAAGCAAAAGGGGGCTATTGAAATTTCAAATATCCGAAAATGCGGGGAATTCAAATTTCCCTATTTTTATTTTCCCATGGTTTAAAAATTAAAAACTAAACATTTTTCATTGTCTATAGCCTATAATAATATAAACATAATAAAAATATATTATACAACATATAATTGAACCAAACATAACAATATTAAAAAAAAATAAAAATAAATCCTAATTCATATAGCAATATATAGCTATAATAATATAAACATAATAAAAAAAATATATTATACAACATATAATTGAACCAATAACATAAAAATATATAAAATATATATATAATATAATAAAGAAATAAATCCTAATTCATTTCATTGTCTATAGCCTATAATAATATAAACATAATAACAAATATATTATACAACATATAATTGAACCAAGCATAGAAAAAAAATAAAAAAAAAAAAAAAATAAATCCTAAACATAGTTTTGAAGATTATTAGAATAATATACAGACATTTACATTCCATTCTTTATCAAATTCATTTCTACATTGTTAGATATAGTGTGCGCTAATTTAAATTAATTATCCAATTAAAATGTGCCACGTGGCAAGTTTGAACAAGCTATTTGGGATACATAATAAGGCTAGCGATCCAAGACTATACAGAAATGTTACTCTATGGCTATTTTCAAAATAAGAAATGTTTGAGCCTAGGGTCTGATATGTCATTTCTATCAATAAGTAAAGGAGCATAGTGGGCGCTAAGCATTTTCTTTGTTAAGAAACGATGTGAAATATGTCTTGAAAACCATGTATCTTATGGAAACTACATACTAAGCCTAGTGATCCACAACTTTACAGATAGTGTTTAAAATGAGAAGAGGTAAAGGTAGGAGCCTAGCCAATGCTAAGCTAAACCATGATTTATTATTTTATGTCTACTTTCAAAATAAGAAACTTTTGAGCCTAGGGTCTGATATGTCATTTTATCAATAAGTAAAGGAGCTTAGCGGGGTGCTACACATTTTCTTTGATAAGAAATGATGTGAAGTATGAGTTGAAAACCATGTATCTCATTGGAACTACATACCAAGGCTAGGGATCCAAAACTTGTAATGATAGTGTTTAAAATGAGAAGAGGTAAAGGTAGGAGCCTAGCGGCCACTACTAAGCTAAACCATGATTTATTATTTTATGTCTACTTTCAAAATAAGAAACTTTTGAGCCTAGGGTCTGATATGTCATTTCTATCAATAAGTAAAGGAGCTTAGTGGGTGCTACACATTTTTTCTTTGATAGGAAATGATGTGAAGTATGAGTTGAAAACCATGTATCTCATTGGAACTACATACCAAGGCTAGGGATCCAAAATTGTAATGATAGTGTTTAAAATGAGAAGAGGTAAAGGTAGGAGCCTAGTGGCTGCTAAGCTAAACCGTGATTTATTATTTTATGTCTACTTTCAAAATAAGAAACTTTTGAGCCTAGGGTCTGATATGCCATTTTTTCAATAAGTAAATGAGCTTAGTGGGTGCTAAATTTTTTTGATAGGAAATGATGTGAAGTATGAGTTGAAAACCATGTATCTCATTGAACTACATACCAAGGCTAGGATCCAAAACTGTAATGATAGTGTTTAAAATGAGAAGAGGTAAAGGTAGGAGCTAGCTAGATCATAAGCTAAACCATGATTTATTATTTTATGTCTATTTTCAAAATAAGAAACTTTTGAGCCTAGGGTCTGATATGCCATTTCTATCAATAAGTAAATGGATCTTAGCGGTGCTAAGATTTTTTTATATTGTAAATGAGATAAAATATGAGTTGAAAACTATGTATCTTATGGGAACTACATATTAAGGCTAACATCCAAAACTATAAAGATAGTGTTTATATTGATAAGAGGTAAAGGTAGGAGCCTAGTGACCACTAAGCTATACCATTCAATTCAATAGGTTATGGTGTTCCACTCAATACACAAAAATCTTAGTGGTCACTAAGCATTTTCTCTTAAAAATAGATGTGAATTATATGTTACAAACAATAAGTCTTGTGAGTACTACATAATAGATGAAAACACAGTAGCGACCCAAAGCTATATATGTATGGTATTTATAATGACTGGTAGTAATGGTGGGAGCCTAGTGACCACTAAACTAGAGCATGATCTTTTATTTTATCACTTTTTTAACTTATTAAACTGTTGAACCTAGTGTCCACTATGCCCTTACTTTTGATAAGGAAAAATGCTTAGCATTTGCTAAGCATTTTCTCCCACAAGATCCAATGTGAATTATGTGTTTCAAACAATATACCTTATGGGAACTATGTAAGGATTGATCCCTCATGTACCTTAATCACTCTAAGAAATAACAACATAGGAAAAAATAGGAAAAAAATTACCTACCTTTAATAATGTAGGACCCAAAAATAGGAATTTTTTTACCTACCTTTAATATTGTACCTTAATCACTCTAAGAAATAACAACATATATTACTTAAAAAAAGAAAAAAAAAGAGAAAAACCCTAAGTCCAAGTACAGATAAAGATGTAGGGTTTTCCTAGTCTTCCCTTTTAGCAAGAGGCCACGAGTTGTAGAGGATTTGTGGAAGAGGCACGGTTTGAAGGGTTGAGGAAAAATGCCACCAAATTTGGACCCATCTCAGGTTGTGGAGGTGTTCATCCATGTGATAGGAGGAGAAGTTGGAGCAGCCTCTTCATTGGCCCCTAAAATTGGTCCTTTGGGTCTTTCACCAAAGAAAATTGGAGAAGACATTGCAAAGGAGACTGCAAGATTGGAAGGGTTTGAGGGTTATCGTGAAGCTCACTATACAAAATCATCAGGACAAAGTTATAGTTGTTCCCAACATAACTTCCTTGGTGATTAAATCCTGAAGGAACAAAATTTCATGACAGGAAAAAGATGAAACATTAAACATACGGGAAAATCTCATTTTGATGTTATTGAAATTGTGAAATGTTGGTACCCAAATTGATCTCCCTGTGTTTTTATGGGAACTTTAACGGAAGTTTAGAGGTGTGTTTTGCGTAAAGATAATTATAGTTGGGGAGGATATTAGGATCCAAATTATTTACAATCAAAGATTGTGGAAGGATTAGGTCTTAAGAGGATTTGATCGTCTATTCTCACTTTGTATTTAATTATTTTGAGCCTTTATGAGGCTATTTGTTTGTTTTTAAGGTTAACTCTTTATGGAAATATGGATATATCCTTCTAAATATTTATGGGTTTTAACTTGAATAAAAATATGCCAAATTTAGGGCTTTATTTGTAATTTAATTTTAATGTTTGTTTTTGTGGTGTCCCTAGTTAATGGAGATTTTTTGAGAATTTCTAAAATTGAAGATAATGAAAACATAATTATATTCCGCATGTTTTGCATTAAACCATAAATTATGCAAAACATATACGACATTTAATAGCTAAGGTTTGTAATAAGGATTGACCATTTTTAAATGAATTTTGAGGTTCCTATGAATTTTGTTGATTCACTAATATTTGAAAATTTTAAGTGAAGTGGGGCAGATCAAGGTTGGGTGCTTGAATAGGTAAAATGTTCCTTTAAAACAAAGGATTTGCTTTCGATGGGAAAATCATCACGTTTTCACAGTTTTTAAATTTTATACCAAAATGAAGAGCTCTACAAATTTTTCCCTTAATAAAATTATCAACCTTTGGGAAAATCCCTAAGAACACCTCGAGGTTAAGGGGTGAGCAATCTTATCATCATGCTTTAGAGTAAAGTGATTTTAAATTTTTTTATTTTCATCAATTCACTTAATGAAATATCTCTTTATGAGAAAAAAATAAAAAAAATAAAAATCTGAAATGCCACTTTTACTACCATTTAGGATAATATCTTGTGTGATTCATAAAATTTCAATGTAATCTTATTGTGGAAAGTTAGAGAACATGAAAAAAAGGTTTATAGACATTCATAAATGAAGGTAAAAATTCCCATTCTCAAATAAAACAAAAGTAACTTAATGAAATCAAATGCATTTTAACATGGGAAAGTTTCTAGAAAAATAATCATATTGTCAAACGCCAAATCACTTAAGACCATCAACATGATTTCAAATTTAACACAAAAGAGAAAAATAGGTTCCCATTGTGAAATTCTTAAAAATGGGAATTTTCTCTTATAAAAAGTTTCAAGACCTCTACATTCCAACCATGAATAATAATGCATTAAATAAATATTTATAACATTTATTTACAACAAATTTTTCACCCTAAAAAGTCGAAAAAATTCAAAGCAATAAATCAATTGGACAATTTTGAATTCTAAAATTTTATAAAAAATTTATTTAATGCAGCCCATTTGAGAAGGAATTAATACTTTTAAAGTATTAAATGATTATATTAATTCCTAAGTCACTTTCAAGGGCTATGGTCAAAGCCTCCTCTGAAACTTGATCGAAGTGATGTACGTGAAAAGATTAAATTGGATTAATTTAATTTATCTAATGGATCACATCTGTAATGGTAAACATTTATTTTTCCCAAAATCGAGAAGAGCATGAGTTTTAATGCCAAGGAAAAATTAGATTGAATCCTTTAATTAGGGAAATTATTAATGGTATAAGAATTTGAAGGTTATCCCATGGGCAGCCATATATCAATTATTTGATCTTCACAAGTAAAGATATAAGAAATGATAAAAAAGGAAAATATGCGCTCCCATTTGATCGAAGAAGGATTTTACTCGAAAATGGTGGAAAAAGGCTAAAGCTTCCAAATTTGGCGCATTTCACTTTTGAATTTGGACCATCCACGAGGTTGATCTTTAAGAAGGCTTAAATTTTTTACCTTTTACATTAAAAAATTTACAAAAAATTTTTCATCAATGTCCCCTCGACATTTGAAAAATGGGCTATATCACGAATGTAAAGAATTGTCCCAGAGATTTGCACTCAATATTGAAGAATTCCACTCAAATAAGAAGAAAACCAAAATAAGAAAATCGTCTAAAATTTTACTCGCAGCTATGGCCCTCTTTATTTTCAAACAAGACAAAGTCATGCATCACTTGGCAATTTTGGGATGGTCTTAAACATTGAAAAAACGTTCTAGGCTCAACCTGGTTGCTAAAGGCTTGATAAGGTTGGGGTTTGCAAGTCAGAGATGGAAAATTCACTCATGGCTATGTTCAAAGGAAAGTGCCATGTTAAAAGTGCAGTGGAATTATTTTGAAAAGTCCAAGCTTTTAAGAGTGATCCATAGCCCATTGCCAAAGTTTGTTCACTACAGTGCTTCTATCAAATATGCAAATCCAGATCCAGATCATCATAGTCCCTCCTTAGAGCATGATCTTTTAGGCTTCATCCTCTTTTTCAAAAATTCTTGAAGAAGTCGACTGACAAAAATTCAATCCACGTTCTTTATGGCAAGATCCTTAAGAAAAATGTCTAGATCTTCCAATTCCAACTTGTTTCTCTCACCACATGATCCTAGGCCTGAATTAGTTTTTTAAAAATTTAAGTATGATGAGGAACAAAGTAAGCTTTCCTCTCACTTGTTCTTTCCTCCACATTTGTAATTGAGTGATAATTCAAGATTTACAAATTAAAATGATTACCTTTAAAAGCCATTACTAAGAAGTCAACTATTTTGTCTAAATATTGGCCTTAATCCTCTAAGAAATAAAGGTTCATATATTACTTAAAAAATAAAACAAAAGAGTGAGTCTTCAAATCCAAGTCCATTCCAGGAGGAAAGAAGTTTTGGTTTTCCTAGTCTTCCACTTTAGCCACAGGCCCACATGTAGAGGATTCAACTCAAAGGCTTCCAACTTGTAATTGAGGAAAAATTCTATAAGTAAAGGAAGAACCCATCTCAGTTAATGAGGTGTTCGTTCCATGTGACAAGTTTGATCAATATTATAAGTTCTAGACTTTCATCTCCCCCTTGAATTGGTCCTTAGGTATTTCATAAAAATGGAGGAAACATTGCAACAACTTTGAAAAAATGGAAGGAAGGGTTTTTGCTTTGAGATCTTAGATGGAGCTTGATAAAATTTGTGGATTTTTTAAGATCTAGATCTAGAGGAACTAATCATGGTGATTTTCCTGGAGGATTAAAGTCTTCACCAACATGACAGGAAAACAAAAAATTAAACATACCAGGAACATCTTGTTGGACATGATGTTATTGAAATTGCAAAGGTCATGAAGCCCGATCCATGGAAAAACATCTTGCGAGATCTGTGAAGGAGATTTTGGGTATGTGTGTTTTTGTCAGGTGCACTATCGATGGAAAGGATCCCAAGGATTTACAATCAAAGATTGATGAAGGAGAGGTCAAGATTCCAGAGGATTGATTGGAAGGAAGTGATTTTGTTTTGGGTATGTTTTATTGAGTTTTAGTGTATTGGGTATTTGTTTGTTTTTAAGGTTTGATTGGGAACAATGGATTAAATATTTATGGGTCTTTCATTGAATAAAAAGGAGCACACCAAATTTGGTTATAGTGGGTTTCATTGCTTATTTAATGTTTGTGTATTTTCTTGTTTAATGTACTATGTATTTATAGGCCTAATTTCCTTAATAAAATGAGTTATTTTAGTAATGTTAGATTGTAAATATCAGCTGGAAGCATTAAACCAAAATAAGAAGTAACGTCTAGTAATATATTTACTGGCTAAGGTTTGTAATAATTTATTTTCACTTTACAAGACAAAGCTCGTTTCCTATGAATTTGGGGCATGAGGCTTAACTCATTGACAAAATTCTCATAAGTGGTGGTGTAAAGGCTCTAAACAAGGTTGGGGTTTGGCAAGTTGGAAAATGGCCCAATCTGTGATGGCTATGTTGAGGGAAAGGGGGTTTTGTTGGAAGTTGATGTAGAGGAGTCAACTTGGATTACATAGTTTTGAGGTTTAAGGCTGATGTAAGACCATCTACAATTCCATTCCAGTGAGATTTCACTACAATCAGATGAACTATAAACACAATATCGATGATGGGTTTTCAGTATTGAGCAAGCATGATGAGAGCCTAGCGACCGCTAAACTAGAGCATGATCTTTTATTTTATCGTTGTTTTCAAATTATTAAATTGTTGAACCTAGCATCCACTATGCCCTTACTTTCGATAAGGAAAAAATTCTTAGCATTTGCTAAGAATTTTCTCCCATAAGATCCAAAGTGAATTATGTGTTTCAAACAATATACCTTATGGGAACTATGTAAGGCTTGATCCCTCTATCTAGTATGTAGTGTAGCTATTGTCTCCACCAGGTACATTCCAGCCAACATGATATAATTATAATCAATGAAAAACACTAGCAATCCAAAGTTGTATAGATAGTGTTTACAATGACCGTAATGGTAGGAGCCTCACGCATTCACTCAGCTAGGTCGTGATTTATTATTTTATCACAATTTTCAATAAAAGAAACTGTTGAAGTAGCATCCATGATGTGTTACTTTTTAAATAATTAATGAAACTAAGTGTTAGGTAAACAATTTTTCCGATACAAAATGTTGTGAAGATGACCATACTTACGTTTAGGAAAAGTGTAATCCTTCCCATTTGTTTTTGATAGCTTGTTGTGGAATTTCCCACCAAGTGCTACACTTAAAATATCATACTTAGAGTAGTTATAGACATTTATACATAATGAATAAAGTATGTCCGATATACATATATTTCACATTGTCTTATATAACAAAAAATGATGAGCTATCACTAACTCCGTTAATGTGATTTGTTGCTCAAATAATCTCCTCAAAATACCAAACATTAGATCTTCCGACCATTATCCTTTAAACATGTTCATTAGTCTTCTTACATGCATCTAATCCTCACTACTACAAGTATGACCGATATACACATAAATCACATAGTCTTGTAAAACAAAAATCCCAAGCTACCGCAAACTCTCTTCGAAATACCAAATATTACATCTTAATGTCCTCTACGGTTTATCATTAAAAATGTGTAAATGGCTTAAAAATTTTTTAGGTTGTTCTTTTATATGTTGACTAGAAGTCTATCTACCACTAAAGTGTGTATTTTTTAACGTTCCTATCATGCCATCTATATAATGTTATGGCTTTTTTGGCTCATATGTAATACTTTCAAAAGGTGAAAATGGTTTCATATCTTTCAATGCATCATAATTCATTTCAGACTTTTAGAAAAATTCTATTATTATTGATTTGATCCACAAAATATGAATTACTATAACCAATTGAATGATACATAATATGTCCTATCGAAGCCTAATGGTCGCTAACCATTAAGTTAATTACTCTGTTATGATACATAGTAAAGAACTCTAGAAGTTGGTGTCTCGCTAGGGTACTATTTAAATTCCTTAATAGAAAAATGTGAGAAAAACACTTTAAAGTTCAGAAATGACCTAATTATTAATGTATTTTACTCTAAATATAGGTAAAATGTCTTCCATTGTTCGTGCTCCATTCAAAACAATTCCATTCATCATAAGCGGTATTTGTTGGAAGAAAAGAGATGAGGAATGGTTTGTGGAACTTAATTCCCCTGAAAACTACCACATTGACCTATGGTTGTTTTTTGTTATAGATGACAATCACGAGGAAGTTGGTATTGTTCTATCATCAGAAGTTATTGATTTGGGGACACTATGTGTCCAGGTGGAACACTTTGACTTTGAAAACAATAAGTGTCTTATTCTAGATATGGAGTTGGATGTTTCTTTATTTAGGAAATAGGAAATGCATGCCTCCATAAACAAAAACAATATTCTTATTCAAAATATGGTTTAAATTTGGGGATTCTAATAGATTCTGACAAAACTAGTTGTTCAAATGCGAAAAGTTCATTCAAAATGGTATATTTATAGTATTCAAAAATTGTATAGAAACAAGAAAACATCTTTTGTTTGTCATTTTTTGCATAGAAAAGGTTTTCTTTCACCTCCAAAACATGCCAAGTTGTTTACTATGATGAGGTGAACATATTTGACTAAATTGGAGATAAAACCATCTAAATCAAAATTACATGGGTTAAAAAGGAATACTAAATCAACTGGGTCTTTTGAGGCTAGTGTAATAGCAGAGACATTTGATTCTTACTGCCAGAGAATAAAAGGAGACAACAAAATGAGAGAAAAATTTCTACATTATTTGAGAAATAAACATCCGGATAATATTGTATTAACATCCTGTAGTGAATCCAATGTAATCGAAAAATTTAAATTACATGAATCAAACTACCACTAGTTGTTCTGTACTATTGGGTGAAGAGAGCAATGGAAAAAGAAAATTTAATTCCCATATTGGGGAAAAAATGGAAAAATGGAAAAAAATCATGAGGTGGAAGAAGTTCTTCCCATCATGGGTTCAGACAATATTAGACAACTATGTGATGTCACTAGAAGGAAATATACCAGCAAGGGTGAAAGTCACAGATAATTTTTCTTGTAAATGTGCATATCCATTCTAGCTTCCATTGACTTTATCAACTATTCCTTTGAATAATCCTTTCAATGTTGAATGTGTGATCATTGATTTTTGTAATTTGGCCAACGATATTTCTTCCGATGTCATAATGGAGCTTCTAACAGTTATCGAACTAATGTGCTGAATTGTATTATTATTGTTCTAATACCAATGGTTATTCAAAAATGTTAAGTGAAACAATACAAAGATATATGGAAAAGGTTAAATACATTAGAGTATCAATTCTGATGGATGCTACAGACTCTATGATAGCAATAAGATATTCAAAAGTTTGTGTCTTATGTACACAATATATTGTGTACACAACAAACGACAATAATGATGATTATAGAGAAGAGGTCACTATGGATTGGATGGAGAAACTACCACAAAAATTGGTAACTACAAGTGAAATTGGCCTACAAGGAAACATACATCCTTTTCTTTGCAAAATATCGTATGAGTTCTGGGATAAGATGTTCACTCGATGCTATTCCGTAAATTATATAGTACTAGTGCTTTATGATGGCAGTGTCACACTCCATGTATTGGTGGATTCCAAACTATCTTCCATTTTTATTGTTAAGACACATAGTCAAGCGATGTTTTTGAAAAATTACTATTCTCATATGAAGAAAGGTTCATCTCCGAAACAAATTCAACAAGTGATTTTGTTTAATGGATTTTAACCTAAATATGCTACTTATACAATTATTGTTTATGCAAAAAACCACAAAGCTATAAAAGTTGATGTACAACCATTTCACCGTGATGCTACACAACCAATTCAACATGGTGATTTACTTTCAATCATTTTATAAATATGTTTAATGAGCTCTATCTTCAATTTCCATGGTTTTCAATTTTTTTAACAAAGTTATGTTTTTTATAGTTTAGATGACAGATGTGGAGGACATGGGCACAACGGCCATGAATACACCATCAAATCTAGGTATGTTAATCATGTGAATTTACAAACAAAACTACTAATAAGCCCCAAAAATTTATAAGACAATAAATGATTATGCAGAAAACCAATAAGGCCCACAAATTTATAGGAAACGATATGATATCCATGTGTATTTTACAAAAAAATTATTTATAAGGCCCACAAATTTATAGGAAATGATAACTAAGACATTAGTTTATATGCTTGGCTTAGGGTCAAAGAAAAAGTTTAAGGAAATCCATTTTTAAGCTACGATAACAATTTAAAATAAACTATATAGAGCTTAGCAGACTCTATGCATCCACATTCAATACATAAATGGTTTGACTAAAAACCTTACATTCATCAATATCTCACTGATTTACAATTGCATACTATCTACAATGTTTCATTGATTCACTATTGCATACTGACTACTTACATTGAATTAACATTGTTTTGGCTTCAACATCATCATAAATAGAACTACATATGGCTTGATCTAGCTTGTACGTATGTAAAGCAACACTTGGCTAGCCTCATTAAAGGTTTTCCAGCTAAGTGTAGTTCAACTAATGATGGCATAGCCTAGCGTAGTCGCAAATCCTCATCAATAGTTGAGGACTGTTCTCTGCCAAAGGGTGGTTCGAAAATATAAGCAGTAGCTTAATGAACGCTAAATTTGAATTATAATACAAAGAATAATTGATATTGTACTTACCATATCACCACAGAAACCACTATGTTTATCCATTTAAGTTTGCCACAACATGAAATTGATTATGAATTGATTAATGTTTATTTCAAATACATTATGCTCACATTTTCAATAGGAAGAAATATATTATGAATTGATGATTTTTATTTGAAACAAATTTTACATCAATGGATCCAACAACGTGTAAAGGCAGTGTAATCCAAGACACAATCTCAATCGGTAACTGTTATCCGTAAGCTAAAATGTTGTTTATTTCAATTGGTTATAATTGATATGTGGCCGATGAAAATAAAATTTGTTTACTTCCCTATAGGTAGTGATAAGAGTTATTTACTTATTTTGGATATGGAGGACTTGCTATATGGGATAAACAAAACATACAATAGGAAGATTTCATTCAGGTTCGGTATGAAAGATGTCAACTGTGTGAGGTTGAATGTCGAATTTATAAAATTACTATCACCATACCGTGAACTGGGATTCTGGTCCAACACTCTCATTTCTACTAATGTTAAAAAGATATCAACGGGCTTCAATAAAAAAATATTGACCGTATTGAATCCAAGACTCACTTGGGGAAAGGAACATTGCAATATTGCTTGCATCTTAATTCATTTCTGTCCCATACAATCAATTTAGCATAAGGTAGTTTCATTTTTAGATTAGAATCCATCTTAGAGTTGCAGGTTTTGTTTGTCACAAAAGATAGATCCCAGAATTCTCGGCGTATTTGCATTGTATCCCCGTAATAAATCCTGCTAGGAATTACATAGTCAAGTTCTGTTCACTTGCACTATCCCTCTCTTACTTGCATTGTATTCGGTTTATATCCAAAGCTACCATTTTTCACATATACGCTTTTCTGATTCACGAGAGCATGAAGGAACGAGGAGATCACACTGAGGGGACAAGTCACGACACAATTGGATTTACCATTGTTCTGTAAACTCCAAGTTTGAGCTATCAAAGTTCTAGTTACAATATATCAAATAGAGTAGTAAATTATTTCATTTCAGTTAAATCTCGCTTTCGATATTACCAGGGAAGTTGTGGGGAATGATAGTTTCTGAGAAACTATGATTCATTCTTCACTTCTGAGGTAGGATCGGAAGTCTTTCAATTAAATTAGTTAGTTATTTAAATATTTAGGATAAATTCACAACTTCACAGAAAATAGCTATACCAAGCTACCTTGCTTGTTTTGATTCTGTTATTAGATTAATTATCCATTTTCTAAATATATTAGAATAAATGTTCTTTTAATTTCGTTAAAATACTTCATCGAAAATACAAAAATAAAAGAATATATGCATAGTGTAGATATATCTTTCATAATTAGTTTATTCATTTCAGTTAAAATTAAATCATCTTTGTATGACAATCACGGGACCTAGAGAGCCCAAAGATTACGTTTTCAACCGGTGGTACCTCAACCAAATCTCTCCACAACACTAGCTGATATAGATCAAGACCTTAGGATTCAAGTTTTTCAAATGAAAATAAACCTACAAGCAATTAGTGAACAATTGAGAGAGTTGAATATTGAAGACGACAAGGCATACACATTCTGGTCAAATCAACCCAACTATAGACTGCCTTGATAGGGTATCTGCATGACCATACAAGAACTCGAAATAGAACAAATATTTGGTTGCAATCCTTTAGTTCCACAACCCAACGCAGGAGACCTCCTCATCGACATAGATACTAGCTTACGTATTCAAGTTTCCAGAACACCCATAAGGTATTATGAGAAAATCATACAACTTCTAGTTCTAAACATAGAAGTTGAAAAAGCTTACGACTATTGGATAGTCGAAGAAGAGATTGACTCCTCATATGACCATAGGAGGTCCGCCACAACCACGAACTTACGGTTGTGATCCACAGGTCCCACAACCCAATGAGCCTACTGATAAATGAGATATTGATGCTGGTTTACGCACACGAATATTCAGATCCTCACTACTTCCACTGCACATTATTACAAAATTTTCCATAGTAAATGAATGCACCAATCAAAGCTAGGGATTTTTGACTAGACTAGAGAATCATTCATTAAATTCTAGAGGATTCGCTACACCTCTCATTACCATTTTCCATGACCTTGTCTAGAAATATACACGAAGCACCTACATGTCATTTTCTACGTATCCAACAGCCAATAAATATGATCTCGACAGAGCTCGACATTGATTGAAGTCTCTGAGCAACTATTATATCCGAACAATCCATTACACCAATTTAGGTTAGGAGAGCTTTCTTTGCCTTAGATTCACATATTCCATTATTGCATGTTGAGGATATAAGATTACCCAACTAGTTTGTCTATATCCACATATATTCCATTCTCACCGGCTATCTCAGCATGACCTCGGGAGGTTAGGTATGAAGAAGAGTTGCTTGTAGATTCTCATGCTCGCATGTCACTTTTCTATCATACAAAATTGGTGAACCTAACGTGAAACAAATGACTTCTCATTTTATTTTCATTTCTTTCATCCACCTTCACTCTTTCCCATTATTCTCATGGTATTCATATACCCCTAATATGTTGGGATACGACGCATATGGCATACCTCTTCCGTGTCTCAAAGCAAATTATTGTCAAACAAATAGACAACCGTCACCCTCACTTTCTCGCATGGGATGAGAACTATTCAAGTAACTACTTGTCATAAAAAATCCCCCTCAAATAACTATCTCTAGTTCTTCATTCCGAATTGAGGAGTTGGATCAAATTACACAAATGCAACAACGAGAGCCCTCGGATCTAACAATATGACATTTACTAGAGAGTCTACTTCATCTCCTTAGGTTTTGTTCAGACCACAAAATAGTAGATAGTCACATCCACTCCCTTTTTAGATGAGGATTATTTATTGCGCTACGCTAGAAGTGAACAACACTTCCAAAACATGTACCCACCTATAGGGAGTTTACAAACACAATACGATACCCTACTCCAAGAAAACACCCCCATTCCTCCACCTATGGGAAATACTCTCGGTGAAGCTTGGTAGGGTAATGATCAATTCATAGCAGGGTATCATACCCCTTTACAAACTCAAGGTGTGTAACAATCACCTTTAAGACAAAACACTGTGTCTTCACCAATCGAGGTCATCTCAGCCTTAGTTGAAAAGGTTAGAGGATTGAACTTGCTCAAGCAAATCAAAATTCATATTTCGGGCAAGTAGAAATCCCCAACCCTCCACATCATCCCAGCCAGGTTCACCTCCTTACAGGAACAGGCACATTAGGCATGCCTCCTCAATAGTCATATAACTATCACAAGCAAAAATACCAATAAGAACCACGTTTTCAAATGCCACTCCAATTGAAAAATATGATACCCCAGATTAGTACCAAACAATCCATACCAGAGCAATGCTCCTCCCTACTTAAACATTTATTCAAAATCACCACAGGAGACATGTTCTCTTCTCCGGGATGTTCACTCAATCACAAGGATTTCCTTATGTCCCTGAAAATACATATGCTATGCCATATCAACAACCCATTCCACCTCCACCCCCTCAGCAGGCACCATCAATGGTCAAAGCCTATGCGGTAGGGACTTACTCAAAATATTTAAAAGAGCCCCTAGACTTCACCATACGAAGTGTCATGCTTCCAAGACCTCTTCCCGATTTACCCAAATACAAAGGGGAGGGAGATCCAAATGCACATATCAAGGCCTATGCCATAGCCATTCGAGAATTACTCCCTTGGGATGGGGTTATTGCTAAGATATTCCCTAAAACCTTAGAGGGTATTTCCCTTGATTGGTACTATAGAATACCTGAAGCCTTGATACACTCATTTAAACAACTCATGTCAGAGTTTATCAAAGCTTTTGATATGAACAAATTATTGAGAACAAGAATCAAGGAATTCTTGCATATTAAACAAGAGCATAATGAATCACTGCTCATTTTATTCAAAGATGGCATACGGTTCTCTACTCATCAACAAGTGCTCCAAACATGGATTAGATGGAACTATGGAATTTATTCCTTCATTCCCTCAATAGATAGATAAAGGAAGAAGTCTAGAAGTTCCCACTAAGAATTTATGATGAAGTACTTGAGAGTGCTCTCCGAATAGATCAAGCGGTAATAGATAGTGGTCGTAAGACATATGGAACAAATGGGAAATTAATCACTCCCAATAAAAACACTACGACCTATCCTAATGTCAGAATACCAATCAAGGACCCAAAATCCTTAACAAAAACCGTGGGGTAACAATAGATGGAGTAAATGATCGGTTAAAAGGGAAAACGCCATAAAAATTTCACCACCCATTAACAATCAACAAAATAACAACTTTACTCCAACAATCAATGCGGTGGATTTTAATCATGTCCATCATGACAACGAAAACAACAACAACAACAACAATGGAAAATCCAAACACAAGGTCCAAATCGAAACCCAACTAGATATCAGAGTCAAAACCAAAGGCAATAGCCTCAAAATTTTAACTCTAACAACCAGCAACCTAATCAGAATTTTGGACCACAATAGGTTTCAAATCAACAACCTCAAACTATAATCCCAACTTGTATTGTGGTTTCCACAAGATTCAAGGCCATGATACTAGGAATTTCTGTGACTATAATAAATTTATGCAATGTTTTCCAGAAGACCAAAGACAAATCTTTATAGATATGTTCTTAGAAAATTCTGTAATACCCATGCCAAACACTTACACAGGGGTAGTCTCCCCTCAAAATGCACCCCTCAAGATCTTTAACGATCCACTCCCAAATCATTCTAACAATAATGAGTTAGATCCAAGTAGAATGAAAAAGGTGTTATGACAGAAATAATGATCATGAAGCCTCAACTTCATTAAATCTCACCAATCACACCCCAATTAGGGAACTCGACCATAAACCAAGATAGTTGGTTTGTTAGAGCTGTAGACACCGAGCTACCCATGTAAAACCATAACAACACAAGATTATTCTTCTCATCCAGTTCCAAGCTATACATTAGAACCAGACAACATTCAACAAACATTGGTAAAATCCATAGGTGCTTATGATTTAATTAATGACTTAACAAAGATCTTCTCTCACATTTCCTTCTTAGATTTTTTGAATAACTCTCCCCCCATAGGGCTTCTCTCTTATAAGCATTAGGCCTTGGTCATTTAATTAACATTACTCCTCCTCTGAAACATAAGTAAACCATTTAGACTTTGATGTCTACCCTATAGTAAGCTAGATAGGGATATTGAGTTTATATTTGATATAAGCAAAATACCAACAGATGCTGAAATTGTGTGTAGAGGTGACCCAACCTTGCATTTACAGGTATGGGTTTACAATAACTATGTTAACCGCATAATGATTGATAATGGGGAAGTAGTTAACATAGTCCCCTTTGCTTTTCTTCAAAAGCTAGGATATGGAGAAACAAATTGTTCCACAACATGAAATACGCTAAGAGGTTATGATAGCCTCAAAGCCACTTCAATTGGAACCATAGTTTTACCAGTCACCTTAGGACCCAAGATGGTCCTCACAAAATTTTATATTATAGATTGGGAAACCAACTATAATATGATCCTTGATCAACCATGGACACACCGCATGAAGGCAATCCATTCTATGCTATTCCAGAAATAAGATTTTTACACTTAGGGAAAATATTTGTGGCATAAGGTGACCAAAACCCTTCGATATACACCTAACTGACTTGAAGAAAAGACTAGGTGTTCACTCGAGTTTGAACTCCCAATAAATAAACTTAACAAACCAATCAATTCAAAACCAAAAGAGGAGTTGATACCTACAACAAAATTATAAATTAAAATCTAGTCGAAGACATTCTAGCACTCGAAAGTAAGACTAACATCATGTTGTTGAATGGTATCATTAGGGACTACTACAAAAATTGTAGAATTACTAGAGAAAGATCTACCCATTCTCCTACCATTTGATTCTATGGGTATGGGATACACCCTAGGAATTGGTTCCCTTCCATCAGATGAAGTTTGTATGGTAGAAGTAACCGAGGTAGAAGAAATAGACGTGAAGAATATCCCAACATCCATTTTTCCAAGAAAATATTGGACTCTCCACTTCGATGGAGCTAGATGTCATTTTGGAGCTAGGGAAGGTGTGATCTTTACTTCTCCCGAGGGAAAGATCCTACCTTTTTCCTTTAAATTAAATTTTGAGTGTACAAACAATGGGGCTGAGTACGAAGCCCTCCTCCTTGGCCTCATCATAGCCAAAAGGATGGGTGTTGATAACATTAGAGTGCTAGGAGACTCGCAACTAGTTGCAAACCAAGTATTTGAGGTATATGAGACTAGAGCTGAACATTTACAACTCTACAAAATGATAGTATTAGATCTAAGCAAAGGATTCAACTTCATATCAATTAAAGCAATCCCATGAGAGTAGAACCTTCTCGCAAATTCAATAGCAACCTCAGCTTCTCGGTTTCACTCCAAAAATGAGTTGGAAAACCAAAGTTTCACTTGGTATCACTTAAATCGAACCATTGGTGTGTAAAATACCAAAAACCTGCTCTGACTCATATAAAGTTGAGAATGAGTTTTTTTCCTAGATCACTTTGACAAAGTGATAGAGTCACTCTCGAATATCTAAATGCCTATGCGGAGCTACATCTCACTCATCACATAGTAGATCTTTCCCTAATACCACATTCCTCTTCCTATTTTGGAAATCCCATGATAGAGTCTCCTCCACAAAAGGATCTCGATATCTATGAGGTAGAGAATGGAGAAAGTTTGGAACTACCTCCAGCCCTACTTAGAATTTGAAGAAGGCAACACTTCCTTAATTGAAGAAAAAATTGACATAAACATTGGAATGGAGGAAGAACCAAATTTTTTGAAGTTAGGATCCTCGTTAACTCTAGAGGAGATAGAAATACATACTCAAATCCTCAAGGAACATCAAAAGGATTTCACGTTTAACTACAAAGAAATGATAGGAATTGTACCACATATCGCAATACATAATCTTGTCACCAAACCAGATGCAAAGCCAATTAAACAAAAGTCAAGACCAATGAAGCCAAAAGTGGCTCTCATGGTAAAAATAGGAAGTAATGAAACTTCTCCAAGTAGGATTCATC
The DNA here is from genome assembly GCA_018340775.1 of Taxus wallichiana var. yunnanensis. Classification (NCBI taxonomy): domain Eukaryota; kingdom Viridiplantae; phylum Streptophyta; class Pinopsida; order Cupressales; family Taxaceae; genus Taxus; species Taxus wallichiana. The sequence continues at coordinate 862,358,689 of CM031234.1, forward strand.
AAACCAGTTGACTATTCACAATGGGTATCTAATATTGTCCATGTTCTCAAAAAGAATGGGAAGATATGCATTTGCATAGACTTTCGGATATTAACAAAGCTTGTCCCAAAGATGACTTCCCGTTACCATCCATTGATGTCATTATGGACACAACAACCATATTTGAACTATTGTCCCTCATGGATGGGTTTTCAGGGTATAATCAAATTAAAATATCAGAACAGGATCAAGCCAAGACCACATTTATAAATCCTTGGGGAACTTATTGTTATGTTGTCATTTCATTCACGCTTCTTAATGACGTTGCTACACATACCAACGAGCAATGACATACATATTCCATGACCTTATTCATAAAATTGTGGAATCCTATGTGATGACTTGTTGGCCAAGGCCAAGAAACATTGTGATCACCCCAAGGTACTCTATATCATCCTCTCATGATTGATTGAATATGGTGTCACATTGAACCCAGAGAAATGCGTATTTGGTGTGATAGGAGGTAAGCTTCTGGGTTACATTATATCCTCACGAGGGATTGATGTCAATCCAGCCAAAATCTAGGCTATTCTTGAAATGATCCCACCATTAGACAAGTCTGGTATTAGATCATTTCTTGCGAAACTAGGTGCAATCCGAAGGTTCATCCCAAATTTAAGTTTTGATATTCATCTAATCAACAATATATTAAAGAAATATTATAGCATTGATTGGATAAGAAGAATGAAATGAGGCCTTCATAATGGTTAAACGCTTCTTGTTGTCTCCTCCCACGCTAATGCCTCCTATACTAGATCATCCTTTGATCATGTATTCATAGGCTATATGTCATGGGCTACATGCTTTGGCTTAAGAAGACAATGATAAACGAGAATGTGCAGTCTATTTCATTAGCCGAATGTTGCTTGATTATGAAACACTTTATACACAGGCAAAGAGAGAATGCCTTGCCATAGTCTTTGCAACCAAATGTTTAAGACATTACATGTTAAACCAAGAAACAAGGGTCATTGTAAAGACAAATCACTTATGAAAATTCCTCATGCAAGGGTCTTTATCTAAGAAGAATGGACATTTCATAACCTTAATGGGTGAATTTGAATTAACGTTTGTAAACTAGAAATCTGTTAAGGTTCAAATCATTACAGATTGATTAGCTGACAATCCGTTAGATGGGGGCAATTTGCAAATCTGGACTTTCCTGATGAGTGCATATACTTTTTCGAGACCAGACCCCCCATCTCTACATGCCCTTGGTACACCGATATCGTCAATTTTATCATGGACCATACATACCCAGAAGATGCCACATCACAACAAAGAAGGCGGTTACGCATTATCATTACTAAATATGTTATCTTAGAACAAGTACTCTATCGTAAAGCCTTCGATGGAATGCTTTTAAGATGCGTTGACACTAAAGAATCCAAAAAGATTCTTTATGAATCCCATAGTGGGATATGTGGAGGCCACTTTGGTGGTCACACCACTACTCACAAAATACATCGATGGGCTATTTATAGCCCACTCTTTAACATGCCGTAATAGAGTTTGTGCGTAAGTGCCACAAATTCCACTAATTCTCCCACGAGATTCACATGCCAGCACAATCTCTATACCAATAGCAACCCCATGGCCTTTCTCTACATGGGGTCTAGATTTGATAGGGAAATTCTCTCCCTCATCAATGATGGCCATAACTTTATAATCACGGCCACAAAATATTTTACCAAATGGGTAGAGGCCATGCCTCTCACCACCGTACGACAGTTTTATAATCGCTAAGTTTATTTTGAATCAAATCATTTATAGGTATGGTGTCCCAAGTCATTATCTCAGATAATGGCACATCCTTTAAGAATGATGAGGTTTGTGAATTATGTAGTAAATTCAAGATAAATCATCATATGGCCTCTCTTTACTACCCTCAAGCCAATGGACAAGCCGAAGCAACAAACAAAACATTAAAAGCTATTCTCCTCAAAATAGTTAAGGAGAATAAATGGGATTGGCATTTAAAATTATACCCATCCTTATGGGCCCATCGAACATCAATAAGAACACCGATGGGAAAACCCTTTCTCATTAGTATTCGGGGTAGAAGTAGTTCTCCCACTTGAGGTCGAAATACCTAGTCTCTGCATCTCATTACAAGGGATCTTGGGAGAAGAAGCCTATAGAGAGACACCTCTCTCAACTAGAAAGCCTTGATGAGGCCAGGATGAACACCAAACAATGGCATAGAGCCTATGTTGACCGGATGTGTTAGAAATATAACAAAAAGTCTATGAATGAGAAATATATGAGGGAGATCTAGTTCTAAGACTAGACAACCAGATTGATAAGAAGAACCGGCAAAGGAAGGAAATTCTGCCCAAGTGGTTGGGCCCATACCGAGTCATGAAAGACTATGGAAATGGTGTGTATCTCTTATGTACATTAGAAGGTGAGGAGTTCAATGAAACAATCAATTACTTTGCATCTTAAATGGTTTTATGCATAAGGCATCAATGTCACCATTTGTATATTATATCTACCTACATTGCATTAGTCATTTAGTTGTTTCATTTTGTTCACTTGTTTCATAACTATTGTAGTCAAGGAACTTATTCTTAAGAAATTCATTACAAGCTTCTGAAAATATTGGAAAAAACATTCAAAATCATATCTCTTCAAGTTTTCATAATATCATCAAATAATTCCAAAATCTTTTCATCAAGATCGACAGACAAATATTGACAAAAACCATACCAAGGCCTACATACTTGGTTTTTCTCTTTCTTTCTACTAGGTGAAGTTGTTCTTACCTATGGTCTATTCTAGAAGCTTCTTGGTGTCACATCTATCCCTCTTATGTCTCTTTGAAACAAGGATATTCCAAAATCACATATCAGAAGTGTCAAAATCAAATAGAATAAAAAATACCAAGCAAACAAAATATTTTATTTTACACACTTCTTTGCCCCACCAACCTTCGGTGATAAGCCCACATCTCTTACTAGTGATGCGAGGTTGGGAAAGGAAATAAGTGCCCTTACTCACCTATATCCTACCTTTGGTGACAAACCCATGCTTCTTACTAGTGGCATGGGGTAGGGTGTGGGGGGTCCATTCACACAAATTAACAAATCTTGGTATTTTAGAAATACAAATCAAATTATATTAAGTGAAAATAAGCATCCAAATTCCAAAGAGATCAAATCCTCAAAACCATATTTTGTCAACCAGGTTGCCATTTATAAGATCTAAGTCTAGATAAATTGGAAAGTAAGTTACCTTCTGAGCTTGGTGGTAGTTTTGAGTAGGGTAAGTGTGTAGGTCTAAGTTTGGTTTCTGTCACTAGTTTTTCTATCTCTCATCATTTCCATTTTCAGTCAAACTCATACAACTTCTTCCCTTCCCAACTCTTGGTGATGAGCCCTCGCATCTTACTAGTTACGTGGAGTTAGAAGTGGGGCAAGTTCATCTCTCTCATTATACATTCATCACGTTTTTCCAAACAAGAAGAAGTAATGAACATTGCCCAAAGAATCTAAAAGTTCAAGATTACAATATGTTTACATCATCATGTATCAAAGATTACAAAAACAAATCAAAGAAAACATTATGTTATCATCATTTGTCATCCATTACATACATTATGAAAAGCATATAAAAAAATATTCTAAAATCATCTAGTGTACACATGGGAAAAAATCACAAAATTTAGATACAAGAAGATCTAGATCCGTATATATATATATATATATATATATATATATTTTATATAAATCATGTTTTCATGTACTATACCACAATGCCCCTTAAGCCCTAAAATGATTAAAAAAACAAAAATACATCAAAAAAATCATACGTGCCTCACCCCCTGGAGACTAATTTAAAACTAACATCTTCCTAAAATCTCCCCTTTCAAGGCCCATTATATTTCTACATTTCTTTTCTTAGGATTTCTTCTCAAAAGCATTCAAAAGAAGAAAACCTAAGACTAACGCAAAATACCATTCTCAAGCTCATTCCAATTCAATCATACTCAAAAATGAAAAAAGTGATCACCATGGGTCCCAGAGCTCAAAAACCACCAAATCAACATGCAAAATGAATAGTAAAATGAGCTCATTTTAAATATATATAGTATTCTAATTTGGTTTTGATTGTTTTTACGTAGAGTTGGAGCGTCGATGGAGGTAAGTTCTAATCCCCACGGAATGGTAAGTCCTCATTCCATATTAATTTAGTTTTATTTTTTGATTTATTTTATCTATCTGCACTTGAGTCCTCTTTTCATTTTTCAAATAGCGGGAATTTAGGATGGTGACATTTTAACACACGGCATGTCAAGTATAGCTTCTAACTCCCCATTTTGGGACCGCCATACTCGGACCCACCATTTTATGCCTCTTCATGGCTAAAACACTTCTCCAAGGGGGAAATATGTATGTACCCAAAAATGTAGGTACTATACTAGCGAAAAGAGGTTACGAAACCCCAATGATGATTCAGTCTCTTCACAAGGTGTTCGAAATCTAGAAAAGCTTGCCAAGTATATGTTTACATCCCAAATGCTCTATCCAAGCTCTGTGTGCTTTGTTCTATCCTTTACCCCCTTTTCTTTGCATTTTGGTCTTAAGTGACAGGACCACCACCCTGAGGCAGTGGCGGTCCCATGACCACCACCCAGGATAGGGTGGTGGTCATGTAACCACCACCTTGTAGGGTGGCGCCTATGCGCATTTTCTAGAATGTTGTGAAAATCACATCAAACGTAAAAATTCAACTTTTACCCACATTCTTCAACCACTTTGGGTTGCATTTATATTTTGGCCACCTAGTAAATAGTGTTTTCCCTTTGTTAAAGTGAAAGAGATCAATTCCAAGTTACCCTTTGGTAAATGCAAATGTTATAAATAGCCAACTTGTTTTCAAACAAATGGCCCCTCTCCTTTGTGTTTGATTATTCAGTTTATTTGAAGTTCTTGCATGAGTTTCAATAGTTTCATATTTTGCATGAATTATCAACCTCTCATTTATGTTTTAGAGATCATTTGATCTTCTTGCTTTCATCTTACTTCATTGCTGTCCCATACAATCAGTTTAGCATAAGGTAGTTTCATTTTTAGATTATAATCCATCTTAGAGTTGAAGGTTTTGTTTGTCATAAAAGATAGATTCCGTAATTCTCTGGTGTACTTGCATTGTATCCCCATAATAAATCATGCTAGGAATTACATAGTCAAGCTCTATTCACTTGCACTATCCCTCTCTTACTTGCATTGTATTTGGTTTATATCTAAAGTTGCCATTGTTTGAGTATCTTCTTCTATTGATGCTATCACGTATATGCTTTTTGGATTCATGAGAGCACACGAAGGAACGTGGAGATCACACTGAGAGGATAAGTCACGACACAACTAGATTTACAACTGTTATGTAAACTCCAGGTTTGAGCTATCAAAGTTCTATTTACAATATATCAAATAGAGTAGTAAATTATTTCATTTTAGTTAAATCTCACTTTTAATATTGCTAGGAAGTGTGGGGAATGATAGTTTCTGAGAAACTATGATTCATTCTTCACTTTTAAGGTAGGATCGGAAGTCTTTTCGATTAAACTAGTTGGTTATTTAAATATTTAGGATAAATTCACAACTATACATGCAAAATAGCTATACTAGGCTACCTTGCTTGTTTTGATTCTGTTATTAGATTAATTGTCCATTTTCTGAATATATTAGAATAACTACTCTTTTAATTTTGTTAAAATACTTCATCGAAAATACAAAAATAAAAGAATATATGCATAGTGTAGATATATATTTCATAATTAGTTTATTCATTTCAGTTAAAATTGAATCATCTTTGTATGACAATCACGGGACCTAGAGAGCCCAGAGATTACGTTTTCGAACCGGTGGTACCTCAACCAAATCTCCCACAACACTAGATGATATAGATCAAGACCTTAGGATTCAGATTTTTGAACAACAATAAACCTACAAGAAATTAGTGAACAATTGAGAGAGTTGAATATTGAAGATGACAAGGCATACACATTCTGGTCAAATCAACCCAACTATAGACTACCTTGATAGGATATCCGCATGACCATACAAGAACTCGAAAGAGAACAAATATTTGGTTGCGATCCTTTAGTTCCACAACCCAACGCAGGAGACCTCCTCATCGACATAGATACTGGCTTACGTATTCAAGTTTCTAGAACACCCATAAGGTATTATGAGAAAATCATACAACTTCTAGTTCTAAACATAGAAGCTGAAAAAGCTTACGACTATTGGATAGTCGGAAGAAGAGATTGACTCCTCATATGACCATAGGAGGTTCTCCATAACCAAAAACTTATGGTTGTGAACCATAGGTACCACAACCCAATGGGCCTACTGATCAATAAAATATTGACGTTGGTTTACGCACACTAATATTTAGATCCTCACCACTTCCACTAGACATTATTACACAATTCTTCGTATTAAATGTAGCATCCAATCAAGCTAGGGATTTCTAGAATAGACCAGAGAATCATCCATAAAATTCCAGAGGATTTGCTACACCTCTCATTACCATTTTCTATGACCTTATCTAGAAATATACACGAAGCACCTACAGGTCATTTTCCATGTATCCAACAACCAATAAATAGGATCTTGGTAGAGCTCGACATTGATTGGAGCCTCCGAGCAGCTATTATATCCGAACAATCCATTACACCAATTCAGGTTAGGAGATCTTTCTTTGCCTTAGATTCACAGATTCCATTATTACGTGTTGAGGATATAAGATTTCCTAACTAGTTTGTCTGTATCCACATATATTCCATTCTCATCGGGTGTCTCAAAGCATGACCTTGGGAGGTTGGGTGAAAGAAGAGTTGCTTGTAGATTCTCATGCTCACATGTCACTTTTCTATTATACAGAAACCCTCCTGAAAATTTTATGGTGGACATGAAAAATAGACACAAAGATTGTAGTAAAGATAAATGGTTGATGGCCAATTTATACAAAAAAATATCACAAATAATGTCTCAAGAATTGAATGTGGTAGAGGGTATCATATACTTGGATCAAGAATATGCTAAATAACTATTTATCTTTTCATAATGTTGTTATGATTGTATTACTTAACATTGCCAATAATATATACATTCATATGTTATTATGAATGTACTACTTAACTCTATTCTATTATGTTGAGATTGTTGAATTATAAGTTGGAAGGATTTATATTTTCACTGATTATAAGATGACAAAGATGATTGAATAACTTCTTCGTGGTGAATTATCGGAAAAAATTTCCCTTGAAAATTTGTAAAATAGTATTTTTAACACTGTTCATAAAATAAATATAAAATTATACTATATATACTTAATTGTTTTTAAATATTTTTTAATATAATTAATATATATATAATCTATAAAAATTGATGGTCATATCTAAAATATGCAAGTCATATGTGACAGTTATTTCAAAGATTTGCAACTATTTTACAAATAAAAATGATTAAAAATGTCTAAACAGACATCAAATTTAACACCACGTTGTGGCCTTTGTTGCAACCATTGAAGGACAAGAGAAGATGTTCGGATGATATTTGATCAAAACCGAATTTGAGGGAACTTATTTTTGGAGCTTCACTAATACAAAGCATAAATAAAGCTTAGGAATCATTATCCTGTTTAAAATATAACCATTTTCTATATATAACATAACATAAATAATGGCCGATAGCCGCTAGCCCTTATAAAACAAAAACATGTTCTGTACATAACAAATCAAAAATAATGTCTAAATGCGACCGCTAGCTCCGTATAATGGATTCCAATATTTGATTTTCTAGATTCCGATATATGGGACTTTGGAGTACATATAATTCTAATATAGGTGATTTTTGATTCCAATATATGTGATTCTAGATTCCAATATATGCGATATTGGAATCCGATATGTGCAATTTTGGAATCCAATATGTGCGATTTTGGAGTATAGATAATTCCAATATTTGACATTTTGGAATCCAAAAATAACAATATTGGATTCCGATATTGGCTATATTTTTAAATCTTAGATCGTAATAAGTACCAATTTAGTGAAATAAGCATTAAGGTGTTTGATGTCCACTCAAGTTCTTAGATGATAGTGTATATGTTAAGTGTTAAATTTGAATGATCATAATCTCAAATCCATGCAATGACCGAATATGTCTATTTTGATAAATCCTAAATAAACGAATGGGGAATTAGGAATGTAAAATATATATTATAGGTTGAATATTTTGAATAATAAAAATTAATCAAAAATCAAGAATAACACTTTTAATACTTCACACTATGAATAAATGATATAAATATTGCTTAAAACACAAAAATTGATGAATACTTAGCCGTGTAGTGATACATAAGTCATATTGGTGTACAAAATAGGTGAAATGGCTAATCTAAATCTAGAAATGCTTCGTCTCTAGGAATACCTAGAAACTTCTCATGTATAAAACCATACGATATTGTTGGCACATAGTATGCTTTGGATTTAATTTGTATGGTTTTAGACTTGTACATAGTGGGGTTCTATAACTTCACTTATCATCACTATTCTCAAAAATGGTTGTTGCTTTATCTGCTTTTAAGGGTTGACACAAATTTGGCTCCACATGTAAATATCAACAACAAATAGAAACCATAAATATTTGTAGCAAATTTCATGAAAAATGAGATATATAAAAAGGAGAAATTTTTGTGTGGGTGAGATTAGACAAGACCGAAGGCTAATCCATATTAAACCAATCCAAATGCTACGCTACATCCCATCAACCGGAAGAAAGCCTCATAAGTTTATCCTAGTGTTGGTGTAAGTAATGTATGAAATCTAAGCCAACCCCCTGTGTATTCTCTCATGTCTCTTGACACAAATATTGTAGGTGTAGCTGTAAATAAATAAAAAATTGTACAATGGGGTATTAGTGTGATGGGGTGTGCTTCGGATGCTAATATTTATAACCTTTATCCCTTCAAATCCTTTGGAGATTATATGAGTGAATTTCTCTTACTAAAATATAACCCTAGGACCTTTGCATGCTTGGAAATAGAGGAAACTAGACCATTGAATGCGGTTTGAGTGCTTCATGCCTATGTGATGGCTACACTAAATGTTGTGCAACTAATTTTCAAAGATTTTGGTGAGCCTTGAGTGCTTTAGTGTTGATATTTACAATGTAATCTTATTAGAATTCCAAGTGAGTTATAAAGTGTAATTGAATTACTTATATAGGATTCTATAGGTTATATATTCATATTATGGTCATCCTAGGGAAGATAATTTCACACATTTATGATTTTTAAATTAGAAAAAGTTTCATCGATGAGAGGGTATGGGACTATATAGGTCATCCTGACCGTTGTATGAGCTTACTTATTCTCAGATCTTTGTTCCAAATAGGTATTTAGTGATGAAAGAACTAGAGTATGGGAAATATGTCTAGAGCTATATTATTGCTTTGGATAATTAATATTACATGGATGAATGATAGAATAGTTTGTAGAGATCAATAAGTCATGTGAGAGAGATAAGGTTATGAAAATTGAGCTCGGAATGTGAGTATTTGTCTTAGCCTAGGAACAAAGCCAAACTTGTCATTTATAAAGGATAAGTTACCAAATTTTAGTGTTTACATTCCCCGCTTTAAGTGTGGAATTGAAAAATACACACTTAAAGGAAAAACATACCTAAGTGTGCACCGAAACTTTGGTATTTTATCGATAGTTCTTATCCTTTGCATTGATGTTGGCATGTCACATGGTGAAGCCTGCAACATAAAGTGTATTCAACATTCATATAATAACTTGAATTATAACAAAAATGTGAAAAAATGCTTGTAACTTTGTAAAATTAAAATTGTGCATGGTAAAATAAATAGATACAAATATGGAAGGAATACATTTGTTCATTTTATGGAGGAAGAAACTCCCATTCTTGTTGTGCTTGGATATTTTGATTTACGTTGAGTTATCAAATGATTAGGGGTGATTAGTTCCCAAATTGTTTTGAAGGAGAATATGGAGTTACGAGAGGAGTTGAGTATGCATGAACCAATACCAAAGAGGAGAGGTATCAAATAGACTTGTTAAGGGCGAAGAAAATGTATAAAGTATTTCGCCACCCTAATATTTTCCTACAAAAAGAGATAGAGGAAATAAGAACAACTCAAATTTTTTTAGCCTCCTTGATATCTTCCAACCTCGTGGACTACACCATTTCAAATGGATATAGGCTCAAATTTTTAAACATCATTAAGAAAAAGGGAATTGGTGAGCCATGACTCCATTATGTTATGCATTGAACAAGTCTAACTATGTAAATGTTGAATGATGCAAAGGATAAGAAGGCCCATGCCCCCATACTCAAAAATTTATTTGAGTAATTTAATGAAGAAAGAATGAAGAAATCATGCCCCTCATATTGTTATCTAAAATAATTCACTTGTATCTAAATATATACCATAAGGTGTAACTACCTATAAAAGTATGATAATGCTCAATATTTTTGTGAATTCTCCTAGGATGGAAATGTCTTGTACATGCCATATCATACCACGGTTTTGTCCTATAGTGAAAAATTATGTACTAGAATGAATTCTTCCCCATCTATATTTGTTTATATTTACGAGGATATGTGCCCTATATAACTATGAATTTACATCCTTTAATGTCCATGTCCAACTTACATGTGCAAAATATCTCTATAAATGCCCTCTCTTTTTAGGTGCATGTGACAAATATTAGAGCATGTGACTCAAAATAAATGATGTGTACATATGTTAGATAAATTTGATAATATTTTTTGGATCACATAGAAGGTTGTAGTTGTGACCATTGTTGGAATCCCTTTCCTATAAGATGGTGTGCATGGTGGAGACCATGGTGAAAAAAGAAAGAAACATACAACAAGAAGTAATAATAACACGTGTATCTAATAAAATAAGTGAAAAGGAAAAGTAATAATCAATTAAGCTAACATAAGCAATAATATGTAAAAGAGTCATATCATGGTTTAGAGACAAAAACATGGGACACCCACAGTTCACACAACAATAAAAGTGAAGGCACACATGCCACATACAAAGAAATAAGTGCACATATTTAATAGAGGCATAGAGCCACAAACATGGAACAACCACACTTTCACAAGACAATCAACGTGCTCAAGACACATACAATAAATAGTCAAGGAGAGAAACAATCAAGTTAGAAAGCAACACAGTAATAAAGTATAAAAATAATAGTAAAAAATAACATAGAGAAAAATTAGTTAGCACTGCACATGACACATGTGTTAGCTCTATTGTCCTAAAATATAACATATACAAATATTAGTAGTTGAGCATAATGAGGAATTAAAATTAATTGCAATGAAAAAAAATCACCTGTATAATAGATAGGATATGCCCATAAATGATCATCTTCATTGATAAGGGATGAGGCCAATGCCTATCATCATGTATCAATCTCTATGTGTCTTGCATTAAGATCAATATACCTAATGAATGCTTGCGTGTAAAGAGTATATAGAAAAATATGCTATCCGTTAAACCGACATGGAAAATAGTATATGTAAAGTAAAGAGCTATCCAATCAAGTTTTATATTTTGTAAATATTTGATTGTTTTTATATTATGATTATTTTAATGTTTTTGTATTTTGGAGATTAACTATGTACAAAGAAGGAGGTAGCATACAATTAACTGATTAAGGTCTCATTAGGAAGATTAATAGAACCATAAGATGAATGAGTCTTGGGCCTTAGATGTGTCATATTGGAATAAGAATAATCTTTATATGTTGTGTAGGATCCATGGTATGTGCCATAAGAGACCTAGGATGGAAATACTTCTAAGAATTATTATGTGCACAAGAGGACCCGACATGAGATATAGGAGGGAGATACCTACTTGAAGTATTATGTGCAATATGAGACCTAACATGAGGCCTAAGAGAAAGAGAACCACTATAAGAAGTGTTTGAAATAAAATACATAGGATACCTAGAAGGGAGAGACCCACTAGAAGTAGCACATGTAGATGTAATACAAGTACATGTAATAATAATCGCTTCTTTGACTAAGTAACTTCAGATTAGGGCCTCATATGGGATACCTTTGACCATAACAACTTGTTGATCGTTAATGAACTTAACAAATTTATGCATGATAGATGGAATAGCCTCAAAATCACATAGCTACGGAAAAATAAAGACATATCATATGAGCTAAGAGAAGAAGTAACCAAATAGGGAATAGCCATAGTGTCGAGCTAACTATAAGAGGTATAACAACATGTAAAAGTTTTGTCTTAGTATCAATGTCACTTAGTTTTTGGTATATACAAGATAACCAAGTAACATAAAAGTACACATATTATGTATAAAATTACTATAAATCAAAATACTATGTAAATATGTTGATCAAAATAACATGAATGTATACTATATCCAAAACAAGATCACTAGCCATATAAATATAATAACATGTTGAGAAAGTGGCACAAAGTAGTAACAATACCAATCATAACATCTAATGTATAGTCAAAATAAAGAGGAGGCATAACACAATGAACATGGTGCAATTACGGATTATATTTAGTAATGTTGTGATCATGAAGTGGGTCATTCAATATTTTGAGTTTTGCATCATCACTAGGAGGCTTAGATAATTAAGTGGGAATGTCCAATTCAATGGCATTAACATCAATAATATATTGTATAACATGATGAAATTTAACACATTGATTAATATACATCCAACAAATCCATGATAAGAAAAAAGGCATTATCATCAATTTTTTTACCATGAGGCTTGCTCATATCTACCTCAAGACCCAAAGGGAGAGATACACGGTTACACTCAAGTAATTATTTAAGAAATAGGTGAGGTGTAAAATGAAATAAAATTAATTTTCATTGAGGGATTATAACTGAAGCTTTGTGGGTTGATATACAAAATTAATAATAGCTTTAATGTCAGTCTTGTTGTCATTATATTTTCCTTTGAAAATATGATTTTATTTAAAATTACATTAGATGTTTTGATAATTGGTAACATAATTGAGCTTGTTCATGATGAGAATATTAGCTTCACACTATTTTAATATATGGAATAAGTGATCAATATAGTAAAACTTATCAAAGATAACCAATTCTTTTAAAGGGTAAATAAGGTTTTGTTTAAAGAGATCTTAAAACTCACTATCAATTAGAATATTGCTCATATTTTTAATTATTACTTTGTAAAGTAAAACATAGTTAATGGTGTCTATATTAGAATATTTTTACATCTTAGAAATTTGAGCATAATAAATCTTATCCCCAATATGATTAGGAAGATCATAAAACCACTATAAAGTTAAACTCCTTAAGGATTCTAGGAAAGAGCTTGGTAAGTAATGTATCATTGTAAGCATAATCCAAGAAAGAAGCATGGAAAACATGAAGGTGCTCTTCATGATCACCTTTTTGTATTAGATAGGAATATCGGGGAAAAAAATACATAGGAAATGGATAGGAAGCCACTTCAAGTGCAAGTGGGTTATGAAACAATCGAGTAGAATCCATGACATGATAAGAGGTTGAGGCACCTTGTTGTAATTTTAGGATTTGATCTTGTAAACTATGAACAAGGGTTTCAAGATATTGTGTTCTAGAATAAGAATAATGTGAACACTATGGGTGTATACAAGAGATGTAGGAATATTAGTGGTCATAGGAATTATCATAACCACACTATGAGGTGGGACACTAGCTCCCCAAAGGGATAAACATTGTATATGTAGGAATAATATATGTATCAATAATAAAAATATGGGACGAGGCCTCCCAAAAATATATTTATCATTAGAGGGATGATCATGATATATTTTAACAACAAGAATAATCTTGATAATATGCTCAATATGGTGAGGGTTATCATTGAAAGTGCAGCAACAAATTTACACATGAAATAACACACAATAATATTATATTTTCTATTTTTTTCACAACATGTTTGGCTAATATATAGCCAATACAATAGAAGAACTACTTCCTAGAAAATAGGAAGTCAACAAACAACTTACCCGTTTATAATTTTACAGTACAACAAAACTCTATAATAATACATTGTTGAAACAATATATTATAACAATATGAGTTGTAATACCAACTCAATTACATCACATAATTATAATTTGACTTTAATAAAAAAGTGAGCACTAATAATATGAAATCCTAACATTCCCCCCCTTAGTGCGAACATAGGGAAAACCTCTTTGTTGTACTTGCACCTGCTCATGATTTGGTGATTTTCACAGGATGATCACAAACCTCAAGGATGGTTTTGCAAATGGTTTACCACAAACCGAGAATGGTGGTTTTGAAATTGGTTTACCACAAACCATAAGGTGATAGTTTTGTAAATGGATTACCAACAACCAAGAATGGTGGTTTTTCTATTGGTTTACCACAAACCACAAATGAAGGTTTTCAAGTGGTTTACCTATAACCACATCATGATATGCAAAGTAATATTCTCAGCCCTCATCACATCTCACTGCAGGGAATAACATAGGAAATTCTACTGAAATCTGCTCATACATACATAGAAAAAACAGACATAATGGAAATGAAACATTGGATCATGTTTCCCCCCTAAATGTGAAATTTCCACTTATTGAAAATTGAAAACTATACCACACTGGAAGCACTAAAATCAAACTACACACACACATGTCACTAAAGCTGGTATGTGGCCCTGTTGTTGGCAACTCCGACGAGAGGTCACTGAGTGACCTCCAACCTCTGTTGGCCTCCATCCTCCAGTCTCATGCTGCTAGCTCAGCAAATTTGGCTTCGAGGCTCAACAGTTGTTAGGATGAACACCAAAAATTCATCTGTAAGGAAAAAGTTATTAATTGTTACAACACTTTTGAAAACATGAAAAAGACAAGAATACTACTTATGATATATAAGAAAACTTAACTCTTTTGACAACTTTACATTAATAATGACTATTGACTATAGTCATATATTATAGAAGGAATTTTATTTTTGACGTAACAACTCTTTTACAATACATTCTTTTTTACGATAATGACAAATGATAACTTTATTATTGCTTTGACATATAAATAAATGACTAAAGATAATATTTGAATATTTAAAAAGTAATCAGACATTACTTTTTACTATAACACTTGATTTTAATTGACTATCTAATGAACACAATGAATAACTATGACTTCAAATCAAACTTATTAATACAACAAAAATAATGACCACGTAAATGAATATAATAATTATCATTATAAAAAAAAACTTTAACGAGGACAAAGCATAAATGACACCTAGACTTCAATTTGTGACAAGAGATGCAAAACTATTTACAAATCTATGGACTCAAGACAAGGAAAAGCTAAAACATTAATACTTTACTTAACTATGTTGCAATACCTATATACGACCTAAAGACAATAGACTCAATCTTGAATACAATTATAATTTTACCTATTGACTAATAAAACCCTATACTCTACAGTGATCCATGGATAAAATAAAAATCGTAATACCATTGTATTGAGCTCGCCAATATTAGAACTGTTCCACATGATCTATGTTGAGCGAATCCACGCAGGTACTTCACAATGGTCGAACAAAAACAACAAATGATATCTTCCAACCGACATGGTTATTTGTGACAGATCGAAGCAATCACTCAATTTTTATTCAAATGGATACATAAAAAGAAATAAAATGCCATATACTATTAAAAACCATTGCCAATCTGCGCCAAACTCTGATGTTGTTTTACTTCGGATTTCTTGCTGAGAGAGATGTCTTGACAATACACGCAATCTACCTGACTGAATATGTAATTGCAATGAACTTGTCTAATTGAAAGAGGAAATGACAACGAACTTGCAAAATATTGGAACCTCCAATGTACATACGAGATGTGCCACGAAGGAGATGCTATTGATAGTTCATGGAGCAGTTCAATGACGAGTGTCCTCTTATATTCTTCGACCACAACTATGATTTGACTGAACAATCTATTCACTCTTATATTAGCTGATAGAATCCAATGTGTTTGCTTCTACAACTTAATGAGCATCTAGACGCCTTTTCTTTCAGAACAGATTAAAACTGTATACGGGCATTCCAAACTATGACAAAGAATGAAGAAACTATACTCTTTTATCACTCGGAGCAATTCAAATTTCATGTCATTGCTCCTTTTTATTTTTCAAACAACCATCATGCTAAGGAAAAATGTTCGCTCTAGTACCAAATGAAAGTGCAACAACAGATTTACATAGGAAATAACACACAATAATATTATATTTTCTATTTTTCGCACAACATGTTTGGCTAATATATAGCCAATCTGATAGAAGAACTACTTCCTAGAAAATAGGAAGTCAACAAACAACTTACCCGTTTATAATTTTATGGGTACAACAAAACTCTATAATAATATATTGTTGAAACAATATATTATAACAATATGAGTTGTAATACCAACTCAATTACATCACATAATTATAATTTGACTTTAATAAAAAAGTGAGCACTAATATTATGAAATCCTAACAATCATGAAGTTGTGAATTTTTTTATACATAAAATCTCAACTTGATCGGGATCAACACCATCAACCTCATCATTACTAAAATTAGAATGGTGCTCAATATGTCTTTCAATGTATGTTTAAGAAACCTCATGGGAATTGTGAAAAAATATCAAAGGGAATCCTTAGACATGATGTGGAGATGAAGCCATATAGACTCAATGCTTACGAGTAAGAGGAGAAATCTAAATATTCTCAATGGGTCGATGGTTGAGTTAGTTTCTATGACAAAAGGGCATAAAAGGAAATCACATGAAAATATTAAAAATAAAAGCCTAAGGAAACTATGGGTTGAAACCAAGAAAAATCAATCACATAATCAAGAATAAAGCTTTTAATACTTTGTAGTATGATAAAACAATATAATGATTTATCAAAACAAAATAAGGGATGCATGATTAGCTATGTAAAGTGGTACATAAGTGATTTAGGTGTGCAAACTGGATGGAAATAATAATTTAAATTTGGAAATGATTTGTTTATAGAATTATTCCTAGAAATTTCTCCTATTTGAAACCATACATCTCCTACTAGGGTGTAGTAGAGTTTGGACATGATCCACATGGTTTCATAATTGTACATAATGGGGTTATGTAACTTAATTTTCCTATTAATGGTCTAAAAATGGTTTTCACTATATGTTGTTAGGATCGACACCCAAAGTAAAAACCCTAAATACCTACAACAAACTTGATGAAGCAATTAGATAAAAAAGGAGAAACCTATGTGTGGACGAGACTGGAACAACCCCGTAGTCAACCCTTATTAAACCAATATAGGCACTACATTACATCGCTTTAAATAAGAGAAAGCCTCATGTAGTTATCCTAGTGTTGGTGCAAGTAGTGCATGAAATTTAAGCCAACCCTATGTGTGTTCCCTCCCATCTATTGACATAAAGATAACAAACATAACTATTGATAACATAGAAATGCACCCAATGCAGTATTAATGTGATATGGTGTGGCTCATACGATAAGATTGATCCACTTTATACCTTTAAGGAATTTTAAAATTTTAGGAGTGAATTTATCTTGTTAATACATGGCTCAAGGACATTTACATGCTTGAAATTGGTTTGAGTGCCTCAAATATGTGTGATGGATGCTCTAAATGATGTGCAACTAATTTTGGAATATATAGGAGATCCTTGAGTGCTTTAGTGCTGATATTTTTAATGTATGCTAATGAGAACGCTGAATGAGTTATAAACTGCAAGTGACTTGCTTATATAGGCTTCCATATGCTAGATATTCACATTAAGGCAAACATATGGGAGATAAACCAACACATATAATATTTTTAAATTATAAAAAGAGTTATTGGATGAGAGGGTATGAGACTGTGAATGTCATCGTAGAATGTAGTACATCATGGCCCTGTTATGTACGGTCCCAAAAAAATTTAGTGACAAAATATCTAGAGCCTAAAAAAATATCTAGAGATAGATTATTACTCCGTGTAATTAATATTACATGGATAAATAATAGGGAAGTACGTAGATATAAAAATTCATGTGTGAGAGATTATATTATGTCAATTGATATTAGAATGTGATAATTTGTCTTAACATAGGAACAATGTCAAACTTGTCATTTACAAAGGATAAGTTACCAAATTTGAGTGTCTATAATGTCCCATGTAGATCGTGGTTTTATATTTTCATAATATTGTATTGTTTTTATATTTTTGATATGGGAGATTGAAAAGATAAAACTGAAAAATTGGAATTAGTACTAGAGGCCTTGGGGAATATGCTATACATGATGGAAGAGACAAGGTGGGGTATTGCATAAGAATTTTTCCATCAACAATCACACTAGACTCATGAAATGTGCTACATATTTGGGTAACTACCTAGTTATGAAGTAGGGGAGAAGATGTCAAATGTCTGATAGTCATAATAAGTGTGTGCGTGTTATGTATAAGTAAGCATATAAACTCCTAAATGGATAATTAATGATTGTGTCATGGTGATATCCTATGCTAGAACCTAAATGATATTAAGTAGTTATAATTGTTAACAAATAATAACATTCCGAATCTAAGATATAATCATGTGAAATATTATACTCTTTTCTACCATTTTCAATTGTGTGTGTATGAATATACGCTATAGGTGACAAATAGTCATAGTAACTATAGGATCTTGGTAGTGTGCATTAGTGTACCTCAAGGGTATTTCCCACATGTATGTTGTCAAACTTTCGTGTGTTGTGCATGGACATATTCCACACAACATATCTAAAGGGAAGCATGAGTCTTAATGAGTAACGAGCTCACATTGATTTTGTATCATTGGATTCCATGAAATATGTCTTGGGATATCATATATAGTAGGTATATTGGTCTATAAGGATTTTTTCCTACTACGAGACAAATTTTATTGGTTAGGAATTGAAGTAAGTGTTGGGAGATCAAATAGGGTACTCTTATAATAGATTAAGAATACTCATAACCATGTGATTGTGTAAATTCTTGAAGAATCCATGTAATGTAGATAGAAAAATAAGCATCTCATGTATCCATGGGCATACAAGTAGAATACTTGACAATATTTTTAGAATGGACTACAAATAATTTGGTGGCCATTCTCTTAGGTTTGAACCGAATTGATTAAAATATGCCCCACACGGGTTTTTTAATTGACCATAAAATCATTAAATTGTATCTATGGTACACATGAGGTCTCATAACTATATTTGAGAGATGTAAGAAGTGCCATAGCGAAAATATTTTAGATATATCCATTGTATACCAAAAACTTTGAATGGATTGAGAATCAACATGTACATGAATGAATATTAGTTTGGATGTTTCCTTTTCATGTATAAGAATATATAAATTAGAAAAGGTAATGAATGATGTTACTAATGATATAATTTGAGTGAAACAAATTATGCTTTTAATTATATGGACATATTCCACATAATCCGATGGAGGGGTTCTTGTATGAAAATTCATATTGACTTCATTTACTTTATTCATTTTCAAGTGATATGGTAGTGGATTAGTGAAAAATTTAATCATGCATTGGGTTGAGATACTTTGTTGTGTTAGTAGATGACTACGAGTCTTGTAGAGAGATAGTGGTTTTGTTAGTGAGCACTTGGATCTTCTTAGATAATGTGAAACACCTATGCGTGACATGTCTAATACACTAGTGATAATTATAAAATTGTTTTCTATTAAACTTTGGACCTTGTGGTTTTTTCATATCTATAACATTAGGTATAAGTAGGTAATTTATATTTCATTGAAGGATATTTCATAAAATAAATTGACGATGTTGTGAAAAATAGTTATATCATTGCATGGAAGTTTTCATAAGAGTTTCTATAGGTGCTGATTGTGTAACAAAGTAACAATTTTAAATTTCTTGTTATTAATCTGTTTCCTTTGTATGAGTAATTGGATTAGATTTTATTATTACTAGATGAAGGCATATTCTCATAGGTCAAAATTTTACCATTTGATATAGGTCCTTAAAGGATTTAAAGTTGAAAAATATCATTATTTATTTGAGCTTCAGGACAAGGCTAGTAAAAAAACTTCAATTAAAATTTTCTCATATATGTGTTTAGGCCCTCGGAAAGAAAAGACTTATATCATAATATATAATCCACAATAATTTCATGAGATTATTTCTTGAATTTATTAATTCATGAAAAAGACAAGAATTTTCCAATATTAATTGAGAAATGGATAAGAAAGCTTTTAGTTGACACTTGAAATGACATCATGGAACCTAAAGGAGGGGTATAGAACCAATCAACTACATATTTTTGAGCCTACAAGGAAAAATATTGACTACTAAGATATCATTAATTATGTAGTCCATGTAATAGGAAATGAAAGCATGAAGGTGTTGATGTGGATTAATATTGCCATCATAGAATAAGAGTTTTGGTGGATTTAACCTAAGTGGTAGTGGATAATTAAGAACCTCATGGGCTAATGGGTTACAAGTTAACCTAATGGAACTTATGGCGATTCATGATCAATTGATAGAATAACTATTCATGATTGCATGATTTTGAATTAATGGATATAACAATTAAGAATATGATATTGAGTCATATGCATTGTTTATTTCTAAGTGTATAGGCCATATACTATGTAGGTGGTGCAATCATGACTAGGGTTCCTAGTGAATATAAGCCCAACCATGAAACCATAAGAGTCACAAAAATATGCACTCAAAGGTTCTTTCTCATATTATTAATTTAGTAAAAGAATACATGGTATGATTGATTAATGGATCCCTTTACTTATGGATTACCTACAATAATATATCCTAAGCATACATTAAGATCTCTCATCTATTATTATCTCTTTCTCTCACTCTCTCACTTTCTCCCTCTCACTCTACTTTGAATACTAGATCCTTCCTACCACTCAACTTTCCATGAAGATACTCTCTCCCTCAATATATTATCCTTCACAAACTTCCATTTGATTTCCTCCTCTCATCTCTTCCATTTGACCACATTCACTCCTTACATCCTCATTTTACCTACTTCAAAATATTACTTACTTCTTCTTCCTCTTAATTTACCTCCTCCCATGGATTCATCCCATTGGAGTTATGGGGATCTAAACACCCTTATCAACAATCAGTGCTTTGGATCCTCATGCTATATTCCAACCCTATTAGAGATTTGATCCTTTATTTTTTTCCTTTCACACCGCTCCTTATAAAATGGTAATCCACATAGCTAGTTATTGTGTGCCATGTGCCTTATTCATTTATCATCTTCATCAGGTTCAGTTCCAAGTAATCAATAGTAAACTCCTCTAACACCGTTCCATCCTTCCTTATAAGGTACTAATCTACATATGCATGCCCTCTTATTTTTGACACAATCATTATTTGGTATTATTTCTCCTTCTTGAATACTTCCCCATATTCCTATTATCCATGCTCATGCCTCCTTAAATTTCCTTTCACAACACCCCATGTTATCTTCATTAATCTCCTCAATAGTTATCTTCACCTTGCATCACTTTGTGTAAGATTCCTTCACCTTCATGTAATCCTCCCGCGCATGTTATCTCATGTGCGCAGCCTCTCCTCTATACTTGAAAAAATCCATCCATGTTCCTCTTATTGTGTATACCTTTACCCTACATGTCACTTCGACATATACCTTGAGCTATTTTCACCCTTTTAAAGTTTTATTAGGTTTTTTACACTATAATCAAACAAAGAATGAAATAGGATCTATAGGGGTTATTTTGATTAATTAAATTCCAAACTTAACCATTCAATATAATAATAAAATATTAGTACTTGTAAAAAATGTACACGATGCAATACAAAATCATAAATACATAGGATTGAGTGCACTTAGCTGATTATAGGTGATTCTTGGAAAATATGGGTGATGTGGATGCCGAAACAAGGGTATCTAAACCCGAGAATGGTTCGGACTAAAGCGTGACTTGAGAATCTCCTAGGAAGAAATTTATAGTAGGGGCATGAATGTATATATGGTCTTGACCTCTTTGTATGATTTTACACTCACTTAGAACTAAGGTCTGTGCCTTTATGGTTTATCACTTATTTGATTCTCTTATCACTCTTTGTTACTCATTGGCAATCACATTTGTGAGAGTATTTGAATATTCTAATCAATATTTCAAATACCTAACCATGGATGAAGTCCTATTAAACAAACATTGGTTGGGTTGTGGTCACCCTCATGCATCGCCAACATCGACACTACTTTGAAGAGGACTCAAACCACGTGTCGTTATCACCTAACATGCGATATATAGCTTTAATCCAATAAGATTTGACATCCTTTGATAATTATTGACTTGATTTTATCTCTTACAAATCTACTTGAGTGGATTATATTGAGTGTTTATAAATGTAGGAAGAATTACCCTAGACCTAGAAAGAAGCTTCATACATGTAGATAGTGCTACCCTAATGAATGTGCAAAGGTATTTTTGGAGTGTATGGAGATTTGGGTTCCTTTTGTGCTAGATTTTGTAATAGGAGTCCATGAGAGTGCTAGGTCAAATGAGGTGAGTTTCACTTGCTTATATATGCTTCGAATGTGATTTAAGTTACAAAGGTTGACTGAGGAGGATTAAGTGACCTAAAGAATAATGTGCAATGGAAATTTTGGGACCAAAGTGAGCAAGGTAAAAACATACACTAGGGTTAGGACCATATGAACGTTCCTCCCCTACTATACATTTTTACCTAAGAGTGATAATATACAATGTGAAGTTTGGAAGCTAACAAGTGGAGTTTCTTACTGTGTTTCATGCATTCAATTCTTGGATATTATCAAAAGATGAGTACATAAGATCAAACAAGATATAAAAGAGACCTAGGGATGTACCAGATGAGAATGGGTAAATTGCACTTATTTGAGCGAGAGAGCAATGCCAAGAAAATAAATGTCAAAGTGTATAATTACCAAAATTGAGTGTCTACGAGATCCTTAAAATATTTCTCTTTCATATATTTCTAATCTTTATGCTCTACCTCCCTTGTGTAGATATAGAGTTAGTCAATTCTAGGGATGCTCATGTATCAAAATCTATAGGTAACAAATTTTTTGATCCCTTTCTCACATGTGCTTTGGAATGACGAAGCTATTCTCCTTAAGTAAATGTTTTGGATACCCTTGCACTTGTTATTACTTGGTAATATTTCTCCTCTTTTCCTTCGGGGTCACTTGCTCATTCCTTTCCTTGTGGGTTTCTATCAAATTATCTCTAATTTTCTGTTTGGTGCTCCCACATGTATTATATGATTCAATTACACACTTTGAATACTAAACCCCGCATTAAGTTAATTACATTGCCTCTTATCTCTTCTACTCAACATTATCTTAGGTAGGAAATTTATATCATCTTTAGGATGATTTTCATTTACCTTTCTCTCCTTCATGGATTTCTCCCACAATCAATTATTCTTTATCCTATCTTCTCTATAAGTATCCAATACATGGCACCGATTATTATTTTATCAATTTTGGGATGACATCCTCTCTTTATTTAGTGTCTCCTTTTCACCATGCACACCTAAATTTATGATCCTACATAAATGGGACAATTTATTACTCCTACACACCCATAATTAAGAATATTTTATCATCTTTAGGATGATCCCCCTCTTATTTGGGGGTTTTCCCCCTTCATGCCTAGTTTCTTGGCATAATTCTCCAAATACCTTATATTTTTTCCATGTTTTCCCATCCTTAATACTTCCTTCCTTTTATATGATGTTAATTGCGCTTATTTTCCATCTTCAAGGCTAGTTCCTTCCTTCTCCTATCAACATTCTACATGTTACACATAGCTAAATTTTTACCATTACATCAAATTTGGGCCAATGTACCTCATTTAATCATGTATTGTAGCTTTTCTTATATCAATATTATTTCCTTCACCTACCATTCACCTCCGTACTTGTAAATTTTCTTCACCTTTATTGGATGCCTCCGTTCACCTTAATTATTTATTTTAGTTTTCTTATATAATTGATTATACCAAATTGCAATTACTTTCATTAGCTTATTCATATCAATGCTTCGGAAATTGATCTCTCATCTTGGTGTCTTATATCGGTGCTTCTACCAACCGATCTTTCCTTTTGGTTACCTCATATAAATTCTTCTACTATCTAAATTATTCTACACCCTTAACTACCTCATATTGACTAATCCATCCTCCAAAAACTTCCTAGGTTTTCCATACACACACACACTTGTGCATTATACTCATCCTTTGATACTTCCTTAAGTCTCCTATAGTGATATAGAATTCCCCTACATGCATATTATCTTTTTGAGGCCTTCAATTTACCTCCTCACTTTTCATCTCATGTATAAAATTTTCTCTACATGATTAGATGGTTCTCACCATCCTTACTCCCTTTATCTGTCCTTTGTTTTGGAACCTCCCATGGGTGCACTTCATTTCCTCTTTTTCTACCCCCTTTTAATCCTAGAGTAACACTTCTTTCATAATATCCCCTTTGTGCTACCTCCATGTACTGATCCTATCTTGGAATCACTTCTTTATTCCCATCTTACCTACATTTCATTTCTAATAACATCTTCTACACCATATATGCTAAGGAAGTCTCCTCAACCAATATATTTAATAGTTCCTTCTCACTTGGTGAAATATTTTTAGGGGAAAAAATATGCGATTTCATCAATGATCATGGGACAAAGTCTCGTGTCTTTGGATTGGGGAGGCTCCCATTTACTGAAAGATATAAAATATAATCACTAGACTAATTTAAGGGTGGCCAAAGGCCGATAATGTGCGAAACACCCTTGTTGTGACTACAACAATAGAATGAGGGGGATAAATTTTTAGGTAAGAGAAGAGAGATAAATGAGAAGGAAAATTATATTAATGAGCTGAAATCAGATTTAACTAACTACAAATAAGAGGTGATTGTAGTTTTAATTAGAGAAAATAGTAAAGCATGATACAACATCATAACAAGATAATGAAATGTATAATGCAAGATAAATACAAATCCTTATTAAGATATATTCATTCCACAAAGAAGGAGAAAATTCCTTCAACGTCTTAGAAATGCCAACATGTTCTTGATTGAGTGACAAGATGAGAATGGAGGAAAATATCAATGAAATAAATAAAATAATACAACTTGTTAGAGAGGGAAAAAAATTGATCCCTTGGAATGGAGAGAACATTCCAATTTATAGCCAAAACAAGTGACTCTTCACATTCCCATGTGAATTTTCAACTTAAAGTGCAATATCAATGAAGAAATAAAAATTTTCAAGTGACTTAAATCACTTTTACAAAATTTATTTCTCAATGAAGAAATAGAATGTTAGAGAGAGAAGGTGTGATTAGAAGAAGATGAGACAAGATGAAGTTATGCTCTTCCCTCACTGTGGAGATGAATTTTGTAACTAAATAACATCTTCTTCACTACTTATCTTATCAAAGTATGTATTTTATTGAATTACAAATGATGCTACACATCTTATCTAGAATGATTATCTTTGGTCATGCCTCAAAATATCTCTTCCAACTCTTTATATCTATGAAAAATGGTAGGTTACGTAAATAACCTCTTTATCACAAGCATAATCTCTTGTTTCCCTCATGAGTAAAAAATTATATTTCATCAAGAAGCATGCACTCACATCACTGTGTCCCAAAGTTGGTAAGAAAAATAATACCATGAGATCTCTTGGATTTGACAATATCAAAGATTCACAAGAGTCCTCAACAAAAACATAATAATCATCTGAATTGAAACACTCCCTCTTTAAGAGATGGAATCAAGCACCGATTATCTGAATGTCTTCCTAAAGAATAGGCTTACTTCTTGCTATGTATCTTAAATAGAGGATGGTAAAGAGATTGAGAATATAATGGAACCATGGTTTTCATCATATAATCCTTCAATTGTTTCAAATATATATTTCATGCTCAATGATCCTCTTGTTCACTCGAGATTAGGTTATAAAATGAGTTTTTAATCTCTTTTCGTGTGTTTACACCTATCCTTGATGATGGTTTTGGATGAAAATGGATGTGGTCATCATGGATGAATGAATCATACAAATCACTTTTGAATGTATTTGTTTGAAATATTCTTGAGAGAATAAGTGATGCTTCAATTTTGAAACAATTCTCTTGTTGAGATCAATGGTAAAGTGAAAAATACAACAAAGATAGAAAAATACTTAAAAACCTCAGTCATCCATATCCAAAAACACTCCACCTCATCATGCAAGATATGAATAAAATGAAATGTGATTTAATAATAACATTTTCTCCAAATTTTATTCAATTTAGCTTGTTAAGTCATCGAGAAAAAACAAAACAATTTTTAGCTATTAAGGCACAAATGGAGGTTTTTCGATGCAATATTTGTTAGATCACCATGAGATAAATAATTATCAAATCTACATGATACTTGATCCATTTTAAATATGTTTCCAAGAGGAATAAATTCTCCAATTTTCACAAATTTCTCTTGTCAAAATGGTAGGAAAAGTCAAAACAAGTTCTTATTACACAAAGAATTTTTGAATAGTGTTTGCAAGAAAAATGGATCAAATTAAATAAAATGAATACTATTAATAAATAAAAATGTAAATGGATCACTATGAATACGTTTTGAAGGAGAAATCATGGGAAAATTTTCATGGGATTTGGCCTTGGGGTTTGCAAGTTATGAGCATTTGAGTTTTGGAAGAACTATGATAAACACTAGTTTCCCAGTAGAAAATTTCAAATGAGAAGATGATTTTTTTTACATACCTCATGCCTTAGTAATCTTGAACTAATTTTCATGGAGATCAAGTGTGCACAATTTCAAGGGATTTTAGCCATGGGAGCTTAAGATTTGAACAACATTACTCCGACCATACCTAAGGCATGGAACTAGTTTTCATGGAGATTTAAGGCATGAATGAACAACATGTTATGTTTTTGAGATTATTTTTGATCATATGGCTGTTGGGATTCCATAGAGGGAAAATAAGATTTCAAAAAATCATTTAAAGTTTGAGTGTGGAGATGCAAAGTATGGTATGCAAAAGAGTTTTGTAATCTCCACACCAAAAATATGCACCAATCAGGTTGAGGTACATTTTGGGAGTTCATAAAACATTTGAAAAGTGCACTTTTTCACTTGGGAGGTGAAAAATGTGCTAGGGGTCTTTAGGGAGAGTGCATGCAATTTAAAAATAGTCAACAAGAATTCTACCTTCTCATAAGTTGCATTTTATCTTATGTTTTTAGTTAGGGTGGACCAATCAACATAAGACACATTTATGAGGGTGGGGAATCATAAAAATAACCCAAATTTGTTTTCCACCTCCAAAAATTCTGCCACGCTCCATAAGTGATCCCATTTCACTTAAGTTGCTGACATCAATAACTCAACGAAGAATTAGAATGTGAAAAGCACTTTTTGGGTCCAAGACCAAAACTAACATTTATAGGGGTGTAATATAATGTATTGAATGGAAATAGGATAAAAAATCCAATGGAACAACTTATAAAGCTTAAAAATGAATTATTTTTGATTTTTGACCCAACTTACCTTTTTAGTGTACGAAGGAACAATAATGAGTTGAGTTGTCATGGGATATTGATATGAATGAGAACAAAACCAAAACTCGGACCTTTAAGATTATTTAATGAGATTCAATTTTACCATTTGTTAGGATTTTTAATCCACCCAAGGTTCTTGAAACCTTCCGTGTAAGTTCTCTCTTTCATAAAGACTAAGGTACCTTAGTTTTTGAAACTGTTCGACTTTTGGTGCTTCCAAAACTTTATCTTGAACATATGGGCATGTAGTAAACTCTAAAATATTTTGAATGGATATGGATGATATGGGATTCTAAAACCTATTGAGGCTCCTAAATCCTTTTTCACAAGATGGCCCATCTCTAAGGACCAAAAGCACCTTTTCCTCAAAAAGTGCCAAAGGTGAATGTGCTCCTAAAACTAGTCTGAAGCTTCTAAAATCTTCCCTAAACCATATTGATGTGAAGTAAACTATGATACCTTTACAATGACTGCAATATAGGCTCTTGAAACATCCCAAAGTTTCTGAAACCTTTCACACAAGTCAATAATTTCAAAGATAAATGTTTGACAATTTTGACCAACTTCCTCGAGAAATTAAAAAATGTTTCATGGGGTTATCAAGTAAAATGCCTTTTTTGAGCATGGAAAATGACTAAGTCCCTAAATAGAGGTTAGCACATGAAAAAGGAATTTTTTAAGAAAGTCAAATGAGGAAGCGCATGCGAGGAGAACAAGGTTTGCGCGTTGAAGTTGGATATGAATGCACGTAGGAGACATACCAAACACTTAGCCAGTTTTGGGATATGGATATAAATATAGTCTTGGAGTGGCAGCCAAGCAAGCTTTTAAGGATAAGATTGAAACATGGACTTGCGGTTCAAGCAAGGTCTATTTTGGGATAAGAGGAAGACCAAGTGACATGCATAGTTCTGAGATAATAATATGATGTAAACTAGAGTTATCTATA
Source organism: Taxus wallichiana var. yunnanensis (assembly GCA_018340775.1). Taxonomy (NCBI): domain Eukaryota; kingdom Viridiplantae; phylum Streptophyta; class Pinopsida; order Cupressales; family Taxaceae; genus Taxus; species Taxus wallichiana. The sequence goes on from CM031234.1 coordinate 862,387,386, forward strand.
GAAGAACTTGTTATCCAAAATTCACCCCCCAGGGTAAATTTGATAACATGCATCAGAATATTCAAGTCCCAGGCAGATAGATTGATTCAAGGCAAAAAATCATGTTTCTAGGGTCCCCTCGGATTTTTTTCTAACTCTCCTGTCCAAGGAGAAAAGAGCAAGTTCTAAAAAGGGTGAAAAAGTTGCAAAAAAACAAGCTTGGGCCAGAAAAAATCATGAAAATTGGCTAAGTCCTAGTCCAGGCGGTCCTTGGGACAGTTGGGATGTCGGGGTGCGAATCGGCCGAAAGGCCGCCAGGTGGTCCGTAGAGCAATGGGACATCCGGGCCATGAGGACGTGCGGGACGCGAAAAGGCAAACCGGCCGAAGGTAAAAGCAAAATCGACTAATCTTTGAGTGGAGCAGTGCCGGGACATCTGGGCCGTGAGGATGCGAAGGACGCAAATTGCCGGATCGGCGAAGCAGAACTTTAACACCGGGACAAATTGGGACAAAGGGACGCGAGGGACGCGGAGAGTCAAAGGAGTCGAGATCCAATCTCAAATCACACCACGTGTCATCGGCCGAAAGAGGGATAGAGAAGCCCGGATCGGGCGGATCGAAAGTTTTGTCCCAAACAGTTTGGGACATCCGAGACAAAAGGACGCGGTGGACACGAAAAGCCGGCAGGCTCGAGGATGAATCAGAAATGCCACGTGTCACAAGGGAAAGCGTCTAAAATTTCTAAGGGCAAGGTTTGAAGCGTTGGCCCGAGCCAATAAAAAGAGGACATGTGTCCTAAGGAGAAGGGGAGTGCAGAGCTCGGGGAGGAATTAGAGAATTTGGCAAAAACTAAAAGGTGAAGGATGACCTCGCGCCCCTGTCCTCCAACCAGAGATCATGCCACGTGTCCCAGTGGCGGGGGCATGGGGAAAATGAATTTTTTTCCAAAAGTTACAAGAAGTCAAAACTTTAAAGGAAAACCCATGGGTACGGGAAGGAGAGAGACTACTCATCCAATCAGCGCCCGACATGTGTCATCCAGGTGGTGGAGTGCGGGAAAAAATTTCAAAACCCATTTTTGCCTGTTTTGTGCCCTAAATCTTCAGATCGCCATATATTTCGATCCAGAGGTCGGTTTTACATGTTCTTTATATCATTGCAAAGATTATAAAATTCTCTACATGATTCTAGGGTCAATCTTGAATTTTGGTTTAGTTTGGAGAGAGAAAGTTAAGAAACGGCTCTGACGCGTGTCCATGGCTAGAAATGACATTTCAGTGACCAAATTTAATGTAGAATGGGTCACATTCTCCTCCAATTCGGTCAAAAATGATAGGGTATGGGTTTGTAAGGTCCCCCATGTCGTTTTAATGCATTTTTAGTTAGAGAGGAATGGGCTCCCACGTTTTGTACGTTTTCTCTCTCTCTGGCTCGACCCACCATGCAATGTAAAAGCTAGATTTGGCTCATTTCAAAAGGGGAGAATACTTTTTGGCATAGCGAGACTTCTTCTTTCACCTCTAGCAAGTGATGGTTGAAGAATCGACCTCTTAAGGATTGTAATAGTTTTCTACCTCTCGAGGTTGTAATGCGATGTTTTTTGACATTGGAAATGATAATGTAAGCTTTGTGAATGGGTTTCAGTCCTTTGTTTGTATTATTTGCTTCATTTCAGATCCTAAATTATATCTTATCAGCCTGTGTATGTTTTATGTTACAATCTTTGGTTTGTGTCTATTTGCATGACAAAAATATTCACCACTCCTTTTGGTGCATCACCATCTTTAGTTAGTTTCAATTTTTTTACACTTCTATCCTGTTTCCTTACAATTTAGAGTAGGATTAGGATCTCGAACCTCTCGTAGTTGTGCAAGCATTAGATCTAAATTAGAGGAGTTTGAGGAACCAGCCTCTAATCTGAGATTCCTCTCTCAGTTTCACAAGTCCCACACTTGGAGAGAGGTTTCCATGTTGTGCAATCACACTGGATGCTAGAGTGATCAACCTAGAAGCCTGATCAACATCCAGGGGTGTTGTGATCAGATCCCGCAATAACAATTTTGGCACGCCCGGTGGGAGACTAGAGGTATCATTTTTACTGCGCAGCAAAGTTAATGTGCATCTGCTGCAATTTTATTGCTTGAAAAGAGCTATTATTTGCATATCTAGCGACTCCAAGGGGAAGAATCAACTGGTTTCAGTAGTGTAGGCCTGAAAACTCATGAGAAGAGTCACCACAAGGTCAAGAGTTGGAGAAGAAGAAGTGTTTGAATACCTGCAATTATCTCCAAGAAGAAGGAAAAGAGGAAGAAGGATTCAAATGTCTCCATCTCCACCAAACAGAACTCTCTCAACTCCTCCACTGGTAGGCCTTTCATTCGGTCAACAAGGGTTTTAAGACCGATCGAATGGCACAAAATAACCCCTATGTCAACTTCACAGCAGCAACCCACTTGCCCTCAATGCACAACATCTAATTCCTATTGCAGCCTTGAAGAACATTCCCTACTTCTCTGGGGAAAATCAGACTACTCCAGTGATCATGTTAAAGATATTGCTAACCTTTGTGCAATCCATGAAATCAATGAGATGCAAGTGGTCATTGCAAGTTACTGGCATCTTCATTCAAGGGTAAAGCATTGCAATGGTTTAGGAGCCTTGGGGTTGGTTCTATCACAAATTGGAATCAGCTGTGTATAGCACTTCATGAGCAATTTGGAGAAAAGGGAGACAACTTGTCTCTTTTGGAGCAGCTGACAACCATCAAGAGAGCTCCCAATGAGCAGCTGACCGATTTCAACTTCAGATTTCAAAAGACTTGGGAGAGAATTCTAGTGGCAGTCAGGCCAACAGCAGAAGGTGCTTTTCTCTACTATCTCAAAGCTCTAAATTCTGATATTTCTATGTTGATTCAGTCCATGGGAGGCATAACTATCCCTATGGCTTATAGCATTGCCATTAGGGCTGAAAATTGTTTGATCCAAGCTGGCAAACTTGCCCCTAGACCTCCCACGCCACTGTTTCCAAGTTTAGAGAGTCCAAACACCAATCAAGCACCTAATTTGGCATCTTCTCCCACTCCTAGAAATCGAGTTCAAATGAAGCTTCCACTTCATCTCCAAGTGCCCCAAATGAGCTTTAAGAAGTCATGAAGCAATTGTAAAACTTGGGCAACGAGCTGGCAAGCAGAGCCCAAGGTTTTAGACCTTCTTATCAACCCCAAGCCCAACCTAATAGACAACCATACCAGCCACAAAGGCCACCTAATGCAACTGCAAATATGAATCAAACAAGGCCTCTCGCCAATAGACCATTTCAGCCCTATAACCCCAATGCCATATCTACCTCTAAGGCATTGGTGCCAACACAAAACAACATTTCCTAGGAGTATGATTGGTGTTTTCCATGCAATGAGCCTCATAACCAATCCATGTGCTTCAATGGTGCTTTGAATCAAGCACTAATGGTGACAACTACTGGTGTGGAGGGTGAGAGCAGTCAAGGAAACAACCAACAACAAGAAACATTCCAACAGCAATCAGCCCCAAATGACACCACATTGGTAAATTGGCAAGCAGAAGATTTCTGTGGCATGAACCAGGCAGTTTCTCAAGGTGTTGCAGCCAACACAAGGTCAAAAAGGAGGAATTTGGGTGAAGAACAACCATTAGCCCCAACCAATCCACAACCTTCCATGGTTCCACAAATGGTTGGCAAGCAAAATCCAATTTCAAATGCACAAGGGCAGCCAAGAACAGCCCCTAGGCCAACTCAAATACCAGTTGTTGCTGCCCACAAGCAAGGAGTGAATGTGCGAGACCAAGGGACAAAGCAAAGAGATCCTTCATCACCATTCAAGATCATTGATCGATGAAGAAGACAAACATCAATATATCAATGTGGGAATCCCTATCCATCCCAGGCCAAAGAGATCTCACCGCAAGCTGCCATGAAGGATCAAGCCAACTACAAATCAGCAAGTTCGGATGCAAGAAAAAAAGTGCTTACAAATGCTGCCCAGCCTGAGGGAAATCATGGAGGACAGCAAGGTAAAATGTTGAAACCCCCTCCTTTCTATGTTTCATTGATCATTGGAAATCAGCTAGTACATAATTGCATGATAGACTCCGGGGCAAGTAGCTCAGTAATGCCTAAACAAATAGCTGATCAGCTAGGGCTCCAGTATGAAACAACATCCAAAGGGGTAGTGTGCAGGCAATAGATGGGACAGCAAGAAGAGCAATAGTTGGAGTGATTAGAAACTTGAGTCTTACCTTGCATGCATGTCCAAATGTTGTTGTTTTACAAGATGTATCAGTCATAGACCTTCCACCACTCTTTGCCCTTTGCTTGTCAAGGGACTTCACAGCCAAGATTGGGGGATATTTGTCTCAGCGATTGGTCACACATGTTTGTTTAGAACGAGGTATGGAACTAAGGCTACAATCAGGTCGAAACCTATTGCAAACTTCCATATTGAGCCTTACACTCCAAGTCGATTAATACCAATTTCTCAAAGATTTGATCAAGAGGATCACCCAAGCACCGATGAGGTGACACCAAGGTTGGAAGCATCCTGGATCTAACTCTTGATGAATGGGAAAATAAGGTACATGCATTTGATCCTTATCAAGAAGTGGAAGAATCGAGCTAGGTGTCTATCAGCATACACGAAGAAAATCAGCCTATTCCTAGCATCACCAAGCCAAACCACAAAGATGACAATGAGGTATGGCAGCTGTTTTTGATGGATCAAGGAGTAGGCAAGGTGCAGGAGGTGGAGCTATGCTTGTTTCACCTCAAGGAATAAAGTACTATTCAGCTTTTAGATTTCAGTTTGCATGCTCTAATAACACTGCTGAATATGAAGCCTTGGTGCAAGGGATGCATTGGGCAATCAAGAGAGGAATAAAGAACTTGCAAGTCTCTAGTGACAGTGAATTGATTGTAAATCAGGTCAAGGGACAACATGCTGCCAAGAATGATCTACTTAGGTGCTACAAGAACAGGGTGTAGGACCTCATGGAAGATTTTGAGGGTTTTGGCATCAAATCCATTCCTAGGAAAGAGAATCAAGCCACCGATAGGCTTGCGTGATGGGGCAGCCTTTGACATTGTGGAAAGTATTCAACAAGACAAGGTACAACCAAACATCCACGTGATTGTGAGGCCTTCAGTGCCAAATAACAATGTTAGTTGGCAAGTGTTTGAGAATGACCAGCAAATCATCCATTTCTTGCAAGAAGAAGTTGAGTTCTCAGCCAAGAATCAAGAGAGATTAGAACAACAGTATGGTGACCAGGTAGTACAGCTGAGAACTAACAAGCTACCCAAGGGACTTATCACTTTGGAGTCCATTTTTAACCCCAATGACCAGTTTAGAAAGGAGAAAGCAAACATTCAGGTCAAGAGAGAGGATTTAGTATCCATCTTGGTAGAAGAGAACAAACCATTGCAAATTGGAAGGATGACAACTGAACAAGAAAGGTATGAGTTCATACAACTGTGTCAAGAGTTCCCTGACGTGTTTGCTTGGAGCTATGAAGACTTGAAAGGTTTCAATCCCAACTTAGCTCAGCATACCATTGAATTGGATCCAAATACTAAGCCTGTCAGGCAGAAACAAAGACCAGTCAATCCACACATGGAGCCTCTCATGAGGAAAGAATTGGACAAGCTGATTGAGTCAAGGATCATATTCCCAATCAAGCATTCTAGTTGGGTTGCCAACTTAGTTCCAGTCAGAAAGAAGAGTGGAGAGATCAGATTGTGTGTTGACTTCAGAGACTTGAATAGAGCCTCTCTCAAGGACCATTACCCACTCCCTTCCATGGAGCAAATCTTGCAAGTTGTGGCTGGCTCGAGAGGTTTTCACTACTTGATGGCTACTCGAGCTACAATCGAGATTATGGTGAAGGAAGAGGACCGATTCAAGACAACCTTCACAACCAAATGGGAAACTTTTGCATACAGGAAAATGCCATTTGGGCTGTCCAACGCTGGTGCTACCTTCCAAAGGGAAATGGACATGGCATTCAAAGGTTTGATTAACAACATGGTGCTGATTTACCTTGATGATATCACTATTTTTTCCAAAAATGCAGCAGACCACCTCTCTCATTTGAGACAAGTCTTCACGAGGTGCAGGAGATTTGGAGTGTCTTTGAATCCTAATAAGTGCATCTTTCTTGCACATGAAGGAAATATCCTTGGCCATATTGTCTCCAAAAAGGATTAGGAATTGATCCGAGAGGGTTGAAGCCATAAGAGCACTACCATTCCGAGCCACAAGAAAGCCCTTCAGAGTTTCTTGGGAGGGATAAACTTTGTTCGGAGGTTTGTCCCAGATTTTGCAGCCCTTGTCAAGCCCATCACCAAAATGTTAAAGAAGAGCATGGCTTTCAAGTGGACAGCAGAAGGCAAGGAGAGTTTTGAAGCAATCAAAGAAGCCATCTCCCAAGCACCAACTCTCATCAACCTAGACTTCTCCAAGGATTTCATCCTCTATGCATTTGGAGGTAATGACACTATTTCTGCCATTTTGGTACAGCAGAACAAGGATAATGATGAGCAGCCAATTACCTTCTTCACCGGAGCCTAGATGACTATGAGGTGAGGTACTCTTTTATTGAGAAGCATGTACTTGCAGTAATCAGAAGCTTGAAGAAATTCAAGCATTTAGTCTCAAACAACAAGGTCCAGTTGTTGGTCTCACATGCTGGGGTTAAGGACTTCCTCCTCAACAAGGATTTGAATGAGAAAAGGGTAGGTTGGATCACCCGTGTCATGGAGTATGACATTGAGATCAAGATCACCAAGCTGGTAAGAGGGAAAGGATTGTGTGAGCAGCTGGTTTTGGGGAAGCAAAGAGAAGTATGCAATGAAGAAGAGGCTGTTTTGACAGTCCAAAACAACCATGAGCCAAGTGGCAATCAAGAAGAAGAAAATGCTGCCCCCACTCCTTGCTGGACCCAAGGTATTATGCACTTCCTAGGCATAGGCCTATGCCCTCCGGAGATGAACAAGACCCAAAGGAGACACTTCAGATTGCAGGCTGTCCCGTATGCCATTGTTGATGGAGTTTTGTTCAAGAAAGATGTGAATGGAGTGCTGCTGAGATGCATTAGCACAAATCAGATTCAAAGGGTGTTGGAAGAGTTCCATGGTGGACCAGCTGGTGGTCATTTTGCACCAAGAGTGAAAGCTCTAAAAATCATGAAGGCTGGTTATTATTGGCCTAAAATCTTCAGTGATTGCTATGCATGGATCAAGAGGTGTAAGAATTGTGCATTCTTCACAGGGAAAGAGAAGCTTGCTGCCTTCCATTACATCCAATCTCGATTGACCAGCCATTCATGCAATGGGGTTTGGACTTCATTGAGTCATTAATCCCAATTCAATCCAAGGGCACAAATGGATTTTGACAGACCACGGACTACTTCACCAAATGGACATGAAGCGAGCACTCAAAGAGGCAACCGAGTCAGCATCTTAGACTTTTATGAGGGGATAACAACCAGATTTGGTGTACTGCTACAATAATCTCTAATAATCCATTGGCATTCATTAGATCTAAGGTGACCGTGTGGGCTGTCAAGAACGGTATCTACCTAAGCACTTCATCAAACTATTACCCTCAAGGTAATGGCCAGTCGAGTCTACAAACAAGAACTTGTTGAGGATCATTAGGAGGACTCTCTGACGAGAATCGAGAGGTCTTGGCATACCAAACTGAAATCAGCCTTATGGGCTGATAGGATAACTCCCAAAAGATCCACATGTAACTCTCCATTCAAACTTGTCTATGGAAGAGAGGCAATCTTTCCCATGTCACTTGAGTTGCCTACATTGGAACTCATGAAGCAGCTGGAGTTGCTAGAGTTTGAACCCATGGAGGTGAGGTATGCAAAGTTGATGGAGCTGTAAGAGATCAAAATCGGGCATCCCAAGCAATGGAAAAGGATCAAACCTTGATCAAGAAGACCTTTGATAAGAAGGCCAAAGATAGATCTTTTCAAGTTGGAGATCTAGTGTTGAAATGGGATGTGGATAGAGCAAAACCGGGAAGGCATTCAAAATTTGATGCCATTTGGAGTGGCCCATACATGGTCATGAAGTGCAAGAACAACAATTCTTTCCAGTTGGCCTCATTGGATGGTGAAGAACTGCAGATTCCAGTCATGGAATCTATCTCAAGCGTTAGCTTCTAGAGGGAAATTCACTACCTTGTAAATATTAGATTATATTTTCATTCCTCCAAGTGCTTGTGCACATTGTTTTGCTATAGGTTAGTTTTGTTTTCCCTAAGTTCTTTGGCACAACTTGCTGTCCATGGAGATGTTTAGCAGTCCTTGCTTCCATCAGGTGATATTCCATCTTCTTCCTTACACATTCTAAGTCAGTTGGGGTTCTAAACAGAATATCTGATGACTCCATGCCCAATGGACTGCTTCAGGCAATTGGTATCTTCTACCTAGCAGTAGGTAACCCCGCTGAGTCACCAAATTGTTATCCAAAATTCACCCCCAGGGTAAATTTGATAACATGCATCAGAATATTCAAGTCCCAGGCAGATAGATTGATTCAAGGCAAAAAATCATGTTTCTAGGGTCCCCTCGGATTTTTTCTAACTCTCCTGTCCAAGAAGAAAGGAGCAAGTTCTAAAAAAGGGTGAAAAAGTTGCAAAAAACAAGCTTGGGCCAGGAAAAATCATGAAAATTGGCTAAGTCCTAGTCTAGGCGGTCCTTGGGACAGTTGGGACGTCGGGCGCGAATCGGCCGAAAGGCTGCTAGGCGGTCCGTAGAGCAATGGGACATCCAGGCCGTGAGGACGCGCGGGACGCGAAAAGGTGAACCGGCCGAAGGTAAAAGCAAAATCGACTAACTGCTGAGTGGAACAGTCTGGGACATCTGGGCTGCGAGGATGCAAACCGCCGGATCGGCTGAAACAGAGAACTTTAACACTGGGACAGTTGGGACAAAGGGACGTGAGGGACGCGGAGAGCCGAAGGAGCCGAGAGCCAATCAAATCACGCCACGTGTCATCGGCCGAAAGAGGGACAGAGAAGCCCGAATCGGGTGGATCGGAAGTTTTTGTCCCAAACAGTTTGGGACATCCGGGACAAAAGGACGTGGTGGACGCGAAAAGCCGGCAGGCCCGAGGATGAATCAGGAAATGCCACGTGTCACAAGGGAAAACGTCCAAAATTTCAAAGGGAAAGGTTTGAAGCGTTGGCCCGAGCCAATAAAAAGAGGACACGTGTCCTAAGGAGAAGGGGAGTGCAGAGCTTGGGGAGGAATTAGAGAATTTGGAAAAGTTTTGGCAAAAACTAAAAGGTGAAGGATGACCCCGCGCCCCTGTCCTCCAACCAGATCATGCCACGTGTCCCAAGTGGCGGGGGCGCGGGGGGAAAATGAATTTTTTTCCAAAAGTTACAAAAAGTCAAAACTTTCAAGGAAAACCCACGGGTAAGGGAAGGAGAGAGAATCTGCTCATCCAATCAGCACTGACACGTGTCGTCCAAGTGGCGGAGCTTGGGAAAAAATTTCAAAACCCATTTTTGCTTGTTTTGTGCCCTAAATCTTCAGATCACCATATCTTTCGATCCAGAGGTCGGTTTTACATGTTCTTTATATCATTGGAAAGCTTATAAAATTCTCTACATGATTCTAGGGTCAATCTTGAATTTTGGTTTAGTCTGGAGAGAGAAAGTTAAGAAACGGCTCTGACGCGTGTCCATGGCCAGAAATGACATTTCAACGACCAAATTTAATGCAGAATGGGTCACATTCTCCTCCAATTCGGTCAAAAATGATAGGGTATGGGTTTGTAAGGTCCCCCATGCCATTTTAATGCATTTGTAGTCGAGAGAATGGGCTCCCATGTTTTGTATGTTTTCTCTCTCCGGCTCGACCCATGCAATGTAAAAGCCGATTTGGCTCATTTCAAAAGGGGGAATACTTTTTGGCATAAAAGACTTCTTCTTTCACCTCTAGCAAGTGATGGTTGAAGAATCGAGACCTCTTCAAGGATTGTAATGTTTTTCTACCTCTAGAGGTTGTAATGCGTGTTTTTAACATTGGAAATGATAATGCAAGCTTTGTGAATGGGTTTCACCTTTGTTTGTATTATTTGCTTCATTTCGATCCTAAATTATATCTTATCAGCCTGTGTATGTTTTATGTTGCAATCTTTGGTTTGTGTCTATTTGCATGACAAAAATATTCACCACTCCTTTTGGTGCATCACCATCTTTAGTTAGTTTCAATTTTTTTACACTTCTATCCCCGTGTCTCCTTGCAATTTAGAGTAGGATTAGGATCTAAACCTCTGTATTTGTGCAAGCATTAGATCTAAATTAGAGGAGTTTGAGGAACCAGCCTCTAATCTAGAGATTCCTCTCTCGCCACAAGTCCCACACTTGGAGAGAGGTTTCCATGTTGTGCAATCACACTTTGGATACTAGAGTGATCAACCTAGAAGCCTTATCAACATCCGGGGTGCCGTGATCCTGCAATAACAGAACTATTAGTAGAAGTACGTGCATGCTTTTGTATTTGTCTTGTAAGTGGCACATGAATATTCTTAGCATGGAGCCTATTTTGAGGATGCATGGGAGGTGAAGGGAAAGTCTCCACCCCTATATATGTATGATCTACATAGTTTAGTAGTATTGCTTCTATAATAGAGTTATGTTGTTGGTTTGTGTACGCACATGACTCATGGTGACATTATTATGTATGTATGAAGCTTCTGTGTTTTACAACAATTAATATAATGGATCTTTGTGGTTGGATATTGGTTGTTGACATAACTGAGCATGGATCTTGTATGGTAAATCTGATTATGGTTCTTGTTTAATTACTTATGTTCTATAGTTGAGATCTAGATCTAGTTCATAGTTATGCTTTACTTCTGAATGGTTATTATGGATCTGCAATATATGTCTGTCCATCATGCTAACTCCTTGATAGAGCTCACATAAAAGAGGGACCTGATACCCTTGTGTGTGTTTGGGTGAGCGCTCGGTGTGTGTCTAGATAGCTTGCCTTAGGTCATTTGTGGGTAAAACAAGACTACATTTTGGTTCCGTTGCGGGACCAATTTTTGAAGCTTTTGTAAGGATGGTGCATGATGGGGACATAACATATAAATTTGGACATTTGTTGAAAGCTGGGTAGAGAATTTAGAGGATGAGTTCATGCAAAGATACAACACTGGACTTGAATTTAATGCTCACACGTGGGTTGAGAAAATCTGTATTATGAAATTTATGAGTCATTCTTTTCCTATTTTCCCATAGAACTATATGAATGGTTGGTAGGATATGCATTAAAGAGGAATTGGAGGTATAGAAATCTTGTTTGGACACAAGAAGATTATTAGAATTTGCATGATGCTGATTTGACTTGGACATGTACTTGTAGATCACTGGTGGAGTGGTGTCTTGAATAACTATATATTGGAGTATGTTGTGTCTACTTATTCCTGTCTAGAGGTAGTTGAGTTCCAATTCTGTGCAAGCCCAGAGGATATTTTCTACACGCTATCCCCTTAGCGATTAAGATCTTGATGGTAACACTAGATTTTGAAGAGAAACCTATGGCTAGCTAAATCCCCACTATGCACGGGGCATGAGAAGGTGTGGTGAAAGATGGTGGACCTAGCGAAAGAAAGGTAGAGAGAAGAGAGGCGACTCAAGTTTAATGAGGCACACGAGATGAATTTGGAGATGTAATGTGAAGTTATGGAATGAATGGTGTTCTAGAGAGAGATGGATCGTGAAGGATTTGGAGCTCACATAGAGAATGTGGATATAGAGCATCTAGAACTCCCCCATTTGGGTAAACATGGAAGAGAACCCTCTTCTACCTTAGATGAGAGCACGTTGGTGGAGACTACTAGGACCACATGTTTGCATTTGATCCCTCCTAGTGACCTATCCTTTGCGCTTGGTTTTATAGTTTCTACGATAGTCATTAGTGATAAATATAGTGTGGGTAGTAGAGTAGCAAAAGATAGAGTTAATTTTCAATAAATTTCAGGCAGCTTATTCATCTATGGTGGGGCATGTAAATTTCGTGTTATTTGGAGTTCCATTGGAGGTATATTTTCCTAGTACGTCATCGACATAGAATGTGGCGCATAGAACATTGGTATTACGTCCGGAAGTAGTGCAACTATGTAGATCATGGGAGTTAATTTTATTACAACTATTAGAACATAAGGTAGCACATCCTCTAGTCCATTTCCCGCTATAGGAGGAGGTTCAAGAGGATCTAGAGGTTTGAGATCTAGTGAATCTAGTGGTTCTGGAGGTGGAGGAACACACGAGGTAATACAGTTCTGAATTTGGTGGGCATGGTCCATACCAACCCCAATAGGTATATTATGAGATATCCCTTTGTCTCCTAGAGTACAAAGGTGTTGAAGATGCCATGGAGCATGTTCACATGTGTGAAATACTATGATGTGCCAAGGGGATTACAACTCTAGAGTGCAAAGCAAGTCAATTTGTAACTATATTGTAGGGGCGCACACATAGTTGGTATAGGAAGTTTGATCTGAATCATACTTATGTGAATTACGAGGTGTTGCATGATGCCTTCTTGGTGGAATTCCATATTCCTGAATTTGAGCAGAAGAGCATCAGCACACTGAAGGATATCAAACAGGGCATGGCTGAAAGTGTAAGGGAATATGATGTCTGTTTTAAGACTCTGTTATCAAAGTTATCCTATGATATTCATCCTAGTTAGCATGCACAATGGTTCATTGGTGGTTTGATAACCCCATTTAGGAGGGTGCTCTCACACAAGAATTTTACAGATCTGCGTGAAGCTCTTGAGGTAACTCTACATGCTGAGGCCATTAGGAGTGTGGACACTAGAGTAAGCCCCTTCTTAGAGGTGCAAATTACTTCTATGGTGAAGTAGTTGGAAAATTTTTCAGCCAATTTAGCACATGAGACATGTAGTGGACTATGGTGTATAGATTGTGAAATGGAGGGTCATACAAAGGATAACTCTCATTGTAGATCGGTGCACACTATTCTATTGGATTGTAAACTTTGTCACACTGGATCATGATTCAACCAGTTTCCTTTATTGTAACACGCTATCATCGAAGAACGTGTCCGATTCTTCGTAAGATTTGCAAATCACACACTCATGACATGGAGAATCTGTAGGTTGATTGATCAAATTCATGAAGCAATTGATATGGGTGTGTGACAGACTAGTGTTGCAAACAATTCCAAGGAGCAAGGTGATAATCATGGTTAGAATCAGAATAATAATGAAGGGCACTCTGATGGAGGTGGTCAAGGTCGAGGATACCGTGGAGGATTTAGAGGTCATGGTCACGATAGAGGAAGGAGTGATTTTCCTCGTGGAACATGTTACAATTGTGGATCACCCGATCACTATAGGAACAAATGACCCCAAAACCAAGTTTTCTCTTGGTTTGGAAAGAATCAAAAGTATGAAGAGTTCCCATAATTGGATGAGCATATGTGTAAACAACACAAAGAAGATAAGGGCACAAGGATACTAAAAGTACAACACATGGTGTAAGATCAATGGATGCCCATGTTAGCACATGATCCTGACATGATACCTGTTTTGTTACTACTCACGCCGAAGGTGTGTGCACTCACGAGGTTCCCAAATAGAAGCATTTTATTAAAAGTAGGAAGTTATCAATGCAAAGTATCATGACCTTGCGCATCAGAAGGAAGTGTATCAATAACTCACAAGGTGCGATATAATGCTTAAAGGAGTAGTTGCAAAAGTTAGAACATAAAAATATAGCAAGCTACGCCCAGACATATATGAATGCCATTAAAGATGTTTGTAAGTTTTGTGCCAAGAGAACATCATTCTATTGTTAGGGGAATGGCTGAGAGAAAAGGTACCACATGTTAAGGCTAAGTGTGAGAGACAAATCTTGCATACAAACTTACCTCCTCATATTATGATTATGATAAAAAGATCATGTTGAATGTAGTTGCTCATGATTGGATTTTAGTAACATCTTGATTGATACATGTGCGGAAGTGAATTTACTCACTTTGGATATGTGGCTACTAATGGGGAGACCACCATTGCATCCATCTTTGAATGTGTTGTTCATGGCAAATAGGACTAAAGCCACACCTGTTGGAGTTTTGAAAGATGCCACTATTACAATTTAGGGGGCCAAGTTTACTGGTGATTTTGAAGTCTCAAAGACTTATAAAAGCGTATAGTTTTCCAAAGATTACTTGGGCACCCATGGTGTTATGCAAATAACACTGATATGCAATTCAATAAAGGTTATATCAAATTTGAAAATAAGGAGTGCATGATCATCCCTTTGATAGATGGAAAGGTTGTGCCTTATGTAGAACCTTTGAGTGAAGAGGATATAAACAAAATTTATGTATGCACCATCAGGGATCCTAAGGTCTTGGAGCCATCAAAGGAAGGAGTAATTTAGTGGGATGATTCACAATCTATGAGTGATACAACAAGTGTTGCTTGTGATAACTGGGCGCATGGGACTTATGAGATGGTTGGATGAGAAATGAAGAGTGTAGTTACATGCGTCAACAAACCGCACTCTATAAGGAACCTAGGGAGAAACTAGGTACCAAGGCACACTGATGAGGGAAATCCTGAGGTGTTTCTGCATGCTATGGAGGTCTAGTGGGTAGATCAAATAGAAAGAAGCAATATGCTAATTTATACTCTATGTGGGACAACAACGCGCTAGTGGATTACACACAGGATAATCTTATGGAGTTGCGTTCTATGCTAGATTTATAAGGAGAGATGTACCCTCTAAGATCTTTGAATTTCATGGGAAATCTCCTGTTCAACACCATGTTCAAAAGTGTGAGAGACTCTAAATTGAGGTGCAATAAGCTTTACCTCCTTCACTATGGATGTATAATTTATATTTCACCTTATGGGGATGTGTGCGCATATGGTATGTCTATCCAGAGTTGAATAGAGTGATAGGGAATTGGGCAGATATGACTACATGTATGGTTTATACCTTTGATTACTTTTATACTAAACCACATGTGAATGAAGCATTGCAGATAATGAAGTGCTTGACTATGGGAGATAGTGCAAAAGCTGAAGAACTCATTCAAGAGTTGTTGGGAGAATCAAACCTCGAGGCACATTTTAAAGAAGAGGAGACAAATGAGGAACAACTTGGGCACGCTTAGTTAGAAAAGAAAAAGGAAAGATGGTTTATATGATAGATGATGAGGAAGTAGATAACTTAGATGTTGATCATATTGTGGGTACATGTGAGGTCATGGATAGTGTAGATGAATGGGCATGCATGTACCATGAACCTATGAAGGTCAACATTGGAACAAAGAACCTAAAGAGGCTATCATTGGTGATTATTAGTTTGATTCAGAGGTTGTTAAGATCATTGAGCTATTGCACAAATTCCAAGATTTATTCCCTAGAGGCTATCATGAGTTGAAAGGAGTGCATGAATCTTTGGGTGAGATGAGAATCAAGTTAAGGAAGGTGCGCACCTGGTTAGGAAGAGGCCTTATAGGATGAATCCTAACATGTACGTCAAAGTTAAAGAAGAAATTGACAAGATGCTAAAATCTAGAATTATTGAGCCCATAGAGGAATCAGAATGGGTTAGCCCAATGGTGATAAGTATTAAGAAAGATGGCAGGATAAGGATTTGTGTGGACTATAGAGAAACTGAATGTTACTTGTGTTATAGATCCTTTCCCCACACCTTTTATAGAAGAGATCTTGGAGGGCATGGCAGGGCGTGAGATTTACTCCTTTACTGATGGGTTCTTTGGATATCATCAGGTTTGGATTGCTAAAGAGGATCAAGAGAAAACAAATTTCACCACTGAATGGGAAGTTTTTCATACACAATTATGCCTTTTGGGTTGAAGAATGCACCTACAGTCTTCTCGTGCATTGTTGTGCAAGCATTTCAAGATTTTATACATAAGTTCTTGCATATTTATTTAGATGATTAAACTATTTATGGGCTAGTTAAAGACCATTGTGAAAATATGAGACTTATGTTTGAGAGGTGCAGGCAACTGAGCATCTCTCTCAACATCAAGAAGTGCATTTTTGCTACACCCTTTGGAACTCTTTTGGGACATATCATATGCAAGGAAGGTTTGTTGGTAGATCCTACTAAGATTGTTGTTATTTTGGGCTTAGAGGAGCCTACTAACCAGAGTGAAGTGCACGGGTTCCTTGGACACACGAGGTACTAAAAAAGTTTATTATGAGGTATGCTAGGATTTCCATGCCCTTAGAAGAGTTATTGAAAGAAAAGGTAAATTCCATTGGGGTGAGGCACAACAATGTGCACTTGAGACATTTAAGAAAAGACCTAATTTTGTGCCTATTTTACATTTTCCTTCATGGACCAAACCATTTCATGTGCATATGGATGCCTCTGGCATGGCTATTGGCACATTATTAACACATCTTGGAGAAGGTATTGTTGATCACCCTATTTTTTTGCAAGTAGGAAGTTGACTCAAGCTGAACAGAACTATACAATTAAAGAGCGCAAAGAGTTGTCTATGATTTATGCACTATATAATTTTAGGGAGTATTCATTGGAAAATCCATTCATATTCTATACAGATCACATGACATTAAAGTATCTGGTCAATAAGCTTGTTTTGTAGGGGCACATATGCAAGTGGATTCTCTTGTTCTAGGAATTTGATTTTATGATGGTAGTGAAGCTAGACAAGAGTAACTCACCACTAGATAAATTATCTAAGATTAAATTAGGTGAGGACATGTAGAGCATTGAGGATATAATTTCAGATGCACAGTTAATTAGATTGAAGCGTGTACCCTATGACTTAGAGGATATTGTAGTATTTTTGCATACTGGTGTGGTGCCTAAAGGCATAAAGACCATGGAGAAGAAACAACATGATATACGCGCCATGCCCTATATGTTGATAGGTGGAGATATTTATAAGTTAGGTTGGGATGAGGTTTTGCACGGTGTGTACTTGAGCATGAGTGTGAGGCTATTATGGAGGAAGCTCATGGTGGAATTGCATGTGGTTATTATGCAGGAAATGTACACCGTGTGTAATATTCTATTGGCAGGACTTTGGTGGGAAATTATTTACAAGGATTGTATAGAGTATTACAAGGCTTGTGACTAATGTCAACACCTTGGTAAACCTTGGGCTTAAAGATGAAATGCCTTTGAGACCAATTGCTAGTGCAAAAAACCTTTTGAAAAATGGGAAATTGAATTTTGGGTCCTATTTCCCCACCCACGTGTAGGACTGGATTACGCTACATTATAACTTATACAGATTATCTTACAAGGTGGGTGGAAGTAACACCTACAAAGGATTACACGATAGCTACATCAGCAAGGTTCTTGTGGGAGAACATCATCAATAGGTATGGATGTTTGTTGAGTCTAACAAGTGATAGGGGCACACACTTTTTGAATGAGACTATCAAGATATTGTTAGCAGAATTTATGGTGGCACATCACAAGACAACACCCTATCACCCACAGGCCAATGGGACTATTGAGGCTTTCAACAAGATATTGAACCACACATTGATAAAGATTTGTGATGTTGGAAGGAAGGATTGGGATGAAAAAGTCTCTACTATTCTTTGGGCATACCGAGAAAACTTATAAAAGATTGAATAAACCTACACCCTTTCAATTGGTGTTTAGTGCGAGGGCTATTTTTCTAGAAGAATTCATGTTACCCTCCCTATGTATTGCACATGCAGGAGGTTTGGTGGATGAATAGGCACTTGAAGAACGTATAGAAAAACTGATGTAGTTGGATGAAAGGTGAGCTATAGCTCATTGGAGCCATAAGATAGAAAAGGATAGGAAAAATTCATGACATGATCGATATATTTAAGAAAAAAAAGATTGAGGTTGGGAAGATGGTTCTTCTATATGATTCTAAGTTTCGCGCCATCCTTCTAAAGTCCAAGTGTATTGGTTTGGATAGTATGTTATGACTTACATACTTGATTTAGACGTTGATAGAACATGGTTGCCTGATTACTTAAATGGGAGTAGGATGAAGCCCTATTATGAATAAGTCTTATTGGTGTTTCTAATAAGGCAATATTTCTAATTAAATTAGGTTTCCCTTAATGAATTTCCTTGATATGTGTTTCGTTTCATCATTTCTATGCTTTGTTAATTTAGTTATGTGTTTTGTGTAATAAACACGCTTATGTGCCGTGTTGATTACTCTCTTTTTGAGTTCATGCGCAGAGGACAACACATACATTTAGTGTGGGGTAGAGTATAAGCTAAGGCAAGTGTATAAGAGTTGATGTTTACAATGGCCCAGAAAAACAAGAGCGTGTGATGGGAGTCTTAAGTATCGGGGGCACGAAAGTGGTGGTAATGATGGTTATTGGAAAATGATAGGTGTCATAAGGAATATGGTGATAATAAGGAAAATGCCAAAGGAAAAATCCACGTATAGGAATGAAGGCGCATGGCAACATGAGGTAGGAAGCGGTAGGGAGAATTGCTTGTAATAGGACACAATGGTTGATGTACTTCAGTGTTGGGAGCGTGCGTGAGGAGGTCTGCGGTCAATGTAGTTTTGTGCACCAAAATATTGGAGAGTTTACGTTCGGTTGGAAATGTGGAGGAAACATGCTTGAAAAGGCTGAAAAAATAAAATTATTACAACATTACGGTGGTAGGTGGCATTGTAATTAATGTTGTAAAAATAAAAAACTATAAATAAGGGGTTGTGGTAAATCATTTTTACCTTTTTAAAATTTGTGAAAGAGCTTGTTAAAACTAGGGCATCCTTGAGAGTATTGGTGAAAGATCGATTGTGAAGATAAATATTTGTAAACCAAAATGTGGAGAATAAAATGGTCGTGTGTAGAGTGAGTTTGGGAAATAAGTTCTGTGGGTTTGGATGGTGTGGTGTGAAGGAGATTTTTTTTTTTTGGTTAGGGTTTGAAGAACTAGGGCATGGGTTGTAGAATTTATGAAGAGGAAGTGTGGTTTTAGGTTTAAGACATCGAAAGGACAAAGACACAAGGTAGAATTAGCAGTGTACCTGACTAAGAATGACACCAAGAAGAGCAGCAACTGTTTCACCCAAGAAAAGGGGCAAGGGCAAAGATAAACCAAGTATGGCATAAAATTTCAATGAGGAATGGTATTCAGAGATGCAATACCCAGATGGGGTATGGATAGGGATGGAGTAGATGTACCATGTAAGGAAAATGGTCATAAGTGATTATAACCATCAAACCGATCAAACCGAGACGGACATGAATCTATAACTAGTTCGACCTATAGGTGAGAGGACAACCAATGATAAACCGGTGTATGATGGTTCGGTGCAGAAGACTATGGAGAAGGCTAGAATTTTACAACTATATGAACTACCATTCTTCAGAAAGCCTGAGAGGTTGTATCAATGGTTGATGTCATGTGCTCATGAAGATTATTTTTACTTCGCTAGAAGGATAATACACATAACTCTATAGTTAATCTCAAATTTCACTGGACTCATCTACACTAGGGATTCATTTGATGATGACTTAGGTGAAAATGAAGCTATGAAAGAAAAAACAAAGGAATATGAGTACAAGAAAGGTGGGCATGCCTTTGATATTTCAAAGATTAGTAATCTGGTGTGGTGAAGATGGTCATGTGCTTGCTTACCATATTAAGTGGACAAGAAAAATGAACCTAGGTTAATAAAAGCTTGTTGAATTGTATGTAGGAAGATAACAAAAGGGACCATCTATAAAATTTTAGAATTCATTGCAGAAGACATTATTGATGAGATGGAGAAAATATAATGTATGGTAATATCTTGCTTTTGATTGTATTATTTAAGAATGGAGTGCCTTCGATGGGATGAAAACAACATATGGGAGTACCCTGAAGAAGACCCCTCTCCTCTGCTAAGAGGTTTACGGCTTATACTTGTGATACTATGACATCGACGTACAAGGTGTGCTTAGATAAATAATACAAGTAGATGCGTGATGCCTTTGACACCAAATGGAGGATTCCGAACAACTCGCCACCATGGTAAAATATGAGGCTGATTTTATAGTTTACCAAAATTTTTTCATTGTGTTCACTTTGACCGATGGCACTAAGAGCCCATGGTGTAAGTCACCATTTTCCTTCATAGCACAAAGATACTTAGAAAGCATGGTTAACATGTTTAAAGAGGAAAAGAAGCTGAGATTTGATCTAGGTACTATAGATCAGGAACATTATGAGCTGCGCCGAACACTTGTCTACTCAAAGAAGCATGCATATGTGGAAAGGTATGTCTCACATGACATACATATGATCAAGCCTATTACAATACTGATTACTGGGGCCATGACAACAAGGGTGTATATTCATCTATGACCGAATTTTGAATAAGGTATGTATTTAGAGGATGATGTAAGTATACCTGAGGACCCTGTAGGGAGAAATAAGGTGGAGACAAAGAAGAGAAGTAGGGATGATACTCCTACAACAAGCAGGGCATCGAGCATGCATGAAGGCCAAGCCACAAGGACAAAGGAAACATGTGCAGGTATGAGTACTTATAGTCGAATGAAGAGGTCCCTAGTAAAAGAAATGTCTTTGGTGGTGAAGAAACAATGAGTAGTTTAGAGTACTGACTCTGAAGAAATGAAGAGCTTGAAGAATGAAGAAACAAAGGGGGAGGAGGAAGAACAAGAGTTTGAGAATAACCCCTCCATGTATAATGTGCACAAGTTTTATGAGGAGTGGTGTGTGCCTTTAGAGGAGGTGAGAGAAGTAGATACGAATGGAGAAGAATAAGTTGGAGCAAATTTGCAAGATACTATACGTGTCTCCAACCTAGAAGTAGAGACCTTGGTAGAACGTGAAGTCACTGGTATCATACAACACTTGGTTGATCAGGAGGTAGAGCATAACATGGAAGAAGAAGAAGAAAAATAGAAAGGTGGGAGTTTGGGAGGAGAAAAAAATTGGTAGTAGGTTTCCCAAAGGGTGCACACATAGGTGGCAGATGCACATACACCCAATGAGGACCTATTATGGCATATGATGTAGATCCCAATAAAGTCTTACACGCTTGTTACCAGAGCACAATACCAGTGGACCAAATTTTTGTTGGTCATATTTTGATAAGGAAGGTGCATTTCCACACATAAGAAAAATGTTTTCTTAGAGGTTTGAGTCCCATGTCAATGAAAAAAAGTTTGAAGTAAGTGATGGAGCATTGATTGATACCCGTTCTTCACCGAGCTCCACAATAGTGAATTTGTTAGTAGATTCTCAACAACTAATTAATGAACAAACATGTAATGTGCTAAATAAAGTATTAGTGGAAGTAGAAGCCGATTGTTCGGGAGGAATAAAAAAATAAAGGCATTGAAAAAGGATTTAAAACAATAGAATAAAGAAATTATTGAGAGAGACAAGGAAACAAAGCAGAAAGAGAGAGATTATTATGCGCTTAAAGGTTGAGTTGAGGGAGGAAAAGGGAAAATTATGCGAAGTATATAAAAAGGTAGAGTTGATAGTATATTCTATCATACCATTGGGCCTAGAACTGGGCCCCCTTCATAAAAGTATGAATCAACTCTCCACTATTTGGAGGATTTAACTTGTGTAATAATAATGTAGAAGTAACCCCTAGCACTAGAGTCCGCAGAAGAGGTAATGGTGTGACATAAGCAACATGAGAAGGAACAAATAGAGGTGACAATAACCAAGTACACTGAGCTTTTGGTCTTAGTGAAAACTATGGCTCGAATGGCTGAAGTTTTCTATGACAACTTTGAAGACATGGATCGGGTGGAAAGTGTGTTGGTTTCCACTCATGAGGCAGATTTAAAGGAGTTATAGGCCAAGAAAAAAAAACAATCAAGTGGAACGAGATAAGATCCTTGTAGAGGTTGAGAAGAAGAGTGACACTATTGATATATTAAGGACCTCTATAAAGAATAAGCTCAAGGAATTTTATCCCTAGGTAACGTGTAGAATGGATGTGCCGAGACATTGGAAAACAATTGGAAAATTTGGTTGACACATTCAAAGCCAAGGGTGAAGAGCTAACATTTGAAGAATTCAGTGCAATGATGGGGGATCTATTCAAGCAAGTGTAGAGTGAAGTGGAGGGATGGAATGCAATTGAAGCATCATTGAATAAGGATTTTCCCATCCTCCTTACATAGTGACATAATTCTTTTATTCTTTGGTGATGATAGATATTATTTTATTCTTTGTGACTATAAGATTCTTTATTCTTTATTCTTTATTCATAGAGGGATAAGTCAGATTACCCATTACTGGGGGTAGAAATGAAACAAGTGTGGGGTAATGTTGAGTATGGAAAATGACTAAGTCCCTAAACAGAGGTTAGCGTGTGTAAAAGGCATTATAGAAGAAAGGTGCATGAGGAAGTGCGCGCGAGGAGAGGGTTTGTGCATTGAAGTTGGACAGAATGTGCGCATGGGACATACCAACACTTAGCCATTTTGGGATGCAAATCTAAATATAGAATTGGAGTGGTAGCCAAGCAAGGTTTTAAAGATAATATTGAAACATGAAGACTTGTGGTTCAAGCAAGGTCTATTTTGGGATAAGAAGAAGACCAAGTGACATGCATAGTTCTGAGCTAATAATAGGATGTAAACTAGAGTTATCTATAGAAGAACTATTAGTAGAAGTACTTGCATGCTTTTGTATTTGTCTTGTAAGTGGTGCATGGCTATTCTTAGCATGTATCCTATTTTGAGGATGCATGGGTGGTGAAGGGAAAGTCCCCACCCCTATATATATGTATGATCTGCATAGTTTAGTATTACTGCTTCTGTAATAGAGTTATGTTGTTGGTTTGTGTATGTGCATGAATCATGGTGACATTATTATGTATGTATGAAGCTTCTATGTTTTATGGCAATTAATATGATGGATCTTTGTGGTTGGATATTGGTTGTTGACATAACTGAGTAGGGATCTTGTATGGTAAATATGATTATGGTTCTTGTTTGTTTACTTATGTTCTATAGTTGAGATCTAGATCTAGTTCATGGTTATGCTTTACTTCGAAGGTTATCATGGATCTGCAATATATGTCTATCCATCATCCTAACTCCCTAATAGAGCTCACATAAAAGAGGTAACTGGTACCCTTGTGTGCTTTGGGTGAGCGCTCAAGTCTACACCGGTGATGTGCCAACGCGCCTTATGATGTTGTTAGTAAAACAAGACTACAACCTCGAAATTTTACATGCCAATAGATGCATCATACTTGGGGACTTGCCTTGGTTTGAGTAAAGCACAAATGAGGCAAGAAGTAACACCAAAATATCACAAATTTTAAGTAGACTCGATCCCTTATCCGTCTGGTAGTACATACTCAAGGGGAGGTGAAATGAAATGAGAAAAACACAAGACATGAAATAAACACACAACACAAATGGAAAGGAAACACACCATATGAAAATAAAGGGAACACACCACATGACAAAAATAAACCTAAATCACCTATGGTACATGTGGGTGACAACCCACTTTTGCTGTAACGTTTGTTATCTCGATGTTACCTATGTAGGAGTATCACCAAATTACATTGCTTTACAAATCCATTGAATGGTTAAATGAAGTAAGAAACCTTTCTCAATTTCTTTGGGAAAATATTATTGCGTGCTTCTTCTTGAGAAAGTTTACATGAATATTCTTGCAAGTTAAGATCTATCTAGATAGCTCATTTTCTTCATTACTCTAAAATTTTGTTTTATAGCTGCCAATGAATTTTTAAATTCCCCCATATTTCTAATTTTCATTTTTTCACTTTATCATTGTTACAGGTCAATTCTTGGGAATTATAGGATCTCCATGTTCACACCTAGGCTTGTGATCTTTGACGTTCATTTTCTATTTTTTTATTCTATATCGATAACCATTGTTTCCTTAAACTAGTTCTTGATAGAGATTTTGATACTTTTAACATCATAATAGATTTCTTCTTGCTCTATGTTTTCCAAATTGCTCCGATGGTTCTCCTTCACACACATTAGATCATATTTTATCTGTTACTTGCTATGGTATAACTCACATAATTTTTCATCCTCTGGATAGGAGAATGAACACAAATTTGGGGCCAAAATATAGAGATTGTCACTCTCCTTGTGAACTTCTTGGGATGCAATAATCATTTCTATGATGGAGATATATTATTCTTGAGTGGAATCATCCTTGAGAGACTCAAAATATTTCTATCTATCTATTAATCATTAATAAGGTCCTCTTATCCAAATATAAAATATAAATCTTCATACTCACAATCATATTCATTAGGTAATTCTTCATGTTGGATCTTGAGAAGATAATTAGAAAACCGGGCTCACATTTCCAGAAATCATTTGATATCACTTTTTCCTCATGGTCTACATTTTTTATCATCTTGAGGTTACTTTGTGGAAAGTAAATATATCCGTGATTTATCGGAAGGAAAATTTGGGACTTTGAGAGTTACCTAAATCTCCTAAAATATTATGGTATGATAGAGAATTTGGATAGATTTCCGATGGTACTAGGAATGCTGGAAACAGAGGTCCGATGCTCAAGATATCACCGGTCAAAGTTTTGTCAATGTTTGGACTCGACAGAGTCAACTAGCTGATTTGGACATGACATGTGGAAAAAGTGGGTCCTCGACCACCACATGGCCTACCACTATTGGTCCACATGGGAAAATTCAAGACCGAGATAGAGTCATAACTTGAATTTTCCCATTGGACAACTCAGGTGAGCTCCCTAGACAACTCATTGGACAACTTAGGCAAGATCCCTAGACAACTCGGTGAGCTACCACATCCCCTCACATGGTTCACGGTTCAACTGGACCAAGTGAGCTCAAAAATTCCATCCCACACTTTAAATACTCAAAGATCGATCGTTTAAACAACCCATAAACAACTTCGTAGAAAAAAGGGGTATGCGTGGCCCAAGCCATGTCTAATTCAGGGTGGTCGACCCCATTAAAACCATTGCCCATTATTAATCCCAATCAATATGGGATATACCCCCACATATAATACAAAAAAATGGTGAGTGGTTGGGGAGGATTAAACACCCAATCACCAAGATAGCAAAACTATCCCCAAGATGGCACCATTTAGGCTAGCTATTGTATAAATAGAGATTCTTGGTATTTGTATACACATAGGTCTCGTGAGGATCGTGCTATAAGCCTAACAAGGTAGTTTTGTAAAAGGCCATTTTTGAGGAACTTCGATGATTTTGACCTCATAGATAATTGGAAAGTTGTCCATAATTTTGAGATGCTCTTTATGGACCTATTGTTTTCCTATTTTGAAGATGTTGTGATGAATTTTTATGTTGTGGAAGTCACTTGAGCACATGGATTCTAGTTCGAAACCATAGGGTTAACATCTCATTGGAGGAAAACTATGGGAGATATGATCTTTTACCTTGAACTTTGTAATCACGGGTTATTTATACTCGGTGTTTGTGGAGGAGATTATTATTCTTCCGAATACTAGTTCGATTCTTTGTGAATCACCCGGCATTTGTTATTTTAAAGACTAGTTCGGATTCATAGTGAATCAACCGGGTTTTGTTCTTCTAAAGACCAGCTTTGAATTCATTGCATGAATCAAATGGGGTTTTTCTTCTAAAGACCAATTCAGATTCATTGCAAATAAAATAGATTTTTTTCTTCCTCAAGACTAGTTAAGATTCATTACAAATCAACTGGGTTTTATTCTTCTCGAGACCAGTTGATTCATACAAATAAATTGGAATTTGGTTCATTATTGTGCATTCATAGCTTCATTTGTAAGTTTGTATTTGATTTACAAATTATAAGTTTTTAATGAATCAGTTCAAATTTTGGACCCAAAGACATTGGTGTTTTCCAAACTCGCTTATCAACCGCATATAGTGTGTGTTCATCTTTACATTGCATTTTTTTCTTAAGACGATAATATTATGGAATAAATTAAAAAAATTCCTATAGGGTTTTGAGGCTAGTTTAAATTTGTGGTCATATGTTCAGATCAATGATTATCAACAACATCAAGTAGGGAAATTTTATTCATACTTAATGATAGTTGCACATTATCAAATTCCAGTCTATCAAACCATCCTTGTGTTTCTCAATTGATTCAATCACATCAACGTATTCCTCCATCAATATGGGTAGCTCAACATCTTCCTCTGAAGTTATGAAATAATTTTCATATCTTGAATCTTGGTATAAAATGTCTACCCTTGGGTCATCTTATTTTTGAATAGTGTATCTCATCTTCCTCTCAAGGAGAAATTTCTTCATTTTACCCTTTACTAGGTATGTTGGAACATGATCTATCCATATTTATATCTCCGCCAACATCTTGGTAGAAACTCTAATTTAACAACATCCCATATGAAGTTGGAATGTCAACCACAAGTATGTCGATATTAACCTTCTTATCAGGTAAATTTGTAAATGTTACTTGAGTGTATTTGACCTAACCAATGAGAGGTAATTATTTAGTCTTCATGGAGTAACAATGACAAAAACATGGGTGAGAGTGAGACCAAGGGCCTTTTCAACTTTGGCGGGCATGACATTGTCATAAGAACAGGAGTCAATGATATAATTACCTAGTTTATACCTATTGACAAGAAAAGAGAGGTATACGGGTTATACTTTCTCATAATTGGAGGATGTTGAAGCAATAAGGTTTTGAGTGGGAGTGGTACTTGGAGTGAGAAGTGTTTCTTTAATAGTGATATTGATGGAACCAAAATTTGAACTACTTCCTTTGATAAACTAGACAAGTTTATCAAATTTCTTGGATGAGTTCTCAAATAATCAAGACTTAGAAATTTGTACTTTGGAATTCTTAACATGGTCAATGATGTCAAAGGATGAAGAGGTGGATACTTCAGAATAATGGAAACCTTGATGGAGTAGGAGTTACATTCTTAGGAACAAAAGAAGTAGAAGAAGAAACTAATTTGACCAAGGGAGAGGAAAAATACTTACCCGAGAAGGAGATGTGGCTTTGGTTGAGGCAGTATTAGGATTATTATTTGTTGAATCCATGGAAGTGGGCAACGGTGATCCTCTTTTGTTGTTATTTTATGTAGATTTTCCTTTTGAGGATTCAAGTGCTTCACTTAGGTAGTGGAGGAAGAGGCCTCTTTCTATGTTTGTGAGTGAGTGAAAAATTCACAAGAGTAGACATTCATATAAGCCATGGAATCCTTGAAATATCCATCAGATGAGTATTCAAAATACCCGATGTTTGCATATATAACTTCTTCTCATCATTCAAATTCATATTCAATAATTTCATCTTTTTCATCTTCTCAGGTTCGACATGTTGCATTGATTGGTGGAGATTCCAAGGCAAGCCTTTGGGTTACTATAGTAATTTGATTCCAATTCTAGTTTTGATATGGGGCATGTTAAGCCATTTTCTTCTTTAGTGTAGTCGATCATCGACTAACTTATTTAATAAAAATCACCGCCTTCATCCTAGGAGCTTCAAAATTTATTTTTTGTTGAATGGTTCTTGATCCTTCCCACATGATAAGATCATACTCCACTTCAATAAAAAGTTCTTGAGAATTATCCAATTTATCTAGTTGATTTCTCTACAATATGGATACAACTTCAGGAAACCGATAATTTATGAAGAACTTATTTTGATTGTCGGTAGTAGGACATGCATCAATAAGGATCTTATTAATCAACTTATTGAATTTAGTCAGAAATTTTCTCATGGGTTCATGTGGTTCCTTCTTCATTTGAGTAAATTGAACAAGAAGGGCATGGAAATCTTATTCTAACTTGAACCTTGCTTCAAATTTAGTTTTCATATCTTCCGAATTAGTGATTAAGCAAGTTGGAAAATGGTAGAACCATTCTACAACAACATATTTTAATGAATCCATGAATAGAAAAAAACAAATCTTCATTTTCTACTCCAAGAATGCACCATGATGTGGTAAAGGATATACGGTGCTCATCTAGATGCTGTTTTCCATCTCCATAGAACTTGGAATTTTTTTCCTTGATCCTCTGGGTAGTTCATGAAGTGGATGAGTTAAAGCCATAAGACCAATGTTCTAACCCCAAGGTAATGGATGAGTAATTTCTAGAGGAAGAGTGTTTAGTGGTGGTGGAGAGATGGGAGATGCAACTAAACTAACAATAGGCTCTTAAAATGGATCATATGGAGGAATTTAAACAACTTGTATTTGAAACCATAAAAGAGCAAGTCTAAAATCAGCCTGTTGCTGCCACTCAAATATAGGATCTATAACACCAATTTCTCAGTCATTTCTTATGTACCTTCTATCTTCCCATTTGCTAAAAATATGAATAACTCAAGTAAAAAAATAGGTTTTTATATTAGCCAAGGGATAGGATTTAACATACCATTTTTTTGAATATATCGGTTTTTTTGTATTTTTGATCCCCAATAGAATCACCAAACTATTGGTGAAATATTTTACAGGGGAAAAAAATATAAAAATTCATCAATGATCATAGGACAAAGTCCCTCCTCTTGGGAATAGGGAAGCTCCAATTTATTAAAAGATGGCAAATATGTACACTAGACTAATATTTGAGGATGCCAAAGGACATAGAATGTGCAAAAACACCCTTTTATGACTAAAATGATATACTAGAGGGGGATAAATTTATAGGTAAGGAAAGAGAGAGAACTAAGAAGTGGAATTGTATTAATGATTTGAAATCGTATTTCATTAACTACAACTAATAGGTGATTCTAGTTTCAATTAAAGGAAAAATAAAAACACTAAACAACATCATAACAAGATAATTAAATAAATAATGTAAGATAAATACAAAGCTTTATCAAGATAGATTCATTCTAAAAAGAATGAACAAAGTCCTTCAACTTCTTACAAATACCAATATGTGCTTAGATGAATGATAAGATCAAAATGGAGGAAAATATCAATGCAAGAAATAAAAGAATACAACTTTCTATAGAGGGAAAAACTAATCCCTTGGAATGGAGAGAAAATTCCAATTTATAGCCAAAACAAGTGACTCTTTACATCCGTATATATGATTTTTCAACTTATAATGAAATCTCAATGAAGAAATAGATACATTAAGTGACTTAAGTCACTTTTACAAAAGTTATTTATCAATGAAGAAATAAAATGTTAGAGAGATAAAAGAGGACAAAGGTGAATTATAAGAAGATGATCTATGATGAAGTTTTACTCTTCCCTCGCTATGGAGATGAATGTTGCAACTAAATAACATTTTCCTTGGATTCTTCTCTTATTAGATAATGTATTTTCTTGGACTTAGAATGATGCTCCACATCTTATCTAGAATGATAATCTTTGGTCATGCCTTGAAATCTCTCTTTCAACTCTTCATCTTTGCAAGTAATGGCAAGAGTGCATAAATAACCTCTTTATCACAAACACGATCTCTTGTTTCCCACATAAGAAAACACTTATATTGCAATCATCAAGAAACATGCACTCACATCACTCATGTCCCAGAGTCTGCAATAAAAATTACACCATGGTCCCTCTTGGATTTGATAGTATCGAGATTCATGAGAGTCCTCATGTGAACACATCAATCCTATGAATGGAAACACTCCCTCTTTGTGAGATGGAATCAAGCACTGATTGATTGTATAATGTATTCTTGAAGAATATGAGTAATTCCTTTTATGCATCCTAAATAGAGGATGGTAAGGATAGTGATAATGTATCGAAACCATGGTTTTCATCATAAAAGCATTCAATTGATTCAACTAGATGTTTCATGCTCAACAATCCTCTTGTGTACTCTGGATTAGGTTAGTAAATGAGTTTTTATTTCTTTTCAGGTGTTTACACTAGTCCTTGATAATGATTTTGGATACAACATGGATGTAGTAATCATGGATTAAGGACTCATTTAAATCAATTATGATTGGATTTTTTTGAAATATTCTTGAGACAAAAATCAATGCTCCAATTTTGAGACAATTATCTCATCAGCGTCAATGGGAAAGTACAAAATACAATGAAGAGGGAAGAATACTGAAAAACCAAGTCATCCATATCCGAAAAAATACTCCACCTCATCATGAAAAAATGGATAAAATGAAATAATATTTTAATAGGAACATTTACGCCAAATTTTAGGTAATTTGGCTCGGTGATTCACAGGGGAAAAATCAAATCAATTTTCAGCCATTTTGGGCAAAAATTGAGGTTTTCATTTGCAACCTTGATTAGATCACCATCATATAAATACTTACCCAATACAAATAAGAATTAACCCATTTAAATTATGTTTCTAAGAGGAACAAATGATCCAATTTTCATGAAGTTCTATCGTTGGAAATGGTAGCAAATAACAAAACAAGTTTTGGTTGCATAATGAGTTTTTGAATGGTGTTTACAAGAAAACATGGATCAAATAACATAAAATGAATCCTATTACTCTTGAAAATTAGAAATGTATCAATGTGAAAGTGGTTTGAAGGAGAACTCATGGGTAAAGTTTCATGGGATTTGGCCTTGGGGTTTGTAAGTTATGAGCATTTGAGTTTTTGGAAGAAATATGGTAACCCATGCTTTCCCCAAAGGAGAATTTCAATTGAGAATATGGAAAAATTTATCTTGTTACATACCTTATATATTACATCATCTTTAATGTGTTTTCATGGATAGAAAGTGCACAAAATTTCAAGCAATTTATATGTGTGAGCTCAAGATATGAGTAAAAGTAGTTTGAGCATACCTAGGGCATGAAGCTAGTTTTCATAGAGTTTATTTTTTCTCATATAGATGTTGGCCTTCCATTGAGGGAAAATAAGATTTAAAAATTCACTTAAAGTTATGGATATTTGAGTTTGGAGATGCAAATTATGGTATGCAAAAGAGTTTTGCAATCTCCACACCAAAACTATGCACCAATCATGTTGAAGCAAATTTTGGGAGCTCATAGAACATTTTAAAAATGTAATTTTTCACTTTGGAGGTGAAAATGTGCTTGGGGTATCTTGGAGAGTGTATACAAGTCAAAACTAGTTAGTAAGCCTTCTACCTTCTCCCAAGTTGCACTTTAGCTTTTGTTTTTGAGTTGGGGTGGACCAATCAACATACAACACACTTATGAGGGTGGGGAATCATAAAAATCAAATTATTTTTCCACCTCACAAAAGGCCTCCACAATCCATAAGTGTGCCCAAGTCACTTAAGTTGCTGGAATTAACAACCCAATGAAGAATTAGAACGTAAAAATTACTTTTTGGGTCCAAGACCAAAAATTAACGTTTTTGGGGTTTAATATATCACCTTTACTGAAACAGGCCAAAAAATCCAATGAAACAAATTATAAGACTTGAAAATGATTTATTTCAAAGTTTTGACCCAACTTACCTTTTTGGTGTATGAAGGAGAAATAATGAGTTGAGATGTCATGGGAGATTGATATGAACAAGAAAAAAACCAACCCTTGGAAACTAAAGAGTACTCAATGAGGTTAAATTTTACCATTTTTTAGGCTTATGACTCTACTTGAGGTTCTTGAAACCTTTCGTTGAAGCTATTTCTTTCATAAAGACTAAGGTGCCATAGTGTCTGAAAGGGTTACACTTTTTTGCTTCCAAAACCTAAACTTGAACATACTTGCATGTAGTAGATTCTAAAACCTTTACATTGGATATGGTATGGTATTTTTAAACCATTTGAGGATCCCTAACCATTTTTACAAGATGGTCCATCTCTAAGGACCAAAAACACCTTTCCTCAAAAAGTGCCTAGAGGTGAATGTGCTCCCAAAACTAGTCCAAAGCTTCCAAAATATTCCATAAACTCTATTGACACTAAGTAAGCTCTAATACCTTTTTAATGCATATAATATAGGATCCTAATACCACATGTAGTTTCTAAAACCTTTCACACAAGTTGATACTTGCAAAGAGATAAATTTGAAAAATTTGACCAACTTTCTCGAGAAATGACAAAAATTTCCATGGGGTTGTCAAGTAAAATGCCTTAATATTTTACCCGCCAACATCTTTGTAAGGTAATAAACTATCTATTTCTCTCAAAGTTTATATCTTCTCATCTTATACCTTTTTTATTACATTGGTCTCTTTTGTTGCACATTCATTTGCGGTGCCAATTCCTATAACACTATTGCAAGGTTTGACTTTGGGTCATTGTCATATACTATATCCTCATGCACCATCCTTCCTACACTGATTCTCTTCCTATCTCCCCATGACAGAAAAAAATATCTAGCTACCTCACATTCAACATATTCTAGTCTCCTTCCTTTCCTTTCTTCTTTTGTCACCCTCTACCCACTTTTATCATAATGGAGGATAATTTCCTTCTTGTAAACCTTCTACCTAACTCTCATGTTGGAATATGCATTGTCTTTTCTTTCTTATATCTTCTCCATTAATTCACATTCAAATATCCATTAGTGTTTATACTTTTCTTTTATCCTTTGTAGTGATCGTCTCCCTCCATTACTCTATAAAACTTCATTATAAAATGACTATTTATGCCATTGCATATGGATTACCTCCCACTCAATGATATTTCGGTGATTGTTTAGGCATTCAAATGCCTCACATTTGGTGATTTGTTGACACTATTCTTTCTATGCACTAATATTTCATCCCATTTAAAATTCTATTTGTATTTATCTTCTCGTGTTTATGCACTTGGATTACATCCCTTAAAAGATATGTCAATGATTGCAATGATTTGCATGATGAATTACTCAATTTAGTGCTCTTTTAGGACCTTTCTCTTGAAATAAAATTTCTACTTGCATGATGACTCTATTTCATTCGGTGATTTGTTTGTTCTTTCTCTCATGTTTGAATTCATCCCTTCAACATTCTTCATATGATCCTCTTGTTCCCTTTCCCGCAACTTATCTTTTTAGAGTATTATCTGCAAGAAATTATTTATACTTGTCTCTGTACTCCCGCATTTATGAATTCTCAACACTTTAGAAATATTATTCTCTTGTAATCCTCTTTTCACACTGTTTCTCTTCATATTTGTAATAGATATGATTACCTCTCACACCCTCTTACCAAATACACCACCC
Source organism: Taxus wallichiana var. yunnanensis (assembly GCA_018340775.1). Lineage (NCBI taxonomy): Eukaryota > Viridiplantae > Streptophyta > Pinopsida > Cupressales > Taxaceae > Taxus > Taxus wallichiana. The sequence continues at coordinate 862,420,497 of CM031234.1, forward strand.
CATCTCCTACCTACTCTCACCTCATCTCTACATTATATTCCATAGGAATTTACCTTCACAAGTCAACTATATAGGTCTCTCACTCATTTTTATTCTTTTTCTTCTCCCCAATGTTGTGATTCTATACTAAAAACCTATGCGAGGTTCTTCTCATCTCGAGTTATATTCCTAGATTGGTAACATGAGATATGATACCAAATGGTGCAATCAATATTGGGGGTCATAATGAATATATTCCTATCCAAATAGCCATTTGAGTCACACAACATTATGCACTCAAAGTTTCCTTCTCATATTATGAATTTAGGAAAATAATACATGATTTATTTTTTAGTTAAGCCCTTTGTCTATGGCTTACCCTTAAAAATCTATCTTTATAATACATCAAGCTCTCTAATTTCATATTTCATCTTTCTCTTACTCTCTCACTTCATCCCTCTCTCTAATTTGACTATTGTATCCTTCCTAATGCTCACTATGCTATGGATACACTCTCTCCCTTTGGATGTTATCCTTCACATCCTTCTATTGGCTATCATCATCTCATCTCTATCATTTATTCACTTTCACTTATTTATTCCTTTTTTACTATTGCATATTACTTCATTTTTATTCCTTGTTATCTTCCCCTCCTACAAATTACTCCCTTTTTTATTCTTGGGATTTGATCACCCTCATATTATGAGACACTCCTCTCTATATACATGCCCTCATATCTTCCAAAATTATTTGGGATTATTTCTACTTAATTTCTTCCCTAAAACACTCTTATCCACACTCATGTCTCATCATAATTTATTATGTAACCCTTGCAATTCCTGAATTATCTTCTTAGTATTTATCTTCTCCTTGTTTCCTTACACAAGTTTCCTTAACCCCCACACAATCATCCTTCTCTCGAATGTCCACTCACATGTGATTCCTCTCCTTTATACTTAGTGTAATCATTTTGAGATCCTCCCCCATAAGAACCTATTATCTATTCCCAACCTCTCAAAATATGCCTCTAGCCTTAGCCAAATTATTTAAATGCATTCTACTAATCCTTGCGATCCTCGTTCCTTGCAAAATTCTAAAGTTAGCTAATTCTTTGGATACTACTGCATCAATAGAGATATGATCTTGGGAGACCTTGTGTGATGTCCCCATAGTTAGAAAATTACGTGTGGGTAAAAATTGATTAAGTGCTTGAGTAGTTCCAAAAGGGGAGAAGACCATGTAGAAGGTGGGTTTGTATTATTTGAGGTTTCAACTTGATTTTCCTTCTTTTGGATCATTTTGTATATTATTTTTTCCAAGTTATAAACTCATGGGAATCCCTCCATGTACACCCCTCATAATTTAAGGAATGCATTTAGTGTAAACAATTAGTACCGACTTACGGAACCTACCCCAATAGGGACAACAAGTGAGGCCTACCATAGAGATGAATGTCTTAAGGTATTGACCTTGAGACCTACCATGTTTGGAAACTAGAAATAAAATTTTTGGGGTAGCCCAATGACATTCATTTTATAAATTGTTACCTATTATCTTCTAGTAATACCGTGATAACATTATTTACATTGTGGAGTTTATCTTTGAGAACTCTTATGGTTCTATCAATTGGGATTGTAGGTAGTTGCTATTGGATAACATGTGTTTGATCAACATTAGATTCATACTTGTCACTTTCATGGTAAGAAAAAATATTAATGACAAATTTATTCTCTGTAATGTGTGTAGTATCACCATGAACACACACAATGTCAACCTTAGTTTTCTTAGGATATATTATAAGGAGGGAGGAAAAAGAGACTCCTTTATATGGGCCATATTCTTAGGATGATGAGGCACTAAGGTTATTTGGATGTGATTTATCTGAGTTCCACCTAACCAAGCACTATGATGTGTGTGTATTGTATATTTTACCTTCTAAGATGACATAAGAAGATAAAAATTAATAATGCTTTAAAAGGTATAAGGGTTTTGGAAAATTCCTAGGAGGAAAAATACTCGACACAAAACCAAAAATGATGGATTAATATCTAAAACCATAAGAGAAAGGATGTGAACTATAGGTTGTATGTAAATTATAATAATCAAGTTCACCAAAATTTAATGTCAAATTTATGGTTAATGTAATCATAATTAATTATTAAATTTTTAATGATGGTTTAAAATCAAATGCCATAACATGTAGTAAATACATAGGTCCTAAATTATGTACTGATCAAATATAGAAATATACAATCTCTCAAAATCTAGATAAAGTGGATTAGGGTTAGGGTTAGAAAGATTAAACTATTACACAAGATATATAAGCTGAATAGAGGAAAAATACTATAGAAATGAGATGCATACAATGTCATTAAGACACTAATAAAATATGGTTTGCTGAAACTAACTATAGGGTAGGTTTTCCAAAGCTAGGTAGAAACATATGGGTGTTTATGACCTTTATGGCTGATTAAAAACTTTAATGATCTGAGATGAATCTTTATTTTGACACCTTAAAGGTATATGACTTTAGGTTCTATATTTATGATCAAAATTCTATGATTCTAATCCTATGATAGGATATAAATTATTCTTTGTGAATTTTTTTTTCTTGAAGAAATGAAAAATTGTCTAATCTAATTGGGTTATAATACACCCCACCACTAGAAATGAAATTAAAACTGCCCTATATACCAATACACCAATGAGGAATCAAGATACACATAGTTCTCATTATAGAAACACTCCAAATTTTAGTAAGAAAACGGAGCCCTATTTTTTGAGTTTTAAGATACAATCATAAACTTCCAAAAATTCTTTGAAAGTCTCTTTAGAGTGAACCATGAGATGTAGAACCATGTTTAGAAATATCCAAAGCTTAAATCACTCACGATTTTCATATATTATAAGTTTAACTTACTCATGATTTATAGTAATATTACTTATAGTACTCGTAAATAAATTTAAAGTTTTCATTGTCAAAGGATATGTTACCAAATTTGAGTGTCTAAAATACCTTCCATGATATCCACCTCTATTACAACGATTTCCTATATATCTTCCATGATATACACCACTATAATTCCCTTGAAATTATCCTTGGTTGTGTTGATATCCCCTAGATTCAAATACCATGTTTGGTTATTTTAATATCTCCCTTGTATTCCCTTGATATCCCCCTTGGTTCTCCATTGTACTATTTTGGGTCATGTGTTTTTGGGGATCACAACACTAGATAGGTAATTTTGTAGGAAATTTCATTGATGGATAATTATAATCATTATTATCACACTTGGGGATAGTTGTATGAATGTTCCAACTTCTCTAACTTTTATTTCCTTCATCACCTCCATAATGTCAACTCTAAGGGAATGTTTGTTAGTAATGATTAAATAATCCATGTGGTATGATAAATAAATTTATTAGTTAGTGGTGTCACTTATAAAAGTGGGAACATATTCTAATTATGATAATCCCATGGCATACAAAATCCACACGATAATCTCTACTTAAAAATGGGTTATTGTCTATTAGGAAATAAGGGATAAAATATGTGGAAAAATCCCACACAAAATTGCAATAGTATAAACTAATATGCATAATAATATCACAATATGAAATAAAAGTGCATAAAATAAAATAACACAAAACAGAGATAATATTTAACATGGTTCACCTAATTTGGGCTACGTCCACCAAGAATCACTTTCTCATATTTTATTACAAGCCACCTCTTTCTCTCAATACAATACCCAAATTTGTTTGGAGTTGTGCTCAACAAACTCTCTTAAATTCACACTTGAACTCACACACCTCTACAATGATATATCTCACCTACTATATGTACATAAGAACATCAATAGGAAAACTCTTAAGTAGTTTAACAATACTGTGGGTACCAAAACCATGGGCCAAAATCGCTCCATAAACCTATGGGTAAAAATACCAACCATATGAGAAGAACATGTTTCTCGAGGTATGAACATGTATTTTGAGAATATTTTTTTCTTAGGGGCTGTGCCCTCGAAACCTCTGCTAGTGGGGGCTTCGCCCCCTTCCCCACTCTCTAAAGGCCCAGCCCGCCTCGAACCTTGGTGAGAAAATTATGGAGAGTGTACAATAATTTTAGTGTACAATCTTCAACACTTCCACACATGAAAACAAGCTCCACAACATAATAATATCCCACTTGGAGACTATTTTTCCTATGAGAAAGATTCTCAACCCTTCAATTTCATCTCGTGAAGACAAATCAAAGTGAACATAGCTTCAGTTTCTCCCTTGTGACCACCTTGGTCATCATGTCTGCAGGATTTTGACTGGTATGAATCTTCTCTAGCTTCAACTTCTCTTCCTCCAAAGTTTTCCTAATGAAATGGTACCTTAACTATATATGCTTTGTCCTAGAGTGGAAATCATAGTTCTTAGCTAGGTGTATAACACTCTGAATATCACTATGCAACTTTCCTTCCTCCTGCTTATGCCCCAACTCCTCAAGAAATTGTTGTAATCAAATAAGGTCTTTACTTCCCTTTATAGTAACAACATACTCAACCTCCATGGTTGACAAATCCACAATCTTCTCGTAGTTGTTTAATCTAGCTCACTTTCTTTGTCCCACCTACAATGAAAATATAACCTATCATGCTCCTACTGTCTACATCTCCATCCATGTATAAATATACATAACCACTCAAAGTGGTGTCCAATCTACTGTAGCACAAAATTGTTCCCATAGTCCCTCTCAAGTACCAAAGCATCCAATTTACTACCTACTAGTGATCTTTACATAGATCATTCATAAATGTACTTACTTCTTCCACCGCATGGGCAATATCGGTGTAGTACACACCATGGCATACATCAAAATACCAACCATTGATGGGTAAGGTACCTTGGACATATGGTTTATCTCTTGCTCTCTCTTGGGACATAACTCCTTTGATAACTTGAAATGGCTTGTGAAAGAAGTCCCAACCAGTTTAGAATCCTACATATTAAACCTCTTCAAGACATTCTTAATGTATTCTTTCGAGATAAAGTTAACTTTCGTTCATTCCTATCCCAAGATATCCTCATACCAAAGATTTTTTTGGCTGCCCCAAAATCCTTTATAACAAAGGAGTCACTTAACGCTTCTTGAGTATCATTTCCTACATGTTTTTACCTGTAACCAAAATGTGATCCACATACAAAAACATGATAATTAACTTCCATCCTGAAATTTTTTTATGTACACGCAATGGTCATAATGGAATCTAATATAACCTTGATCCATCATGAAGCTATAAAATTTATTATACCATTGACATGGAGCTTGTTTCAGGCCATACAAGCTCTTCTTTAGTTTGCACACCATCTCCTCTTTACCTTTGACCTCATAGCCCTCTGGCTTCTACATAAATAGATCCTTCTCCAAATCAGCACGAAGAAAATGTAGTCTTTACATCTAGCTGCTCTAAGTGAAAGTCTTTTGTTGCCACTATTCAAATAATAATTCTAATAGAAGTCATTTTTAATACAGGAGAAAAAATATCATCAAAATATATACCTTTTTTCTGTGCAAACCTCTTGACCACCAATTGGGCCTTGTATCTTTTCTTGCCTCCTTCTTCCTCTTTAACTCTATACACCCACTTGTTCTACAATGCTCTTTTTCCTTTGGGTAGCTTCACTAAATCCCAATTCTAGTTCTCCATGAGAGACTGATGTTCCTCATCCATGGTTTTCTCCCAATTCTTCTTGGCATCTACCTACATTAGTTCATCAAATATCTCTAGATATCCACTATTAGTGAGTAATAAATAATTAAGACAAGGAGAAAAGTATTTAGGTACTATTCTTACCCTAGAAGACCTCCTCAATATAGGAGTTTGGGGTTCCTATTGAGTAGGTTCCTAAAATGATTCATGTGCCACTTTCCCATCTGGAAGATCCTTTAACAATGCATATTCTTTCTTGGATTCTTCCTTGTTTTCCTACAACTATTGCTTATACATAACTTTCTCATTAAAGACCACATCCCTAGATCGAATAATTTTCTTGTCCTTAATACTCCAACATTTATATCCAAAGTCATCACCACCATAACCAATGAAAGTGAATTTTTATGACTTAGCCTCTAACTTGGTCCTATCATCCTTTTCAATATGGAAAAACACCTCACATCCAAAGACTCTAAGAAATGAATAATCAACCTTCTTACCAAACCAAGCCTCCTCGGTATGCCTCCATCTAAGGCACTTGAGGGTCCTCTGTTTATCAAGTACATAGATATGCTCACCTCTTCTTCCCAAAAATAAAGAGGCACTCTTGCATGTAACCTCATGCTCTAGCTCGTTATATTATTGTAATTTTCATCCTTTTGGACACCCCATTTTGATGTGGAGTTCCTAGAACCGTCTTTTATCCTGTGGATTCCATTCTTATAACAATAATCATCAAACTCAATGCTATAATAATCCCCTCCATTATCTGACCTAAGACATTTTACCTTAAGACATGTTTCATTCTCTACCAAGGCTTTCCATTTTAAAAAAGTGTCAAATACATCATATTTGTTTCTAATACAATATACCCAAACTTTCCTTGTTGCATCATCAATAAAAGTAACATAATAATTTGAACCCCCAAGAGATGATACCTAAGCCAACCCCCACACATCAGAATGTACCAGCTCCAACTTACTCTCTTTCTTTGTAGGTCCAACCTTGAGAAAATTTACCCATTTCTATTTCCCATATACGCGGTGCTCACGAAATCAAGATGCATTTATGTAAATCTAGGAAAATTCTTCTTTATGATTTGCATTCCCTTATGGCTCATATGACCAAAACTATAGTGCCACAATGTTTTATCTACGTCTAAAGCCATAATATTACAAGCATTACTACTACCAATGGTTAAATACAAGATTCCAACATTCTTACCTCTTTCCACCATAAGAACACCCTTGGTAACCTTCCAAGATTCCACTATAAATACCACATTACAACTATTATTTCCCAATTACCCCGCCGATACCAAGTTTTGTCTTAATGTAGGAACATGTCTGACATCCTTCAATAGCCATGTATTACCATTCTATATATTAACATGAACACAACCTTTCCAACTATGTTGCAAGGGATCTTCATCACCAACAAAAACATGCCCAAAATCCCTTTGAATATAATCAAAAAAATAATTCCTATGTGGAGTAGCATGGAAAGAAGCCACCAAATCTAAAACCCAAGATTCAACAAAATTATGCAAAGAAAGAATCAAAGCATCTTGGTAGACGTTACCTGTTGCCACATTCACCTCCTTGTTTTCTTCTTATTATTTCTTCTTTTCTTGAATCTCCCAACAATACTTCCTTGCATGCCTAGGATTTGCACAGTGGTAGCATACCATCTTTCTTTTGAATTTTGAATTTGCTCGATATTTCAATTTTCCACAGCTTCCTCTATTCTTTTATCTCCCTCTAGTTTCCATTTGTCAAAAGCATTCCTTAAAGTAGAAGATTAACCGAAGATATTTTTTTGCATTTCCTCACTTAGAATCACCCCTACAATGTCCTCAAACTTCAACTTTGAGTTAGCTGGAACCGAGTTTCTTACTACCATTACCAAGCTATTCCAACTCTTAGGTAAGGAGCACAAAATTAATAAAGCCCTAAATTCTTCATAAAATTCTATTGTAACTGAAGCTAGAATATTCACAACTATATTAAAATATTTCAAATGATCTAATACTAAAATATTCTCGAGACATATTCATATTAAAAAAATTCATTAAAAATATCTTGTTAGAGGCGAGAGGTTTTGATATAAATTCCCTAATGCATCCATGAGTTTTTTTAGTATTCTCCTTTGAAAAATTAAATAATACCAAAGATACAAAACATAGATGGATTGTCCTAAGTGCCTTCATATCCAACAAATCCCAATATGCATCCATCATGCTCGAGGGTTTGTTCCCTTTTTTAGACAATAGTATATAAATATCCTTATGATAAAGGTAATATTCCATCTGCATCTTCCAAAGACTAAAATTATTCCCGTTGAATTTATCAACCTTTGATCTTCCATCATCTGTCATAGCTCCCACTCAAGCTAAAATTTTTCTTGCGATTCAACACTTCAACAAACCAATCTAGGCTCTAATACTAATTGTTAGAAAATAAGGGATAAAATATGTAGAACAATGTGGAGAGTGTCCAATAATTTTAGTGTACACTTTTCAACACTTCCACACATGAAAATAGGCTCCACAATAGAACATTGTCTGGATAATTCATTCCTACTAGATTCATTCTTTCCTCCACAACTCTTCTTGCCCAATCATCTTGTGTTGATTCTATCCTATTTTTCCCTTCCTCTCAACTTACCATGTACAATATTTTCTTCCTAGTAATAACTTTTGGTGCTGAAATTGTTTTTATATAAGAATTCATTTAAATTTCTTGCATAAATATTTGGTGCACTAACTGATTTTGTAAATTTTCCAACTCAATTATTACTACCAATTTTGATTCTATTTTCCATGGATGTGCCTTTAACTGTGATGTCATTTTTATTTTTGTAAATGAATTGAACTTCTTCCCATATGCGGATGGTCTCAAATATGGTAACAATCCTAAAATAAACAATTTAATGATTTTATTTCCATTTAATGGTTCATCTTTATTTCAACACTATAGTTTTAAGCCTTTGATCATACTTCATTATTTCTCTTTATTTATTTTTAATCCCTCATCTCAATTATGCTCTTTATTCAAATATCTCGGAAGTGGAACTCACATTTAAATTCTTGTGTCAATTTCTCCCACTTTTGGCATGGTTTGGGATTAACTTCATGTACCATTTCAACATCTCATGTTCCTATGAAATGAAATGATGTCACTTGATCATCTATATTGTTATATATTTTCCAATATGAGATTACCACAAATAGGTTCTCATTGACATCTTTAGTGTCTTTTCCAAACAATGGGAATTTTATTCTATGTCATGGACCTTAGCCTATAACATATATTGATATGTATATGGGACATATTGTGGCTTATATAATATTTATATTTGTATTTATTAGTTATTTATTTATTAATTTTAACCTAGTAATAACGAAGGGTGTGACCCTACATAATATATTTATATAGGGATGGGTTAATATCTCCCATGGGGTTCATTGGTGAATTATTTTCTTATTATAATATTTTTGAGGTTTCCCCTTTGAAGTGGCTTAGTAATATATATTATTCTAAAATGTTTCCATTTATATTGCATTTACTACATTACAAGTGTTATCATATCTTTGATTTGGGATACAATGTGAGTAAAATACTAGTTATTATAAAATCACACATGTCTTTAAAAAATAGTGAATTTATATATTAAATATTTTCCAAACATTGTAAAATTATAATAGAGAGCTACCCTGAAATTTCAGATTTGTATGACATGTTGTGTGCAAGTTATGTCTATTTTAGTATTTTTCATAAATTTTCTCTATAGGATTTACAAAAAAAAATACGTTTTTAGAAACTTCACAAAAAAATAACAACAGTCTCTTCTTTCTATTTTTATCTATATGGTCTATATTATTATAAAATCGTTGGGTAAAATTTTGGTCAAAGGAAAAATTCACATTTTGAATAGTCAAGACAATATGTTAGGGTCACATAGTAGAGGATGGGGAAAAATTTCATACATATAATGGAAAACTATTTTAAAATATGAAATACAATCTAAGTTAGAACTAGCTAGAAGTTAAAGAATTATGTCTCCTTCTTTAGATCAAATAGTGTTTCATCTTGAGTATGTTTTTCACAACCTACATGTTGATGCAACCAAAATCAATCATCTATTGGAGGAGATTGAGAAGAAATTCAATTAATTGTTTTACTTTCAAATGAATTAAAAAATCCATTCATGTGTATCTAATGTTCAAGGTGACAAACCTACGGTTTTTAATGAACCATGTATTGTTAATTGTGAAGACAACATGAAAGATGCCATAGAAAAGCATGCTAACTATGAATCATATGAGCATTGGTAATAATTTAGCATAATAATCATAGTTTCAAGTCGGTGGGTTGAATAAAAAAAAACTAGAGACAACTATGTAATTGGATGAATTGGTAGATTGTCAAAAAGGATGGGGAAACCCTATGTGATATTTTTGAGGTCTATTTTAGATATAATTGTGTGAGGAAAACACATACTAATGGAAGATTCAATGGCACCCTATCTAAGATAAGTAGGACATAGAGTTGATTTTTAGGAAATGTCATTATAAGGTCCATCACATCCTCAAATAATATGAGTAGGCCGATAATTTTGATGGGCTATATAGTTGCATGTTTCTCAAAAGAAAATGGAAAATGAAGATTTTTCAAGCAAACCACAAGATCAAGTACCACCTTAATGGTTTATTTTTCACAACATGTGACGTTAAGGGTTTAAAATTTGTGCATAATGTGGATTTAAACACTTATGTTTACCCATATTCCAAAAATTGACTCATATCAAACACAAAATAAATTCAACAATTAGAAGAAAATATGGATGATGACCATAAAAATTAGCTTGATATGGTTATATGGAATATAATAAGCTCAATTTAGAATCATTGGATAAGGGTGGGGTAAATAAGGATATGGTATTAAACATTTCTCACGAGGCTCAATTTTTTTAAAAAAGGAAAAAATAAAAGTGTGTCTATGTAAAGATGAATTTCTATAGAAGAATATAGAGATAGTTAATTACATGGACAATGTTGGTTTATAGGAGAGAGGAATGTTATGAACCTTATACTATAACATATAATAATGTGTATATGGTTTAACTTATGACATATATAAAAAATTATATTTAAATTCATTAATTAGTTCTTTATTAATTCTAACCCGTAGTCATTATTTTACCCTCAATACCTCTTTCTAACCCCAAGCACGTCGACCTATCACCCAACATACACTGGGCACTCACCCCGAGGCACACACAGGTGCCTAGCCCCTCCTTTATGTGAGCTTTGCAAGAGAGTTCCACCATTAATGGAGGATTATTTTCATAAACAGAAGTACATGCATCTACTCAAAAGGCGTAAGATATATGTTGATCAGAGAATACTTGTTAGAGATCACACAAGAAGTCCACGCGAGAGAGAAAGCCATGATCAAGGGCATGAATGGAAAGGAAGAACACACGTGCGGAGGGAAAGTTCAAAATTTAGCACTTAGCCAATTTTGAGCATGAAAACCTATTTTTAGAAGATGGCATGTAGAACACACCAACGATGTAGAGACGTGCATGCCACACATTATCTATCTTTAGAGGATCATATCGAAGTGTTTTGCATGGAGATGAGCTAAGAATAGGATTGTTACTTCAGTTAACTGTAAAAGGTCTATAGATAACACACTTGTATGTGTGACTATGCCTGTAAATGATGTGTGGATATTAATAGCATGCGGCCTATTTCTGGAATAGATAAGCGGTGAAAGGAAAGTCCCCACCCTATATATATGATGAGAATTACATAGTAGAGGGCAAGAAAAAAGAGAGAGAGACATATACACATAAAGAGATAGATGTATGAAGGTATAGAGGTATGTGCATATGATTGGATTATTGTATTAGATCCATGCGCACATTGGTATAAATTAACATTATTGTAAGGAGCTTCTATGTTTATTAATGGATGGAAGATATTGGCTGAATCTAAGTGTCATTCCCAGTGTGTAATTGAGTAGTGCATGTTATTGATTCAATCATGATTACTATTTAAGCTTGTTCTTTCATAGATCTAAATGTAACATGCATGGTAGAATGGTGGATTAGTTATGGACATATATGTTTCTTCCTTCATCACGCTAACATCTTGCTACAACAACCCTAAAGAGGGACCTGGTACCTTTACGCGCTTTGGGTGAGTGCTCAGTCTAGGTTGAGTGATGTGCCAATGTGACTAGGGACCTCTTTTCGGTTGTTTTACGGATGGTTCGTGATGAAGACGTCTGTTAACTCTAACAAGTATTGAGGAATGGATACATGATCCGGAGGAAGAACTTGCATGATAGTTCGAGTGGATGGATTGAGTTTAATGCATGCACTTGGGTAGAACAAAATCTATATGACAACCTATATGAGATATTTTTCACTATCTTTCTAGTAGAACTATATGAGTGGCTTACTACTTATGCATCTCATTGGAATTGGAGGTATCGCGCACTTGTCTAGACACAAGAAGAATTTTAGGCCCTTTATGATGCTGATTTGATTTGGAATCATCTTGTGGATATGTGATTTCATGGTGTTCTAAATAGTTATATTCTAGAATATTCAATTTTGACGTATTCTTTCCTGGATGTAGCTGAATTCTAGTTTTTACAATATCCAAGAGGAGTATATCTGCAAAGTATTCCACTGGATATCAAGATCTTGATGGTAACTTTGAATTTGGAGAGTAAATTGATGGCTAAGTAAACTTCACCACGCGTGAGGGTAGGAACATTTTTTGTGAAATATGGCAGACCTAGCGGCGGAGAGGTAGAGAGAGGAGAGGCAGCTTAAGTATAATGAGGTGCGTGAGAGGGAGATAGAGAAACAATGCTCCATTACAAAAAGTATGGCATTGAGGAGAGAGATGGCTCGTGAAGGATTTATAGCTCACGTAGAAGACATGGATCCAGAGCATCAGGAACTCCCCCATCTTGGAAAACATGAAAGAGATCCCCCCTTGGCCTCACATATAAGTGTGCTAGCAGAGACTACTTGGGCCATAGGTGCACATCTTAATACACCTGGTGACCTAGCCCTTGCGCTTATTTTTCTAGTATCTAGTACGACAAGTAACCAACAAGCTTACTTGGGAATTAAGAGAGCAGGAGTAAGTCAGGGAGCAAGTACATCAATGGCAGGAAAAATGACTTCAATGATATTTGGAGGAACATTCTTAGGCACATCATCCACATAGAATGTGAGTGCGCAAAATGTTGGATTCACCTATGGAAGTGGAACTACCTCACATCGAAGGGGTTCAGTATAGTACTACTATCAGAGCATAGGGGAGTACATATACATGTCCTATTCTCGCGATAGGTGGAGGACCAAGAGGTATAGGTAGTTTTAGTTCCAAAGGGATTTGGTGGTTCTAGAGGTAGAGGGAACACAAGAGGTTTTAGATCAGGTGGTCAAGGTCTGTAGCAACCACAAAATATCTATATGGAGATGTCTCTTCATCTCCTGGAGTATAGAGGCATAGAGGATGTTGCCAAACATGTGCATATGTGTGAAATCTTATGGCGTGCTAAAGGGATCATGGCTGCTGAGTGTAAGGCAAGTCAATTTGCTACTACATTACAGGGACGTGCACACAACTAGTATAGGAAGTTTGACCCTAATCAAACTTGCGTGGATTATGTAGCATTGAAGGATGCTTTCTTGAAAGAGTTCCATATCCCTGAGTTTGAGTAGAAGAGTATAAGTGTGCTCAAGGATATTAAGCAAGGAACTAATGAGAGTGTACGTGAGTATGATGCCCATTTTAAGACACTTCTATCTAAGCTATCTTATGATATTCACACAAGCCAACATGCACAATGGTTTGTTAGAGGATTGATTACACCATTTAGAAGGGCGCTATCACATAAGACATACAATGATCTCGTGTGAAGCACTAGAAGTAGCTTTGCATGTTGAGGCATTTGGGAGCATTGACACTGGTGTTAGTCCATTCTTAGAGGCACAAATTACAGCTATGAAAAAGTAGTTAGAGAAGCTATCAAAGCAAATTCAGCCCATGAAACACGCTCGGGAATTTGGTGTACAGATTGAAGTGGAAGGTCACACCAAGGATAGTTGTCCTCGTAGATCAATACGCTCATTACTATTGGATTGTGAGATTTGTCATTTGAATCATGATGCTAGTCACTTTCCTTTGTTACAACATGTGATAAGGAAGAATGTATCCTACTTTTGCAAAATTTTCTAGTCCATGACCCATGATATTGAGGATTGTTGGTTGATTGGTTAGATCTAGGATGCTATAGACATTGGGGTACGACAGACAAGTATAACAGATAATCCTAAGGGTAAGAATGAGCACCAAGATCGGGATCATAATCAAATGCGCTATGACAGAATGAGGGCCGAGTTTGAAGCGGGTCATGGAAGGGGACGTGGATATCATGGTGGATATGGAGGATGAAGCTACGGGGAGGAAGAGGTGAGCTCCCATGTAGAACGTGCTATACATGCGGATCTCCTGATCATTATAGGCACGAATGTCCCCAGAATGTTACATGTTCTTTTTGTGGAAAGAATCATAGCTATGAGGAGTTCTCAAACTTATATGAGCATCTCAGTAAAAAACATAAGTAGGAGAACAAAGGCGCAGGGATGGTTAGGATCCAGTGCGTGGAGGAAAATCAGTGGATGCCCAAGATAGCACCAGAACATGAGGCCTTAATCAAGATTACCACATGCACTAAAGCGACATGCACAAGAGAGGAATTACACCATAAGCCTATGATCACCAAGGAGGAGGTTTTACATGCAAGGTACCCGAGATCCTACTCATCGAAGGAAGTTTACCAAGATACTATAGAAGTGATAAGAAATATTTAGGGTGAGGTATAATACTTAAAGGAGCGGAAGAAAGCATCGAGAGAAGTTCAAACTAATATTAGTGATCTGAGAGAAGTGTTCAAAATGTTGCACCAGAGAACATCATTCCACTATTAGGAATTTTTAAAAAAGGAACACTCTGCAAAGCAAGAATGAGACCGGATGATAGATTCTGCATGTAAATCTTCCCCCTAATAGCATTAACTATGACAAGGAAATTACTCTGAATGCTATTGTGGATGGATGGTTGTTGAGCAACATATTGATTGATATAGGTGTAGAAGTAAGTGCGTTTACATTAGATGCATGGGTAAAAATGGGGAGGCCTCCATTACAGCCATCATCTAATGTGTTGTTTATGGAAAACCGGACTAAGGCCACTCCCATAGAAGTTTTTAAGGATGCATCTATAACCATACAAGGGGATAAGTTCATTGGGGATTTTGAGGTATTAGCACTTGCAGAAGCGGACAATTTTCTAGCCTTGCTTGGATGCCCTTGGTGTTATGCGAATAATGTTGACTTGAGATTCAATAAAGGGTATATCAGCTTTGAGAACAAGGAGGAAAGGGTTGTGATACCTTTGACAGATGGGAAGTCTACACCATATGTTGAGCCTCTAAGTGAGGAGGACTTAAACAGAATTTATGTATGTGCTATTCAGGACCCATAGGTCAATGGGACATCAAAAGAAGGAATCCTATAGTGGGAGGATTCTCATTCTATTAGTGATACTATGAGTATTGCTTGTGACAATTGGGCTCACGATACATATGAATTAGTAGGCATGAGGTGAAAAGAATGATTGCATGCAAGAATGGACTTCATTCGGTTTGACAGATAGGTAGCACAATACCTTGGTATACAGGGGCAGAAGATCTTCCTGTATTTTTGAAATCCATGGAAACATAGTGGACATATCAAATTAAGAGAAGAGATATGTTAGTATATACCTTGCGCATAATAGCAACGCATTGGTGGGTAGTCCAAAAGATTATCTTATAGAATGGGAAGAGATTGGGATCTCCTATCTATTAGGTTTGTAAGGAAAATACACCTACACGTATATGCACTTATCACAAGAGGCGTAATGAGAGAAATCCTTAGTGATGTGAAAGATTACATCTTATAAAGTGTTCTTTGCAAGCACTACAAGAAGTATTGAAGAAATTAGACTAGGATTTGAATATATGCACAACTCTAGAGGCACTTATCAACATGAAGACCCTGGAAGAAAACAATGAGGTCCAAAAAGCAATGAAGGATGAGACATTGGGCCACGTAGAAATATTGTTAATAGTTAAGCGAAGCGTGCGAGGCCACAAACAGCACAAGAGCCACATAAGACTCGGCTGGAAGATCTTGGGAAGCTCATTGCGTAGAAGATGGATCTTTTAGAAGGAAGAATGACATCAATGTCCAACGTTGCGTTGGTTTTGCGAGAATGGAAAAGGAGAGATTGTGAGGGATGAGTTGGAATCCATTGCTATGGAAATTTCGTAAAAGTAGAACAAGCACTCACTTTGAATGGAAAGCCTTGGAAGCCGAAATAAAGGAGGAGTATCCGAGTTGATATTTCAAACTGATATAGAGGAGGCTGCCTCAACCTCATAAAAATTCTATTTTTATCTACATTCTTTTATTCTTATTCTTTCAATTATTCTATTATTTACTTCAATTTTTTGGAGATAACCATTGTTGGGACAACAATGAGATTAGAGTGTGGTAATGTTGATCAAAGAATACTTGTTAGAGATCACACAAGAAGTCCATGTGGGAGAGAAAGCTAGGATCAAGGGTGCGAATGGACAGAAGAACACACGCATGGAGGGCAAGTTCAACATTCAGGACTTAGCCAATTTTGAGAAACGCCGACCTATTTTTAGAAGATGGCATGTGGAACACACCAACGATGCAGAGACGTGCACACCACCCATTATCTATCTTTAGAAGATCATATCAAAGCATTTTTCATGGAGATGAGCTAAGATTATGATTGCCACTTCAATTAACTGCAAAAAGGTCTATAGATAGCACACTTGCATGTGTGGGTATGCCTGTAAATGGTGTGTGGCTATTAATAGCATGCAACCTATTTCTAGAATAGATAAGTGGTGAAGGACAAGTCCCCACCCTATATATATGATGAGAATTACATAGTAGCGGGGCATGAACAAATAAAGAGAGACATATACATAGAAAGAGATGGATGTATGAAGGTATAGAGGTATGCGCATATGGTTGGATTATTATATCAGATCCATGCATGCATTGGTATAAATTGAAATTATTGTAAGGAGCTTCGTGTTTATTAATGGATGGAATATATTGATTTGAATCTAAGTGTCATTCCCTGTGTAATTGAGTAGTGCATGTTATTGATTCAATCATGATTATTGTTTAAGCTTGTTCTATCATGGATCTAAACGTAGCATGCATGGTAGAATGGTGGATTAGTTATGGACATATATGTTTCTTCCTTAATCATGCTAACATCCTTCTACAACAACCCTAAAGAGGGACCTGGTACCTTTGTGCACTTTCGGTGAGCGCTCAATCTAGGTTGAGTGATGTGCCAGCGCGACTAGGGTGTTATCTGGTAAATTCTAGGCTGCATCAATATAACTAACATATCTACATATGAATGCATAAAAAAGGTAAATAAACATTTTATGAAGCACAAGGAACCATATCTACGTCATGAGAAGCCAAATAACATGAGGGTTTACACCCATAAAAATATGTACATAATAGATCCATGTATATTAATTTAAAAGAGTTTCTAGTAGCCACACTACATTCAAAGGGGTCATCTCATACCATATACATTAAATGATATAGATCCAACCCCTCAAAACTAGTCTCGATCCAAGATCCTAACTATTATTTCCCCATTATAACCCTTGTTATAGACCCCAACACCCATACATATGCTTAATGATATCCTTTACAACCATCTAGCATTAAGAAATCTAAACCTTAACATCATGAGCTCTAAACCATTAACATTACCTTACATTTTTGTAGCACCTCATTACCCTCCTTCTTCTCTTAGCACTCCTATACCCTCTAGCACCTTCGCACTACCTTCTCCCCCTTTGTTTTTCCCCAAGCATTCCTTTAAATAGGATCAACGTCCACCACCACAACTTCTCTTATTTGTAGATCGCGTGCCAAGTGTCAATGTGGTCCTCCATAGGTGAATGCTTATCCTCTTTGTAAAACCTTCCACTAACTGCAATGATTCCTATGGGAATATTCCTTGTGTGGAATATCCTTTTCTTGGCCTCTAAGGTTCTAGGTTGGTACCTTATCCACTTATCACACCTAGTTGGGTCCTCACATTTTTCTCAAGTGACTCCATGATGCCAAATATGGCTAAGTCCTTTAAAACCTTATTATGCCTCCCTCGCATGCCCCGGTTTCACTTAAAGCCTTTTCTTGCATGCTTTTCCCTGAGCGCCCTTCTATTTACTTTGCTCTATATGCTTTCCTATTGGTACTTAGCCAATATTTAGGGTCCAACATCACCCCACACTATGTGTGTTCTCCATCCTCAGAAACATTTTTCTCCTTTAAAGAATAAAGAATAGTGGAATTGAAATAATCTAAATAAAGAATGGAATAATGGAAGAATATGCTATTGCTCCATGAGGAGTGGGAGATTCTTCTTCATGGATGCCTTAATTTTCTCTCAAGCATCTACTTCTCCCTATGCCTACTAAAGTAGGTCACCCACCAATGCACTTAATTCATCAAAACTTAGTTCATTTCTCTTAGCTTTCAACATATCTACAATGCTTTCTAGCTGCTTACTAATATCACCTAGCGCATCCATCCTGCAAGTGACTTGGGGGTATAGTTCCTTTAGCCTATTCTTAATCAAACCCCATAAGGTTTTGATTGCTTCTAACTTCTTCTCAACTTTGGTTAGGATCTTATCATGCTCTGCCATATTGCCTTTGTTATTTTCCTAGAAATTCTTTCAGATTTGCCTCATGTGTAGCAACCAATATGCTTTTTACCTGTCTCTATTAGCACAATTGTCATACATGACTTCAACCATTTGCGTGAAGTCTTTACTATGGAAAGGAGCTCAAAGTACCAAGTCATTGTCTCCCCAATATTCATATTTTCTTCCTCCTTCTGGCATGCCATCGCCTCTTCTTCTGACTCTAATGTGAGTGACCACCTTTCCATGGTGAGGATGTGGGTCAAGTCTTCCAAGAAGTGCAAGGTTGACTCATATTTCTACTTAGGTGGGGCCAGGATCGGTGTTTTAAGATAATGGCATTTGAAATGACCTCTATCTTCTTGTGAAATTTATAGACCTTCACCTTTTCATCCCTCAGTTCATGCCTTAACTGCACACTTTGATCAATTCCTTATGTTTTATCTCCTTGTCCCTCTCAATGATCTCCTCATTCTTTTTCTCAAGCTCCTCCTCCAAGACCCTTATTCTATCATTTTTTCCAAAGAGTTTTGCTTCCACCTCCACTGATACTTTGTTGAGCACATTGCAAACTTTCTCATCCGATAGTTTCTAGGAATTTACAAGAGGGTTTATTCCCTTGGCATCTGGTGTCTTCATCAATGCATCATGATTTACCTCAAACTCGGGCTCATCAATGTGGGACTCAAAATCCCAGGATATAATATTACTCATGTGTGGGTATACACCCTCTTCATCAAAATAAGGCCAAACAAGGTGTTGGTCTATGGGCACTTTATACTTTGGAAGCATGTATGTAGTACCTTGCTTAGATCATTAATATAAGTCATATCATGTTCTTGCGCCGCTATTGTGCCCTTCCCACCTATGTGCACTACCATTGGGAAGCTTACTGCTAAGTTGGGGTCTCCACCCATGCTCCCATACTCCTTTCCTATACTTGCGGTCTCTTCGGTTTTCCTTGACACTTCTTCAGCGTTTTGGTGTACTTCTTTCTCCACTAACTATTGGATAATACTCGCCACCTCCCTCTCTATAGTGTTATCCATTTTCTCCTCGGTCGGGGTCGGGTCTTGATCTTTCATGTTTACTTCCTCACTCCCCCTTGTTATGAGTGCCTTCCTTGTTCTCATCCCTATCTTCATTTCCTTCATCATCTGACTAGTGTACATCATAAAAAGATGATTCTGAGCCTCACCACGCTCTTCATCATCTTCATATCCCTTGTCGACATACATGCTTTATGTTTCTCCTAAGTCCAAACCTTTTGTCACCCTTTTCTTTTTCCTTACTGGTGACTCCAATATAGGGGACTTTTCTTTTTCTTCTCTTTCAGGTGACTCTTCTCTTACCGATGAATCTTAATTCTATGATGAATCTTTTCTAATGGGAGACTTCTTCCGATGGACATAGGTACTTGTGCCCACACCCGAATCCTATGCACCTACTATCTGTATTGTCTACATGCTCGGTGATTTTTTCTCAAGAGCCTCCTCTCTTTCTCTTTTCCTTAGCACAAAATTTTTCCTCGTGGTGGGGTCCTTAAGAATGGAGACATCATCTTCAACATAAGCACCTTTTTCATACTTAGGCCTTAGGCACAAATACACCCTCACTATTGTCCTCCCTGCAACAAGAAATGTTACTAGTTTCAACATGTGCATGTCATGGGAGACATACTTCTCCACATAGGTGTGCTTCTTGGGGTATATTAACTTCCTGCATAGCTCATGGTAATCTTGATCTACTACACTTAGATCAAACCTGAGTTTCTTTGCCTCTTTGAATCGATTGACCCCACCTAGAAGTACTGCGCGTGAAGGAGAAAGGAAAATTACACCAAGGACTCTTGGTGCCATCTACCAAAGTAAATATGCCGATACAAAAATGATGGTATATGGTGAACTCAACCTCTCCTTATACTAATGAAGGTAACTACTCGGGTATTCTCCATTCAAGACCAAATGCATCATGTATCCAGTTATACCATTTTTCCAGGTGTGCCTTATGAGTGGTTGTCATGGTGTCACAAGTATACTATTCAAACCTCTTGGTGAGGGAGGGGTTATCCTCTGGGTATTCCCAAACAAACTTATCCATCCCATTAGGCACTCCAATCTCTAAAAAGACAATGGTGAGGAGGACATTACCAAACATGATCTTCTCTCTACGTCATGCGCGACATTTATAATCTCCTCTGCAATAAAATTTAAGAGGTTATAGATGGTCCCCTTTAAGATCTTGTGGCATACATTCAACCAGCCTTGTTGATCTGTGTCCATCTCTCTTTCCCATTCAACTTTGTGACCAAGTGCGCAACCATCCTCATCACAGGGTTGGTGATTGTAAAAATGTCGAAGTAGCGTGAACCCTTCTTGTAGTCATAAGCTTCAACAATCTTCTTAATGGATTATTTTTCTTCCAAATCATTGTCTAATGATTCTCCTTCGTAGATAAGGCTAGTGAACTTAGAAATCAGTTGGGGGGTTATGTGCATCCTCTGACATATGAAATAGAAGTGGTATTCATGCACACGTGACATCAACCATTGGTATAGTTTCCCGGATTTCGAAATAGGAAATTCATAGAGTTGCAACAACGCAGCCTTTTCCATTTTCACCTTCACTTCGTCATCATGGATAGGAATTCCATTTGGTGTCCTCTTCTCTATAGGAAAACCAACTAGTGTCATCTCATTTTTTGTGGTGCTTGTTCTATGATTTTAATCACTTACGACCATCTTTCGATATGAGATACCCATTCCTTGCTAAGTAATATATAATTTGGGTACTTTGTATGTCCGCATACAATTCTTCATTGAAAATGGTAGAAAGAGTTTTTTTCCTTTTCCCTTTCCCTTATTTGGTGAAACATTTGCTACTTTCCTTGGTGCCATTCCTTTTCAGTCCTTAAAAATTCTTCCTCTCTCTTGGTCTTGGCTCTACTCAACTTCACAGCTCCACTCCTTTGCAAAATTCCTCCAAATCCCATGCCCTAGCTATGCAACCCTAACCTGGAAAACCCTTTTTCCAAGACGATGTAACACCCGCAGGGATCCTTCCACACAACCTTCTCCGCTTACACCCGTGTACTCCTTTCCACTCTAGTTTGCTGATCAAACTAGCTATGCATGTAAATATTCAAAAATATTCTCAAACCTTCTTTGCAAGGATTCCCTAGTTCACGAGAGCTCTTTGATAACTTAAAACATAAGGTAAAGAATAACGCACCCCTGATCTTCTATTTATAAATTTTTCTTTTCTCTGCAATAAATGACTTACCACATATAACCATATTTTCTTAATAAAGGTGAATTTTTCCAATGCTAACCTTCAGTGCTTTTCCTCCATGTTCAATCCATGTTCAAAATTTTTTACTGACCACAAATCCTTACGTGCACATTTACAGCACTGAAGGAATTCTTTCTTTGTGTCCTAATCCTAGGTCTTGACATCACCTACCTCATGTTGTTCCTACAATTTTCATTCTTGTATGTGGTTTCTATAAATCCTTTTGACACCATCCTTACCTCATGTTCACCTCTTCTACGCATAATATTCCAATCCATGTGTTTTTGATTTTTCAACCTGGGCCATCAATAACCATAGCTTCTAAGCACTTGTCACATCACTCCACCCCACACAAAATGGATACGTGGTCCTCTAGGCATATATTTTTGAAATAATAAGTGGCTACTAGCACAAAAACACGCACACAATAAAACAAAACTAACTAGAAAAACAACGAGAAAGGGAAACACAAAGAAATGAAACTACATTAAAGTAAATCCTAGGCTAACTGGTAATATTGCCTTATTTACAAACACAAAGAAGACTTATTTATAGTAGGGCTTCAACCTACTCCTATTGAAATACTTGGGAATTCACGTTCTTTCTAGTGCATGTAGCTGGAAAGTGCTTGAATCAAGTATATGGGTAATATAATATGGTCCCAACCAATGGACCTTAAGCTTCCCAGGATGGCACATGAACTTAGAATCATAAAGTAAAACCATCTGCCCAACCTCAAATTGTTTACTCTTTATGTGATGATCATGTCAAGCCTTTTGTCTTGCCTTCTTAGTCTTGTGGCTCCATATAGCAAGGGATCATCTTTCATCCAACTACATTAACTTTTCAATCCTCTTCTTAAGTGCTTCTTCATCAGCTAACCCTCCCCGCATGCGCTATATGCAACAATGGTAACATAAATTTAACAGGTAACACAAATTCCATGCCAAATACCAATTGAAAAGGTGTGGCATTGTTCAGTCTCTTATAAGTAGTCCGATATGACCATAACACAACAAATTTTTTTCATCCAAATCCTTTCTTCCCACATCACAAATCTTGGTCAATGTGTGATTCAAAATTTTGTTAAATGCCTCGCAGGTCCCATTAGCTTGTGGGTGATAAGGGGTAGTCTTGTGATGGGACACCATGAATTTTTATAATAAAATTCTAACCTTCTCATTTAAGAAATGAGTACCCCTATCACTTGTAAATATAAGCGGGAATCCATACCTACCGATTATATTTTCCCATAAAAACCTAGCTGATGTTGCCGTACTGCAATCCCTTATACGCACTACTTCTACCCACCTTTTAAGGTAATACATTCATGTAATGATATAATGTGAACCTATCCTTCACGTGGCTAGAGAAATAGGGCCTACGAAGTCAATTTCCCATTTCTCAAACGACTCTGCACTAGAAATTGGTCTTAATGGAATTTCATTTCTTTTCCCTGGTTTACCAAGGCACTGGCAATGGTCACAGGCCTTGCAATACTCGATACAATATTTGTTAACAATTTCCCAAAAAAATCATGCTAAAAGGATATTGTGCGTGGTTGTATTACCCACATAGTTCCCCCCTACATTTCCACCATGAGCCACTTCCATGATTGTAGTGTGCTCATGCTCAAGCACGCACTGACACAAAACCTCATTAGGACCTAACTTGTATAAGTCTCCAATAATTAGCATATAGGGTGTGACGCATATTGCTGACTACTTCCTTTCCAAATTCTTCATTCCCTCCATGCCACACCCATTTTGAGAAACACAACAATATCTTCCAAGTCAGAGGGCACATGCTACAATCTGAATAGTTGTGCATCTAGCATTATATCCTCAATGCTCTACATGTCCTCTCCTGATTCAATCCTTGATAAATGGTCAGGCCCCAAATTACTCTTACCTAAATTTATAACAATCATAAACTCAAACTCCTAAAAAATAGGACCCACCTACATATGCACCCTTGTAAGATGAGCCATGGGGTCCGTGTAAAATATAAAAGGTGTTGCTAGCAAATGCACAAGGGATGTTCAAAAATTCCCTCTCTATGTTATGCTAATATTTCTCCAATTTCCATCCTTGAAGCATCAACATGTACATAGAATGGCTTATCCCAAGAGGGAAAGCGTAATATGGGCACGGTGATAAGCCTATTCTTCAATGTGTCAAATTCCATCTGTTGTGCCTCTCCCCAATGAAATGTACTTTTGTGCTTCAACAACTCCTCCAACATGTGATGATCTTGGCATACCCCTTGATAAATTTCCGGTAATACCCCGTATGCCCAAGGAATCCATGCACCGTGCTCTAGCTAGTAGGCTCCCCCAATCCCACAATAATGGAAAATTTGGTAGGATCCACCAACAAACCTTCTTTACATATGATATGTCCTAATAGGGTGCCAAATGGAGTAGCGAAAACACATTTCTTAATGTTGAGAGATATACTCAACTACCGACATCTTTCAAACATCAGCCTCAGATTGTCACAATGGTCCCTCACCAATCCATATACTATCCAGTCATCCAGGTAGACTTGTATAAATTTATGGATGAAGTCCTAAAATGCTTGAACCAAAATGTGTGAAAACACAGTAGGCACGTTCTTCAGTCCAAAAGGCATGAATATATAAGAAAAACTTCCCCATTCAGTGGTGAAGGTTATATTTTCTTGACCATCCTTTGTAATTCTAACTTGATGATATCCTGAGAATCCATCTGTGATGAATAGATCTCACACCCGACTACTCCTTCTAGGATCTCTTCAATGAAGGGGGTTGGAAAAGGATCAATGACACACACTACATTCAAATCCATGTAATCAACACAAATCCTTATCCTCCCATCCTTCTTAATTTTGATGACCACAAGACTTATCCACTTTGATTCCTCAATATCCTCAATGATGGATGATGTAATCATCTTATCAATCTTCTCTTTGAATTTAATGCGTGGATTCGATTCATTCAATAAGGTCTCTTCCAAATTGGGTGCACACCTTCCTTTAACTTGATCTTCATTTCTCCCAAGGAGTGGTGAAATCCTTTAAGCTCATGGTACGTACATGGAAACAAATCCTGAAATTCATGCAACAGATCAATAATCTTTGAAACCTCCCTTTCTATCCAATAATCTCCAATAGTAGCTTCCTTAGGTTCCACCTCCGAATCAATATTAACCTTCTTGGTTTTATGGGGTCCATGTTAGGCTCTCTCTTGCTAATTAGAAATATCCATATTCTCATGCGTACCAATAGTATGGTTAGCATCTAATTTTTCCACCTCTTCACCATATATCACATAGAATAATTTTCCTTTCTCCTTTTCCATGCATGCACACTCAAGTTGTACCTCATCTAATTCTTCCTCATTAAAATGCGCCTCCAAGCCAGGTTCACCCAATAAATCTAGTACTTTGTCCTCCACCATGGCACTATCACCCATATTTAGGTGCTTAACAACCTACAACGCCTTATCCACTTTGATGGATTAGTAGTCCGATACTTGAAAGCTTGAAGGAGATCAGTTGTCAACTCCTGCCAATTTCCTATTTGATGGTACAGCTCTGAGTTAATGTACCATGTGCGCACACAACATTATAAGGTGGAGTAAAGCTTATGCACCCATAAATATGGAGAAAAGGCTTCTGTGCCTTCTATCCAGGGCTTCTCACATTTCTGGATGTGAAATGAGGTGGGTTCATTCCCACGATTGTCTTGTATAGTAGTAGGTTTATTGCTTCGGGAGAAACCTAGTAGAGAACGCAATTCTCACCTTGTGCCACTCTAGAAGGTTATCGTGATGGGTTTCCCACCAACGTGTTACGGTCCCGAGAAAAGTATAGCTAAGAATACTTATCCTTTCAATCTCACATCTCCATTGGGTCTCCATTGCTCACAAGAAAACATCAGGGTTGGCTCCCCTAGTGTAACTTGGCAACTATTTTCCTCCCAGTGCTTGAATGAGTACGCCTTTGTTACTCTCATTACAAATCCTCTTAACTACATTTCGAATAACTCATATATCCCATGCACTCAAATTTCACATGCTAAAATCACTTATAGATTGAGCATCTTCCCACTAAATAATGCTCTCTTTTATTGGTTTCACAACCTTAGGGTCCTTGATAGTGTGCACATAGATTATCTCTAGGTCTTCTTCTCCCAAGGGCTCAAGTATAGAGCACCGATTTTCTATCCGTCAAAGGAATGATATTACATTCCTCATTGTTCTCAAAACTATATACCCCTTATTGAAATGTAAGTCAACATTGTTCTTATAGCACTAGGGGTGCCCAAGTAATGCTGGAAAGTTGTTTTCCTCAGCAAGTGCTAAGACTTTGAAGTCTCCAGTGAATTTTTCCCTTAGATAGTGATAGCAGAAAACACAATTGGGAATTTCCTTTGTCTTATTAGCCATATACAACACATTTGAAGATGACTTGTAATGGAGGTCTTCCCATTTGATTCCATGTGTCTAGGGTGAGAACATTAACTTCTGTGCCCGTGTCAATCAAAATATTACTTAGGATCCATCCATTAACAACTACATTCAAGGTAATCTCCTTATCATAGTCAAGGTTATGAGGAGGTAGATTAGCATGTAAAACCTTCCTCTCGTGCTCTCCTCCAACACTTGGTACTTTTCCCCTCATCCACTCTCCTAACAAAGGGATGATATTATCCTATCTCAACATCTTACATACTTCCTTGACTTCATCTATATTCTTCTGTGGATCCTCAATGCTCTTCTTCTTGCTCTAGTTGCCATGATTGCTCCTTTAGGAACTGGATCTCTCCTTGTAGGCTTCAAATAACATCCATGGTTTCCTAATAAAATTCCTTATGATGCGTAGGGTCCTGGATACTTCCCATGTACCACTTCTTCTCTTATAATCAATGGTCTTTACTTTGGTACCTCTCTAGCATGCATAGCCTCAACTCGCATCATCACCAGTACAATTTCTAACTCTGAATCACATGCCACCTACATCCATTGTTGATCAAAATGATTTACACTCACCATCCCAGTGCCCTTATCCTTCCGTTTCTTGGCTCATGTGTTCAAACAATTCCGGGCATTCCTCATACTTGTGATTTTTCCCACACCAAGAGCATTGCAACAAATCGGGACACTCACGCTTGTAATGTTTTATAGATCCACAATTATAATAGGTTCCATGAGGGAATTCACTCCTTCTACCCCCATGATTGCCATGACCTCTAAATCCTCCTCGAAAGCCTCTACCTCGACCTCCTCCATCCATGCACCCTTCATAATGATGACCATCATCCTTGGAACTACTAACAATGCTTTGGTCTGGTGCACACCAATATCAATGACATCATATATCTAGTCAATCAATCTACAATCCTTAGTGTTATGAGTATTATAGGTGCAAATTTTGCAATAGAAGGACACATTCTTCTGGATCGATGCTGCAGTAGTGGACACCTATTTGCATCATGATCTCTATCGAAAATCTCACAATTCACTGATATGGTGTGAACATACCTTCATAATAAATTGTCCTTTGTATGACCCTTTACTTCACAATCCATACACCATAACCCGCCACGAGTCTCATGAGCCGAGTTCGCAGAAAAATTATCCAATTCCTTTTCCATTGTAACAATTTGGGATTCTAGGAACAAACTAATTCCTATATCAATGCTTCCTACTACCTCATCATGAAAGGTAGCATCCAAGACCTCATGTAGATATATGAAAGTGCCCTCCTGAATAGTGTGATAAGTCCTTTAAAAAACACCGAGCATGTTGCGAAGGGTGAATATCATAGAAAAACTTGGATAAGAGAGTCTTAAAACATGTTTTATACACCCTCAAAATATCCTCCATTCCATGCTGAATTTACTTCAACACACTAATGCTTTTCTATTCAAACTTAGGTATGTGGAACTCTACCAAAAAGGCATTACATAGTGCAATGTAATCCACCACTTTTTGGTGTGGTCATACTTCTTATACAAGATATAAACACGTCCTTGAAACATGGTTACAAAATGACTTGCATTCCGCTCCGGGGTAGTGATTTCCTTCACACTCCATAGTAACTCACACTTGTGTACATGTTTCACAACATCCTCAACACCCTTGTAATCAGGTAAGTGGAGTGGCATCTCATAAAACACTTGTTGATGGTGTTGTGGACCTTGTCCACTAGATCCAGACCTTGATTCCCTATAATGTTTCTCCTCAACAAGATAACTAGTTCCTCTAGATCCATTAGATCCTCCTCCTATAATAGGTAAGGGGCCCAACATAGCTATGCCATGTGATCCCACCGTTGTGCTAAACCTCATGCCAAAATTTTGTGATACCTTTGAACCACTCCTAGATGTGTTTTCCTCTACCGCTCCCAGACGTGATACTAAAACCTTGTGATCCCACACCTTGCCCAAATGTTGTTCCAAAAAAATACCCCCAAACACAGAAATGACTATGTAGCCATAGATGTACCAAATGAAAAATTATACCTCCTAGGTGTCATTTGAATACCAATATTGATACCAACTGGATTATCAAAACTTATCTTAGGAATTGGAAAACTAAGCGTAAGGGTCTAGTTGCCATGTGGGTTAAGATGCACACCTACGACTCTCCTCCTTTCTTCATATGATGAGATCTCTCTAGAAGCCAAGGGGGTTTCTCTTCCACGCTTTCCAAGATGGGGTAGCTCAGAATGCTCAGTTCCACATCCTCTATGTGAACCTCAAATCCTTCCCGTAACATCTACCTCCATAAATCCATCACTCATGTAGCTTCGTGTTGTCTTACCAAATCCCTCTCCCAAGATTCATTATACTTGAGCCACCTCTCCTCTCTCTCCATTTCCGCCGCAAGGTCTGCCATCCTCTACCATGCCACTTCCACGACCCCACGCCTAGCAAGAGTTTAGCCAACCATGGGAAAGGCTTCCAAACTCAAAGTAATGACTAGGATCTTAATAGCCAGTGGAATAGCATGCAAGAATGATCCTCTAGGCTCCCTCAAGAATTCAAACTCAACAATCTTTGGGCAAGAATACATAGAAATAACATATTCCAAGGTATAACTAGTCAGCACTCTACTCCACCAGTGATCAACAACATGGGTCCATGTTAGATCGACATCATGCAACCACTAATATTCCTCTTGGGTCCAAACACAAGGTCTATAGTACCAAATTTTCCTTGATGTATATGCTGAGATCCATTCATACAACTCTACTGGGAAACAACAAAAGAATGTCTCATAGATTTTGTGATACATGTTCTCCTCCACCCATTTTTGTGCATCAAAATCAGATCCAGTACTAAACCTCTAAGAAAACTCATCCTCTGTGCTTTTAAGCTAGGTCTTGACTCTATCCAAGGTCAGATGCTCCGTCATTACACATCATTCTCACAAAAAAATTGAAAAGAGGTCTCAACAATGGAACCAATATGTAGTCATTGTTTTACCCTCAACACATCTTTCTAACCCTAAGCGCACCAACCTATCACCCATCATACATTGGGTGCTCACCCGAGGTGTGCGTGGGTGTTGAGCCCCTCCTTTATGTGAGCTTTGCAAGAGAGTTCCACCATTAATGGAGGATTATTTGTAGAAACAGAAGTACATGCATCTACTCAAAAGGCATAAGATATAACTAACATATCTACACATCAATGCATCATAAAAGGTAAATAAACATTGTATGAAGCACAAGGAACTAGATTTGAGTCATGAAAAGCCAAATAACATGAGGGTTTACACCCATAAACAAGATGTACATAATAGATCCATGTATATTGATTTAAAAGAGTTTCTAGTAGCCACACTACATTCAAAAGGGTCATCTTAGACCATATACATCAAATGATAAAGATCCAACCCCTCCAAACTAATCTGATTAGAGATCCTAACTATGCTTTCCCCATTATAACCCTTGTTACAAACCCCAACACCCATACATATGCTTAATGATATCCTTTACAACCCTCTAACATCAAGAACTCTAAACCCTAACATCATGAGATCAAAACCTTAGCATTACCTAACATTTTTGTAGCACCTCGTTACCCTCCTTCTTCTCTTAGCACTCCTATACCCTCTAGCACCTTCACACTACCTTCTCCCCCTTTGTTTATGTCCTAAACAATCCTTTAAATAGGATCAAGTGTCCACCACCATGACTTCTCTCATGAGCAGATCACGTGCTAAGTGTCAATGTGGTCCTCCATAGGCAAATTCTTATCCTCTTTGCAAAACCTTCCACTAACTATAATGATGCCTTTGGGAATATTCCCTACATGGAATATCCTTTTCTTGGCCTCCAAGGTTCTAGGTTGGCACCTTATCCACTTATCATGCCTAGTCAGGTCCTCACATTTTTCCTCAAGTGACTCCATGATGCCAAATATGGCTAAGTCCTTTAAACCCTTATTCTACCTCCCACGTGTGCCCTGGTTTCACTTAAACCCTTTTCCTACACGCTTTTCCCTGAGTGCCCTTCTATTTACTGGTCCTCGTGTGCATGCCTCTTGGTACTTAGCCAATATTTAGGGTCCAACATAGCCTAATAGTAACGAAGGGGAGTGACCCTATGTAATATAATTATATATGGGGATGAGTAAATATCTCCCATGGGGTCATTGCTGAATTATTATCTTATTGTGAGATTCTATAAGTTTCCCCCTCAATGTTTCTTAGTTATATATTTATTTTTCTAATATAATTCTATTTATATTGAAGTAATCCCATTACATTGTATGTCATTTTGTTTTGTATGTGTTGTGTCATTACGTTTTGATGCATGAGCATCATCATACAAATAGAAAAATTATAGGTTTCGTAAAAATTTGAAATTAATAGGGTATTGATAGACATTTATGTTAGAAGCACAATGGACTGGGGGAGGGTGAATCAATCCTTTAAAACCTTTACTTAGTTGTCTTAAGTTGCATACACCATTCAAAGCATCAAATCAACATACATTGATCAATGAGAACATATTAAGCATGAACAACCATACACATGAACAAGAGAGTACACAAGAACACCAAATATAAAGTGGGAAACCATCAAGGGAAAAAAACCCACTGAAACTTTTGAATATATTACTCAATTCAAAAGACTTGTGTGAATATTACACATCACATAAGATTTCTTTAGTGAGACACCAATCCCACAATGAGCACCAAACCCTATTTAGTAAGGCACCAAACCTACAAGGAGGATAAAAACCACTAAGATGACCAAGCACCAACTCAACCACCTAAAGATGAATATCACCTATGGATTGTTTCTCAAACAATTGATTTTGATCACAAGATTAGCTCATACACCTCAAAGTCCTCTCAAAAAACTCTCTCTTCTTCTTTGCTCATTATTTTACCTACATATGCTAATTTGGTCTAATGACCTTGAATACCTTATAATATTCCCTCATTACCTTCTCATGCTTCTACTTAGCTCGTCTTAGATCCCGCTAACACTCTATTTCACCTCTTCTAGCTCGCTCACAACTCTATCCACTTCACTAACACTAATGAGAAAATACAAGTGCACTTTTATACATGACTCAAGCTTACACAACCATATAGGTCATCCAAGACCAATAAGGTCACTTCACAACATTATAACATATATACCATATCATATAAATCACACAACTAGACCATATAGGCTCGACATTAGGACGAAACACACAACACACACAACTAGGCCTAAAGGGCTCATTTCATCTCCATTAAATTATTCTTGGAATATAAAGGAAAAAATAGATCAATCATGAATCTAAAATATCCACACATGTCGATACATCCTCTCAACACTTTCTACAATATTAAGAACATCTGCACCATCCATCAAAACCATGTCACCATCAAATATGATTGTGTCCTACTCATTTTGAGCACCTTTAACAATCCATTCTTCAAAGATGAAGACCAAGCTTCAAAATTTATCCTCAACCATGACATGAAACCACTCCATAGAAATAATGTTAGGAATAATATTAGATATTGTGAACATTATTATGAGTGTGGAAATAAATAATATAGTGTAATGTAATACAACTATTTATGAGTTGTTAACTCATGTAAATAGTTGTAATTAGATAAGGCTTGTTGTGAGAGAATAATGGGATTGAGAGTTTGAGTGAGATATTGTGGAGATTAGGAGAGATATGTGGGATGAGTGTTGACTCCTAGAATCAAGGAGATAAAACTCTATATATGTAATCTTCCTCTATGTATTTGATATCCCGAATGAATTCTTAATTTCTATATTTTATTATTCGGTGTTTTTATTCTTATCAATGGTATCGAAAGGTAATAATTATCCTGTTTGTAATGGGTTTTTGAATTTTTTTTGGGAAATTATAAATGTCCCTGTGAATGGCAGTTCTTTATGAAGAAGATATTAATCTATAGATGAGAACTTGTTTTCTACTCGTGGTCTTTCACATACAAGACAGAAACAAAGACAAAGGAATAAATTTCAGTTTAGTTGGATTCACTGTGACTACACTACCAATTTTACTGTTGAGCCTACATGAAACTCGATGGTGTTGGAGGAAGTTTCATTGAGAAGATTTTGGAAGAGAGAAGTCTGATGTGTGGATGATCATTGGTGTTCAACTAGTTATCCTGTACTTCATCACATCTGTCCATTTTGAGTGGTATTCGACTTGAAGAAAAGGGTTCCAACATCTGTTGTGATCATCTTTGTGGAGCACATAAATCAAGTTCATCACACCTCTAACACATTTCATTCTCCACGAACACAAAGTCAATATTTGTGAAATATTTTGTCTTGACTTACGGTGTCTCCATGTATCTCGTTGAAGATCATCTCACTAATGTACCCCAAAAAAAAATAACTGCAGTGTTGTATTGGTGCATGTCTTCTCACATTCAAGCATGCCTTTGTACTTCCATTGGCTCCCCTACAATAATTTCCAAATACGTGCAATCTTCAGGTTTGTTACTCTATACAAGTGGAGCAGTATCTATTTGTAAATAATAATAGTGTCAATGTAGTTTAGTTTGTTGTAATTTTTATAAGTCCGGTGTTTGTTTATTACGTTTAGATCTAGAGTTAAGTTAAGACGGTTTGTCATCAAAAGAGTCCTCATTGTTTGTCATTTTAGACATGTTTTGTTAATATAATATAGTCAATGTTAAGTGTATAATGTGTATAAAATTCATCTTGTTGGTCCAAATAGTGTATTCAAAGTGTCATTATTAAATTTTTGAGTCGTCATCAAAATTGAGTTGAAAAGTTGCTACTAAAAAAAAAAGGACAAATGAGTGCATTTTTGGTGTAATCCGACACTCAATTTTTAAGGGAAAATGCAAATGAAAACTGTTCTTGGCCAGGGCTCTGCCCCTCGACCCCGCCTATATCGCGATAGGGAATGTGTATCATCCTCGACTATACTTTCTGCTGAGTTAGCAGGGACATTCAATGGAGGCTAGAGGCAACAGAGGAAGGAGGTTGATCAACGACCTCTCGTCAGGCACCATCGACGAGGCCGTGAAACTGAATTGGTGGCCAAGTTTTTAAGTTGTGTGTTTGCTTTCAGTCGTACATTTGTGAGAATAAGAACAAATGATTGTTCAATTGTAATGTATAAAATTCCTGAATGTAACTCCTGATGTAATGAAATAGGTGAACAAAAGCACCATAGTAAGATAGTTCATGGATCTTGAAAAGGTTTGTGGAAGATCCAGAAAACCACAAGAGGTGGATAGGCGATGGATCTGTTATGTGTCAAGGTTTGTGGTAAACCTGTAAAACCATAGAAGGTTGAGCATTGCTCCCTTCATTAGTATCAAGGTCATGAGTCATAGAGTTTGACATGCTCCATAGAGGAGAGCATACTGTAGATAAGAGTGTGTATGTTTTTCCCATGTTCACACTAAGGGGGTGAATGTTAGGAATAATATTAGATATTGTGAACATTATTATGAGTGTGGAAATAAATAATATAGTGTAATGTAATACAACTATTTATGAGTTGTTAACTCATGTAAATAGTTGTAATTAGATAAGGTTTGTTGTGAGAGAATAATGGGATTGAGAGTTTGAGTGAGATATTGTGGAGATTAGGAGAGATATGTGGGATGAGTGTTGACTCCTAGAATCAAGGAGATAAAACTCTATATATGTAATCTTCCTCTATGTATTTGATATCCCGAATGAATTCTTAATTTCTATATTTTATCATTCAAGTGTTTTTATTCTTATCAAATAAACTAACTCAAGGAACACCAAAAGCATGTTATACCTCATGACTCAGCCCATAGAGTCATCAAATCATCTCTATCCCGTGGGATACCTATACTGCCCAAAAACTAGTATTGGAAACATGATATTCTCACACCTTTAATGACACTTTAATGACTTATAAATACATAGGATCGAATAAAATTGAGCCCCTACTCACTCTCTAATATCTATATATCATGAATAAGAAAATATTGATCTTTTAGACCAATTACACCAAAGTAGCTTCACTGTCCTTAAACCCTATCAAGTAGGTCAACTTATGACCTGATTATTTCTAATCATACTGTCATATATGGCTCAACCAAAACATGGAACATATCAAATTGAATGTATATAACAACCTCATAGGAATTATACACCTCTTATTAGGCCACACATGCCTAGGAACCACCATTCACCATGACTATAAAAATTCCAATTAGGCCTAAAAACACTCTTCACCTTTGGAAATGTGTAGATCTCAAAATGGCTCTACCATGGTATGAAATCATCTCAAACATGAAATGTATATTACCTTATACTTAGAGCACCAATTTAGACAATAGGTTCAATGGAAAACCTAAGATAAAATCAAACTTTCCTGAAAATATGCAATTATGAGTAGGCTCCACTTATTGTCAAGAAACCAAATCTCCGCCAACAAAATAATAGGAGAATCCTTTCCATCCTAAAATAATCACATTTGATGATCTAATGCATTTTGATCTCATACCAACAATTTTTCCTCCATCGCTCTTGAACTAGGGTTTTAGTAGGGTTTTTGACCACCTTAGCTTCTTAGTGATTGTTCATAAAGCACATGACATCATTTGATCTCATTCCAACTAAAAACTTCTTATCTCCATGCCTCAACATCCATAAATGGATCATGTCCCCATGTAAAATTTGCACATGCCAACCAACACAAAATATCTCATATTGAGCTAGAAAACACACCTTCTTGAGCTCGGTAGAGCTAAAAACATCATATCATGCAAAATTATCAACATACAACCCTAAAATTTTTCCCACTGATTTAGGAAAACTTCTTTCAACTTCCCAATGATCATCTAATCATGTTTGGATCTACATCATCTCAACCAATATCACTTTCCTAGCTAGGTCATGGAATTAGGTCTAGTTTAGACCTAAACAAAGTAGGTTAACACTATACTTGTGCTTCAAATCCCTTAAAATTCCCTAAAATATTTGAGACAACATGTCTCACTCCTCTGCATGCCCTCATGGGCCCACATACCTCTAAAAATGACCTTCATGCTCCATTAGGCCACCAAGAACCTAGACTAGGTCTAGATGTAGACCTACAAACCATGCTAAAACTTTGTAATCAACTTCTAAGACATGCATGAGCATCTCATCACACTATGAACATGCTCTCCATGCCTCTACCATGATTCAAAATCCTTCATGCATCTTTTTCCTTCATGTGCCAATCACCCATGCTGACTAGACCTCCTAATTAGGCCTACTTGACCAAACAACTCTCACCATTTCCACTCTTGCAATCATGTCACTACTTGTCTTCCCAGCATCATCATAAAAAAACTTCCTCTTGCACTTATTTTCACCAAATTTTTCATTAATGTATTTGCACCTTTTACATCAATGACAACACCAACACACACATGCCAACAATATCCCCCTTTGTCATTGATGGAAAACAACATGATACTTCTCCCCATTTTACATTAATGAAAAAGGAACATACCTGTAGCACTTAGTATTCATCTTAAAAATGAATTAGGACCACCCTTGGTTGTAAACATCAATAAAAAACATAAAACAAGCTCAATGTATTGATATTATTTTTTTAACACTGTTTTGGATATATCATTAAATGAAAGCACTATAGCTCCTCCTAGGTAGATGTAGATCATAGCTACATAGATACATACTTGATTGTGATAAAATCATCATGCTTGAATCATTTGAGTCCTAGATCAGCTGGAAACACCCCAAAAAAACTTGATCTTGCTATATATAGATTGGTAACAAATTTTAGGAACAAGGGCCCTAAAGCTCCCTTGAGACCAAACTTGCTAATTTTATCTTTTCTACAAGAGCATACTACACATATGAAACAACACCTTATATCTCTCCCTAACAACATACCATCATTATCTAATTGTCTATGAAAACACAAGAACAATTATCATGGAGATAGATTATATCCAACATACAACCATTATTGAACAATTGTCATGGAGATAGGTTGTATCCAACACCACAATCCTGAACCAATGTTTTAGTGTTCTTTACCTTGTTTTCATGATATCACAAATATTTGAGCATATGAATAGCTACCACTTTCAGTATACTTGTAAAAATAAAAAACTCTTCCTAACACCCCTTCTTGACACCTTAAACACATGTTTGAGGATTATTATCAGCTCTCCTTATCTTATGAAGTCTTCATACACCTGTTACTCACCATTACAACACTCAACAACATAATGTACCCTGTCATGATGCATACTTCAAAAATAATTTACTGATAACACTTCTAGCTTCACATCCTTAAGGATTACGAGAACTTAATCTCCCCTTAAATCATGTAACCATACATAGCACCATAAAGATTCATACACAATTAGTATCAAGATATGATTCCCATTACTACAAAACTACCTCTTTAAAGATAAACTCAGAAACATACCTTAGATTTTGATGCATCTACACAATCTCCATAGACCTTCATCAAGATTAAAACCTTCATTCTAGACCTATATAGCCTTACAAACATTCTTGACATTCCATACTCTTGTTTGAGAAACACTACTGACACAAACATCCATATATAGATTTGAAACAATGTTCATCAACTGAAGAACTCATTTTTGATTTTCACAGACCTGTTAGTGCTTAACACTCTTCATACTACCTCTATGATGCATGATCACACTTGATACATCTCAACACATGAATCAAGGATTGAGACACAACATATAGAACCAGTCAAGACATAACCATACTTGATATGTAACATTACACCTTGTGCATTTGATGGTCTGATCAAGTCATCATATAAAATGAATGAATTTTTCTTCATGAATCCAACATCCTTGCTATATGTTACTACTTTTACCAAATTTTAAGTAGATTTGAGGCCTTCAAGAATCTAATGAGAACATATTTCCACCATGGCTACACTCCTACAATGTCACACTTCAAACCATTCAAGCTCCCCCTTAACACCATGCTTCATATAGATGGTAAATGTCTCTAAGAAGCCTAGTAGAGACATCCTACTACATGAGGAGTCTAGAACAACAAGATGAAGAGGTTCCATGACATATTTCACACCTATGACTCACCTTTTCCTATTTCTTCTAATCAGTAGCATGTGAACCTTCTTGTTTTACTTCAACATTTTCTTTGGGTGAAATGACATGATTTACTCTTGGTTCTCATAGCCTTCCTTGCCTCTTCTCCTACACTCTAGGATCTTGAAACCTCTTGGTTTTCCTTGTAGGACCATAAAAATAGTTTCTAGCAATATGTCCAACATTATTGTAGTTAAAACATATAATTTCACTCTTACCTCTAGGAACTTCATCTCTCCAATTTTGACTAGATGATTCATAAAGACAATATCTAGCAGTGTGACCTTTCTCATGGCAATTATAGCAAGTAATGTTTCTTGACTGTTCATCTCTACTATCTCTCCATGGATGATCATCTTTGACTATCCTTCTACACTCATTTTCTCTATGCCCAAAACCATTGCAAGTATAACAATAACCATTAAAATATTTCTCATACCTTGATGCATTGGGATACCTTACAGACTTTGTCTTCACGTTGTATTTGAATTTTCTCTCTTTTGATCTCCCTTGGTACTTGGAACTTAAACATCCTTTCTTAGAGTAGTGTATTATTACATCAATTATTTACCCTTGAACCCTAAACATGTCCTATCTCCTGCAGATCTTCGAATGTCAAAAAGATCACCAAGATCCTTAGATATCTTTTCAAACTTATGGAATGTTTTAGGCTTATTAGTTTCTTCAGAAAACTCTACTCTTAGAAAAATAATTTCTTCTTCAAATTTAATGCATTCTTCCTCTTTGGATTATAGGCTTATAGTCATAGAACTCATATGCATCTCTAACTATTTGATTGTCTCATCAAGCTTACTAGTTTCATACCAATGCTTCTCCTTAAGATCATGAATCTTTCCTTCATATTATTTGACTTTTGCTCTCAACTTCTTGATATTATTCTCAACATGCTTTAACTTTTTATGGACACACTTTAGCTTAGTTTCTAGGTCATATTCTTCTTCTTCTTCTTCTTCCTCAGAATGTATGCATGATTCTTCAAATAGTATGGAGTCTTATATTTTAGGGATCTTAACATCTTTGGCCATAAATAAGAATTCATCACCTACACCATCATGCTTAGACTCAAAATCAGAGTCAGAAACACCATCATAGCTACTTTCTTCAGATGAGAAATAATCTTCTTTGGTGTAGAAACTTTTCTTGGACTTCTTCTTGTTCTCAAATCTCTTGAACTTCTTCTTGCCTTTATTAGACCTATGAGTCCTTTTGTCATGATCTTCATCATCTTCATCCTTGTGCTTATGAGGGAACTTGTTGGAAAAATGACCTATTTCACCACAATTAAAACATTTAAAAGGCAATTTACCCTTATACTTACCTGAACCAGTCTTCAAATTTCTTACAAACATTGTAATTAGTTCATCATCATTAATATCAACATCATCAAAATTAGTGGTATTATTTTCCTTTGATTTATTCTCATCTTTGAAAACAACCTCCTTCTTGATAGGTTTTGAGTCAATGATCCTCATCTCATAGGCTGTCAAAATTCCATGGAGCTCATCCATCAACATGACACTCAAATCCTTGGATTCTTCAATGGAAGAAACTTTAGGATCAAACTTGGGAGTGAGAGATCTCAACACCTTTTACACCACTACTTCTTCTTTTACCTCTTCACCTAAACCTCTAATGATGTTGACAACTTGATCAACTCTGAGTAGATAAGAAGCAATAGATTCTTCTTCCTTCATCTTTAGGCTTTCAAACTGATTTTTGTATGTCTGAATATTTTCTATCTTTACTTTGGAATATCCTTCATATATGACCTTAAGCTTCTCCCACATGGCCTTAGAAGATGTACAATGCATAACCTTGACAAGTTCAAATTCTGTCAATCCACACAAAATAACATTCATTGCTTTGGAGTTTTCATTACTAGCCTTCTTATCTGTAACACTGGTTAGAGGATTCTAAGGAATAATATACCCATCTATCACTGATTACCAAATGTCACATCCTAAGGACATGATGTGAGTCCTCATCCTAATACTCCAAAATGCATAGTTTGACCCATAAAACATAGGATCTTTGCTAGTGGAAGTGCCAACCTGTTGACTCACCATTTTAGTGCTTCAAAGGATCTCCTTCAAGTGGTTAAACTTGCTTCAAAATAACATTTCTCTAATAGAAATTGTTTGAAGAAAATGGATTGGGGGCAGGTGAATCAGTCCTTTAAAACATTTACTTAGTTGTATTAAGTTTCATACACCATTCAAAGCATAAAATCAACAAACATTGATTAATGCAAACATATTAAACATGAAAACCATACACATGAACAAATAAGTACACAAGAAAACAAAATATAAAGTGGGAAAACCTCAAGGGGAAGAAAACCACTGAAACTTCTAAATATATTACTCAATTCAAAAGACTTGTGTGAATATTACACATCAAACAATATTTATTTATTGAGACACCAATCCCACAAGGAGCATTAACCCCTATTTAGTGATCAAGGAGCATCATCTTGTGCATAGCAATTTTGGTTTGCATTTTCATTTTTGGTTTGTAGTAGGACTATTAGGTGTGTTTAGAGTTATCTTTAGTTTTCTTGGGGCCTCCATGAGTGATGAATTGATCCTAATGAAATTCCCTCCAAAATGGAGCCTTTGTAAATTTTAATTTCTAAGGTCTTCATGAAGAAGGTATATTGTAAACATGTAAAGGATATCATTGTAAAAAGGCCAAATAAGCCTTATGAGGGAGTAATAGAAGTAATCAAACCTTGGTCTAAGCCATGGCCAACTTAGTCACCATGGTTAGAACCCATAACTACCTTCTTCATCATAAAAAGAGAATGATTTTTGAATGAAGAGTTATTTATAACTAAGAAGGAGATTTTGAAGTGGAGAGATCATGGGAGAATGAGCCTTTAGGCTAAGGGAATTTGTATTAGCATGGAAGAATTCAATAAAATAAGATTTCCCTTATGAAGTTTTGATATAACTCGATGGTTATATGAATGTAATACTAAGATTACTTTATATAATGAGTGGATTGATTATTTAATGAATAAATGTGTAGTAAAAAGAATGAATGTGTAGGTATCTCGAAGATATATGAGAATTTGATGGTCATGCGATACAACCAAAAGGGAGTGCATGAAATGAAAGATATATTTATTTGGATGGAAATTAGAATGTAGGACTGGTAAGATTCCTTAAAGGAATTAAAATATCATTAAATTCAATGAAAATGACTTGAAAGGATTCATACTGGGCATGAAATATTGTATAGGGTTTGTGATTGAGTTCCCTAGCATGAGGAAGGATCAATATTTTGTGATTATATTGTGATTCTGCAGAGTTAAATATTTTCATGATTGATTTGTAGGTGTTGATAAGGAATAAGAGAGGTGTTTGCAATGTATCAAGTCTCTAGGAGATGATAGAGTGGGAATTGGCCTTGAAAACTTTGTTTAAGAGAATCCTAAGCAAAACAACCTAGAAACTCGTGTGACCTAGACTTAGACTTCATGAATTTATTAGTATGAATATATTGGTAGGGTGTGCACAAAGTATAAGGTTTGTAAATGATGGAATAGTTCTGGGAGATTTGAGGTAATTTTTTTACAAACATTGGAAACTGTGTAGTGAGAAGTTATCATAAAATGAGTGCTCTTGAGCTAAACCCTCTCTAGGGTTTTAGGGGAGTATAAAATTGAGTGAATCATAAAATTTAACCAATGAAATGACTTGAATTTTTTTAAATATGATCACAAGCATGGGTTAGAGCTATAGGAAATGTTTTAGAGAGATTTGAGTAAGACAAGTATTCCAATATCTTACCATTATAATATGATTGTTGTGTATTACCCTGTTATGAGGGTTGTAAGTAAATCAATAAAAATCTTTGATAAATTCTTAATAATAAACTTTGAGGTGGTTTTTGTAGGTGAATAGTAATGTGAGGAAGGTGGAAGGAAATTTATAAGAGGTCTAAGTGACAGAAAACAAAAACTCAAGAAAACAAGGAGCACATAGTTATATTTCAGTTTACTAAACAAATCATGCAAATTTTGAAGGAATAGCTATTTGGAATATAATATTGTCAATCATAATAAAGTGATCAAAATAAAAAGGAAGGGAGAATGTTCATGAAGTATAGAGGTGTGCATATCCTAAGATAGGCATCAACCAATATGTAACCCACCAATGTACATACTACCCTATTTCAAGTCTTAAGAGAAAACAATGTTAGAAACTCAAACTAGATCAAGTCAGTCATTAAAGGGATTAAAAAGAAGAAGGTGAGTGAGGGGATTAAGAAGATATATGAGGTGGAGAGATCCTCAGATCAAAAAGTATATAGTGGGAAGAGACCTTACATAGAACTAATTATAAAGTAGTACATGATTGTCCTTAAAGATACATTTCAAGGGAAGTGACATGAGAGTATAGGGTATAAGGAGCATTAAAGGAGGATAATTGAGTGACATGAGGGAATAGGTGAGCATGTCAGAGAGAGAGAGAGAGAGTGAGAGAGAAAGGAAGGTGATAAAAAGCTTAGAAGAATTCAAGGAGAAAGAAGTAACAAAGTGAAAAAGACCAAGAAGGACTAAGACCTAGTAACCTTGGAAGTAGTAAAAAGTGGGAAAATAGAAAAGAAGGGTATAGAAAACTTAGTGAAAGGCTTGTACAAGTTGAAAATAAGGATTTGAAGGTACACAATCCGTATTTAGTCCTTGAAACCCTAAGAGACCTATTTAAAACCCTAAACAAGAGGAAATTTGGATTGAGGATGTTATACTTAGAGTTAGAACATGAAATTCACTTGAAACCAAGAACATGGAAATGAGTACTTGGAATAATTTTCATTTTTGCATGAGAGTTGATATTTTTGTCGAACTCAAAGATTTTCTCAAAACTAGGGCTAATTAGGCAACTTGAGCAAAATCAGTAGAGAGAGAATAAAATAAACTGGATAAAAAATTTCTTGATGAAACTTTGTAATATTGTTAATGGGATAAATGGGTATTCTAAAAGTTTACCAATGAGTCATGAAACAAATATTTATGGCTTTTACATCACAAAAGGCAATTTTGGAGGGCTAGTAACAAGTATGAAGGTCTAGAGAGATTGAGTAAAGATGAAGTGTTGAAACTTGTTCATGCATTTGTACATGATTATTTAGAGGAGTAGAACAAGTGTAAAGTGTTTTCAAACTTTGAGCAGTATATATCTTATGGTGATGAAATGTTTTCTTTGGATTTAAGAAAAGTGAAAAATTGGTATGTCTTCGATTGATGCTTGTAATTACTTGTGATAACTATTTGAATGGTTGTTGAATGTCATAATTCTCTGCATCATTTGGTATTAGAGTGGAGGAAAAAATGGAATAGATAGATAAGTTAATGAGAAAGATGAGAGAGGAAAAGAGAAGATAAAATAAGAAAATAAGAGAGAGATAGTAAGGAAGCAAGATTTTTGGGTTGAACAAGAACTCAAGGAGCTTAGGGAATATGTGAAGAAGATAGAGGAACCAATGGAATATAAAAACATGATGATGAAAAAGCAATGTATTTGGTTTTTTTGATGAAGAGAGGTGTTAAGTGGCCAATCAAACCAATTGTGAGGAAGAGACAAAGAGAGCAGCCAAGAGAAGCCATAAGGAAGGAAGAAAAGAAGCTGAGGAAAATGGAGAGAATGTGAAAACAAAATCAAGAAGTGGTCAAGAAAGTTGTACATGAAGAAAATTAGGATTTGGATGAAGAGGAGGTAATTGCAAGCTTCTTATATTTCCTTAAGGTGGAACAAGAAAGTGATAAAGTAGACCAACAAATTAAAGAAGGAAAAAGATCATTGATGAAGATTCACAAGGGGCTAAAAGGTATCCAAGTTTTAAATTTGATAGTGTCTTTGAATGTGTGAATTCAGGTAAACAAAGAGAAGAATAAAAAATCAATAAATGATGCCTTGAATGAATAGATAAATAACAAAAATGAAGACAAAAAAAGAGAATAAGTTTGTGAGAAAGTGAAAGCTTAGTATGGATCAATCAAAGGTGATAATTTATAAGTTAGTTTAATGAAAGGATCATGGAGAGATCTTACAAGCATGTGGAACTGGATAAGTGGATAAGATGAGGTCAAAGCTAAGGAAAATTCTAGAGAAACAATGGTAAATGAAGATGAAAGTGCGAAGAAGATCTAAGAGGAAGAAATAAGTGAAGAATCTGATAATTTGCAGTAAGATACAATTCTCTTAATAAGGGAAGATTAAAAAAGGATGAAGAAGTCAAGATGGGGAAAAGAAAAGATAAGGAGAAGACTGATTTGCCTCTATTTTTACAATCTAAGGTGGCTTTTAGCTTTGTTTGTGCAGGTATAGACCAAGATGTGAATGAGAAAAGTGAAGAGAAGCAAGACATTGATGAGGAAAAGCAAGTGAACCATGAAGAAGAAGAAGACAAATATGAAAAAAAAATCAATCAAGAAGATGACAAGGAAAGCAAGCTAGAAGACAAGTAAGCAAGAAGAAGGCAAAGGAAATATAAAGAACATGAAGATGAGCTCAAGAGAAGCAAAAGAGGAATAAATTCAAAGAAGCAAAATAATTGGAAGAAGAAAGAAAGAAAATACAATTGGGCTTAAAATATCTCCTCTTTGGGAGTATGATGGAGGATCATAATATTGTGTATAGAAATTTTGGTTTGCATTTTCATTTTGGTTTGTAGTAGGACTATTAGGTGTGTTTAGATTTATATTTATTTTTCTTGGGGCCTCCATGAGTGATTACTTGTTCCTAATGAAATTCCTGCAAATTGGAGCCTTTTTAAATTTTAATTTCTAAGGTCTTCATGAAGAAGGTCTATTGTAAACATGTAAAGGATATCATTGTAAAAAGGCCAAATAAGCCTTATGAGGGAGTAATGGAAGTAATCAAACCTTGTTCTAAGCCATGGTAAAATTAGTCACCATGGTTAAAACCCCTAACTACCTTCTTCATCACAAAAAGAGAATTAATTTCAAATGAAGAGTTAGTTATAACTAAGAAGGAGATTTTTAAGTGGAGAGCTCAAGGGAGAAGGAGTCTTTAGGCTCGGGGAATCAGTAGTAGCATGGAAGAATTCAATAAAATTAGAT
This sequence comes from Taxus wallichiana var. yunnanensis, assembly GCA_018340775.1. NCBI lineage: Eukaryota > Viridiplantae > Streptophyta > Pinopsida > Cupressales > Taxaceae > Taxus > Taxus wallichiana. The sequence continues at coordinate 862,465,052 of CM031234.1, forward strand.
TTACCTTATGAAATTTTGATATAAATTTGATGGTTCTATGAATGTAATACTGGGATTACTTTATATAATGAGTGGATTTATTATTTAATGAATAAGTGTGTAGTAAGAAGAATGAACGTACACATATATGAAGATATATGAGCATTGGATGATCATTCAATATAGTCAAAAGGAGTGAATGTAGTGAAATATATATTTATTTGTATGAAACTTAGAATGTAGGATTGTAAGATTCATTAAAGGAATTAAAATATCATTAAATGCAATGAAAATGAATTGGAAAGATTCATAGTGGGCATGAAAGATTGTATAGGGTTTGTGATTGAGTTCCCTAGCTTGAGGAAGGTCAAAATTTTGTGACTATGTAGGGTAAAATCTTTGCATGATTGATTTGTAGGTGATGATAAGGAATAAGAGATATGTTTGCAATGTATCAAGTCTCTAGGAGATGATAGAGTGGGAATTGGCCTCAAAAAACTTTGTTTAAGAGAATCCTAAGTAAAACAACCTAGAAACTCTCTAAAACATGGAGTAAGACTCCATGAATTTATTGGTAGGGTGTGCATGAAGTATAAGGTTTGTAAAGGATGGAATAGGTCTAGGAGAGTTGAGGTAAGTTTTTACAAACCTTGGAAACCGTGTAGTGAGAAGTTATCATAAAATGAGTGTTCTTAGGCTAAACTCGTCTAGGGTTTTAGGGGAGTAGCAAATTGAGTGGATATTAAAAATTAACCAATGAAAAGGCTTGAAAATTTGTACATATGAGCACAAGAATGGGGAAGAAAGATATGAAAAGTTTTAGAGAGATTTGAGTAAGACAAGTGTGCCAATCTCTTACCAATACAATATGATTTCGTGTATTAACATGTTATGAGGGTTCTCAAGTAAACATCAACAAAAAGATTTGATAAATTCTTAAGAATAACATTTTAGGTGGTTATTTGAGGTGAATAGTAATGTTAGGAAGGTGGAAGGAAAGTTAGGAGAGGTCTAAGTGAGAGGAAAACACAAAACTCAAGAAAACAAGGAGTGCACAATTATATCTCGCTTCACTAGACACCATCATGCAAATGTTGAAGGAATGGCTACACTGGAATCTAATATTTTCAATCATAATTAAGTAATCACAATAAAAGTAAGGGATAATGTGCATGAAGTATAAGAGGTGTGCATATCCAAAGATACACATCAAACAATAGGCAACACACCAATGCACATACTAGATAGGTCTTAAGAGTAAACAATGTTAGAAACTCAGATCGATCAAGTCGGTGATTCAAGGATTATAAAAGAAGAATGTGGGTTACATGATTAAGAAGAGATATGAGGTGGAGAGATCCTCATATTCCCAAGTATACATTGGGAAGTGACCTTACACAGACCTAATTATGAATTAGTACATGAATGCCATTAAAGATATATTTCAAGGAAGTGACATGAGAGTATAAGGTACAAGGAGCATTAAAGGAGGATAATTGAGTGACATGAGGGAATAGGCAAGCATGTCGAGAGAGAGAGAGGGGGAAGGTGATGAAAATCATAGAAGAATTCAAGGAGAAAGAAGTAATAAAGTGAAAATACCGAGAATGACTAAGACCTAAAGAATTACTGGAAGTAGTCAAAGGTCGGAAATAATAAATAAGGGTATCAAAACTTATTGAAAGGCTTAGAAATGTTGTAAATAAGGAGTTGAAGGTGTGTCAAGAGATTAGAAAGCGTAGAAAGTTACAAAATACTTATTTAGTCCTTGAAACCCTAAGAGACCTATTTGAAACCCTAAAACAAGAGGAAAGTTGAATTGAGGATGTTATACTTGGAGTTAGAAGATGAAATTTAGTTGAAAGCAAGAACATGGAAATGGGTACTGAACAATTTTCGCTTTTTCATGAAAGTCAATAGTTTTCTCAAAAATCAGATATTTGCTCAAAATTAGGGCTAATTGGGAAACTTGAGAAAAAATGATGGAGAGATAATAAAAGAAAATGGATAAAGAGTTACTTGATGAAACTTTTAAAGATTTTTAATGGGATAAATGGGTATTCTAAAAGTTTACCAACAAGTCATGAAACATATATTTGTGGATTTTACATCAAAAAAGAAAGTTTTGGAGGGCTAGTAGCAAGTATGAAGGTCTAGAGAGAGATTGAGTAAAGATGAAGTGTTGAAACTTGTTCAAGCATTTGTATATGATTGTTTAGAGGAATAGAATAGGTGTAAAGTGTTTTCAAGATTTGAAATTATTGTATATAGATTATGGTGGTGAAATGCTTGTTTTTGGCTTTGAGAAAAGTGAAAAATTGGAATAACTTTGATTGATGATTGCAATTACTTGTGCTAATTGTGTGAATGATTATTTAATATCATAAGCTTCTACATCATTTATTAAGGTACCAACCCTACAAGGAGGATACAACCCCCTAATATGATCAAGCACCAACTAAGCCACCTAAAGATGAAGTTCACCTATGGCTTGTTGCTTAAATATCTGATTGTGATCACAAGATTAGCTCATACACCTTAAAACCCTCCCAAACAACCATCTCTTCTTCTTTGCTCAATATTGAACCAACATATACTTATTAGGTATAATGACCTTGAATAAATTATACTCTACACTCTCTTTCACCTCCTCTAGCTCGCTCACAACTCTATCCACTTCACTAGCTCAAATGAGAAAATACAATGCACTTTTATACATGACTCAAGCTTACAAAATCATATAGGTCATCCACTACCAATAATTTTGGTCTTCAAAACATTAAAACATATATACCATCTCATATAAATTACACAACTAGACTTTATAGGTAGACATTAGGCCAAAACACACAAAATGCATAACTAGACCTAAAAGGCTAGTTTCATCTCCACCGAATGCTTCTTGGAATATAAGGGTTCAATATAGATCCATCATGACTCAAAAAAGATCCAAAAATTTCATCTACATCCTCTTAACAAATCTACAAGGTTAGGAACATCTGCACCATCCATTAATACCATGTCACCATCAAATAAGACCATGTCCTACTCATTTTGAGCACCTTCAACAAACCAATCTTCATATATGAAGACAAATTTTTGAAATTTATCCTCAATCATGGAGTGTAATCTCTCAATGGAAAGCCACTGACTTAAGGAACATCACAAGCCATGTTATACCTCATGAATCATCCCATAGAATCATCAAATCATTCATGTCATCTAAGATACCTATACTTGAAACCCATCTTGGAAACATGATCTTATCAAAATTGTAATGAAAATTTCAAGACCTATCAATACATGTGATATAATAAAATTTAACCTCTCATAACCATCCAATAGATATATATCATGAATCAAGGTAAGAAATTGGTCTTTCAGACCAATTTCACCAAAGTAGCTTCATTGTCTTTACACCTGTCACGTAGGTCAACTTACGACCTCATTATTTCCAATCATACTGATCTGTAGGGCTAAAAAAATAATATAACATGTCACATTGGATGTATAAAACACAATCATAGGCATCAGGAACCTCTCCTTAGGAAACACATGCCCAAGAACCACCATTCACCATGACTTTCAAAACTTCCAATTAGGCCTAAAACAAGTCTTCATGTTTGGACTGTGCAATCCACCAAATCACTCTATCATGGTCTCAAATCATCTTAAACATGTATCTTAGCTTCCCTTCTACTTAGAACACCAATTTAGAGAATAGGTTCAATGGAAAACTTGAGAGCAAATCAAACTTTCTTGAAAATATGCAATTATGAGTGGGCTCCACTTACTCGTCACAACACAACATCACCACCATCAGAAGGCTGGGAGAGTCCTTTCCATCCTCAAATCATCACATTTGATGATCCAATGCATTTTGAACTCATACCAACAATTTTTCCTCCATCGCCTTTGATTTAGGGATTTAATAGGGTTTTGACCACCATAACTTCTTAGTGATTGTTCATAAAGCACATGACATCATTTGATATCATTCCAACTAAATTTTTTTAGCTCCATGTGTTGACATATATGAATGGCTCAGGTCCCCATGTAAAATTTGCAAGTTCTAAAAATACAAAATATCCCATATTGAGCTAGAAAACACACCTTCTTGAGCTCAGTAGAGCTAAAAACATCATATCATGTAAAATTCTCAACATACAACCCTAAAATTTTTCCCACAACTTTAGGACAACCTCTTTTAACTTCCCCAATTCTCATCTAATCATGTTTGTCTCTACATCATCTCAACCAATCTCACTTGCCTAACTAGGGCATGTAATTGGGTCCGGTTTAGACCTAGACAGTTGGTTAACACTATACCTATGCTTTAAAGCCCTTAAAAAGGCCCTAACATCTTTGAGACAACATTTCTCACTCCTCTACATGCCCTCATGGGCCCACATACCTATGTAACTGATCTTCATGCTCTATTAGGCCACCAAGCACCTAGACTAGGTCTAGATGTAGACCTACAAACCATGCTCAAACCTTGCAATCACCTTTTGAGACCTGTATGAGTGTCTCATCACACTACCAACATGCTCTCCATGCCTTTACCATGATTCAAAAGCCTTCATACATCTTTTTCCTTCAAGTTCCAATCACCCATGCTTGACTAGACCTCCTAATTATGCCTACCTGACTAATCAACTCTCACCATTTCCACTCTTGCAATCATGTCACTACTTGTCTTCCCATGTCATCATCAACACAAAATTCCTCTTGCAATTCTTGTCATCAACCTTTTCATTGATTTATTTGTACCTTTAACATCAATTAAAAATACCAAAGACACACATGCCAACAATTTAGGGTGTTTTTATAGGCTTCCCCATGTTCCTAGGTTCTTCTAATGATGCTAAAGGGTCATTTAGAGTTTTACCTCCAAAATACATATTTTAAAATATTTGAATTTTTAAGTTAAAATCAAGAGGTTTGATGTCAAGATAGAACATATATATTGATGTAAATAGGTGTGAAAGGTTTATATGATGTGAGAAGAGTGTTCTCACCTAACCAAGAAGTCTAGGGTTTGGGTATAGTTCCTTTAGGAGAGTTATGGTTTATTGACTTGTGTATCTAGATTCAATCTTGCTTAAGGAATAACATATTATAATTGAAAAGGAGGATGATAGAGATAAGATTGGTGGAGGTAAAAATAAGTGTGAGAAATCCTTAGAAGGCTCTAAGAACTTGTGTGATCCTCGTGATGGATTATTATGAATCGATTGTTTCTTGAAAAGATTCTGAATTTGATAATAAAGATGCACGAGGATTGAAAATTTTTTTCTTTCCAATATTATAATTTTCATGATATGATATTTATTACTTACATTTAGTATTATGATTATATGTTTTTATTATCTTGTGTTGATTCATGGATGTGATTGTAGACTTGTAGAGTATTACTCTTGTTTAATTCTCATGATGTTGTGAGTTCTTATGAGGAATTTATTTTGGAAGGGGAAGGTGGACTATATAAGTGTTATGATTTTGTGTGAATAACGAAATAATGAATATTTGAGGAAGATTTGGAAGGCGAATGCTTCTTGTATGGAGTAATGGTAGGAAAAACCCCATCACATGATTTATATATATTATATTCATGAAGAAATAATAAATTTCTTAATCGGTGTTTGTTAGTTAATTTTAATTGGAGTATAAAATAAATTTTAATCTTTGTGTCTTGTGTGAATGGAGGTCACATTTGATGAAATGGTGAGATAAAACTATATTTGACTATGTACGTACAAAACCCTCCTTTCTAGACTAGTAAATTCTTGTTTTACAAATATTATAAGGAGTGATTGGTAATTTAGAATATGATAAATATGTGTATGGAAATGGTCCATAGGATTTGAAGAAGGTTCTATAATTACAATGATATCAATGAAAAACTTGTTGAAAACCTCTAAATTTGTAAACTTTGGAAGAACACAAATCTAGAAGAAATTAAATCACCTTTTTGGAAGAGGATTAAGTAAAATGGTTAGAAGAACACTCGAGTTACACTTAAAAGAGGTTTCCATGGGTCTCTAGAGAATAAGAAATCATTAACAAGGACCTTATAAAATAACCCAAAGACTAAACTTAAGGACTTGCTAGGAAAAATAAGGTATTAAGAAGGTAACTTGAAGTAAAGCTTGTTCTTTATAACAAATTTGATCATGATCATGAGTTATACTCTAAAGGATAAAGATGTGGGAAGGTATTATAGAGCTTATGAAGTTAATTAATTTTCCTAAAACCATTTTTCATGCAAGCTATGCATTATTCTTTCATTCGGGCCTTGAAAAAGCCCTAAAATAGGGTTTAATCAAGAGTTGATCATAACTATCTTGCTAACCATTGAAAAATTCCCCAATTTGGTGGAAAATTATATTGAAGGGTACTTAAATTTATTTCAATGTTTTTATCTTAAAATAACGTGTATGGGCATAGTACCCGATCGACATCGTGAAGAACCGTATTTTGGACCTAGAAAGACCTAGTTTGAAACCTAAAGAAGAGAACTATGAAAATTTCCTAAAGGAAACATTCAAGATATTTTTCTAGAAATAAGTTGATCCAAATGGGTACTCGAAAACCTAAATTTTTCATGGAGTAAATCTATACATAAGTTTTTATCCTCGAAAACCAATATGGGAGACCTAATTGAGAAAAAGACAATGAAGATTAACAAGGTTTGGTTTGGAGTTAGGACCTAATTTTTAGTGGAGAATTAGAACCCCATAAAGGGTATTTGAAAATGTATTTGGTTCTTCTTGAAGCTTTAATAGTAACTCCCAATAAGAAGGATTAGGTAATTACATGACTACTAGGATTTTGGAAAGGATAAAAGAGTTAACTCAAACAAACTAATTCTTACCTCCAAATGTTTATGTTGAATGAAGTGTGTGATGGATTCCAAACGTTCAATAAGGTGTTAAGAGCATAGAAGAGTGTAATGACCTAAATAAGGGACAACATGATTTAGGATAACAAAGTTGTGCACTAGTCCATAATAGAACAATCAAGAAATGAATGGTAAATGTGAATTGAATTGAGATTGGTGGTAACCAATGCGGGGTAGAATAAGATAGATAAGAGATGAGGTGGATGATGACATGTATGGCATGAGTAAACATTTAATATAGGTATAAGTGACCTCTATTTCCAAGAAACTTGCATTATGGAATTTGGAGTGAATTTACATGTGTGGACCTTGAGCTTCTAAATTGTGTTCTTGTGTTGTTCTTGTAGTAAGACGTTCTCTATTTATTTGGGAAAAGTTATAACGGTGAAGGTAAACAAATAAGGAAGAATGTAGATTGTGAATTAGAGAAAAAAATATTTTCTAGCATTTCATGGTGAATTGCTTGAAAATTTCAAACTTTGGTGTTTGATTGTAATCAGACTTATGTTTTCTAAGTAATTTGTTCCCCTCTTTGCATCACCTTTCTTAGTAAAATTCTTGCGTTATATTATTTAGTGTCTTGTTATTCCTTATTTCCTTACGTTTCTTATTTACTATCTTTCTTTTGTCTCACTATTTTATTATTTCATGTTTAAAATTTACCCTTGCTACACAAGTGAACCTAACGTGATGTCAAGATGAAATATTGGGATTGAGGGAGACTTAGATTCAAAATAGCTTGTTCCCAAGAACATCCTTCGATCACGGAAAAGTTATTTCGCTACCATTATTATTATAGTTCAATAACTTGTTGAATTCCAATTTGATTTATATATATATATATATATATATATATATATCTTTTGTTTTCTCGAAGTTTGATCACACCAAAGCAATACATATTCTTGAAACACATAAAGATGTTTAAATTAAGTTATAAGGACTCCAAGAGTGACCTTAATCCTAATCTCCAATCTCATTTTCATCTTGTATGACATGCTATTACATCGCACTATGGTCTCGTTCTTAACATCGTCTCAAAACAAAATATTTACGAAAGCACTTGTCTGACATCTTAAGGAAGTACATGGCTAAGAGCATGATAAACTACACATGAACACAAGTGATCTATGTTCACGAAGATCCCATATTTTTGCATTGCACGATTCCGCATAAGAAATATTCCTTATTCCTTAATGCCATAGAATGACATAACAAGGGATTATGGGACAAGATTTCAGTTTCTAAGATTCTCTAGAATCAACATCTTTCAAATTAATTTCGTATGCAAGGAGTTAGGTTATAGTTTTCTAACCACAAGTTAACATCCTAGTCAACTAGGGTTTAGTTTAATTCCAATTTCCACTTAGGGATTTACGCTCTCTTATAGATTAGATTAAGGTTTCAAACATATTCACCCTATAAACCCTCCGTAAGAGATCAAAACACTCTATTGTCACTAGCCAAAGATAGCACCTATAGCTAAGAGGATCTATTTACTAGAAATTTTTTGAGTGATAGAACCACTATTTTACTAGCTCCCTGATGTCATCTGGATCCCACAAGAAATTCACTCGATGCAAAAAATTTAATTCTAAATATATCTTTGGAAGACAAGGTAGTTCACTAGAACTCGAAGGAAGTGTTAGCTCTACTTACTCGGCAGTCGAATTTGGTTGTGTTGCTCCTATATGTCTGGTTTATGTCGATGGCACTAAACGTACCTACTAAGATGATAAACCCCTCTCTTGGGATCTTATTTTCCTAAACTAGGCTGTTCCATCGAGTGTAAAGGTTTGTTTGAAGGTCACAGTTTTCTATGCTAAGGGATTCACATCGGCTGATTAGATGTATACAAATTTTGAACCGGGGTTGATTTGTTGTGGTTAGGTTCCTTTATTAAATTTTCAAGGTAAGAAACACAACACCAATTATTAAACAAATATTTACACAATGAAAGTTCACTATAAGGTATAAATTTCAATTCCTTTTGACATTTGTATTTCACTTTTACCATAACAGCTTTGGGATCGAATAACATCCATGAAAGAAATACCAATTTTCTCAAGCATTTATTAATCTAGCGACTTTTACATACTAATAATTTTCAACAATAAGTCTTTCAATATAATACCAAATATGAACAATTAATTACTCAACGCCTTTACGTCATCATTCTTTCATCCTACAAAAACCACGTGAGCAAGATATCAGTGATAATCGCTAGCATGACATCCACCCTAATCAATCATAATTATCATTTTTCAGTTTCCCATTTACATAAGATAAAAATTACAATTTTCAATCGAAATAAAAAGGTTTAGAGACATGTATTCATTACATTTCATTTTACTTCTTTTTGTAACCCAAGAGAGAGAAAGAGAAGGGTAGAGAGAGAAAACACCATTTTGTCAAAATTTCTAATGCACACAACAAGTTACATTATAGTGTTTTAAACAGTTATTTACATGTGTCAAAAGTTTCCACGGTGATTTAACAACCCTACGAGGGTCCTGCAGCTTTCTATTTTTACATTTTCTCACTAGTTACAAAACGTTCAAAACGGGCTCGGAGGCTAAGAAAATGCTTCCAAAAGTTATCTTCCGATGAGAACGCACACCATGATTAACTTTCTACGTGTCCCCAAATATACCAAGAATTCAAAGCAGTTGAGAATTGAAAAAGAGCGAACGGTTTACGTTTGGTGGCTAATTTTCTGGGGCTACTGATTGTAGTTGACCTAGTTGTAAAAGGACAAAAGTTAGCTCAAGGGCTCAAAAAACCACATCCAAAACTAACATTTGATGGATGCGCATGCAACGAGACACTTCCTACTAGTTCCCCTATATAAGGATAATTCATCAGAGTTGACGGGACTGAGAACTAGAGAACCATTTTCAAATGGCGACAAGTTTTCTGGAGCGATAAGATGAAATTGGTCCAGTTTGACCTCGTCAAACTGCGACCGAGGCCTACAAAATGGCTTCACCAAACTATCCCGAAAAGTGCTCTTTCCTATACTAAATGTTCCATGTAATTGTCTAGTATAAACACTAGAGGTTTGCGAAGACGGGAAATAATTTCTCCATCCAGGTTTCAAATGGCGGTTCAAAACGAAAGCCAACTTTCTAGATTTAACAACTTTCTACTGCTGTAAACTAGTGTAACAGGGCTCCTATAAGAGCGTCAAAAGGATGTCATATGTTTGTTTCAGGTCAAACCAAAGGTCAAGGTGACTCCTCGTATACCAAGGTACACGAATGAAACCTAACATCTCATTTTTAGAGTTCCGAAGGGTAATTTAATGAGTCTCTAAAAATGTAAAAATTAACTATTTAACAAGAAGAAGGTCAACCATATTACTGGGAAGTCAAACTCAGCTTGTCAATAAACCAATAGTGTAGTGATCTAACTAGGTAGGAAGCTTTCTAAATCACCTCGAATGAGGGCGAAGTTCATGTTTTAATGCAACGGGTTATTTTGGCATCGTGAGTAACGACAAGACATTTCATTGTTTTTGCACGAGTTGAAATAAACAATTAACTGTATTAAGATCTTGATATTTTAAAATTATTTTAAGTTGTAAACGAGAACTAAACTACAAGACTTATGAAAGATGAGGGAAGGTGAACCATGCCTGGAAAAGAGCTGGTGAGGCAGAAGTCGAGGAGTTGACATCACACCGATTGATTTCACTTGCTTGCAGCCATGGAAGGAAAACCCAAAAAATAGCATCCATAATAATGTCCAAATCAGTGGCCGGTTCATCCAATACATGGTAAGCCTCTCACCCGAGATCCACCACACTTGAATCCATATATGTACAAACCACCTCCAGAGAAATTTCCAGCACACGAACTCAAACGGAAGATAATGTTGCAACCCATCTACTACTCCCGGGACATGTAGCCAATGTTTAGGGAACTTGCAAAAGAAGTAACATGATTTTCATATCATCAAGAAACTTGGCAGCCCACATGACACTAGTGATGAGAAGCCTATGTACGTTGAGGGAGGTGATGAGAAAACTAGAATTGAGTTGAATGCGCGCATCAACGTATGCATAGGCAACTACAATGATAAAGGAACTACCATGCGTATACTTGAATATTATCCCCAGATACTACTCTATGCTCATCTCTGGGATTCTCCTTCCATCAAATATCCCCAACTTCACACCCACTTTAGCCCCTTGCCTCTCATACAAACAATATCAGACAAAATCCCTCCTCCATTTTTCTTTGATGGACGTCCATACTCTGTTTCAAGAGCTCCATTTTGGCACAGTCAATGAGAATGCTTTGGAAAAGTTGTTAAATTTGGCTTTACACCTGCTATTTGCATTTGGTTGAAAGATTCTAAAGCCTTTTCAACAAATCTTTTGTGTAGATCCTGTAACCTTGACACTCCATGAGACCACATTTCTTAAAGGAATTCTAACAACAGCCCAAACTCCTTTTCAACAAATCCATTTTGTGCATAGGCTAGGATATGCTAGAAATGTAAACTCGTCGATTTGGAGACTGTTTGTTGTATCTTTGAAATGGCGTGACTACCTGATGAGGGAACCCGTGTCTTTTGAATGCTGCAATAGAATATTCCATGAGAGCTGTCTCATTCTTTCATTTGGTCAAACATGGAAATAACACCCCCTCAACATTTACAACTACAACATTTGACAAAACCCCTATCTTTTTGCGCTGTTAAAGCCCACGCAGGTTCAGAAATTCATTTTTTTTGCGTTGAAAATGAACCCATGCAGGAGTTTGGCACAACTGGGAGAATGCTGGCATGGCTAGGAGGTTGGGAGGAGGCCCAACAGTGATGGCACTCCAAGAGATGACATCTGGCGAAGCATTTTTGACAAAAACAAAGAAAAAACACCCAAAGCAACATGACTTGAGTCAAAACCTGCGACCAAAGATCACACAAAACCACGTTTCCTCCGCCATGTGTGCCCACGTTTTACAACATTTGACCTGTGTGAATAGAGGAAAATGGGACAAAATGCCACTGGTTTTGCTCTCTTGCCACCTCCCTAAATTCTCTCCTTCATAAAAAAAACAAAACAAAAACTACAAAGGCATTCTTTTCCCTAAAACCGCCCCCTACAAAGAAATCACGGGTTTTTATTTATTTATTTTTAATTCCTTTTAATTTATTTATCTATTATTATTATTTATTTATTTTTATAATAAGAGGCGTTACATTCTCCTCCCCTTAAGAAAGCATCGTCCTCGATGCGACATACAATGAAGAAAGAGAAAAGGTACGCAACAAGGGACGAATGTGGTGAAGGTACGCTCTAAGGTTAAGATTTCAAACACAAAAGCACGGTCACGGGGTGGCCCTAGGAACAATTGGTAGAAATTTTAACTTTCAAGGTTCTGTGAAGATTGGCAGTTCTCTCTTATTCGTTATTTCATTAATCTCTTTCCATTAACATTATTCTTAATTCAAGTCCTTTAAAATTTCATTTTTATCAAATTTTAGTTTATTCATTCCTGTGGGTTCCCATCATGAACTACAGTCACAACACCCTACCAGGGTCATACACAACACTAAAATTTCACAAGCATACTTTTACATACTTTCACGACCGTACCACATCACAAGGGTTTCACCAAACCATGGAATGACAACGAGTAGACCACATAACAATTAATTTCCAACAATTACGTCCTAGACATAGATCTAGTACACACATATGACTAACAAATAGAATCAACACGTTGATACATATACAATGGGTATCACATGACTCAAAAAAATCCATGACTATAACAACATAGTTTCAAATCCAATATCCAATAGTCCATACCAACCAGGAGAAGAGTCAAACCTCAAACATAACCAAGTGTCAAAAAGGCTCACAAGGGTACACATAACTCACCATACCAACTCCCCACATAACAAGACATCACGAAACAAACCCCAGATATCTCCAAAAGTACCAGGTAAAACTCCATATATCTCCTAAAGTATCATAAAGCAACTCCATATACTCCCCAAAGCATCACCAGATAATCTCCATATACCTCCCAAAGAGAAAGAAACATAGTGTCAAAACCAAGCCGGGTCACTCAACCATAGAGCCCCATCAAGAATATCGGGTCACTCAACCATAGAGCCCCATCTCCTTTCTCCTTTTAATGAGGTCGGGTCACCCTATGGCCCTGGCACATAGAGCCCGTCACCCCCAACCCAAGTGACATAATAACTTGTGGTTCAACAACCCGCTAGTTATCTATAACTCCTTGGGCGTACCCCCATACAACGAAGCAGGTCCATAGGTTCCACCACTCCATGGTGAATCCCATGACCCTATTCCAACACATTACGACATTAGAACCAACATAACAATCCATTCAAATTCCAAGTGGAAAAATCAAAAGCCTTGGGCTAGGATACAAAACTTGTAAATATGACAAGAAAGTTTTAAAACCAAGAAAAAAATCAAATGGCTAATTAGCCTTGGTTAGTGCAAAATCCAAATGTTAATACAATAATAGAATAAATGCCCATAATATAAGAACATGTCAATCAAGAAAAATAGCTGGTTCTAGCTAAAAAAATAATGATCAATTTACGAATAAAAAAATGTATTGAGAAAATAACACATTACAATCACTATGTGGCCTCATATCGCCACCAAAGGGGTACTCATCGAGTTCTTTGGCACTCGGACATCGAGCCTCAGCTCGTGAAAATATACATGTTACCAGAAATGAGTAAATCAAATAATGTATCTGTCATCATCTCTACCTGAATCATAACTCCAAACTCCCACAAGGATCAACATAGTCAAAATCACATAGGATTATTCAATGAACAATCCAATAAGAAAGATCAGGGAACTCTAGTTGCATAAGTTGAGCCTAAGGTGGTGCGCACCCATAATATAATGAGCAAGCTTGAAGTATAATAAACAGATAGAAGTGGATTTTTAGTCTATATAAGACTCCATTTCCTCACTTGTACTCGGCTCAATATTATGAAAACTTGGTCCACGCCTCCTCTCTCCACACATACACTCTTGACAGTTTATCCCCTTAGGGTCATCTAGTGTAAGGTTTCACAACATACACATAACTACATCACTAACACAATGGTGATTCATGCACATTAACCATAATGTCTTACGCATGGTATATATATATATATATATATATATATATATATATATAGATATAACACAATCATTACTTTCATGAGTTACGATACATCACATTACCACATCCTGCACCCAAAGTGCAATCATTGTACGCTAGGGATCATACTCACCATATGCCCCTAAATCATGACATGAACCATCACATATTACATGAATTATACATATGAGGAAACACAATGTCTAACCTTACAACATATAGTCAATTGCAAAACAACACGATGATGCACACGACAAATCACAATACGGTGATGACATCACGATAAACTGTGATTCACTTTACATCAATTTTGTCATGCAATACATCAATACATCTTCACATCACATAAGGTCAAAATGTTTCAACACTCTGCAATTCACAATATCATTCCTTTCACACACAACAAGGTGGTACATCACACACGGATTCCTCATTGGATCCATGAAATAGAGAGTGAATACTCTCATCACAAGCACATCAACATGACAACAAATACGCACTAAGTGACATGCACCACATGTGTTTCCATAAGGTCACAATCACAACATAGTTCACATAACAACATATATCACATTACTCTTCCAATATCCACCACATCAAGCAACACCATCACAACTCCAATCCATCCCGAGAGGTTCGAGAGCATGAACCTCACTCTGATACCATATGTAGTGCCCACACTTTACACACACAATTACAACAGTAAAATACCAGGATATATATATTTTTTGACTTACATTGCTCATTGCAAAATGCCACAAGGACTCCAAGTAGGAAAACTCAACAACATATACGACACTTACATCAGTCATCAAATCACATAGACACATGACAACACCATATACCTATTTATACCACACTTTTCCAAATGAACGAATACTAGCAATGACCCAACCACAAGAAACATGACTTTAGGAATGGCAAACCCACAACACATCATTTCTTTAATTGCATCTTAGTTATGATTAACATTCTAAGAACATTATTGTGCAAGGATAGTTTTCTCCTTTTTCCATCTACAAAATCTTAAGTTCATTCCACGTTTAATTTACAGTTCGACCATTTTAAGTCGGCTTCCTTTATGCATCACGGAAATTTCCATAACTTACTTGCTTATTTGGCACAATTCAAATCACATATAAAGTACTCAATTATCTTGTTTTTATGTTAAGAATATGCTTCTCAAACATTTATTTAATGTTTAAAATTTACCCTTGCTACACAAGTGCAACTAACGTGATGTCAAGATGAAATCTTGGGATTAAGGAAGACATAGATTCGAAATAGCTTTTTCCCAAGAACATCCTTCGATCACGAAATAGTTATTTTGCTACCATTATTATTATAGTTCAATAACTTATTGAATTCCAAATTTGATTTATATATATATCTTTTGTTTTCTCAAAGTTTGATCACACCAAAGCAATACATATTCTTGAAACACATAAAGATGTTTAAATTAAGTTATAAGGACTCCAAGAGTGACCTTAATCCTAATCTCCAATCTCATTTTCATCTTATATGACATGCTCTTACATCGCACTATGGTCTCGTTCTTAGCATCGTCTCAAAACAAAAGAGTTACGAAAGCACTTGTCTGACATCTTAAGGAAGTACATGGCTAGGAGCATTATAAACTACACATGAACACAAGTGATCTATGTTCACGAAGATCCCATATTTTTGCATTTTACGATTCCGCATAAGAAATATTCCTTATTCCTTAATGCCACAGAATGACATAACAAGGGATTATGGGACAAGATTTCAGTTTCTAAGATTCTCTAGAATCAACATCTTTCAAATTAATTTCATATGCAAGGAGTTAGGTTATAGTTTTCTAACCACAAGTTAACATCCTAGTCAACTAGGGTTTAGTTTAATTCCAATTTCCACTTAGGGATTTATGCTCTCTTATAGATTAGATTAAGGTTTCAAACATATTCACCCTATAAACCCTCTATAAGAGATCAAAACACTCTATTGTCACTAGCCAAAGATAACACCTATAGCTAAGAGGATCTATTTACTAGCAAAATTTTGAGTGATAGAACCACTATTTTACTAGCTCCCTAATGTCATCTGGATCCCACAAGAAATTCACTCAATGTAGAAAATTTAATTCTAAATCTATCTTCGGAAGACAAGGCAGTCCACTAGGACTCGAAGGAAGCGTTAGCTCTACTTACTCCAGGTCGAGTTTGACTGTGTTGCTCCTATATGTCTGGTTTATGTCGATGGCACTAAACGTACCTACTAAGACGATAAACCCCTCTCTTGGGATCTTATTTTCCTAAACTAGGTTGTTCCATCGAGTGTAAAGGTTCATTTGAAGGTCACAATTTTCTACGCTAAGGGATTCACATCGACAGATTAGTATATATAAATTTTGAACCAGGGTTGACTGTTGTGGTTAGGTTCCTTTATTACATTTTCAAGGTAAGAAACACAACACCAATTATTAAACAAATATTTGCACAATGAAAGTTCACTACAAGGTATAAATTTCAATTCCTTTTGACATTTGTATTTCACTTTTACCATAACAGTTTTGGGATCAGAATAACATCCATGAAAGAAATACCAATTTCTCAAGCATTTATTAATCTAGCGACTTTTACATACTACCAATTTTCAACAATAAGTCTTTCAATATAATACCAAAAATAAACAATGAATTACTCAACGCCTTTACGTCATCATTCTTTCATCCTGCAAAAACCACGTGAGCAAGATATCAATGATAAATCGTTGGCATGGCATCCACCCTAATCAATCATAATTATCATTTTTCAATTTCCCATTTACATAAGATAAAAATTACAATTTGCAATCGAAATAAAAAGGTTTAGAGACATGTATTCATTACATTTCATTTTTCTTCTTTTTGTAACCCAAGAGAGAGAAAGAGAAGGGTAGAGAGAGAAAACACCATTTTGTCAAAAGTTCTAATGCACACAACAAGTTACATTATAGTGATTTAAATAGTTATTTACATATGTCAAAAGTTTCTAGGGTGATTTGGCAACCCTACGAGGGTCCTGCAGCTTTCTATTTTTACATTTTCTCACTAGTTACAAAACGTTCAAAACAGGCTCGGAGGCTAAGAAACTACTTCCAAAATTCATCTTCCAATGAGAATGCACACCATGATTAAATTTCTATGTGTCCCCAGATATACCAAGAATTCAAAGCAGCTGACGGAATTAAAAAAGAGCGAACGGTTTGCATTTGGCGGCTAATTTTCCAGGGCTACTAATCGTAATTGACCTAGTTGTAAAAGGACAAAAGTTAACTCGAGGGCTCAGAAAACCACATCCAAAACTGACATTTGTTGGATGCACATGCAATGAGACACTTCCTAATAGTTCCCATATATAAGGAAAATTCATTAGAGTCGACGGGATTGAGAACTAGAGAACCATTTTCAAATGGCGACAAGTGTTTTAGAGCGATAAGACGGAATTGGTCTAGTTTGACCTCATCAAACTACGACCGAGAGGCCTACAAAATGGCTTCACCAAACTATCCCGAAAATTGCTCTTTCCTATACTGAATGTTCCATGCAATTGTCTAGTATAAACACTAGAGGTTTGTGAAGACGGAAATAATTTCTCCATCCAGGTTTCAAATGGCGGTTCAAAATGAAAGCCAACTTTCTAGATTTAATAGCTTTCTACTATGTAAACCAGTGTAACAAGGCTCCTATAAGAGCATCAAATGGATGTCATATGTTCATTTCAGGTCAAACCAAAGGTCAAGGTGACTCCTCGTATACCAAGGTACATGAATGAAACCTAACATCTCATTTTTCGAGTTCCGAAGGGTATTTAATGAGTCTCTGAAAAATGCAAAAATTAACTATTTAACAAGAAGAAGGTCAACCATATTACTGGGAAGTCAAACTCGGCTTGTCGATATACCAATAGTGTAGCGATCTAACTAGGTAGGAAGCTTTCTAAATCACCTCAGAATGAGGGCAGAAGTTCATGTTTTAATGCAATGGGTTATTTTGGCATCGTGAGTAACAACAAGACATTTCATTGTTTTTACACGAGTTGAAATAAACAATTAACTGTATTAAGATCTTGATATTTAAAAATTATTTTAAGTTGTAAACGAGAACTAAAATACGAGACTTATGAAAGATGAGGGAAGGTGAACCATGCCTGGAAAAGAGCTGGCGAGGCAGAAGTCGAGGAGTTGACATCGCACCGATTGATTTCACTTGCTTGCAGCCACGGAAGGAAAACCCAAAAATAGCATCCACAATAATGTCCAAATCAGTGGTCGGTTCATCCAATACAGGGTAAGCCTCTCACCCGAGATCTACAACATTTGAATCCATATATGTACAAACCACCTCCAGAGAAATTTCCAGCACACGGAACTCAAACAGAAGCTCATGTTGCAGCCCATCTGCTGCTTCTGGGACATGTAGCCAGCGTTTAGGGGAACTTGCAGAAGAAGTAACAAGATTTTCATATCATCAAGAAACTTGGCAGCCCACATGACACTAGTGATGAGAAGCCTATGTACGTTGAGGGAGGCGATGAGAAAACTTGAATTGAGTTGAATGCAGCGATCAATGTATGCATAGGAAACCACAATGACAGAGGAACTACCATGCGCATACTTGAATATTCTCCCCAGATACTGCTCTATGCTCATCTCTGGGATTCTCCTTCCATCAAATATCCCCAACTTCACACCCACTTTAGCCCCTTGCCTCTCATACAAACAATATCAGACAAAATCCCTCCTCCATTTTGCTTTGATGGATGTCCATACTCTATTTCAAGAGCTCCATTTTGCACAGTCAGTGAGAATGCTGGCAAAGGTTGTTAAATTTGGCTTTACACCTGCTATTTACATTTGGTTGAAATAGATTCTAAAGCCTTTTCAACAAATCCATTTTGTGCAGATCCTGCAACCTTGACACTCCATGAGACCGCATTTCTTAGAGGCATTCTAACAACAACCCAAACACCTTTTCAACAAATCCATTTTGTGCATAGGCTGGGATATGCTGGCAATGTAAACTCGTCAGGTTTGGAGACCTGTTTGTTGCATTGTAAATGGCATGACTACCTGATGAGGGAACCCGTGTCTTTTGAATGCTGCAATAGAATATTCCATGAGAGTTGTCTCATTCTTTCATTTGGTCAAACATGGCAACACCGCCCCCTCAAGCATTTGTGACTACAACATTTGACAAAACCCCCTATCTTTTTATACAATGTTAAAGCCCACACAGTTCGAAATTCATTTTTTGTGTGTTGAAAAGGAACCCACGTAGGAGTTTGGTGCGGCCGGGAGAATGCTTTGGTGTAACTAGGAGGTTGGGAGGAGGCCCAATAGTGATGGTACTCCAAGATATGACATGACATGCAAAGAATTTTTGACAAAAAAAGAAAAACGCCCAAAGCAAAATGACTTGAGTAAAAACCTGCGACCCAACATCACACAGAACCACGTTTCCCCTGCCATGTGCGTCCACATTTTGTAGCATTTTCCCTGTGCGTGAATAGAGGAAAATGGGACAAAATGCCCCTGGTTTTTCTCTGCCATCCCCCAAATTTGCCCCTTCATAAAAAAAACAAAACAAAAACTACAAAGGCACTCTTTTCCCTAAAACCGCCCCCAACAAAGAAATCATGGGTTTTTATTTATTTATTTTTAATTCCTTTTAATTTATTTATCTATTATTATTTTTATTTTTATTTTATAATAAGAGGAGGCGTTACACAATAAAAATGAAAATAAAAACCCTTGAATGCATTCCCTGGTGCACCTATCTAATGTAGGAGAGCTTTTCCGTCAAACATTTCTAAGATCTCAAAAATTATAGACACCTAATGACACTCAACACAACATATGTGTTTAGTTTCATATATTTTCACATATCTAAAGCTCATAGTAGGTGAATATGTTCTAAAACCCTAACCCTAATTTCTTCTATTCAATTTCATAAGTTGTTTGATAAAATATTAACCTTTGGAATAGTTTTAGGATTGTTTATCGTTACTCATTGTTCTATAATTATTATACCACACTTATTGCAATATGTTAATTAGAAAAAACTAGTTCGATATTATATTTTAGTGAACCGAATTTATTTATTGATCATACCAACTTATAGCTTCATTCCTCACCCGTAGAGTTTTACATTTGTAATTTTTATACATATTCTTTGGGTCTTTTATTATAACCCAAGTATTCTTCAAGGCCTTTTACATTACTAAAATGGTTAATATTAATAGTTTTTACACTCATTTTCATTAACCGAGCTTAACCAATCCTTCAACTAAATAAGGAACAAATTCCTTTTTTTTTAATTCCTCTTTCATTCCTAATTTTTAAGAGTGATTAACTAACATACCTAAAAAGGATGAAATAAGGTAACAAGTGGATATTTTGATTTAATTAACTTCCAACTTTAATTTCACAAATAATAATAACACTTTTCAAAGTGACTATTGATCTAACATTATAAAAAACACAAGGGAGATTACACTTATTTGATTCTGTGGATTTGGGAGAGTAAGGATGATCTAAATGTAAAAATAAGTTGATCTAAGACTGAAAATACTTTGTTACATAAGCTAGAACCTAATCAAAATTGTACAACTAGGTCAAAAGCATCCATATAGTCCCGACCCTTTTTAGCATGACGGTCTCATTCCTTATTGAAATATAGGTCTACAACTTCTTTAGTGCTTCACCTACTTGGAAATGAATGTCACTGTGTGTCGGTCTTCTTCGATCACCTTCACAATGTCTCTCTAAAATATTCTCAAACCCTAAAACCCTTACAATGTAAGGACTTCTTACAAAACAAAGTTAGGTGGGTTGTGGGAACCCTTATGCACCGCCAATGTTGCCACTACTCTGAAGAGGGATCAAACCACATGTTATTATCCTCACATGTGATATATACTTGTAGTAAAATTAAAACTTGATAATCATCCTTGAAAATGATTTGTTTGGGTTTCACACTTGCTCAAATACATGGGAAGGGTTATTTTTATTGTTTGTAGAATGAAGATGGAGACTCCTAGACCTAGAAGGAGACTTAAAAAATGTATAAGGTATTTCACTAATGGATTTTCATGAGTTATTTTATAGTTTAGGAGATTGGAGTGTCTTTTTGCTTTCTTTTACATGAGTTCTTAAAGTGACATGTTTTTAAATGAGGTATGCCCTACTTGTTAGGGAATAAGAGATAAAATATGTGGAATAATCCCTTACGTAATCCCAATAGTAGAAACTAATATGCGTAAAATATTACGTATATCAAATAAAAGTGTAGAATAAATAACACAACACAGAGAGACGAGATTTAACATGGTTCACCCAATTTGGGCTACGTCCACCAAGAATCACTTGCTCAGATTTTATTACAAGCCTCCACTCTCTCAATACAATACCCAGATCCATTTGGAGCTATGCTCAACAAACTCTACAGAATTCACACTCGAATTCAAAGCACATCTGTAATACATTTGCTTCTCTATCTATCATATGCATAAGACCATATAAATAGACAATTGATTAAGCAATTTGATACAAAACCGTGGGTATCAAAACCATATGAAAAAACTATGGGTATCAAAACAATGGGTACCGAAAAATCATGTGCCCAAAAATAGCCCATAACGGTTACCCATTACCCATGGGTTAATAAACCACCCATAAAAATTTGCTTTATGGGATTCACCCTGAGCCCCCATCGATCGGGGCTTCACCCCCGAACCCCTCTTGAACCACTCACCGGCAAGTGGGACCACCATAAAAATACCTGAGTGTAACACATAGAAGGTGTACCACACTCTAACATGAAAATAGGCTCCACAAACATAACACAACTTGATTATTTATGCTTTAAAAGGATATTATGTCATGAAAGGAAGACCAAGGGGATGTATTTACTCATAATAATGTGATAGAATAAGAATAATTAGCCCAAAGTATGTTGGTCCAAAACCATACAAGTAGGCCAACTTGTAGAATTATACAAACTAACCAAAAATGGTAGTTTTGACTAGGAGAGAAAAAATATATTTTGATAGTATGGGTTAGAGGATAGATGTTTCTAGATGTGTTTTATGTTGTTAAAATTGAAAAATTGATAAAAAAATAGGCGTACAATGATAAGAACATAGTCAAAGAGCTAATACGGTGTGCTAAACAAGAGTGGGGAGAGTGAATTTGTACATGTAAGTGTACATTGTCAAGATCAATAGTGTCAAAGGATAGATTTCCAAATTTGAGTGTCTATATTTCACCCCCTTCAAGTATGAAATGAAATTACATGTTTAAAGGAACATATACATGAGTGCGTAGACACACTTTTTCTTCACTCGCAATTTTTTTTTACAGGAACCCATTTTTTTCGTGTTAGAACACTCTTAAAGAAACCTACAATATAGAGTATAGTCAATGCCCAAATACGAAGCTGAAATTAAAATTAAAATGTAATGAATATATTGTAAGGAAATGTGCAACAAGAAATTCCAAAAGAGATGAAAAATATGGAAGAAATACATGTATTTATTTTGCAAAGGGAATGCTCTCCCATTATTAAAACCTTAAGATTCTAAATTTACTAAAATCGATGAAGAATCGGGGTGACCAATCCTCAATTTTTTCCGAGGAGAGGTTGATGTGTTAGGTGTACCAACCAAACACAAAAATTCCAAAGATAAGAACAAAAAAAGGATCCGAAGCACCCCGCACAGGAAGAAGACTGCATATCAAATTCATTTAGTAATTCTTACATATTCCCCTTAAGTGTAAGAGGATGGTTAAGTATACCTACGAAGATATTAGTTATTTCAATAACTTCCAAAACCCACATACCATATTGATGCAGACTAATATAAGCCTAATTTGGTCAATTAGGATGCATAGTAACAAAGAGAAATAAGTTCCCCTTTACTCTTCTCATGTGCCACAAAAATGAGTATAAATTGAATAAAATTGATTCATGCTGAAATATGAGTGGAGAAAGGAGACCCATGCCCCCAATGTGCCCAAAACTAGAGATGAAATTGAATACCATTGAGAAAGAGAGAATGAAATACTTCATGCCCCTTGAATATATGCCAAACCAAGTCAATCTGAGTATAAAACTATATGAAAATGTTATAATAATGATGAAAAACCTAATGATGTTGACATATTTGGAGAAAATTATCCCTAGGTAAAACCATATGATAGGGTCGTAACCATCTGTCTGATACTTACCACATTATACATTTTCCACCTCCTGTAGATTTTTCTAAGTTATATGCTTGATTCTAATTTTGAGGCATTTATTCCTGCCCCTAAATATGTTTGTTCCCATAAAGATTCCCCGTATATGTTGGAAATCTAAAATAAAACCCCGAATGTTTACCCATTCTTTTGAGGCATGTACAATGAATAATTTGAGTGTGTAACTCAAAATAAAAGATGTATACCCATGCCTGAGATGCTAAGAACCTATAGAGAACCTCGGAGAAGATGATGTGGTGGCCACTAAGAAGAAAATGAAATTGTAAGGGGACGCACATGGTAGAAACCATAACACAAAACAAGTGCAACAAAAACAAGAAACATGATAATAGGAACAATGTTGTTGCAATGAACAACCTAGCAAGAGAACAACAATATAAAATTATGTGTTAGTAGAAAATAAGTGCATACAATGTAGAAACAATTGCAAAAATGGAAAAAATGTCACATAAAACAAAAAAGTTTCTAAAAATATGGGACACCCATGACATTGTAAGACAATTAAGAATCTTTGTCCTATCAAACAAGATATATAAAACCACACACAAGGCATGATGCCACAAACACATGGGACATTCACGATGTCACAAGATAATCAAGGCCTTTAGGCCACAATCAGAGTAGAAAACAAGCATATACACAACTAACAATCTTGTAAGAAAAGTAAGTCTATCAAAATGGGATGAAAAACACATAGCATATGATATAAAAAAGAGCTAGAAATAATTGTAAGCATTGCACAAGACACATGTGTTAGTCATGTTAGTCCAAAAGATAACAAATACACAATATAGATATGTAACCAAATGTAATGAAGAAATAAAGAAACTATAATGGAAATATAACACCTGGAGATAGTATGTGAAAGTATATGCCCCAAAAGGTTAGTAGTCTGGGTAAAGGGTAGGCGAACAACTATAATCATGTATCACTCTATGAATGTCATACATCATGCTAAATATACCATGTGAACACATGTGTGTAAAGAATAAATGTTATCTATAAAACCAAAGGAATAAACAACATGTATAACGTAAAGTGTAAATAATGTATGCTATGAAAAAGGTCTTGATTTTGTATTTTTGTAAATATTTGAATGTATTTGTTTTTAGGTCCTCCTGAGGGCATATATGAAAACATATTATCTAAAGAGAAGGAAGGGTGATCCAATAATTCCCCCATGGAGAGTAATAAATAGAGATTATGCAACTAAATATGGTAAGAAATATTCCCCCAATGTGTGTGTAAAAACAAGGTTTGGGTGTGTAAATGCTCCTCGGCACCAAGTTGAACCTAGAAATAGAGTGCGTCATCGAGAAATGAGAAGGGGAATATAATCAAATCTAACCTATATAACCATTCAAAGAGGTGGAAAAACTACCGACTATGATAGAGGGCCAAGCCTTGAATGTGTCATAGAATGTGACTCAAGTGCAAGTAGAACCATGATTTAACAATATGCTAGAAGGGTTTATGAAATTCAAGTCGAATAATATTGTAAGTGCATAACGTTCATAGGAATTTTAAGAGGTCTACCATCAAGAGTGGTGAGATGATAGACACCTGATCCTAATCGCTTTGTAATAGTGTAGGGGGCTAACCAATTAGGATTAAATTTTTGTTTAATGATGCCTTAGCGTTAGTGTTTTTTTAATTTTATTTGAGAACTAAGTCACCAACCTAAAATTCATGTGCATGGACTCTTTTATTGTAGGTATGTTTGATATGATCTTGTTAAATATAAATATGGTATAAAGATTGAACCCATATGGAGTCACATAATTCTAACTTGTGTAGATGTTTTTCATTGTAATAATTTTCTTAAATGATAACTTTAATAGATACATGGAGTGGAGGGATTTCTAATTCTAAAGGAAGAACAACTTCAGTCTCATAACCCAAGGAGAATGGTGTAGCCCAAAGAGCATATACAATCTAATTATGTTAGTCAGTACCATGTTTATCGATGGGTTTTAATTAAATTTTGGCAATTGTTTTGTTAGTAGCCTCAACCCGACCATTTTACTAAGGATAATAAGATGTAGAAAAAGTACATTTGATTTTAAACTTAGTACAAAATTTCTTAACAAACAAGTAATTATTAAAAGATGACCCATTGTCAATGACAATGGCCAAGAGATCCCAAAACATGTGATAATATGTGTAAGGAAAATGATACAAATTTCATTACCAGTAGTAGTTTCTAAAGGTACCTCCTCAACCCATTTAGTGAAATATTCAGTAGTAGTAATGATAAATTTATGTCCCGACACGTATTCGTGGATTAAACTTACCAATCAAATTGAATCCCTAAATAGAAAAGGTCCATGGGGAAATAATAGGTTGTAAAGCATGAGAAGATGTATGATTAAGATTTTTGTGTCACTAACATTTATCACATTGCTTGGCATATTCGTGGAAATCTTGTTTCATAGTTGGCTAATAATAACCTTGTCTAAGTAAATCTTGGGACATTTATTTACCACTAAAGTGACCTCCGCATTCGCTGTCATGTAATTGTGACAAATATATTTGGGTATCATTGATTCCCAAAAACGTAGAAGACAACCATAAAATGACCATTTAAACATGGAACATACTATAAGGACATAATTAATGGACTCACTTCATATACTGACGAACCTCTTACGAAGAATCATTTTTATGTAATTGTTGCTTATACAAGTAGCTTTAGATGCGAGTAAACCATTCAAGATTATCTACATTGCATGTAATAGCTAAAATGTTAAGAGTGTCAATTGTATCAATATCAATAGATGCCTTACATAATTGACAAATAGAAAAAGTGGCATAATCATTGGTGATATAAAAGGGTATTAGAAAGGAAGCACTTGGCATAACATCAACATGTTGATTGTCCTTACGAGGGATAGTAGAGAGAGTGTATGAAGTAAATGTTAATAATAAGCGCTTAACTAGGGTGTTATAAGGGATGTAACATTATTCCTTTTTGTTATATACATATTATTCCTGGTGAATGATGAGTTGTGAATCACGTTGGGTTCACCAAATGACTTCAATTTTTTGTGAACTCCTATTTCATTCCTTTTTTAATTTTAAGTGTTTAACTAACTTACCTAAAAAGGATGAAATAATGTAACAAGTGGATATTCTAATTTAATTAACTTCCAACATTAATTGCATAAATCAAAATAACACTTTTCAAAGTGACTATTGATCTAAAACTATCAAAAACAAAAGGGAGAATTATAAATAGTTGATTTTATATGAACTCGGGAGAGTCTGGATGATCCAAATGTAAGAGCATGCTGATCGGAAACTAAAAATTCTTCTTTATAGAAACTAGCACGTGAGAGTGAACATGGTAAAAAATGTATAACTAGGTCAAAAGCATCCATACGGTCTTGACCCTTTTATATGGTCTTGGACCTACTTGGAATTTGTGTCTCTAACTTCCTAAGTGCTTTGCATATTTGGAAAAGAGTGATGTTGTGTGTTGGTCTTCTTCACTCACCTTTAGAATGGATTTTTAAACTCTTCTCAAACCCCTAGAACCCTTGTAGTGCAAGGAGCTCCTACAAAATGAAGTTAGGTGGGTTGTGGGAACCCTTATGCATTTCCAACATTTCCACTAATCCAAATAGGGATCAAATCACCCGTCCTTCTCCTAGCATGTGATATTTACTATAATACAATCGAACTTGAAAATTATGCCCGATAATGCTTTTCTTGAGTTTCAAACTTTCTCAAATACTTGGGAAGGTATAATTTTCTTGTTTGTATAATGAATATGGAGACTCCTAGACCTAGAAGGAGGATTTATACATGTAGATGGAACTTCCCCAATGGATGTGCATGAGTTATTTCATATTTTAGGGAGCTTGAAGTTCATTTTGTTCTTACTTTTACAAGAGGAGTTTTTAAATGAGGTATGATTGACTTGCTTATAAATGCTTATGAAGGTTGTTATATCATGAAAGGATGATAAAAGGGGTGTATTTTATCATAAAAAATGTGATGGAATTAGAATAATTAGCCCAAAATATTTTTGTCCAAAAGCGAACAATAGGTTTGACTTGTAGAAGCTGCATAAACCGAACAAAAATGGTGGTTTTGACTGGGAAGGAAAAAACATATTTTGAATTTATGGGTTAGAGGATAGATGTTTTTAGATTCGTTTTATGTTGTTAAAATTCAAAAAATTATGATAGAGAGGTGTGCAAAGATTAAAAAATGTCAAAGAGCTATCAATGTGTGTTAAGAAAGAGTGGGGAGATAGAATTTATACATTCAAGTTTCTAATGTCAAGATCAACACCATCAAAGGAGAGATTGCAAAATTTAAGTGTCTACAAGGAGATATTATTAAAATAAACTCTAAATATCCATCTACCATAAACATGTATGTGACGATGAATCTAATAGATAATTTTTGGGCAAGAGATACTCTCCAAAAAATTAAGTGGGTAGATTATTATTTAGATAACCCTAAAAATAAACTCATACCAATCCTTAACCCCGTGGAATCATCACATATATAAACAATCACTTATTCATATGATATGTTACACAACTTATCCTATAGGATACCATTGTATTTTTCTACTTATATTTCCCATCAACACCAATCATGGGGTCCACCTAATAAATTTTATATAATCCTAGAAGATTATAGTGATAGTAAATTCATATTAATTAAAAGTTTTGTAAGATCATTAATCGAACTTGATTTTGAATGGTCCTTTTACTTACCCCACACATCATTACGTGCAATCAACTATTTAAAAAAAAAAAAATTATTCACACCTTTTCATAAAGGTGCATCCTATGACATGCACTTCAAATCTCTTTTAGATCTACACCAAGTACTAAAAAGAGCGTTCATGAATGTGTTTTTTGGTCTAAGGAAATCCAAGTAGATATACCATATAAACCTACTAAAATGGGGAATTGATACCTAATCAATCGGTATTTACTTCCACAACTAGCACATGATTATTTTCTCTCTAAAATATGAACAATAGTGTTACTGATCGTAAAACATGGGGAATTAATGCTTGATATTTTTTCCCTAGGTAAAAGGAAATATTTATCCCTTGAAAACAAACAACAATGCTAGGACAGACTAGTATAATGATATATTCACATTTTCCAAACCATGATACCATCATAGATATGAAATATCAAAATTTGGATAAATGTACATCCTCAAAAGCTCCTAAAAATATATGAACAAGGGTGCAAGTGGTACTCCACCCATCAAAATTAATGCTCCTCAATTAGGAAATGATGGCCTTGTCCTCATCCCACAACACTTGGTAGTTAAATTAAAAACCAAAAATACCACACAAGCTATTACCTCTTTTAGTTTACAATAATCCCATGTAACTACCGCATTTTAAGACCACTCTAAGGCTCCTTTGGTTGGAACTTGCGAAATTCCTTTTGAAAATTTCATCATATTACAAGGCATGATATAAATGCATACACCACATTATAACACAAAATCCTCCATATCAAAATAACATATAATCGCAAAAATTACAAAACCACCAAGTCACATATGCTATCACCACCACTTATTCTTCCTAAGAAACACATCTATAATAATTGCATGCAACAATAATGAACCTTAATTCACAACACCACCAATTTTAAAAGTGTAGTGTTTTTTATTTCTAAATCATTATGATATCATTTTTTATTACAAATTACATTGATATGGCATGATGGTTTTAAGGAAATTATAAAATTTAAGATCAAATTTGATACTAGTAACCCCCACACACTAATTTCCATTATGAGAACACACTTGGAATGCTCACTCATTTTTGCACAAATTTGGTTAGTGAATATAGGAATAACTATAGAATATGTCACACAATATCTCATATACACATCCCAAGGGGTCACAAATAGGATACATCCTAATAGAATACAAACTAAACCCACACGATACATCGATTTAGAGCTCAATGACTTATGTAATGAGGAATCTATAGAGTTTATTACATGGGATTATTATACACTCAATTAGTACAAATCCTCTATATGATCATCCAATCAATGCTATATTGATCTAATAGACATATGCATCACTTATATATAGTTTCTCAAATGCACATATCCTTATCCTATCTTGTCACCAATAGCATATGCTCTTAAATTTTTTATCCATCATTCAAAATATTTTCCTTGAGTCCATCAATAAGGCACACCCTAATGATGTAACACATTTCATGGGTTTTATGTGATTACAGAGGGTACAATTATTACCCAAGACCTAATCTCATTTCTTCTATTATTACAACTTATGGCCTAAATCCCTTAATAAAAATTGAAGTTGTACTTTGTTGTCTTTATCATTCTCTTATGGAAAATTGTAAAAAACAATATAATATGGAAAAATAACAAAAATAGTAATTGTATGTGATTTTATCATGCATTACATATCTTTAATAATCTTGTTTACTTAAATGTAACACTCTACATGCCTTATATTTGTGCACACGTGATCCTCATAAGACAACCGAGATAATCAGTAAATACCTTAATCCATGGACATTATACATATACTATATGGTTTTTTAAGTAGTATACCATAGTGGTGACACACCATATTATGGACATGCCTACACCGTAGGAATATTACATACTAAACCTAAATTAGATCATATCATTTATAATGTCTAGTTGTTTATAGTCCTATATTATGGAAGATACCCACCACATTGGGGGAATACCTATCTTGGGGGCATCCCAATTTCTAATATTATATAGATCATATCCTTACACACTAGTCCATTGGTGATACATTGACACTCTTTCCTAACTTGTACCCTCTTATATCTTATGACAGCTTTTGTACTATGCTTCATATAATAATCATATTTTTTAATCTCTAGATATTACTTTGACACACTTCATGTCTATATGTTGTTGATCATTTACTCATAATACTTTCTTACTGCACATTGCTATAATTTTTAGCTACTATTTTCCATGGGATCATATTTTTAGCTATTTCACATTATTTTATACAACACGTATGTCTCTACTATAAACTATTTGTAATGATTGCTTCTATACATAGTTTTATTTGATACACTTGTATGCTTTGTGATCTATCTAATTTATATTGTTGTATTCTTTATGCTATGTTTTATTTATGCATTGATATGTGATATGCTTTGTTTTCTCTATGCACTGTATGCTCTATGATATTTCTTATCTATACCATAATATGTTATATGATTTTTATGCACTTGTATGATCTAAGTTATGTACGTTTTATGTTTTTCATATGCTATGTCATTGTATGCTATATGCTCTACTTTCTTCTATGCACATGTATGTTCTATGCTCTATATGATTTATGTCATTATATGATATATGATTTTTCTATGCAATTTTATGCTCTATGATATGTATTTTCTATGTCATTGTGTGATTTATACTTTGTTTTCTATATGAAATTGCATGTTCTGCTCTTCTTTCTCATATTCCATTATTTTCGATCTATGTTGATTGTTCACTACTTTTTTGTTTCATGCTCAATAATATATGGTGTCTATCACCCATATTGTTTACTAGACACATTAATGAATATATCTATAGATTAGAACACATATATTATGACATATTGCTTGATACAAAATCATACTTGGGCCACTTTTTTAGACACTCACTTCTTATGATAAACATTGTATATGAAACTCATTATTTAAGATACACATTTCATATGACACTCATTGTTTATACCACATGGTTTATAGATATATATTTCTCATATGTGATTGGTTGACACACATCTATATCTATATCATGATCATGACACGTTACTTGTAACATATATTTCTCAAAACACATTGAATGACACATATCTCGCTCTATATCTGTCTCATGACACTTTGATTGTTACATAAATTTATCATAGCAATTTTTTTACACAATTCTTGTGGTATATTGAATAGCAAATACTTGTTTCACGCATGCAACTAACTACTAATAACACTAGGCAAGTCATTAATTCTTGTCGGTTATCACTATTTTATGGTATATTTTTCATGTCATCTCATGTTATAGGTCCCAATGGATCCATTAGGTGCAGATTTGTGTGTTTATTATCATTCTAATCCATCATTCACCATTACACTATTAGTTATTGAATTATTTGGATTGTTAGATATGCTTATGATATGCCTAACCATGACATGATATCTACTTCTTGTTCTCAAATGATCATATCTAATGCATATTATTTTTATCTTACATGTTATATATGGTTCACATCATAGAAAACCTAGCTTTATGATTTTTATCTATATTTGCTATTCTTAATTAGAAGAACATAGTTTGGATAATAAAAATGAAAGATGATTCGTAAGTAAAATATATTTCCTATATCAATAATTTAGAATCGAAATATAATTTGTAAGAACATCGAAGTTGTAACATATTCATTCCTCTAATTTATCTAAATTTTATTAAATATAAATAATGTGGTAGTCCATCCCAATGAGTTAAAAAATATGGAATTATACATTTGGCATCGATAAATGAAGTAACTTATTTGTATTTTTATTTAATGATGCCCAATTTAAAAGGATGACCTATTTTGTTCTTAATGTTATAAATTGGGCTATTCAAATATTAGGAATACACACCTACTAGTTCAAAAAGATAATAGATACAATATAGTTATGGGTTTGATTAGATTAGGAATTAAATAGAAAATACATTAAATTTAAAATACTTAATGTGTTATAGGAATAAGAGATTTAATTCCAAAATTCATAACATAAATTAATACTTTGCATAATTTTAGTAAATTAAACAATAAATAATTGAAATATATATAAGATTAAAAATATTTCAATGTATATCAAAAGTTGAAATTATCAAGTGTGGTCAAGGAGTTATGATGTCGAAAAGGTGATGTAGTACTTGATATACTTGTGTGTACCTAAAATAATGCCTCAAATTATGGCCTATGTTAAGTTGATAGAGAGAATAGACATAAATTGGTTAATGAAATCTTGTTAACAAATACGAAAATGTGGTTAATGCGGTTGACAAAAGTAACAAAAATGGAAAATAGCTCAATATTAGCACATAAGTATTTGAAACAACATTTGCTAATTTAGATGGTTACATTACATGGGTTGTTTTAAAAGCAATTTAATGTTATTTGTCAAAGATAACTAGGGTTAGTAACCCTAGACCTATATTTTTTTTAATAAAATACCAATGATAAAAAGTCATCATAACCTTAAATTACACATACATATATTATCTAAACATCCTCTAATTGAAAGCTATGATGACATCATACATCCTTAATTTTAGTAATGAGGTGTTAACAACCCCCTAGACCATTAAAATCACCAACCATAGCCATTTTTGTGAAAAATGTAAAACATTTTCAATTCCAACCATCAATGGCCCACATTATAGTTGGAAAGTGTATACAACTAATTTTTCACCTTTCATATTTCATACATGTTACTAACAATTTCCTTTATGTAGATAAGGGTCACTAATGCATCTATTTCCTAAGCGGGTGCCTTAAGGGGCCTATCGGGATCAAGGAATAGTTATTCATGTAACCATTATGGGATACATACGATACACGAAAAGAGTGTCACTATTTGGTCTCGGTCTTAGTTTTTCTTGTATCTAGGTATCCTTGTCATCCTAGGTCTCATGCATATCATATTCACAAATTTTATCTTACATTTAATCATTTTACACCTTGTTGATCATCTTTCATGACCCACAACACATTTATTTTGCTTTTCATGAGAATTCACTTTATTTTTCACCCTTGGATGACAAAATCATCCGTGGGTGATTGTGTCAGTGCTATATTTTCTCATGGCCAACAAAATCGAACGCAGTGATGATTGTGTCCTATATATACCTAAAATTCATTTGACACTTAGAAAAGGAGGAAACTAAGACATCCAAACTACCATTTTCTCGATCTTTTGTGCCACTTTCACATCTTCTCACTTTTCTCTTGGTTTATCTTGCATCTTGCTTGGATTGATTTGGACACTCTTCTCTTGGATGATTGCTTGCACTATTAGGTCAACATATAGTGAGTCAAGGACATGAATGGTCTTCCCCTACTCCACCTAATAGTGATTATCTCTCTATGTGTTACTTCTCAAGGGAGATAGATGCATCAACAACCACCATACTAGTACATGTGAGTTCTCTAACCATTTTTATTGTCTTTTTCATAGATTAGTTCACTTCCTTCTCCATTGTACTATGTTAGTTTAGTATTGTACATGGTTGATACTAGCTAGATTAGTACTCTTAGCACATACCAGGTCCTTAGATTTCATTTGAGTTATTTCATGTTTTATCTATTGTTGATCCACACCCCTCCACATCCAACCACCAATATATCAGTAGGGTTCCTTCCTCTATCTCAATCGTGGGCCTTGGAAACCCTAGGTTAACCTAGTGTAAGGGTTACTTCCCTCTAGATATGCGACCCTAGTGCTCACTATAGCCCATTTAAGTCTATCCCCTTATATATAATTACTTACGTGTCTCCTAATTGTTTCCTTGAATACCTGCTTAAACGGATGACTCGAGTGCATGTTGATTAAGACACATTTTGGCTCGCATACATTCTCTGGTGAACCTAATGTGAATCTTACAAACCTTATGATCAATCAAAACTCGTTAAAAGAAACCAATCATCAATTTTGACCCAATCATCTAAAACCCTAAAAATAAAAAACCCTAAAATCAGTCTACATAGATGCTATCTCCCGTAGGTGATCCCATCTATATTTGTTTCCTCATTTTCTAGACTACATCAGCCCCTGTGTGTAGACATTTTCATTGTTGATCCATTTTATCTTCCAAAATGTTCTCTCAAACACCATCGGCCCCGTTCAACCTTACTAATAAGGCTGATTCTATCGACCCCTCTAAATTTGTATCCTTACACTAGCGGCCCTGTGTAAACATTCAATAGGGATGATTGTGTCATAAATATAGCTATCCATAATCATATTTTTAGCTTCCAGATAACAAAAATGTCATTCTAAGGATATTTCTAGCACAGTTGAACCTCTTGAAATTCTCCAGGATATTCCTCTATGCTTGCATCTCCTCTTCATGCTCCCAAATTCTCTCGATTCCGATCCTAAGCACCAATATTACCACATTCCCCGATCCCACTTGTGGAAACCTGTTGTCCCAACCTTGTCCCTATGATTACTTAGAGTAGGGTCACTCAGTAGAATGTAACATGGTTGAGGTTAGGAAGATTGATCCCAAATCCATCATTAAGAATATTAACAATAATGAATGTTTTACACCTAAAAAAGATGGAGGATAACAAAGGATACCTACCAGTTCCATGGAAATAATTAGGCTTGATTCTAATCAAGAAGCACCCAGTCATGATCAAGCTTCTCCTTGTAGAATTGATCAAAATGAGTCCCCTAAAACTCTCACCAATGAGTATAATACTAAAAAACAAGGACTCGCCTCTAAAGGTCACTCTTTTTCTATGGACCTTAACATAGTAATAATAAAACTTCTATAATAGAGGGCCACATCCTAGGCTACCACCATAGATAACATGATTCCAATGTAAAATCAGATGTTACAATTAATATCTCAAAATGTGGCAGCCGGTGTGCCTTCTCATACACCTCCCCCACTAGTAGGTGTGCATGGGAATACTATTCCTCCACTAATAGGGAGTGAGATATAAAAAAATTTCCAAAATGAATGTCATTGGTCGTTAGAAATACCTCGTTCTAACTATCAAATTTAGCACCATACAAGCCCCATGAAAATATCATGGGCACCATAAATCCCTCACACTATCAATGTGCCTTCACTCAAACGAGGTCTTATAGATTCAAAATAAATACCATTAACATGTCTTATAACGAGTCATAAGAACACCTTTGTACCCTTCTACACCTTAACAATAGAATTCCAAAGATAAAAATCCTCCCTTTCCGTGACATCATCATCCACTATGGAACTTATTTTTCTTGGTGATGGCATATGGAGTTGACAATGAATCTACAGAATATATCGGCCCCTCAATCAAAACACAACTTGTAGGGACAATAGTGTAGAGGAAACTCCATGCATAATCGACGATTCTTCCCCACTAGTTGTGCTTCCACATACTACCATAGATCTAACTAACCCATTCTCCTTGACACAATAACATGTCATCAAATTTGACTATGAAGTTGATGATCTCATGGGTGACGATATTTTCTATCATTCCTTAATGACCGGAGACATTTCTCCATCGGCGCCATCCTTACCCATTACATCGATGCCCTTATCATACACCCCTATTATCCCTCTACATTCTATGAAACCTCTTTCCATACCTCTTTCCCTTATGGCTCCTTAGCCTTCTATGGATGAGCCATATTTTTTTGGGGTTAGACCATATAGGTTGTATAGATATAAATCAGATCTAAGCATACAAGTAATGAACACAAAAATAAAACTAGAATAAACAATACAAATATATAACGTGGTTAAACCAAATGTGGGCTACGTCCACCAAGAAATAGCCAATATGTTATTTCAAAGCATATACAATTGAAGATCTGTAATCTTCCACACCTCACATGATGTATAATAATTTTCCTCTTACAAGCTTCTTTGAGCTCTCTCCAAGAATTCTTTCTTACAATTCATTCAATCTTCTTAATTCTATATTCTAACCCTAGTTTTCTAGCTTATATAAGTATATACAAACTTAGGGCACTTTATCTATACAATTAGAACCCTTAGATCACATTTTAATCAAAGGTTAGATCTAATCCCATGTTTTAGATAAAATCATTTCACGCACAAGTTACCGATGTTGGTTACCCTAATCGATGTTGGCTTGTCCCAATCGATTCTAGTTGGTTTTCTAGGTGACCGAATTTGGCCAACCGATGATGATGATTACTTGTGTAAACTTTCAAGTTTTAAATAAGCTATTAATTAAGCAATTCAGCTCCACATCTCAACAATCTCCCACTTGGAGATAAATTTTTGCACTGTAACGTACAAATCCATCCTTGGATCCTATCCCTTGGATTTATTTCTCCCTCTTCAAGTATCAAATTTGAAGACCAATAGAAGTGGAGTGTGCCTCCAACTTATCCTTTGCCAATGACTTCATTAGCATATCCGCAGGGTTCTCATTTGTATGAATTTTCTCCAACTTCAGTTGCCCATCCTCCAACACCTGCCATATAAAATGATATCTCAACTAAATGTGTTTCATTCTTGAATGAAATGTCGAGATATTTTCTAGTTGAATCAAACTTTGACTATCATTGTACAATATTCAATCCTCTTGCTCCTTTCCCAACTCTTCCATGAACCTGCTCATCCATATAATCTCTTTGCTAGCCTTTGTAGGCTATGAACATACTTTTACTTTGTAGTAGACAAGGCCACAACCTTCAATATTGAAATCCAACTAACTATCATCCCATCTACTATTAATACATATCCAGGTGGTGCTCCTCCTATGATCCAAATCTCTAGCCATATCTCGAATCAACATAGCCACATAGAGAAGTATCTCGATCCTCCATAACATAATTACATGTTGGAAGTCCCTCTCAAATATGTTATTATCCATTGGACTACTCTCCATTCTCTTTACTGGATTGGCCATAAATCTACTCACAACTCCCACTTTGCTGTACAATGTCTAGTCTGGTACAAACCATAACATACATGAGACTTCCAACTCTTTGAAGCATATGGAACTCGTGCCATGTAGTCAACCTACTCATGCGATGTAGGTCACTAATATTTTCTCAATTTAAAGTGTCCAGCCATAGGTGTACTTACAAGTTTTACATCCTCCATTTTAAATATTTTTAACACCTTATTGATATAATATTCTTGAGACAAGTACAATTTCACGTTCTTCATGATATATGAATTTGCATGCCAAGGATTTTCTTTACAGCTCCTAAATCATTCATTGCAAATGTGTGAGATAAATTTTCTTTAAGGTCACCAATGTCCTGCATACTAGATCATGGAATAAACATATCATCCACATTCAATAACAAAATAATATAGCTCTCATATTCAAGATTCTTGAAATAAACACAATGGTCAGATTCACATCTCATATAAAAAAGCTCATGCATAAAACTATCAAACCTCATATACCATTTCCTAGAGCTTTCTTGAGCCCATACAAGATATTTTTCAACCTGCACACAAATTTCTCCTTACCCCTGACTTCATACCCAAATGACTGTTGCATATAAATCTCTTCCTCCAAATCACTGTGAAGGAAATCCATCTTAACATCAAGTCATTTCTATATGAAAATCTTCTACTGCAAATAAACTTAGAATAGTACGAATGGAATTCATCTTAACTACAAGATAAAATATCTCACCAAATTCAATACCTGCTTTTTGTGCAAATCCTTTTACCACAAGCCTTTATTTGTATCTTTTCTATCCACCCTCTTCCTCTTTGATCCCCGTAAACCCATTTTTTTCTGCAATGATCTCTTACTTTCTGGAAACTTGACTAAATCTCATGTCTCGATTATTTTCTAAGGAGTCCATCTCCTCATTCATGTCATACTCCCACTCCACATGGGTATCCTATTTGTTGCTTCTTCAAAACTCTCAGGTTCACCACTATCAGTCAATAATAAATAAAATAATGGAGTAAATATTTCTAGAGGTTTACTTACCCTTTGGGACCTTCTCATAGAAATCTAGGGTTCCTGGGGCTTAATCTGTGTTTGTTGCACATTCGTATCAATTTTTGATAGTGATCGACACTTTGATCACCTATAGGCGACGTTAGTTCCCATATAGATGATGTCGATTCACCCAACTGATATCAGTCCTGCTCTTGCTAACACTGTTACCACGACCGGTACCGGTTCATGTAGTACCGACATTGGTACTGTGTGTGATTGTTTTAAATCCAAGAATGCATTTTCTTCAACAAAATTTTCACTTGGTTCATTCTTGGGTATCAAAACCTGATCCATGTACATTCTCTTTTCATTCCAATCAATGTTACAACTCCTAACAATCTTAACATCCTCTAAATCCCAAAAACAAAATCTGAAATCACCAGAACCATAACTAATGAAAGTGCATCTCTTGGATTTAGCATCCAATTTCTCGTAAATTGAGCAACAGTAGTAAGCTTTGATTATATTTATTAAACTCAATCAAACAATATTATAATGGAGTGCTATAATTCTTATAGGAATTGAACATCCATGTGTAAGCAAATAAGTGGGTTGCACAGAGCAAAAACTAAACTCACAACAACTTCCAAAATACATCTCGAGAAGCACATAAATTGTTATAACAATTATACTTGTGGAAATAAAAGACAAATATGGTTTAACAACCATATAAAACATTATTTAATTAATAATATTAATTAAATAATTAATTTATATAATGCATAATTAATTAACCTAATATTCCCCCTTAATTGTGCATTGTATTAAGAGATGAGGAGAGGAAATCTTTGAACAACTCAAAATTGTCATGTGCAAGTGAATTTGTGAAGATATATGCCCGTTGTTCAACTATTGGACAAAATTGAAGCTGGATGTTGTGCTTCAACACATGTTCACATATGAAATGAACCTGTACCTCAATGTGCTTTGTTATCTCATGAAAAACTGGATTACGAACAAGTTTGAGAACACCTTCATTGTCAACATACATGGTGGTTAGTTTTTCCTGTGGTATTCCAAGTCCTTCTAGTATGCAACGTAGCCATATCGCTTCACAGAAAACTTCTCCTGTAGAACGATACTCGACTTCTATGGAAGAGCAAGAAACAAAGTGTTGTTTCTTGCTTCCCCATGATATTGGTCTAGATCCCATAAAGAATACAAATCTAGAAGTGGATTTTCTATCATCAATGTTACCTGCATGATTTGAATATGAATATCTAGTCAAGAATAAGTTTTCATTCTTCTTGTATTCTAGACCAAGATCCACTAATCCTTTGAGATATCTCAAGATGCGCCTTGCTACTTTCCAATGACAAAATTTGGGTTCCTGCATGAACCTGGATAAATAGCTCACTACAAAGCTGATATCTGGTCTAGTGTAGGTCAGGTAAATGAGACTCCTAATCAACTACCAATAGAGAGTGGCACTTACCTCAGGAGATGGATCTGAACGAGATAATTACAATATGTTCTCCATAGGTGTAGCAATTGGTGTGTAATCCATCATCCTAAATTTCTCGAGCGTTGTCTTGGTATATTTCATCTGAGAAAAAAATGTGATTCTCTTTCTAGCCATACTTCCAATCCAAGACAATAATGCATCATCTCGAGATCGATCATGTCGAACGATCGATTAAGATCTTTCTTCATTGCATCGATCATCTTCACTGAACATCTAGTGATGACTAGATTGTTGACATATACAACAACAATCACAATATTCCCCCCTTACTTTTTGAGGTAAAGATTGGGATCGTATGGATTTCTAACAAATCCATGTTATACGAGATGCTCATCAATCTTGATATACCATGCCCGGGTGCTGTTTGAGGACATACAAAGATTTCCTGTCTCGCATACCTTTGCTTCTTAACCGGGTACTACATATCCCTCGGGTTGAGTCATGTAGACTTCTTCTTATAAATCTCCATTTAGAAAGGCACTTTTTACATCCATATGATGAAATTTCCAACCAAACTTGCAGTAGTTAGAGCAAAGATCATTCGATTGTTTTGATCTTAGTTGTGGGAGAAAATGTCTCCTCATAATCTATGCCTTATTTTTGTGCATACCCCTTTGCTACTAGTCTCTCTTTATACTGTCCACTTTGTCCCATCTGCATCCGATGGGTTTATTCCTCTACATCCAATGGAAGATTGATAAGTTTCCAAGTGTTATTTTTCATCACTGATTGATATTCAGAGTCCATGGCATCTTTCCAAGATTTTGATTGTAGGGCTTCCTAGACTATAGAGGGATCATCAGACTCAATAACTCTACTCATCAAAGCAAAATTACCTTCTTCTCTTGCTTTACTATGAGTCTATGGTCTAGGGGTGGATGTATCTAGTGGAGCATCCATTTTTTCATCTCGTAATGTGCTAGTACACCACTTAGGCATATGCTAAACTATTCCCATGGGTCATGGTTCTATCTGATCAACACCATCATCCCCATCATCACTTTCATCTTCTAAGGGAACATCAGCTTCAATTTTTACAACTGGTGAAAAATCTACATCTTGTGAGTCTAGAGGAGGAGTCTCTACTTCCTTCTTCTCGAAAAACTCAACATCTCTGTTGGTGTAGACTTTTCTAGTCTTAGGATCCATCAATCTATACCCAAGATTCTCTTCACTATACCCAATGAAGATGAGTTTCTGTGAATTTATGTCCAATTTCTTTCTATTCCGCTTGAGTATGTGTATACTTACTTTTCACCCAAATACTCTAAGGTGTGCAATAGATGGTTTCCATTTTGACCATGCTTCTTGTGGTGTTACTCCTTCAAGATCAACTATGGGAATTCTGTTCAACAAATACACTGTTATTTTTGTTGCTTCTACCTAGAATGTCTTTACAAGTCTAGAATCATCGATCATGCATCACACCATTTCCATGATAGTATGATTTCTTCTCTTAAAAACACTATTATGCTACGGTGTGTGTGGAGGAGGCATTTGTCGATGAATCCCATGAGTTTTTAGGTAGTCTCTGAGCTCATTACTAGTGAATTCCCCCTTAATCTGAGCGGAGAGTTCTAATGTGATGACTAGTTTCATTCTCAACTACTACTTTGAACTTCTTGAAAGTTTCAAAAGCTTCACTTTTCTTGTGAAGACAAAAAATCCACATTTTCCTTGAATATTCGTCAACACAAAGCATGAAGTATTGGAACCCAGAATGACTTGGTTGCATCGGACCACAAAGATCGGTGTGAACCAGGTCAAGTTTTCCATGAGCTCAAAATGTACTTTTCTAGAATGAAGCTCTGTGTTGTTTACTTGCAAGGCAGTGAGGACACTTGTCTATATCCTTCTGAAGAGATGGTAGCCCATGTACCATATTACGTTGGTGAAGTGTCTCGAGATACTTGAAAATTACATGACCAAGTCTCTAATGCCACAATTGTGCTGAGGTGTATTTCTTAGCCACAAGTGCTTGATTATCTCTGTGAACAAAATCAAGTTGGAATGTGCATCCCACATTGGAGGATTTCATAACTATTTTTGAGCCTCGTGATTTGTCTTGAATCAAACATGTTTTCTTGCTTTGGAATGACTATCAAAGTCAATTTTTAGGTTGTGATCAAGGAGTTGACTGAATGAAAGTAGATTCTTTGTCAACCCAAGGACATATAAGACATTTGATAGTCTACAGTTGTGTGAACCAAGGGGTAGAGAAATGTTCCCAATCCCCTGAACTATATATGAAGAATCATCTCCCAATGAAACATGATTTTTTGATGGAATTTACCTCATTGAAATAAACTAGTTTGTGTGGTCGGTCATGTGTCGAGTGACCCCCAAATCAACATACCAAACATCACTAGATGACGTGGATGGTTCACTTGATCGAGCAATGTACAAGAAGTCTTCATTATCTGAATATTCTTGTTGCTCAAAAATATTTCCTTGCTGATGGGGTCTTCTTTTCCAGTTCCCCTTTTTCTACCCTTGATTGTAGTTAGAATGTCCCTTGTGAGATTGTTGTGGAGGTCCAGATTTTCTTGATGAACCTTTCTTGTAAGTATTATACCAACAATCTTGTAAGTCATGTCCTCTTTTACAAATTAGACATTACTTCTTTTGTTGTTTGTCCCCGTGATACTAATTCTGATGTTGGGAATTTTGATAGGAATTAGGTTTTCCTTTACCTTTTCCTTTCCATTTTTGATGTGAAGAAAGTGCCTTCTCCTCTTCATCATCCTTATTATGTATGGCTTCCTCTTGTTGCAGTAAGTTTACCAATTTGTCAAAACTAACGTTGTATCTAACACGTTTAGTGTTGTTACAAAAATGTGGTAAGAAGAGGGGAGTGATCTTAGAACAATGGGAATGAGAGCATCATCTGAGACCGCTTCTCCTAGGGCTAGAAGTGAAGCCCTCAACTCTGTAACTCTTCTTAAGAAATCTTTGATTTTCTCATTCTTGCTTGAACTTCAATGTGTGTAACTGACTCTACAAATTCAGTATAACATTCTTGTTTTTGGCCTCGTATACTGTGCTCAAATTATCCCATGCTTCTTTATTTGTTATGGCATCTCTAATGTGGGGTTACACATCATCGAACACTCCAAACAAGATGATGAGTTTGGCTTTTTATCTTCTCTATCAAACTACCTCATTGTGTTGTATCACTTGTTGATTTGGTCAAAGTACCCAGATCCACAATAGGCCATTTATTCAAACTCAAGTTGTGTCTTGATTTTTGTCTTCCATGCAACATAGTTGTTTTCACTTTGAGTAATTGTGAATCCGAAAGAAAA
This sequence comes from Taxus wallichiana var. yunnanensis, assembly GCA_018340775.1. Lineage (NCBI taxonomy): Eukaryota > Viridiplantae > Streptophyta > Pinopsida > Cupressales > Taxaceae > Taxus > Taxus wallichiana. Next base: position 862,507,862 of record CM031234.1, read on the forward strand.
ATTTGGGGGCATTGGTTCCCATTTTGCGAGAGATCAACGATAGGGGGTTGGCTCTTATCACTCCGGTATAAGGTCTCCCAATCTATATATCATCGATCGATATACCAAACCTTTCTATATACGCGACCTTACGATATACCCAGCAGTACGTGGAAGAATCTCGCCCTTTCTATATACCCGATGGTACATGAAAGAGGCATTAATGTATGTGAAAGAATTCAATATGTGGTACCAAGATAGTACTGAAAGGGTTTTGTGCGATTATTGACACCGGCTCAAAGAAATATCCTTATACACGCGCGTAAATTCGCTATATACTCGAGATAATTTCTCGGTCAGGATTTATGTCATGAAATCATTCATGAGATGGATGATGATGATGGCTCGTAGTGTGTGCAATGTGACCTTATTACTCTTCGTCGATTTATAGGGACGATACCCATATGAAATTTTTATGGATATATTAGGCATTAAGTGTAGTAGTAGTTACAACGGATTTACCCGTAAAGCACTTCCCGGAGGCACCGTATATACCGAATGATGCGGATGAGATCTAGGATCTCGTGAGTGTTTGAGAACCAAATTTTTACTATTTTTTATTACAATGTTGTCGGTTTTTTGTAGTTACAAAGTTTACATTGACTATGGAACTCCTGCAAATTAGTACAATATATTGTAGCATGTAATTACATACATTCAAAAATATGGAAAAAATTGAATGGCGACAATTTTCTTTTGTTTTCATGGGGCCTGGTAGCCATTGGAGCCCGAATGAACCACTATGCCAAAAATTGCAAAAATATAGCTGAAAATGTAATTTTTGGATAGGCCTCCTTTTGTAAAAAATACCCAAATAAAAAAATAGGCTTAATGGGATTTTTTTTTGCCTAAATGCCCGAAATCTGTTAAATTTAGTTAGTTATAACTAAATTTGAATTTCTGCTAAATTTAGTAGTTCCACTAAATTTTCTACCAAATTCAAAAAGACAAGTTGGGGGTGGGATTCGAACCCCACACCTCCCACTTATAAGTTGTTTGGTCTATCCACCTTGGCCGCTTGTGCACTTGTGAGATAAAATGAACAAACTTGTATATAAATAAAGCCGAATTTGACTCACCTCTTAAAAATGGTGACTTGGCAAAGGATAGGGCTCCACGTGGCTATGACTTGAGGTCAATTTAGGGTTTTCTAAGATTAGAAAATGGATCTAAGCATTCTACCTCTCGTTCACCACTATATTTTTTTGTATTATTTTCCTCCTCATTTTGAAATTCGATGTCAATGTTTTATTTGTTATCTCCTTATTTGATTTGAAACGCCTTTTGCATGCTTGACCACCTTGTATTGTTTGTGCGGAGTCTATGTGGAGGAGAATAGCTCATGACTTGGATGGAATGGTGCACAAGGAAAATGTTGGAGGTCATTGTTTGTTTACGAGGAGATGCGAGTTAAATGGAGGGTTGATTCAACTTCAAACAAAGCTCATAACAAGGGACGGCTTTGAAGGCCCTTTGTGGGACACTTGTAAAGGAAAAATACCCAACAGTACCTCCAACCTGTTAATACAACACTGTATCTCTCTCTTTTATTGATCCACTTATGTATTTTCATAGGAAGCTTGTAATATGAGACTCGGTGCAATAATCCAGGAGAGGCTCGACCTTTGATGAAGAATAGCCGGTCGGAACAACCACTCGACCCATTTGTAGAATTCAGTGAGAGCCTAATCACGGGATTGGTGGGAAGCTCTGACAATTGTCTGTGGGAGATATGCCATCAAAAACCCCTCCAAATTTGATAGTATAGATAATTTATCTGTAACTAAACAATTTAAAGACAAAACCCTTGATGGGGGATTTTTTTTTTTTAAAGTTTATAATCACAGCAAATTTTTCCTAGTGCTTTGGTGCACCGGTGCAAAAAAAAAAAAAAATTGCATTTCAAACACTGGAACAAACAAGAGGATGTGAGGAGGCAGGGATGGGGCTAGGAGGTTGTAGGAGGTTGCACAGGCTCTCAGATGCTGCATACGCTTCTCCAAAACTCCTCTATCTCGGTTGCTCTCTCTTTCCACACCTTCACAGGCTCACAGGTCTAGATTCTCACTCTAGTACCAAATGTAAATTGAGTAACAAGGGCGGAAGCCTAATTATATTTATTAAACTCAATCAACCAATATTACAATGGAGTGCTACAATTCTTATAGGAATTGAACAACCATGTGTAGACAAATAAATGGGTTGCACAGGTAAAACTAAACTCACAACAACTTCCAAAATACATCCGGGAAGCACATAAATTGTTATAACAATTATAACAATTATACTTGTGGAAATAAAAGACAAATATGGTTTAAAAACCATATAACAACATTATTTATTTAATAATATTAATTAAATAATTAATTTATATAATGCATAATTAATTAACCTAACAATTTCTTCCTATTTTCTTTATCAACATGCACAAAAGCTTTTAAACCAAATACTCTAAGAAAAGAAAGATCTACCTCTTTTCCAGTCTAAGCTTCTTCTGGTATTCCACCATCCAGTGCACTTGAAGGCCCACGGTTAATTAAATATACGTATCTACTACTTTTGCCCAAAATTACAAGGGTAAACCAACATGTATCCTCATGCTTCTTACACATTCCATGATAGTTTTGTTCATTCTTTCAGCCACTCCATTCTCCTGTGGAGTTATAGGAACTTATTTCTATGTGTATTCCATCCACTGAAAAGTAGAAAAGGAATCAGTAATACAAGTAGAAAAATACAATGTTCCTACCTTCTTGCCTCTTGTAACAATAAGAGATCCCTTGGAAAATTTCCAAGAATTAGTTGTGAATGTAACCATGCAACCATCTTCACCTAGTTGTCATGCAAAAATTAGATTTCTCCTGAGGCTTGGCACATGCCTCACATATTTCAATATCCATGTATTTTCATTTTACAATTTAAGATGAACTTCACCTTTACCAATAATCATGCATGGTTCATCATCTCCTAAATAAACATGCCCAAAATTACCCTAGACATAATTTCTAAAATAACCCTTATTAGGGGTAGCATGGAAAGAAGCTCTTGAATATAAAACCCATGATTCTATTTTATTATCCAAGGAGAGAATAAGGGAATCTTGCATTACCTCAGAAGATGTAAAATTTTCCTCTTTACCTTTATCTGGTACATTCTCTTTGTTTTCCTTGAACCAACAATCCTTCTTTGCATGTCCTTTCTTTCCAAAATTCCAACAAGTTATTCCTCTACCTTTGGATTTAGATCTTCCATTCTTTGACTTTGATCTCCCATTATTCTTGCTCTTGGATTTCTCCTTTTGTCTCCCCCTATTTTCTACATTCAAATAATTTCCAGATGATGACTCTCCTATACTTTTCCTACGTATTTCTTCATTTAGGATTATACCAATCACATCATCAAACTTCAAAATATTAGTAAAAGATGTTGTATTACTAACAACCATTACCAAATTATCCCAACTATCTAGCAAAGAACACAAGAATAACAATGCTTTCACTTCATCCTCAAAAGGGATATTAACTGATTTTAATTGATTTACAATAGAACATAAATCATTCAAATGATTAGACATAGATCCACCTTCTAGCATTTTAGAATTAAATAATTTCTTCATCAAATAAACCTTATTTGATGCACTTGGTTTTTCATATAAATTAGCTAAAGATTTCATCAAATCTACCATGGTTTTTACTTTTGTTATATTCGTAGCTACAGATGCTTTGCTAGACTCAATCTTATAGATCCCAGAGCCTTTCTATCAAGAATCTTCCATTCTTCATTAGTCATCTTTGTAGGCCTTGCCTTCTCATCCAACGGTAAGTATAAATCTCTCTGATACAGATAATCCTCCACTTGCATCTTCCATAATTGATAATTATGGATGTCAAAATTCTACACTTTGTATTTACTATCTTATGCTATTGTTGTACTCCCACTCAATCAGAAATACCTCTGTGAGTAAATCTATCAACACACAAAAACCTCAAAAAAAGCTCTGATACTAGTTGTTGGGGTTATACCATACATGTTTTACAAATATAAATCAGATCTAAGCATACAAGAAATTAACACATAAATAAAACTAGAAGAAACAATACAAGGATATAACGTGGTTCACTCGGTGTGGGCTACGCCCACCAAGAAATAACAAATATATTATTTCGGAGGATATACAATTGAAGATCTGAAATATTCCACACCTCAGACGATGTACAATACTTTTCCTCTTACAAGATTCTTTGAGCTCTCTCCAAGAATTATTTCTTACAATTCATTCAATATTCTTGATTCTATATATTCTAGCCCTAGTTTTGTAGCTTATATAAGCATATAAAAACTTAGGGAACTTTAGCTATGTAATTACAACCCTTAGATCACATTTTAATCAAAGGTTAGATCTAATCTTGTGTTTTAGATAAAAACATTTCACACATAGATAACCAATGTTGGTTTGTCCTAACCGATGCTAGTTAGTATGCTAGGTGATTGATGTCGGTTAACCGACCGCCGCCAGTTACTATGTAAACCTGAAAGTTGTAAATAATCTATTTGTGAAGCAATTCAGCTCCACTTCTCAACATGTTTCACATGGAATGAGGCTCTGGGTATCTTTGTTTCTTATTGTAGAGCCTATAAGCACCACATGAAGAATATTGAAGCGGAGGTAAAATGTAACCAAACCAAGAAGGTTACACAACCTTATTCTTCATCTCCTTTCTTCTATTCTCATCACAGGTGTTACACACATACCAATGTTGATTGTCGGGTTTTTTGTATAGCGTTCCCCATCCACGAAACCCCTTTGCATAATCAGAAATGTGAATTTGATTCCTCTTAGAACCACCCAACATCCCCTTGACCACCAAGACCATATCCTACATACAAGCTGCACACTCATCATGAGCCTTGCCCCACTCTTAATGATATTCAGTTGCAACATTCTCATTTGGTTGGAGGAACGGATTGATGACACCTCGTTTTCATACGTGAAAGTACATCAAAAAGTATCTATTACATAACATGTTATTGAGGACCTCATGACCAATGCCCGAAGCCACATTCTCGCATCGGGTTGATGACATTATCATCCACACATTGTGATATTTTCCCCTTATGGCTAGTTATCTACAAGTACCTATTGTCATGCAAAATGTTTAGCATGAAAAATTTAAATTTTTGACATGACAACTTAAGTCACCCTTGAAAATCCTTCTCTCGGTCAATGTGAACCTGCCCTCTAGCTAAATCAGTTAATGTGTTACCCTCGTTATGGCCTAGAGGGATGTGATAACATTATTTTCAATTGTGTTTCATGTGCATGGGATTTTATTCAAGTTGATTCATGAATATATTTAGATCCAAGAAAAGACAAATGCTTCGGAGGCCTCGAAAGGCCTATTTTAGAAAATTTTGGACATATCGAACACCCTCCAAGAATGAATAGAGCATATCCAATGCATCCAAGAAGTATGTTACAGAGATATGAGATCATTAGAGGAATTTTAGGAAATTTCTGCAAGGAAAATCAGGTTTAGGAACAAGTTGTGCAACACTAGGCTACTTATGGCTTGGTGTAAGGAAATGAAGGTAGTAAAAATGCTAGTGGGATTGTTATGAATGGTTTAGGAGCCCTAGGATGAATTGGAGAGAAAATGGATATTCATAAGAAAGAAAATAATGCCTACTTATCATTTTAAAATGTTTTGGGAGATTCTATCATCCATATTTTGAGATATTGGCCCGATAGTGCAGATGAAGATCCTTGATCCCAGTGGGGATTCAAATGAGAATTCTAGGAGTTATATGGATATTTGAGGCCTTATTTAAAGCCAAATGTGAGATATGAAATTCCCTATTCACTCAAAATGTGTTTCTTGTGATTTTCATCATCATATTTTTTATGGCAGTCCCTTTCACCGACGCACACACTTGAGCGGAATAAAAAGGTTGGAAATTTGCAAATTTCAGGAAGAATTGGATCCTTAAAGTTGTGGGAATGATTTTATCAAACCTTTTGGAGTCAAAATAATATAACCTTTTCCTAGGAAACTCTCAAGGAAGCTCTCGGGAAAAGAATCACTCTCCAATGTCTATTTTTGGTAGTTGTTGGTGAAGGTGGGGTTTCCAAAGGTGGGCATGACACATTTTCACACCCTTGATGCAATTTTTCACCTTTTCACCTAGTGAAAAGGTACATGAGGTGCAAAAATTTTTACCACCAAGGAGAGGAGATGTGTTTTGGAGCTTTCATCACTTAAAAGCTCACTTGGTTGGTTAGGTGAGTGTTATGCACTCACAAGTCAATTTGGCCCCCTCTCCATGTTGAGCATGACCCATGGTGCACCTAGAATTCCATGTTGGACCTTTTCACCTGATTTTAAAGTGTATTATTTAGAAAAACGTGCAACACCAAGGGAGTATCCCTCTCTCATCACTTAAAACCTCACACTTGCTCCTTAGGCTCATGTTTTCAACTCATCCTTACACTTGGCCCCCTTTCTCATGATAAACCCTACCCTTGGTGAATTTTTACAAGAATGATGAAAATTTTCACCTCATTTCCCCTTACTAAATTTAATAAGGGACATGAGAGGCTCTTGGACCCATTTAGTAACCCCTAACTCACCCTCAACTCGGGTTAAGAAAGAAGTGCTAAAGGTGGGTCAAGGGGTGGGTTTTCCTAACCTGGGTTAACTTTTGAATATTTAAAACATACTTAGCCATATTTTGAGATTATTTTAAAATTTTATTTCCCTCCATTTTTAAGGTGATGCTTCCATGAAGAACCAGACACCCTCATGCTCAAAAGAACACACTTTTGCTCATATCTCACAAACCCTTGCTCCATTTTCCATGAGATTCAAAATGAAGCTTCCCTACATGAAAGCATTTGGAATGATTTTTACATGACCTAATTAATTATCTCATACATTTTTATAGTCATCTAAAAATTTCATCCATGGAAAACATCCCCCTCATATATCCGAAGTTGCAACAAGCCAAATGAGCTAAAAATCGAAATATGAGATCCTAAAAATGTAGCTTTCAATGAGCACTTTCTTTCGCCGTGAAAATTGGTAAAATAGAGTTATGGAGGAATGATATATTTTTTTAATTCTTCCTATCAAATAAATAAAACACAAAGTTGCAAGTTCACTTTTCATTTCATGAAGATCTGGATGAGAGAAACCCTTGAAAATTGGAGCAAAACATCCGATGAGAAGTAGAATTTTTGGAGACCTTTTTCAGCCCGATCCAACACCACTGTGGCCAATGTATATTTTTAGTAAGTACCCATTAAATAAAATTAATAATATTAGTAGGTATGAAGGATTAATGGATTTAAGAAACTCAATTCATTCCCTGGAGGAAAAGTGCTCAAAAGTGATAATTCGGTGAAATTGCCAAAACTAGTCACCTAGGAAGAACTTACTAAAAATAGTAAGTGTTTGGAAAATGCTCAAAATGGTCATGGTTTTCATCCTCCATTCCTCACTAATTTCAACATTCATAGAGTAAAAATCATGCTTTCAAAATGGTGGAAAGTGGCATTGTGTCTCAAATATAAGAGAATCCCTCTTGGTCCTCAATTTTGGTTGCAACAATATGTTTGGATCTCAGTGTGCTTCTCACTTCGTCGGATGGGTTGATCAAAGGCTTGAAGAATGTTCCATAAAATCTCTCACCTTCACTCATCACATGATCAAATTTCTCTTCCCATCATCTCATGGATAACTTCATTTCCCCAAGGCCCCGGATCATCAAGTTGAATTGTGTAGGCAATGGTCTTAAGTTGCATCAAGAACTTGGCATTTTGGGAGGTATTGCAGTGTTTCAAAGGTTTGAATGTTTTTTCAAGTGAGGTAAATCACCCTTAATTGTATTCAATGATAAAAGGTTCATCACCTTTCCTTTCAATGAAATTCAAATATGCTACAAAGGTGCATCGTTCTAGTGAGGTCTCGAAGGGGAAAAGTTTTCAAAGAATCAATATTCATTGGTAGAACATCATTGTGTTACAGAAGGTCATAATGGATCAAAAATTCATATTCAATGCCATATGAGTTGATCTACATTGAGAGTGAAGGTATCTTCATTCATTATTTGGATATATTTCTTCTCTCCCCTCCTCATTCTTTCTCCTCTTCTCTCCCCCTTTTCTAATTATCCATTGTAAGAAATCATTGTAATTTTTCTTATTTACTTAAATGGATTTCTAAAGTTACATTGTAAAATTACCTTTTGATTTATAAAAATGGGACTTATTCAAGCACTTCCTAAGAAGACGGAAATTTACAAGTGGAATGAGAATGTAAAAAGTCACGTGGGGGTAGATGAAGAGGCAATTCACAATGTTATAAATTGGAATGGATTCTCCATTCCAAGGGATCCTAAAAATTTAGTTCTTGGTAGCAATTGTGGATTGTGGTTGGATTTTGAGCTTTGTATCACCAACACAAGAAATAAAATCTACATTTCTTCCATTTCCCCTTCTCATGCGTTCCTCTATTTCCTCTCTTTTATACACTTTACATCCTTGATAAATGAATATAAGGAACTGTGTGTCTTTAATTTGTTAGTCTCACTAATGACTTACATTGTTGCATTCCTCTAATTGAATTTTGAACTACACCAATTTTGGGTACGAGATCTATAATTCCCTACTCACAATGATAACCTTCCCTTTCCTAGTTTATCTCCTTTACCCCTCATTTCTGCAATTTCCTCCCTTATACCTTGTACAAGAAATTTTCCATAGGTTTAGTGAAGTGTGCATGTGTGATCCCCAGCCTATTTGGCCACCCCACAACATTAGATAGAATTAGGATAGTTTGCATTCAATAATGGGAACCTCCCCATACACAAGAAGGAGGGGCATAACACTGTGAGAATTGGTGGAAACACATAATATTCCACTCAAAAAATATTTCACCAATAGTACCTTAATCACATCTTATATTTCTTTGGCCCGATTCTTTGCGTTTGAATTGGATCTCAGCCCTACTTGGGTTTTAAACAAACATATTTTACCTTCACTTGGGCTCTCAATCCCCCTTGGGTTTATCACACTACCTCAAATATCTTGTCACATACTTGCTTGGGCTATTTGCTTCACTTGGATTCCTCACCATTCATGCCACGAAATCCTACCATTCGACATCTTCACCTTTTTCCCACCTCTTGGATTTTTCACATTACATGAGTTGGGATATCTTATTGATCCCATTCTTGGTGGGCTTTCCTATCTATCTTAATATCATTGTTCCTAAGTACCATGGTATTAGCACAAACATATATGTAAAGTAGGAAAATGATCATCCAAACACGTAAATATCCAAACATTATCAAAAATCACACTCACACACACACACACACACACACACACACACACACACACACACACACACACACACACACACATATATATATGAATAAGATTCTTTACATCAAAAAAATTATACAAAAGGGTCCATCTACAATATGCATTAACCACCATCACCCCCAGTGGGGGTCTTTAGATGCTTTGGGCTGATTGGGAGGCCTCTCCTTGTGCCCTTTCTAGCTATGTCTCCAACAACGTAATCTGCTCTGCATCTCTTAGGGCATCGTCTAGGTGATCTCGATTCCTCTTATACCATGCATGGATGTGAATGTAGTAGGCTCTACAACATCACATCAATGTTGTCGATAGCATCCTGTGATTGCACATCTCAATATCTCTAAAGTTTCTGAATTCCTTTCCCACTAGATAAAATGACCTCACTAAGTCCCCTCGATGGTTCTACCGGATCCACCATCACTCCTATATCATGGAAACTGTACTCACCCGATTTTCACGGTGTAATATTGTTAGAACAATTAAGTCCCCAATGATGTAAAACTATCTTTCTAATGATGTTCAAATCAAAATTCTTGCTTAAAGCATGTTATCTTACCTTGCTTGTCCTTTTTATAGCTTTTTCCTGCTTTCCTTAAGTCATTGTGTATCTTTTCCTCAGCCATTTAGCCTTTAGTTACGAACCACAATGGAGGTTACACAATTGTTGGTTTGCGTAGAATGGTGGTGCCATGCACATTTAATCAAAACTCTTTTGGCATGTTCTAAACGCATGTTGACTTCTTCAAACTCATTTTTAACACATGTTTCTTAACCAATTTGGTTTTTCTTGAGCTTGTTAGATGCATACAAACCTCCTCTTCCTAACTTGCTATTGTTAGTAAGTTAACTACCCCTTTTATGAGTGATGTGGCATTTCTTGGCTTCTAAGTGGGTTGGACCCCCTCCTACCAAATTTCTATAAAACCCAATCTTCTTCTGAAGTGTTGATTGAAATTTCTTGATTGATTTTTCACTATCATGCTACCAAAATCCTGCGCCCAGTACATAATAAATCATGTAATTTTACTTTTCTTCTCTCTTACTCACATTGTTGCTAGACTACTTGCAAACTAGCCACTCCAACATTCTACCATTCTTCCTACACATCTTTCCAACACAACTCTCTAGATACGTTGAACACACATTGGAAAGAAGCTGAGGGGACATCAAGAAGCATTTCCAACATTGGATGTGTCTCAGTACAACATTTCCAGGTTGGGGGTGTCTTTGAATTCCTGCAAGTTTCTTTGTTTATTTTGAATAGATTCAAAGCTTTAGTCTTGGTTAAATACATTCTTTCAGAAAGATTCAATTGCAATAGTTATCACTGTAGATTTATTTCACAAAATATTCTTTAAGGATTTCCTCTCAACTTATCCTGTGGATTTTCTTGAGAAGGATTTAGAGGAATTTTATGTTAGTGATTTGTTATCATTTCTTCATTTATTAAATTGTTTAGGAAAGTTCATTACATTCAAAATTCAATATTGGTTGCACATGAACAAAGCTTCTATGAAAAGTTGCTTCTCTACCTATCCTTGTGGATTTGCACGGGAAGTTAGCTTTAGAAGCTTTTGTGTCTGTGTTTGATTTACATTTCTTCATTAGAAAGCTTCTGCATCCATAATTACAAATAGGAAAAAGGATTTGTTTTATTAGATTAATTAAATCTTCTGCACAGGGAAATAGCCACATCCGACTACTTCTCTCTGTTTAGTTTAATTTGCATTAGAATAGAAGTAATTTCATTTAATTAGAAGAAGTTAGTTTGTCTATGCACATTTATTTATTTCTAGTAAACATAAAATACAAAAACATTAGATTAAATTTAATTAGTTTTCTTTTATTTGTCTTTTTCCCCTTTTGTTTAAAATCATTGAAAAACACAAAAACAAATAGATTAGTTTTGTTTCTTGGTTTAATTAATTAGATTTCATTTATTAATTAGCTGGAAACACATAGATTTAAATAAATTCAAATAAAGTAATTGAATTGATTTGATTTAAATATGTTTGTTTCCATTTGTTAATTTAGGAACATAGAGTTGATTAGAAAGGAATTAACACAATTTCTCACATGTCCCTAGTTGGCTTAGGATTGACCCTTCCCTCTTGCAATTTCTTTACGATTTTGTTTATTTCTTTGATTTGGTAGTTTGCATATCCCACATGAGCATCCAAGGTCTAACATAATATAGAGATTTGGTGTGTGACCCACGAGTGCATCAACCAAACCTAGCACCACAATTGACTGACGTTGACCAAGGCCTTAGACACCTTATTTTCCAAACCACCCCACTTTCACTTGTGATTATCTCACGGTTGAAGACCTTGAATGCTGAAGTGAAAAACACTTACATGTTCTCGACATAGTCAACCAAAGTTGAGATTAGATTCCATAATTCACCCATTTTCCTATCCACATGTTTCCTCCCACACTTCTATGACCTTGTTTGGAGACTTCTACGAGGAAAATGTAGGATAATTCCCCCGTATTCCATAGCTAGTTCAAAGGGTATTTGGTGACACTGACATTGATAGACTCCTTCATGTGTCCATTCTCCTCGATCGTTCCATTTTCCCCACCCAAGTAAAGCAACCTTTCATTATTTTAGGCAGAAGCATTCCCATAGTGCCCATTGAGGACATTCAATCACCTTGATTAATTGTTATCCACTTTCACCCATTTTCATACATTTCACCTATTCTCTATAGTTATCCATTCCATTTCATATCGGTTGTCCCAAAGACGACCTTGGGAGGTCGAGTGTGTTCTAGAGTCACTTGTTGATTCTTGAACTTATAAAATTGGTTAACCCAATGTGAAGGACTAATTTATTTGTGTTTCCTATGTTTCTTCCTTCTTTCATTCATCCTTCTACTCTCTCATTATTCTATGGGTATTTATATACCCCCAAATATGCTTTGGTTGTAGTCACAAAATCATATACTCTAGACATTATTTATCCTAATCTCATACTACTATTTAGAAGGTTCTTGAGTGAAGAAAGTAATAACTAACTCCTGTCTTTTGGCCATCTTATTTTATTTTATTTCATCATTATCAACCTCTTGCATCCACATACCCAATCATTTTTGGTCATTTCCTATCATTTTAGGCTCAATCAGGGGCACCCATGGGTGCCCTCATCCCACCAGGGCATCCCATTCCTTTTTCACTTTCCCACCACTTTTCGGATCTTTATAGCTGTTTGACATCTTTATCTTTCTTGTGGTAAGCATTTTCGGGGTTAATTACAAAATTAGATCAAGAGAATTCTATAAATATAAAGTTATGAGACCATAATGAGAGACCTAGCATCACTTACTACTATCACTCCATCTAGAGTTACATCCATCTATTACATTAGAGATCATTTGCATCCACATAGCTCCATCATCAAGGCACAAGGCTAGGACATCTACATCACACTTCATAGGGGAGGGATTCTATTATATTCCATACACACATTCTATTACATTTTCTACACATAGTTATTACTTGCTACTTCACAAAGTGTAACTGACACAAGAGCAACCTAGGGCATGTTCACACACACTTACACATAGAACTACATCGAGTTTGAGATGTATAATAACACTCAGTTAGAAAGTCCACCATTATGATAGTTGAGGTCAGTCCGAACCCTTCATATGCATTATTATTTTTTAGGGTTTGATGTTTGTTTTGGGGTCTTGCAGGTATTTCTTTCATCTTAGAGTATTGGCGACATCTAGTGCAGGAAAATAAAGTTGATGCGACACACACCAAAGGTTCTAGGTCATCTTCTAGCTCTACAAAAAAACTAGTTTCAAATCTTTTCTATAGACTAGGGCACCCAAATTGTAGACTAGAGTGCCCACAGCACCCCATTCCTCCTCCGGTGCTCTAGTCCACTAGATCCTCTAGGTAAATCCTTTTTGGGACTTTTGTATAGTTGAGATTGCTTCTAATTTTTCCAATCACCTCTGTGACACTCTTTGACAAACATCTGTTATTAGTTGAGTTCTTTCCTCACTCTATTTTACATATTAGGGTTAGCATTTCCTTTTGCATAGTTGTTTATCTCATTTACACTCTTGTTTTTTACATTTATCTAATTTATTACAACTATTCATAGCTTAGATTAACTATCTATATACTACAGAGTTATTCCATTTTTAGTTAATCATCAAGTCAGAATACGTGAGAACCATATTGAGTTTTGAGGTGTATTATTACCATATGGGTATGCAATAGTTTCCCTCACTTTCTGGGTGGAATGATAATTACTCATCCAATTTACCTTCCCTTCACATTCCTCCTTAAAGTGCCAACAATGACTCCTCGGTCGGGATCGAGGAGATTAATTAACCCATGTATAGGCCACAATTTGAGCTCTCTGAATCAAATAAAATGAAATTTATGAGAGAGTAATGGTTCCATCCTCGGGTCTTTTCAAGACCTCAAATCATCATGTAAGTTGATTCACTCTCGTCCTACCTATTTCAAAATGATGAAGCCCCAGCATGCTTCTCCTAAAGCGATGAGCGTCTTAATGCAATAGACCAGTCCTTGGACCAGATGTAAAAGTGCATTAATTTTCTTCTTCAAAAAAATGTTGTTACCCCTCCTCCTACAACATACAATACATCCAAACAGGGGGTGTCCTACCAAGGATAAATCCATGGAGGACATCACATGCCTTTACTTCTCAACCAGACTTGGAACATGCCTACAACAAATGCACCACCATCTTCAAGTGATGTAATTTCCACATTTGTGAATAGATTTAGGGAGATAGAGATTTCCCAACCTTCTCATGCTACACCTTTTTTCGGGAAAGGAAAGATCCCCCACCATATGTAGAACTTTGGTTATGTGCCCTCTGCACCTTCACCTCCTATGGTTTACATGGGTGTCCTTTGTTGGAAGCAAAATGGACTGAGAGGGGGGGTGAATCAGTCCTATAATTTATTTAATTCATTTACCATTTATTTCATCATACATTAGCATCCATCCATTCACATACATTCAACCATAGCATATTAAGTGTGCACAATACAATCAAATAACCATAACATATGCAAGAGAGCTCATAGACACAAGATATAAGTGGGAAACCCTCACGGGAAGAAAACCCACTAAAAATCTATTTTTATTACAAAAAAATAATTTTAGTGAATCACCAACTTCACAAGGAGCACCAACCCTTGATTTAGTGAGGCACCAACTCCACAAGGGGCACCATTCCTAGTTTAGTAGAGCACAAACACTATAAGGAGTACCAACCCCTAATTTAGTGAAACAAAAACTCCATAAGGAGGATAAAACCCCCAAAGATGAAAAAGAACCAACTTAGCCACATGAATATATCCAATCTCTAAAATTTTTGATGTCACAACTGATGGAGATCACTTATTCACTTTCATAAACCCTAGGTCTTCAACCTTACACTATCTTCTTCCTTCTCAACTTTTCTTACCTCAAATATATTGAACACATGATCTCAATCATTCCTCAAAATTTCATACATCAGATAATCTCTCAAACCATGTCTTCATACCTTTAAATAATTCTCCTCTAGGTTGCACTACTCCCCATGTAAGACTAGCTCACAAAATGAGCTTAAACTTCACTTTTATATGCATTTCTTCTTCTTTACCCAAAGGACGTAGGTACCTCATGATAAATTAAACCCATGTATCATTAAAAACATCCCATAACTTTTCCAAAATAGATACAATTGACCCAATTAGGTCATCCTAACAAAAACCCTTCATTTCATGATCCAAAAATCACTAAAACACATGCATTGGGATGCCAAAATTCTCCTCATTCCAAAACCATGCTTAGTAAAGATCTCATATTCATAAAAATGAGTAATAAATCATTTAAAAATTAACCATGGTCTAAATTTTTATTAACTAATCAAATAATTTCATTTATCGACCTCGTTCCCTTTACAAATCTCAAAACAATTGTTTCCTACACCCTTCAGAGACTCCACAAAACATCATTTGATCACAAAATAGCTTATACTAAACAAAAACATGAAATGTGACGAATAAAAAAATTTAGAACCTGGAGAATTTTTTAAAGAAAGTTATAAGTCATTAAACATCCTTCACTTCAAACCACAACAACATTTACCTTCAGCAGATTAACCTTCCAAAAAATCTATTTCCAAAGGTTAGATCATAAAATAATTTCTACACATAATCAAGACATAAAAATTGATTTTTTGGATTCAAAATTCACCCCTCTTCACATTTTATTTGATAGGAAGAATCATCCAATCTATATCATGCTTCAAACAACATAAAACTTGCACCAAAACGTGTTGCCTTGAAATTCCAAACATATTTTTTTCTGAAATAATGACATGGAAACCATTTAACATTATATCATCATGAGACAATATGTATAAAAATGGAAATATATCTGTATATAATTTCCAAAAAAACTTGAATCACCTCAAAACTCCACTTGTAGCTCAAGTTATGACCATTTTACTAGACCACCTTTATTTGAGACCCCAAAACTACCCTTTGACCAGTCAACCTATTTGGACCTTGAAACAACATGAAACTGCATGAAAATTTCATAAAAAATCCATTTAAATAAATAAAAAATCCCAATCATCATGCACCATCAATTTTGCATGTTACTCATTTGGACCACCTTGTCCTAAAATCTTCTTCTTCAGAAACGTCTATTTATAGGTGGGGCCCACTCATCACTATGACCTCAACCATACATTTATGGAATTATTCAGGAGTCATATACAAAATATAGTCATCATTTTAGATGAAACTATCAAAATTGGGTCACTATACTTCATTCTCTACAAACTACTCCTAGCTAGGGTTTAACTAGGGTTTCAAACCACTTTACCTTCTTAACGATCATTCATAAAAATGTGACGATCAAAACACCTCATTATTTTTGTGAAAGATTAATAACTGACCTAATAAGATATTCCAAATATATCATGTCCCCATGAAAATCATACAGTTCACAATGAGCATCGAAGGTCCAAATTTTCTTCAAAAATACACTTTGTAACTTACCTCGGTTTCACCAAAACTTGCATAACTTGAAAAATATTCAGCATATTGACCCAAAACTTGTCATGAAGCACCATGAAAACATCCTATAACTTCTCAAAATCAAAACATAGCCCAAATGCATCTCAAAATCTCCATCCAATCTCATTTACATGTTCTAAAAGTATCTGCTTCTCACCTGTAGCTTCCCAAGGACATCAAATATGCGTTGAATCACTTAATGTAGACCTAAAACTTGCCATACACCTTAGGTACACTTTGTCAAAACATTGTTCACATGATTTACCATGACTTATTAGGGCCAAATCTCACTTCTTCACTTCATTCTGCATGCTCTAAGGCTAGAAACATATCTGGAATGACCCGACTCAACCATGAAACCACATGACCTCGAACATGCTGACCTCATAAAGACACAGTATACATCTAAAACACATCATTAGGACCATGTTTGACCTCAATAATCTTAGCAACACACATGGGAAGATGTAAACCATGATTTTACATACTCAACCAAGCACCACGACACATGACAACTCACCAAACCACTTGGACTTCATGTTTGACATTTGAATAACATCTCCTGGGGACTCATACAACATCATTACATCATTTTCCATTAATGGGGGTTGACATAAATGATAAAAAAACCACACAATGGCCAACATCCCTAACCTTGTATACCTTCTTACTAGATCGAGCATGTTAAATATGCCCTCTCACACTTCGTATGGGTATCCTCCACAAACACCAACCAAAAGTGCGTTCTCAAATGTCATCCCAACCGGAAATGTGATGTAACCTAGTTTCTTTCCTACCACTCTATACCAAAAAAATGTTCCCCGTACCTCCACATGTACTCTACATCGTCATAGGGGGACATGTTTTTCTTTCCTGGTTTGTATGATCAGCCTTAGGGGATGCCTTACGCACCTGCAAATGCTTAAGTTATGTCATATCAGCCTCCTATTGCCCCCCACCTCCCCATCAAGGTCATCCATGGTAGAGTCCTATACATTGGGCACATACATTGAATATCTCAAGGAGCCCCTTGACTTTACCATACGAAGTATAATGCTTCTATAATCGTTTCTTGACTTTCCAATGTTCAAAGGGGAGGGGGACCTAAATGCACATATCAAAGCGTATGTGACTGCCATCAGAGAGATACTCCCATGGGACGCAATTGTAGCTAAAATTTTCCCCAAAACCCGGAGGATATTTCTCTCGATTGGTACTATAGGATATTAGAAGCCTCGATTCATTCATTCAAGAAACTCGTTTCAAGTTCATAAAGGATTTTGATATGAACAAACTTTTAAGAATAAGAATAAGAGAATTCCTTCATATTAAGAAAGAGCATAATGAATTTTTTACCCATTTCATTCAGAGATGGTGATAGGTCCTCTACTCCTTGGCTAGCACTCCAAACATGGACCAAACGGAGCTTTGCGACTTGTTCCCCATTCTCTCAATTGATAAATTGAGGAGGTGAAAAATTTACCTCTTAGGAGCTATGAGGAGGTCTTAGAGGGTGCTCTCTACATTGACCAAGAAGAAATTGATAGTGGCCGAAAGACATACGGATCAAATGGGAGACTAGTCACTCCCTCTTAGGGTAATTCAAACTACCCAAATGGTTCAAACAACAATAATCAAGGACCCAAATTTCTCAATAATAACCATGGTGTTATGATGGATGATGTAACTAACCAATCCAAGAATCCAAACATTGTTAACACCAACAATACGAATAACGGTAACAAAAATGTGAATGTGAACAACCAAAGGAGTAATAATTTCACTCCTTCATTAATGCGGTGGACTTTAGTCATCCTCCTCCACCTCCATAATAGGTCCAGGCCTAGGGCCCGGTTCAATACTCAAACCAATATCTGAAAAAATTCCAAAATTAGTATCTGAACCAAGGCTAGAGGCCACTTAACTTCAATTACAACAACCAACAATAGAACAACAACAAAAACTATGGGCCAAAATAGAACCATGATCAAATACCTTGTGATTACGACCACACATTATAATGTGGTTTCCATAGGTTAATAGGACATGATGCTCAGACGTGTCGTGATTGAAATAAATTCATATGACTTCGGAGGACCAAAGAAAACTCTTCATTGAGATGTTCTTGGCTAACCCATGACACCTATGTAGAGCACTCATATGGAGCTTGTTGCACCACAAAATTCTACTCTTAGGGTTTATAAAGACCCCCTTTTAATGCACCCTGAGAATAGAAAGCTCAATCCTCATGGTACTAACAAGGGGACACCCATTGGAAATAATGATCACAATGCGTCTACATCTATGAACCATCAACTAGCTCCCCCTTTAGATGGTCGAAATCAGACTAAGATTGTGGGCTTAGTGGAGCTAGAAACCAAACCCAAAGTTGACACGAAAACCCGTGACAGATTATTCTTCCCAACCTCTTCCTATTTATCCTTCCATGTCAGATGATACACCAATAGCTCCCGACCTAGTAGGAGCTTATGATTTGATTACAAAATTGAATAATACCTTCTCCCACATTTCCTTCTTGGATTTGTTAAAGAATTCTACCATGCATAGATCAACTTTATTAGAAGTGATAGGTCTTGGCCATATTATCCATGTCACTCCTCCTCCGCTGGCCCAAATCAATCATATAGAATTTGATGTGTACCCCCGTGGCATCTTGAGAGATATTCTAGGTTCATATTTGATATTAGTAAGATTCATACTAATGCCGAGTTGGAATGAAGAGGTGATCTTGTATTATATCTATAGGATTGGATTTATAATAAATACGTTAAGTGTGTAATGATAGATGATGGGGCTACCATTAATATAGTCCCTTTCTCATTTCTTTAGAAGTTAGGATATGAAGAGACATACTTGTTCTTTGACACAAAATACACTGAGAGGATATGACAGTCTCAAAGTAACTTCTATCGGAACTATAGTGCTTTAGGTCACTCTTAGATCTAAGACTTTGTGTTAATTAAGTCTTAGATTATAGATAAGGAAAATAACTATAATATGATTCTTGTTCAACCCTAGATTCATTGGATGAAGGAAATTCCTTCTACATTATTCTGAGAAGGAATATTATTACGTCTGGGGAAGGTCTTCGTGGCTCAGGGTGACCCAAATCCATTCGATATCCATCTGGCCAATTTAAAGAAGAAACTGGGAGTTCATACTAAATTTTAACTCCCACCAAATCAGTTAAAAAATCCTATGGGTTCAAAGCCTGAGTCCCAACTTGTCCCTATGACTGAGTTGGAATCCCCTAAGGAAATTAAAGGGGTAAATCCTGATGAAAACAAATCCGCCATAGTAGAAACAATATCAACGAAAACTACGACCGAGATAGTTAAGCTCCTGGAGAATGACTTGCCTATCATTCTCCCTTTTTATTCCTTGGGCATAGGTCATGCTCTTAGAATCTCCTCTCTTTCGGCGAGGGATTTGAAGAGATTTGTATGGTTGAAGTCTCAAAAATAAAGGAAGAATACTCAAAGAAGGATCAATATTCCATCTTCCTTGACAACTATTGGACTCTTAACTATGAAGACACAAAGTTCCGCTTTGGTGCTAGGGCTGGGGTGATTCTCACTTCCTCTAAGGGAGGGTCATGCCTTTTACTTTCAAGATAAAATTTGAGTGCACAAATAACGAGCTGCATAAAAAGCTCTAATTTTTGGTCTTATCGTGGCCAAGAGGATGGGTGTTAATAATGTTAGAGTTTTAGGTGACTCTCAACTCATTGTTAATCAAGTCTTGGAAGTTTATGAGACTAGAGAAGAGCACCTACAACTCTATAAGTCCACCGTATTAGAGCTTAGCAAGGGATTTGATTTAATTTCCATAGAAGTTATTCCATGAGAGAAAAATATATTTTCCGATTCTATGGATACTTCCTCCTCTCTCTTTTGTCCAAGTGAAGACCTGAAAGAAACCAAATTCACTATTTCTGCATCGATATGAGCCTCTAGTTCAAAGAATGTTGACCAATGCAATTATGACATATATGTAGATCGAGAATGAGTCTCGCCACTTTGGATTACGTGGAGAATGATGATGAAATCCTAGGATAGCTCAATGTATACACTGATCTCCATCTTATACATCATAAGAGGGAATTTTATCTTATACCTCACGCTTCCTCTTACTTAGTAGATCACACGATGGATCCCTCCTCATCGAAAGGTATTGAGATCTATGAGGTATGAGAAGGAGAACTAGAACTACCTCTGGCCCCACTTGATTTTGAAGAGGGTAATGCCTCTTTAATCAAAGTAATCATATATATATATAAAAATTGGGATGGAGGAGGATCCTAAAATTATGAAACTTGGTTCTTATTTGAATCCAAAGGAGATAGAAGCACATACGAAGGTGCTTAAAGAGCACTCAAAATCCTTCACTTTCAACTATAAGGAAATGAAGGGCATTGCTCTTGATGTTTTAGTGCAAAATCTAGTTACGAAGCCCGATGCTAGACTTGTGAAGAAAAAATCAAGGCCCATGAAGCCAAAAGTGGATTTGATGGTTAAGGAAGAGGTAATGAAACTCCTACAAGTGGGGTTTATTAAATTGGTTGATTATTCAATGTGGGTTTCAAACATAGTCCTCATTCTCAAGAAGAATTAAAATATTCACATATGCATTGATTTTAGGGACATTAACAAGGCTTGTCCTAAGGATGATTTCTGTTACCTTCGATCGATGTCATTTTTGATGCAATAGCTAGATATGAGATGTTGTCTCTCATGGATGTTTTTTCTGGTTACAACCAAATTAGGATTTCTGAGGAGGACCAAACAAAAACCACTTTCACAACTCCTTGGGAACCTTATATTATGTAGTCATGCCTTTTGGTTTTAAGAATCCCATAGCCACTTACCAATGGGAAATGATGTATATCTTCCATGATCTTATTCATAAGATTGTTGAGTCATACGTTGATGACATATTAGAGAAAGAAAATAAACATGGTGATCACCCTAAGGTGCTCCGCATAATTCTCTCACCTCTAATCGAATATGGAGTAATACTAAATCCTAAGAAATGTGTGTTTGGCATGATAGTAGGTAGACTATTGGGATATATGATTTCATCCCGAGGCATTGAATTTGATCGACAAAAATCAGGGAATTTTTGGAGATGTTACCACCCATAGAAAAATCAAGCATCAGGTATTTCTTGGGTAAACTTGGAGAAATTCACAGGTTTATCCCTGACTTAACATATGTCATTCATCCTATCAATGACTTATTAAAGAAATAATGTTGCAAAACCTGGACAATTGAGTGCCATGAAGCATTCGAGTCGAGAAATGATTCATCATGTCATTGCCTATTCTCATGCTAGCAAATTCTCGAGCATCCTCTAATCTTATATTCCTGAGCCATTGATGTCTCGATTGCATGCATGATGGAACAAGAAGTTGGAAATTTCCATGAGTGGGATATTTATTTCATAATCCATACTCTTCTCGATTACAAGACACTACACGTAAGCGAAAAAGAGTGCTTAGCAATAGTTTTCATAACAAAGAGATTAAGGAATTACATACTTAATCAAGAAACATGAGTGATTGTTAAATTAGAATAGTTGTGAACCTTCCTAACTCATGCCGCCTTGTCCAAGAAGGCCAGTCATTTCCTAACATTGATGGGTGAGTTTGAACTCACCTTTGTTAACCAAAAGTTTGTCAAGGGACAAATTATTGTTGATTGGTTAGTCTGATAACCCTATAGACTATGGGGATCTGGTAGATTTATACTTCCTGCATTTAACATGTATTATATGTAGAGATAAATCCTCTCATTTCTTCATGTCTATAGTACACTGACATTATCAACCACATCATGGACTAGACATATCCCAAGGGATTGAATTCACAACAAAGACGATGGCTACATGTCATAGCCATCACGTATGTGATTGTAGAAGAAGTGCTCTATCACAAAGCCTTCGATGGTATGTTTTTAAGATGCCTCAATGAAGAAGACTCATAAAATATCCTCTTTGAATCCCACAATAGAGTTTGTGGTGGTCATTTTGGAGGACATGCTACCACCCAAAAGATTCATCATATGGGCTATTTTTGGCCTACTTTAGAGCATGATGTTGTAGAGCATGTACGCAGGTGGTAGAAATTTCAAGAATTCTCGCATGAGATACACATTCCTGCACAAGTTCTACCGCCCATAGTAACGCTTTGGCCTTTATCTACACGGGATTAGATTTGATAGGGAAGTTCTCTCCCTCATCCTCGGATGGCCACAATTTCATTATCACAGCCACCGAGTACTTTACCAAGTGGGTTGAGGCTATGCCTCTTACTACTATACTTAGATCTGTGATCACCAAATTTATTCTAAACCAGATCATCTTCGGTATGGAGTCCCACAAGTCATTATTTCAGATAATGGCACACCCTTCGAGAATGAAGAGGTGCGAGAATTGTGTGTGTAATTAAAGATATCACACCGTGACACCACACAACCTCTTTATAATAACCTCAGGCTAATGGAAAATTTAAGGAAAAAAATAAAACCCTAAGTTCCATTCTCTTTAATATGGTTAAGGAGAAAAAAGGGATTCGCATCTCAAGTTATTTACAACCGTGTGGGCCTATAGGACATCAGTTAGAACTCCCACGGGAGAAACCCTATTTTCTTTAGTCTTCGAGATGTGAAGTGGTTTTACCATTGGAAATCAAGTTACCTAGCCTTCACATATCTTGTAAGGCATTTTTGATGAAGACGCATACCACGAAGCATGATTAGTGTAATTAGAAACCCTTGATGAAGCTCGACTTAGAGCTAAGTAGTGTCATAGCATTTATGTTGACAGAATGTGTCGTTAGTATAATAATAAAGTATGTGAGTGTGAAATACAAGTCAGAAATCTATTCTTAAGACTTAATAGCTAGATTGACAAGAAGACCAACGAAGGGATAAAATTCAGACCTAAGTGGTTAGGCTCGTACCAAGTAACATAAGACTTAAAAAAGGTGTGTATCGCCTATGTACTCTCGAAGGTGAGGAGTTCAATGAATCGGTTAATTTGCTTCACCTTGAATGTTTCTACACATAATTCATTTGCATCTCCACTTGTACATTATTATATCCATGTTGCATATCATCTGCATTACCATACTATGAAATTTTAAACCAAGAAACTTACTTTTCAAGAAACTTCTAAAAACTTCTAAAATGTTGGCAAAAACATTTAATCACTTTCTTCAAGCTTCGTCTTGTCATATTCAAAAATTTAATCTTTCTATCATTTCAACTACTTAGATGGAATTTTGACATTGATCCTGCCATGAATTACACACTTAGTCCTATTCATGGTTTCTCCTAGCTCAGGTGTCTTTTCCCATAGTTTGTTCTAGAAGCTTCTTGATGTCACATCTTTCCCTAAAATCTCTCTCATAACAGAAGCAATCTAAACATTTCACCTGGAGCTCTTGTTCACCTATCTTGACCTTCGGTGATGAGCCCTCGCATCCTACTGGTTGCGTGGGGTTGAGGCTAGGGAAAATTTTCCCTCCCAAAAGCACAAGTCAAATTAAAAATAAATAAAATAAATCAAACAATAAATACAAAAACTCTTTCTTTTGTAAATAACACCACACTTCCTTGCCCTACCAGTCTTTGGTGACAAGCCCATGCTTCCTACTAGTAGTGTGAAACTAGGAAGGGAAGGAGGTACCCTTACTCGCTTATATATTATCCTCAATGATGAGCCCATGCTTCTTACTGGTAGCATGTGGCAATATGTAAGGGGGATCCTCAAATGATTCAATAAGTTGTAAATAAATTAGCAAATAAAAGTTCTTTGAAACCTTAAAATTCCCAAGAAAGTGAATTAGATGTGTATGTTGTAAGAGAGTCAAATCCTTAAAAATATATTTTTCAATCAAAAGGCCATCTATGGATCTAATTCTAGATAAACTTGTAAGCAAATCACATTTTTACTTGGGTAGTAAATTGTGCTTAGGGTTGAGTTGTAGGTTCCTAATTGGATATTTGTCAAAATATTGTCTTCTTGTCACCATCTTCATTCATCAAAACCATATAACTCACGTCCCTTCTGGCTCTCAGTGTTGAGCCCTCACATATTACTAGTTGCATGGGGTTAGGAGTGGAGAGAGTTCATTTTCTTATTATATCACATTCATCACATTTTTCCAACAAAATAGAAGTGCTAAATATTGTTTGAAAACCAAAGTATCTGATTACAATTTGTTCTCATAAGCATCATAAAAAAGAAATCATTCTATTAACACATTTGCATCATCATCATCCATGGCATACATTCATAAAAAGCATATAAAAACATCGAAGATTATAAGCATATAAGAGTACATAAGCAAAATAAACCATCAAATTTAACTCTTAAACAGAATAGTCGATCAAAAATAGATGTATATATGTGTATATGACAATAAATTCCATGTCTCATGTACAATGCCATCACACTCAAAATATAGATATATGTATAAAAAATGACCAAAAGCAATAATGGCCTAAGGCTTATCCCTCTCTATGGGATCCCTAGGAAGGTGCACAACTAGGACTCCTACTGCAGATCCTATGATGGGAGTGAGATCCTCCATGATCATACCTATGGGAGTGACCAGGAGATGATGAACTAGGTGATCAACTAGTGGTGGCCTCGATGCAGGAACGGTCTCACTGTTGTCTCCTCTTGGCTAGCTGATATCCAAAAATCTTGGTCCTCATCTTTTTCATGGCTCCCGCTGCATTCCATGTCGGTGCAAACATGTCATGTGTCATCCCCACATGGCTAGATGTCTTGATTCTATGAGAAATTCATCTCACATCATGCATGTGGGACGTTTGAAGGTATCCATGAGAATACTATGAATAAGATCTCAAGAACCATCTGCGCAGTAGTCATAAAACATGAGTAAACAATGAAGAGTCAAAAAAACTTTTGAAAACAAAAAAAAATAGTTTGCAATGGTCTAGTTTAAAAAGTAGAGTCAAGAAAAGAGTATGTTACTTATTCGGATCTCTGGCCTCCAGGATGGGTCTACTAGTGTTGGTGGTGGTGCGAGAGTTTCTAAAGGCACCTCCTCTGCTCTCCGACCTACTCTATGGAAATTTGTTGCCCAAACGTTGACTCCGTATCTCCTCCCCCACCGGCAACAAAGGATCCTCGGTATCTAATGTCTCAATCTCAACCTTAGCCTTGACCCTAGGCCACTGCCACGAAAGCCTCCCAAGATGGCCCACTCCATGTTTCTATCCTCCTCTCCTTCCTCCTCCTTAGCCTCTATCTTTGTCTTAGCCTTGGCCTCCTCCTCCTCCTCCCTATTCTCGTATGCGGGTGTGGCCTTGATTTGAAGAATCAACCTCGGTCTAGTCGGATCACGGGGCATCTTATGGAGAGTCGATTGGGACCCCAAGTGTGATAACCGCCAACTTGAGCTATCCCTTTAGTCCATCTATAGCCTCTTGGATCCCCTTGTAGACTTTGGTCACTGTCGGGAGGGAATCAATGTAGGGTAACCTAAAATTCTAGGGAACCCTATGAACTAGATGGACCTCCACCCTATGGGTCTTGTCCAAGAACTATCTAGTAGTACTATATACAAATGATATGATAACAACATCTTCACCCCATAGGTTGGTCATGTCTTGGTATGGACATGTAACCATATCATATGTGATGAGTGTGGAAATTGATTGATGATTCCCATCGAGCGGGGCCATGACTATCCATCTCACTTTGCTCTAATAGCCTTAGAATCTGTTGTCCCAACACCCCTTTGATAGGGGATGGTGCACTCATAAACCTAACCCATAATAAGTGTAGGATGACTGAGGAACTTCCCCCTAGTCTAACAACCCTTTAAAGATCATGGTAAGTGGCACCCAAGATTTCAATGCCCCATACAAATATACAACCATCCTACTCAATGCTCTTAGTGATCGGGGCCCAAAAATAAAGTAACTTGTCTCGCCCTTGTCCCCAACCAAGTGCAAAGCCAAAATGCTAATGATGGCCTTGTGGAAGGTAGGGATAGGAGCAGAGGAAACTAAAAATAACCGCATGCCCTATTTGGCATTAGTATCAGGTGCCAACGTGTATCCCATACATGTAGCCCATTGTCACGATCACACCACTATAGTAGCACTGAAATGTCCAACCTCCTGCTAGTGACAAGAACACCCAAAACCCTATAGACATCCTCGAGAGTGATTGTCCACTCCCCTCGACTATAGGCAGCAAAATGTGTTCTGGTCTATGTCCCAATAACTCGATAGATAACTAGAAAATAACTATTCAATGTAAGGATATCCTCCATATATCGCCCTATGCGGTGTGTCCCTCTCATCCTAAGTAAGAATGTCTAAAATTGGAGGCAATTAATAACATTCATGAGATCTACTCCATCGATATATAGGCTCTACATTCATAAACATTAAAAATATCAAGTTATAATCATAAAAATGCATAATAACCTCACTAAAAACATTTAAAAACCAAAAATATTTCCATACTTAGTCGTCCGAGTTTTCCCCGATAAATATGAAACTTCCACTTTGTGCGAGAGAGGTGGTTCCGTAACTACCCCTTTGTGTAGAGCGGTGGTTATGTAACCATCGTGGAAATCCCACATTTTCCTTTAACCCTTAGGCAATTGCGTAACTAACATGTGGTTGCGCAACCTTGCCACTCTGTGAAAAGTGACGGTTGTGCAATCACGATGGCGGTTACATCCACAAAATGCGGAATATACCCTAAGGCCCCAAAATACAAAAAAAGCAAAAATATACCATTTTTGATAAAACAAATTAAAAATAATACTAGGTGCCCCCCTTATTAAAATTTCGACTATAAAATTATTAAAAATCTCCCCCTAAGTTTATTTTTTCACATTGTATGCATTTTAGGGTAGAAATGAATAAATGTAAATAACTCACCTATCCATGACCCTTTGCTCCTCCCGCTGGTTGGGATGCCATTACATCATCATACTCTTTGTTGTGGTTGTATTCTCACTTGAAACCATCATAGGTAATCCAGAGCTCAAAATTGCTAAGTGGGTAAGTGCAAATGATTTCTAGAAATAGTAATTTCAATATATATATATATATATATATATATATATATATATATATATATAGCTTGTCTTAACTCTATTTTAAGTGTGTGTGTTTTTGTAGGAAAGGAGCACTATGATGGTGCAGGTATATATTTATCCTTGTATATATGGTAAGTCCTCTTGTCGTTTTATTTTAATATGTATTGTCAATTATGCATTATATCTGCACTTGATTCTCGTATTCTTTTTACGGTAGTGGGAAGCTTGGATTGACATCATTTCAACACATGTACGTGTATGGTATAATCTCTAACTCTCCCTTTTGGAAGTTCCATACTTGTACTCTCGTTTTACATCTCTTCATGGTTAAAACGCTTCTCCGATGGGGCAATATGTACGCACCCGATTTTTCACGGTGTGATATTGTCGAAATAGTTAAGTCCCCAATGATGGAAAACTATCTTTCCAATGATATTCAAATCAAAATTCTCACTTGCAACATGCTATCTTACCTCTCTTGTCATTTTTCTAGCTTTTCCTCAACCCTTTAGCCTTTAGTTACTGAGAACCACACCGGTAGTTACGCAACCGCCTTGCCAATGGTTGTGTAACCACCGGTCTACCTAAAATGATGATTACACAAATTTTGTGGTGGTTATGCAACCACTTGTCTCGAATGCAACCACTGTCTACGAAAATTGGAGGTTCTGTGCGCATTTAACCGATACTCTCTTGGCATGTTCTCAACACTTTTCAACTTCTTCAAACTCATTTTTAGTGCACCTTTATTAACCAATTTGGTTGGTCTTGACCTTTTTAGATGTGTACAAACCTCCTCTTCCTAGATTTCTATTGTTAGTAAGTTAACTACCCCTTTTTCGAGTGATGTGGCATTTCTTGGCTTCCAAGTGGACTATACCACTTCCTTTCCAAATTTATATAAGAACCAAGCTTCTTTTTAAAGCATTGGTTGGAGTTTCTCAATTGATTTTGCACTATCATGCTGCCAAAATCTCACCAATAAGTACCTAATAAAACCCATTATTTTTCCTTGTTGTTCTCTTTCTCACATTGTAGCAAACCAACCAACTCTAATATTGTATAATTCTTCCTACACATTTTTTTCAAAGCACATCTCTCTGGATACGTTGAACACACATTAGAAAGAAGTTGAGGGACATCAAGAATAATTTCCATCATTGTGTGTGTCTCAAGATAACATTTCTAGGTTGAGGGTGTCTTTGAATTCCTACAAGTTTATTTGTTTATTTTGAATAGATTCAAATCTTTAGTCTAGTTAAATACATTCTTTTAGAAAGATTCAATTGCAATAGTTATTACAGTAGATTTATTTCGCAAAAGATTATGTTGAGGATTTTCTCTCAGCTTATCCCTATGGATTTTCCTGAGAAGGATTTGAGGAAGTTTCTGCTACAATGTTTTGTTATTGTTTCTTCATTTATTAAATTGTTTATAAAATTTCATTTAATTCAAAATTCATTATTGGTTGCACACTAACAAAGCTTCCATGAAAAGCTACTTCTCTTCCTATCCTTGTGGATTTGCATGGGAAGTTAGTTTTAGAATCTTCTATGCCTATGTTTGATTTACATTTCTTCATTAGAAAGATTTTGCATCCATAATTGCAAATAGGAAAAAAATTTATTTTATAAGATTACTTAAATCTTCCTTATAGGAAATAGCCACATCCGGTTACTTCTCTGTTTAGTTTAGTTTGCATTAGAATAGAAGTAATTTCATTTAATTAGAAGAATTTAGTTTGTCTGTGCACATTTCTTTATTTCCAGTAAACATAAAATACAAAAACATTAGATTAAATTTAATTAGTTTGCTTTTATTTGTCTTTTTCCCATTTTGTTTAAAATCATTGAAAAGCATAAAAACAAATAGATTAGCTTTGTTTCTTGGTTTAATTAATTATCTTTCATTTGTTAATTAGATGGAAACACGTGGATTTAATTAAATTCAAGGAAAGTAATTGAATTGATTTGATTTAAATATGTTTGTTTCCATTTGTTAATTTAGGAACATAGAGTTAATTAGAAAGGAATTAACACAACTCCTCACGTATACCTATTTGGCTTAGGATGGACCCTGCTCTTTTGTGGTTTCTTTACAAGTTTGTTTGTTTCTTTTCTTTGGTATTTTTTATATCCCACATGACCATCCAAATTCTGATGCAATATAAATATTTGGTCTGTGACCCATAAGTGCATCAACCAAACCTAGCACCATAATTAACCGATGTTCACCAAGGCCTTAAGACACCTCATTTTGCAAACCAGCCCACTTCCACTTGTGATTATCTCACGGGTGATGACCTTGAATGTTTAAGTGGATAATGCTTAGGTGTTCTAGCATTGTCAACCAAGTCGAGATTATACTCCATATTTCACCCAATTTTCCTATCCACATATTTCCTCCCACACCTACATGACCTTTTTTGGATACTTCTATGAGGAAAACGCAAGATAGTTCCCCCCGCATTCCACAACCACTTCGAGGGTATTTTGTGACACTAAAATTTATAGACTCATTTTGCATGTCCATTCTCCTTGATCGTTCCATTTCACCTACCCAAGTAAGGTAGCCATTCATTTCTTTATATGATAATATTCCCATAGTGCCCATTTAAGACATCTCGCTACCTTGATTACTTGTTAACCACTTTCACCCATTTTCATATACTTCACCTATTCGATATAGTTATCCATTCTGTAGCCATATTCCATTTCATATTGGTTTTCCGGCATGACCTCGGGAGATAAAATGCATTCGGAAGTCACGTGTTGATTCTCGGATGTATAGAAAACCAGCACGTAGTCCAGGATCTCATGGTGGGCACTCTCAGTTAAGCAAGTGCCACTCCTTTTCTGTCCACTCTGTAAACCAAACATCAACATATATCACTAATAATATTACATATGTCTATTAAAAATTATCTAACTAACATGTTATCACCCATACCGGTTGCCTAGGTCTTTCCACAATAGTTTCATCGTCTCCTTGGCTACCCGAACCTCCTTCATCTCATCATCGTGATGAGGTTTAGATCCTATATATTGTTCCCAACTACTATGAGGAAATAGTATCCTTCCTTCTCTCTGCTATTTTTGGGCCTCTCTGTCTTAAATGCACAACCATCTAAACTCGAATGATGTATTAACTATGTCACTCGGCTTCCGTATCTTGTGCTCTCTCGAATCAAGGTGTTGTCTATCCAGCTCCCTCTCCTACGGTGTTGGGACTTTCCCTAACTCGTATCCCTATATATTTCAATCCTCCATAATATCCCTCCTCCAAATCACTATCCATTTTGATCTCGCGATGGGCCTTGAGCATCCACACCATGTTTGCACTACTCTATGAGGTCGTAATGCTTGAACCTAGACCTCTGCTCCTATAGCCTCTTTAACATGATGACATCGGTAGTGTGGAAATGGTGCTATCATTGTTGGTTTTAGTCATCCAAACTATTGTGGTACTCTATCCACCACATGTCTCTCCACCCAATACTGAGATAGTGTCACGCCACCTTTTCATATCCTCTGGCACTCTACTCGGTCCACTGGCCCACTGATCTACATTCCCCATGTAGGGATTCCATATTACATAATCTAGACCCACATGTGTTAGTTGTATGTACATCCAAAGTGCTCTCACCGCCGGACCTTGTGCCAATTGAAGTAATCATGAGTCATCTTCCATTACTTCCTGTGGTTTTCCTATCGGCCTATACATCAAGAAACACTCATATATCTAATTTGTCAAAAAAATAATGGGTCCCATAAACCTCGGCCTTTGTGCCACCCTATAAAAATCATGAACTAATTACACCCATATGGTGGTGCCCCAACTAAATAGTACCTAATGATCAACTACATCTCTACATACTTCTATCAAGAACAATGGGATGGCTCCATTTGCCTTGTGGCACACTATGTGTGCCACCATGATCCTTATGAATACCTTTTATATATCTGATATCCCTTCTTCCTACACTACATTGATTTGAATGCACAACATGTTCTCATCATAGGTGTCACTCCCAATATCCAACATGGCTAATGCTCTTCGCTTTATGACATCAAGTGTCAAATCACAATACTTGTGGGTGCCACCAATCGGTAACCCCAAAATTCCATAAACATCCTCAAAATTCAATTCCATCTCCATCATATCCTTTCTTGTGCACCACCAAAAGATGTTTAACTAGGTCTCTCATGAGGTCAAAAAAATCATGTAATAGGTCCATGTCCAATGGTATCCCGGACATCCGTAATATGCCCCAAAATCCCCAACCCTAGAGTTGGGCTATCTCCGCAGTGTCAACCCTAAAATCATCCCACCAAGCCATGATACATCTATGCTCTGCCATATGCAAATATTGTGCTTTATCTTCATCCAAAAAATCACAATAAATATGCATCGGACATCTGCATTATAAATCCATAATAAAAAATCCAAATTTACATCATTTTCCTATATCTCGCCTATGTCATTGGCCTCCCTAAGCAGACGCCATTAACCCCTGGCAGATTCCTCGATGCCATCTACCCTTCAAGATATACCATCACCCCCCTAGCGTCTTATTCCCCACCTGACACCATCAACCCTATTTTTGCAAAGGGTTTGATGGCGTCACAGCAAATTGTGGCTGTGACCTCCCCAAGATTGAATTTCACAGAATCGATCAAATGAAAAAAAATAATAATAAAACCTCCCAAATCCACTTTCATTTTCACCTAACCTACCCAATGACACAATTTTTACTAAGTTTGATGCTCTAATGACTTTGAAAAAGATAAATAACTAAAATTCACCTAATCTACTCAATAAAATTTAATGTAACAACTTACACGTGGCGAGCACCACTACACACTCTTCCTCATCCTCTTCCATCACCACCTCGTACTCATGCCATATCATCTAAAAATCACCCAAATTTGGATCTCTAGAGATTAGTTCTCCTAATTCTAGGAATATTAATAAGTAAATCAAAATCAAAATCACTATATAAATCTCAAATCTCTATTCAAATTTGGTCATGATCGGTCCCAATATTCAAATGCTCATCATTTTTTTCTTCGATCTCTGTAGCTCACACCATTTATTGATCTTTATCATGATCTCTTACCATTTATTTTTCCCTATTACATGCATATCTTTAAAGATCTATAATTTTGGCCTATTTTTGACACTATGATCTCTACAACACCATCTTATATCATGATATCACGACATCCTGTCCCATTGGCCC
The DNA here is from genome assembly GCA_018340775.1 of Taxus wallichiana var. yunnanensis. Lineage (NCBI taxonomy): Eukaryota > Viridiplantae > Streptophyta > Pinopsida > Cupressales > Taxaceae > Taxus > Taxus wallichiana. The sequence goes on from CM031234.1 coordinate 862,540,711, forward strand.
CTAGCTAGGTGAGTTATTTATTATTTTATCGATGATCATCTAGTGTTTCCTTTTAGTATTGCTTCTTCAGGGGTTCTTACAAAGCATGGATTATGCCCACACGTGGCACGAAAAATGACACTTTCAAGTACACATTGGTGGGTATATTTCATTTCAGCTAGTCCTTTTAGCATTACTTTCGCACCTACTTTCATGATCGCTTTATGGATTATCTTTTTTCATTTACCACCCCATGTTTTTCTTTTGCAACATGTGGTGATCAACGGCTAGGGCATATGTATACACCTAATTTTGTACCTTTCACCTTTCATATCTATTATTAACAATTTCCTTTGTGTAGAAAAAGGTCACTGATGCATCTATTTATTGAGTGGGTGCCTTAAGGGGCCTACTGCAATTAAGGAATGGTTATTCATGTAACCATTATGTGCTAGAGATGGTACATACAAAGAGTTTCGCTATTTGGTCTTGGCCTTAGTTTTCCTTACATTTAGGTATCCTTGTCCTCCTAGGTCTCATGAATATCATATTCATGAATTATTTCTTGCATTTCATCATTTTTCACCTTTTTAATCATATTTCATGACCCATGACACATTTCTTTTTCTTTTCATGACACTTCACTTCGTTTTGCACCCTTGGCCAACACAATTACCCATGGGTGATTATGTTGGTGCTATATTTTTTCATGGCCAACACAATTGACCACAGGTGATTGTGTCCTATATATACCTAAAATTCATCCAAACTTAGAAAAAGGAGGAAACTAAGACATCAAAAATGCCATTTTCTCTACTCTTTTGTGCCACTTTCACATTTTTATCATTTTTCTCTTGGTTTTTGGACCCCTAAATTAACTAAGTAACTAATGCACAAAGGTTTTTGTGTGTAGAAGTAGCATGCGAAGGAATGCATAGAAGTATCTTTTGGGATGTGTGAGGGCTCATGCCCAGAAAGATCAATTTAGCACTTAGTGGTTTTGGACAACAAGATTAAAGATGCATTTAGGCAACGGATGGAAAAGTGACCCGATACAATTATGGAAAAGCTATGAAGACTTGGATCTCAAGAAAACGATATTCTAAGGCATCGATATATTTATCATGAAAGGATAAGGAGCTGAGATTTTTATTGAGTAGTTAGCACTTGCTTGCTAAGGGATAATTGATTAAGGAAACACATGATGACATTTGGCATGTTCTTGGGTAGTGGTAGGGAAATCATGAAAGATTCATTCAGGACTTCTCTTGTAATGATGAGCGGTTAGAAGAGATTCCTTAGATTTCCTCTTTATGGATGGTCTTTCATGACATTAGAGAGAGAGTGTGAGAGAGAGAGAGAGAGAGAGAGAGAGAGAGAGATACAACTAGTGAAGATGTGTAATATGTGATTGTAAGCTCTATAATGAAGCAATAATAGAGAGCATGTTAAAGCTCTACTGATGTAATATCTCCATCCATGGAACTCTTTTGATGTACTATTGGCTACTATAATTTGATGAATGAATATAATGGAATGGTTCTAAACATCTATGTGATGGATATTGATCTAGTGCATTTTATTTTATGTTCATGGGCATAATACTAGTGTTCTTAATGCTAATCATGATTTATTTCTACTTCTATTATAGTATGATCATGTTAGTTCATGTTATGGTGCATTAGAATAAGATTTAGTTCTTACCGTTGATTCCAAGAATGGGTGTGTTCATTCTTTATTTCTACAAACATCCCCTTCTTAAGGGATAAAATTATCATGAAGCTCACATGAAGGAGGGGCTCGGGTGCTCTACGTGCACCTCGGGTGAGCTTCTAGACTAGTATGGATGATGTGTCGGTGTATTTGGGGTTTGATTAGTGAAGCAAGAGGTAAACAAAGACTACATTTTGGTTCTATTGCTGGGACCTCTTTTCAAACTATTTTGAGAATGGTGTGTGATGATGAAGTGCTTGACCTTGGACAATGTCGAAGCGTGGCTTAAAATCACAGAGGATGAGTTTACTTAGAGATTTAATATTGGATTTGAGTTTGATGCATGTAAATGGGTGGAGGATCACCTATATTATGAGTTGTATGAGACCTTTTTCTATTGTTTCCTTGTATAATTGTATAAATGGCTCATGCAAGATATGCATCTAGGTCAAGTTGGTACTTAGACCTTGTGTATGGAATCAAGAAGACTATCAGAGGCTTCATGATGCTGATTTGGTTTGGACTCATGTTGTTGACCATTGGTGGAGAGGTGTGTTGACAAGTTACACGTTGGAGTATGTAGTTTCCACTTATTCTTTCCCAGAGGTTGTTGAGTTTGAGTTCTTACGAGAACCTAGGGGATCTTTCTTACATGCTTTACTTTAGCCATAAAATCTTGATTGTGACCCTGAGTTTAGAATCATTTCTTATGGCTAGCTAAACTCCCACTAGGCACATGGAACGTAGAAGTAGAGGTGGAAGGAGATGGTAGATCTTAAGGAAAAAATGGACAGAGAGAGGAAAGATGGCTCAAGTATAATGAAGCTTAGGAGAGGGAGTTTGTAAGACAATGCGAGATTGTAGGAGCGATGGATCTATGGAGGTAAATGTTGTGGGAAGTATTTGAGGTTCACATGGAGGACGTGAAACCCGAGTAGTTTGTGCTGCCCCATCTCAAAAATGTGGAGAGACCCCCCATTCTAATGAGAGCTCGTCATATGGAGGAAGAAGAAGGGCCATAGGTGCGCATCTAGACCCACCTGGAAACCAGACCCTTGCACTTAGTTTTCCAAGTCATGAAAAGGTATTTCTAGTTCAGTTAATATTGATAAACAAGAAGCATCAAGTGGTTACCATTTTTCCTTGAGTTTTATGGCTGCAGACGTTTCCTATATTTGGTGGTATCTTATTTGGCACATCATTTCAACAAGGTTTGGGCACGTAGAACATGGGTATCACGTCTAAGAGTAGTTCCACTTCACAAACCATGGGAGCTTAGTTTATCTTGATGGTGGGTACATAAAGTAGCACCACTTTAGGCCCTATACCTATTATAGGAGGAGGATCTAATGGATCAAGAATTTTAGGAGCAAGTGGGTCAAGTGGATTTGGTTGTGGAAACACAGGGAGGAAATCGGGTCACAGACTTGGTGGACAAGGACCACAACCCCAAAAACACATGTTCTATGAGATGTCACTCCATTTTCCAGATTACAAGGGTGTTGAGGATGTTGCAGAACATGTACACAAGTTTGAATTGCTATGGCACGCAAATGGGATCACTTCCCTAGAGAAGAAGGCAATTCAATTTGCAACGACATTACAAGGGAGTGCGCATAGTTGGTACCGGAAGTATGACCCACATCAGATGGTGGTGGATTATACTACATTGTGTGATGCTTTCCTGGAGGAATTTCACATTCTTGAGTTTGAGCAAAAGAGCATCAATGCATTGAAGGAGATACAATAGGGTATGGAAGAGAGTGTGTGGGAGTATGATGCACGCTTTAAAACCCTCTTGTAAAATTATCTTATGATATTCATCCTTCTCAACATGCTTAATGGTTTTTTGGAGAGTTAATAAGACCTTTCAGAAGAGTTCTTTCCCATAAAAATTTCATAGATCCAAACGAGGCCTTGGAGGTTTCCTTGCACGCTAAGGCTCAGTAGGAAGTGTGGATACCAATGTTAGTCCTTTTCTAGAATCTCATATCATTGTCATGGAAAAACAACTAGAGAATCTATCTGTAAAATCATTACATGAGGCTTGCAGTGGCCTATGGTGCACAAATTGTGAGGTATAAGGGAATACGAAGGACATTTGTCATTGGAGATCGGTATGTGCCATGACGGTAGATTGTGAGATTTTCCACATATAACATGTGATGCAAGTAGGTGTATGTTACTTTATGCAATGCACGAACCATAATAATTTGTCTTTCTATTGAAAAATTTGTACCTCTAATACTAATGACACTAAGGATTATATATTGATTGACTAAATACATGATGCCATTGATACAGGTGTGCGCGAGACTAGTATTGCAAATAGTTTCAAGGATGAGGGCATTCATTATGAAGGGAACACGGATGAAGGGAGTTGTGGAAGAGGATTTTGTGGAGGATTTAGAGGTTGTGGCAATCGCGGAGGTAGAAGAAGCGAGTACCCGTGTGGAACTGTTACAACCGGGGGTCTATAAAGCATTATAAGTGTGAATGTCTTGACATGCTATATTGCTCTTGGTGTGGGAAGAAACACAAGTATGAAGAGTTCATATAATTTTTTAAACACATGAGCCAACAACATTTGAAGGACAAAGGCGTCATGATGGTAAGAGCGAAGAAAGATAACTTGTAGTGGATGCTAATGGTGGCACGTGAGTTAGAGTTGAGGCTGCACGCACTAGGGAAGTACCAAAGCAAAGACCACTAGTCACAAGAGAAGAGGTGGTGCATGGGAAGTATCTGGACCCTTCTCATTAGAAGGAAGTTTATCAGGAGACCATGGATGTGATTCGAAGCCTACAAGGAGAGATCCAGTGCCTAAAGGATCATTCATTCTAGTTAGAGAAAAATAAGAGTGTTGAGGCTTTATAGAAGGATCTGGATGATGTTAGGGAGGTATGCAAGATGTTGAGGAAATAAAATATCATCCCTTTGCTAGGATAATGGTTACGGGAGAAAGTACCACGCACTGGAGGAGAGCGCAAGTAGAAATTATTGCATGTTAACCTTCCCCTACAAAAAATTGACTACGATAAGGAGATTACCTTAAATGCCATAGTTGTTGGATGGCTCCTGAGCAATATTCTAATTGAAACATGTACAAAGTTAATGTTCTCACCTTGGATGCATGGAATCAAATGGGAAGGCCCCATTACAACCATCTTCAAATGTGATTTATATGACTAACAAGATAAAGGCGATGCCCATTGGTGTTTTAAAGTATGTCGTTATCACCATCCAAGGAGAAATTCATTGGAGACTTCAAAGTCTTGGTGCTTGCTGAGGTGAACAACTTCCCAACATTACTTGGGCACCCCTGGTGCTATAAGAATAATGTTGACTTATGTTTCAATAAGGGATATATAAGTTTTGAGAACAAGGAGGAACATGTTATCATCCCTTTGACAGATGGAAATTCAATGCCCTATACTGAACCCTTGGGAGAAGGAGACCTAGACAAAATCTATGTGCGCACTATCAGAGACCCTGAGGTTGTGCATCCAATAGAAGGAGTTATTCAGTGGGAAGACACTCAATCTGTAAGTGATACCACTAGTGTGGCATGTGACAATTGGGTACATGGGACATATGAGTTAATCGAAAGGAAATTAAGAGGCTCTGTTACAAAAGTAACAAAGGTACGCCCACTCAGGCACCTGAGAGGAAAACAATTGCCAAGTTATACTGGGAAGGAAACCCTAATGTTTTTCTAGGGGAAATGGAAGTTTAGTAGACCAATCAAATTGAGAGGAGAAATATGTTAACGTATACATTAGCGGGATAGTAGGATGTTTGTGGGTGATGTATCGGGACAATATTCTAGAGTGGTGTGAAGTAAGAATTGCGCTCTCTTTTAGTTTTTTCTAGAGAAATGCACTTATGAAATTTTTTTGCTATGATAGAAGGGGATCCACTTCAAATCATGTTCAGGAATGTGAGAATACCTAGATGGAAGGCATGGAAGCTTTACCCCCTTCCCTATGGGTGTACAATTTTTTTTCCACACTACAAGGTTGCACGTGCACATGGTACATTCATTTAGAACTATGCCGTCAAACAGGAAACTAGGGAAGTTGATAAATGACTTGATTCAAACCTTTGAGTATCGAATTATAAAGCCATTGGTGCATGAGGTGCTACAAGTTGTTAAGCACCTAACTATGGGGGATAGTGCCATGGCGGAGGATAGAATACTATATTTGTTGGGAGAACTGACTTGGAAGCATGCTTCGATGAGGAAGAGCCAGAGGAAATACAACTTGAGCATGTTTACATGGAAAAAGAGAAAGGGAAGTTGGTCTATGTGATCGATGGTGAAGAAGTGGAGAACTTGGATGTTAACCATACTATGGGTACACGCAAGGTAATGGATAGTGCTGATGAGAAAGTGCGCGCCTACCATGAACCCCTAAAAACTAAGAAGGTTAACATTGGCTTAGATGTGGAACCTAAGGAGGCTACTATTGGGGATTACTGGTCAGAAAGGGAGGTTTTAAATATTATTGATTTGTTGTGTAAATTTTAGGATTTGTTTCCACGCGGGTACCATGAGCTTAAGGGATTTCACCACTCTTTAGGAGAGATGTGGATCAAACTGAAGGAGGGCACACACCCAATTCGGAAGATACCTTACTAAATGAATCTGAATCTATGCATTAGATTCAAGGAGGAGATTGACAAGATGATCACATCAGGCATCATTGAGGTTGTTGAGGAATCATAATGGATAAGTCCAATGGTCATCAACATTAAGAAGGATGGGAGGATAAGGATTTACATTGATTACAAGGATTTGAATGTGGTATGTGTCATTGACCCTTTTCTAACCCCCTTCACCGAGGAGATCTTGGAAGGAGTAGTCGAGCATGAGATATATTATTTCACAAATGGATTCTTAGGATATCATCAGGTTAGAATTACAAAGGAGGACCAAGAAAAGACAAATTTTTCCACTGAATGGGGAAGTTTTGCCTACATGGTCATGCCTTTTGGGCTGAAGAATGCACTTGTGTTTTCATGCATTGTGGTTCAGGTGTTTCAGGACTTCATCCATAATTTTCTTCAAGTCTACCTTAATGATTAGATGATTTATGGACTAGTAAAAGACCATTGTGACAATTTGTGGTTGATGTTTGAGAGATGTTGGCAGTTGAGTATATCTCTCAACATTAAGAAATGTGTTTTCGTTACTCCTTTTGGAACCCTGTTGGGGCATATCATATGTAAGGAAGGCTTGCTGGTGGATCCTGCCAAAGTTTTTATTATTATGAAACCTACCAGCCAAATCTCAATGCATGGATTCCTTGGGCATACGGGGTACTAGCGGAAATTTATTAAGGGATATGCCAAGATCTTTGCGTCATGGTAGGGATTTCTAAAGCACAGAATTACTTTTCACTGGGGAGAGGCATAACAAATGGTGTTTGATACATTGAAGAATAGGCTTATCACTACGCCCATATTACGCTTTCCATCCTAGGACAAGCCATTCCATGTACATGTTGATGCTTTAGGGATGAAAATTAGAGTAGTATTGGCACAGCCTAGTGAGGGGATTGTTGATCACCCTCTTTGTTTTGCAAGTAGGAAGTTGACTCCAGTAGAGTATAACTATACTAATACCGAGTGTGAGGCATTTTCAATTATCTATGAGCTGTAAAAATTTAGGTAGTAACTACTGGAAACACCCTTTATATTCTACATGGACCATATGGCATTGAAGTACTTGGTGAACAAACCCATTTTACAAGGGAACATTTGGAGGTGGGTCCTATTGTTTCAAAATTTTGAGTTTACGGTTGTTGTGAAACCAGGTAAGAATAATTTGGGACATAACCATTTATCAAGGATTGACTTAGGATAGGACTCTTGAATTTGGTTCTGAATACACAAATATAATTCTTCAATATATTACTCGATATACAATCCATACACAATAATAATGAACTCAATATATTTTTGTCGGAATTACAAAGGCTATTATATAGCCATATACATAGCCAAAACAACCTCCTACAAAATAGGGAGGTGTTACAACAATTAAACCTATTTAGTTGTGATTGTTACTCCCGTAACAATACACAACTCAATACTAATAATATATTATTGTTTATATAACAATAATATATTAATAACATATTAAACTATATAATAATAATTACCAACGTAATTATTATCTTACACAATGTAAATACTAATTCCTAACATTCCCCCCTTAGTGTTTACATGGTAGAAAAACATCCACACACTCAACTGCAGTATGCTCACCCTTGTGGCATGTCCAACTCTGTGACTCATGACCTTGATCCAAAAGAAAGGCTCTCTCCTTCCATGGTTTTAAACAGGCTTACCACAAACCTTGATGTGATAGGAACCTCATCAATTGTCCACCTCATGTGGTTTTTTGGATCCTCCCACAAACCCTTTCAAGATCCATGAATTGACTTACTCTGGTGCTACTGTTCACCACTATGCTTATACATCAGGGAATTATGTAGGAAACACAACTTACATATCTCAAAACTGCACAATAGAAGATACAAAAAAATTTCACATTACTTCCTATAAGAATCGTAATGTTCTTAATCGTAGTCTCTGTCATTGATCGCTGCCACTCGATCTCAAACAACATAGAAAACTGCCACTGCCACTGGAAGCTTTCCTTGACTAAGTCATTTTGGGTGCAGAATGGGAATGGAACATTGGTATGTATTCCCCCCCACAATGTGAAATTCCACTCAAATAGATACTGAGAAGCAAAATGCATCAAAGAACATACTCCTGAATGGATCTTGCTAGTTAGGTCTTGCTGCACATGGTCACTAATGCTAGTGAACGTATTCTTCTAGCTGACCATCTTCCAAAGAAGTACGGCAGTCAGAGGACCAAGTCAGTCAGAGGATCACTGACAGTCATCTGCGCTCCAACACAACTCTCTTTCCAACATCCATCAAATACCACACAAAACAGGAACACTGCAAACTGAAGCACACTGAGAAAATGGAAACCACACTGAAAATCATATACTCACACCATACATATGCCACCACAGCTTCTGCGTGGCCCCGTCGTTGGTGATTGACGAGAGGTCACTGTTTGACATCCTTCCTCCATTAACATGCTGCTAGCTCAGTTAGATTTGGATATGACGCTCAACTTGTTTCCACATTGTTTATTCTTTTCTTCTCTTCCCGCAATGTGAAACACTTTATTTTCACGGACGTCGGGTAACACCGAAAGTGCGTCCGTAAGGAAAATTTTTTATTTTATTTTTCAGACTTTTTACAATTATACGACATTTGACGACAACTCACAGATTTGACAAAGACTATTTTGAATCGGACAAGAAGACTCGACTAACTTTAAAAAGTAATAAAATGAGATTACTTTTTAAATGAAAATGAGAATTAAAAAATCCTAAAATCACCTATATGGAATTATTTTTACGACACTTAGCTCTAAATGAAACTAACACAAAAAATTTAAATAACATACCCTAGATGGTATACAATGGTCTTACTTGCTAGACTCACCAAAATACAACATACAAATGTGATTTGTAAGGATGGAATATGACCACTAAAACAAATAGATTTATTTAGAAACAATACGCAATTACGGGACAATGGTACAAAGATCAAACTTGGAGGAAACATGCAGCGACTTACAGGTTAGCAAAGACCGTGGCACTGGCAGAAATATTCAATGATTCACATCCACCGTTATTCTCATAACTTTACATATCTTTTGAAACGTGTGCTCACTATTGACTGCAATATCGATCTTGCTATGATTAAACAACTGTCCAGTGCAATTCAATAGACAAGAAGCTCTATGCATACAAGAAGTGATATGTGCCAGCAACTACGTGTTGGATGTTAGATGCACCACCTTCTTCAAAATAGCAATTTTTTTGTGTTGAACTCTTCTGACGCTGGCTGATACAACTAAATTTATCTATTTTTAAATAGATCCCCTCAAATATATGCACGAGATATGTAGTCAAAGACAAAGACTTGAGACTAAAGTAATTTGATAAATGCAAAAACTTGGCCACTAGATCGAGCTTGGATACTTCCAATATCTCCTATATAAAATTCCTTTATAGCTCAAGATTCGTTTGAATGAATATATCAAACGTGTGTACTGTAATCCACATTTGTTGACATCAAAGCAAAGACGGTCGATTAATAACAGGCTGTGAGCAATATGGGAATCACGTGAAACATGTGAATATCCACCACCGGGAGGAGCAGTCAAAATGCAAGGTTCAAAAGCCAAATGCGTTGATGGAGCCGATGCAAACAGGTCACACTTTTTGGAATATTTTGTGTTGAAAACAGTAGGCGTTAGGATAACATGCAGGTACTTAGAATTCAATGGACAAAGATTCAATTTCTGGTAGAATAGATACACTGGATCAGGCCGCATACACACTTCTCTCGTCCACTTTTCTCTATGCGGGATGACACGTATAGGTCTGCAATAAACTACCTATAAACTATTACCACAAAACTAATAATAAAATGAATCTCTCATAATACGGCCAACCATAAACAGGAAGTGATCAGCCCCTCACAAACTCAGGTAGCCATCGCTCTGATACCAAATCTTGAATTTGGTTCGAAATACACAAATATAATTCTTCAATATATTACTCTAATATACAATCCATACACAATAATAATGAACTCAATATATTTCTGTCAAATTACAAAGGCTATTATATAGCCATATACATAGCCAAAACAACCTCCTACAAAATAGGGAGGTGTTACAACAATTAAACCTATTTAGTTGTGATTGTTACTCCCGTAACAATACACAACTCAATACTAATAATATATTATTGTTTATATAACAATGATATATTAATAACATACTAAACTATAATAATAATTACCAACCTAATTATTATCTTACAAAATGTAAATACTAATTCCTAACAAGGACATGGAGAGCATTGAGGATACAATGCCGGATGTGTAACTATTTAGATCGCAACACACGCCCTCTGACTTAGAGGATATTTTTGTGTTTCTCAAAATGGGTATGGCACTAGAGGGAATGAAGACTTTGAAAAGAAAATAGTTCGCTATACATGGCATGCCCTACATGTTAATTAGTGAATACTTATAGAATTTATGCTACGATGAGATATTGCGTCGTTGTGTGCTAGAGCATGAGTGCATTGCAATCATGGAGGAAGCATGTGGTGGAATTGCAAGAGGATACTAGGTAGGAAATGCCACCACGTGGAATATTCTACTAGCAGGTCTCTGGTGGGAAACAATTTACCAAGATTGTATCAAGTTTTGCAAGGCATGTGATCATTTCCAGCACCTTGGAAAGCCAGGAAGAAGAGATGAAATTCCTTTAAGGCCGATAGCTAGTGATGAACCATTTGAGAAGTGGGTGGTTGACTTTGTAGGATCTATTTCATCTACCACGTGAAGGACTATTTCACGCTATATAATTACTTTTATTGATTACTTAACATGGTGGGTGAATGCATCACCTACAAAAGATTACACGACAACCACAACAACAATATTCCTATGGGAAAATATAATCAGTAGGTATGGGTGCCCTTTGAGTTTGACTAGTGAGGGTACACATTTTTGAATGAGACAGTTATGATTTTTTTGGTAGAGTTCATGGTGGCTCATCACAAGACTACTCCTTACCACCCTCAGGCTAATGGGACAGTGAGGAATTCAACAAGATACTAAGTCACATGTTGACCAAGATTTTTGATGTTGGGAGATAGGATTGGGATGAAAAGTATCAACCATATTATGGGTGTATAGAACAACCTATAAATGATTAAACAAAGGCACACCATTTCAATTGGTGTTTGGTGCAGAAGTTGTTTTTCCATTAGAATTTATGCTAACTTCTCTTCATAGTGCGTGCACAGGAGGATTAGCAGACAAACAAGCATTACAAGAGTGCATGAATAAGTTAATGTAGTTGGACAAAAGGCTTTTGCTTGCTAGATGGATTCAGAAGACTGAGAAGGCAAGACAAAAATCATGGCATGATCATCACATTAAGAATAAACAATTTGAGGTTGGGAAAATGGTTTTACTTTATGATTCTAAGTTTCTACACCATCCTGGGAAACTCAAAGTCCATTGGTTAGGGCCGTATATTATATCTTACATCCTTGATTTAGGCACGTGCTAGTGCAAGTGCTAGATGGGACAAGGTTGTCAGGTTATTTCAATGGGAGTAGGTTGAAGCCCTACTATAAATAAGGCAATATTGCCAATTAGATTAGGTTTCCTTTAATTTTTTCCCTTTTGTTTGTTTCCTTTATCATTTTTTTGGTGTTTTGTTGCATGTTGGTGCGCCAGTAGCTAATTACATTCTAAGTGATTCTATGCATAGAGGACCATGCATACATTTTGTGTGGGGTGGATTGGAAGATATGTTTGGATATGTTTGAAAAATTATTTCAACAATGGGTTGTTGGGAACGATTAGCATAATGGTAGAAGAACAGGTGGTATGGTGGTTAAGGTGTTTGAATTTGTGTGGTTATAAAGGTGTGTTGAGAAAATTTTAAAGACCGTGTAGAAGAGAAAGATCACGTAGTATAACATAAGGTAGGAAACACCTTGGGGAACTACTTAGTGGACAACACAGAGGTTATGTGCTTTAGCACGGTAACATGTACGAAGGAGGTCTATGACAAAAGAAGTAGTGTTGGAGCGTCGAGAAGGTTATAACTATGACACGTGAAGGGAAATTCACAAAATTTGAGTTAAGTGAAATAAAGTGATTTATTAAAAAGAGACGTTAAGACACGTGGTTGAAGGAACTTTAAGGCATTGAAAAATTATAAATAGAAGGGTAAAGGTAGTCATTATCCAATTTCACCCCCATGGTTGAATTGATAACATACATCGAGATTCTCAAGTCCTGCAAATTGATTGATCCAGGGCAAAAATTATGTTCTAGGGTCCCTTCGAAATTTTTCTAACTTCCTGTCCGTGTCGAAAAGAACAAGCTCGAGAAAATGCGAGAAAGTTACGTGAAAATAAGCTTGGGCCGAAAAATTGTGAAAATTGGCTAAGTCCTTGTCCAAGGACAAGTGGGACATTTGGGATGCCAAGGCGCGGATCGGTGAAAAGCCTACAAACGCCCAAACAACAAAGGGACAAGTGGGACGAAGGTACGCGAAGGACGCTTGAACCGGCCTGGGTTCTTCGGCCGAATGAGGAATCAGTAGCACCGGGGCAGTCGGACCAAAAGGATGCGTCGGATGCGGAAAAGCTAGTTCAGCCGAAGAGAAGAAAATCGACTAACGCTTTGGGACATTTAGGCCGTGAGTACGCGAACCGCCCGGATCGGCCGAAAAGGAGAACTTCCGCACCAAACATTCGGGACATTTGGGCCGTAAAGACGCGAATCGGCCGGATCGAGCAAACCGGAAGAATTTGTCCCGCGAAGCACAAGGACAAGTGGGACAAATGGACGTGAACCGGCTCGTTCGGCCGAAACAGGAAACTTCAAAGACAAGGAAAAGTGGGACAAAGGGACGCGTGGGGCGCGGATAGCAAGCATCCGAAAGCCAATCAGATCACGACACGTGTCATCGGCTGAAAAGGAACAAGGAAGCCCATTTCGGTGAATCGGAAGAATTTGTCCCGCGAAGCACTGGGACATCCGGGACAAAAAGACGCGGTGGACGCGAAAGAGCCGGCAGACCCGCGGACCAACCAGGAGATGACACGTGTCACAAGGGAAAAGTCCAAAAGTCAAAGGGTGAGTTTTGAAGGGCAACTGAGCAATAGGAATTGGACACGTGTCCAATGGAGCAGGGAAGTGCAGAGCTCGGGGAGAAGTTAGAGAATTTGGCCGAGTTCACCAAAAAGAGGTAAAAGTGAAGTAAGACCCCGCGCCCTGTCCTCCAACAAGATCATGCCACGTGTCGTCCAAGTGGCGGGAGCGCGGGAAAAAGTGGAAAAAGTCCCAAAATCATCAAAAAGGTCAAAATTCAAGGAAAACCCACGGGTAAGCAAAGGAGAGAGAATCACACGACCAATCAATGCATGCCACATGTCATCCAGGTGGCAGAGCGCGGGAAGAAATTTAAAAATCCGTTTTCGTCTGTTTTGTGCCCTAGATCTTCAGATCTCCATATCTTTTGATCCAGAGCTCGATTGGCACGTTCTTTATATCAACGGAAAGCTTGTGAAATTCTCTACATGATTATAGGGTTAATCTCGAGTTTTGGTGTAGTCTGGAGAGAGAAAATCAAGAAACAGCTCTGACACGTGTTCATGGCCGGCGAGTGATATTTCAAATGACTGATTTAATGCAGAATGGGTCGCCTTCTCCTGTATTCCGGTCAAAATGACAGGGTATGGGTTTGTAAGGTCCCCCCATGCCATTTTAATGCATCTACAGTCAAGGAGGGATGGGCTCCCATGTTTTGTACATTTTCTGTCCCCTGGGCTCGACCCATGCAATGTAAAAGCCAGATTTGGCTCATTTCCAAAGGGGGGAACCTTTTGACATAGCAACTTCTTCTTTCAGCTCCAGCAAGTGACTGAAGCAAGGATTAGACCTCTCCAAATATTGTAACAGTTTTCTTTTACCTCTCTGAGGTTGTAATGCATGTTTTTGACACTAAAAAGATAATGCAAGCTCTGTGAATGGGTTTCAGTCCTATGTTTGTATTATTTGCTTCATTTCAAATCCTGAATTATATCTTATCAGTCTGTGTATGTTTTATGTTGTAAACTTTAGTCTGTGTCTATTTGCTTGACATAAATGTTTCACCACTCCTCCTTTGGTGTATCACCTGTTAGTTTAGTTTTATTTTTGCACTTTCTATCTCTGTCTCCTTGCAGCTTTAGAGTAGGATTAGGATCTCGAACCTCTCCGTAGTTTTGCAAAATTTAGATCTAAATCGGAGGATTTTGAGGAACCACCTCTAACTGAGATTCCTCTCTCGCCTTTACAAGTCCCCATGCTTAGAGAGAGGTTTCCATGTTGTACAATCACACTTGGATGCTAGAGTGATCACCCTAGAAGCCCGATTTGCATCCGGGGTGCTTTGTGAGTTTGCAACAACAGCTTTTGGCATGCCGGTGGGACCTAGAGGTCTCATTTTTATTAAGCAGAGTTGATATGCGCCTGCTGCAATTTTCTTGCTTATAAGAGCTATCATTTGCATATCTGGCGACTTCAAGGGGAAGAATCAACTAGTTTCAGCGTTGTGCAGCTTCCGAAAACTCATGAGAAGAATCACCACAAGGTCAAGAGTTGGAGAAGAAGAAGCGCTGTTTGAATACCTGCAGTTATCTCCAAGAAGAAGGCAAAGAGGAAGAAGGATTCAAAGGTCTCCATCTCCACCAAACAGAACTCTCTCAACTCCTCCACCTGATAGGCCTTTCATTCAGTATACAAGGGCTTTAAGACCGATTAGAATGGCTCAAAACAATCCCTACGTCAACTTCACAGCAAAGATCCCACTTGATCTCAATGCAAAACATCCAGTTTCTATTGCGGCCCTGAAGAACATTCCCTACTTCACTGGAGAGAATCAGACTACTCCAGGTGACCATGTTAAAGATATTGCTAACCTTTGTGCAATCCATGAAATCAATGAAATGCAAGTGGCTGTCAAGTTACTGGCATCTTCCTTCAAGGGTAAAGCATTACAATGGTTTAGGAGCCTTGCAGCTGGTTCTATCACAAACTGGAATCAGCCGTATTGCACTTCATGAGCAATTTGGAGAGAAGGGAGACAACTTTTCTCTTTTGGAGCAGCTAACAACCATCAAGAGGGCTCCCAACGAGCAGCTGACTGACTTCAACTTCAGATTTCAAAGGTCTTGGGATAGGATTCCAGTGGCAGTCAGGCCAACAGTAGAAGGTGCTTTTCTATACTATCTCAAAGCTTTAAATTCTGATATTTCTATGTTGATTCAATCCATGGGAGGCATAACTATCCCTATGGCTTATAGCATTTCCATTAGGGCTGAAAAATGTCTTATTCAAGCTGGTAAACTGGCTCCTAGGCCTCCCATGCCCTTGTATCCAAACTTAGAAAATCCAAGCAGTAGTCAAGCACCCACTTTGGCTCCTGCTCCAACTCCTAGAAATCAAATTTCAAATGAAGCTTCTACTTCATCCTCTAGTGCTTCAAATTAACTCCGGAGGTCATGAAATAGTTGCAAAACCTAGGAAATGAGTGGTTACTCTCAAGAGGCAAGAAGCCCAAGGTTTCGAGACCTTCTTATCAACCCCAAGCTCGAGTCCTAATAGGCATCCATACCAACCACAAAGACCACCTAATCTAGCTGCAAATATGAATCAAAATCAAAGCCAAGTAAGGCCTCCTGCCAATAGACCATTCCAGCCCTATAATCCAAATTCCGTATCTGCCTCTAAGGCATTAGTGCCAACACAGAACAACATTGCTCAAGAATATGACTGGTGCTTTCCATGCAACGAGCCTCATAACCAATCCATGTGTTTAAATGGTGCTCTCAATCAAGCACTAATGGTGACAACTACTGGTGTGGAGGGCAAGGGTAGTCAAGGAAACAGTCAACAACAAGAAACATTCCAACAACAATCAGCCCCAAATGACACCACATTGGTGAACTGGCAAGCGGAAGATTTCTGTGGCATGAATCAGGTAGTTTCTCAAGGTGTTGCAGCCAACACAAGGTCAAAGAGGAGAAATTTGGGTGAAGAATAGCCATTAGCCCCAGCCAATCCACAACCTTCAAGTGAACAAGGACAACCAAGAACAACCCCTAGGCCAACTCAAATGCCACCGTTTAATTCTTACCACTGCAAGGGGTGAATGTGCAAACCAAGGGACAACAAAGGATACTTCATCCCCGTCGGTATCATTGAACAGATGAAGAAGACTAACGTCAATATATCAATGTGGGAATCCCTATCCATCCCAGGCCAAAGAGATCTGCTGCAAGCTGCCATGAAGGACTGGTCAACTTTGAATCAGCGGGTTCAGATGCAAGACAAAGTGCTTACAAATGCTGCCCAGCCTGAAGGAAGTCATGGAGCACAACAAGGTAAAATGTTGAAGCCCCCTCCTTTCTATGTTTCATTAATCATTGGGGATAAACTAGTACACAATTGCATGATTGATTCCGGGGCAAGTAGCTCAGTGATGCCCAAGCAAATAGCTGATCAACTAGGGCTCCAGTATGAAACAACATCCAAAGGGGTAGTGCAGCTAGATGGGACAGCAATAGCAACAGTTGGAGTGATTAGAAATTTGAGTCTTACCTTGCATGCATGTCCAAATGTTGTTGTTTTACAAGATGTATCAGTCATAGATTTTCCACCACTCTTTGCCCTTTGTTTATCAAGGGATTTCACAGCCAAAATTGGAGGCTACTTATCTGCTGATTGGTCACACATGTTGTTCAGAACTAGATATGGTACTAAGGTCACAATCAGATCCGAGCCAATTGCAAACTTTCATATTGAGCCTCATACTCCAAGCCAAATCAATGCCAACTGTTCAACATTTGATCAAGAAGATTATCCAAACACAGATGAGGCTGAAACTAAGGTTGGAAGCATCCCGGACATAACTCTTGATGAATGGGAAAACAAGATACGTGCTTTTTATTCCTATCAAGAAGTAGAAGAGTCTGAGCTGGGATTTTATTGTTTACATGAAGAAGATCAACCTCTCCCCAGCATCACCAAGCCAGATCAAAAGGACAAGAATGAAGTATGGAAATTATTCTTTGATGGGTCAAGGAGTAGAAAAGGTGCAGGAGGAGGAGCTATGCTCATTTCACCGCAAGGTATAAGGTATTACTCAGCCTTCCGTTGCCAGTTTTCCTGTTCAAACAACACAGCTGAGTATGAAGCCTTAATTCATGGATTGCACTGGGCAAGGAAGAAAGGCATCAGGAATTTACAAGTATTTGGTGATAGTGAGCTGATCGTAAATCAGGTCAAGAGAAGACATGCTGCCAAGAATGATATACTCAAGTACTACAAGAAGAGGCTGAATTCTCAGCTAGGAATCAGGACAGACTTGAGCAGCAGTATGGGGATCAAGTAGTGCAGCTGCGGACAAACAAGCTTCCCAAGGGTTTAGTAATGTTGGAGTCTATCTTCAACCCTAATGACTAGTTCCGTAAGGAAAAGGCTAACATACAGGTCAAGAGAGAAGATTCGAGCCAATTCTGATTGAGGAAGGCAAAACACTTCAAATTGGTAAAGTGGCCATTGAGCAAGAGAAATCAGATTTCATACAGCTTTGCCAAGAATTTCCAGATGTCTTCGCTTGGAGCTATGAAGACTTGAGAGGATTCAATCCGAACCTGGCTCAGCATACCATAGAATTGAATCCAGATGCTAAGCCCATCAGGCAGAAGCAGAGACCTGTTAACCCTCACATTGAGCCTCTAATGAAGAAAGAGCTAAATAAGCTAATAGAGGCAAGCATTATATTCCCGATCAAGCACTCAAGCTGGGTTGCTAACTTGGTTCCGGTCAGGAAGAAGAGTGGAGAAATCAGGTTGTGTGTGGACTTCCGAGACCTCAATAGGGCATCTCTCAAAGATCATTACCCGCTTCCTTCAATGGAACAAATATTGCAAGTAGTATCCGGTTCAGAGAGATTCTCTCTCCTAGATGGCTACTCAGGGTATAATCAGGTGATGGTGAAAGAAGAAGACCAATTCAAGACAGCCTTCACAACTAAATGGGGCACATATGCTTACAAGAAGATGCCATTTGGGCTGTCCAACGCTGGTGCTACCTTTCAAAGGGAAATGGACATGGCATTCAAAGGCTTGATCAACAAGATAGTGCTGATATATCTAGATGATATCACTGTCTTCTCAAAGAATGCAGCAGACCATCTCTTTCACCTCAGGCAAGTGTTTCAGAGGTGTAGAAAGTTTGGAGTGTCTTTGAACCCCAAGAAGTGCATCTTTCTTGCACATGAAGGAAAAATTTTAGGCCATATTGTCTCCAAAGAGGGACTGGCAATTGATCTAGAGAGGGTTGAAGCCATAAGAGCACTACCATTGCCAAGTCACAAGAAGGCTCTTCAAAGCTTCTTGGGAAGGATCAATTTTGTCCGCAGGTTTATCCCAGATTTTGCAGCCCTTGTCAAGCCCATCACCAAAATGTTAAAGAAGAGCATGGCTTTTAAGTGGACAGCAGAAGGCAAGGAGAGCTTCGAGGCAATCAAAGAAGCTATCTCTCAAGCACCAACTCTCATCAACCCAAAATTCTCCAAGGATTTCATCCTCTATGCATTTGGAGGCGATGACACTATTTCTGCCATTCTAGTATAGCAGAACAAAGATAATGATGAGCAGCCAATTGCCTTCTTCAGCCAGAGCCTAGAAGACTGTGAGGTAAGGTACTCTTTTATTGAAAGGCATGTGCTTGCAGTAATCAGAAGCTTGAAGAAATTCAAGCATTTAATCTCGAACAACAAGGTCCAGTTGCTGGTCTCACATGCTGGAGTTAAAGACTTCCTCCTCAACAAGGATTTGAATGAGAAAAGGGCAGGTTGGATCACCCGTGTCATGGAATATGACATTGATATCAAGATCACCAAACTGGTAAGAGGGAAAGGAATATGTGAGCAGCTGGTTTTGGGGAAGCAAAAGGAAGTATGCAACGAAGAAGAAGCTGTTTTGATACCAGACAGCCATGAGCCAAGTGGCAATCAAGAGAAAGACAATGCTTCCCCCACTCCTTGCTGGACCCAAGGTATTATACACTTCCTAAGTACAGGCCTATGCCCTCCAGAGATGAACAAGACCCAAAGGAGACACTTCAGGTTGCAGGCTGTTCCGTATGCCATTGTTGATGGAGTTTTGTTCAGAAAGACGTGAATGGAGTGCTGCTGAGATGCATTAGCACAGGTCAGATTCAAAGGGTGTTGGAAGAGTTTCATGGTGGACCAGCTGGTGGCCATTTTGCACCAAGAGTGACAGCTCTAAAAATCATGAAGGCTGGTTATTATTGGCCTAAAATTTTTAGTGATTGCTATGCATGGATCAAGAGGTGTAAGAATTGTGCATTCTTCACAGGAAAAGAAAGACTTGCTGCCCTTCCATTGCATCCAATCTCAGTTGACCAGCCATTCATGCAATGGGGTTTGGAATTCATTGGAGTCATTAATCCCAATTCAAGCCAAGGGCACAAATGGATTTTGATGGCCACGGACTACTTCACCAAATGGACAGAAGCAGTAGCACTCAAAGAGGCAAATGAGTCTAACATCTTAGACTTTTATGAGGGGATAACAACCAGATTTAGTGTACCTGCCACAATAATCTCTGATAATGCATTGGCATTCATTGGATCTAAGGTGATTGAGTGGGTTATCAAGAATGGTATTTACCTAAGCGCTTCATCGAACTATTACCCTCGGGGTAATGGCTGTGCCAAGTCTATAAACAAGAACTTGTTGAGGATCATTAGGAGAACCCTTGATGAGAATCGAGAGTCTTGGCATACCAAGCTGAAATCAGCCTTATGGGCTGATAGGATCACTCCCAAAAGATCCACAGGTAACTCTCCATTCAGGCTTGTCTATGGAAGAGAGGCAATCTTGCCCATGTCACTTGAGTTGCCAACATTGGAACTCATGAAGCAGTTGGAGTTACTTGAATTTGATCCCATGGAAGTGAGGTATGCGAGTTGATGGAGCTGCAAGAGATCGAAATCGGCATCCCAAGCAATGGAAAAGGATCAAGCTTTGATCAAGTAGACCTTTGATAGGAAGGCCAAAGATAGATCTTTTCAAGTTAGAGATCTAGTGTTGAAATGGGATGTGGACAGAGCAAAACCGGGAAGGCATTCAAAATTTGATGCCATTTGGAGTGGCCCATACATGGTCACAAAGTGCAAGAACAACAATGCTTTCCAATTGGCCTCATTGGATGGTGAAGAACTGCAGATTCCAGTCAATGGAATCTATCTCAAGCATTGCTTCTAGAGGGAAGTTCACTACCTCTGTAAATATTAGATTAGATTTTCTTTCCTCCAAGTGCTTGTGCACATTGTTTTGCTGTAGGTTAGCTTTGTTTTCCCTAAGTGCTTTGGCACAGCTTGCTGTCCATGGAGATGTTTTGCAGTCCTTGCTTTCATCAGGTAACATTCCATCTTCCTCCTTGCACATTCTGAGTCAGTTAGGGTCCTAAATAGAATATTCGATGACTCCATGCCCAATGGACTGCTTCAGGAAACTGGTCTTTTCATCTAGCAGGTAGATGACCCCGCTGAGTCACCAAATTGTTATCCAATTTCACCCCCGGGTTGAATTGATAACATACATCAGGATTCTCAAGTCCCAGGCAAATTGATTGATCCAGGGCAAAAATCATGTTCTAGGGTCCCTTCAGAAATTTTTCTAACTTCCCTGTCCAGGTCGAAAAGAACAAGCTCTGAGAAAATGCGAGAAAGTTGCAGAAAATAAGCTTGGGCCAGAAAAAATTGTGAAAATCAGCTAAGTCCTTGTCCAAGGACAAGTGGGACATTTGGGACGCCAAGGCGCGGATTGGCCGAAAAGCCTACAGGCGGCCCAAACAACAAAGGGACAAGTGGGACGAAGGTACGCGAAGGACCGCGAACCGACCGGTTCGGCCGGCTTAACGGGAATCAGAGCACGGGACAATCGGACCGAAGGATGCGTCGGATGCGGAAAGCCGGTTCAGCCGAAAGAGAAGAAAATCGACTAACAGTTTGGGACATTCGGGCCGTGAGTACGCGAACCGCCCGGATCGGCCAAAAAGGAGAACTTCCGCACCAAACATTCGTGACATTTGGGCTATAAAGACGTGAATCAACCGGATCGAGCGAACCGGAAGAATTTTTCCCGTGAAGCACAAGGACAAGTGGGAAAAATGGACGCGAATCGGCGGTTCAAAAACAGAAACTTCAAAGACAAGGACAAGTGGGACAAAGGGACGCGCGGGACATGGATAGCCGAAGGAGCCGAAAGCCAATCGATCACAACACGTGTCATCGGCCGAAAAGGAACAAGGAAGCCCATTTTGGGTGAACCGGAAGAATTTGTCTCGTGAAGCACCGGGACATCCGGACAAAAAGACGTGGTGGACGCGAAAGAGCGGGCGGACCATGGACTAACCGGGAGATGACACGTGTCACAAGGGAAAAGTCCAAAAGTCAAAGGGTGAGTTTTGAAGGGGCAGCCTGAGCCAATAGGAATTGGACACATTTCCAATGGAGCAGGGAAGTGTGGAGCTCGGGGAGAAGTTAGAGAATTTGGCCGAGTTCACCAAAAAGAGGTAAAAGTGAAGTAAGATCCCGCGCCCTGTCCTCCAACAAGATCATGCCACGTGTTGTCCAAGTGGTGGGAGCACGGGAAAAAGTGGAAAAAGTCCCAAAATCATCAAAAATGTCAAAATTCAAGGAAAACCCGCAGGTAAGCAAAGGAGAGAGAATCACGCGACCAATCAATGCATGCCACGTGTCATCTAGGTGGCAGAGCGCGGGAAGAAATTTAAAAATCTGTTTTCGTCTGTTTTGTGCCCTAGATCTTCAGATCTCCATATCTTTTGATCCAGAGCTCGGATTGGCATGTTATTTATATCAACGGAAAGATTGTGAAATTATCTACATGATTTTGGGGTTAATATTGAGTTTTGGTGTAGTCTAGAGAGAGAAAATCAAGAAACAGATCTGACACGTGTTCATGGCCAGAAGTGATATTTCAGCGACCAGATTTAATGCAGAATGGGTCGCCTTCTCCTGTATTCCGGTCAAAATGACAGGGTATGGGTTTGTAAGGTCCCCCATGCCATTTTAATGCATCTGCAGTCAAGGAGGGATGGGCTCCCATGTTTTGTACATTTTCTGTCCCCTGGGCTCGACCCATGCAATGTAAAAGCCAGATTTGGCTCATTTCCAAAGGGGGAACCTTTTTGACATAGCAACTTCTTCTTTCAGCTCCAGCAAGTGACTGAAGCAAGGATCAGACCTCTCCAAAGATTGTAATAGTTTTCTTTTACCTCTCTGAGGGTGTAATGCGTGTTTTTGACACTGGAAAAGATAATGCAAGCTCTGTGAATGGGTTTCAGTCCTCTGTTTGTATTATTTGCTTCATTTCAAATCCTGAATTATATCTTATCAGTCTGTGTATGTTTTATGTTGTAAACTTTGGTCTGTGTCTATTTGCTTGACATAAATGTTTCACCACTCCTCCTTTGGTGTATCACCTGTTAGTTTAGTGTTATATTTGCACTTTCTATCTCTGTCTCCTTGCAGTTTAGAGTAGGATTAGGATCTGAACCTCTGTAGTTTTACAAAATTTAGATCTAAATCGAGGAGTTTGAGGAACCAGCCTCTAATTTGGAGATTCCTCTCTTAGTTTTACAAGTCCCCATGCTTAGAGAGAGGTTTCCATGTTGTGCAATCACACTTTGGATGCTAGAGTGATCACCCTAGAAGCCTGATCTGCATCCAGGGGTCTTTGTGAGTTTGCAACAACAATAGCCATTTCAACTACTTTGCCTTTACGAATTTTTTTGCTCCTAACTTGAAGTGTGATGAGGGTTTTATGAAGAAGAGTGAAGTACTTAACACAAACTAGTGAAATTGTGTGAGTTATGGCGTAATAAGAGGGGAAAGGAGATAAAAGAGCGAGGAAGGGATTGTAAGAGGGATAAGCGTGAAGTTTTTCAAGGTTCGGAAGACATAACCAACTCAAACATATTCACCTAACCATGGCCCTTTCACCCCACATTAATATTAATTTAATTAACTTAATTAAATTAATCCCCACCCTCACAATATACATTTCTTAATTATTCTAATCAAGCTAATTTCCACCTCACTTAGACACCTCACCTAGCCACCTCACCCTAGACCTATTCTTGGCATGTTTCCATAACCAACTAAGACTTAGTCCCACTTACCTTAATGAGCTAAGACTTAGTTTAACCCTAAAAATCAATGCCTACTATCCCTCTAACCACCTTCCCACTCATAAAAATGTAACGTCCGTTCCAAATTCATGGATCAAGGAATGAACCTAAGTTAAAAGAGGCGAGATCTACCAATTTTAGTAAACCTAGGGAATCCCACCTTAACCGATGCCGATCACCCCTAAACTACGGCGGTCAACCGGGAACTATCGTCGGTACCATTTATTCACCTAAGCAACCTTGTTTTTGGGTTGGCACATTCTAAGAGAAAGAAGATGAGAAGAGAGCTGCATGCAAGTAGAACCAGAGCCTTTTCATGCACCCCAGACATCCATAGCTAGCACCAGGATAGATCCAAAAGCATTTGGCACTCATGGTAACATTCCGGAAGCGTCACTATTGCACCAAGCTCCATTCCATCAACCGATCATCACCACCACCCAACCATTGGACCTACAACATTGGTAAGTGTTTTATCATTAATCATTTCCATTCCTATTCTATTCATAGAGTTGTTATCATTTATGTCATCATTCTTCTATTAATATTCCCATTCCTCCATAGCCTTCTTTTTGACAAACCCAAAATCTCACCCACCCGTTTATCAGATCACCTATCCTGGCCCTTCCACCTCTTTGAGTGTTCTCAACATTCCCACATACCTCACCATCCCCTTATTTAGCCTCATCTAACCTCACCTAGACTCTACAATAAAGTTTTTCAGTGAACTACTGATCACCCTACTCTACCGACACCGGTTACCCATAACCATCATCAGTCTCCCTTAAACCGTTTATACCCAACTGACCTCGGTCTCTGTGTTTCACACCCTGTGCCAATAACAAAACCAAACAACCTTTTACCAAATAACCTAAGCAACCTAGAACCTGACCCTGACTAGTTCCAGTACTCTTGACACCTACCAACCCTTCAGATCTGACTATAGCCTAGCCTATTATATTAGATTTTCTTATTGTACTTGAATGAGATACCTAAATCATACCAACTATAGTAGGAATTTACTTATTTCTCACATTAATTTTTTTAAACAATGGATTGACAACCATCTAGGAAGTATCACACTTCCCAAAACTAGCATACGCTAGGCAATCCACTATCATATATCATTTAACTTCTCTTTTGTGGTCTTTTTTTCTATTACAGGTAGTTCCTCCTAGCCAAAAGGAAGCTCTCACAATCAGCATTGGATCAAGAATTCGAACGTGTGCAACAACCATCAACCAACCCATTTAACAGTATTCCTCCTAGCCCTTACCCTTATCTGTTTCGTCATTCAAAAAAAAAGAAAAATGGTGAAACATTTTGGCACACCTGGTGGGACCCATCAAGGGGTTCTATTGTATTTTCCTCATTTCTAGGTGAAAGTTGTGTGTTTGTTTCCCTTTAAAAGGCTTACACATTAATCTTTTTCTCTGTAATCTTCTCTTCTTTCTAATTTCTCTAAAAGAAACATTTCTATTAGTGCATTTAAAAAGGAATCATTCTTCTTTCTTGCTTTCTGCATTTAGTGAAAGAGCATACCCTTTCCTATTCCTCATTTGTTTCATCAAATGTAATATTTTCAATTTGGGCTTAAAATTGGTTGCATTACATTCTGATTTGTTACATTTAGCTCACATTAAAACGAGGGCAACCTATATGCTGGAAGTCATGCCCAACTGATGGTTGACATAAAGAATCGTAGAAAAGCACATTCTCTCTCTCTCTCTCTCTCTCTGTGTCTTACCAAACTTACACAAAATTAAAATATACACATCTTTCTTAAACAACATCTTACCTAGGAACACTTTTCTGATCACACGATCATATTGGTAGGTACTCCCTAGCTTGTTGCCTCTGTCGAGTCATCATCTCAGAGGATGGCCCGCCCCCACCATAACATACCTGAAACCTCTCCTTCTAGATTTCCTTCTTCATAGGATGCCTTCCTCACCAAAAACTCTATTCTAAATTCATGAGTCAGTCTTCTAAATAGAATAAGCTCAACACATTAAAAATCACTTGTTAGGCATGTGTTTTTAGTGTTTGATTGACATGCATTTTGAGGTGTGAGGATACACTTCTCCATTTTTCCATCTGTTGCCTTACACACTCCACAATCATAGTTGGAGTATTCTAACTTCTTCTGAGTGTGTCAGGACTTCATTGCATCATCTCCAGACTTCTAGGTTGATTATTTATCTTACTAAAATTCACAACGATCCATTTTCTACATCTTTCCAATTTTCACAGTAACCAGCATTGGTTTTCCTTAACCAACATCAATTTTATGTTATTTTGGGTTAAATTGCCTAAAGAACCCTTATTTCATTTTCTTTGTTGTCAAAGTTCCTGTGACTCTTTGTACTCTCTCTTCTTCTTTGATAAACAATCATCATACAACTTGTTCATCTAGCCGTCAACAGTCTTTCTCTCATTTGATAAAATTGTTCCTATCTCATACAAGAACCAACCTCGGTTACCCCTGAACCGACATCGGTCATCCTAACCAACATTGGTTACTTTGTACTAAACATCAACTGATATATTACCCAAATCTACCTATAAACACCTATTTTCTTCATTCCTGTTTACTTTCTGTGTCACCTGTAGGATACAACATCACCTGATATACATCCATTCACATGGTGTTGACTCACAACCAAGCTAACACTCTTATATTTCACGCAAGTTGTCAACCACTCCTACCTAGTCCTTCACCACCCTCTATCCTATCACCCATGGATCCAACCCTACCTACCACCATTGCTATAGGTGATGAGGAATTTGCATGACTCCTTGATCAGAATCCCACAGCCTTACAGTTCTACCTTTCCCATTCTTCCACCTAGACTCCTCAAGTTAGTTGATATATGGCATGCCTATATCCATCTCTCCTACCCTTATTCCCACTTTTGCATCAGCCCCTAATAATGTGGTGTTACCTTCACCTACTTCACCCCCAGTAGTTTTGCAACTAGGACCCATACCCACCATGACCATTGTGTGCTCATAGTATCACTCACACCTATCATATATGTTGTCCCCTCATCGACCACCCAAGCCATAGCCCCATCCGCACCCATTGTCTCACAAATACCCATTACAACACAACCACTTGTGGTGTTGGTGACCCCTACTCCATTCCAAAATCTTTTCCTCTCCATCCCACAAACACTTCCCCCAATCGCTACTAGAGTCACGATGACCATCCCACCTACATACACATACTATCAACAACCCCCTATCTCATTTGTTACCCATTCTGGATACATACCCTCTATGTCGGTTCCCTATTCTCAACCTCCCTATTCGGCATCACCATACAATGGAATTCCGCCCACATCACAGTTCAATACCAGCCCCCTTATGCCATAGGAGGAACCCTTCCACCACAACCTACCAATGACCTTATCAAATTGATGATGGAAAGGATGTAGACACTAGAAGCATCGGTTTCTAGCTCACGCAATTCTCTCACCTATGATGAAATCTATAATGATCCCATTCATCCATCCATCCCTATTCGCCCATACCATGTACATTGGGAAATGCCAAAATTCAACCATTTCAATAGTAAAGAAGACCCACAAAACATTTGTGGTCTTTCAAACATGGGTGTTACCTGATCACCCATGATGACACTTTACTCCTACGGACCTTCCCGATGTCCTTGACAAGACCTGCATTGACTGGTATAGTGGGCTACCAAGACACTCCATCTACTCATTTAATCAAGTAGCCCAAGCCTTCTTAGATCACTTCTCCATCAACATTGTTAAGAAGGTTACCATGACTGATCTTTATTCCACACACAAGATTTGACGATGAGTCTATCGCTGACTTTGTCACTCTTGTGGCGCGCACCTAATTAACTAGCTCACATTTCAATTACCTCAAAATGAACTCATAGAGTTGTTTACTCAAGCTTGTGCAAGACATATCTCACCAACTCTACAGGTGCAGACCTTTCACACTTTTGACGAGGCATTCACCATGGCACAAAAATTGAAATTTGTGCTATCGAAGAAAATAAAATTCAACTTCATAACAAGAACATCACGCATTCAAATCAAATGATGCTTCTTCATCTTCAAAACCCCAAAATAACTATTCAAAACCCAAAGGATCTTCCAACACCGTAATTCTCAAGGCTTCCCCCTCATCAATCAAACCCAACCAAACCTCTGCTAATCTCTCTCCCATTCAAGCTTTCCAGTTCAGACGAGAACAATAAAAGTACACTTCCATAGGAGAATCTTATTCTTCTGTTTTGGAAAATCTTGTTAAGGCTGGTGCCATTACCCTTCCACCTATAAAACCACATACTAGTTTTGACTTGAGCGCCCATGCCCGCATGGTATAAGGAACATGAATTTTGCAACTATCATCATGTCAAAGGTCATAGCAACAATAATTGCATCACCTTTCAAGAATATCATCCAAGAAATGTTAGACAACATGGAGATCTAGTCTTGATAGCCCGAATGCACCCGCTAACCAAAACCTACACATCTTCAAGAATTCATTCCCTAATCATGCCCCATCTTCCAACCAAGCTGGTGAAACTTCAAATAATGATAGCAATGTCCACGAGGTCCATGCTATTTTCGATGACATACCAGTTGCTTCCCAATTGCCTCATGTTCCTTCCATAGATGAAATCTTAGCCCGAGCTCCACTACCTGCACAAGAACCAATTTCATCTACTCCTCCACCCACAAGGGAACCCCCTTCATTTTCTCCATCACCCGTGGAAGAGCCTATAATTAGCATGCCACCTTTGACCCCTCAAATTTCGAGCAGTTGTCAATGGCACCTCTCCTACTCATAGGAGATGCATGTCCACCACCTACACCATCACAAGGAGATTCCACCTTGTCTGGCCCATCCTCTCCTCTACCCATAGAGGATCCTATAAAATACCATTTCCTTTGGATGACCATTCACCATCGGACCTTCAAGATCCCATTGATCTACTTTTGGCTCTCTTACCCACAGAGTCCGAGGCTAGCCATTTCCCTATATCTCAAACACATTTTATGGGGATTTCCACTTGATCCACATCAGCCCCACTTACAACAACACCATTTTCATGCTTGTTCGAATCACCTGGACTATGTCGATAGAGCTTTACTATGGGGATGCCTTCTACTTCTTGTTTTGACACAAATGTAGTTGTCACTCACTGACACCTCCACTATCTATCCAAAAGTGTTTCAAGTGACCAAACCAAACACAACTATGACTATTGCAACACTTTCCACATCATCACCCATGGCCCAACTCATGCCTCTTCCCACAACCCAACATACATCTACACCCAAACACCTACCCTCACCTATATCATCTCCCTTACCTAAACCTATCCCTACCTTGGGGGTCATACCCACAACCAGCCTTACTCACCCACCCATCAAACTAGATTTAGCCACATCTTCCAAAACTAATGCTAAACTTACCCTGGCCCCTAAAAAGAGGATCCAATCTCCTAGGCCTCATACACCAACCTCACCTACCACACCACTATCACCTTCACCCCTTTCGTCCATCCTAGGACCTCACCCCTCGACCCTGGCCAAGCAACCCCCATCCACCAGTAAACCAAGAACCCAACAACCTGTTTCCTCATCACAGGTCTCTAATATACCCAAGTGACCCATACAACCTCCGCACTCACCCATAACCTTCTTACCACCCATACCACCACTACCGTCCATAACTACTTCACTACCCATGACATTTTCTTCTCTTTCACTCACGCCTCCTGCCCAACCTACACCACCTACCTCCACAACACCTCGATTACCCCGTGGGTAACCCGTCCTCTTCCACCATCAGATTTTCCCTCCACATCTCGTACACCTATGTCATCATTTTCCCAAAAAGACGCAACCTAAAGCTAAAAATCTGCTACCCTCTAATAAGGTAGTTAAACCAACCAAACCTTCCATCACCAACTCTTCTACCATGCCCATACCCAAGCAGATGCGACCAACACCTAAGACCACACCACACACCAAACTAGTAGACCAACCTACTCCCCCTCTGTAAAGCCTCTTCCCCCACAATCAGCCACACATGTACCCAAACCCACATTCACCTCCCATTGTGATCCACTATCGGATCCTATGCCAAAATCTTAACCAATCTCCTCAAAACCTCCATCATCACATTACCACCTCTTAGGCCTTATGACCCACTCAAACCCAAACCAAAAGGGTTTGACGAAACCAAAATTTTTCACCTACCATCATGTGTGCCCAGACACGATGTAGAGAACTATAAGGCTTTAAAAACCACTCTTGTCCAATTGTGTCCTCCCAAAGAAAATTTTGATGATGACGATCTTCTTGATGAGGACCCCATTCCACCTTCACCAATTTCCACAGATCTTCTCCCATTACCTACTCAAGTGACCAAAATCTCCACCCCTACAACTCTTTGATCCACCCCAAGATTTGAGATCAACATGGTTCGTATAAGAGAGTTGGCCAAACCACCACCAAAATGCCAATGCACCCTACTCATTTCACAAGGATCATATCCCCCACTTGGGTTTTGTCCTCATGCCATATACCTTCCATGACACATCCTCTTCATCCACCTCCCCTCGATTAACATGATCAACATTTCCACCCATGCTCGAAAGAAAGAAGGGTAAGGAAAAAGCAATTGCCCATCAACCAACCTATACCCAACATACCAACCACACCCATACCCAAAGTCACCATTCGAGGTCCTACATATCCTATTTCTGATGGGGTCACACATCACACAATGCTAAAACAACTACACCAATCCCCCTAAAAATGTCTTTATATGACCTCATCCAAACCTCGAGTCACATCATCAAGCCCTCATGGAGGTCCTTCAATCTATTGAAGTCTTACCAAATGACCCCACACCCGTAGCCTCCATCATTACCCCTCACCACATAGCCTCTCTCACTAGGTCTTTTCCTTCCTCTACACCTCCACCTACTCGCCAAGTGGCCACCCTCAACTTTTCAAATGAAGAGATTACTCCTTCCAGGTCATGACCCCGACCCCGCTCTTTTTATCTCTATCTTTATTGATAATATACACATACAACATGTTATGATCGATGGTGGTGCTAGCATTAACATCATCTCCTCCCATGCATATGACCAAATAGATACCTGCTAATTACATGCATGGTAACCCGGTTATGCTTGCTCCTTCAATGATGCCATGACCTCTACCCTGGTACCATTGTTCTCCATGTCCGCGTGGGTCCCCACACTATCCCGGAACTTTTCTATGTCCTAGAAGGGGAGTTCCAAGTATAACTTATTCTCTCATGCCGACCTTGGATCCGTGCCATGGGTTGTGTCCCTTCAACTTTACATCGATGCCTCAAATTTGAACATGAAGGACATAATTACACCATCCCTACCGACCCATCACCTTTCAAGACCTATAACATGCTATATCACCCCAATGATGTGCTTATACCGGTCAAGGCATCTGCCACTATCACTACTTCACCTTCACCTACAAGCTCATCCACCAAAACTGCCACTACCTCTTCTACATCTAACCTCGCTATCCCCACTACGTAGCTGTAGCCTCTACTACTGACACACTTGTTTCCCCATCATCTAGCGAGCCATCTATCCCCGCTACCCACATACCGAACTACCAATCCCTTAGAAGGTGTTTTTCAATGCCTCACTCTAGAGAATACCACCTATACAATATCGACACCTTCCTCACCCCACAAGAGTATGGGAATCTACGTCAACATCCCAACTACTGACATCCACATCGGTGACATTTTTCCTTATGGCCCTCCCCACCTTTGCACCAATCTAACATATGGGGGACTTGATATTGCCACCTATAAACCCGAACCTCCATCCCAAGCCCAACCATTTTTGTCTGACCTACACTCCCTCACTAACCACCACTTCACTCACACTTTCCTCCACCGGTGTGCGTGGAAAGGATTTGGTTTGATTTTATGAACAAGGCCACATACTATCATTTCTTGTACCTCTCATAAACACAATGACCATAGTGGCATTGGTTTTGACACTCCACCCTCCAAGAAGGTTCACATTGACCTTATCCAGATGAGAAATCTTCCCCATCTCATTCACCCACATTACCATCTTCACCCACAAAGTCCATAGATCCTGAATCTATTCCTCCTAACTTTTTTTTTTCATAAACACCATTTCCTTGGGACCATTGACCTATCAACGTGATGGCGAGGCTCCCTCTTCTCTCCCATTCCTATATCCTGACATGATCAATGATGATATGCCTTCTATTAACATCGTTCAATGTCAGATGATGAATCCATCCTCACTTACCTTGGTGTGGAAGATTCTTATATTCATCGGTCATTACCTTCTAAAACACAAAGCATGTTGAATGAATCGACCATCGAAATCAACATTAACACTCAGGATGACCCACACATTCTAAAGATTGGCCAATCCTTAGATGCTACTAAACAGAAGCCTTCACCTCTTTCCTTCGGGACCATGGCAACGCATTTTCCTATTCCTATGCCGATATGCCCGATATTGACCCAAAATCATGGTTCACAATATCATAACCATTCTTGATGCCAAACCATCAAATAAAAGTTGTGGAAAATGCATCCTCGCATTGCTCTTCTAGTCAAAGAAGAGCTTCAACGCCTTCTCTCAGTTTCCTTCATTCTACCCATTGACTATCCCTAATGGATTTCTAACATTTTCCTATCACAAAAGTGATATGGGACTCTTTGTATTTATACGGACTTCCATGACCTCAACCTCACTATCCCAAAGATGATTTCCCACTACCAAGAATTGACCAACTAGTTGATCTCACCACTAGCCATGAAATGTTATCACTCATGGATGGTTTCTCGAGCTATAATAAAATATTACTAGCTCCAGAGGATCAACACAAGACTACCTTCATCACCCCTTGGGGACTTTCTTTATCGAGTCATGCCTTTTGGCCTCAAGAATGCTGGTGCTACATATCAGCGAGCCATGACTTACATCTTCCATGACATCATGCATCGTATACTGAAGATTACGTAGATGATCTTCTGGCCAAATCTAAACATCAAACTGAACACTTGTCCATCCTTAAAGTCATCTTTTATTGTCTCATAAAGTATTGTGTGCGTCTTAAACCAAATAAGTGCATCTTTGTGGTACTTTTTGGAAAACTCCTAGGTTTCATTGTTTCTTTGTGTGGCATAGAAGTCGATCTTGCTAAAGTCAAGGCTATTCTAGAAATGCCTCCACCCACTAATCTCCATCAACTTCAAGCCTACAAGGTAAGTTACAATCCATTCATCATTTTATCTCATAGCTTTCCGACCGTTGTCAACCATTCCATCATCTTCTCAAGAAAGACGTGTCCTTCAAATGGGATGATGAATGTCATAAATCCTTCAAATCCTTGAAACAATACCTCCTTCAACCACCAGTGCTCATTCCTCCTAAGGATGACCAACCCTTTTACCTATATATTTCACCATTGAACCATTCTCTAGGTGCCATGCTCACTCATCGCGATGACCAACACCGAGAGCAAGTGGTTTATTACATAAGATGTATCCTTCTGGACTATGAAACTAGATATACCCACACCAAAAAGCTCTACTTGGCCTTAGTTTTTTTCGCCACCAAACTCTACCATTACCTACTCAATCACAAAACCTTTGTCATTACTAATACTGACCCATTACACTATATGTATGCCAAACCTTATCAACATCAATGTGCCACATGATGGCTTATGCTTCTTTCCAACCTCGACCTTGAATTCATTCATCAAAATTCCATCAAGGGCTAGGCCATCACTGACCAACTAACCGGAATGCACCTATTTCCAGGATCAACCATCTAACTTTGACTTCCTAGATGAATCTATAGCTACCCTTTCCCTGGACGAACCTACCTACCAAATGACACTCTTCTTCGATGGCTCCAAGTGTCAGCATGGGGGTGGGGCTGGGGTTATCCTCATTCCCTTGAGGGTGAACCTATTCCTTTGTCTTTCAAGATTGATTTTGATTGTACAAACAACATTACGGAATACTGAAGCACTTGTATTGGGTCTCTAGGCTACATATGCCTTAGATGTTAAGACAATCAATATCTTTGGTGATTCTCAGTTGGTCATAAATCAAGTCAATGGTCTATACTAGTGTCGTAATGAGATTATTCAAAAATATAAGCAGCATGTAGACATACTTTTGACCACCTTTGACCATTATATGCTTCAAACCACCCCACATTCTACCAATAAATTTGTAGATACCATGGCCTATTTGGCTTCTCAATATACTGCTTCACCCACTGACTCTAAAATATTTGTCACCATACAAAGGCTACAATCACCCTCTTATTTACCTCATGAGGTCTACTCCATTGGAACCATTTCCCCTAACCCACGTGACCTATGGTATAAGAAATATGCAGACTATCTTTCCCTTTCCATTTTACCCACTGATCTCACTCATAATGGACAACGAGCCTTTCTTAAAAGTGTCTCCATTATATGTCATCATGGGTGGTCTTCTTTACAAGCGTGAATTTGATGACATTCTCTTACGATGCCTTACGAGTTCTGAAATTCCCTACACCATTAAGGAAGTCCACGAGGGAATTTTTAGAGGTCACTTTAGTGGTTTAACCATCACAAAGCACATTCTTCACCTAGGCTATTATTGGCCAACCCTAAACCATGATTGTTGTGATTATGTCAAATGTTGTGTAAAATTCCAACAACATGCTAATCTTCATCACACACTCATTCCTTACATGTCACACGAGACCTTTGGCCTTTCTCTCAATGGGGTTTGGATCTTGTCGGTGAGATCAACCCCCATTCTTCACAACGCCACCAATGGATCATAACCACTACCAAATATTACACTAAATGGGTAGAGGCCATTCCTCTCATTTCTACAAAAGTTGAGAAAATATGTGAATTCATCAACCATCACATCATTTTTCATTTTGGTGTTCCTCACCGCATTATCACTGATAATGGAAAGTAAATTCAAAAATAAAACCTACACAAACTATGCGACACTTTTGGCATCCAACTCAGTTTCTCATCACCTTATTATCCGCAAACCAATGGTCAAGCCGAATCAACCAATAAAACCTTGAAAAAATTCTTATGAAAGTAGTCAATAATATTGGGAAGGATTGGCATATGCACATTCCTTTTTCCTTGTGGGCTTACCGCACTAGTATTCACACTTTGACTGCAGCCACACCTTTTCTTTGGTCTACGGTACTAAGGTTGTCTTGCCTCTCGAAGTCCAAATTCCATCTCTCCACATCTCACTACAAGACATGCTCAATGATGATGACTTTTTCCAGATCGTTTGGCACAACTTGAGTTATTAGATGAGCATCGTCTCAATGCTCTTGACCATCTCCAAATCTACCAAAAATGTATCAAACGTGCCTATGAAAAATGTGTTCATGAACGAACCTTTCAGTCGGTGACCTCGTCTTAAAGGAAAATAAACATGTAACTAAAGAAGAAAAGTAAATGGAGGAAAATTTTCCCCTAATTGGCTTGGACCCTATATCATTACCCATGCCTATGGATCAGGTGCTTATCATTTGTCTTCACTCAAAGGTAAACCCAAACCTGAGCCCCTTAATTCCTTGCATCTTCGACCATTCTATTATTGATATCAAGTCCTCTATCACTTTTTTTTAGTTGATCACTCATCCCTTGAGCATTGTTCACCTTCCATATTACCCATTTTGAGGATCCATGACTAAAAAGAATCATGTGATTACCCATCACCTTTTAGCCTTGTCTTCAATATGAGTACCACGGCTCTACTCATAGCATGATTCTCATGGATACTTTTTGTCTTCTTCAAGATGGAATCCCATGGTCATCCATCACTCAAACCACCTCTTCCATAGTTAATCTCTATGTGCTATGGTCTTGTCTTCTAAACAAGAACCTAATCTTCCTCTATAGTCTTGTCCATGACTTAAACATCCAAAAAAAAAAAATGGATACAACTCCTTGAGTCAAACTTCCAACAAAAGATGACTCCCTCAAAAGGGACATCTCTTCTTTATATGTCACCACTATAAATAGACTGCTCCCTTAAAGGAAAACTATATCAAACTATTTCATAAATCCAATAAGAATATCCAGAAGCTTCACGCATCAATCAACTTCACGAAGACCTCAAGGAGATAATATAC
This sequence comes from Taxus wallichiana var. yunnanensis, assembly GCA_018340775.1. Taxonomy (NCBI): domain Eukaryota; kingdom Viridiplantae; phylum Streptophyta; class Pinopsida; order Cupressales; family Taxaceae; genus Taxus; species Taxus wallichiana. The sequence continues at coordinate 862,576,560 of CM031234.1, forward strand.
TCATCCCATATAGACTTCCCGCATCGATTAGTCTATTAAAAACAAACAAATGAAGAAAAAGATGAAATTTTTGTCATGGACTTGCCTATTTTTTATCCTAGGTTTCTTGTTCCATAAGACACTCCATCATACACTAAGTTACGCTAAACCTCCCATTCTCACCTCCTTGCCTTTTTAGCCTAATTTCCTCTTTACTCAAGGGACTTGTCATAAATGTGACATTTCATGATCATGCGACTTTCTTCACCCTTAGAATGGTCCATTATGCAATGCCTTTAGGGTCTTACGTTCATAAGCCCCTCTTAGGTATGGATTGAATCATTAGGGTTCTTATCAAATTAAGTGGCTCTTTTACCACCTCTTACCATTCACCTTCCTCATTACTTATTGATTATCCTATATAGGACCAAATCCTCGACACCTATATTTAAAAAACACTCAACCATGCCTACGACCTAAACTCAACCATGCCTACGACCTAAACTCAATCATGCCTATGACCTATATTCACCCATGCCTAAACACCTATCAATCCATTCCTTTCCTTCATCACAATCTTCCCTAGCTTATGGGAGAACTACATCGGCATGAGGTCCCTTTTTCACCTGGGACTATGTAGGTAACACTTCGAGGGCATGGGGCCCTTGGAGGTTAGCTCAGCCACTCTCTACCCTAACCAATTCCCCATTTCCTTTCCTTTTCCTATTCACATTCTACCCTAGTTAGTTTCCTTTCTATATCAATAACTGGAAATTACACCAAACAAGCAACAATTTTTACACATCTTTACCATCATAACTCATACATTCATTTCATCTTGTCTACAATTTCTTTACCATAATCATACATTTTCCTACAAATAATCTTAACATGATCCACACCATCATTAATTGCAAAAATTAATGAATTGGAAACTCAATCATACCTAAACCAACCTAGCCTTCACCATTCCTAAACTAACGTGACTCAATCCATTCCTATGACTTAACTCCATCCATGCCTATGACCAACTGACTCCATCCATGCCTAAACTAACCTAACTTACCATGCCTACACAACATATGACTCTATCGACTCCATAATCATGCCTAAATAGACTGATTTCATGCCTATCTATACCTAAAATTCAAATTAAACCATGTCCACCATCCATACTATAAATACCATCATCTATAAATCAGAAATTCTATGTAAAAATACATGTGAACATATATCCCAATAATAAATACAAGCATCTCAAAAACTCTCATGTACATCCTCACCATCTTTGGCATGCAGGATGGTATATGATAAAACAATAACAAAACTCTCATCTACATCCTCATCATCTTTGGCACGCAGGCGGTATACATATCAAAAATATGTCAAAAACATGGATACACTGATCATCAATGATGACTAATCATCACCCCACCTGATATCCATCCCTGTCTCATCAGTCTCCTCTGTCTCCCCTCTAGTGGGGTGCCCTGCCAACCTCTCTCCACCTCACCTTGATCTGTCCTCTGATGGTCCCTCACTTGGAGCTGGCCTCCGTGCACTGTAGTCTCACCCTGACCTTGTCCTCAAGGCTCATTGGCCCCTTGTACTCTCTACACTATGGGTACGTGACCTGGTCCTCTCACTCGAGGCCTGTTGTGCTCTATACTCCCATAGGATAGAAAATATATCCTTGCGGTAATTAAAATATCTTGATAATACCTTACCTCATATAAGGCATCCCTCAACCTACCTATCGATATTTTCTGTGGTGAAGCCATTGGCCTTGGCCCTTGTGCCTGTCTCTCGGGACCCTGTCCCACTGGTACTTATAAAGAGGGACCTATCCCTATATGTCTCCATGACTATCTTGAGGAACCCCAACTCCCACTCCTACCTATATCTGGGCTCAAAGGGCCACAACTCTACACTTGTGCAAAGTGGCCAACTATCCTCCAAACATATAATCTACACCTATAGGGTGGCCACCTATACCCCATCCCCATCTCCACCCTATGCGGGTCCCTATCCCTACACTACCTAGGCCTATAGAGTGGCCACATGTGCCTGCAACATAACAACATGTGCCTCTCGAACTGTCAGCTGCCCCTGTACCATCCCCAACTATGTAATTAGGGTAGCCACCTACCCCTGTAGGGTGTCCCTCTGAACTATGATGGTGGCTAAATTTGGCTACTCTCGGCCTGCCTACTTACTCGTAAATGTGTGGCCCACCACTTCCTGTATCTATCAATAACTTCAGATTATCATCTATCTGCCTGGCCTATCACCTACTCCTCCTACCCTCGGAACCTATCAAACTCACCTCAGAGATGCAGAACCTCTCCACATCATCTCTCCTATACTATAGAAAGGGAGGGGGTATATCCTAAAGCAGCCCAAAATGTCATCCTCGACCCTGTCCACAAGTATCTTCTCTGATCTCTTACACGTCGCCTCTCTATCCACTGGAGTAGCTATAGATCCTGTGGCTCCTCTACCATCCACCCATATGAGGGAAAACCCACATAGGGCCTCTAAATGATGTCCACACCAAATAACCCCTCTAAATCACTTGTAATAAGCTACATCATGTGTAGCTCTAGAATCTCGGTGCTCCCCAATCATAGGAACCCATCACTTAAAGCCCACCCAAACAAAAAACCCAACTCAATGCATCAGCCCCCATGGCATACCAATAGATGCACACACATAATGTGCTCATATTCCCAACAATGAAGTAGGAAAGTACAACACATGATAAATCTCTCAGAATTACACCCATAAACCCAGAAATTTGTATCATTGAACTAGGAATGCGGGTGCCCATGCAAAATGAGTCATGTCCTCCACCATGTCATGCAGAACCCCCATTAATGATCATGGGAATCTCCCACCCTCCACATCCGGTAGTGTAAAGTAGCAGACTACCTCCATCAACAACACTACCAACCTCATCTCCTCTAGATGGGCCTGATACATATCTCCATAGCTCATACTGGCACTATGGAACCTCATCTCCACTAGCCCCTCACCAAACACGGTCAACATCAACTCCTTAGAGGCCTCTGAGGAGATAGAATACACATACGTCCCCACTATCGGTAGCTGTAGGATCCTGTACACATCCTCCGTGGTGATCTTGATCTCACCTGCTATATAGATGGAAGGTATTAAAACATGAGTCCCATCCATGTCCGATGAGAGCCACATCTATAAAACTCAGCTCCCAAACTATGTGTGTAAATACATCTAAACCCAATCAATAATATAAACCTCTACAACATGGCACCGATATCATGTGGCATCACACCCCTTGTACTCAGCATGGTACAGTAATAAGGTACCTTATCTCTCATCCGTAGTTGGTCTCCGGCCTACATTTAACCAATCACACATTATTAAAACTTGATTTTACCCAACATTGACCTTTAACCCCTCCCTTCTTCCCTTCCCCACCCACTATCTATTTTACCCACCTTACCTAAATTTTCCCCTTACCCTTCCTAGACCTCTAGCCCTTTTTCCCAAACTAACACCGGTTACTCCCACCGTCATCGGTTCCATTATAACCTGCATGGTTCCCCTCCCCTCCCCGATCGATGTCGTGTAACAAGACTAACATTGGCCATACCTTGACCAGCATCGGTCATTGTTATTCTACCCAAACCAAACCCCGATTTTATTCCCCCATTTATCTCCCATTTCTCCTAGACACCTACCCAAACTTCCCCAAATCCCTCCCCAACCCTATTCAACCTCCTTATGCCTTTTCCCACCCCTCCTCTCACCCATTTTAACAACCAAATTTAAAAATATCTACCCTACCCACCCCCCGACCCATATTCCCCTCTACATTTAAACAACAAAACATATACAAGCTTAGCTCTTACCTCATCTCGGTGTCGCCTCCATGGTGGCACGTCCAGCCACTGTGCTAGTGGTCCACCCGACCCCTCTCCTACCTCCACCATGTAACACCTCTACCTCCAACCTCTCCACCAATCCACTCACTCTACCTAATCTCATGGGCCCATCCACCTGACTCCTCTCCCCACTTAGATCTATCCACCTACCTCGTACGGTCCCGCGTGATTCTCTCCCAAAAGCACAACTCGCTTCATGCTCTATCATTTTTGAAAATTCCAACATATACAAATGAATCCGTATTATACGGATTTTTTCTTTTTATATACCCGCATTGACCTGACTGACATTGGTTATACCCACAACGACATCGGTCATGTGCCCTAGAAATCGTGGGTCGCTATAATACCTAAACTGAAATGAGTCATCTGCCCTAATAAACCATGCTCAGCTTACCTAGACCATCACCGGTAACGTATGACTGACATCGGTTACCTGTCATACTCTTGTCCATACCCTTTCCCCATTTCCAACCAACACTTAACAAACTCGTGAATTGTTTGACCTTACCCACCCTTATCACCACCTACCTCGAAGCCTACATTACCTATTTATGTCATTAATTACATTTAGGGACTTTTATTTCTACCCGTACCTCAGCCCCGCCCATGCCGTTGTGCCACGTAGATACCTAGATCCATAACACCAAGTAACTTTGAACCAAAGTTCTCATTATACCTTGTGAACTAGTACCCGTGTTGTGTTTTCCTACCAACCTTACCTGCCTATTATCGTCGTGCTGTTTATCCATCTCCTAACCTTTGGTGTGCCGTAACATACCTAAATGTTCTTTTACTGAACTTTGTTTGTTTCCACACCATATCCTATACCTTGGATACCAGACTCACTTCAACCTTGTTTGGATAGACCTACCGACCTTGGACGATGTAGAGTTTGCAAGCTCTTCAATCTGGTACCATGCCACAGTTCATATGTGTGCGTGCATTCAAATATCACTACCTTTGACCTTGGCCCATTTCCCTATTTGCCCAATTTGACCTTTAACCCATTTACCCATTTTTACCTCCACCTACCCAACCCACACCTACCTACCTAACCCTCAAATACGTGGATATTCCCATGTCCTCACCTATTGCATCTTGCGATAATGATACCTATTTTTCTCAACCTAATAACCTTACCTTGCCTATGGCCATGACCCTTATCCAAACAAACCTTGACCTTTTGATGTACTGGAACCACACCTATACATTCCTGCATCTTACCTCGTTGAATGTCAGGACCTTATCCTTTACCCTAGATATTGGACCTCAACAACCCTTGTTTAGATGACCTTTACGACCCTTATCCTTTACCCCGGATAATGACCTCAACAACCCTTGTTTAGATGACCTTTACGACCCTAGCTAACATTCATTTTTTATGTTGATCAACCTAGGTATCTCATGGAATTTCACAACATGTGCGTCCATTTGAATGCTCTACCTACTCACCCATCTTCATCTTTATCACACCCACCTTTTTATCAAACCACTCACCGCTTCCTTTTCTCACCTCATCGGTTCATAGTTTGAGGGGGGTTACCTTCACCCATGCTTGGGGCAACCACATCTTATTTTTGTCAGCGTCGCTTACCAATACAAGCTATGCAACAAAAAGGGGAAAATGTAGACACCAAAATTGGGTCACACTCCCCTTGGCCTCCCGTCAAATAACCAACTCAAACATATTCACCTAACCATGGCCCCTTTCACCCCACATTAATATTAATTTAATTAACTTAATTAAATTAATACCCACCCTCACAATATACATTGCTTAATTATTCTAATTAAGCTAATTTCCACCTCACTTAGACACCTCACCTAGCCACTAAGACTAAGACTAAGACTAATTAATTATTCTTGGCATGTTTCCATAACCAACTAAGACTTAGTCCCACTTACCTTAATGAGCTAAGACTTAGTTTAACCCTAAAAATCAATGCCTACTATCCCTCTAACCACCTTCCCACTCATAAAAATGTAACGTCCATTCCAAATCCATGGATCAAGGAATGAACTTGAGTTAAAAGAGGTGAGATCTGCCAATTTTAGTAAACCTAGGGAATCCCACCTTAACCGATGCCGGTCACCCCTGAATCGATGTCGGTCAACTAGAACCATCGTTGGTTACCATTTATTCACCTAAGAAACCTTGTTTTTGGGTTGGTACATTCTAAGAGAAAGAAGAGGAGAAGAGAGCTACATACAAGTAGAACCAGAGCCTTTTCACGCACCCATACATCCATAGCCAAAGCACCAGGACATATCCAGAAGCATTTGGAACTCACGGTAACATTCTGGGAAGCGTCACTATTGCACCAAGCTCCATTCCATCAACTAATCATCACCACCACCCAACCATTATACCTACAACATTATTAAGTGTTTTATCATTAATCATTTCCATTCCTATTCGTTCATAGAGTTATCATTTCTGTCATCATTCTTCTATTAATATTTGCTTTCCTCCATATCCTTCTTTCTCGAAAACCCAAAATCACACCCACCCATTTATCATATCACCTATCTTGGCCCTTCCACCTCTCTGAGTGTTCTCAACATTCCCACATACCTCGCCATCCCCTTATTTAGCCTCATCTAACCTTGTCTAGACTCTAATAAAGTTTTCAAAGTGAACTACTATCACCCCACTCTACCAATGCTCTGCTACCCATAATCATCGCTTCGGTCTCCCTTAAACCGTCATCAATTATACCCAACCAACCTCGGTCTCTATGTTTCACACCCTGTGCCAATAACATAACCAAACTACCTTTTACCAAATAACCTAAGTAACCCGAACCCTAACCCCCACTCAGTTTGACTCCTACCCTACCAACCCTTCATATCTAACTATAGCCTAGCCTCGTTATATTAGATTTTCTCATATCAGACTTGAATGAGATACCTAAATCATACCAACTAGATTAGGAATTTACCTATTTATCACATTAATTTGTTTTAAATAGTGGATTGACATCCATCTAGAAAGTATCACACTTCCCGGAACTAACATACGCTAGGTAGTCCACTGTCATTTATCATTTAACTTCTCTTTTTTGGTCTTGTTTTCTATTATAGGTAGTTCCTCCTAGCCAAAAGGAAGCTCTCACATTCGACATTGGATCAAGAAGTTAGAATGCACATAACAACCATCAACCAACCCATTTAACAGTATTCCTTGTAGCCCTTACCCTTATTTGTTCCGTCATTCAAAAAAAAAAAAAACGGTGAAACACGAACAAAGATACCGGTGGTGGCAAAGGAAGAACCAGTGGAGATTTACTCAGAAATGCAATACCCCCAAAGATCATTAAGGCTAAGAAGTGGAGTTCAAAGTTATACAAGTGAAAAATCAGTTAGTATAGCCAAAAACAAGTGCCAATGAGAAATCGATGCAAGAAGATATGGTTTCATACACTCCAACGGTAGACGAGCTCGGAAACCCTAAGGTTGATGACTCGATACAACAAGAATTATAGAAGAATGGAGTCTTATAGCTATATGATCTGTCGTTCTTTGTGAAACCCACCCTACTATTCAGATGGTTGATGTCACAAGTAAACAAGGACTTTTTCTAATTTACGGAAAGGATGATGAGGATTACATGCCACTTTATTAGGATATTTATAGGCCTGTGGAACACTGGATGAATACATGACACTTGACTTATGTGCCACTGTAAAGATTGAGGAGCTAGAGAATAAATTGAACTATGAGAAAGGAGGAAGGGCTCAGTGATTACGGATCTCCTAGACCCAACATTGAGAGTCACCTCCGACTCATTAGTTGCAAATTGGGCACATCAGAGAGGTGGAAAAACATCAATAGGAGATTCTTGTATGTGGCCTATAGAGTGTCAAAAGGGAACATTATAATTTTGTAGATTTTATCACAAATGAAATTGTTGAAGAAGCATAAGTGCAGAATGAGGCAGAGAAAATCACATGGGGATCCATACTTATATTGATCATATTTTGGGAGATTGGTGTCCCAGATGGGCCAAATGGGAACATATGGGTTCACCCATCGGCGCACTCATCCCCTGCAGTACAATTTGTGAAGTTCACTTGTGATGGGACCATCTCGAGCACCTACAAGGCTTAGATGAACATGTGGTATGAATGGTTGCATGAGGCATTTAAGAACAAGTGGAAAATCCCCATGAACTATTGCAAGTTGTTAGGGATCAAGTTAAGTTTGTAGTTACACAACACTTTTTCTTGGAAAAGTTTATGATGGCTAAGGGAGAGATGGGGCCGCGGTGCAAGATCCCCTTCACATTTACTGCTAAATATATGAATTGTGTCATCAAATGAATAAAAGACGTGCAAAAGATGGTTTTGATGTAGAAAAAGTGGACGTTGATGTCCATACCTTGCGTGTGACATACAAGTATGGAACTTGACCGACCTATGTCGAGGTTTTGAGCCATATTTTTGGACTTGCACCCATAAGTCAGTGTCACCATCAAGGGTTACGTCCATAGAGTGTTTATATAGATGCATCCCAAAACACAAGGGCGTTTGAAGTGGAGGTTATAGAATCCCCCTTTCCAAAGCCGTAGGAGGTGCTAATCTCGCCCATGAAAGTGGTATAAGTCAAAGGAGAGGAAGAAGAAGAAGAACAGAGTGAATGAAAGTTATAAAATTCCTAGAAGAGGAAGTATTACATGTGCTCTAATGGTAGCAAGGGAACCAACACTTCATAGCAAGGTGGCATTGAGGCTTCACTACCAAAGCACGGGAGGAGAAGTGGGAGGAAGATCTGGAAGTGAAGAAGCAAGAGAAACATGATGCATTGAGCTCTATGACATGCTCAAAAGAAGGAGAGGAAGAGGACTCCACCACCTTCAAGTCGGAGTTGGAAGTAGATCTTGAAGAAAAGGAGAGAGCCAAGTCGAAGCCACAGATGCAAGAAATGCATGCAAAGAGATAGGAGCATTCTACAAGACCTGAGAAGATTCCAATGTGTGAGGCCTCCCCAACATAAACCTCCAGCCCAAGGGAAAGAGATAAAGGGTAATCCTTTACTATAAAGGAGGATAAAGGATTCACCTCGGGATCAAAGAAGTAGCAGACAAAGCGCAAGGAAACAAGGAAGAAGTGGACACCTATGTCCCCACATATGGACTTCATGGATGACCCCACAAAGGTATTGCGCATAAGGTTCCAGCCACCCTCCCACCGGAAAAACTACATGGTTAGGATCTGATGGATCAAGAAGGGGGCATGCCTAGGACCAGAAAAATGCTAAGCTAGAACATGCATTGCCACTTTAAAGAGCCTGAATTTGAGGTCAACGATCATGCAATCGAGACCATTCACTTGAAGAAGAAGGGAGGAGAGGCATATAAGGTGGTGGATCCTAGCCACCGAACGGATGAGCAGGCATGCAACATGCTTCAAAATATGTCCTCAGAGGTGATTCAACATAGCTTAGATGTAGGGGCCATTATTCAAACCCTAGTCATGGGAAATAAGGACAAGGAAAAGGAGATAGATAGATTACACCAAAGACTAGGGGATGAATAGGCATGAACGAAGGAGGATTATAACTAAGTTTGCACCTCATCAAGATCATTTTGGGACAATGTCTAGTGTTAGTGGGACATTCTAAGATAGATTTTGGGGATGAGATGGAGTATCTCGAAGACATTGTGGGAATGTTTCTCAAAAGCATCAAGAATGGCGTAGGGCCCATAGCTGTAGAGCTCACCAAGGAGAAAGAATAAAAAAATTCATCGTTGAAGCCCAAATCACTAAGTTGGAGGAATTACTCACTCAACTCAAAGAGGTGAACATACTGGTAAATAGGGGCTTCAATAGCTACAGAAATTGTGAGCCCATTATTGACGCATGGGTGATAGAAGAGGAGGCTTCCTCAAGGATTTATAGGATACAATCCCCACCAACAATTTTGAGTGTGTGTAGTTGGTTGTTAACACCACAACTCAGAAAGATAAGATAAAAATAAAGCGCGAGAAGATGGATTTTAGGATTAGTGAACTTTGGGATTCCATCACTGAGTGGATGGATGAGTTTGAAGGTATTTGCACGAGTTGGTGGTAGCCATTAATGCACTCAAGGGGAAGGTGGAGGAAGTCACCCCAGACCAAGTGCCCAACATTGTAGGAGAAGCACTAGGGAAGGATTTAGTAGAATTAAAGGCTTGGGAGAAGTTGAAGGACAAAATAGACACGAGTTCCTGAACTCCTCTAATTGGTTGCATAGTGGGTTGACCATACAACATATTCTCCCATTCTTCCATTCTTTATTCATATTATTTCAATTCCACTATTATTTTTTCTTTGGAGCAGCATTTTCTACCTTAGCAAATTTTTGTTTGTAAATATTTTGATTTGAGAAATGCAAAGGATTACTAGGGTGGTAAGCGATTAGTGTGGCGTGATGTTGGACACTAAATTAACTAAGTACCTAAGGTGTGAAGGTTTGTGGCATGTGGAAGTAGGGTGCGAAAGCATGCACAAAATTAGCTTTTAGGGATGTGTGAGGGCTTGCACCTAGGCAAGATGGATTTGGGACTTAGTGGGTTTTGGACAACGGGTAAAAATGTGTTTAGAGAACGGATGGAAAATCAACCAGTAACAATTATGGATAAATTATGAAGACTTGCAGCTCAAGAAAAGGATATTCTAGGGCATCAATATGGTTATCATGAAAGGATAAGGAGCCGAGTTTGTTATGGATTAGTTGGCACTTGCATGCTAAGGGATACTCAATTGAGGAAACACATGATGACATTTGGCATGTTCTTGGGTAGTGGTAGGGCAATCATGAAAGATTCCTTTAGGCCTTCTCTTGTAATGATGAGTGGTTAGAAGAGATTCCTTCGAGTTCCTCTTTATGGATGGTCTTGCATGACATTAGAGAGAAAGTGCGATAGAGAGAGAGAGAGAGAGATACAACTAGTGAAGATGTGTAATATGTGATTGTAAGCTTTGTAATGAAGCAATAATAGAGAGCATGTTAAAGCTCTGTTGATGTAATATCTTCATCCATGGAACTCTTTTGATATACTATTGGCTACTATAATTTGATGAATGAATATAATGGAATGGTTCTAAACATTTATGTGATGGATCTTGATCTATGTATTTTATTTTATGTTCATGGGCGTAATACCGATGTTCTTAATGTTAATCGTGATTTAGTTCTACTTCTATTGTAGTATGATCATGTTATTCCATGTTCTAGTGCATTAGACTAGGATTTAGTTCTTAATATTGATTCCAAGAATGGGTGTGTTCATTCTCTATTTGTGTAAACATCCCCTTATTAAGGGAGAACATTCTCACGAAGCTCACATGAAAGAGGGATCGCACTTGCGCATGCCTCGGGTGATCTTCCAGACTAGTCTGGATGATGTGGTGGCGTGTTTGGGGTTTGATTGGTGAAGCAAGAGGTAAACAGAGACTACATTGGTTTATCTTGCATCTTCCTTAGATTGACTTGGAAAATCTTCTCTTGAATGATTGTTTGCATTATTAGGTCAACATATAGTGAGTCAAGGATAGGAATGGTTTTCCCTACCCCACTAATAGAGATTATATCTCTATGCATTACTTCTCAAGGGAGATATATGCATCAACGACCACCCTACTAGTACAGGTGAGTTCTCTAACCATTTTTTTGTCTTTTTCATAGATTAGTTCACTTCCTTCTCCATTGTACTATATTAGTCTCGTATTATACATGGTTGATGCTAGCTATATTATTACTCTTAGCACATATCACCTCCTTATATTTAATTTGAGTTATTTTATGTTTTATCTATTGTTAATCCACACCCTCCACATCAAACCACCAATATATTAGTAGGATTCCTTCTTCTATCTCGATCATGCGGGCCTTGGAAACCCTAGGTTGACCTAGTGTAAGGGTTACTTACCTCTAGATATTCGACCCTAGTGCTCAATGTAGCCCCTTTAATTATATCACCTTGTATGTCGTCACTTGTGTGTCTCCTACTCGTTTCCTCGAACACCCAGTGCATGCTTGATTGAGACACATTTTGGCCCGCATACGTAAAGGAGAAATAAATCCTTCCCCTAAATCCTTTTTGTATAATAACTCTTATAATTTTGAGAGGGAATGGAATTAAACTTAGAAAAATTAAAAATGAGAATGCAAAAATATATGAATTTACATTAGAATAGGGCAATCCCTATTATTGTTCGCTTATTAACATTTTTATTAGCTTAATTTATTTATATTTTTTTTTTTAGGTCACAAGAAAACTAAAATATTTTTAATTTGTATTACTTAATTTTCGCTAACTAATAATCATATCAAATGGATGCAAGAAGAATATAAATGAAATGAAAATCCACCTCTCATTCACCTTTATGTGTTTACCTAACTTATAAAAATCAAATGCCAAGGCTATGCATAAGAGAATGTAGGGTTCACATTCCTCAATATTTTATCTTTTATTTTGATTACTCTTGTATGAATTTCTTGAATGTGGAGTGAGAGGAATAATAAGAAAGATTGGAACTCAAGACTTTTGATTTTAAAAGATAAATTGTAAGCAAAATCACTCCACATTACCTTTATTTTTTTCACAAATATCTCAATTCCAATCATATACTCTCAAACAAGATATGTATTATGTACTATTTTTGTTAATTAATTAATTTTTAGATATTTTTTCCAAAAATAAAATTTAAAAATATTCTCCAAATTTACCTATAAAACATGCATAAAATATGTTAAATTTGGCCAAATATACTATGTTATCTCATAGATATATTTCTTATTTTTTTATCTTAATTTTTAAGAAAACTATTCCTTTGAAATTTTTTGTGTGAGTGTCAAACTCATTTATCTCCAATATCATTAAAGGATGTAGAACTATCAATTACACATGAGTTGCAAATTACACAGAGAAAATGTAAATATTTATATATTTATTGTGACATGGGTTTCCTCAAGAGAGAATCACTACTTCATCAGATGCAATAAGCAAGTCTCCAACCCACTCTTTTTACATTCGATGCAAAGGTACTCCCAACCCGTGCCAAAATATGAGCTCTGAATATGGTGTCAACATCCATCAAAGTACTAAAGAATGGAAGGATTTTTTCAAATATAGCGCTTACAAATACTCTAGTAAACGTGTGTAAATTGTAGAACCTTACACAAGGCACATAAATTTTCTGATATCTTAGGGGTATTGAATGTTTTTTTAAATAATAAAATAAAATTTAAAAATTTAAGATATGTATTTACTATTGTTTAAAATGGCCCATATAAAATCTTCCCCCAAATTGCCCCAAAGAGAAAAATGGAACAAATTTTTTTGTAGCATACTAAAAAAAACCCTGTGAAAGGCTTTATTGATGCAAACATTTACACCGTATGAAACAAGCCAGTGGAATATACTACTACTTGGCTCTCAGAATTATGACCTACACTTTACACAACTTCTAAGTTGAATATATATATATATATATATATATATATATATATATATATATATATATATATATATATATATATATATATATACACGTTTAAAATGCAGAACCCCCTTTCTAATGTACAAACACATTTCATTACCAAGAGGTGAACATGTATACGTGTGCTTGGAGCAGCTGTAAAACACATCCTCCATCTAACACACTATTTGCAAAATTTTGATTTTGTCTTTGTGGCTCAACCCTTCTTTGAAATCCTCCCCCAGGTGCTGATCCTCCTTCCTAATTTTTATCACCTGGCTTTGCAAAGCATGCCCTTCGGCTTCCACACAGTTGTCAAAATAATCAGGCTTATTTTCACTCCGCACTTGGAGCCCTCTTTCATCATTTTCTTGTAGGTCTCGGGTTCGAAACTCGGGGAAGAGGTAGATGAGGCTACTTGGCTTGCCATAAGAATGAATATATTATATTACCTCCTATCTGCAAAACTATATTTCCCAACAAAGAGATGGAAACAAACCCGTCATGGACTTGGGCACTCTGCCTACAGCGTGGAGAGCATTAGCCAATCCGGAAAGTTCAAGAAACTCAGTCCACTTCCATTATATAAAGCCCATCTATAAAAAAAAAATAAAATCAATATATAAATCAAAATAGTTAACCTAAGGTCCTTTTGTAACTGAAAAAATTGACATCAAACAAAATTTTTAATTGTGAATAGCTCCCCTACCATTTGTAGTCCAAGGAATCAAACAAGGTGAACATTGGAAGGGTAAGGAAGTCACTCAATGCCTATGACATTAATCAGATAGGCACACCATGCTCCAATTTTTTCTTCCTTTTCTGTGATGTGTTTTAGTTACAACTATCTGCTTTAGGTAAAGCACTCCACTCTTTTTTGTTTTAAAATAAAGAATGCATTGTGCATCTCTACAAAACTGTAACTACAAATGTTTTCTCTTATTACCAAGTCAAGAATGGCCAATCTGATTTAAAGATTGTATAGTCCAAAAAGTAGATAAACATTGTAGCCTAAAAAAATCTAAAGTAGAAAATCAGATTGTTAGATATTATTATAGGAAATATCTAAAATCTATAAATATCTAGGATAGTAAATATTTAGGACTGTAAAAAAATCTAAAATCCGACAACTTTATTGAAGCCACCGAAATTTGACACTTTCCAGCCAACGCATCTTCAAAGGTGGACGCCTACCGGTGAAAAATAGTCCCCTTTCATATATTTACAATAGAAATGATAAAATTTGAAGCATGGATCATGGGTATACATATTTACACACACCACGAAATATCCATATCACGAAATTTTTTCTCACAAGTAAAAAAATAGAGCATCACTTAATGGATATTTCACTCTAAAGATCACACTCTTCATTTTCTAGCTCTCGAGGTTTCCTCCACATTCATAACACCCACATATTTTAGGGATTTTAAAACTCTAATATAGACCACATATTTTTGTTGCATTTTTACTTCCACTCCTTTGGTTGTGATTTTTTTCTTGAAGGCCATTTTCGTATCCATCCCTCCATATTTTCAATGTTTTTTTTTGTTTCCTATAAATTATGTCATTATATATTTCCACAACACCTCAATGATTATATTTCCCCTTTAACATATATCTTTCTTATAATTCAAATTTATTATGGAGACATGAAATTTTATTTATTTAGAGTGGAGTTTCAAAGTTAGATGTTTGAGGTGTAATTCAAAAAGACCCTTGATTAGAAACAAGGAGTTTAGCTCTACTAGGGTTTCATTTCTCCTCTCTATATTACTTCTATTATTTAAAATGTCAATAACATATCAATCTAAGCATGATTTTAAGCTTTATTGAGTATTCATTGCATTAAATTAGTCTTTCTTTCTCCATTTGGGAAGTATTTTTGAATAATAAACCTTGTTATAATTATGGAAGCCACCATGGTGTATGTATCAGTTGATGTGAATTACATCGACAAAGTTTTGAAAAATGATGGTATCAAAGTGAGAAAGGAAGTTTGTATCAAAGTTATTGGTTCACCCCAAAAACCCTTTTCCTAATATTATTTTTTAATTTTCCTAAATTTTATAATGTTTTTCATTGGTTTAAATCTTTCACTTTGGTTGGTTATTTTGTTGGTCTCATAAGGCATGCTCAAGCAATGGGTCAAAACATTGATAACCTCGTAGAATCAAATTTAAGGGTGTACAAAACATGACCAAATCCTTTTTCATTTTTTCTAACACTAACCACCGTAATACCATCATCAATCATGACATGTGGTTTATCCAAAATAGCTGTGGTATTTTTCCATTGGACCAAATACTTTCAAGTGTCAAAGAAAGTCAATCTCAAATCTTAATCTGATTGAGTTTCCTTTCCTCCCTCTCCCTCTTTCAATATTTTTCAATAAGCTCTCTAAACACTTAGGGTGTTTTATCTATAATGGGTTTCCCAAGTTCTACATGGATTGGCCTAAAAAATGGGTTTGTATAGAGATTAGTTTATCCAAATACCTAAATAAAACCATTGACATCCAAATTGGATATACCAAGTTCTCTCAACATGTGTTTTAAATTTATCTCTTGAATGCTTATTTTTGTTTCCAATCCTTGAACTACATGATTTGATAATGTCCCTTGATAGAAAACTCTCAACCAATGTTGTAGGAAAAAATTCCACTGAAACAAAAACCTCTACCTCTAATGATGATAGTTTGAAGTTATTGTTACAAATAAAAATAACTCCTCTAGATCTCATGACACAAAAACCATAAAACCCTATGTACACACCCATAGGTAGAGCTACAACTATAAATTTGATTTTTAATGATAAAAATTCAATGGTTTTAGTTGTTCAAGAAATAACATTCATATCTCACACCCTGTAGGAAGAGATCACTAATTTTTCCAACCCATCTCAAACATTAACTTCACAATCGTTATTATCTCACTTTGTAGTGATATCCAAAGATTCAGAGAACAATTTTATGTCATTTGAATGAAAATTAGTTCTTTTTGGTCACACAACCCTTATCCATCCATGGAAGAGGAGTAATACATGCAAGAGAGATGAAAATAATTCCAAAGGAGTGATTTATTGAAAATAAATAAACAAAAAAATTATTATGCCAACAATTATGTTTCCTTGAATATTTAGAAGAGGGATCCAAAATGTACCTAAATCCTTCCCCACGATTATTTATTATTGGAATGTTTGAGGCCTTCTTGAACTAACTTGGAGATATATGGCTAGGGATAATTAACATCATTTTCATAGTATGAAAGTGTTACTTCTAATGAGGTTAAGATCACAATATTTCTCCTTTAGTTTGTCACTCACACTATCTAGCCAGTTCAATCTACTAAATTTCTAATCATGATTTTGTCCATGTATGAGAAATCACATTTCTTACACTATAAATTTTTAAAAATACCATTTCTTAGGGCTCAAACGCCACCCATCGAGTGGTGTGGACCCTCTTGAATTTTGACCTCTTTCTACTTGGGCTTGCTAACCTATATTCATGTAATAATTTTATGGAATGGGTTTTTTTATGGAGGTGGCTTGCTGACATAGTCTTTGATTCTAATTGGGTCCTATGTGGTGATTTTAACATTATAAAATCCAAAAAGGAAAAATAAGGTCACTTGACTATGTATTAATGTGTTGGCAAATGGGAGGTCAGGTTCTATATGAAAAATAAAGTTGTTCCTTTTTACTCCAACCACCATCAACATGGATATTTTACCTCAACTTGATTGACCAGGTCTAACTTTAGATAAGGACAAGATACAATTTTCGAAATACTATATTGTACCTTTCTTTAGAGAAAATTTCTTTCGCATTTTCATCTCTACTCGATCAACTTTCTAGATTTATTGATGGTGTTATACTTTCTTACCATCTTCCCATTAATTTTTTATTAAATATTCCACTCCACAAGTCAAGCTAGTTAAAACCAAATTCCACCTAAAAATTTCCCATATCAAGCATGAGTGAATTTTGTCTCACATCTACAAGATCTAAAAATGGTTCCTTGACCTAAGGGAGACATTAGTTCGATTGAATGGTGGGACAATGTTATTATCAATACCACCACCTTCTTAAGAATTTATGGAAAGAATAAAACATTTTCTATCAATAGGATCATGAATCCTCATCCAATGAACTCATTAAAAATGATAGGGTCTTCATATCTCCCTTTTAATGTATCTCTAAAAATTCACTCTTCTCAATGGATACATAAGCTCAAATTTGATGAATCCCATAAATACAAAATGCATTGGTTGAGGGTGGATGATAGGGTTACAAAATTATTCTTTTTTCTTCTCTATTATACATGTTGATGATTATATTTGTAGATGAACCGTCAAAGTCATGGGATACCTTAGGGAAATGGGACATGCGCCCTAAGATAACCTCTAAATTTTAAATAAAATGGATCTTCTCTATGGTGTTGAGTAAGGTTAGAGGAAAAGTAAAACAAAGTACAAAACTAACTAAGGTGATACGCTGAAACAAATCTTAAAAGACACAAAGATAGATCATGGGAAACTACTTAAAATAGCCGAAGAGCGTTTAGCATGATCTACTATTTTTAGAAGTATATTGGATTATTAGGGACCGAGAAGGTGTAAAACATAACAATATGTAGATGATAGATACATAAAGAAAACCCAAGGGCATATAGCACGATAGATCTTCAAACTTATCTAAAAACTATCAGCAATGAAATATGAAAGACACAAAATATTGAAAGCTAAAATACACAGAATAAGAACTCTTTATTCATAGAGAAAATAATACATAAGGCTGATATGGCACATATTACAAATTATTTCTACAACAGAGTCTTACTAAGGCTAGCCAATATAATAACTGAGCCTAGAATCCCTTTTTACAACTCTCATATGTTTTTCTTTTCTATTCTCCCCTACCCTTTTTTCTTCTTTCCGGTTCTAGATCATAAGATTCCTTTGTCTCTTGCTTCAATGTCAAGAATCGATCTTCCACCAAAAAAATTCAATTTTCTTACAAGATCTTTCATTTTTGGGTCAATATCTCAACTACATGTTGGTGATATTTCTGATTTCCTTTAATTCATCTAACTTGCGCTCCTTCGGTCGGTGATGATTCTTCTCTACCACGTGGAGGTTGTGCGCTTGTTTGAGGGTGCTCTTGGGGCTTTGTCTTCAAAACTGTGCCTAAGTGATGTGTGGAGGGTGTGCACTTGTTTGAGGGCATTCTTTCTTTCTCTTTATTTGAAATTGCACTTAGGCGACACGTGGAGACCTTGTGTGTTTCTACTATACTCTTGAATTTTCAACCCACCTGGGAAAATTTATTGGGCCTGGGACACGTGGGCGATGTGGTGCAAGTTTGAGAATACTCCTTCTCTCGCTTCATGCCCCGAGTGTGCCAAAGGGACACTGACATCTTCGGGTTCAGCTTCATACTTAGTCAAATTTAGGCTCAAGCGAAAAAAAGAACTAGGGTCGAGGTGAAAAATACGATGACCGATAAAAGAGTCTTACGTAAAAATAACTCTACATTTATGGCGACTCACCAAGGTACTCCATTCTAGTCATTGGGGAAGGGGAGGGGAAGCCTAACTGACTAATTCGTTGATCTTTGTATTTCCACTCTTTTGATCCCTTGTTGGGGGTCAAGATATTATGGCATTTGATGGATGCTTTGTTGCAGCTCAGGATCTCATTGATTTTTACAGCAATCATCCACCTGTTAGTGATTCCTTCCCTTTGTAGGATGGAGTTGGAAGCATCATAAATTTTCTGAATCAATAGTAATTATTCAAGAAATTTGGTGGCTACGATCTTCTTGATGGTGGAGGATATGGTCTCCACATTTGATCATAAACCTTGTGCATTAGATACAAATCCAAGAGCGGGACTAGATTCATTTCCGTGGTGGAAATTCAAACACAACAAGAGACATATAACTCATATACTAATGTTACAATTCCCCCTTTCTAGGGTTGTTGTCAAAATTTACAGTCAAGTCTTTGACCATGTCCTCGATGATTGTAACCTTTTTGGAGGTTTCCCTTTTCTACCTCGAAGATGCACAACTTTTCTTAGATTGTAGCCACCTCCACCTTTCTTGAATCAACCTCATGTTAGAGGGATCCTTTCTCTTGTGAGAGTGAATTGGCCAAGGCCTCAGACGTGGTAAGTTTAGCTTCTAGAGTTTTAGCTTCCACCTAAGAATCCATAAGGACGTCTTGTGACAGAGCTTCCTTCAATTCCTTAAAAATTTGTTCTATCTCTTTACCTTTGCCTTTAATCTCGCTTTATTGGTTGGCCACGCTTTTCTTCGCCTTACGGAGGCTAGATTGTGCCTTTCTCATCCGATTATTGAGCTTAAGGTAGTCCGTCATGACTAGAGTCACGCTTTCGTTCATTAACTCGACATTATCATGAGGCTAGAACTCTAAGAGGTCGAGCGTGATAACACCGATAGAATAGTCATCGGGTTGTATTTGTTCCGTGGGTTTAGATACTTAGGGAATAGTCGCGCGATGGTCGAAGAGCTTTATTGATGGTCATATAATGACCACATCTACTTCATTGCTCATGCTGACATTTCCTTCTTATATTTCTTCGCCTCTTCGTTATCTTGGTTTGCCTTGGTATTTTTAGCTTAACTCAAAAATCCAAAGTAGAAGGGACAACCCCACTCGTGAATGGGAACCCGAGTAGTAAACCATATAAAATTGTAACTTGTGGTTAAGGAATTAAAGTTATCGAGATTAATGAGGGCATGTCACTACATGGGGGAGAAATTTGGGATGGTGGAAGGAGGTTGAGGTAAAATAGGGACTCTGAGTAGAGGGAGAGTCTGAGATGGGGTTACTGATAAGGGGATACCCCTTATAGGGGAAAATGGTGGTGGAGGAGGGGATTGAAAGGGAGCCTCGGAGGAGGTAGAGGGGGAGGAGATGCAGGGGTCATGACCGACTTTAACTTTTTATGCTTTGGGGCTTGGCATTGATTACTCCATAGGTTCCCTACATTAGGGAACCGATGTGAACTACGGCGTGGGTACCAGAACCAAAGGACCTTGCTAAGAAATGGAGGGTAGAGGTGGTACTGGAAATTTTTGTTGGGAGGGACCGAATAACTTGCGGTCAATCTCGCGGGCCGCTTTGAGGTGATTTTCATTGTATCCCCACTTTCCACGTTAGATTCATGGTCCAGTATCCAAAAATCCTACCATTTCTCATCACTAGATGCGCCCTTAAAATTAAGGATGGTTTTTATCATCTCTTGCCTATACTTCTAATAGGCTTCAATATTTTCTGTGCTCCAGTCTTTCTTACACAGGGCCTCTCTGAGTCCTTTTGTCATGGTGATGGTGGGATCATACCTATGCTTAACTAGGTGGAATGACTCCTAGTGTGGAATTGGAATGTCACTAGGCTCAAAAATTATGTTAGGTGACTCTTCTCGAGGGGACCGCCTTTCTCAAAAAACATTCCTAGGCTTGTGCTTGCAGGAGTCTAGGACCTTGTTTCAAATTAGAGTTGCGGTCATCGTCCCGTCCGGGTCATACCTACATGAATCTTGAATTAGGGTGAAGCCGTAGGAATCCATATTTTGTGTGAGGCTATGCTGCACCTTTCTTTTAATCATAATAATTCCTCCCTTTCTCAACGAGAGGTCAAAAAGTGCCTTCTTTTTTTACCAAAGAAAAATTCAATATCCAAGAGTACCAAACACTGGTTATCTCAAGAACCCATCACCCATGTTGTGAGGACCCTCGGGAGAATAAAGGATTTGTCTCAAAAACCATCCAACCGAATCATCGAATGCCCTACCCCGAAAAAATAATCACAAGGGTGTAGGGGATCTCCAAGGATAGACTGGAAAAATCTATTCATTCTGTTATTGACCCCTTCTAGGTCAAATTTGAGTAGGAGGGGCTCCAAAAAGAATTAAAAATTCATATATGTCCGATGAGCGAGGACAATACATGAGTCCAAGAAGACACTGGAATGATCTTTTGGGGATCAACCTCCACATCCCATAGATTCGTGGATAATGAAATGGCTAAGGTACTAGGAATTCTGATAAAAAATAAGGCATAACAAATATGAAGAATACCTGAAGGTGGAGTTTACCGAAAACTAGGCAAGCTACTCACAAATAGATTCTGCAATGACTGTGGCGAAGTTGAAGTGTTAAACTTGCTCTTTCTTTACCGACCTCGGTCTAAAAATACCACCATCTACCAATCCTGGACATTCATGTTTGAATCTTGGCCAAAAATGAATTTTAGTAGGGAGCAAGCATCTTGTGAATCCACCATAAGTGACTTCAGGGGAATGGGGAATCATGCGGTTCCCGAACCACCTGAATCTGTCTTACTTAACTCCCTATTAAGAAATGAAGATTTATTCTAGCACTGAGCCCAAAATTTTTAGAGTTTGGCCAAATCATAAAAATGGTCGTTTGGGTCATATATTAGAGCCAACATGTCCCTAACATATTGAGGTGTAATTACCACCATTATGTTCCTGCCCTAGATGATATTGGTGTCGAAGTCGAAACAACTCACGTACATCTGTATGAGCTCTTGGTACGGGTGCACAAGAGGTGCCATATATTGAGTGAGTTTTTTGCTCCAAATTCTTAATGCAAAAGCCTCAAAATTTCCTGTGTTAAGTAACTCCGGTGTGTAAAACTCTCTCTCATAGCTTTGGGCTTCTTGTTGAGAACAGGGTCGAAAACATCGTCTCTAAAGTTAGAAACCATAAAAGGGTCACTAGACCGATACCCCCCATCAAGGAACCTCAACCTTGGTTGAAGAGGGCGTGGGGGTGTGGGTTATCCTACATAATACTTCACTTGTGGTGCGGAGCTAGAAGTCATCATGGTAGTTTTTAGGACTAGGAGAAGGCTTTGATTCTTTTACTTCAACACTTGGAGACTGATTGGAAGACTCTAGCATTTGAAATGAACCTGTTGGATGCTCCCAAATATCTTAAATAGCCTCCTTAACTTGTAGATTAATATCTCATGCGTATATAGAGTCACATCACATAACGACCCTTTTAATTAATGATCCTAAGTGCCAAACTTTGTGCTTTTCAAGAGATTCTATATCATTTCTCAATGTTTTTCCCTTAAATATCCTAGAGCACGTTGGATCATTAATTTCAGGGAAAATTAGGAAGATGCACTCTCTTCAAAACTTCAAAAAGAGGTAAGGGGATCCCCAAGGGACACATGTCCAAGACACTTATTGAAAGGGAAAAATCAAATGAAGTAAAAGAACGAGGAAAAGAAAAACTATACATCGGATATAATATTTAATGAGGAGACTCACAAGAAAGGTTTTAAGTGAATCCCATTTACCATAATTACCAAGGGGTCTCCTTCCATGGTTTCAAGATTTAAAGTTTTATGTTTCTTGCATGCACTAATTTTGAAGGGTCTTGTCCATAAGGGGTCAAACTTTCCATCATTTCTAGGATTTGTAGCCCTTACATCCCATTTCAAAACCGTAGTGCCAACTTGGAATTCTGGTTCTAACATAATTTGATTGAACCAAGTTTTCACCACCTAGTGGCAACTGATCATGGCTTCATGAGTGGATTCCCACTTCTCTTGGATCTCTACTAGCTCAGTGATTCTTACTTGCATCACCCCATTTTCCTCTATCTCAATTTGTTTCAATAGTTGTAATGTAGGGATTTCTAGGTAAATCAACATTACAATGCTTTTCCCACGAACTATCTCATATGGTGAATCCTTCAAGATCTGTTTAGGTGTGATCTGATAAGCCCATAAGGATATTTTGAGATGTTCATCCCATAGCCTCTTATGCTCATTTTCCATTCTTTTTATGAGCCTGATCGGTTTTTTGTTAGTGGACTCTATCGCACCATTTCTTTGTGGTAATAATTGGAGGATGTTTTCAAATAGATCCCATGCTTTACAATGAAGTCAGATACTTTGGCCCCAAAAAGGCCTTATCATTATCTGATATAATATTTTGGGGGGTCCGAAGTGGGTAGTGATATCCTGTAGGAGTCTCAGGATCACGTTCTCGGTGGCCTCTTTCAGTGGAACTACCTTCGCCCATCAGGTGAAGTAATCGGTTATGGTGAGGATCCATTTGTGCCCGATGCTTGAAGCTAGGTTGACCATTCTGATGAAGTATAGACCCCATTGTGCAAATGGTTCCTCAATTAGGATGGGGTTAAGAGGTAATGTTGCATTCCTCCAAAACCCTTGTAAACTTGAAAAACCTTGCATCTGTTTGTCTTTGTTTGACTACCAAGAAACAGTGCTTGACCAAAAGTATCTTACTTGTAGGATTTTTATGGTTATGGTTTGGGAAGAAAAATGACCTCCCGAGTTCCCATGGTGCAACTCACATAAGACTCTTTTAGCTTCTTCATTCTCTAGGCACCTTAGCATAATTCCATTAAAGTTCCTTTTAAAAATAAATCATCAATTATGGTGAAATTGGATCCATGTTTCCCATAATACCCCCTCTTTTAAAGGGGGATGGGTTAGGTATTTCCTATCTACATGAAGCAGATCCTATCTGAGACCCACTACCTGAGTCACTTTCTTGGATATAGAGTATCTCTTTGGGCTCATCATTAATCAGGGGCATGGGATCCTGTGTTAGATATTGACATAGGCCCCTTCCCCGTACTAGATTTGTAGGTTTTACCTCAATGTCATATTCGAGGATCTTAGTGATCTAGTTAGCTCTTTTATCTGTTATCTCACCCTCTGTTATATATTCTTTGATGCTAGAGTGTGCCACCATAACCTATATTTTACTATGAGTGACAAGGTGCCTGAATTTATTCATACCCTTAACTATAGCATAAGCTTGTCTTTCTACAAATTTATACCTCATTTCATAGTCATGGATATTTTTTTGAAAAGAGGGAAACCAGATGTTCTTCTCCTTAAGATTCTCCCTTCGTGTCGCCATGTATGATGCTACGCTATGATTACCATCGTATACATACATGATGAAATACTTTGAGAATTTGGGGTTACGCATTACACGGGTGAATGCGATAGCCCCTTTAATTACCATAAAGGCATGACAACGTCAGTTTTCCATTTGAAGTTAAGGTCCTTCTTGAGCATTAACGTGATTAGGTGGATTGTTTTGAAAAAGTCCAAATGAGCTTGATGAAAAAATTGATCTTTTTAAAGAAAGATTGGAAAAATTTCTTATTTACTTGGCAAGGGTAGTCCCAAAATGGCTTTAACCCTTTTTGGATTAATAGAGATTCCTTCCTTTGAAACAATGTGTCCCAAGAGTTTTTCCCGGGTTCTCTAAAAACACATTTCCTTATGTTCGAGAGATCCCAAATTCTTGGCATTTCTCAAATATAGCTTTCAAGGTGTTAAAAAGACCCTTCGTTGTCTTGGTAAACACTGTGAAATCATCTAGGTATATAATAATTACCTTATTGATCAATGCACCAAATGCAAAGTCCATGGCTCTTTGAAAGGTAGCTATAACATTTGTGATTCCAAATGGAATTTTTGTGTATGTGAAGGTTCCCCATTTTTTCGTGAAAGTGTTCTTATGTTGGTCCCTTTCTATGAGCCATATCTGGTTATATCCTGAAAAACCATCCATCAGAGAGAACCTTTCGAACCTACAACTATTTGTGATATCTTCTCCATGAAGGGTAAATGGTAGTGATCCTTTAGGGACACTCTATTTAGGTCTCTAAAAGCTACATAGAGCTGAAATTTTCCATTTTTCTTCCTTACTAGGACTAGGTTAGAGACCCATGTTGTGTCGTTGATAGGAAAGATTATTTTGGCCTCTAGGATTTTTCTCAGTTCCTCATCCATGAGGGATTCTATTTTTGGGTTCATGGGCCTCTGTTTTTGGCACACAGGGTCAGTTCCTTCTTCGAGGTCAATGGTGTGTTGGATGATTTCCTTTTTGTAACCATGTAGGTCATCATATGTCCAAGCCATCAATTTTTCATACTTATGGCATAGATCCACAAGTCTTTCCCTTCCTCTTTGAGTGACTAATCACCTGAACTTTAGCTTTCTCTCTTTAGTCACTTCTAGCTCAACATAATCCTCCTTTTACTTGTTGCAAACTTCTTTTGATCTGAACTAGCATCATTAGAATCAAAAATTATTTCTAATGTTATCAACCCTTTCAGAAGTTTGTTCGTATTCAACTAAATAATCTGATCTCCATAAGCTTCTTTAATCTTGGGTTGGAGTTGTTTCGCAAACTGGTCGATTGCTAGAGGAAGTGTATAATATGTTGGTCACTATTAAAAACCTACCAATGATCAATGTTATCAGGTATAGAAGGGTGGATGATCAATTTTATGGTACTTTCATTTGCTATCAAATCCTGTATTGGGTTGAATTGTGACCCGATTAAGGCCATCCTATCAGCTTTTATATTTTGGTCTCTGGGGATAACCTTGATATTAAAGGCTTTGAAATATTCGATGAGATCCCACACACTATGTCGATTGGACCTCATTCTTGGATTTTTTGGTGGCGTATTCCTCACATGTGTTACTACCAACTTCGAATCACCAAAGACTCTCAACTGTTTGATGCCTTCCTTTTGTGTCATGGTCAAGCCATGTACTAAGGCCTTATACTCTACTTTATTACCGGTATAGGATAATTGGAAGAAAAATACCCGGAGTATCTTCTTTTCACTTGGGAATAACAAGCATAATCCAGCTCTTGAGCCATTATTTCTTTTAGCCCCATCAAAATGAAGGGTCCATATTTGGGAATCTCTTACGGGATTCCCTACTCTTTTATCCACTTCTTGTACCACCTTTGGAATCGTGGAGTCCTTGTCAAATATGATGAAAGTACCCAAACAACTTGAATATAATTTCCCGAAGGATCACCGGGAAGGTTGGATGAATGACCGTCTCTTTGAAGATTACCCTCTTGTGTATATGATTCCTCTTCTCTAGGTGATCATAGCGTGGGAAGCCTCAAATCTTGAGACCACTTGGTCCATTATATGTTCCTTAGCAAGGGGTTCTGATAATACCTTCATCTTAGACCCATACTTGGTCTATAGAATCAAATGGGACCAATCAAGAGACATATATCCTCCTATTTTAGCTATGAAATCACGGGAGAGACACATTCTGAAGACTGGAAAAATGTCAATTACTACTATATCTTGTGGAATGGTTATGTTTAGGAAGGAGTAAATCTGCAAAGGGAGCCCTTTATAGCTCCTATGGTTTGGATTGATTTTCCATCCAGTTGCATGAATCCTTTCTTTAAGGGCTCATATTCACTTCCCAAGGTGATTTTGATTGCTCTAGGCATGACTATAGTGCTTTCCCTAGAGTTCATCATGGAGTTATGTAATAATTTCCTACCTATGATAAAAGTCATAAAAAAGGGTTGGGCCTTGGTTTACTTACTTTTCCCTTTTGATTTAATAACACTTCCTCTATTGTGGCTTGAATTTATTTTACCCATTCCTTTATTTTCCGATGGTTGTTGGGTCGTCATTTGATTTAAGTGCTTCTTGGAGCAACTCCTTTTGTCTCGGGATGCCCGAATATCCCACAAGGATGCATTAGCTAGTGCTTTCTTGAGTTATTGAACCACGTTAATTGGTCTAGGTAATGATGTCTTAGAAGATGACTGGTGTTTTATTCTTACAACAGGAGAATGGAGGGCATCCTAATTCTAGATAGTTCTCATATCTTCTTTTACGATAGTTAGTGGTGAGACCGTGATTCTTGGAGGCTCTTTTTGCATCTTGCTAGTCGTACTTGGGATAGGAGTGTCCATCTCTATCATCCTTTTTTGAAGTGAGTGTTGTAATTAAATTGAAAAAGATTGGAAGCATATTCCTCATTCGTAAATATGAATTCCTCTCCTTCTACCCAAGAGAAAAGCATGTGCTCTGGTGCGATCTCTACTTCCTGTTCTGGGGACATCCCTTGAATCTGTGCAACAAAGGACGCCGCGGACTGGTAAGGTCTCAATGCGTTAACATCATAGTACTCCCTTGCTCTTTGTTTAGCTACATTTTGTTGCAAATTTCCTTAGGGATAGTCTCTTGGAATGTGGGAAATATTACAGGGAAACACCATATGTTGGGATCTCCTACCAAATTGTTTTGCTTAGGTACCATTTCTCATCCGCTATTAGGTGGGATAGTCTGGAGTGGTGTTGGCACTGGGAGGAGCTGGTTAGATGACTACACAAATGGAGGTCTCTGGGTATTCTGATGTTGAGAGGGATAGGTAGGCCTGCCACCCTAATAGCTTTGATAATTTTGTCTTGGGTAAGCACTTTGATTCCTTTTAAGATTTACTATCTCGTTAGAGAAGTTTCGAGGATATTTTTGACTTCCTCCATTTCGAGAGAAGAGGATGATGATGTTGTAGTGGGAATTCATGTCGGATGAGAGGATGAGTAATTATATAGGGACGTAGGGGCTTGGGTAGAGCTCGGGACCTGTGCTTGTGGAAGGGGAGCTATTTCGGGTACATTGGCAAAGGGGCTCGAGGGGGAGCTTCCCGACATCTATTAAATTGTTCTCGGCTTGGCTCGTAATATCATATGCTTGTGGTAAAGAGTTCCTTCCAAATTATTGAATCATCACAGAATATCCAAATTTAGATACTTTAAGTAAAAACAATATCCATACCTACAAGTGGCCTCGCTAGAACAGAATCCTTTTCCATGTTTTGTGAAATTTGGTGTTAAAATCAGTCATAAGCTCTTGCGAACCCTTCTTGATGTTGATAAGTTGTTGTAAGAGTGAGGATCTATCCCCTTTCTCATTGAATCTTTCTACCAATACATTTCCTAGTTGGTCCCAAGTGCCAATAGAATTAGGAGTTAGGGATCGGTACCAATCCAGAGCCTTCCCCTTAAGGGAAGCAACTAGCAACCGTAAGGCGACGTCTTGTTCCCTGATATAATGTACCACACATATTTCCACTACGTCTTGGAGGTGTTCCTCAGATTTTGAATTCTTCTCCACTAAATTTGGGTAGTGCTTTTAGTGTGTTAGCTGGAATAGGATTCCACACCACCGGGGTGTGGGTAGGATGAGCGGACTCCCTTGATTCCATGAAACAAACTACCTCGGGGGTTGAGCTTGGAGGTGGGCCATTAAAATAGGTCTAAGGGTTCTAGTTGACTGTAAGAAGGGCCTACCTAGTGGAGGTGTTGAGAGAGTCCAGTTCGGAGGAGATGGAGACCTCTGGAATATGTCTACCTCTTATGTTGCATGGTGGAGATAACTGTAATTATTCAAACACACCTTCTTCCCTTGTCCTCGCTCTTGTTCATAGTTGTCTTGTAAACTAGAGAATATCAAACTTATTACTACTGAAATCAGCATATTTTTGATGATGGATTCTTAAGATGTGTAGGTTTTCATGTCCCACTAGGCATGCCAAGAAAGTTGTTGACGATTATCTTTACAGATGAATTGTAAGATTCGTGGGATACCTTAGGGAAGTGGGACGTGTGCCCTAAGATAACCTCTAGGTTTTAAAGAAGCTGGCTCTTCTCTATGGTGTGGAGTAAGGTTAGAGGAAAAGTAAAACAAAGTACAAAACTAACTAAGGTGATATGCTGAAACAGATCTTAAAAGACACAGAGATAGATCCTGGGAAACTACTTAAAATAGCCAAAGAACATTTAACATGATCTACTATTTTTAGAAGTATCTTGGATTATTAGAGGCCAAGAAGGTGTAAAACATAACAATATGTAGATGATAGATTCATATAGAAAACCCAAGGGCATATAGCATGATAGATCTTTAAAATTATCTAAAACTACCAACAATGAAAGATGAAAGACATAGAATATTGAAAGCTAAAATGCATAGAACAAGAACTCTTTATTCATAGAGAAAATAATACATAAGGCCGATATGGCACAGATTAAAAATTCCTTCTACAACAGAGTCTTATTAAGGCTAGCCAATATAATAACTCGAGCCTAGAATCCTTTTTGTATCTCTCATATGGTTTTATTTTATATTCACCCCTTCCCCTTTTTTCTTCTTTCAATTTCTGGATTAGAACATTCCTTTATAGATCCCTTTGTCTCTCGCTTTAATGTCCGAATAAGATTTTCCATTGAAAACATTCAATTTATTACAAGATCTTTCATTTTGGTCCTTATCTCAACTACATGTTGGTGATATTTCTGATTGCATTTAATTCATCCAACTTACACTCCTTCAAATCCTGTGATGATTCTTCTCTCCATGTGGAGGTCATGCACTTGTTTGAGGGTGCTCCTGTGGTCGTCTTCAAAATGTGCCTAAGTGATGCATGGAGTGTGTGCACTTGTCTCGAGGGAATTCTTTCTTTCTCTTTATTTGAAATTGCACTTAGGCAACACGTGGAGACCACATGTACGTTTCTACTATACTCATGACTTTTCAACCCACCCGGGAAACTTTATTGGGAATGGGACACGTGGGCAATGCGGCCACAAGTTTGAGAACACTCCTTCTCTACTTCATGCCCCGAGTGTGCCAAAGGGACAAGTGGACATATTCTGTGTTCATATTCATACTTAGTCAAATTTGGGCTCAAGCAAACAAAATAACTAGGGCTGGGGTGAAAAAAGATGGTGACCGATAAAAGAGTCTTATAGAAAAATAACTCTTCAATACACAAGTTGTAGAAATAATAAAAGCATTAATGCTGATAATGTTCACGTAGCCAATTTTTTTTATATACTTTAGGGGTTTATGCATCAATAGCATGGAGTGTTCATTTCTCAAGCTTCTTCTCCTAATAGATAAGGTTCCCTCTTATAATGCCTTCAAGTTGTTTTTTGAATTTTTTTGTTTGTGATAGGCCTATTTGCTAGAATTATCTCTCGAGAAGTGATTAAATGCACATTACTAAATCCCATGTAATTTATGGGTTCTCTAATGATATTCACCAAACCATTTATGATACAATTGGACCAACATTAAGTAGACACAAAATCACGCACTTGGGTACATTTATAGGTCCTAAACACATACTAACATTCATATGATTCCTAAGCAAGAAAACTAGTAATTGACGACTGTCTTTGGCCTCTTTTTGTGTTTATGGTTTTCTATTTGGTCTTACACACCCTACAACCTAGTCGATATTTTACTTATTTATCTTTTATGGCTTCAAACACCAGCACCCAGTGCCTCACTCTTCTTTCTTACCTTACTCACTCCTTTTTGGTATCTTTTATCTTTTGGGAATATTTTTCAATTATGGGTCAGCCTTCCAGTTACCAATTATGAAATTAAAACAAGGGAATCATATAAATACATAGTTATGTGTTAAAAATAAAGGAAAAATCACTAAGCATTATTATCATCACCTAAGCTAACATCCAAAAGGGACCTAAATCACTTCAAAGCATTCATTTGGCATTCAATCAAGGGACAAAGGACTGCATTTTCTACATACACTACATAGGAAGGGGAAGTTCATTCTATTCCATCTACACATGCTATACATTGTTACATTCTATATCTAGCTTGCTATCAAGTGAAAATTACATAAGGGCAACCTATGGAGCAATTCTTACACACACTCACAAAAACTACATGGAGTATGAGATGTAGTGAAAATCTCGGTCGTAATTTCACTCTGTCAGATACCGCTAGTAAGGTCATCGACTCCCCATATTGCATATTTATTTTTGGATTTGATGTGGTTTTGTGGGTTTTATAGGTGAACATATCTTTTGCGGAGTTACTGGTATCTTCGGTGAACAAGGAGTAACATACACACGATCAACAAGGACTATTTACAAAACTTGTACGACACTATAAAAATCAATTTCTTATCATTTTTCGCATCACGGGAACCCAATAGCAGTCTATGGTGCCCAGGCACCCTTGCCCCAGTCTAGGCACCCATGTCCAACATTTTTCATGAGCCCCAAACTTTATTATGAGAATTTACAACACCGCTCACCTCCTGTTCAACAATTTTCCCATTTTAGAACACTTCAGATCAAGTGTAAATCAGGTAAGCTATTCTTTCTATACCTCTTTATTAGTTTTTTCTACTTGCTTATTTTCTTACATCATATTGTACTTAGAAGCTATATATCATTTTTATATTCAATTAATCTGTGCAATTAGGGTTTAATAATTAAAATATATTTTTGTTAAATCATTTGGTGAACCCCACTCATGATCGGTATTTTGGATTGATCTCAATGCTAAACAACATGACATTCTTCCTGAGCTCCTTAATCATCAATTAATCAATTTTCCAACTACTCACTGCTATCCTCCTTATCGGCTTGCTAAATATCAAGATCTTCCATTTTGCAGCAATCATCAAATCAATGGGCATCATGAAAATGAGTGTTATGATTTGTGATGAATAATCAAGCACCTTAAGCATTAAGGTTTTATCTCATTTGCTGCACAACATTTTGTTACATGCCCATCTCCAAATGCTACATCCAAATGGGCTCCCAAATATGCTCCTTCTATGACCAATGAGAATCATGCCATCATTTCTAATGTTCCTTCTTCAATCATTCAAGTACCACCTATATAACCCATTCCAACTAAGCAATCACCTCTCCAAGTTTGTCCTCCATCAAATCCTTCTACTAAGTCATCCACAACATTACCAAGTCAAATTAAGAAACCACATCTCAAAATTAGTCCATCCTCTTCTCCTCTCAATTATTCTATAGCGTTATCAATCCCAAATAATCCACCACCATTCAAGGTCCCTCTCCACCTTCCACTTTAGGGATCAATCACTTTTTTCAAACAAGTTAATCCTTACAATGATGGTTGGGACACATTTCAAACTCTGCCACCTTGGCAAGATCTCTTTAGCATCATCGAATAAATATACACCTCTCACATACTTGGGGGGAATCACACTTTCTTCCCCCCTTCATTTCTCTCAAAGAGTCTACTTCTACATTTCACGCATCACATTTAATGTATAAATATTTCTTAGCATTCACACACCCCCTTTGATACTCACATTTTATCTTCATTACCCTATGACACACTCTAGTTCCACATTTCATACTTGACTACTGAGGGTCTAAATTTAAAATGAACCTCACACCATTTACTCTTCAAAATTTGTGTTTCATGATACATATTTATAGAATTTATCTTTCAAACCATTTCCCGATGATGCACTCTTGTTCTATGGTTCATTCTTGATTATTAAGGGTCTTTATAAATTAACCTCATTTCATACACATGCATTGGGGGCACACTTCTCCTTCCATCTTCACATATTGCATATCATTCCATCACATTCGAGCATTTTCATATATTGGTTGCACGTACTCTTGCTTTAATATAATTACATGCATACTTTGTTTCCCATGCTAAATGGATACTTAGTATGTCAATATCTTTTCCATATGCACATGTGCATTCACTTGGTCTTTTGGATTTAATCCAAATCTATTACCAATCCTTACACACTATAATGATGTTTGGCATTGTACCTCTTACCAGTCCCACCGAGGCTCCTGAGGGCATCTACTTTCTCACATATTACAAGTATTATCATTCCATCGTATACTACTTCTTATTCCTACTACCACACTACTTTCAATTGATACATACACGCCTTGACATACTTTTTATCTTTCTAACATGCTAACGGGTGCTTCATGTGCAACATTTTATTTATAGGATTACATGCCACCGTGGTTTTTTGATACAATTTACTTACCATTGTTTGGTATTGTATGCCATTTTTACGGGTTTTTCCATATGTCTTGCTTGATCACTTTGTTTATCTAATTTTGGCCGCTTCAGCCATGATTGTCTTGTGACATTGTTAGTGATGTCCCATGTTTAAAACCCACTTTTTGCGGTCTATCTTGTATGTACACTTGCTTGTTACACTATCTTCTATTACATTCTTTTTAATTTTTTAATAACACATGTATCTAGCTATTTTGTTTACATGTGCCTTGGTTTCTACCATGCACACTTCTCCCCCTATAGGGATACAATACCACACAACATCAGTCATCGCTTTTGGGTTGCAAATTCCTATCTATGTCGTATGCATCCCAAATGAGGGGGCATACATGGGGTGAACAGATAACCCTACGAATAATCTAGAGATACAACACAATATAATACATCACATAATTAGCACATGTTACGATTGCAAAAATGGATCAAAATCATACTTGGGTCGAATCACAAAGACATACACCATTGTGTAGATTCGCAATGAATGACTAAGTGCCTATGTCCTAAAGGAACATACAATCACTTTCTCATATCAACACAATCTATATAAGCCTTTAGAGAAGTTTTCCAAGACATGCACATTCCTTCATGTGAATGCATTCTACCTCCTTAAATTGGTACAAATCAAAACAAATACGAAACAATCAGGGACAACATGAACAAAAAGGACACACCATCTACAATGGTGTTTATTGGGAAGATTCATGGATGGAGAGTAACACTAGACCTCTCTCCCCAACACTTTCTCTTGGCATGAGATCACCCAAAAAAATCACACATGGCGTGAGATGACTCCAAAAGCTTGCACTTGGCATGATATTTCCAAAACAACTCACACTTGGCATGAGATCTCCCAAAAAAATTTCTACACAACATTTCAAGACATCTTTCTATCCTTTACACTATTTCACATCAGTGCACACTTTCCTTTTACTACTTTTTACACACTTTTACATACTTTATGCAGATTTTCATATACACTACTTTGACTACTCTTTCGCTCTTATTTTGCAGGTCCTTCCTTAATACGCAATAAGAAGCATCCCTACATCAATAATACAAGAACCACAATAGGTATAAACAATGCATATTTTTCGCCCCTAGGTTCACTTTCCTTTCCTAGTTTCCACGCTTCATTTTGCACTCATTTCATGCTTCACTTATCTCTTTGGCATGTTATTCTCCATCACTCTCTATAGGAAAAAAATGTACACATCTTATAACTATTTTATGTTATCAAGTATTCACTCAACAACATAAAGTGGGGAAAATGTAGACACAAAATCATGTAATTGGGTACATTTCTAGGTCCTAAACACATACTAGCATTCATATGATTCCTAAGCAAGAAAACTAGTAATTGACAACTATCCTTGGCCTATTTTCTATGTTTTTGGTTTTCTATTTGGTCTTACACACCTTAAAATGGGCATCCAAAGTATTTTAATTATTTATATTTTATGGATTTAGACACCAATATCCAACTAGTACATGAGCACTCGATCGATCTTGTCCCCTCTGAGAGCCCCCCCTGACCCTTTCTTACCTTAATCACTCCTTT
Source organism: Taxus wallichiana var. yunnanensis (assembly GCA_018340775.1). NCBI lineage: Eukaryota > Viridiplantae > Streptophyta > Pinopsida > Cupressales > Taxaceae > Taxus > Taxus wallichiana. The sequence continues at coordinate 862,611,241 of CM031234.1, forward strand.
TGGGTCTCTTTTATCTTTTGGAATTTTTCACTTATGGTTTGGCCTTCCAGTTTTCAATTACAAAATTAAAACAAGGGAATCTTATAAATACATAGTTATGTGTTTGAAATAAAGGACCAAGCACTAAACATTACTATCATCACCTAAAATTGCATCCATTTGGAATTAAATCAAGGGACAAGGGACTGCATTTTATACATAGGAAGGGGAAGTTCATTTTATTCCATCCACACATGTTATACATTGTTACATTCTAGATCTAGCCCACTATCAAGTGCAACTTGCACTAGGGCATCCTAGGGCATAATTCTTACACACACTCATAAGAACTACATGGATTATGAGATGTAGTGCAACACTCGATCGTAAGTTGACTCTTTCAGTGACCATCGGGTTCATTCGACTCCCATATTACATCTTTATTTTTTGGATTCGATGTGGTTTTGTGGGTTTTACATGTGAACATCTCTTTTCTAGGTGACATGTATCTTCAGCGATCAAGGAGTGACCATTTTCGCATCACGGGCACCCAGTAGTAGTCTCTGACACCTAGGCACCCATGTTCAACATTCTCCGTGAGCCCTAGAATTTATTTTGATAATTTATGACATTTTTCACCTCTTGTTCAACAATTTTCTCGATTCATAACACTTGAGATCGGCGTAAATCAGCTAAGTTATTCTTTCTATACCTCTTTATTAGGGGTTTCTACTTACTTGTTTATTTTCTTGCATCATATTGTACTTAGCAGTTGTATATCATTGTTTACATTTATTTACTTTGCATTTAGGGTTTTACAAAAATCTATTTTTGTTAAATCACCTTTATAAATTATATTTATAAGTAATTGAATCTAACTCTTTATGTTCACTCATCAATAAAAAAATACACAAGTTCATCCCCAATGTTGATGACCTTGAGCTTCTCACCAATTGGATACCCATAAAACTCCTTAATTTGTCTTACAAAAGCATTTCTAAATATCTCTCTCTCAAATTGAACCATATTTTTCTCTCATTGTTAAATTTATCAGACCGGGTTTATACAACATTGATATATTCTAGATAATGTCATTATTGTGTGGGAATGCAAGGAATATTCCATAGTCTCTAATTATAAATCCATGTTTTTAATATTGAATTTGAGAAATCTAATGACAAGATCAAGTGACCCTTTATCCTTGCCATGCTTCAAGCCTTAGGTCAATTAGTTCACATTGTCAACATGTTATTTAAATATTCATGATCTTGCAACAATATCAATGGGTTACAATATCTTGTGTTTGGTCTTCATAAGTCCATTAGGTAGGTTTATCCTTTGGCTCACTCTCTTAATGTTTTGGTTATTAAAGGGTTCAAATATTTGCTTACCAAATACTCCTTTAGAGGTTTAGAAGGAATCCCTTTCACTCAATTTGGTCACTAAATTATTGATGGTCATTTTTATAATGATTCCTTTCTCATAATTTTAGAAGAAGTGTCTTCAATGAATCATGTTATGTAATCTCTTGATATTGTTTCGTCTTTTTTACCTCTTCCTTCCAATGGATAAAAACCCGATTCTATAGGTAGTCTCTCTTCCCCATGCCTCCTTGGTTAGAGGGATATTAATGTAAAATGATTTAACCTATTGATTAATTCAAATTTTTAGGCACCCCCTTGCTTTCTAAACTTATCCTTCTAATAATTTTTCATATTTCATATAAAGAGTTAAGAAAATGATTTCCTATTGAATCACAAAATCTCTCTCCTTGGCTAAGAAAATTCAGATTTTTCTAAAGTTTTTGATTCTACTTATATCTATTAGTATTCTTGTTGTGATCATTCTAAAGATTCCTACACTAAATTGGATAAGTTTATGATGGATTTTATATGGGCCAATTTTGAAGGGGGAAGGGATTTCATATAATGTCTTGGGATATTTATTGTAGACCTAAGGAAATTTTGAGGTATTGTCCTAATTGACATCAAGCTCCAATGTTAGGCCCTATGTTTTAAACGGATTATCATAGGATTAGAAATTTTTGATGATTGACATATCCTTTTGAGAGATTACATCTCTTAGGGAACTCATCTTGATATAAAATCATGGAATGGAATCGGGCCACACTCTATCCTCATAACCCATGTGCTCACTAATATAAGTGGTAATCTTATAGATAAAATTATATGGAAGTCTTGGAATATGTTGAAACCCAACCTTATATGGATTGGAGATGGTTTTAAGAATGGTTTATCCTTTAATTATCATTTCCTTTGGAGGTCCCCTAATCTCAACTTTCACAATGTCTCTTTTTCCCAATTCCCCTAATTAAGATCCTTAAGGTGTTTTATACAGAACCAAGTCTAATTTTGGTATCTTCTACAAGTTGTCTTCTATTTGATTCATAGGGGTCTTAAAAACACTAGTTCATTAGTTAAACACACAAAAGAAATAAAAAAGAGAAAAAAGGAGCTCAAATTGGGTATTTTGAGGATAATTGTGAAACCACCTGATGCGAAGGGCATAAAAATGAACTTCAAAAATTTATGAATGAGTTGAGGTCATGGGGAAGGATATTACGTAAATAATTTATTCAAAATCTCAAATTAAAATTTTCCCTCCATTTTCATGTTCAAATTTCAAAGTATGTAAAAAGGATTAAATATGAGTTGTCAAGGAGAGAGGAGTGTAGATGGTTTGAGGGAATATGTAGAGTGTTTAGGATTATTATAAGAGTCCTAGGTGGAGTGATAGAGTCAAGGGAATGTTTAATGATGTAAAATTATTCCTTTCATTGTAAAGGCATATGAGAAGTCATACACATGTAGATAGGGTTAAGTCATGAGTATAACTCAAATGTTAGAGTTAGTTAGAAGAAAGTTAGAAGGAGAAGACCTTCGAGGAAGGTGAGAGGGAAGTGGAAGTAGGAATCCTCATGGTTAAAGAGAGACGAGAAGTTTTGTAAGCAGATATACAATAATACATATATAAAACTTTGTTTTGGTGTTGACATCTTGCCTTGACTATGTATGATGCTAAAGTTTAAAATCACATGGATTGTGAACTTATGATTATTCCTTGTTTTCATTTGAAGAGTGTGTTTGAAACACCTTTAGGAGGTCACAAAGAAAGGATGAATTGAATCTCCGTGTTTCTTAGTATGAAACTTGATTTCATGAGACTATAGCTATGATAAGATTTTACTGATTTTGCTAAGATTCTTGATATATTTAAATTATGATCATTGATGAAGTTGTTGCAGTATCTAATAGGTGGTAGTTGATAAATTGAAATGTTATTTCAAGGCTATGAAGGATGAATCCCCTATTGTATGCTTGAAACCCCATCAAGAATACTGGAACTATGATTGTGATTGATTATGTGAATTCATGAATCACAAAGTTTCTTAGTTTTGTTTGAATGTGATCATGTTAAGAGAGCCTCATTAGATATCTACATGGTTTTAGTTAAGAGTTGTGAAATTGAATTCCTTATTACATGCATAAGACCTTAAAATTGTGACAAAAGTGTTAGTTAAAGTGATTTTGCTTTCATAACTTGACCAAAATCTGAGCCAATTTTCATTTACAGGGATGTGAGTTACAATATTTCATTAGGTAGGTTGAATGAATGAATGTCAAGAGCCATATATTAACTATTTCTTAAAATAACAAACAAGTAAGGGTTTCATCACCTGTTTCTACATACATGCGTGAAGGTTTTATGTTTATTAGTTGCTTAAACTCATTTTCAAAGCTCATTGGTGCCTCATAAAATTTTAGGAGGTATAAATAGACTCTCATATCGAAAATAAAGCCTTGGAATCAAGAATCATTCGTTTTATAGAGTTTTTGAGCTTCTCGGCTAACTCAGGGGCACACTTAGGGTTTTGGAACTAAACACAAGATTAGAAGCCCTTCCACTTGGATGCAAGGCATAAAATTTTTATTTTTAAAGAAACTTACACTTTCATTGGGTACTTTTAATATTTCTCTCGATCTGTTGCATGAGATCGTCACAACCTTGGAAGACCTAATAAGAACCCTACAAAGAGATTTTTGAGGCATATTTTGGAAAGAAAGTGATAGTGAATTTTTTCACGAGACTATAGGTCCAAACGGGTATTAGGATGTGGATTTGGAAGGTCTTGAAACCTCATATAAAGTGATATATGCATGAAAATGCTTAGAAATAGGGTTGGTAAGACCTAGGAAACTAAGGAAGAGGAATGAGAGATTGGAAGAAGAGCGTAAAGAGTTAGTTCACGAAATTTGAACCATACCTTATTGGCCCTAAAGGGTTCCTCAAAATATTTTGATTTTTTTTTGGATGAGGCTAGATCATTCTAATCATGAACATGTCAAAAGTCATTGTCTTAAGAACACTACAAAGGGCGCTTTTGGGGATTTTGAGAAAGAATTGATAACTAATGTCTTTTGAATCAATTTCAAGGTTAATTTTTCATTAGAGTGAAGTTGTGAAATAGGGTAAGGAGTTTTATAAGATCCATTAAATGCTAAAAATAAAAATTCATTGGTTTTTTCTAAGAGCTAATGAAAGAGTAAAAGGAGGTTTGAAGGGTAAGTGAAGTGTTTATGAAAAGTGATCAATATGATGGTTGTTTTGACATTTAGTGCATGGTATGGAGCAGTTATGGTGAGTATATAAGACACTTAAGGTGAATTTAATCCATTAAATAAGTTTAAATCCATTTTAGGCTACTTGAGAGCAGGACTATTGGTCCGAGTAGTTGTGAGTGCCTCCTTAAATAGTTGAATCAATGAAATATGTCTTCATATTGACATCACCACCACTATGTATAGAGTGGGGATTGTGAAAATACTATGGTGGTTGTAGAACCACATCCCAAATAAATTATTCTTTCCATCACGGAAAAATAATTTAAAAAAATCCAAATGATGGGAGAATGTTGTCTCTTCCCTGTTTGTGACTTTCTAGATAATCTATTGCACAAGATTACTTCTTAAGCATGTTATAAGTAGGATATTGTTGTCTCTTCCCCGTTAGTAAATGATTGATCTTGTGTGTATTTAGTAAAGTGTAAAATAGAAAAAAAAAAATCAAATGATGGGAGAATGTTGTCTCTTCCCCGTTTGTGAATTTTCGGATACTCTATTACACAAGAGGAATTCTCAAGCATGTTATAAGTAGGAATAATATGTTGTGTGAGGCATAAATTAGTAGAGGATTGATCTTGCGTGTATTTTTATAAATAAATTGTAGAGAAGAACAAGATAAACATAGTTTTAGGAGTGGAACAACATTGTTGTATCTTTTTTTAGGTTTTCTTTATATCTATATGTCATTATTCGGCCAATAAGAATATGGGAATGAGATATATTACCCTTCCCTACTAGTTTTTATCTCACATTGATGGTTTTACAAGAATAAAAATCTTATGCAATAGTTTGAATTATTTCGTGCTCAATGTGTAAATTTCTTTCATTAATAATGTTTGCAAGTAATTCTAACATTGAAAATATCATTCACTAGGAGAAATCGATTGTTATTTCAAGCATAGTTTCAAGTAGAATATAATGTACCAGAAATTTTTTTCTTTGCAACTTTAACTTAATAAAATTAAATAACAAAAATAAACTAACCTCGAAGATGGTGGGGTTTACCGATACCCATGATGATGATTACTCATGTTGTGTGGTAAACCTCCTTCTTCTTTCACTAATGAAGAAACATGTAGATCAAACACAAATGAACAAAATAGATTATAAAAATGGATAAATGAGCTACTCAACAAAGGTTGATTCCAGGAATCCAAAGGGACTTCCTTGGAGGATGTCACTCGCTTTGATACAATTAAGTAGATTGACAAATATAATGATAAAGATATGTAAATGAAAAAGATATATAGATAATGGATAAGAAGATTTAGAACTCGAGATTGAAGGGTAATTCTTATAGAACTTCGTAGGTGGCCCACACAAGAGTGGATGCGATCAAGATGAATTCAAAGTTGTTGTACCAATAGTCATTTGTTTCTTGTTGGATTTTGTGGAGGAACTCGATATGATCCTCAATATCGTTAATGTCGGTGGCAAAGCAAATTGCACATAGTGTCAACACATGAAGGATGTTGTATTGCTCCCAAAAGAAGGGTTATCAAACAATAGGAAGATCATAGATGCTTGTGGTAGGATGGGACCGAGTAGGTACTACTATCTAAAGTAAAACCATGCTTGCAGAGGACAAGTTAAGTCTAAAATATTGATAAAAATTTGATACCAAACTGAAAAAAATAGTTGAAAGATGCATATTGACAAGTATCGTTGGCGATTTAGAGGAATCACGGGTGATTCAAGAAATCACTAGAGATTATTGTGAAAATGATAAATTTTGATAAAATAGATAAATAAAGCTTTTAAATGATGATTTTCAATTTTTTAATGTATTTTGAAACTCAAATGATGAAAAACATAGAGAAATACCTCTTGATGTGGAATTAGGCTGAAATGTGCTTCCAAAAACCATATGGAGTTGATTGAAGTCGATGGTCAATTGTTGATCTTCCTGAGGAATAGTTGATGAAAAGACTATCAAAATGATGTGTATGCAAGAGCTTGAGGTTGATACAGTCCTTGATGATATTTGGAATGACTTATATTCATCAATAGGTCGAGGACAAAGGGAAAAAGTGAGAAAAATATTTGCAAAGATCCCAGAGAGAGGAGAAAAAAATCTATTTATAATCATTGGCGATTAGGTAGAATCTCCGACGATCCGACATTTTCAAGAAAACATTTAGGAAATGGTTGAAACCACTTCTTAAATGGGGTTTTCGGGTAAATGATGAGGGAAATGTTTTGGAGGAGGTTATGGACGAGTTGGGAGGTTATAATGTTAGATTAAAATAGGTTTGAGGTAATTTAGAGTTTTTAAGTGGTTTCAAAGAGGTTTAGGTAGTTTGGGATGGGTAAATAGTAATTTCAGAGGGGGTGTAAAAATTGATTTTACTTGGATGAGGAGAGAGTGACATAGGATAATGAAATAATGATAAGTTTTATATTGAATAATGTGTGTACAAGATGGAGTATGTGGGTTTACGAAATCCCGATGTCTACATTTGCCCCTTTTTGTCGAGTAGTTTGTGACTACCAAACTACTGGAAAAAGAGGTGTGAGATAACATGTTTTACATTTGGATGGGTGATCCCCCTCAAACCGGGGTTATTACGATGCGGTGCAAGGATCATCAGTTTGATTAAGTTGATTGGATAGATTCAACATTTGTGTTTCATTTGAAGTTTACCCAAGATGAGGTATCAAAATAAAATGGATATCACCATAGAATCAAGTGATAGGGAACTAAAGGGTTTATGTCCTATAGATGTATGATTCGTAGGGATAATTGAAAGATCATGGATCCAAGTGATAGGGGAACCAAATGTTTCATGGCCTATAGACATATGGCCTACCAGTATCAAGGTCATAAAACAAATCCTTTGAAGGATGACCAGTTTTTGGGGTCCTCAAAATGAGGCACATTGTTGGAAAATGCAATAATGTGGTTGAAAATAATTGTTGGTATAAAAATAAAGGTTCATGATAGAAAATGTAGGATCACTAGCGATTGATAAGAATCACAAGTGCTTAAATTGGATCATCGAAGATTAGGGTGAATCGACAGTGATTACAATAATCATCGGTGATTCCTACACCTAATAATTGGTGGCTATAAATAGTCAATTTCCTTAAGAATTTTTTCATTTGCAATTTTAAAGTTTAGAGATCTTAATTAAGTGATTAAAGAGAGATAATTGAGCAATGGCGGTTGTAGGATTTTCTAGAGGGAGAGGAGATTCATGAATGCCACTCAACAGGACTTATGGGTATAAGGTTGTTGAGAGGAGGGAGTGGGAGCTCATTGTATTCACTCGTGTCAAGAGACAATTTGGTTTGATTCGAGGATGTGTCGGGAATCAAGTTTTGTATAGACATGATGAAGGTGATGTGGAGATTCCATTTTCAAGTGCTTTGGTTACATTTTACTAGGCCGAACAAAGAGAGTGTTATGGGTGTTGATGATTAGGAGCACCGGTTCCCTTGAATGATTCTGTGTGAATGACACATTTGTTGTATGGTGGAGAGCCCAAATACCCCAAAGAGGTAGACGAGATAGGGCTCGTGTGGAGGGAGTTGATAGGGATGATGATGAGGGAGATGATGGTGTAGATAAAATAGCTCCTAAGCTACCATTGCACGATTAGAGGTCGAGAAGGCCACAATGGAGGTTTAGTGGGCTATAAGGACCGTAGAGAGAGAAAATTTGAGTACTTGAGCATGATGGTTTGGTAGGGAGAGGGATGGGCTATGGGGTGAGTGTGACAACCTTAGTTAGCAATTGACACAAAGCTCTGATAGATCAATATTGTCACAAATAGTAGCGAGAGACCTTGAGATGAGCTCTTGGGATCACAGGACGCGTCGTGTCGTGTCGAGTTGGTAGAAGCTCGGGCTCGAGCTAGTGATAAGATGGGACCATCTAGTATGGTTATCTTAGCTAACTATTAGTTAGTACGTGATGAGATGGTGTACTATGAGGATCTAGTGGTTTGGAACTTTCCTATGGCACTTTGTTACGCAACCCATTTGGCTCGAGATGAGCAGGTCCTAGTGTTAGTGTTGCGAGTGTGGATCAGCCACCTCATGGTCCAGATGGAGGAGGGTCAAGTAGAGGTCTTTATAGATGTGATGGTTACGACGGTGGTTTTGGGGGTGCTCGGGAGCAATTATCTCTGTGGGAGTGATTTTTGCGGGTGTCCAATTTACTTTGGATAGATGTGATATATTTTGATGTATATGACTCTTTGTGAATCCTTTATTCGATGTATAATTTTTGATATATAGAGCTTGTGAGACTCCAAATGATGTACAGAGACATTTTGATATGATTATATATGATTCATGTGATTCACATGTTGGTTTTTTTTTTGATGTGTTATGATGAATCTTTAATATTATATAAATTAATGTGTTATGGATGTTGATAGATGTAAATATTAATAGATATTTGATATATGTAAATGTTGATAGAATGTCATGTGTAACAAACTTTAATGTGATCTTAATGTATATCAAAATGTGTTTTAACTCTTAAATAAGAATAAAACATGGAATGATTACTTTTACACTAGATTTGATACATACATGATGGGAATATATATGGTGAAGGCACTTGCACTTTTGGCCTTTATTACAAATGTTAACATATGACTAACAATGGGTAGTCACACATAGGATCTTGGATATAGATGGGAATGATATGTATACCTTCCTAGGACATGAGAAGGGTTGACACATGTAGGATGTGCGGGAGAGTAGATTCTCATTTTGATGGTTTCATAGGGATATACCCCAGTTGTATACTTTATTTTGACGTCAACCGATTGATGCATGAATTTTTCTTTAATGGGAAAGTTGGTCGATGTGGGAAGATTTACTAGGATGCTTTTGACTTTTGAAAGGTTGATCGATGCGGGAATCCTTTTTACATAAGTAACCATCCTTTGAGGGAGTGGTCTACAATTTTTAATTTTTGACTTTACTTTTTGGATAACCATCCTTTGAGGGATCAATCTATGATTTTAACAGGTATTTGTTCTTTGAGGGATCAGTATGATTTTCTTTTTGATAATATGATTTGTGATCTTTGATAGTTGTCCTTTGAGGGATTTGTCTATTTATTTTGATAAGATGCATCCATAGATATTTTTGACTTTATTTTAGCTAAGGGAAAACCCTAATAGACCATTTCAAGGAGGGGAAGAGATGTGTGCACAAACTACACATGTGTGCCCCATGACATGTCTTTGATTGATACACAAGGTGGATGGATGTAATGATTGTAGGAATCCTACTAAGGAGCAAATTTTCCATGTAAAATATGTGATTAATAGAGTCATGGTTCTCATCTTTAAGGTTTCAAGAATAGTGACAAAGACCACATACTCTCGAATCGTTATGATGATAAGATGGTTGGTTGGTGGTGAAAGAAGATCTTTGATGTGACTAGTGTAATGACGATCAAGATGTTAACAGAAAAAAGGCCGCAAGTTCAAGGCATTCGAGGTTCCTTTTCAGGTGCACCATCAAGGGAGGATAGATGATAAGCTCTCAACCCATACATGTGAGTGATGATGTATGGACCAATCTAGTAAGGGGAAAACTTTCCATGTTTACTCCTTTCTAGAGTAGTGAAATTTTTATTTTCCTTGAGAATGATATCACCCATGTTAAAGTCACATTTTTGATTTGTTTTTATATGTGCATTTGATGCGATCTTGATAAACATTATGATGTTCAAGGGATTTTAAACATTTTTAATCTAATAATTCTAACTTTGCTAGATGACCTTGTTGATAATCCTCGTTAGGGATGAAATTGTTGAGGGATACGCAAAGTGATGGAATTTTAACTTCAAGGGGTAACACCACCTCGGATCGACAGATGAGTGAGGAGCATGTAGCACCTATAGGAGTGTGGATGCGAGTTCGAGTAAGCCTAGAGAAAAAAATGGGATTTGGAGATACAAATTCCTTCTTGCTTTATCAATGGTTTTCATGAGAATTTTGTTAAGTGTTTTGTTAGAAGCTTCCATTTTTCCATTTTCTTGTGGATAATATGGTGATGAAAAACTTAGTTTGATATTGAATGTGTCGCAAAGTTTCTTAACGTCTTTATTTTTAAAGGATTTTCCATTATTAGTGACGAGTTTGTGAGGGATACCAAAGTGACATATGATATGTTGATAGATAAAATCGACAATTTTATTAGCTTTAGTAGATGTCAAGGGAATGGCTTCTACCCATTTAGTGAAGTATTCAGCTCCGTGATGATAGAATGATTTGGTGATGATCGCGGATTGATTGTGCCAATGAGGTCTAACCCCATTACAAGAAAGGCCATAAGTCTTGAGTGGGTTGTAAGGCTTGACTGGGAATATGAGTGAGATTTGAGTTTTGTTGACATTTGATGCATTTCTTAACATACGCACAACAATCTTGATTGATGAGCTAAGTATTAGCCCAATCGGAGGACACACTTAGTGACAATGGTGCCATTGAAATGTCCACCACATATACCATCGTGGAATTCTTGAATGGCTTTAGTAGACTCGTGAGATTTAAGGAATCTTAACAAGAGGCCATTGAATCCACGTTTATAGAGGACACCACCTATGATGATGTATCGGGTAATGCATTGAAGAAATGATCATTTGAAATTTCTAGATAGATTGGGAGGAATTTTGGATTCCAAAAGATATTCAAATGTTTGAGTGTACCATAGGTCAGTTGGATTGTTTTTATAATGTTGATAGATGGGAGTTCATTTTGTGGGATGGTTGATCAAGTTTATGGACAACAACGAATAGTTTAGAGTTGTCTGTCAAGTCTTCATTTGATAAAGGGATGAGGGATGCTAGAGAAGCCATGGTGTCCGTGAACTTGTTAGAGGATTGTGGAATTGTTTGGATAGTGTAATGATCAAAGGCTTCTAGGAGGAATTCAACAATGGATATATATATTTTGTAGAATTTCATTTTTATATTGGTAAATTCCTTTGATTTGATTGATGACAAGTTGTGACGCCCCATAGATGTCTAGGATTTGAACACCAAGCATGATAGCGGTTTGGAGACCCATGATTAAAGCTTCATATTTGGCAATGTTATGAATACATTCAAAGTCAAGTTTGAATGATAAAGGGATAGGAGTCCCCAGGAGGTATAATGATGATATTTTCCCCTCCCCATTGTTGACACTTGGATCCATCAAAGAAATGTTTCATTTTGAGAGGGGTGTATTATTGATCGATAATTATATTAATGGATTCATCAAGAATTTTTTCATGAGGTGGTTGATTATCTGGGAGAGGAGCTTTGGCGAGCTGGTTGGAGATAGCTTGTCCTTTTGATAGATTCTTACAGGATAAATTCAAGATCAAACTCGGTCATAAGCATAATCCACCGAGTAATGCAGTCACTGTGATATGGTGTAGAATGCATGGTTTTAAGTGGATTAAAACTAGTAACAACATAATTCTTGTGGTTAAGTAGATAATGGTGGAGATTGGATGTTGTGGAGTGTAAGGCACAACACAACTTTTTGCTTCAGTGTAATGATTCTCATATTCGTGGAGAGTGAGGCTTATATAGTAAATGGCCTATTCACAACCTTGATCGTCTCGGTGAGTAAGCATGGAACTCAAGGCATGATCAGTAGTGGATATATAAAGGTAGAATGGATCCCCTTCATGCGGAGTTGTGAGCATGGGTGGTGATAGGAGGTATTGTTTGAGGTCATCGAAGGCCTTTTGACAATTGTGTTTCCATCTGAATTTCACATCTTTTTGAAGGAGATGATGAAAGGGTTGACAACTATTTGAATGTTGTGATATAAAGTGATGTATAGACTAAAGCTTACCTTAGAGGTTGTGAAGATGTTTGAGGTTTGATAAAGGATTCATTTTGATGATGACCTTAATCTTAGTGGGGTGTACTTCAATTCCATAGATAGATACGATGAACCTTAATAATTTTCCAATGAAAACACCAAACACGCACTTAGTGGGGTTGAGAGGAGAAAGTATTAAATAAGAAGGGTGAAGATTGCATTGAGGAAGGCGAGATGATCTCTGCATTATTTTTATTTCCCTAAGAGATCATCAACATAGTATTTGATAGTTTTTTTGGATAAGGTCATGAAAAATGTATGTCATGGTGCGTTGATAAGTGTTCCCGTGTTCTCAAGTCTGAAGGGGATGAAATGGTAATAGAAATTCCCCCAAGGAGTGGTGAAGGATGTGTTGTGTTGATCATTGGTACTGATGAGGATTTGGTTATAACCAGAGAAGCCATCTATAAGGGAGAGAATTTTATGGTTGGTTGTTAGATCAATGAGATGGTCGATGTTTGGAAGAGGGAAATTTTCCTTAGGACAAGTGAGGTTAAGGTCTAGGAAGTTGGTATAGATGTGTAACTTCCATGAGGCTTTGGTTATGGGTACGATATTAGAGACCCACTATGGGTAGTCAATGGGTATGATGAAATTAGTGGAAAGAAAACATTGTAACTCTTCTTTGATAAGAAGAGCTATGTGAGGGTGCATCCTACGTAATTTTTGTTTGATAGATTTAGCATTAAGATATGTGTTGATATTGTGGATGACAATGTTGGGATCGATACTTGGCATATCACTATATGACCAAGTGAAGGCTTGATTATATTGGATAGGAATGAGGTGAAGTCATTTAACTCCTTTGGATCTAAATATCGATTGACCTTAACTATGTGAGGTTCCTACGAGTCCCTCTATTAACATTGGTAGTGGATTCGTTGAGGAGTTTCAAGGTGTCAAGGGGTAAGGTTTTCTAAAGGAAATGATCTTGTGCCCCCATGTGAGATAGAATAGAATGGTCATCCTAACATTAGAGAATGTTATCAGTGGGTAAATCTTCTTCTATCATTTTGGGCCAGATGAGAGGAAGGGTCTTAGTATTGTGATTAATTTGATACTTCAATGGTACTAATGTAATAGTATTGACTAAAAAAAATTAGGCGGAAAAGAGACTGTGTCATCTCTCCATGGGATCGTCATGTGTGGATGAAGACGTTGATAAGTAAGATGCGTAGAGGGGTGGTCTATCCCTCCATAGATGAGATTCGTTTTTAGATGTGGGGGACCGTAGGAGATGACATATCTAACGTTGGGTTCACACATGGGTTGTTTATCACGCCTTCGTATGTCTTAGGCAAGGGAAGTGAATTAAGTGTGAGGAGACGATACTCTTCTAGTGAAATGTGTTGCATAACATCATCAAAGGAAGCATCATCTGGTAGTTTTGATGATGGAATGGATGAACTAGTAGATGCTTTGTCGAGGATGTTGGGCTTAATTTTGGAACAAGTACATCATTTGGATGGTATGTCATGTTATAAGCTCTAAAAGGATTGGGAGTCTGTAGGAATCTGTGAAATGTTTTACCTTCGTGTCCATACTTAAGACATCAACGGATTATTAATGAGATACATTATTTTTTATCGAGAGAATACTTGTTCAAGAACACACAAGGATTCCACACAGAGAGAAGGCTAGGATCAAGGGTGGAATGACAGGGGAGGGCCCATGTGTGAAAGGCAAGTTCAGCTTTCGTGGCTTATCCAATTTTGAGCATAGAGACCTATTTCTAGAAGATGGTGTGCGAGACACACCAACGATGTAGAGACATGCGTGCCATGAATTTTATATCTTTAGAGGAGTGAATTGAAGCATTTTTTCATGGAGACAAGATAAAAATAGAATTGACACTTGATTAAGTGCAAGAGGTCAATAGATAACACACTTGCATGTGTGGATATGCCTAAAAATGGCGTGTGGCTATTAATAGCATTCGGCCTATTTCTAGAATAGATAAGCGGTGAAGGGAAAGTCCCCACCCTATATATATGATGTTAGGTACATAGTAAGAAGAGTGAGTTTGTAATAGAGAGTATACAGAGTATCTATGTGTGTGTAACAAAGAATATACAAAGTGTGTGTATGTATGTGTGGTAAAGAGATATACGCATATGACTAAATTACTACATCAGTTCTATACGCGCATTGGTATAGATTGACATTACTGTAAGGAGCTTCTGTATTTATTAATGGATGGAAGATATTGGCCCAATATAAGTGTCATTCTATGTGTAGTTGCATAGTGCATGTTATTAATTCAATCATGATTATTGTTTAAGCTTGTTCTTTCATAGATCTGAGCGTAGCATGCATTATAGAATGATGGATTAGTTATGAATCTATATGTTTCTTACTTCGTCTTGATAACATCCTATGACATCAACCCTAAAGAGGGATCTGGAACCTTGCGTGCTTTGGGTGAGTGCTTAGTCAAGGCTGAGTGATGTGCCAACGCGACTAGGGTGTTATCTGGTAAATTCTAGGTTGCATCATTGGTTCCGTTTTTAGGATGGTTCACAATGAAGACGTACCAATTAACTCTAGCAAGTATTGAGAAATGGATACATGATTTGGAGGAAGAATATGCACGGTGGTTAAGTAGTGGATCTGAGTTTAACGCATGCTCTTGGGTAGAACAGAATATGTATGAAAGCTTATATGAGAATTTTTTCGTTATCTTTCCAAAGAAAATATATGAGTGACTTACTACTTATGTGTCTCAAAGTGGCACTTTGGAGGTATCATGTACTTGTCCGGACACAGGGAAAATTTCAGGCCCTTTATGATGTTGATCTAACTGGAATCACATTGTGGATGCGTGGTTTTGTGGTGTTCTAAACAGTTATATTTTGGAATATTCAATTTCAACATACTCTTTCCCAGAGGTAGCTGAATTCCAGCTTTTGTAGTATCCAAGGGGAACATATTTACAAGGTATTCCACCGGGTGATCAAGATCTTTATGGTAACTCTGAACTTGGAGAGTAAACCGATGGCTAACTAAACTTCACCACGTGTGAGGGTAGGAATAGGTTTGGTGAAAGATGGAAGACCTAGTGGTAGAGAGGCAGAGAGAGGAAAGGAGGCTTAAGTTTAATGAGGTGTGTGAGAGGGAGATAAAGGAATCAACATTATGTTGTAGAAAGTATGGCATCAAGGAGACAGATGGCTCATGAAGGATGTATAGCTCACGTAGAAGACGTGGAGCCACGATCGTGAACTCTCCCATCTTGGAAAGCATGATAGAGATTCCCCCTTGGCCTCACACAAAAGTGTTCCAAAGATAGACTACCCGTACTGCAGTGCGCATCTTAATCCACCTAGTGACCTATCCCTTGCACTTGGTTTTCTAGTATCTAGTATGATAAGTAACCAAAAAGCTAATTTGGGAAGTAGGAGAGCAGGAGTAAGTCAAGGATCAAGTACATCAATGGCAGGATAGATGGCTTCAATGATATTTGGAGGAACATTCTTAGGCGCATCATCCACACAGAATGTGAGTGTGCAGAATGTTGGATTCACCTCTGGAAGTGGAACTACCTCACAGTTGTAGGGGTTTAGTATAGTACTACTATCGTGAGCATAGGGGAGTACATCTATAGGTCCTATTCCAACTACAGGTGGAGGATCAGGAGGTATAGTTGGTTCTAGTTCTAGTGGATTTGGTGGTTCTGGATCAGGTGGTCAAGGTCCGCAACAACCACAGAATATCTATATGGAGATGTCTCTTTGTCTCTCGGAATATAGAGGTATAGAGGATACTACCGAACATGTGCATATGTGTGAAATCTTGTGGCATGCTAAAGGGATCATGGCTGCTAGTGTAAGGCAAGTCATTTTTCTACTACATTACAGGGACGTGCACACAACTGGAATAGGAAGTTTAACCTTGATAAAACTTGCATGGATTATGTAGCATTGAAGGATGCTTTCTTAAAAGAGTTCCATATCCCTGAGTTTGAGTAGAAGAGTATTAGTGCGCTCAAGGATATCAAGCAAGGCACTATTGAGAGTGTACGTGAGTATGATGCTCATTTTAAGACACTTCTATCTAAGCTATCTTATGATATTCACGCTAGCCAGCATGCACAATAGTTCATTGGAGGATTGATTACACCTTTTAGGAGGGCAATATCACATAAGACATACATTGATCCCCCTGAAGCATTGGAAGTAGCTTTACCCGATGAGGTAGTTGGGAGCATTGACACTGGCATTAGTCCATTCCTAGAGGCACAGATTGCAGCTATGGAAAAATAGTTAGAGAAGCTATCTTAAAATTCAGCCCATGAAATGAGCTCGGGAATTTGGTGTACAGATTATGAAGTGGAAGGTCACATCAAGGATAGTTTCCCTCACATATCTCGTATGATCATTACTATTTTACTGTGATATTTTTCATTTGAATCATGATACTAGTCACTGTCCTTTGTTATAGCATGTGATAAGGAAGAATGTATCTTGCTTTTGCAAGATTTGTAAGTCCACAACCCATCATATTGAGGATTGTCAGTTGATTGGTTAGATTCAAGATGCTATAGACATTGGGGTATGTAGACAAGTATAACAGATAGTTCTAAGGGTAAGAATGAGCACCAGGATTGGGATCATAATCAAATGTGCTATGACAGGAATGAAGAGCATTTTGAAGGAGGTCATGGAAGGGGATGTGGATATCATGGTGGATATGGAGGACAATGCCATGGTGGAGGAAGAGGTGAGTTCCCTCATGGAACATGTTATACGTGTGGATCTCCTGACCACTATAGGCATGAATGTCCTTAGAATATTGCATGTTCTTTCTACGGAAAGAACCATAGCTATGAAGAATTCTTGGACTTATATGAGCATCTAAGTAAGCAAGCATAAGCAAGAAAACAAAGGCATCGGGATGGTTAGAATCTAGCACGTGATAGAATATTAGTGGATGCCCAAGATAGTAAAAGGACCTGAGGCATTGACTGTGAAGATTACTACACGCGCTGAAGCGGTGTGCGCAAGAGAGGAATTGCACCAAAAGCCTACGATCACCAAGGAGGAGGTTTTGCATGCAAGGTACCCAGATCCTTCTCATCAGAAGGAATTTTACCAGGATACCATGGAAATGCTAAGGAATCTTCAGGGTGAAATGCGGTACCTAAAAGAGCGAAGAAAGCATCGAGACAATCTGAATTGATGTCGATGATCTACGAGAGGTGTGAAAGATGTTACGCCAGGAGAACATTATTTCACTATTGGGAAGATGGTTAAAACGGAACACTCCACGCGCAAGTCTTGAGACCAGACAATAGATTCTGCATGTAAATCTTCCCCGATAGCCTTGACTATGAAAAAGAAAGTACTCTAAATGTTGTTGTAGATGGGTGGTTGTTGAGCAACATATTGATTGATACAGGTGCAGAAGTAAATGTGCTTGCATTAGATGCATGGGTATAAATGGGGAGGCCTCCATTGCATCCATCATCTAATGTGTTATTTATGGCAAACTGAGACTAAGGCCACTCCCATAGGAGTTTTGAAAGATGCATCTATAACTATACAAGGGGCCAAGTTCACTGGGGTATTTTGAGGTATTAGCACTTGCAGAAGAAGACAAATTTCCAGCCCTTTTTGGACGCCCTTGGTGTTATGCAAATAATGCTGAATTGAGATTCAATAAGGGGTATATCAGCTTTGAAAACAAGGAGGAAAGGGTTGTGATACCTTTGATATATGGGAAGTCTACACCATATGTTGAACCTCTAAGTGAGGAGGACTTAAACAAAGTTTATGTACGCGTTATTTAGGACCCAGAGGTCAATGAGCCATCAAAAGAAGGCATCCTACAGTGGGAGGATTCTAATTCTATTAGTGATACTATGAGTATTACTTGCGACAATTGGGCTCATGGTACATATGAATTGGTAGGGTGTGAGGTAAAAAGTGCAGTTGTACGTAGGAATGGATTTCATTCGGTTCGATGGATAGGTAGCACAATACCTTGGTATACATGGGCAGAAGATCTTCCTACATTTTTGAAGGCCATGGAAACATGCTTTGGAAAGATAAAATTAAGAGAAGAGCTATGTTAGTATTTACCTTACGCGGAATAGTAGCACACTTTGGTGGGTAGTCCACATAGATAATATTATAAATTGGGAAGAGATTGGATTCTCTTTGTCTACCAGGTTTATAAGGAACAATGTGCCACGCAAATCTTCACTTATCATGGTGATCAACCTGTCAAAGATAATATTTAGTAGTATGAGAGACTCGAACAATGGGACGGAAGAATTACCACCTTCACTCTGGGTGCATCACTTGTATCCTACGCTACAAGGATGCACACGTGTCCGTATGTATATGCGAAACTACATCAAGAGACCGGAAACCTGCAAGATTTGATTGTAGGAATGATCCAGAATTTTGACTACTTCTCAACTAAACCTCCTGTAGAAGAGGCATTAAAATTTGTCAAGCACTTAACTATGGAAGATAGTGCAAATACGAAGAGCATATTCAAGAATTATTTTGTGAGAAAGAGTTCAAGCATGTTTTGAAAAGGAAGAAGAACTGGACTCCATACTACTTGAACATGCTTGCCTTGAGAAAGAGAAAGGAAAGATGGTTTACATCATAGATGATGAGGAAGTTGAGAACCTAGATATTGAACATTCACAAGGGGTGTGCGAGGTCTTGGACAATGTAGACAAGGATATGTGCACCTATCATGAACCCATGAAAACAAAGAAGGTGAATATAGGTTCGGAGGCTGAGCCTAAGGAGGCCATAATTCAAGACTACTTGGACATACTCTAAGGTATCAAAGATCATTGAGTTACTTAGGGATTATCAAGACTTATTCCCTGGGGTATCATGAACTTAAAGGTGTACATAAATCACTTGGGAAATGAAGATAAAACTTAAGAATGGTGTACGGCCACTCAGAAAGAGACCTTACATAATGAATCCTAATTTGCGTAAAAAGGTAAAGAAAGAGATTGATAAAATGTTGAAATCTAGAATTATCAAGCCCTTGATGAGTCAAAATGGGTTAGCCCAATAGTGATCGGTATAAAAAAAGATGGATGGATTAGAATATGTGTGGACTACATGGAGTTGAATGTTGCACGTGTCATAGATCCATTCCCATATGCCATTCACCGAGGAAATACTAGAAGGCGTTGCAGGCGTGAAATATATTCCTTCACAAATGGGTTTTCTGGTATCATCGAGTTAGGATTTCTTAGGAGGTTCAAGAAAAGACAACATGCACTCTTTTGAATGGGGTAGTTTTTCCTATATTTTGATGCCTTTTAGATAGAAAAAGGTTCCTTCAGATATTCTCGCACATAGTTGTTTAGGCATTCAAATATTTTATTCACAAATTCTTACGGTCTACCTAGATGATTGACAAGATATGGGCTTGTGAAAGATCATTGCGACAATCAAGCGCTTAATGTTTGAACGATGCAGACAGTTGAGTATCTCTTTGAACATCAAGAAATGCATATTTGCTACACCATTTGGAATATTGTTAGGACATATAATTTACAAGGAAGGTTTGTTGGTTGATCCAACTAAGGTTGCAGTCATTTTAGGCCTAGAAGCACCTACCAGTCAAAGTGAGGTGTGCAGATTTTTAGGTCATATAGGATATTATAGAAAATTCATCAAAGGGTATGCCAAAATTGTTGCACCCTTGGAAGAATTATTGAAGGGAAAAGGTACATTTTATATAGGAGAACCGCAGTAGCGTGCGTTTGAGATATTAAAAGAGAAACTTACTACCACGCCCATTTTATGCTTTCCCTCATGGGATAAGCCATTTCATGTGCATGTGGACACTTTTGGCATGGCCATTGGCGTTTTGTTAGCTCAACCTAGCAAAGGTATTGTAGATCATCTAATCCATTTTACTAGTAGGAATTTGACTCCCGTTGAATGGAATTATACAACTACAGAGCGTGAAGCTTTGTCCATGATCTATGCATTGCACAAGTTTCAACAGTACTTGTTAGCAACACCATTTTTGTTTTATACAAATCACATGGCATTAAAGTAATTGGTAAACAAGACCATCTTACAAAAAGGGGCACATATGCGAGATGGGTGCTCCTATTTCAAGAGTTTTCCTTCACGGTTGTGGTGAAGCCAAGGAAAAGAAATTTTGGACCGACCATTTATCTAGAATCAACTCATGAGAGGAAGCACAAACAATTGAAGAAACCATGCCAGATGCACAATTGTATAGGTTATAACGCGCGCCCATGGAATTAGATGACATTTTGTCTTTCTACGAACATGTATGGCACCAACAGGAATGAAAGCATTAGAAAATAAATAGCTTGTTATACGTGTGACACCATTTATGTTAATCAGTGGTGACCGCTATAAGTTAGGAAGAGATGAAGTATTACGTCATTGTGTACTAGAGCATGAGCTTTAGGATATTATGGAATAAGCTCATGGTGGTATTGTAGGAGGCCATTATGCAGGTGATGCGAATTCTCGGAAGATCCTACTTGCTGGATTATGGTGGGAGACATTGTATAAGGACTGTAAAGAATATTGTAAGGCATGTGATCATTGTTAGCGTCTAGGAAAACTAGGGCAGAGAGATGAGATTCCTTTGAGACCAATTCCTAGTTTTGAACTATTTGAGAAATGGGCCATTGACTTTATAGGACCTATTTCACTAGCCACGCGTAGGAATAGATCACGCTATATCATTACTTGCACAAATTATCTCACACGGTGGGTAGAAGAAGCACCTACGAAGGACTGTACAACAGATACAGTGGCTAGGTTTCTATGGGAGAATGTTCTTACAAGATATGGATGTCCCTTAAGCTTGAAAAGTGATACGGGTACAAACTTTTTGAATGAGACAATCAAGATCCTATTAGATGAGTTTATGGTTGCACACCATAAAACTACACCTTACCATCCTCAGGAAAATGAAACTACTGAGGCTTTCAACAAGATTTTGAGCCAGACTTTGAAAAAAATTGTGATGTTGGAAGAAAGGATTGGGATGACAAAGTGTCAGTTGTTCTTTGGGCATATAGAAAAACTTACAAGAGATTGAACAAGGCCACACCGTTTCAGTTGGTGTTTGCACGGAAGCCGTTCTCCCTATAGAATTTATGTTACCTTCTTTGTGCATTGCACACGTTGGAGGTCTAGGCGATGAACAGGATTTAGAAGAGCGCATTGAGAAGATGATTCAACCCCGGATGAGCGCCAAGCCATAGAACAATGGATTCGAAGCGAGAAAAGGCTAGGCGAAGGCATGGCATGACATAACCATAAAGGATAAGAAGTTTGAGATTTGACAAGTGGTACTTCTTTATGACTTGAATTTCTTACGCCATCCGAAAATCTTAAATTACATTGGTTGGGCCCTTATGTTATCAATTCTATACTTGAATTGGGTGCTTTCCAGTTAGAAGTACTTGATGGAACATAGCTACTGGTTACTTTAACAGGAGTAGGTTGAAGCCTACTATAAATAAGTATTCTTGGTGTTTGTAATAAGGTAGTATTGCCACTTAGATTAGGTTTTCAGTTTTGTATTTCCTTCATTGTCGCTATGCTTTGTCAATTTAGTTGTTGTCTTTGTGTAATAAGCACACTTGTGCACATGAAGCTAATTACTATATAAATAATTTTTATGTGTAGAGGAATGCACATACCTTTCATGTGGGGTGGTTGTAGTTATCCAAGTAAAAGATTGTGTGAATTGGAAGGTGAAAGGAATAAGTCACATGGGTGTGCTTTAAGTCAAAAGAAGATTACTTCTCAAAATTGACCAAGGATGGAGATGAATGAAAGGATAGTATAATGTGAGGTAAGCGAGACCGTGATAGCTACCAGGAGAAGGTACAATGACGAGGTGCTTAGGTGTAAGGGCACATGCTAAGAGAAGTCTATGAATAGAGGGTAGGAAGTCGTCTAAAGGTTATAACAAAGGTGCAAAGATGTATAGCGGGAAGAACAAATTTGGTCAATAAATTTGGATATTTGGTAGGTGAAGGAGAAATAAATGCATCAAAATTTGAAAAAATTATATAAGGATGGGATGCATATTCATTTTTACCGTTGCGACTAAGAGAATTTGAGGAAAGAGCTAATTGCAAAGAGCCAAGTGATCGGGTTAAGGTGTGAAGGGTGTGAAACCAAGCGTGACAACCAGATCTGTGTGACAATAAGCTTACGTCCTCGGTGGTGAAGGGTTTGAGTGAAGCAAGGAGATATAAAAGATTTAGGTTATGAATTTTCCACCTAGGGCACAATTGAATCGAGCTAGGGTTTGATTCGTAAAGTTGCAGAGTTAAAAAGGAGAGATTGCAAGGGATGAGTTAGAATCCATTGCTGTGGACATACTAAAAAAAGTGGAATAAGCACTCACTGAATGGTAGATTTTGGAGGCTGAAATAAAGGAGGAGTATCCAAAGTTAATACTGCAAAGTGATATAGAGGAGGCTGTCTAATAAAAATTCTTTATTTGTCTACATTCTTTCATTCTTATTCTTTCCATTATTCTATTATTTACTTCAATTTTTGGAGATACCCATTGTCGAGATGATAATGAGAT
Source organism: Taxus wallichiana var. yunnanensis (assembly GCA_018340775.1). Taxonomy (NCBI): domain Eukaryota; kingdom Viridiplantae; phylum Streptophyta; class Pinopsida; order Cupressales; family Taxaceae; genus Taxus; species Taxus wallichiana. Next base: position 862,634,291 of record CM031234.1, read on the forward strand.
TAGTGTGGGGTAATGTTGATTAAAGAATACTTGTTCGAGAACACACAAGGAGTCTACGTAGGAGAGAAGGCCAAGATCAAGGGCACGGAAGGACAGGAAGGACCCGCACGTGGAAGGCAAGTTTAGCTTTCAGACTTAGCCAATTTTGAGCATGGAGACCTATTTCTAGAAGATGGCGTGCGAAACACACCAACGATGTAGAGACATGCATGCCATGCATTGTCTATCTTTGGAGGAGTGGATTGAAGCATTTTTCATGGAGACAAGCTAAGAATAGAATTGACACTTCAATTAACTGCAAGAGGTCTATAGATAGCACACTTGCATGTGTGGCTATGCCTAAAAATGGCGTGTGGCTATTAATAGCATGCGGCCTATTTCTAGAATAGATAAGTGGTGAAGGGCAAGTCCCCACCCTATATATATGATGTTAGGTACATAGTAAGAAGAGTGAGTGTGTAATAGAGAATATACAGAGTATGTATGTGTGTGTAACAGAGAATATACAAAGTATGTATGTGTGTGTAACAAAGAATATGCGAGTGTGTGTATGTATGTGTGGTAAAGAGATATACACATATGACTGAATTACTGTATCAGTTCTATACGTTCATCGGTATAGATTGACATTACTATAAGGAGCTTCTATATTTATTAATAGATGGAAGATATTGGCTAAATCTAAGTGTCATTATGTGTGTAGTTGCATAGTGCATGTTATTAATTCAATCATGATTACTGTTTAAACTTGTTCTTTCATAGATTTGGGCATAGTATGCCTTATAGAATGATAGATTAGTTATGAATCTATATGTTTCTTCCTTCATCTTACTAACATCCTACTACAACAACCCTAAAGAGGGACTTGGTACCTTGCATGCTTCGAGTGAGCGCTCAGTCAAGGATGAGTGATGTGGCAGCATGACTAGGGTGTTATTTGGTAAATTCTAGGCTACATCAATTTCATAGCGTGTATCTATGGTAGGCCTAGTAGTATGTTATATTGAAACTCTCCTTCCATTAAATATAAGAGTTCAGGGAGGTTTTTAATGCCAACTTTAAGTGGTAAGATGACTATACCTAGTGTAGGAGCAATCGTATCATTGAAGGCATGAAGCACAACTAGTGTCCGGTGATAATGGAATTAGGTAGTTGTAGTTGATTGAAGGCATGTGATGATATGATTTTTATATTAGGTGCCATTATCGATCATGACTCTTTTTACGAGGATATCATTGATTTGAGCAGTGATGAAGAGGGGAAGATCATGGTCTTATGGTTGTAATGATGGTATTTTGGAACTGTCAAAGGAGATAACAATGGATGTTTTAAGAGTGCCTACTATATTTTTAAAGAGTTTTGGATCATCTGAGGGAACTGATATGGATTAGAGAGCTTCGATCATGGCTTGTCACTTTGTGAAGATGAGGTTTGCACTAGCTCATAAAGGGACATCTTGATTAGAGCTTGGTGAAGTTGTTTGATGACGATGTTTTGTACTACGGTGGTGGATTGTGTGTGAGGTGTGGAAAGGATGGAAACCTTGGCCTTATTAGGAGGTGTTGGAGTTGATGACTTAAGAGTGAGTGGGATGGAGACTTTAGATTTTTATTATCGGTAGTATTGAGGTTTTGGGTACGTGCTCTGGTGGTAACACGTACTACATCAATTTGGTGAGGAGAGACCTTGTTAAAAGACTCCTTGATTTGAGTGGTCATGGACGTAGGTGTTGATTTAGATATAGTGATCATAGATGTCTTGTGGGATGATTTTGATGTTTGTAAATCTGAGGGGATAAGGACCTTATTTTCAAGGTTTTGATGGCATCCTGGAGGGATTTACAATCTTCTGTATGATGTCCTAGTGTGTGATGATAATCACAAGAGGCTTCAAAGTTATACCAAGAAGACTTCCACCCTCAAGATCCATATGGCTTAAGAGGGGGTAACATTATAATGGATTTTTGAAGGAGCCTTTCAAGGAGTAATGTATAATGTCCTTTTGAGGTGGAAGTCGAAGGAAGTGATGATTTTTTTGATGGTAGGAGCATTGGAGGAATGGTTTCATGTACAGTATGACTGGATGTTTGGAGAATGATTTTGGATTTCATGATACTTGACTAGTAATTTGGATGATGGATGCGGCCCTAAAATAAAAGGTAAAGGTCTTGGTTTTTGTGTTGAAGGGGTGATGTGATGATGTGTTATTATTGATGTATTTCTAGATGAAGAAGGTTGTGGTCGTGTAGCATATTTTTATAAGGTGTGTAGATAATGTTGGGTGGCATGGTCGTCATACGAGCTCTTCAAAATTTGTAAGATAGGTTTATTTTGTAAATATGGTGAAGATATTATAGGTGTTTTAAATGAGGATGAAGTAAAGGTGGATAACGATGCTTTCTTTTTAATGGTAATATTTGAATATGTAGTTGGTTTGATGTTAGGTGTTTCTATGTCATAGCTCTTGATGGATGGCTCGAGATGTGGATTTTATGATAGAATTTCTAGGCATCACGGGTGATTGTTCTTTGACTATGTTTATATTATGATGGGTCTAGATGTGATTAGTTTATGGCTAAAAAGTAGATGGAGCGTGATTTGGAAAAGGTTGTTTACAGACATCCAAATTTTTATTTTGAGGTGCATTGGGATTGTCTAATTGTAAATCACATTTGTCAATTAGATCTTAGAGGAAATTTTGGAATTAATGACACCTTTCGATATCATGGCCTTTGATCCTACGGTATTTTCAATAATCATTATCTTTGTACCAAGAGGGATTTGAGATGGATGTATCAATGGGGTAGATAGGAGGAAGATTGATCATGTTGAATGCCAGGCGATTATCAAAGACTGCAATATAAGACTCACCGATAGGAGTGTAGTTACGATGAGAGAATTCTAAATGTTCTTTGGGTGTGGTTTTGATGATTATTGTGTTGGCTAATGATTTATATTTATCTTGAATAGAAGATGGTTTGGATGAAAACTCAGGTTTTGGTTTCTTTGACCTAAGTTTGACCAAATGTCTTCAAGATCATGTAGTTCAATTTTGCAAGCCATAGTGAAGGTTTCGTCAAATGCCTGGAAGTACTAGATTTTTAGTGTAGATGAAATGTGTTTAGCATAGAGTGAGAGAATAACTCAATTAGCTCAGTCTGTGGGAGAGAAAATGATAGTTGGTTGATAACACCTCTCCAACGAAAAGGAATTCTATAATGGACTCGTATTCAAATTTTTGATTGTATATATATGTGATGGTGATTTTACATGTGATGTTGATTGAAAAGTGTTCAAGGAAGAGCTGAGAAAGTTGAGTGAATGAAAAAAGAATATTAAGGGATGGTGTTATACCAATCTAAGGCAGGGCCAACTAAGGACATATGAAATTTCCTCAACATGAGGTTCTAGTCGTGTGCTATAAGATAACAATCATGTTGGAAGGCTCTGATGTGTTGTTGAGAGTCGTTTTTGCTATAGAATTCAAGGAACTTAAGAAGTTATCAGCATGGAGGACATGATTTATGCAGTACGAGATGGGTGGATGGGTTCATTGCATATTTTTCATAGGTTAATGTTTTTTTAGGACCCAAGGATGTGGCTTCAAGGATAGATATTATGTTCATCAAATCTTGGAGAGGGTCGGTTTGTGGTTGTTTTTGTGTATTGGATGAGGATGAACTAGGTTGATTATATAAGAATTGATTTGGTTGTTGATATGGTTGTGGGATATTTTTTTGAAGAGGAGTTCCCAGGGGAATGTTATAACTTAGTTGTGGTACTAAAGGTTGTGAAGGTTGAATGTACTCATATTGGAAAGGCATGGATTTTTTTACAAGGGGTTGTGATAATTGAGGTATGTGCTTTAGAAAGGGAGTTATGTGTGAATAAGAGGTTGCGACTATTGTGGTATATGTTGGAAAGAAATAGAGGTATGAATGAAAAATTGAGACTCTTGGGGTATGAATTGAGAGGAGGTAGGGATGGTAGATGATTGTTATGAGGAGGGGTGGACAATGGAAATAAAACTTGTGTTAATAGGTGGTATCAATGTTGGGATGGACATAACTATATTTTGGACAACCAACATGGGTTTTGGGATGGAGGAGGTTGAGATATACTTGTCAAGATGAATACCAAACTCACATGAGGAGTTTGGATGGTAGAAGAGACTAAAGGGGTTGACATGGATGAAGATATATTGGTATTGTTTTGGGATGATGTAGAGCTATATGAAAGGTCTAGTAAAGATATAGGTTGTTGATTGGTCGTGTCTTGTGAGGAGACCACATTAAGGTCAAAGGCGATAACAGGGGCTGAAGACATGACATTGGATGTTTCTAATTGACTTACGGGGGATAAGGGTGCACTTTCTCGGATAACAAGATCATGGTTTTGATCAAGAAGTTGGGAGAAAGCACACGAGGTGTTAGATTCAAGAGAATGCGGTCTAGGTGTGAATGGTTGCAAATAAATACCTCGGAAACAAGGTATGCATTGAGGGAAACGGGTTCGAGTACATAATTTTAGAAAATATGGGATCCCCACTATCGAAGAAACAAGGACTGGGTGGATCGGTATTTCATATGATTTGTATTAATTGCTAGGGGAGTGTGGAGGTTATTGATCACGTGGTTGGGGTTATATAGATGCTCGATGTTGTTCAATTAAACGTGAAGCATCCTTAATGTGGGTTTGAATGTTTTCGATAGTTCGTTGGAAGTTTTCTATTATATTTTCAGAATTTTGTAGAGACAGGATTATTGTCTTGTGGTACCATAAAGAGAAAAATCACCTAAAAATGAAAAATGAACCTATATTTTTTATTACAAACAATAGAAAAATCATGCAATAGAAAATTTTAATTATCTTGATTATTTAGAAGGATGAAATGTGAAAAATGGTTAACAGGGTCCTATGAAATGACAGTGTATGGATGGTTTCGGTGATTTTATTGCGGATTCCTCGATATACTCGAAGGTACATGAGGCCCAAATTTTTATGGTGTCGATACGGGGCTTGGTATTAGGGCCTACCCCCTCACTTCACGGTCCCACATCAATAAGGGAGTCATGTGCTCAGGTAATATATCAGAAACCAATTGTTTATACTCGGCTAGAACATTGATTTGTCTTCTCCTCTTGGTGATGAAATCCAAGTAGGTCCACCTAGGTAGGAATGTTTTGATGCAAGTTGTATTTGATGTGGTTTTTTTGTGTGTGGGTTAGACTAAGTGAATGCAATTTATTAACCTCCTAATTAAGTTATGTGATCAAGAAGAATGAAAGATTATTTTTAGTACCAAAAATAAATGTGAGTTTGATGAGGGCAACAGACAAAAATGCAATGCTCGGAAAGAAAAAGAAAGGAAAGGGACGTACCTGTAAAATGCTTCCTTTTTAATTTTTTAATTTTTTGTTTTTTTATCACAAATACAACGCACTAAGCAAAAAAAAGATACTCCCAAGACAAACCTACAAGTGTTAAATGAAAACAAAGAACATAAAAGAGAAATGAACATTAGAGGCCAACTAAATAAGAAATCAAAATAAATATACAAATATTGCCAATGATTTACAGAATCATCAAGCGGCGATTCACCCAAATCACCGGTGATTTGACCGAATTGTTAAAGATTGCAAAGAAAATAACCTAAAGTTGAAAATTAATTAATTTGAAATGAAAGAAAGGGGACAAGATCCCACTGGGTGTGCCAGAATGTATGAGAGATTTCTTAATTTCCAACTTTAGCTTAATAAAATGAAATAATAAAAACAAACTAACCTCAGAAGACGGCGGGGTTTACCAATACCCGTGATGATGATTGTTGATGTTGTGTGCTAAAGCTCCTTCTTATTAACAAAAATAAGGGTTTTTAGCTAGATGACCTAAAGGGATATCTAGGGTATTAATGTTAATATAATTAGGAGGACTAAAACATTGCAAATGAACTAAAGCAGTATGAAATAAATGTAAATAAACTATTCTAGATGAAATAAAACCCTAATGTGTAAGATAAGAGTAAGGAGAAGACTTAGCTGATAACATGAGACTCACACACAACGTCACGGATTTGGAAATAGAATGCGAAGAGCACATGAATCCTTAGGGGCCTTGTGAAGGGAAGATATGGACTGCCCGAGATGACATAGGCATCTGGGAGTGTACCGGAGGGCCTGGGGCTCCCTGGTCTGCAATTTGGGCACTCGGAACACTTCAAATCCTCAGAATTTGAATCCAGTAAGGTCACTAAATGTCTCTGAGTACTTCTCGTCTGTCATGTTGGATTCTTTAGATGAACTGGAGAATGACCCGTAATGCAAGGAGAAGTATCAAACCCTAAAAAAATGAAAGATGCATATGAATGGGTCGATTGACCTCAACTACCAAGCTAGTGGACTTATCACTTAGTCTTGCACTACATCACACCCTGATGTAGTTTTGGTGTGTGTGTGTGTGTGTGTGTGTGTGTGTGTGTGTGTGTGTGTGTGTGTGTGTGTGTGTGTGTGTGTGTGTGTGTGTGTTGTGCCCTAGGTGCTCTCATGTCAGTCACACTTTGTGAAGTAGTGAGCAATAGTATCTATAGAAATGTAAGTAGCATGTGTGCATGGAATAGAATGGAATCCCCCTATGAAGTGTGTGATGAAAATATTGTAGCTTGAGTGCATGGAAATATGTGGATGTAAGTGATGCAATGGATGCAGCCCTAGATGGAGTGATAGTAGTGATAAGATGCAAATGACCTAGGACCCTTATTATGGTCTTATAACTTTATATTTATAGGGCTCTCAAGCTTAATTTCATAATTAATCCCGATAAGGCCGACTAAGAAGAAGATAAGGATGACCAACAACTAGAAGTGACCCAAAAATAAGCGGAAGAGGTTTTACATAGATCGGGCACCTAGAATGGGATCGGGGAGCCTTGGGTGCCCTAGTACAAGCTGGCCACCACGATTTCAGGATAGAATGTCGGAAAGGTCATGAAATGGGATGATAAGTATCGGAAATACACGAAAGATGAAATAAAAGATAAGAAAAAGATGGCCAAAAGGTGGGATTAATTAGTACTTTGTACACTTGAGAACCTTCTAAATAGTAGTATAAGACCGGGCTAAATATTGTCTAATGTGTAATATTTGTGTCTACACCTTCTTCTTTTGCCAATGAAGAAACCTATAGATCAAAGACAACTAAAAAAATAGATTAGATAAATGGATAAACTATTTGCTTGGCAAAACCAATTCCGAGAATCCAACGAGACTTCCTGGAGGATGTCGATTTTCTTTGATACAATTAAGTATATTGACAATGATAATGATAAATATATGTAAATGAAAAAGATAGATAGATAATGGATAAGAAGCTTTAGAACTCGAGATTGAAGGGTAAGTCCTATGCAGCCTCGTAGGTGGCCCATGCAAGATTGGATGCGATTAAGATGGATTTGAAGTAGTTATACCAATAATAGTTTGTTTCTTGTTGGATTTTGTGGGGGAACTTGATATGATCCTCAATATCATCAATGTCGGTGGCAAAGTGAATTGCACACAATGTGAAATTGTGAAGGATGTTCTAATGCTCCCAAAAGAAGGGTTATTGAATAATAGGAATATCATAGACGTTTGTGGTAAGATGGGACCAGCTAGGTACTACCATCTAAAGTAAAACCACGCTTCCATAGGACAAGTTAAATCTAAAATATTGATAAAAATTGATAACAAACTGAAAAATAGTTTATTTATAGGGATCGCTAGTGATCGAACAGAGAATCGTGGTGATTCAAGCAATCACTGGCGATTCATCGTGAAAATGATAAATTTCGATTAAAACAATAAAAAAATTAAATGATGATTTTTTATTGTTTTTAATGTCTTTATGTAATGAAAATAATGAAACAACACGATAAATACCTCTTAATGTGGAAGTAAGATGAAAGGTGCCTCCAAACTCCGGATGGAGTTGATTGAAGTTGATGGCCGGTTATTGAGCTTCTTGAGGAATGATTGATGAAAATACTATCAAAATGATGTGTATGCAAGAGCTTGAGGTTGATATAGGTCCTTGATGATCTCTGGAATGACTTAGATTCATTGCTAGGTTGAAGAAAAAGTGCAAGAGTGAGAAAAATATTTCTGAAGATCCTTGAGAGAGGAGAAAAACTTCTATTTATAATCACTTTGGCGATTAGGTAGAATCACCAACGATCCAAGATTTTTGGGAAAATGTTTAGGAAATGGTTGAAACCACTTCCTAAACGGGGTTTTCAGGTAAATGATGAGGTAAAATGGTTGGGAGGAGGTTATGGACGAGTTGGGAGGTTATGATGTTAGAGTAAAATAGGTTTGAGGTGGTTTAGAGGTTTTAAGTGGTTTTAAGTGGTTTTAAAGAGGTTGAGGTAGTTTGGGATGGGTAAATAGTAATTTTTGAGGGGGTGTAAAAATTTATTTTACTAGATGAGGAGAGGGTGACTTAGGATAATGACATAATGATAAGTTTTAGATTGAATAATGTGTGTATAAGATGAAGTAGGTGGGTTAATGAAAACCCGGTGTCTACACATAAGTTTTGTGATTTTGTAAATTCTAAAGTAAGAAGCCTAAAATTTTACAAATCATTATAGTGTTGGAGTTTATTATATATCCTTTGGGGATGTGGAAATCCATTCTTTTTTGTTTGTATGATAGTGACAAGTTCATAAGGCATATACTTACTACCTTATGATCTAGAGATATAAAAGAGAGTGGAATCAAAGGAGAAGAGGGACGACAAAAGGAGGAGAACAAATAGTTGGTAGAGTTACAATACTAGAGACTATTATGGAAAAGATGTTGAGGCATAAAATATATATCTCATACGAGTAGAAGCTCACAACTAATAGGAAAGAATTCATGGATGAATTGATTAGATATCTAGCCAAAAAGCTTGATATATGAGGAAGAGAGACCCATGATGGAAAATTCATGGAAGAACATGATGAAGAAAAGCAACAAACTCCAAAATAAAAAGGCAAGGATAAGGTAAAATATAAACATATTCCTATCAAAGTTGAAACTAAGGTTGAGATTAAGAACTTTGAGGGACATGTAGATGTCAAATTACTAGATAAATGCTTGAAATAACTGGAGGTTTATTTTAGTGTGCAAAACTTTATGGAGGCATAAAAGATGACCTTTGCATGTCTCAATATGGATGGTCATGCTCTAATTTTGTGGGAAACATATATTTCCACTCGTGAAAATAAAAATAGGTTTGTTGTAGATATTTGGGATAGATTTAAGGAATTTATAAGAGCTAGCTTGTATCCTATTGGGAATAAAACTAATCAGATAATTAAATGAATTTTTTTAAGGAAATAGTATGGTCAAAGTGTGTAGGATTATACTACGAAATCTTGAAGCCAAACCATGTTATTGAATATGGACTTGGAGAATGAATACATTCTCATCAAGTACTTGGGGGAATGCATACTCATATAAGGAAGAGGGTCATTTCCATGAAGCCAAAAGAGCTCAATGAATCTTATGTGCAAACATATTATATATAATATGAGAAGAAGCAAGGAGATGGAGAGTTAAATCCCAAACAACCCACAAACCAACCCAATAAAGAGAAAAGCCAACTGATAAAGAAGGATAAGTGGAAGGGTAAGAAGGTTTTCACCACTTTAAACACTTGTAAGGATCCTAAGAATTTTTGTAGAAAAATTGATATCAATGGACATATTTACATCTAGATTTGCACCCAAAGAATCATTCTAAGGACTCCAATAATTCCATGATAGCTTTGAATATCGAGTTTTAGGTTGAATTAGAGGAAAATTGTGATGTATATGTTAGGTTGGAATACTTGTCAACCAATGTGCATATCTAGGAACATAAGGATAATATTAATAAGTTATTCTAAATCAAGATTCAAATACGAAAGCTAACGTAAATGCATTATTTGATGATTGTTCTCAATCTAATTTTATTTATGATGTGATTGTGTGAAATATTGGTCTTGATAATTATGAACATCCAAACCCCTATCCCTTGGGATGGGTGAAGAAGGGTCTATAAATTTAGGTTACTATAAGATGTAAGTTCAAGTTTGGAATTAATTTTCAATTTATTGATGAAGTAGAAGCTGATGTGATTTCACTTGATGTATTTGATGTGGTTTTCATAAGTCCTTATTTGTATGTCATGGATTCATATTCATGAGGAGGGATAATAAATATAGAAGGATCAAGGATGGAGTAAAATACAACATCAAGGAACACCAAATAAAACCTAAGTTGGCACTAGTAAGTGTCAACCAAACAAAGAGAATAATTCAAGAAAATCACAATTAATTTTGTTTAGTTTTTTGAAGGATAAAGAAATGAATGGGTTGTAAATTTATGAAGTTTCTAACCAAATATTGAAGGGTTTGGATAACATATTTCAATATTTTCAATAAGTGTTCCAAACTCCAAAGGCAATGCCACAAAAATGGGAGGTAGAGAATGAGATTCAACTATTGCTAGATTCTCCTATTTCTAACATTGGGTTGTATATGAAATTGTTGATAGAGAGAAATGAATTGAAGAAACAAATCCAAGAGTTTTTATAATAAGGGTTTATTTTCCCAAGTACTTCTCCATGTAGGTCACACATTGTGATGGTATATAAGAATAACTAGTCTTGGATAATTTGCATAGACTACCGGGCCTTGAAAAATATCGCCATCAAGAAGTGATATCAACTTCCATGGATAGATGATCTCTTGGAATAACTTCAACATTCCACTTATTTTACAAAGTTGGATCTAAAAGCGGTATCTCCAAGTTCGGATGAAGGAGGATGTATGGAACAAAGACTTCAAGACAAAACAAGGTATGTATGAGTGGTTAGTACTCCCATTCATTTTATGCAATGTACCCACTACATTTATACATTTATGGTATTGATGAACGACATATTGTGGCCATTGATGGATACATGTGTTGTTGTATATTTAGATGATATTCTAATTTTTAGTGCCACGTGGGGAGAAAATATAACTCATTTGTAGAAATTATTTCAAGTTATAAAAGATAAACATTTGTGCAACATGAATAAATGTGAATTTTATAAACAATCAGTAGTCTATCTTTATCATATGGTTGGAGGAGATGAACTACCAATGGATCTCGCCAAGATGGAAGCCATTAAAAATTGGCCTACATCAAGGATTTCCACATAGACTAGGATTTTTTTGTGGTAGTTTATTATATGAAGAATTTCATACTTGGATTCTCTACTACTTTGTAGCACCACTACATATAGTTCAACTGACCAGGGTAATATTTTTATTGGGGCAAGGAACGTGATGAAGAATTTGAGACTTTAAAGTACAAAATTATCCATGCTCTAGTACTTTATCTTCCTAACTTGCAACAATTTTTGAAGTTGAGACTAATGCTAGTGAATATGTTATGTGGGCAATGCTTTGCTACAGGGAAGTAAGACAATGTGTTATCATTATGATAATTTTAATAAAAAAGCTAGAGGTTATCCAATTTATGAAAAATAAATGTACACAATTGATAAATAAATAAATGGAAGTGCATACTACCCACAAATCATTCCAACATTTGTAAGAAGAATCTAAGTTGCAACAGGAAAGACACTACAAGTGGATGGGGTTTATCCAACAACTCCATTAAGTGATCAAGTATAAGAAAGGTATCATAAATGTTTTGGAAACACATGTTTTCTAGGTTTCCTATGAAAGGAAACATCTCATCTTTTTCCACTATATCTTGCCTAGATCCCTTCAAAAGGACGATTATAAAGAATCCTATGCTCAAGATGCATATTTTCGGATGACATTCTCACACTTGCATTCCAATGGGGCTGAAAAAGAAGGCATGGATGGGTGTTATCTCAAGGATGGGCTTCTCTACTAGTGGGGAAATATTTGTATAAAAAGAGAAGGTAGACTTTTATTGATGAGGGAGGCAAATACCTTCAAAGTATCTAGTAATTTTGGAGTTCGAGAGATCATGGCTCACTTATAAAAATCTATGTATATTGGCCCAATATGTAATATTATGTATCAAAATTCATAAGAGGATATCAAATTTATTGAACTAGTAATCCCAAAGTAAGGAAGTACTATATATGCTCTACGAGTCCCTACTAGATCTTGGTAGGATACCTCAACCGATTTTCTAGGACTACCTATGATCAACATGGCCATGAATAATTGTATGTTTTTGTTAATAGAATTAGTAAAATGTGTATTCTTATGGTGTATAAAAATATTGTAAAATGTCATGAGATAGCAAAATGTTTCTTCATGCAAGTGCTCGGTTTAATTTTAGTTTGGTAAAGTCTATTGTGTCTAACAGAGTTTCCAAGTTCTTAGGAAAGTTTTGGACTACATTATGGGATAAGATGGACACCAAGTTATAGTGGATCATGGATTTCCATCCACAAAGGTATGGGAAAATAGAGGTTGTGAACAAAAATTTGGTACATCCGATTAGAGGATACAATAACAAGTATCAACGGACTTGTGATGAGTCTTTGCCTGCGTGCAACATTCCTAAAATTAGAAAATATACACATCCACCAACTAGTCAAATTTTACATCATGCTTGGGGTACATACCAGTAAATATTCTTGATTTTGTAGTTGTACAACAAGAAGAGGAGGAGGTGAGAGACTCATAAGTGACTATAGAAGCGAAATTCATTTAGAGGATCAAGCATATTTATTTTGAGGTAAGAAAGCAACTTGAAAATTCTCAAGCCAATTATAAGACAAGACATGAATAACATCAAAGGGAGCATCAACTCAAATTTAGATTGAAGGTTTGTTTTTACTTGAGAAAGGAGATACTTCAAGGACAAATAATGAAATTCAATCCTCTACGATGTAGACCATTCACCATCCCAGAGAAATTTTGATAAAATACCTTCAAAATCAACTTACCACACTTCATGCAAATGTGTTCGTAGTAAATTGTGATAAATTTCACCTATACGACCCATCTATGCTTCAAGAAGAAGAAAAATGATGGTTTATACCTTCCGTAGAATCTTTTGTCTTATACTCTTGGGGAGAATTGGAAGAGGATGTAGCAACTGCAATAAAAGATAAAAAAGAGCAAAGAGAACCACATGAGTCTTGGCATGTTGGCTTCAAGAGGAAGACACCAAAGAAGGACAAGTTGTATCCAAAGGAAAAAGTGAGGGATATGTTCCCTTATCTACTCCTCAACTAATATTTTATGGTACCAAAGGTATCTTGAGAAGGGGAAGTTTGATTCATAGGGATCTTAAAAAAAAACTAATTCATCAAAAATGCCAAAAGAAAGAAACAAGATAAAAGAGCTAAATTTGGGTATTTCGAGGATGGTTGTGAAACCACCGCTCTATGCATACTAATGATTTTGTAGTATCACCTACAGTTGCATAACCACCCCTATAAAAATGGGCAGTTCCATCACAAAACAAACAAAAATAAAAATAAATGTTATAATGTGGGGAAAATGTTGTCTCTTCCCTTTCTCATCACTTTTCTTTTGCCCAGGCACTGGAGGTCTTATGAATCATGTTATAATAAGGAAGAAGAGATTATGGGAGGAGTTATTGAGCAAAGGATTGATGTTGTGTGTAGTTGTTTATAAAATCAAAGTGTAGAGAAGAATAAGAGAAGGAGAGTTTTAGGAGTGGAACAACATTGTTCTATCATGTTCTAGGTATTCTTTATATATGTATTTCATCATTTGACAATAAGATTATGGGAAAGAGAGTTATTGACCTTCCTACTAGTTTTTCCTCACATTAGGGTTCTCCAAGAATTAAAATCTTGTGCAATAGTCTGAATTTTTAGTGTTTTTGTGTATGTGTACTTTTTTCCATTAATACGGTTTACATAAGAAATTATAACACTATGAATCCCATTCACTAAGATAATTCAACTATGATTTCACGCATAGTTTGAAGTAGGAAAAAATTATTACAATTTTGTAAGTTCTAATGTATTAATAATTAGTTTCCTTGGAATATTCTCAAGGATAATTTTTAGCTAAGGAATGAGGATGCGAGTTTATTTCTACAATTCAAAATGTCATCATTGATGAGTACATTCACAAAATTGGGATTGTCTGGTCAAGGGTTGGAATTGACCAACTATAATCCCCTTATACCACTACAAAACCCAACTTGGTTATCAACTTATCTCTCCCAGAGACCTCTAGGTTGACACTTTATAAACAACTAATTTTGGAAATTTATCATTTGGTAATGCCAAATTTGGATTTGCATTTAAAGCATGAGTTACACACACATTCCAATCCCGGGTGACCAATTTTTATCTCTCTTGTATGACTTACTTCTCTATTTCCACTTCTTAATCAATCACAAAACTAATTACCTCGGTGCATAATAGTATATTCCTATCAAGAATCATTCCTCTAAAAATTTATAGAATCTCTTAAACTATATACACGGGGACTAAGCCATCCAATAGTTCACCAAAATCCAATTATTTGGATCCCGACCACCAAACATTTACTTTTTCAATTTGACATCTTATATGGGTTATTTCATATCCTATAGGTTGGCCTTAATATGAAACTTTATCTACGAAATCTTACATAAGCATGTCTAACTCACTTATTTACCTCACCTAACACTTTCAAGATGATACTTACAAAATACATTCCAAAAGCACTCTAAGCTCTTATAAATCATTTCAAAGCAACAACACACTCTAGGAGCAGCCCCTATAGAGGTCTAAATAAAACACAACCAGGTTATTGAGTCACACTTCCCAAGCTAGAGACCTCACAAGCCAAGTCAATAGAATCATGTTGAGTCATTATTTCTCATATTTAAGTGATCAAGTTTTTAAACTAGTTGCATCCATATATAACACATGCTAGGTGGAAAACTGTGTGTGATTTGCGGCATATTTGGAGTATTGTTAGTGTAAGAAGTGTATGAATTTCACTTCAACACAACTACTAACTTTTGTGTAGGATCTACTACCTATGGTTATAGTTTGAAGTTATTTCACATCACACAAATGCTTTCACAAATGTGTGACACACGGGTTTCATAGAGAAGCATATTTCTTAGGGTCGAGATAGACACATACATTTGAAAAACACTAACACATCATCGTATGAACTCGTTTGACAAGTAACAAACCCTCTAATGCTTCCATATATACTAGATGGTTCCATACCTTCTTAGTTTTTCACACCATTTCTAGAAACAAAGAATTTCTAGATGATTTCTATCCAAAACAATCATATAACACTACTAGTTAAACATCATGCATATGTAATCAACTAATTGCATCTACTTGTGTTTTGACAATCATTTCCATATTCTATCTTAAAATTTGCTAATGAAAGAATATTCTAAATTATGCATTAATGTTTATTAATTAATCTTAATATACTACATGTTTCTAACCCTTAGATAAATAAGAACATATCGAACTCCCAACTCTTATTTATCCAAACTAGGTTTGGTTCATTTGGTGAACCCAACTGTTTACTCAAATCGGTAGCCTCTTGGGCCTAAATAGATTTATTATATATGAGCCTTTTAATTCCACACCCCTAGCGTTTCTTTGTCAAGATGAATTTTTCATTTATTTTTTCTTACTTTTTATGGTTTCTTTTGTTGATCCCTCTCAAGGAGGTACTTCCCATGATGAATTTGATACTAATTCCCACACCTTTACTAAAGAGGATGAACAAACGTTTATAAAATTTCTACAACAAAATATTCAACACATTAAGCCACTCCTATACTTTGCTAGAGAGGAACAAAATCATTTGGATGAATCTAAGATCCCTAAATCTATTGTGACATCATCCATTGTAGCTACATCTCTGTTCTACATCCATACAATTCATATAAATATTTTGGCACCCCGTATTCCCCTTAAAAAATGTTACAATTACTACTATTCCTATATTTTTATATAACCATGGGACCTCCCGTCCCTCTTCTAACACACATTCCCTTGAACATCTTGTTCAAATTTTGCAAGCCCAAGTGTTATAATTACAGCAAGGTGCCTCTACCTCTTATAATATCATGGGATCTGCATTCAATTTTTGCACCCAAAGTAGTTTCCTATCCTATGCCTCTTGGTTTTATATCTCCTAAGCTTCATATCTATGATGGAAAAAGTGATCTTGAACAACACTTTATTCTGATATTCTTTCGCATTCTTAGACTATGCTTACAATGATTTATTATGTCTTGCTCTTTTCCTAGAAGCCTCAAGGATTATGCATTGAAATGGTTTTATGACCTTCTTATTCATTTTTGTAGGCTTAGCCCTTTGGATAATCAATTCATTGCACATTTTTCAATCAGTATTGGGGACAAAATATCCTATTCTCAAAATTCTAAGATGCAACAATGCTTCAATTAGTCCATTAGTAACTATGTTTTGCACTACAAGACTACACTTACTAAAATGGGCATTATCCTAGCTAACAATGAGCTTGAACTTATTCACTCATAGGCTTCTCACTTCTCTCACAGTAATCAATTATATTTGATAAATTTTGGTCATTTGATCAACTATGTCACACCTTGAAAGAATGGGAGGCTAAGATCCTTACAATAAACAAGATTTAAAATGCTTCTCATGCTCCTAATATATCTATTTCTAAATTCCAAGGAAAATCTAATTACAAACGAAAACCTAATGATAAGAAGATTGATGTCACATATACTTGCAATGTTGTATCTCAAGCTCTTAAGCTTTAGCTATAAGTTGCTCCTTTGAGGAAATTCACACGAGTTTCCTTTTATCACCCCAAGTGGTCCTTGAAGAGTCCAACCTTGTATCTCTCGCTTCGCCTCTCAAGGTTGATACAAACAAGCCTCGTGATAAATATTTTGATTCTAATGCCTATTGTGACATTCATAGATGTATTGGTCATCCTACTAATAAATGATTCAAGGTTTTTGTGTCATAAAAGATCCTATTGATGCAAATATTATTAAATTTTACTCTCCTTATGAGTAAAGTAAGCCAACTAATACCAATTCTAAGCCTAATATTTTCAATGATCCGCTTCATAATCATGGCACTTCAATCTAACTTATAAGTGAAGCATACCTACCGGGCTCAACCTCCTCCTTCATGTGATCATCTATTGGATTCTCTTATTGGTACTATCAATCTTACTCTTCCTCCTAGGCTTGTTATTACACTCAATGATTCCAATATTACTCATGAACTTGTTTCTAATACACTTTATATTAGAGCCTTTTTTGGTCTAAGCCCTATTCATAGTGTCTTGATTGATAGTGGTTCTAAGCGCAACATGTGCACATTTAAATTTCTTTCTTCTCTTGACTATTCTAACAAAAACATATTTTGATTCCAAGACCTCTCTTGGGCATATTGTTTTACCTCTTACTATGGGTTCTTCTACTATGGTTATTCCTTTTTGCTCACTTCTTCCCTTGGGTCATGTGACATGTATCTAGGTTTCCCTTGGCTTCACACTCTTAAGGTTATTCCTGCTCACACCAATGTGTCACATTTATTTATAATAAGTAGTTACAATCAAGGGTATCCCATATGAGGCTCCTTTGTCTAATCCTTTACTAAGAGAGTGTCGGTTTCCACACCTAATCCTTTTACACATACATGTGCTAACACTAGAGGATATATCCCTTAGATGCCTCTTCAAATGTCTCCTATGGCACATCTTACAAAATTTACACATGTTACGAGAGTCATGGCTTCTAGAGGTCCATCCTACTTCTACTACACATGTCTCATATTTGAGGTTCAATCCTTCCTTGATTATCAAGCCTTTCCATCACCCCCCTTAAGTCCATCATAGAGTAGCTCTTTCTTTGCTCTTGTTTTTATACAAATATTCTAAAATACAAAATATTCACTAATCAAATAAGCACAAAAATATTCAAATATTTTCAAAATAAAAAATCAATATGTGCATATGACTTGATTTGTTAGTTTGTCACTTTACAAATGTTATTTGTCATATGGTTTGATGGATAACACATTTTCTATTTATTCTTTACACGTGTGCATTCACGAGGTATCTTGTGCTTGATGCAAGACACACACAAGTATTTACACAATGACAAGTGTTGAACTAGTCCTCCTCCAATTGGTCTAGCTAATTTGAGGGCAACTTCTATATTATTAAGGAGTTTTCTGTTTCAATACAATTACTTTCACTTCCTCATTATGCTCAATTTATTATATTGTGTTATATGATATTTTTCATACTAATATGACTAACATGTGTCTAGTGTAGTGATAAATTCTCATGTGTGTGTGTGTGAGCGCGTGCAGCTGCGCGCTTGCGTGCCTCAAGCTATTATCTTTTATTGTATTCACTTGATCACTTACTTGTATACTTGTTTTTATATATGTGACATATGGTATTTGCTATGACTGCCTTTTTATAACATTTTGGTATGCCTTGTTTGCATCTTTTATGGCCTTTGCTCATGTTTGTTGTGTGTGTGACACTTTTGTGTCCCTTATTTACTGACCTCTTGGTCCTTTATAACTAACATATGTGGCATTGCTTATGTAATTGTATGCTAAGATTACTTGTATGATTCATTGTTGCTACACTTATTTTCTTCTATACATGGTAAATTTTAGTGGTGAATATTCATTAATTCATGAATATTCCAGTTTTAAAAATTTGGTGAATTTTTAAGGTAGGAATTAGGACCGGGTTGCCTAAATTTTCTAGGTACAAGTTAATTTTAGGGGTTGATTCGCCTAGTGTTTACACCAATAGCCAATTTTTAAATTCAAATCGTCATTAGCGCGAAATTGAAATTTGTAAAATTCTTCATCATATATATAGTGATTACAAATTTACAATTTCATATATCAAGTACACATCAAATTTTCTTCGCAATTCCTTTACCCATGCTTGTGGTCATATGGGCATTGACGATCGAGATCAACTGCATATCACAACCCTCCAACATTAAAGGTATTTTAACAGTTAATATGTTATTATGTTGAAGTTGTATATAATGTAAAATGTCAAAAACAATAGCAACAAGAACATAAATGTATGCTACTATCCAATAGCATAGATATATGCTACCTGAGGCCGATAACATAATGTATGCTATTGACATGTAGCATACACTACAGTTCCGGTCAGTAACACATATCAATGCTAATGCACCGTCGATGAAAGCATACAAAACTTATATCGGCTGGTAGCATGAAAAAAAAAAGTATGGGAATTTTTTTGCTTACGTCATATTTTGTGAGGACAAATTTCTCATTGAAATGATCATTTTAACTACTAACATCAAAAAAATTTAAAAATTCCCATACAAACTAGAGAAATATGCATTTTTCACAAAAATCACTTTTTTTGAATTTTTTTGTTTGCGCCATATTTTGCAAGGACATATTTCTCGTCGAGATAGTCATTTTAACTACTATTGTCAAAAAAATATTTTTGAAAAATTACATATGTTGGCCGACATCATATACTATCAGTCGAAAATTGCTACCGGCGACACCATTATCAAATGATTTGTCAAACCTGTTCCAAACTGTTTCCTTCAAATTCACCATCATTTTGAAAGTCATTTTCACATATTCGCCTAGTAATATCTATGATTTTTTTAAGGGGGTCTTAAAATTTTGCTTTTATACATGTTTTCCTTTGCGATTGTTGCTTGTTTGCTTTCTCTTTGTGTCATGGTTTCTACCAGGCACACTTTTAAGAACAAGATCTAAATGATGACCGCTTATATCGGCCCTCCATATGATCCAACATTGATTATCAGATACATCTAACATGGATACACATCATTTCTTTTGAGTCGAGTGTTTTCTTTACATATATCACTCACCTCAAAAGAGGAGGCATTTAGTGGGGTTTATCACATGGATTTCTATGCACATTAGGTACACTGTCAGAACTCATAATTCATGAACAAAATGGGACAAGGTATAGATACTCGGGAACAGAAATAGATACATAGCAATAATAGATTACACACGAACAAAAGCGTCAACCACAAACAAAACCACTAGATTTTATGGTCCAAGATGGATGTTTTCATCATGGGGGCATATTTTCAATAGATTTGATATTTCTCAAATTCTCACAGACAATTACAAATTTCTAATATAATTTCATATTTGATTGACACAATTCATGACAGGTCTACTACATTTGGTACAAAACGTGGGGGTTCTAGTGTTTCATTCCTTTTCAACACTACATAACTTGAACATAGTTTTAGTACAAGATTAGGGGCGCGGGCCTTCTTCTCCTTTGTCATATTCATCATTACACATCGATACTCAAAAGAAAAGTCAGTCCCTTTCAACTTTGTGTTATTTTCTCTTGGACCTAGATCCGTTTACAACAATGTCGTATGTGGAATGAAGCTTTTGGGGGCAAACAAAAATCTCTAACACCCTTCTTCTCACTCTCGGAAGGAGGCTTTTAGAGTGACTAGAAATCCATGTGACACCTCTCCTTGTTTTAGAAGATTCTTGGGACAACTAGAAAGTCCTATGACACCCTTCCTTTTGTTGTTAGGTCAAAAGACACACGATTCCCTTGCAAATCTTGCATCTCCTTCAATAAAATTGGGAAATGATCACCCCCATCCTTCAACAACTTAATTCCAATCCACTTCTCCAAGTACAACAAATTCTAGAGCTTCTCTTTACGTGAAAGAAATCAAGTGTACTCCTTCCACATTTTTTGTCTTTTTATTTTACTAATAACAAACTTAATTTTTAAAGTTATAAATATGTTTTCAAAGTTGAGTTAAAGTTCAATTCTTGTTATGTGTCACGACGAGGGGTGGAATAATCATTAAATGTTAAGTTAACATTATGAATAAATATAAATCTAAATGTGCACATCTAAATAAAAGTAAATAACAACATAAAACAAAATACACAATGACACAACATGTAACATGGAAAACCCCTAAATGGGTAAAAACCACGGAGAATAAATCCACTAATTGAGAAACTTTTTACACCACCAGTCCAGTAACTCCCTCCTCAATTTTATTCTATGTGTTTATTAGGATCACCCGATTTACGTGATATATCCCGAATATGACCTATGGATCATATTTCAATAACCCGAAGGGTTATTTTCTTCTTAAGTGACGTGGCACACCCCGATTTAATTAGTTAGTTAATTAAATTAACCAACCACCTAATATAGAGTTTATATTTAAATAATAAGAATATAGATTATTTTATATTATTTAAATATAAACTAAATATTATGATACACTTAATATTAGAGTTCTAACACTCCCCTTAATATTAAGTGGGGATTTGTATGCCAACCAAGCCACAATAATATCGTGGTTGAGCCACACAACGAGTCACAAAGTGAACCAACTTATGCATCGTGGCCGAGCCGCCTCATAAGGAAACAGCAGTCGATTATCGAGTTGTGCCCGTAAGGGCTTAAATCAAAATGGGGTGGTGTGACCATAGTCACACCACCACTCCCGCTTGCATAGGCTTACAAAGCCTACCAAACTCTGCCCCGATCCCAATGTGGGACAATACACTGCTTCAAAGGAGATGGGGGTTCCATGGTGAGAGAGGAGAGGAGGGTCCCACGAGGGACACACGGTGCACAAAGAGGAGACATTCGGGGCCTATGCGGTTTGTGCCAAGTGGCACGTAGCGAGGAGGGGGCGGTTTGGAGGGGGCCGGCCCCAATAAAATTTATTTATTATATATAATTTTTATTATATGTCTTTCTAATATAAGCCTTTGGCATAGTTTTTGGTAGGGTTTAGGTTATAGGTTTATGTATATGTAATATAAAATACCAAAGATTTTATTAATAAACTATATAAAAATATATTAAACTATAGGTGCAAAAATTACGGAGTCTATCCACAACATGGAATAGGGTTTAGAATTCACAATGAATGTAAAATATTATACATTGCCAGGGGACATGAATTTTTACCCGACCAATAAAGTTTTTTTAAGACCTATTTTCGCGATTCTTATCTCCCCTATAAACTTGAGTTTCACTTGAATTTTTACTTTCCCTTTTTTATTTCTTGAATTTCTTGCACACATTTATAAACTATATAAAATTTTCACAAAATTTAATAACCCTTACCTTAGTTTCCAGGGCTTGGGTAATTCCCGAACTTGAATTTTTCACGCGCGTTGAAATCTCAAATGACTTTCCACCTGTGCAACCAACATCCGATCCAACCATACGGAGGAAAGTCGGAGGGGGCGGGGGTGGGGCGTGTTAAATAGAATTTCAAATAACTTAACCACATAACTTCCCAACTACAACATTAGGACATTATGATTAAATTAAATTATTGATAGATGAGGTTTTACATAGAATGACAAATAACTTAACCACCTAACTTCCCAACTGTTACAACATTAGGACATTAGGATTAAATTAAATTATTAATCCCGCTCTGATACCATGTCAGGTCGAGGGGTGGAATAATCATTAATCAATTTTATTAAATGTTAACATTATAAATAAATATAAATGTAAATGTGCACATCTAAATAAAAGTAAATAACCACATCTAACAAAATACACAATGACACGACATGTAATGTGGAAAACCCCTAAATGGGTAAAAACCACGGAGAATACATCCACTAATTCACAAAAAATTTACACCACTAGTCCAGTAACTCCCTCCTTACTTTTATTCCTCGTTTTATATCGGGATCGTCGATTTACGTGATATATCCCGAATATGACCTATGGTCATATTTAAATAACCCAAAGGGTTATGTCCTTCTTAAGTGACGGGGCACACCCCGATTTAATTAGTTAGTTAATTAAATTAACCAACCACCTAATATAGAGTTTATATTTAAATAATAAGAATATAGATTATTCTATATTATTTAAATATAAACTAAATATTATGATACACTTAATATTATAGTTCTAACA
This sequence comes from Taxus wallichiana var. yunnanensis, assembly GCA_018340775.1. Lineage (NCBI taxonomy): Eukaryota > Viridiplantae > Streptophyta > Pinopsida > Cupressales > Taxaceae > Taxus > Taxus wallichiana. Next base: position 862,657,245 of record CM031234.1, read on the forward strand.
TTATGGACATTGACTACACTCTTTATTACAAGTTTTATCAAGGATCATGCCAACATGCAAACGGAATCAACAACCTCGAGCAAAGACAATGTGTGTTTATACACTCGTGTATCTTTTCCTTTAAACATATAATTTTCATTTCATACTTAAAGGGGGGAAAGGTAGACACCTAAATTTGGCAATTACATATTTGTTTTATACTTAAAACATGACTTTTGCACCCATCTCGGGCCTAAGTGATATATTTTTATCTCTCTTGCATGACTTGCTTCTCTTTCACACTGCTCAATTGCTCACACAACTAATTATATTAGTCCATAGTAGTATATTCCTCTCGTATGCCATTCCTAAAACTTTGCAAAATCCCACAATCGTTTGTATTTGACTATCCATCCGAGACCAAACTATCTAACAGTTCGGTCAAAAACCAACATCTTCACTCCCAACCACCCAATGGTTACTTTTTCAATTTGATATATTTATGGGTTGGTTCATATCCTATAGGTCAGCCTTAATGCAAAACTTTACCTATGAAATCCTATATAAGCAAGTCTAATTCACTTATTGACCTCACCTGACACTTTCAAGTGGAAACTTGCAAATTGCATTCCAAAAGCACTATAAGCTCTCCTAAATCCTTTCAAAGCATCAACACACTCTAGGAGCAGTCCTTAGATATGTCTGAAGCACACTCAACCAAGTTATAGAGTCATACTTCCCAACCAAGAGACCTCACAAGCCAAGTCAAGATAAGCACATCAAGTCATTGTTTCTCATTATCAAGTGATCAAGTTGTCAAACTAGTTGTATCCATGTAGATATCACATGCTAGATGGAGAACTATGTGCGGTTTGAGGCCTCTTTTGAGTATTGTCAATGTAGGTGGTGTATGGATTACACTTCAACCCAATCACAAACCTTTTTGCAAGGTCTCCTACTTGTGGTTAGGGTTTAAAGCTCTTTCACATCACATAGAGAGTTTTGCAAATGTGCAACACCTAGGGTTTTAGAGTGAGCATATTTTTGAGAGTCGCACATGCACAAACAATTGGCGAGTGTATGTTCATCGCCGTACAAAACCATATGATCTCTATACATATCGAGAGAGTTTCATGCCTACTCGCTTTTGAACTCCCGATCCAAAACTAAAATACATGTGAAAACATTTCCATTTTGCACAATCACACAACATTGTTAGTTCAGCTCCGTGTATCTATAATTAGCTTCATGCATCTACTTGTATTTTAACAATTGTTTCCGTATTATATCTTACAAATAGTTAATGAAATTATATTATGATTTATGAATTAATTTTTATTTAATTAATTTGAATATACTACTTATTGCTAACCATTTAACCCTTAGATTAAAAAAATGCATTAACCTCCCAAATCTTATTTATTCAAATTAGGGTTGAATCACTATTTTAATTGTTATTGGCAATTGAGATCTTTGGAGTCCACTTGGGCTAAGGCGATTTGCAAATCTTTGGAAGGCCATTAAAGAGCCCAAAAGTTCACTTTCTTTGGCATATTATTTACAAAGGTTTACCTATCACGATGAGTTGAAACATATGCGAGTTGTTAATCTCATTTGCCATGTTTGCTAGCGCTTTGAGACTATCAAACATTTATTTCGTTTTTCCTCGTGCTCATTTTGCATGGAAATGAATCCACGCCTTGTTTCAATCCTTCTTTCCAAAAAAAGCCCCTTGGAAAATTGTCATACTAGGGGACTTGGTCACGTTGAATGCAAATACAACCAAATTTGGCATATTTTGTGTTGATATTTGCTTTCACGACTAGAAAAACAAAAAATCTTGTTATATATAGCAAATTAGTTATGGATAATGATTTTTAATAACTAACAAAGTTGATGTTATTTTTATTGTTATGGTTTATCCAAGTACGTGTTGAAAAGGCATGTTTAGAGGTTAAACACCTACAAAGCCTTCCAAACCATTGGGGTAAATGCCCCTTATGTTGTTAGTCATGTGCCTCCTCGTTTTCCTCATCACTACTCACCTTCTAAGGTCATGTCCAAGGATTTTGAGGGCGTTGTTATTCTTGAAGTAGGCAAACATTTTCATCAAGTTTTCGTCATCCTTCACCTAACAAAGGCAACGAGGGAGTAGTGTTCGATAGGCTCGGTGGCTGCGATGGCTTGTACAATCCGTGGTCGACTCCCTCTCAATATAACTTCCCCTATCTAGGCCTTGCTATCTCACCATCTAGACAACCTAAGGACAAAAAAGAAAAGAATGATGGTTTGGATCCCATACTTGACATAGTGGATCCTCGCGGTGGCAATGGTGGAGGGAAAGCCTAATAGCCCTCCACCTCCGTCAAGTGCCCCGCTAACTTCTACTACATAATGTTGTGCCTTTGGTGTTTGTGTTATTGATAGTCTTTGAATTTTTTTATTGATTATATGCAATCATTACAAACTTTGATTTTGTATTCTTGAGGCTTTGATTAGCTCCATGTGAATACATTCTAGGGTGTGATTTCATTCCACCCGTTTTTTTGTCTGAGCAACATTTTACTATTATGTACTATTAATAGAAAAGTGTTTTTCAATTTTTAAAAAACCACCCCTTATCAAAAACACACTATTGTGTCTACTAGGAAAACATGACCGCAAACACACACTATTGTGTCTACTAGGAAAACATGACCGCATGCGGTCATGTTTTCCTAGTACTAGATACATGATACTTTTTCAACTCATCTAAAGTGTATCGTATATTTTAGAGGAGACACTACACTTGTGAAATGCGTAGAGGGAGTGTGAAGAAATGCCAAGCATGATTCATTTTTCTCTAAAACCAATCAAATTAAAAAGAGAAGCTTTGGAAAAAGAAGCCCTGGGCAGAGATGAAAAATGGGATATCATGGCTGCTAGGGTAAAACACAATGTTGCATTTTGGAAACCATCTTCGCCCGATTTTTTAGACAAGTATGTTACTTTTCATAGAAAGCATGGTTTTTCATATATCACAAGTGATAAGATTTGAAAATATGAAAAATAGGGTCTTTCATATATAATCCTGCATAATCTCGAATGTTATCTGTTCCTGTACGTAGACTAAATAATACAATACAAGCATTGCCGATTAGTCCGGCACAAATCTATTATGACAAATGGGTGGGGTGGGAACGGATTAACCAAAAGAAGGTGAGTCATTACTTATTTCAATTGAAAAGAATCCTGAAATTGCGGAGGTTTGGTTCGATCAAGCTGCTGAGTATTGGAAACAAGCTATAATTTCTGACCTTGCTTTACCTTAATACTTGTATATCACATACCTAAGTGAGGTTAAAATGCCTGCTCCAGGAAAACTGGCATTGCTATATATATTTTACAGTAGGCTTAACATTACTTTCTTCCACGTGAGAGAGAAAAAAAGCCCAGCAATTAATAGAAACAAAAGAAGGTAGATTGCTTAAATAACATGTCTACGACTCATACATTAGTTTGAACCTACCATAAAGGACTATAATAAAAAGGAAAGAATGAAAAGAGAAGCTGTGCTAGACAGAAAAAATGCACCAAGCACGTAGTATACAGTATCTTCATTGACATAGGCTACAGAGTTTGCATTGAATGAGTGTCGTAGCGCTTTCTGTTTTGTAGGCCAATGCCATCGTAAGTATTCGCAGCATGTACAACTGCAGCCTCCCTAATGTTACAATTGTCATCAGAGGCCCTGCGAAGCTCATTACTCCTTTCTTGGTTGGATATGCAACTCTCTGGAGTACTTGAGAATGACAAACCATCTGATTGTTGAAGTCCCAAAGTAAGTGACACACCACTACTTCCAGAAAACCTGTTGATAAAGGAATCCTGTTCATATCTATTCAAACAACCAACCTGGTACGACCCAGAGCTTCCATTAACATCTGTATGAACCATGTAATTCTGAACAAGACTGTAATCCTCATTGTTGCGTCTCCCATCATTGAACTTGTTATCAGAAGTATGTGCAGGACAGCTTTCCTCCATTTTAAAGTCTACTATTGTGCTCATATTGGAGGCAAAGTGGTATGCATGATCTTCAATTCCATTCCTAGCCTTCTTAAGCTGTCCCTGAGTTGCACCATCATCCTGAACTTTATGAAACACCTCTTCATCTGACGCCTCTTCCATGCTAAATGTTCTATTCTTGTCATAGAATGAATCAGAAGAGTGCTCAGACTTCAAGCTGCCACTTGCTGTATTATTATGTTCATCACAGATCACATCCTGTATGTTGCTATCAAGGTGTGTTGTTTTTTTATGTTTCTGCTTTCAAAATATTGGTCGTTTCCACGTCCTCCATCTGACTTAACCTCTTCCTTACTTTCAACATTTTTCTGGTCATGCTTTTCAGCTGATGCATGTCCTAACTCAGCTTCCTTTGTTTCTTCCATATACATTTCTTCTACCATGGGCTTCCATAAGCGTACACGTGCATTTATGAACCAATTGGAAACCTACATGAGAACAAATTCCAGAAATCAAAAGGAAACTCAGTCAAAGTCACAACAAGAACCTGCCTGACTGATTCAGATTCAAAAACCATGAACATTACCAAAGGTTTGTGCCAAGGAAAAAATGGTTTTAAACAAAGAGGCATAAGTCTTCCATTGTACAAATACCTGACTTTTAGTCAGTCCTGCCTCCCTTGCTAGCATAACTTTGTCAGCATGTTTGGGATACCTGAAGTGCAACAGCATAAGGAACCAACAGGAAAAGCGCCAAATGTCAATTCTATAATATTGATCAGTAAATATCAACCGAGCTCACACCAAATATGTCAAAATAGCCTCATGGCATGGTACTTGACATTTCAAGCTTCCACAAGCATAATTGATTAGACAAGGTTTATAGGAAAAACATTATAGAAAAGGATTTAGATTGACACTTCACGCCACACTGGCCCATTATCAAGATGAATGGTAAGATTGAAAATAGGAACTTCGTACAGAAATAAACCCAAATTACATCACGAGGTGGGCTACAATGTATTTTCATGTCGAAAATAATTAAAATATATAAATTATAATAGACATGCATAAATTGTTTTCTATACATCAAATTGTTTCTCCATTATTGACTTTTTACATTTGAGCATGTAAATAATGGCCCTCCACATGTCGCTGAATTCTAAGCCTCCGTCAATGTTGAGGTTGTTGGGGTCTTTTCCAATTTCTATAGCCTCTATTATTCTTTTCAAGAAATGATCCTCTTTAACCAAAACTTTGGCCTTTTCCACACAAACATCCTAAGAGTGAGAATGTTCAATGAACATTGAGCTTTTATTCCAGTCCCGTTGAATATTTGAGTGCAGTGTTCCTTGAACCTTTGTTAAATATATACTCATATCACCTATGTATGGTCTTCCCCATGAGCAATCAATACAATAAACACAAGAGCCTCTCATTAAGATGATCTTTGGTGGATTTGAGCATGATACCGATTTGTATCTAGGCAAAAAAATGTTTTCCCTTGAGCCTTGCTATTCTATTTGATACTCCTTTACTATATGGAAGATATGCTCTAGGAGGATTGTTGCCATCATTGTCACTAAGTCTCCTATTGGCATTTTTCCTCTTCCTCTGAAAACCTTTGAACACCCTGGAGATCTGTTTCATAGGGTAGCCATTTTTTTTTAATAGTTTGTCAAATAGATCTCTTTTTCAATTTTTTCTTGCTCTGCTATTCCAATGGCCCTATTTACAGGTGTTCTGAGCACACCAATATTCTGTGACGCGTGATGATGTAAAGTTGCACAAAGGTAGAGATCTGTCTAGGTGCTTTTCCTGTACACTTGTCTAGATAGTTAGCCATCTTCCTTGTTACATTGATGTCAACAAGCCTCCTAGAGCATATCTAAAATATAGTTAGGAGTATCTAATATAATAGCAAGGATGAAGGCTTGGAACTCAGTGACTCGTGTAGGCCCGTTTTTTACATCCTCAAAAGCTCAATGTGAATAGTCATAATGGGGAAAATATTTAGTGTTTAGAAATAATTAATGTGTATTATATGGCATTAATTGTTTTAGCCATGAAAAAACATTGTATCCCACCTCGTGATGTAATTTGAAGTTATTTACATATAACGAGCCCCTATTTGCAATCATATTATTATTTCTAATGATGGGCCACAAAGTGTGGCCAGAAACGTCAATCTAAATACTTTTTATGCATTTTTTTCCAAAAAAAAATCTAGGTATAGCACTCTGCAATTTTTTCAAGTCGTTTCAAGTTAAAACTTATAACTAAGGATTCTACTAGTGCAACTTGGTTAGATTTCCTATAGCTAGAAATCTCAAGGCAAGGAAAGATGTAGATACAAACAGAAAACTCACGGATGAAGGAAATGCTCAAACAACCAAGCTCGTAGGACAGAAACTGAGCGCTCTGGCAAACCTCTCTGTGGTCTCCACACATGTTGAATCCTACCTAGTTGTTGAAGAGCTCGCTGCTGCCGCAGCTGTTGATCCATGAACCGAAATTGAGAAGTTTCACCTTTATGACTTTCAGTTATCTCTTCCTTGCCCAAACTTTTGCTAGCCACACGGATTTGACCTATAATTGCATCTCTCAAACATCGGAACTGCCTAGAAATTGTTCGGAGTGCAAGAGAAGTGTATGTCTTGGCGGCTCCAACCTCGGTAACAGCTTCAAATGATGAGACAACAGTTTGCATTTGATGGTAGTATTGTCTGTATTTTCTATCCACCTGAATCAACAAGCATAGACACATAAGAAAAGGTTTTTAAAATCAATTTTCTAAGATGCAAAATAAATGGAAGAAGGCTTAATATCAATGAGCTATTTACAAGAATTATATGCTTAAGATTATGTGTCACCAAAATCAAACTATTTGTATCACTCCGTAATGTTTTGACCTCAAATGAGGACAAAATAAACTATAGCAGATATCCTAAGCATATTCCATGAGAAAAATAAACGTTCTAAACAACAAACTTTTTAAAAGATGATATAATAGAGAGCTTTGAACAGGATTTTATCCCAATCTCTTTATCTATCAATAAAAAGGAACAAAATAGACGTGACATGTAGTCTGAAAGTAGTCTTTTCACCTTTTTCCCTTACATGCTTTCCAAAACATCATTGTAACAAAGTTGTAAAATGCTGCAGTTTTAAAATTGGGCTGCAAAGAAATTTATTACGTTCCTTAACAGCAAAGTTACCTTGTTTGGAAATTTGGACCCATTCTGGAAGGCAAAAACATCAAAAATATGGAACTCCTGAAAAAAGTTCAGAAAATTCCAGTCCGAAATATATACATATTATATATGAGTATAATTCTATAAATAGGCAAAATTCACAATTCCAATGAAAAAATTAATAACGTTATATAAAATATTAATAAATTTAATACTAAATAATATATAAGGTGGCTGGGTGTCTTTTTTCGGGAAAAAAACTTTTAAAAATTAGGAAAAAGACTAGGTCGACTCGGACCAAATTTATCCGGGCCATCTAAAACGTCATATGACCAGATTTTGTGCAGATCTGGTCAGAATTGGTAATTGTGCTTAACTAAGAATTGAAAAACACAACTGGAATGTGCTATTACAAATGAAAAAACTACATCCAAAATATGAAAACTGTAACCTGAACTGAAAATCTGAAACTAAATTTGACTTGTTGGAGATGTTATATGCTTTGTAAGTTGTCCCTTTAGCTATTTAGAATAATTCCATATGCACAAGAAATAGTAGTTGGTTAGAGTAAAATTAGTATAAATATGACACATAGGATAGTCTAAATACATCCACGAATTATATTTTGTTGAGCATTCTCAACAGAGGTTGCCCACTCAAGTAGCCTGCAATATTGTATTGCAATCCTGGTCTCTTGATGCAATATAGTTATCTTCTATTTCATTTTTGCAACATATTTCTCTTTATTTTGGCAGTGGCTTAATTTGTTTGGAGGAAGGAGCGTCACATCTAGTATCAGAGCACTTTCTAGGGCTGTGTTTTGTAGCACTAAGATCAATTTAGGGCTATCTGCAATTGTCCACTGAATGCTCTCACCCTGCCCTAAGGACCTTAGTGATCAAAAAGTGGCAACAAAAGTGGTGGCACTGAGCTTTTTGCCCCAAATCTGCCATTTTTTCTCTTCTTTTTTTTGTAGGATAAACCATGTTCGAACAGTTTTAAAACTCACATAAAGTTGTCCTTTTAGGCTAAGTTATCAGTTTTACCAGATTTGGTGAAGTGAGGTGTTCTGCCCCAATACGCAAGCTATTAGATAGCGATGCATATGGCCCTGAGCTTCTACGTACGTTCAGGTATACCGAAAGACCCCATAGTTATTGTTGAAGCTTATCCCTAGGAAGCTATTGATCCTCTATTGCTTGTGGTGCACTGATAAACGGTTAACCCCGAGAAGTTACTTGCAACCGACCTTGGAGACGGGACATTGGGCTATAGGTAAGGTCTACCTGTTATAGTTACTGCTCTGAAATATTGGGCCGACACTATCTATGAACGAGGTTAGACTGAATGTAAACCCACAAACCAGACAACCTGTAGCAATCTTACCCATCTTTATTGGATTGTATTAAACCCGGGTAAATTGGAGTTGGCAGAACCACCACCATTTGATTCTTATCAGCAGCATAACAGTCAATTGCAAAATCCACAAAGTGTGGAATGCAATAACAAAATTCTTTGATTAGAGCAACATGCAAAGGTACCGGAACATGGGAGTTATAGAACAGAGGTAAAACCTTTCGGGCCCTTTATTTTCCAAATGGTGACAAATACAAAAATTATGAGATAATTTATATTTATAGAGTATATTTCTAGAATAACTGGAAATCTGAAGAAAAACTTCACCCTTGTGATAATTAGACCATTACAATCATCTTGTGGAGCTGATCCTTTTGACATAAAACTCTATTAAAAAAATCCAAACCCCAAGACCCCTTTTTGTCATGTTTGGTAAGACCCAATCTGAAACTAAGGACATAGAGCAAGAAGTTACCGACTTGCAATCCCAAGTCACTAATCTAAAACAAATGGCACGTGGCCTCAATGCACAAATATAACATCTCCAACAAACTCAATAATGACAAGCACTCTGAGAGCAATTTTTCATCAAGAAACATGTCAAGTGACCCAAAATTGGACTTCCCTAAATTTGATGGCACAGATTGTACCAATTGAATTTATTGCGCACAACAATATTTCAATCTCCATGATATCTTCGCTGTGAACAGTGTCCCTATTGCCTCCTACCAATTGAGTCCACCGGTACCTGTGGTATTAAAAGTCTCATGTCGAACCAACATGGGAAAACTTTGTTAAATTATGACTAATTCCCTTATTCCCTTTGGTCCTAGTGCATGTGATGATTTCACTTAAGCCTTTACCAAACTACGACAAGTAGGAACAATTCATGGCTACCAAACATAATTCGAAAAACTAGCAAATCAAACTAAGGAATTATCTGACAACTTTTTCACGAAATGTTTCTTAAGTGGTCTCAAGGCTACCATTTGCGTTGAAGTCAAAATGTTCAAGCCTAAGGATAGGATGGAAGCTATTGGGTTAGCCAATTTAGTTGAAGACAAGATCACCACCCAATGCCATTATTCCAATTTTGCACCATTAAAACCATCTACATCATAGTGCAATTTTATTGACCCCACATCCAAAAACAACCCTTATTAAATTCCTTACAAGGCTGAAATGCATGCCCAACGAGAAAAGGGATTATGTCATAACTATGATGAAAAATTCACGCAAAGCTACAATTGTGTGGAACAAAAGTTGTATTGATTTGTTGTTGAGTCACCACTTGAGAGTAATGATTGGGAAGATGCTCCAAAATCCCAAGAAGAGGGCATAGAAGATTCCAACCCTATGGACCCCCAACTAGAGATTCTAGTACATGCATTGGTAGGTGCAACCACTCCACAGACAATGAAAGTCAAAAGATAATTCATGAAGCACCCACTCACTATTCCAATTGACTATGGCAGAACGCAAAATTTTGTTGAACCTTAATTAGCCAAACAAGCCAAATGTTTTGTGTATCCTTGCTCAAGCTTTGAGGTTATGATTGTTAAAAGATTTTAGACAAACATGTTAATCCAAAATCGGATCTCAAATGTACCTAATTAATGTAGATCATACTTGTAAGCACTTGTATAAGACTTTTTGAAATCTCGTTGTAGTGAGAAATTATAAACAATCGAGGAGAAACTCTAAGGGTTATGCATGTTGGAGATATTGTTGTAGTGAGGACTTAGATCTTGTTGTAGCAAGTACACGCATATGTTGGAGATCTCACAATAGTGAGTGCTTGTGGGAGATATTGCTGTAATGATTACACGGGAGATCTCGTTGTAATGAGTACTTGCATCTGTTGGAGATCTTGTTGTACCAAGTGCTTGCAGAGAGACCTTGTTGTAGCGATTACTTGTAGGAAATCTCGCTATATCGAGTATTTGGGTTGTTGAGCTCCTCGGACCTCTATGTAACAAAGGTTGAACTTGGATGAGTAGTGATTTTTCTAATTTTCATGAAGAACTAGAAGAGTCTCATTATTCGTGTCGACTCGGGGCAAGCGCCGTCTTCGGGAATCACCCCTCGACTCCAAGTTCAAGCTTGGTAGGGCGACCACTAATGGGGCTTGGCCTCTGTAGCCCCCTTGCTCGGGGGATCGAGCAAAGGATACCAACTAGTGATAACTCTTGCGATACCGATCCCGAAACTTAAGCTTAGAATCTCCGGACCTCCTCTCTTTGGAGAGGGTCAGGTGATCCGGACCTCCTCTCTACTGAGAGGGTCAATGATCCGGACCTCCTCTATTGGAGAGGGTTCATGATTTCCATGCCTAAAACCAAAGAGTTTTGCGTTCGTGGCAGAATTGTCACTTTGCATAGAGCGCAATCGCGCCACTTCTTCGATGGTTACAACTGTCACTTACGACATCGGCGGTTTGCCACGCTACATAACAAAAATGTATGGAGTAAAAAAATTGCAAACATTTCATCTCCTTGCATCAATTAAGCAAACTAGCAGTTTTTCGAGGCCTTGGGCATGATTACCGGTCCGGTGGATGTCAAGAATCATCAAGAAATGTCATAGGAATTTTGGAATTGGATACTCCATTGCATTTAAGAAAGTTGAGGGTTTTTGTTCAAAATGTAGTAGTTTCTAACAACCGGGATGTATTCCAATGTTATAGTGTGAGGATGAATGTTTGTAAGGTGTTAAACAAGTCTTATACGATATTGGAGAGGGAAATAAAGTCTTGTCCATAACAGCCACTAACATGACAGCTTTTTGCACAAAACTGTGAATTGCATGGTTGAAGGGGAGTGTTGTTGCCTCACCCACTGGAATTTTTCCCCTTCTTGGGTTTCTCCGGATAATTTGTATGTTCATGTGTGCTTGCAATTTCTCTTACCTCTTTTTTATGTGTTATATGTTTCGCACATTCATTTCCAACAATTCATAACTCGTTTAAATGCAAATTCAAGTTATTATCATCACGTGGTGAGTTGGATTTAAAAGGATCTGCATTGGTGAAACCGACTGTGGAATATTTGGTTTACAAATCACATGCGAAAGTATTCTAACAACCAACATGATTGCCACCTCAATGGCCTCTAGACCATCACATTGAGCTCCTTCCTGGAGTGTGCCCCCAAACATTCGGATGTATGCTACCCCTTCCTTGAGCATAATAATTCAAAATTTAGTACAGAGCTCCTAAAGGTAGGTGTGATTCCCCTAAGTACAAATCCATACTCTTCTATTGTTCTACTTGTCAAAACATTGGTGGGTCTTCACGGTTTTACATTAATTTCAGGTAAACAAAATCACATCAAAGACAAATTCCCCATTCGATGATTGATGAAATCCTATATAAGCTTCACAAAGCTAAATTCTTTTCCAAATTGGATTTACGCTCTTCTATCACTAGTTACACATCGAGGAAATGTCCCCAAAATAGCTTTCCGTACTCATGATGGTCACTACGAATTTTTAGTCATGCCCTTTGGGCTCACCAATGCCTCATTAGCATGAAAAGGATTGGTGAACAAACTCTTTCGAGCATTCCTTTGGAAATTCATCATGGTTTTCTTTGATGATATCTTGATCTATAGCAAACCTTGGGAAGGGCATCTACATCACCTTAACATGGCATTACAACTTTTTCTGACAATCGGTTATGTGCCAAACGATCCAAGTGCTCTTTTGGTCAACATGAAGTAACCATGTGGAGTATCTTGGGCATATCATCTTGACAAAAAGAGTGAGAATCAACCCCAAGAAAATTGATGCCATAAAAACTTGGCCAAAGCCCAAAACACTCAAAAGCCTCCACAGATTATTGGGATTCACTAGATATTATTGAAAAAAAGTTAAGGACTATGGAAAAATCTCCACCCTACTAATTACGAATGCTAAAAAGGATGCCTTTTGTTGGTGAAAAACAATAGAACGTGCCTTTGAGGTACTCAAACAACATATGTGTACTACACCTATTTTAGCACTGCCCATTTCTCCAATGCATTCATTATTGAAAGCAATGCATGTGGCAATGCACTCGGTGCCATCTTCATTTAAGAAGGCCGAACCATTGCTTTTACTAGCTAGGCCCTCTCTAGGCACAATATGGTACGCTCCACCTATGAAAAGAAATGACGACCATATTGAATGTATTCGACAAGTGGCGGCCATAGCGGGGCAATATTTCTACATTAATAGATATCATCACAGTCTCAAATACTTCTTGGACCAAAGGGTATCCTCCCCAAATAAGCAAAATTGGGTCACCAAGCTCATGGGGTATGATTAAGGAATCACCTATTAGAAGGGAAAGGAGAATGTAATTGCAGATGCACTCCCCCAAATATGAGGACCAAGCCTCACTCTATGCTTTATTAGTACCCTTCCTGAACGGATGCAAGGAATCCAACATGAATGACACCAAGACCTTGCCACGCAATGACTCATTCAACAATTATTTGTTGATCTGCCTCATCACCCAAATACTCTTTTTATGGATATTACGTACAATATAAAGGACATGGCTATCACACAAGATTCCACATGAACTACATGCATCATCTTCAGCTGGTCATTCCAAGTTTTTTAAAACATATGAGCGAGTTCATAGGAATTTTTTTCAGCAGGGATTTAAGCGGGACATCAAGAAGTTTGTCGAAGAATGTGATACTTGCCAACATTACAATGGTAAAATGAAGGGCAACTCTGTGCTTTCTCAAACTAGTACCCATCCCTACAAGGATCTAGACACATTTTTCAAATGATCTCATTAAGGGAGTCTGAAATTTGGGGCCAAATCAATCGTCTTGGTGGTGATGGATCGTTTCTTCAAATACACCCATTTATGTGCCTTGGCCCATCCCTACACCATTTCGACCATCGCCCAAACCTTGACTAAAATTTATGCCTTTGTGGCATTCTTGCTCTATTGTCTATGATCGTGGCTCAGCTTTTACAAGCCATTTTTTGGCAATAATTATTTAGACGAATGACACAACTGAAAATGCATAATGGATATCAGCTGCAAAGAGATGGTCAAATGGAAATAGTCAATAAATTCTTGAAAACCTACCTTCGATGTGTCACCTCCAATCAACAACATCATTGGGTCAAGTGTTACCCTCGTGCGGAATGGTGGTAAAACACCAATATCACACGGCAACCAAATGCCATATATGAAGCAATCTATGGTCAAAAGCCACTATCTCTTCTATCTTACATTCCAAGTACTTCTTAGGTACAAACAATTGACATCACCCTTAGCTTATGGGAGAATGTACTTGAGGAGTCCAAAAAATATCAACATGGCCCAAAACCACATGAAACAATAGGTTGATCAGCACAATGTCGAACATAACTTCCAACCAAAGGATACGGTATTCCTCCGACGAAAGCCTTATAAGCAGTCCTCATTGCGGATGAAAGGTCGTCAAATGCTTTCCCCTTAGTTCTATGGCCCTTACAAGGTTCTTCAAAAGATCGGTCATGTAGCCTACATGTTGAAACTTCCACCTTCTTTCCTTCATCCTATTTTTCATGTCTCATGATTGAAGAAAGTTCTTGGACAACGGGTTACATCCCACACTTTGTACTTCCCAAGCTCGATGCCGAGGATCCATCATTCTTGAGCCATAGCTGTCCTAGATAGGCATTCCCGCCACTTCGCAACAAATCCATCACGGAGATCCTAGTCTATTGGCACATAATGCAACCTCAAGATGCAACTTGGGGACCCCTTCACCAAATTTCACAACAATCTCCTAATCTTCAAGTTTAAAGGCATAGTTTTTAAGGGGAGGGCTTGTTAGGACCCCTTTGTCCTAGCTCTTTCGTTATAATATTTGTTATTAATAAAAGCTACAAACGCATATGCTTTGTAAGACGTCCCTTGAGCCATTTAGAATAATCCCATATGCACGGGAAATAGTAGTTGGCAAGAGTAGAATTAGTATAAATGCGATGCATAGATAATGCAAAGGCATCCAAGAATTACATTGTATTAATCTTAATCAAAGGGGTTGCCTCATTGAAGTGTCCTTTGATGTCGTAATGCAATCACAATCTCTTAATGCAATAAAGTTATCTTCTATTTCATTCTTAACATATTTCTCTATATTTTGGTATTGGCTTAATCTATTTACAACATCACAATAAGATATGACATATAGGAAACTACGGAATACCTCAAAACAGAACCTTCATTTAAAGTAACAAACATTTTAGACAAAACGTAACGGCTTTCCTGAGAAGGTGTGCATGCAAATTCAGACCTAAGATGCTTGAAACATAGTATGGGGGCTAGATTGGAGCCAAAGATTCTACTTGCATAAACGTTTCCAAAAATGCATTCAATCCTAAGCTTAAAGGCCTTTTTTCTATCACCTACGCGGTAAATGATTGTACCAAGAGATGTTCTTTTGTCAAAAAAAGACCTTAGAAAATGCTAATTTCTCAAGTGATCTCTGAACCCTCCTAAATGTCAAGTTGTTACAAGGCTTACTACTTTGAAAATCAAAATAGAAGAATAGTTACTTGAATGACTCAAGACAACTGTGAACTGCTTTGGCAAATGATTGGTTGATTGTTGGATTTGTGTGAAATTTCAAGTGTAGGCTAACTATCACAAAATCCTTCCGCGCTCAGTCTAGGACAGTTTGAGGAATTTTAAGCAGGAATTGGATTTGATGGTCAAAGTTAATTCCAATGCTTCCGCAAAGAGGTTGAGTTCTTGCCTTGTGGGGCACTATACAAATTTGAATTTTTCTAGGCCCTCACAATCATGAAGCTATCCATTATATCTTCAAAGTGATCAAAGGATGTCACAAAGAGGAGAACATTTTTACACAAACTGTGCTACCAAAGGAACATCAATTATAGAATAGTAAATGCATACCATAACACAACATAAAAGAACCTAAGGCTAATCGCAACATTGATTCATAGGTAGTGTGCCATACAAGTTTTTCAGTGCAGACAAGATATGATAATCAACCCCTTTACCCCAACATGTAACATGTTTATTTGTATGACATGACTCAACAGTTGCAATTAACACAAGCAAACATAAATTCATTACACCACTATCTAATGCCAAACAAATATTAACATGATAAGGTTGGCTACAAAACAATACAAGTATTCATAATGACAATCTACATTATCCCCCTTTTAGATAAGTTTGAGTCCCTTCCGACATCAGTCATGCAAAATCAATTGGAGTGGAAGAGGAAGACGTCCCTGGAGGTATTGGAATTCTAGCTAGAGGTGATCTTGATGAGGCTGCTTGCTTTCATTTCAGCTGCTGAAGTTCAGCTCACTTGTTTATTGCTTCATATGCTTGGCTGCCACGAGTTCATGCTCTCGTGAACAATTCACCATCCACACAACTTCCTAAAACTTTTTAAAAAGATGAGAGGGAATGAAGAGAAATGGAAGTCATACAACACAAGGAACACTTACATCGTGTGTGTGTTCATCACTTATTAATCATAAATTAGTTACGTTCAGGTGAGGTATTTATACATTGTATAGCTAAAGTACATTAATTAATATTTAATTAGTTAATGTTTACACATTAAACTTAATAACTTGAATACCTCACCTTAATGACTAATCTGGAAACAAATCCAAGTTTCTGCCATAATTTTACAATCATAATGGGACCGAAGGATTTTGTCATTAAATCAACAAAGTTGCACCTTACACGTTAATTTGAAATCTGTAGTCCTTTGATGCCTTGTTAATGTCCAATGTATGAGATTTGATTAACAAAAGTTGAGAAACATTGCTAACAACAACACAGATCCAGTCATGTAGGTACAAGATATATTAGGCTGCCACAAATTATGCGTGTAAGGCGATTCATTAACCGATAATGAATCGTCATTGATTAAAACTTCAGCCCAACCTCCATAGTTTTGAATCTGGAATCTTAGAGATGTCAATCAATGTGAAAATACCAGGCTCGTGGAGCCTACTTAAGTTTGTACAGGATTTCACCAATATGCAAACCAAATGATCGCGACTATGTACCTGAAAACCTTCAAGCTACACCAAGTAAACCTCTTCGTCAAATTATTCAAAAAGATGCAATCAAAATGCGACCATCTTTGTAGGATCCACAGCGGAGAAAAGAACTCCTCATATTCTTTTCCCTCCTGTTGTGAAAAGCGTTTCACAACAAGACACACCTTGTACTTGTCCAAAGTACCATCGATTTTGCTTTTGATTGTATCCACCCATTTGTATCCAATATGTGATTCCATCAATGCACTTGGTGGCAATTCCATCGTCTCTCAAGTATGGTTCTATAACAAGGCTTCAAATTCTACTCGCATAGTAGTCTTCCACTCAAGTATGTCTTTTGCTTCAAAATATCGTTGCGAAGACAAGTAACATAAGAAGGCTAACTGTAAGAGCAACAAGAACATCATCTACTAGATTAACTACCTTCTCTTTGGTCCTCTCGAGCGATGCCTTTTTTGAGTGGTTATTCCTACCATCTCACCAAGAGTGGGTTTTCTTGCCATCTCACTATGCACCTCTTGTGCATCTTAGATAGTGGAGTCACCCTCCACAATTCTTTGAGTAGCTTATCCTATCAGTTCGGCATGTGTCTCTGTGTATCTTCTAATCGAGGCATTTCATCCACCTACATATAAGGGATTTAAGCCTCCCACACAACCAACCATGCATTTGATTGAGGAATTGCATCCTCCCATACCTTCTTTACAGTGTAAATTCCCTTCACAACCAGTGCATGTAAGTTGAATGGAGCAATGCCAACAAGCCTATGATCAATTTCATCCTCCAACACATTTTGTATGGTGGAGTCTCCTTGAAACGTGTTTTTAAGTTGACTGTGGTAGAGTTAACAAGCCCATACACACCACCTTGCCCAATTCCTAGGGAAACTGCCTTGTCACGTATCATCGGACACAATATACATCTACCCAAAGAAATTTAGAGCAATATTGGGATTTTCTATTAATTGACAAATAGACATGAAATTCTATGGATGCTAGGAACACACCTAACATTCATTACTAAGAGTTTTTAAGCATTACTCAACACAATGCATATATATCCTATCCCCTCTACTATAAGTGACTTTCCATTAGCTAATGTAACTAAATGCAAATAATTTGTATTTGTAGTAAATGTTACATATCAATCCCTTTGACACGAAAAATATTTGGATGCATTGGAATCAATGAACCAACAGCTAGTAGAAATGATTTTCGAGCATGATATCATGAGAGCATACTCTTCTTGAGAATCCCGTTAACCTGTTGTGACATTTTCCTTACCTCTCACCTTTTTGTTGTGGGAAGAAAAATCATATTGTCCTTCCTACAATCCTTTTTCATATGCCCAACCTTATGACAATAATGACATTTCACCTAGTATCTAGAAGATGATTCATCAAGAATTTGCTTCCACTTCCCTCAACTAAGTTTCAATGCACTCTCTATTTGGCCGAAAAAGTCTCACTTGCATGAGTTTATCTGAGTTCTTTTTGTAGAAATAAGAACTAACCTAATCAAAAGTCAAGGTTTGGCTTTCCACCATCAAGTGTAAGGCCTCCACAAATGTTTCATAGGAGGGTGACAAACTGTTTAGAACAAGTGCAACCAAGTCATTATCATCCACCTTTTTCTCTAGGGCAACAAGCTGATTTTGGAAATCTTTCATCCATAGAATATATTTTAAGAAGGACCCACCCTCGTGCATCTTTTTTTGAAAAAAAAATCTTGGTCTACAAAACCCGACTTTCTCAAAGTATAATATTTGTTTTAAACATTGGTCCAAAGCACACTTGCCACAATCGCATTCCGAACCTTGGAATTAAATCATCTCCCGCACACTTTTAACAAGGCCTCCTTATGATGCTTGTCATAATCTGCAAAATTAGTATTAAGTCTTAACTCCTTATCGAGAACAATTTTATCACAATCATGTTATTTCGTAATGGTTAAAACGTTATGACTCTAGACATAATTTTGACCAATTTACTTCTGCGCTTCTGACAGAACTAGATTTTGAATATTGGCCACTATTTCATACACTATTGACTCATGACTTGTAAATCAATGCAAAAGAAAATACCAAGTCTTCAAAGCAACTCACTTGTCGCTACAAGAATCTGAGTTCCGTACAAATTTGTAATATTACTTACAAATCTCTATTGTTTGCAAAGTTGTGCCCTAGCACACTAGTGTTATGTCTCTTCTTTCTTAAATCTGACCTCAAAATCTACAAATTTATCCTTGAATGCAAGCAAATCATGACTCCTCCTAGGTGTGTCCTACTTGCACATCTCTATGTAAAAGATATCAAGAAAACGGTGTACAAAAACATCTAAAAATACCTCTCGGTTGTCTCGAGCTTGTTGGTCTCAAGTGTTGGTTTCAAATGTAAGTTGCAAATTACTTGTTCCAGATCATGAACCTTATTGCATTACCATTTCTACCTAGAACTTTGTTTTGGTGATGTAACATTTACTTTTTCCTTTGGGCATCTTGAGTCTCACTTTCGTTCTTCCTTTGTAACCTCACAAATTTTCTTTTATACACATGAAGCGAAAAATATGATTTTACTTGCTCATTGGCCTTCGCATTGCAAATTAAAAATGCGTCTTATTCCATTCATGACTCCTTGAATGTCCTCGTTCGTTTCACGGCTGCATCCACATCCTAGATGACCATAACAGGATTTCCTTACACATTTGTGGGCTTTCCTCCCTTACATATTTGTGCCTCTACATCCTAATCTTCTTGGGTTTCATTGATAGTGTCAATCGACCGACAATATTTATTCTTCCTCACGCATCTAGTTGTGATTTCCTTCTTTCACAATGTCTACAAATCGAGTCTTTGTCTTTGGGTCTTCTCTTGAAGAGTGCTTCACAATATCTTCATGTGCCCTAATTATGAGTCGGCGACCTTGTGAGTCTATGATAGTGTATGATAGTGCCTTCACCCAAACTACCTCTTGCTCATACTTGACAACCTTGTGAGTCTATGATAGTGTAAGTTGTGTTTGCTTTCTAAGCTGCTCTTGGAAGCATGCATGTTGATCCTCTAGTTGGCTCCTCACGGCTGCAATCTTGATGGTAGCATTTCCCTTCTCTATTTAAATCAACGTTGCTCACATTCGATTGACTGAAGTAACAATTACTAATATCTAAAGGTATGCTCGATCATGTGTCGGGACTCCAACTTACTGCAAAAATGAAGTAACATGAGGAATTCGAGTGGCAACCACTTTACAAGCATCTCGGGGATGTTACATTCTACCACCTTTGGCTGATATAGATCCATGTAAACTACAACTGAAAATCTTGCACCAATTTATGTATGTGAATTGCCTCATCCAAAATCATCCGCATATGTGACGGACAACCTACAAAATTCAAATGCCCAATCACATCGGAAATGCCATGAAGTGCTTGGACCATGGCTCGTGTATGTTAGCTAAGACGGTCAATATGATTATTTTCTCTCTTCTCAATAATATAGATTAAGATATAAGTAGAAGACCATACTAAACCCAACACACTAGCCAAGGATAGCACCAGGGATGTTATAGTCATGGATCTAGAAGACAGGTAGTCCACACTCATATCAAAGCCATAGGTTTACAAAGCCTATGTGTAAGTGTAATTTCCTCTATTTCAAGCTAGTTCGTTTTGGAGACTTTGAGCCCATTCCACTTCTCGTGGGCAAGAAGGAGGTGAACAAGGGAAGTGATTGTCATATTTTTCAGTTATTTTCATGAGCATTTGCATTTTTCTTTAATAGTTTCCTACACAAGTCAGGTTGGTTCAGTCAAGAAGGTGAAAAACCAAGGTAAAATATAAATCAAGCATCCTTATGAGGTCGACCATGGTTGGAGACTCCTAATTGACCTTAGTGCCGCAAAAGGGGTATAAAAGAGGGTTCACTTGGCTTATTTGGGCATCACGAACTAAAAAAATATACTTCGCTTGGGATTTGGGCTAATTGCTCAAATCCTTCCACTTAAGGGTGAAAATCCTTTGGTGTGGCTAACAAGGAGGACGAAACCCTTCCTTGCTTGATTGAAGAATGAAAACTCTTCAATTTGTGGTTTCCAAGAGCTTCAAAGAAGGTTGATATTGCAGATTTCCAGCTAGGGTTTGATTGTCATTTTCAGGCCCTCTCCTAGGGTGGCGACTTGCTTGGAGGAGTTGGGTGCCTTCTAGGGCACATCTTGGCATTTGGAGTTGATATTCATATTCCTCATAATTTTAGAGGCTGATTTCACACTTTCATGAGATTTTTGGGGCTTGGAATCTCCATTTCCAGCCATTATTGTGAGTTGTATTTCTGCTGTCATTAATTTAATTACAGCTGGGTAGAACTTCATAATTTGCATATATTTTGGAGTACTTTTGCTTGATGTTTATTCCATTGGTTGAGTATAATATTTAGGAGAATTTATACATCCATTTTCAGCTTGTTTGGAGGGTGTTTGATGCCCTAAAAGTGCAAATACAGTTCGTTGCTAGGGTTTCTAATATTTTCAGATTTGCTGTCATAAAAATCAGATTACTCTCAATTGGGATTGGTGCTATTTCTTTGTTTTTCAGTTTCAGCCCTAAAAGGGACATTACACTAAAATAGGGATGGGGTCTTGAAATGTCCCACTTCCTAAGATAATCTTGTCGAAAACCCTTAGCCCATTTTGTCTCCCCGACGGCTAAGGAATAAACTCAAGGGGGACTTAAGTTATAATAATTTATTATAAAGTGCAAATAAAAAAAAAAATTATAAAAGCACTTATAATAAAGTATTATAGACTTAATAATAAAATAAAAGTTGAAAAGCTAAAGTCACCTTATAAATTATATTTTTCCCCTAGAAAATGCGACTTGCCTAGGGATGGATCTAAGGGGAAAAAAACATTAAATGAGGGGCTAAAATCTGATTGGATGTCAAGGGTGGCTATTTGGCCCATAAAATCTAGAAGCTGTTTCGATACGGGTACGAGTTCAAGACGTTTTATATATGTGTGTGTGTGTGTGTGTGCGCATGCATATGTGCGTGTGCGTGCGTGTTCATATAAAATTATAAATTTAAAGAAATATTTGCATACTTTTGAAATTTAATACTCATAGAACATGAAAACAAATTTCCAATACTTTGAGAATTGAGACTTGAGTTTGTATTGATTCATAATGTTCAAAACATAATAGTTAATAACATAGACTGTATTATAGATTTGATAATTCATTATTAATGCCTTAAGCTTGAGTTAGATGTCTCATTGGACATTAAAAAAACATTTAAAGTCATGAAATATTTTAATTCCTTTCTCAAACCAAAGGAGGGCAGAACAACCTCTTGTCAAGGCAAGGATCTTGTCATTATATTTCTGATTCGACGAAATCGATTTGTAGGCTTGGCACCTAATGTCAAATGAAGAGAAGATAGGCTGCCCAACCACCAAGTGCTTCACTTGTTCCCATGCCTTCCAAATTGACTGAAGAATAAAGGACCCATGAGGAGCAACAAGAAAGCCCCCAAATAGTAAGTCAACCAAATGAAGTCCTTTTCATCTCTCTCGACCCTTCAGAGCCTATTGTCAATATTGAATCTCACACGAATTTTCCAAAGTTCAATTCCAATCAAAACCCTCATGTTTTATTTTATTTTTGCACTTGAAAAAAAGAAAAAACTATGGGTACTCTCTGGGTACTCTTTTTATTTATTTTTTTGCATTTTAAAAAAAGAAAAAACTGTGGGTACTTTGTGGGTATGTACCCACGGGCCCTGGGTACTTCTCGGGTATGGATTTCCATACCTAGGACATACCAAGGTCTATGAGTACCTACCCACAAAGCATAACCAAGGCATACCCATACCCAAAACGCACTCCCGGCCTAGAACGAGGGGTCAGGCCGTTTCCGCAAATGCGATCTAGCATAAAATCTATAAAAGCAAGTTGACTTGCTTAAGGAGGGCATCACTTGTCTATTTTCAAAATCAGATTTGTATGTTGAGCTTTGAGCTTGCATCTTCAATCTTCTAAGGACGAAAACCCTTAGAGATTCACTCTTGAGGACGAAAACCCTCCAAGAGTCTAGTAGAAGGACGAAAACCCTTCTCCTAGTTGAGAGGATTCTCCACCCTAGGGTTTCCATTGCAGATCACTTGATTAGTAGTATTTTTCAGTATTTTTCCAGCGGTTGAAGGGGGTAAAAGTGCAGATTTTGTCCAAGGGTTTGATGGGAAAGGTTGCAACTATGTTTCCTTTATTTTTCAGCCATCTTTCATGTGGAGCGACCTACTTCTAGGGAAAATATGAGGTGTTTTGAAGTTGTTTTTGATCTGATTTGAGTTGCTGCTAATAGATCTGATTTTTAGAGGCCAAATCAGCCCACTTTCAGAATTTTTGGAGTTGAAGAAGTGCCATTTTTCAGCTGTCTGTGGCAGCTGTCTGCAAAATTATTATAAAATAAATTCAACCTCTTTTGATGATTAAATCTGGTATTTCTCTTGTGTTTCCATCCTTGCAATATTTATTGAGTTATTTGAGCTAAATTTTCAGAGGGTTTGCATCAGTTTTTAAATGATTTTCCTACCTTATGCAAGTCGCATTTCCTCTACAAAATTCAGATCTGCATTATATAATTTACCATGATTTCTATAATCTGCGATTTTGAGTTGGGAGTTGCCTCAAATCCAATTGTGGAAAAAAGTCCCTTTGGTGACATTACAGGTCTTTCTAGCATCCGAAGGTTGCAAGAGTAAGGTAATAAGCAAAAGCTATAAGGTATCTAGGCTACAGTTTGTAATGCCACGTGCCGGTAGTTAGCAAGTGCTATCGAGAGATAATGCAATTGACAAAGATATGCTACTCTATCCTAGACTAATACGTAATACATCAAATATAATCGATCATACCAAGATAAAGGAAAGAGAAGTATTAGGTATACTTACCATTGCAAAGACATTGTTGGCGCATTAACCCCTCAAAAGGTTAGTAACACCTAGTGCGAGAGTTGTCGTGTGTGAATCACAAAAGGGACAAATAGAACACCTAAGTAGACCACAATTGGGGAATCCAAAGGCTTGGTAGACCTTGCTCACGAAACTCCTATTTTTATTGCTCCTAATAACTCAACACTCGAAAAAAGACTTCCAAGTGTAACCCCACTAAACCCTAAACCTCTTCAACATTAAAGAGAATTTGCAAGCAAAAGTAGTGCACACAATGTGATAATGATATATAGAAATGACAACAATGATGCCTACTCATAAGAGAACATAAACTGATGTCCCTATCTCTCTTAGCTAATAGCATCAACCATGGTCGATGTAGTCATCTCGAAATAAGGTTCTACTTCAGCGTATTCACCATGGTCGATATAATTGGCCACAAAGAGTATAGCTAAAAGGTAAGGAGAGGAGAGAGAATGGAGGTAGAGCAAACACTTGGAAGAGGTATGAAGGTGATTTGAAGGGGATCTGAAGGTGTTATAAGTAGATGTGAAGGTGATAGTACTAACATTATCAAGCGGTCACAAAGGGATAGTAAGGAAGGTTGTAGCAAAATAGAAAAAGGGGGCATGTGAGAGCAAGCTAGGGCAATGTCACGCATGACTTTCTCACCATATACAACTAACCAACCCAACCCCACTCCTAGTACACCCTTAAAGGCGTAGCAAGTGTGCTTAAACATATTAATGCGCCAAAAGTTTGTAAAGAGAAATCATTAGTAAGAGTGAAAAATAAGGTGTGTACATATGCCCCGCCCGAATATTATTGCATGTCATAAAGAGTAATGTGAGATGGTCTTGAGAAAATAAACATGGTACACCGAATCAAAGGAAATGACTATAAACAAAGTTATAAGTACGATAAAAATATAACTCAACCAAATGAAATATACTTACTCGAGCCTCCCTTCCCTCGAATTGGGGCACATAGTAAGTCTCATTTCTAGACCAAGGAGGGTGCAAATCTGCTTAATGAACCCAAATGATACAAGACTGAAAAAACAACACTAAAAGGATTAATTAGTAAAATAGGTAAGCAAAACCAATGTAAGGGGAGCTCGTGGGAGGGTGTTAGTATGAGTTTGAAGAAGAGGGCTTGGTCAGGTCTGGATAGCCTATGGTAGATAACAAGTGGGTGCCAGGACATGTCCAGGAAGACAACTATATCAAGTCTAGATATCCTACGAAACAATATTATGAAGGTGTTAGGACAATTCCATGAAAGACGTTTAGGTCAAGTCCGAATAGCCTACATAAGATAAGAAGTAGATGTTAGGGAAGGTCCAGGGACAACGGCTCATGTAGGTTTGGGGACGATGGCTAGGGTAAGTTTGGATAGCCTATGGATGATAATAATGGGGATCGTAAAATAAAACTAGATCAAGTCTGGATAGCCTATAAAGGGAGACTAGATTAGAGTCGGAAAACCTAGAAATGATGTAAAGTGAATTGACGAGAAGCAACCAATCTAATAGGCCTATAAAAATAAAAAAGAAAAATAATATGTAAGGTGTAAAGTCAAGGAATTGGAAAATAAGCCATTTTTGAAGATTTTTACAAAAATAATTGTAAGATCATAAAATTCCTTGCAATGCCACAATCGTGACACTTCTTTTGATTTGTCTCTTAGAGCTACAATTACAAAGATATGGCGATTTTGTAGAATCGGGGTGTAAATATTTGAAAGTTACAATTTTGAAATCTTTAAATAGGAGGTCAACCAAGTCATTTGTCACTTTGTTATTAGAGTTTTTAAGATTTGAAAGCTCTAAGTTAAGCAAGCTTTCGATGAAATCAAAAGCTATGCCACGAGTACGAGGGGGTGAGAAAGGTAGATACGGTAGACATTGATGAAAGCATGAGCCGGAGGATCTACCATAGATTTTGTTTTTAAATTGGAAATGGATAGATAGGTTAAAATGGAAAATAAATCTAGAGGAAAATCATCTAACATCGCATCAAAATGTAGGTCTTGCGAATATTAGTTGGGTTTTGGAGTTGTTTGCATTTGGTTGTCATTTACTTCAGTAAAATGAATTAAATGTTAAGAAATTCACGTGGTCTTCTACCTTCTACCTAACGCTATCGGCCGAAGGGGTCGAGAAGGGTGAATGCGAACCATAACTTGCCCACATGGCCAATGCAATAGGGACCAATTAATTTTTCTACATGGTCAATGCAGTTTTGCATAGAAATGGTCGACGCATTAGAATTTTGCCACATGGCCGATTTAGTTAAGCGTGGTCGATATAGTTGGTTAAGGTAGGATTTTTGTGCACGACCGATGCGATTAGTTGTGCATGGCCAATGCAATATAAAATATGTGGTTACTTTTTTATGCTTTGATTATTTGATTGGATATTTCAATGACCGGTTTGATCACGTGAATGTTGTTTGATGTTTTGTAGATTTTTAGACAAGTCCGACTATGGCGGATTGTGGATGCCTCATGTGGATACTTGAGTTACTAATGGGATTGTCGGCCAAGAAAAAACATAGTTGCATGCCCTTGGCTTTGGGGGTATCATGGAGATGTGCCATATCCCGATGGATACGGATTTGGTTTAGATGTTATTGAGGCCTGACAATATCGGTCGAGATACCTTTAGGTGGAAAGTACACGGCGATGTTATAAAGACTGCTTTTATTCTAGAGGATGTGCATGCTATTTGGGGTTGTCAATATAGGGGCACATATGTCATGTAATGTCCCAAAGACGAATGTTAAGCACAAGGTGCTAGCATTGTGTGCCACAACAACAAACTAGTAACCCACACTCTCTTATTATTAGGTTCGGTGCAGTATATAATGCACCTATTCTAGCCATCCGAAAGGCGATCATATGGTTGGTTGCACAAATTTTGTGCCACAAGTTTAATAGAGGGGCACCATTCTTTGTCTTATTAGCTTTGTTAGGCAACCTTGGAGTAGGGTGCACTTTATAGCTTGAGCACAAGGATGTGGGTAGAACTGACCCATGACTTATACTACATTCGGATCAAGCTATACTTGGATTGGTTTTCCAAGATTGAGGACAATCATGAGTGATTAAATTATATGGATGCCATACATAGGCACAATAGACACATGGGTATTTTGGCCATATACTATAGCGGCACATGGAATTTGAGAGATTACAAATCACTATATGTGGTGGATAGAGCCACGTCTTTATAGATAGAGTACCCGAGTATTTTGGTTTGCCACATCCCATAGCTCCATTGCTTCTACCACCATACATGTCGAGATGTGTGAGGTAGCTAAGGGGAGAGCAAGTGAGGGACCTAGTCGTAGTCCCACCATTAAGACCACAACATGAGCAAAGTGGTTACCACGGCAAGGTAGCAAACACCGGTGACGACAAGTAGAGGTGGAGGCACTTGAGGCATAGGCACATGCAAAGATGGGGTATGGGGAATAGCTCGATCCACAATGCCCCGCCATCGTATTTTGCCCCAAAGACGGGCAACATGTAGTACGAAGACCTTGTTATTGGGACCAAGAAGGGAAGTTGAGCCGACTCGACGGAGGTTACTTGAGACCTATGGCAATCCGGATTATGGACATTTTGGCAAGGGATTCACAGAGCCGCACAACAGCATGGAGGAGGCCTCGACTCATTGTGATCCAAAAGGGTAGATGGCGAGTTGGTAGCTTCAAAAGACTTGAACAATGATGACGTCAAATTACGTAGCGAGGTAGATTGGGTGATTGTTGAGAATCATCAGGGCATCTAAATGAGATAAATTCTAAGTTCTTGATTTATTTCATTTTCTAGAGTAGAGATATATGCTAAGAGGTAGATGTTTGTCAACATTTCATTTGATAGCTAATGAGTGTTTTAAATGTGTTGGTTTTTCTTTGAGAGGCTTATTGAGGGTGGCATTCTTTGATAGAATGTAATGTCCCCTCTGGCCGCGTGAGCCTGGGCGAAGACCTTTGGCCCTTTATGTCTACCCGACGGCCAAAGGGAAGTTTTAGGGTGACTTATCTTTATTATTTTATTATATTGTGCTATTGTTTCAAAAAATAATAATATCATGAAAAAGCACATATAATAAATAATAAAGTATAATGATAAATTAAAATGTCAAAATACAATTAAAAATAATTGTATTAGAAAAGAGAAAGTGCGACTTACCTTAGGGAGTCGATTTTTGAAAATGTGCCAATCAGCCCCAAAGGAAAATGCGCCCGACATAGGAGAATGAAACAATTTTTATTGGCTGATTTGGGGGTGGTGGTTGGCTGATCTCCCTTTAAATAAACAAGTCGACTTGTAGAGAGACATCCAGATTTTTATTATCATATTTTGCCTTGCTAAGAGCTCTGAGCTTTTATCAAAAATTCCAAGGACGAAAACCCTTGTGAATTTATCTCTTGCGGACGAAAACCCCAGGGGATTGAGAGGGGATTTCACTCAGAAATTTCCAGCGGTATTCATCAGATTTCCAGATTCAGTTCAGCCATGTTTATGAGGGGATTTGCAGATGTTTTTCAGTGATTTTCAACCAGCAGTTGGGTCGGCCCAGTATAAGCAGTTTATCAGCGAATTCAGAGGTATTTTTATCCAAAAACATTTGTTAATGTTTGCCATCATATTGTAATCTGATCGCTGTACTTTTTTATCATTTTCTGAAGTGCATTCTGAAGATTTTTAATCTAAATAAAATCAGACTTTAGATCTGATTTTCTGGGCATTATCGGACTGTAATAAGTTCAGTTTTTTATGTAATTCTGTCCCCTAATATCTGGGCAGTCATTAGAAGTCAGAAGTATTTTATTTGGTGTGATTTGCATTGTTATCTCTCTTAAACCCTAGTCGCACTTTCCAGATCTGCACTAGGAATTTAACATAAAATGCAAAGAAATCTGTATTTGCTGTTTTTATTTAACTGAAAATCAGTATAGTGTAAGGAGGATCCATCTAGGGATCTTTCATAGAAAGTGTGCACCACGAGCTTACGGATGGGATTCTCAACCATCGAGATACAACGGTGATATCGATCCAATGGCACCTTCGGTGTGTGATCGTGCAGGGATCATTTAAACATATTGGAGAGGTGGCTCGGGTTTTGTAGACGCAAAGAGGAGGCTAGTCCTTATATTTTCACATCCACAATGGAGGAGATGGTAGTGACCTATTCCAAAGATTATTTTGCACGCGAGATGATTTGTAAGCGGAGCATACGACAAGGTTAGGCGACACTTAGGTGGGGACAACAAAACAAAAGGCAACCAATGCATGAATATGAGAGTTGGAGAGTAGGCTAGCTGCAATAGAGGCAGAAGTTCGGGGTGTGTGCTCTAGGGTGTCTTGAAGACAGATCTATTAAATTTTGGTTTTTACTTGAAACCCTAATGACAAAAACATTGAAAACTGATTTTTAATTCACAACCACAATATATCAATTTGTAGAAATAAAAACACTTAGATAAGTATCTGGAAATGGATATTTCATATAACCCAAGTATAATGAACATGCAAACAACAATTCTAGAAATTATTTTATTTTATTTTTCCAACTGAAAATAAGTAACAAGTATAGTTGAACGTATGGGCAAAAGTATAGCAAATGAATGGCTCCATCAGGTTGCAAATGATGCCCTAGGGCAGATCATGACTTGGTGCAAACCCTAGCACCCACTACACCTCAAATCGTAGTTGTAATTTACAAAGGGGGTTGTTCAACTCCTCAAGGTGTTTGCCCAACCCTATGACGGCTCCAAAATTCTCCAACAGCCCATCCAAATGAAATCCCAACTGATTGGTGGCTACCCTAGCTATAGAAATTCTAAAAAATTCTAGAAACTACCCTGAAGTGTGCCCTAGCTGCTAAATCAAGTCTAAAAATGAAGATCCTTGATTGAAGCACAAAGACAACCCCTATAATGAAGTCACCTCTAAAGATTTGGAGGGTTTTCATCCTCTAACCTTGTTGCAATGGAGAGTTTCCGTCCTCAAATTGCAGAAATGTTGAAGCAGTAGCTCAAACACCCAAATCTAAAATGATATTATGGCCAAAGATGATCTCAAATGACCCCACACTCTTCTTTTATAACTTTTCATGTCATGTTCCATGATGAAAGAGTCCCAAAAGAAGTTTTCCCTTTTCTATTTCCTCATTGATATTGCTTTATCAAAAACTAACTTTTTCTAATAATAATAAAACATAAGTGTCTTGTATAAAGTTACTTTTCCACACATACATTATATATTATTTATTTATTATACTTTATTTAAAAAGGGGACATGACAGTCCTCCCCTACCAAAATTGCTTTCCCTCAAGCAATTGCAAGTTCCAATTTTTATCCTTCCATTCTGAACCTCCCTGCAAATACCAGGATCCCAAATCCATCTTACGAATTTTACAATTCCCAACCCTTGAAGTTGTTGGCTTTATCTACACCTCTGTGATATGATTAGGAAACCATGCACCAGGTGAAGCTCTTTCAACAACCTCAATAAGAGAATCCGAGTAGTTAAATCATGCATCAATTGGGATCTACAAAGAGTGCTAGCATTTGTGATACCCTCCATTTTGCTTGCTGAAACTATTGTTGAAACTCTATTAGTGATCCTATGGAGTACTACCTCTTTCTTATCTGATTTAAACTCCAGCTCCATCTATGAACTTTTTGGATGAATTCTCCCAACGAATGTAGCAATTGCACTCTTGAGACCATGTTAGTCTCTTTCAAACTAATGACATAAAAGTCATCACTCATTTGATGGTCATCCAATGTGAAGCTAAGTTGTTCAACCTTTTTCTAGCAAGGCATGGTAAAGCCATTAGTTTGATGACGTTGAAACCTTTTACATCCTTTGTCTCCTACCCTCTCCTATTCAACAATCATTCATCTATAAAATTGTGGGTTGCCCCACAATCAATTAACACTATAATGTTTTTCCTAAGAAGGACTCCATTAACCTTAAAAGATTGATATTGTGGTGTACCTGTAAGTGTAGCAAGAGTGCTTCCTAAAACCTCTAGCTGTTCTTCGAAACTTCATCGGATTTTACCCCTATATGGTGGATATTTCCTTTGCAAGACAATGGTGACATTGAGTCCATGGATCCTTACATGAAAAACATAGGTTCTTTCTCCTTAATTCATTTCGGGGGTCAATTCTCCCTTTATCCTAAGCTGCTCAACATGTGTTGTCCACAGGTTCCCAAAGATGATTTTCTTGGCTTCTCGGAGGGTGTTTGTAGTGCCCACCTCTTCTTGACATTGTATCTTGGATTATGTTGACTCGTATTTTGTTCCATTGTATGATATTGAGATTATTGCATTGTGTTTTGATTAGGATTCAGGTACTTGTTATTATGATTTTGATGGATATGATATATGTTGCCAGGAAACGGATACGAAATGCGGAAATGCCAATTTTAAAAAACCTTGGATACGAAACGTGCGTATAATATATATATATATGCATAGTACTCATTTTATAATTGTAGACCATAAGAGATAATTGATAAAGCACTCAAAATATTTTGTACTCATTGAAATTTGAACTTCTAAAGAGTCATGACTCATCATTCAACATGGTTACAATTTCAATGATGCACATATACATGATAATAATCTAGATTCTAGAATATATCATCCAAATTTTCCTCATAATCATCTTCACGAAATCTGAATTTAACAAGAGAAAAATGAGAGTGTGATTTAGAATAGACCCAAGATGTCATTATATAGCTTTTAGGAAGTGTCTTTAGCAAGTCTAGGTAGGTAGATTAGGTTTAGGTTCATTAAATGCAGTTATTTTTTATTTTTAAAAAGTTTTGATGCTTTAAAATCTAAAAAAACGTTGGAAACATTTCCGAAAACACCTACCACGTTTCCCCACCGTTTCCCCCCACGTTTCCGTTTTGAAACATCTTTGGGGTGAAATTGCCACCCTCTAGGTGTTTCCTGGCATCATAGGATATGATGTATATTGTGATTATACTAACTTAGTTGTTGACATTATGACCCTTATGGCGATTATGAGATGTTATTTCACGATGATTAGCTATATATGGTCTTTGATTTCTATGATGCTTATGGTAGTATATATGATTCTATCTAATCTATAGAATCTATGTATATTTATGGCCACCCCTATCTAGAATTCATTACTTCAACTATGGATTTGTGGTCTAGCCCAGATCGAGATAGAGATAGGCCCAGATAGATATAGGCGCCGGAAAGTGGACAGTTACCCGACCACCCATATATCTAGGGGGGCCTATAGTTTCTAACCTGACCAGACCTGACCGCCCGGGACTCGAGACCGTATAGATATAGGCATTACCCGGCTGCATGCATTTCAGCCCAATCCGGATATATATATATATATAGGCTATATTGTTATAAATGTGTTAGACTGATGCATTTGGATTAAAGGAGGCCATATGAGTTACGGCCAAACCCTAATACACTATACTCTTGGCCACTTACATAAAACCATAGTTCAAAAAAATCGTAAATCGGGATTAATCGGCGGTTGCAAATTTTGAATCGAAATAACATTTTTGACTTTTATACAAAAACCATAGTTCAATTCGGCAAATCGCTAATCGCTTTTAAAAACATTTAAATTCATAAAATATACTTAAATTAAATGTAAAAACAATGTTAAATGATGCGAGAAGTGACTCTATAGAATGCCATAGGCCCATATGCATATTTTCGATTAAGTTTTGACCAAAAAAGAGTACAAAGTTTGCAAACAACAAAAATGCTCATAGAGTCATGTCACATGTGACTTTTGAAGTATCACTATCAAATATCAATAATATTCTATTTCATTATGTACGCCTAAAATAAGTCTCATTCAGCACCGAGGTCGCCTCGTGGAAGTGGAAGGTAAATATTCCTCCTCTCGCAACACCAACATTGTCATCTCGCAAATATATCATCCGGATCATCACCAACTTCTAATGTCCCCGATGGTATTGCTTCTTTCATTCCCTCTCCCAAGCTGCTATCTCCTCTCATAGTAAACATAGGCTCCGCATCATCGTGCTCAAGAATCCAAATCATCATATGGATCAATGTCACCAAGTCGATCAGATCATAACTCGTGCCCCCTCCACTTGTCTCACACGAAGACAAAGATCAGATCGCACGAAGACAAGGTCATTGAGGCGTTGTGTTGTCAACTTGTTGCACTTCTTTGTGTGAAATCAACTTCAACATGCTCCACCACGCTCGCATCCAGAAGCACTGCATGGCTGACACAAAATGCGGATGGCTAGCTTTTGAAGATTTGGTGTTTTTGCACCATAATCTTCCCACCACAAATCTGCAAATAAAACATTTATAATTTTGTAAGTTAACTAAGCTTGAATAAATAAAAGAATTCTAGACTTCTAGTTTCTAGTTCTACGTGTAATGAGACTAAATACAAATGACTCAATTTGTTTTTACCTGGCTGAGAAGTGTTTCTTCTTTTCACACATAGAGCCGAAGAAAAGAGCCTCCCCTCTGCAGTCTTATAAATCTGCAGCTCATCAACAATGGCATCTCTAATATCTTCGTCAGATATCATCCTCTCTATGCACGTATTAAGGCCATCCATAACCTCCTCATCAGCCTTAAATGATGGGGAATAGAAAAACTTCGGATTCAGGTAGTATGCCACTGCATGTATATGCCGATGAAGTGTCTTATTCCATCTGCAATCAATTATACGCCAAATGGGTTCATATTTTCATTGATTGTGCCCATAATATTTAGCTATGGCCTCCTTGGCCACATCCATAGCCTCATACAAATAACCCATTGGGTTTTTCTCCCCATCCACCATCCGTAGAACTCGAACCAACGGCTCTGACACCTAAAACAAAATAACATATATATTTAAAATTGAAATTAATAAAAATTATATAACAAATGATAAATAAACAAATATTCAAGTTTAGATTACCTTAATGATTTCCTCCATTTGCTTTGCAAACATATCATCAAAAACAGCTTCACACCCTTTCGCGCTTCGGTCTTCTTAAAGATAGGGAGACTCCAACCATCGCGTGCTCACAAACATCTGCTTAAGGGATGTTAATGAGGCTGCAATGCTCTGCAATGTAATGAAGTTTGTGGCAAATCGTGTGACCCCTGATCGCACAAGCTCCTTTCCATTGGTGTGCTCTCTCATCAAGTTAAGCACCCAAGTGTGATCAGATGAATTTTGTAATATTTCTCAAGGCCCCTCAACCACATTTTTCACCCATGAGAGTTTTCCTATGTCCTCCAATAAGAGATCCAAACAATGGGCTGCACAAGGGGTCCAAAAAAGTGTAGGGTGCCTCTCCTCAAGAAGTCTCCCTGCTGCTACATATGCCGCCGCATTATCAGTCACAACTTGGATGACATTCTCCACACCCACCTCTTTCACCACCTCATCTAACATATCACACAAAGTGATTGCAGTTTTCACTTGGTGGGAGGCATCAATTGATTTCAGGAAGACCAACTGCCCACCTGATGCCACTAGGAAGTTAATCAATGTGCGGTTTTTCCCATCTGTCCACCCATCAGACAAAATGGTGCATCCTTTTTTTATCCACACATTTTTTTGCTCTTCTACAAGAGTTTTGGTATGTGCGACGGAATCCTCCAACAATGGGCCACTCAAATCATGGGGAGTAGGAGCCTTGAACCCCTTCCCAAAGAATAAATAAATGCAAATTTCAAATTTTCCCAATATGGACTTTTTGCCACATTGAAAGGAATGTTGTTGTAGTACCAAAAATTCGCCGCAGCTATTCTTGCTTCATTGTGCATTTCTTTATTCCAAGCAGTACCTTCGAGTGAAGGTTGTGAACCAGGTGTACTTCGAGGAACAAAAACATTGTGACTTCAACTACTATTAGTGGATGTGGATGAACCCCGTCCCAAGTGTTTGACTTCATGGAGTCATGCGGCATTAGAAGATGCCTCAACGTCAAAACCTTCCTCGCTTCCCTTCTATTTGCTTTGGGCAATGCAAGTGCATCACCTTTCCTCTTCTTTTCTTCTTTTTTCTCTGCATAAGTTGCAAGGTAAGCAGACAACTCTCGTTGAGCCTCGGAGGTGCTTGATTGCACACTGTCACTTCATTCCCTGGTATCCGTGCAATGTGGAACTTATGGCGATAAACACCTCCACTCATCTTCATGCCACAATAATTGCATATAACACAAGTGCCCTCTGCTGGTTCACAATGCTTCCAAGAGGGGTCATTTGATTTAGGCTTACTACGAGCAGTTGAACGGGAACCGGATCCCGATGCCATTCTACAAAACAAAACAAAAAACAATTGTCTTAGATTTACAAGCCTTGAAGAAATTAAATTGTATGACCATGACGAAATTAAGAATAAAATTGCTATTGCATGAAGAAAAAATTACGAAAAAACGATATTGAAAATGAAGACATCAGTAAATTATGAATCATGATAATTTCATAGATAATATTTTTAAAATCGTTATACAATATTGATTCTTGAATATACTATTATTAATAATTTAATATACAGAATATACAGTATTTATACTTGATAGTTAGAACTTAGCAGTATAATACATAATATTAATATTAATACTTATAGTATTTATTAATATTAATATACAGTTGTATAACTATACACTATACACTGTAATATGTATACAGTCACCAGTGTACACTGTACAGTATACACTTACAGTTTTACACTTACAATATTTACTATTTAATATTTATAATATATATTATATAGTGTAACACATACATTAATAATAAATATTAAATATACACATACCTGCAGGCTGCCACGAACTGAAACGAGCAAGAAAATGAAATCCCCACGAACCAAATCGCCACGAGCAGTGAAAACAGTATAAAAACGCAGCTTATTAAAAGCGTGCACTGACAAGTATAAAACGTATAAAAGCGAGCACGCACGGTAACGTGCACGCGCATTGGTAAAAATGCACACACGGTAAAAATACGCGTTGTATTTGCGTGCCCTCGCGCGCGTCATGAATCGTGGAAAGAAAACAACATAAAAACAAATCGATTTACTTTATTTTCGTCTTATACCTAGCGCATTTTTTTCCCGATTTTAGCCCGCGAAGAAATGCACACGATTTATCAACGATTTAAAAATACGCGTGATTTTTAGTAAGTTTAATCGTGTTCACTCACGCTGCGATCGAGCCTTTGGCGTGAAAGAGAAAACAACATAAAACAAATCGATTTACTTTATTTTCGCCTTATATCGATTTACTTTATTTTTATAATCGCTTTTACAGCAACGCGATATATATTTTGACCATACGCATATATATATATATATATATATTTTGGGGTGCATCTGTATGTTGGCCACCCTCTTATTTTTCTATAATAAACTCAAAAAATTTACATATATATATGGATTGTATATACATATGTATATACATACATATAGATATATATAATATATCTATATATATATAGATATATATATATATATATATACACACACACGAATCTCTCAATGGGATTTGAAGAAATAAACGAAAACAAATGAATGTTAAAACTGATTTTGAAATACAAACCCTATAGGAAAAAAAAATCAGATTGGGGAGAATACATTTGAAAAAAAAACCTAAAAATAAACCGAATGTGGTTTGGAGTTTGATCCAAATGGAGAATGCATCTCCATAACCTTGCTCCCTTGGTAGCTCCAAAACCCTGCAAAGAAAAATTGAGGAGAGGAAAAAATGAGAGTTTTGAGAGAAAGGCATGTTATAATCTCTCCATAAGGATTTCTAGGGTTTCTAGAGATGCCCTAAGATCTATGGTGTAGATTAAAAGAATCCAAGGGTGGGAGATGGATGCTCCATCTTCCACCCCACTTAAATAAATTTAGTTGTGACTATAGTCTCCTCTTTTAATTGAGTAATAAGGGGATTAATAAACTCTATATTTTCCGGTTAAGATTTTATCGAGTTAATTTATTTTAGAGAAGATAGATGGATCAAGTAAATTAATTTAAGATAAAGAGATTTAAATTAATTTAGTAAATTGATTCAAATCGGGAAATAGGTTTAATCAAGTGAATTTAACTTTAAGGAGAAAAGGAAATAATTCAACAAGATTAATTTAATTTACGGAAATTAAATTAACCAAGGGAATGTCGTTAATTTAATGGTTTAAAAAATTAACATAATCTAAAGGAATTAAATTTATCGAGTAAACTAATTTAAATCAAAGAAATTAAATTAAACAAGTAAAGCAAATTTAATTTGGGGAAATTAAAATGTTCTAGTAAATTAATTTAATTTAGGGGAAATTAAATTAATTAAGTGAGTTAACTTAATTTAAATTGGGGCGATTAAATTAACTAAGTGGATTAATTTAATCTAGTGAAATTAAATTAATCAAGTGAACTAATTTTAAAGTGAATTAGAGAACTATTCCCATTAAATTGTAACGGGCAATTTGAGTCCGCCTCGAGGTAAAAGTCATTAACGGCGAATTTAACCAGTTACGCGAAATGTTTTAGTTAGGTGTCTTGGTTAGACTTAAATAATCACGGGACCCTGTTTCGGGAAGTTTTGTGTTAGTCGTGTGGGCTCGTTAGCGGGTCGCACACTTGGTTTAGAAGTTTGACTTCAAAAGAATTACCCTAATTTTGTTCTCTACTTTTAGCGTCCATTTTTCGCCCGCACGGAGCGCGGCGCTACAATGTTGTTCTTAGCTGCCCCAAAGGTGTTGTTTCTAAATCAAAAGCCTTTTTAATTAGCTCTTGAAGTGAGCGAGGGTTAAAAGCTCTTACTAACCCTTTGAGTGGGTCAGCCAACCCCTCTACAAACAACACTATAAGTCTCCTTTCAGACACATTTGGCACCATCACAAATAGCCACATAGTTCTCCACTGTGTTGTGTTGCTTCAATTGTGCCAATTCTAAAAAAACTTTCGGATCAGTCCTATCAAATCTTTTTGTGAGTCTTTGGTTGAATTCTTCTAAAGTGGAGATTGATCCATGCCCTTGGGTGACCATACCATGGTACCACCACTCATGTGCCACTCCCTCCAAATGAAGTGTGACAAATTTGAGAGCTTCTTCCTCATACATAGGATTCAAAGACAAGTAGGTATCCAATTTTTGTAGCCATGACCTAGCTGAACACTTATCTGATCCATCATATGTGGGAAGAGTTATTTTGTTGTATGTCCATTTGTGGCTGATCTTGTTGATGTCTCCTTCCTTTTCGTGCTCATTCCTTGTCTTCAATTCATAATATTCCATAAAAGACATGTCATGGCGGATTGTTGAACTTAGAGCTTGATACCCTTCATGAAACCGTTCCATCTCATCCTCCTGACGAGGCGGTGTTTGTTGCTCCCCCTCTAATGAAACTTCTTCTTCCCTTTGCAAAAACTTAGCTTTGAAAGTCTTTGAAGGAGGGTTGATTGAAGCTCTTTCATTAGAAGAAGAGTTACCCTCTTGCATTCCCCTCGTTCTCGGTAGTGCCTGTTTAGTTTGAATAAATTCTA
This sequence comes from Taxus wallichiana var. yunnanensis, assembly GCA_018340775.1. Lineage (NCBI taxonomy): Eukaryota > Viridiplantae > Streptophyta > Pinopsida > Cupressales > Taxaceae > Taxus > Taxus wallichiana. The sequence continues at coordinate 862,695,324 of CM031234.1, forward strand.
TCGAGAATGTTCCCGCTCTCCCATGGCCTTTTTCGTTGGTGTTATCCTTTGGTAATATTTGAGGCCTTCGTCACCGGTGTGTATTCAAATCTAACTTCTCCTCACAGGTTGGGAGAATTCTAGCTATGATACCACTGTAATATCCCTTATAAGGAAAATTTATAAAATTTTGGTTTTCCCTTGAAACACTTACGACAAAAGCACTAAAAACTGCTTTTTAATTCACAACCACAATATATCAATTTGTAAAAATAGAAAATACCTTGATAAATATCTGGAAATAGATATTTCACTTAACCCAAGTACAATGAACTAATAAACAACAATTCTAGAATTTATTTTATTTTATTTTTCCAACTGAAAATAAGCAACAAGTATAATTGACCATATGGGCAAAAATATGGCAAATGAATGGCTCCAGCTAGTTGCAAATGATGCCCTAGGGCAGATCATGACTTGGTGCAAACCCTAGCACCCATTGCACCTCAGATTGCAGCTGTAATGGCTTCCAAAAGGGGTCGTTCAGCTCCTCAAGGTGTTCACCCAACCCTATGAGAGCTCCAAAATTCTACAACAGCCCACCCAAATGAAATCCCAACTAATTAATGGTTGCCCTAGCTATAGAAATTCTAAAAAATTCTAGAATTACCCTGAAGTGTGCCCTAGTTGCTAAATCAGGTCCGAAAATGAAAATCCTTGATTGAAGCACAAATGTAACCCTTGTAATAGGGTCATCTCTAAAGATTTGAAGGAGTTTCATCCTCTAACCTTGTTATAATGGAGGGGTTTTGTCCTCAAATTGTAGAAATGTTGAAACAATAGCTCAAACACCCAATCTAAAATGATATTATGGCCAAAGATGATCTCAAATGACCCCACACTCTTCTTTTATAACTTAGCTTATATTATTTATTTATTATACTTTATTTAAAAAGGGGACATGACAGCTAGCTTAGTTGACACTTAGGTGAGGACAACAAGACAAAAGGCAGCGAATGCATGAAAATGAGAGTTGGAGAGTAGGCTAGCTGCAATAGAGGTAGAGATTTGAGGTGTGTGCTCTAGGTCGTCTTCCTTGGCTCACTCTCTACAGTCATTTAAATAGATAGGATCTTCTCAAAGCATTTGGTGTGCTTTCCCAACGGGTGGCAATGCCTAATATGTAGACATGATGTGGCGATGTCGATGTGTAGAAAAAGGCTAACATGAAACACTTATGAGGTTTGAGGCTCTTATGAGTTCATAAGAGGAACCACGACTTGGAAGATTGGAGAGTTTCATGATTGAATCACATTCATCCAAGCTATGTTGAGTAATACTGGTTTGAACTTGAGTAGTCTCGATCATAATAATCTTTGGAGAGGCCAAGACTCAATTTGGGCCGAGTTTTTATTTTTGTTCAAAATGTACAGCATTGGTTGTGCTAGATGGTTGAGGCAACCCAAACAACTATATCGGCCCTTCAGAAACAGGATGGAGAGAAAGTCAAAAGAATGCAGGGTTGCACAAGATGACATAAGTCCTACTGATTTCAAGGTGGCCGATGGCATTGATTTGAACAAGTTTTCAAATTTTGCAATTTCCAAAAATTGTTTGAAGGAGGTATGATCTGTAGGATAGGTGTAATGTTTCCTTTCAGGGTAAAATTAGTACCAAACAGGTTTTCCCCAAAACCCCAAAAATAAAATCTGAAAGTATGCAAACTCAGCGAACAATAAATTCTGGAAAAGAATGAATATTCAGTAATTTAATTCTCCAAACCCTAGTGCCTAGGGTAAAATCAAATTCCCACAAACCTTTTTGTAAAAATATAACAGCAGACTGAAATTTATGACAGCAATCAGTTGTTAATGCCAAGAATAAGATAATGACCTGATTTTTATTTCAAACCCTTGATACCAAAAAAAAGGCAGATTTCTGAAATTTCTATTTATTGATCAAAATATCCGTAATCTAGAATACCCAAAAGGCTTAAAACATCCAAGAAGCCTCTAGGAACATAATCATGAAAGAAAATAATTTTTCCAGCAAGGTTCTGAATTTATCTTATTTATTTTTCACACCCAAAAACCAAGAAAATACATGTGTATGATTACAGCAATTTTCTGATAAATGACACCTTAGGTGGCATGAAGAGGCCAAATGATGAATATACAACCCAGAATCGAAGAAATCTGCCCATGGATGATGCCCTAAACATTGGTTTGAAATCCCACAGGTGTAGATAGCCCTAGATATGGCTGCAAATCGTGCCCTAGTTGTCCCTGTTTGAAGTCTTGGCAGATGTCTCTCCACTGGCTGAATTTCTTTGCTTGAAATGCAAATCTGAAGTGGAAAATGTAGAAAACATGCCCGGAAAATGTGCCCTAGCTCTGAAAATCTGATCTTTGCACCCAAATGTGACCTTTGAATGAAGTCACCCAATAGATGTTGAGGGTTTTCGTCCTCAAATCTGAATTCTATTGAGGAGTTTCGTCCCCAAGAGGGTACCAAGGAGGGTTTCCGTCCTCTACGGCTGAAAGTGAAAGCAAATGCATTCAACTCTCCAAAGTAAATTAGATAAATGATCAAAGATACCAGATAAACCTCTCTTCACCTCCTTTTATACTTTTCTCTCTCTATTTTTCAAGTGGGGCATTCCATGTGGGATTAATAAAGTAACTTTATTTTCTATTTTAATTATACTTTACTTTTTCCACCCACCTTTAATAACATTAAGGTACCAATAATAAGAACTACTTTAGTACTAAAGTTAAATTATTACTTTCTCCTTTATTCTCCCTTTAGCTGACTACATACAATGGAAAATAGGCTAAAAAGGGGTCTGCTTACCTACCAAAGGTATTCAAAAATACATTTTATTCTTCTAATAATATTAATAAGTTGACCCTAGATGATGAATTGACCGACCAACTTACAAATATTATTAATGCCCATTAAGTTGAAAAAGGGGACATTACAATAGGCCTAAATAGTCATGTAAGTCTTAGGCTAGGCAAAGAGATACTTGAAATCGATGCAAGCAATTACTCTTTTCATGCCTTGCGTATGTTAACAATGTTTAAAGGGTTGTCGATGGTAGGATTATCGGTGGTTCCAATGATGTTGGTTGAAGAATCTGATTTTCACTTATCATTAGTGAGTAGATAACATTTACTGACCTTAGAATGATTAGGCAAAGGATAGGTATAGATACCTAGATGGGCATTAGTCTTATGCACAACATCATGGCTATCGTGTTGAGTTCTATCTAGCACTGCAATGGCCTCACTTTGTGTCTTTCTCTTATCATGGCATCATGATCGAAATTAGGTCCAATAAAGAAAGTTGTAATGTCACCATTCCTACACTTTTCAATCTCATCCTTGGTCATTCTATTGGGTATGAATTTCTAGTTATTGCCTTCACTTTATGTTATATTTTGTCATTGACTTTAATGTTGGGCGACTAAGTGGTAACGTTTATTCTATTTCTTCGTTGGGGTAACTTAAGTGTAATTTTTTGGCATGTGCACTTAATTATATTATTTCACATGAGAAAATACCCAAAGGGGGCGATTAGGGTTTGTTGGAGGAAAAAGTTATATATTTTCCCCTTGTGGTCATTTGGGCATTCATTCAAACATTCAGACTTTTGGAGCTATTGTATTTGCAACCATTTTTGCTTGTGGAGGTCAAATTCTACAGAACCCTAGCTTTGGTGGTGAGAGATCCATCCCTAGCTGGTAGAGCATTCTTCGGTGAGGGTTTCCAGCCCATATCCCTAGCTTGTTGTTTGCACTCATTCGATTTTGATTCAGACTTGCAGACATAGAGCAGAGATCAGAGATATATTGGTCGTTTTGATCAGAGGTTCAGGTATAGAGGAGAGGACAGCCAACCATCATCTGGGTATCCGTTTATTTTCAGTTTGGGGGCAGTTGTGTGACTCCCACAAGTGGGTGACTTACCTAGGGTTTTCAGGAACGTTTTGGAGGGGTTTTAGTGGCTCTTTTCCAGAGATTTTGGAGCTGGAGATTGTTATCATCATGAGGATGCCCTAGAATTCATTTCCATCATTCTTCCATTGTTATTCTGGAAATTATGGTCAGCTGTATTTTTCTCTCATTTTCTGCCCTAAAATAAATTAAATAAAATCAGATCTTTGCAATAAAAATTATTTCTCTATTGTGCATTGTTCTCCATATTTTTCCACTTCCTTTGAAACTTTTGGGTATTGTTGGAAGTGAATATTTATGAAGATAAAAAAATTTTCTTTTTTATACCTTGCTGTCCTGAAAAATCAGAATTACAGTTTGTTGGATTTTTATAAATTTGTGAGTTTTAAGTGATATCCTAAAAGGGATATTTCAGTGGTATCAAAGTCGGCTTTCCTCTAGCCTGTTTGGTTGTGTATGAAGGTTTATTCCAGAGGAATACACCCGAAAAGAAAGGCAAAATATGGCTGACGAGAGGAGCTCAATGAAGAGGTAATGAAAAAATTATTCATCAATATGGTGAAACAACAAGAAACCACTAACCTTTATTTGAGCTAGCTCACTCAAAATTTGAATCAAAGTAGATCTGGGGATAATAAGGAAAAGGGTGAGGGCAGCAATCAAAAGGGGGCAGCGATCTCCCGCTTCTTTTCCCAAAGCCTTTGGGACTTCAAGAGCCCTCTTTCTTGAAAGATCCTAAGCATCACATGTGGGGCAGCCAGCAAAAGTGTTTGATGAGGAGTCTTGTTGGGAGAAATATCAATCTTTGAGTGAGGGTTTCAGGGAGAACATGCCATTTCCGGATTATTGCAAGATGAAGATTGGTAATAGGCCCAAGAGAGACCATCATTCAGGTGCCTGAATTACAAAGGCGTTTGGGAGCAGATTTCTATCCCACACTTTGATGGCTCTAAGAAGTGTACCGCATGGTCATGGGTCCAAAAGTTAAAGACTTATTTTGATTTGAACCCCATGCGTGAGGAGGATGCAATTAAATTTGCAATCCTACATCTTGAGGGAGATGCACATGATTGGTGGCATCATGGTCTAGTGACACAAGGGCACATGCACATTACTAAATATTAGAGTTCACACAGGTTGAGGACAGATTTGATAGGAGAGATCCTGATAGATTCTTCAGGAGTTGACTCACTTGAGACAAACAAGTTCCTTGGATGTTTATATTGCAGATTTTTAGAGACTCTCAGTGATGGTTCCTACATTTCCGAGATGAGATTGACTTCATTGTTCATAGCAGGATTGATGGATGCCTTGGCTGGTTTTGTGAAGGCATTTGAGCCTCCATCATTACATGAGCCATTAGGAGAGCCCGAGACACTTGGAGTTGTCTACTCACAAGTCTAGATTTCCACCCAGAGTTCAGCAGAGATGCCTCCACCTAGACAGGATGACAGGAGAAGGACTCGGCTAAGAAGCCAAGCATTTCACCAAAGATCAGGGAGGAATTGAGGAGAAGAAACTATGTTATGAGTGTCGTAAGCCATGGGCACGAGGACATAATTGCTCAGGGACAGGAAAGGCACAATATATTGAGGTCTTTGAGGAAAGTGATGATGAGGGAGAGGAGGTAGTAGAGCCTCATGAGCATGATGACAATGATGCTTTGGATAGTGCAGATATTGAGACTACGGAGGAGACTTTTCCCAGTGAGACCATAGCCACATTGTCTAGTACCCCGAGTCAAGGCATTCGGGTTAGAGGAGTCTTGTAGGGTCAGCATGTGTGGTAGTGCTCATTGATAGTGGGGCCACCCACAACTTCATTGATGCCACTTTGGTGGAGAGACGGGGTCTACAGACAGAGGAATTTGAGGGCTTCAACGTCGTTGTTGCCAATGGTGAGCCCATGAGATGCACGCATGAGAGTCCCACGACCGAGCATCGATATGGGTAACTATACACCCGATGACTTCTATATATTGCGTATTGTCCAACTTAGTTATTGGTGTGCAATTCTCCACTCTCTTGGTGAGTTCCGACTAACTTTCCAAAACGATGGAGCTAAAGTTTAAGTCCAGATCTAGGAATGTGGTCTTGAAAAATGGATTATCTACAAATGCACCCAGAGTTGTCACGGCCAAGCGGATAGAGAGGATTTTCAGGCACAATGATGTGGATTGGGCAGTTCAGTGCTTGGTTTCGACCAAGAAATCAGATGATGATAGGCTAGGGTACCATGTGGATATTCAAGCCCTACTAGACAAGCATAGTGCAGTTTTCAGTGATATACCTCCAGGTGTACCTCTAGATAGAGGATTTGAGCATGTGATCGAGCTTGAGGACATCAAGCCCGTAGTCACAAATCCTTACCATCATCCCAAACGGTTTAAGGACGAGATTGAGAGGGCCATACGTGATCTCCTAGATATGGGACATGAAATAATTCCAGTCCATTTGCTTCTCGGTTGTCTTGGTGAAGAAGGATGGAACCATGCACATGTGCATAGATTACCGTGCTTTGAATAAGAAAACAATTAAGAATAAGTATCATGTGCCTCACATTGATGAGTTGATGGATGAGCTACATGGTGCAATCTATTTTCTAAAATAGATTTGTGATCTGGATACCATCAGATTAAGGTTAGAGAGGGGGACAACTGCTGCAAAGATCAGCTTTTCAAATGTCACTTTCAGTCACTTTGAGTTCTTTGGATATCGCTGTCTAATGCACTCACTACATTTCAGTCCCGTATGAACCATGTGTTCAACCGCCACTCGGAAGTTTCATGTTGGTATTCTTCGATGACATTCTAGTCTTAGAAGAATGAGGCATGGGAGGATCATATGAGACATCTTGATGAGATATTGGGTATCTTAGAGGCTAATTCACTATACATGAAGCTTTCTAAGTGCGAGTTTGGCATGATAGAGTTGTTATACTTGGGCCATGTGATTGAAAGGTGGAGTCAAAATTGGACAAGGCAAATTTCGGGCAATATTAGATTGGCCACCATCGAGGACTTTGACACATTTGAGAGGGTTCTTAGGTTTATGTACTTACTACATGAGGTTTGTGAAGAACTTTTCGATTTTTCTAGATTACACCTTTGTGACAGATTTGACCAAGAAGGGGCTTTTGCTTGGTCAAAATCAACACAAATTTTTTTATCACCTTAAGGGGTGATGAGCTCATGTCCTGTTCTTGCATTACTAGATTTCTCTCGACCATTTGTTTTGAGTGTGACGCATCGGTGAGGGCATTAGGTCGGTCCTCACAAGATAGGCATCCCATTAATATTTTTGAGAGTCGGAAATTGAGTATTCATTGGAGAGGGGGTACTCAATTTACGACAAGGAGATGTTGGCCATTATGCATGCATTGCCAAGTTCAAGTAAAATCTTGTGGGCGAATGTAATTCATGGTTTATGGATCACAACAATTTGAGGTTTTTCCTAGGGCAGAAGGATCTCAACGACCGCCAACAGAGATGGGTAAACAAGGTACAAACTTATGATTTTGACATAGAGTACACTAAAGGTAAGAATAATGTTGTAGTTAGATGCATTATCTAGGAGGCCTCACCTTACCTCTATGATTAGTTCTATGTCAAAATTTTAGCAGATTGGAAGGCTCACATACTTGTTGAGTATTCCAAGAATCAATTTGCATGTGAGATCATGGACGGCATTATCCAAGATGACAGATACAGATCTTGGATGACCTCATATACTACAAGGATAGGATTTTCCTTGTACCCGAGTCCAAGATGAAGGAGAAGATCCTTCGAGCAATGCATGATACACCCCTAACGGGGCATCCTAGGTATTTTAAAACCTACAGGTACATTAGGGAGAGGTTTGCATGGAAAGGGTTGAAGGGTAATGTCCTTAACCATATTAGGGAGTGTTTGGTCTACAAGAAAACCAAGGCTGAGCATTCTTTTCCAGCAGGACTACTATAGCCTCTTCCTATTCCGGAGCAGAAGTGGGAGAGCGTATCTACAGATTTTATCACAAGGCTTCCCTCAGTACATGGGCACGATTGCATATATGTGGCGGTCGATCGGTTGACCACAGTATGCCCATTTCTTTTATATGCCTACAAGGCATAAGCTACACAGTTAGCTCAAACATTTTACAGAAGTGTTTTTAGGCTTCATGGCTTACCTAAGAACATTGTCACAAGACAGGATGAGATTTTCATGGCACGTTTTGGCAAGGAGATTTTCAGACTTGCAGGATGACGAGTTGACTCCTAGTACTAGTTGTCATCCACAGTCAAATGGGCGTACACATATAGCCAATAAGTGGATAGAGGGCTATTTGCATAGCTATGTAGCAGGACATCAACATGCATGGGTTAGATGGCTACACATGGGTGAGTATTGTTACAATACCACCTACCAGATGAGTATTGGCATGACTCCCTTTCGGGCATTGTAGGGTATGATATTGTCGTTTACTGAGACTGGGATTCATGCTTCATCATTTGTGCATCTAGTGTTATCAAATAGTTGAGCTCTCAAAGGTCATGATTGGTTACAGGAGAACCAAGATATTTTGAAGGCCCTCAAGGAGAATTTGTAGAAAGCACAAAATCAATAGAAGATTTACGCAGATAGGCATACAGGGTCAGAGATCTTTTGAGGTAGGAGATTTGGTCTTCCTACGATTGCATCCCTACAGCAATCCTCACTTAAGAAGAGTGGTGCTGAGAAGTTGAAACCGTGGTTCTATGGGCCATACAAGATAGTATGGAGGGTTGGGGCAGTTGCATATGAGTTGGAGCTCCTAGAAGCACAAAAAGATCCACAATGTCTTTCATGTTTCGTGCCTCAAAAAGGCACTTAGACAACATATTGTGCCTTCTACAGATTTGCCACCCTTGGACGATGAGGGGAAGTTGGTCTTAGAACCAGAATCTATCATTGAGGTGAGGCAAAGGAAGCTCAGAAGCAAAGTGATTACAAAGTATCTAGTGCGGTGGAAGGACTTGCCACTTGAGGGAGAGCCACTTTTACAGGCATTTGCTTGTGGGCAAGCAAATTTCGAAGGGAGGACTGTAATGTCCCCATTCCTACACCTGAGGCCTAGCGGCTTATTTCAATCTCAGCCTTGGTCATACCCGAGGGGCTAGAGACGTTGGAGGCTATTGGGTATGGATTTTTGGTTACCACCTTCACTTTATGTTATATTTTGTCATTGACTTTAGTGTTGGGCGACTAGGTGGTAACATTTGTTCTATTTCTTCGTTGGGGTGACTTAAGTGTACTTTTTTGGCATGTGCACAATAAAGTAACTTAAGTTATATTATTTCACATGAGAAAATACCCAAAGGGGCGATTAGGGTTTGTTGGAGGAAAAAGTTATATATTTTCCCCTTGTGGTCATTTGGGCATTCATTCAGACATTCAAACTTTTGGAGCTATTGCTATTTTCATTTTATTGCTTGTGGAGGTCAAATTCTCTACAGGAACCTTAGTTTCGATAATGAGAGATCCATCCCTAGTTAGTAGAGCATTCTTTGGTGAGGGTTTCCAGCCCATATCCCTAGCTTGTTATTTGCACCATTCAAATTTGGATTCAGACTTGCAGACATAGAGCAGAGATCAGAGATATATTGCCGTTTTGATCAAAGGTTCAAGTATAGAGGAGAGGACAACCAACTATCATTTAGGAATCCGTTTATTTTCATTTTGGGGCATTGTGTGACTCCCAAAAGTGGGGCTTACCTAGGGTTTACCGTTTTGGAAGGGTTTTAGTGGCTCTTTTCCAAAGATTTTGGAGCTGGAGATTGTTATCATCATTAAGATGCCCTAGAATTCATTTCATCATTCTTCCATTGTTATTCTAAAATTATGGTCAGCTGTATTTTTCTCTCATTTTTGCTCTAAAATAAATTAAATTAAATCAGATCTTTGCAATAAAAAGTATTTCTCTATAGTGCATTGTTCTCCATATTTTTCCACTTCCTTTGGAACTTCTAGGTATTGTTGCAAGTGAATATTTATGAAGATTAAAAAAAATCTTTATTTCTATACCTAGCTGTCCTGAAAAATCAGAATTACAGTATGTTGGATTTTTATAAATGTATAAGTTTTAAGTGATATCCTAAAAGGGACATTTCAAAAGCATAGATGACGAATCTATGTGCTCTATAGTTGTCATGAGAATGACCCCAATTGGCATGCCACTGATGAGGCCAAAATATGCCCGTTAAATGTACAATAAATGATCTCATCTTACTCTCATTTTTATTAAGTTTGACTACATTTTGTGACTTTTGTTTGATCTAATATAAGTTAGGATGTAATTGTTCATCTTTTGTTGATTATGATTTTAACGTTTAAAAGCTCTGTAATTCCTAACAAAGTGTTTTGGAATTCAGTTTTGTAATAAAGCAGGTCGTAATCAGGCGGAAGAATGAAGTATGAAGTGGTCAGCATGTTTTTGAAAGCATTTGTTTCAATACAACTTAGTTCAACTTCCAAGCTAGTTTCAAACTCCATTACACAGTCACAAGCTTTATCACCTAGTTCCGAACTTTTGGACTTAGTTCCGGAACTCTACTATTTAGTTTCAGAATTAGTTCGGAACTCTGCTGAGAGCTCCGAACTCTCTCGATTAGGCCTGGAACGATTTCCTTTAGTTCCGGAACTCTTCTAAAGTTCCGGAACCAATAAGAATCTATTCCAAACAGCCGGTGATTTGTCAAATCAATGATCCTATCAATCAGGAGCAAATTATAAAATTTCCGACTCTCCATACTTGCAGATCCAGGATAATTATCACACAGTTGTACGTCCATCCATGTTCTAATTTAGCATCTATTTTGGGCACGATTCAATTCCATCGTATCGAGTGGAGCGATTACGGCCATAAATGCACCCCGGAAGAAGTATATACATACGAGACTGCGGATAGATTATATATAGGAATATAGATATAGAATAGGAAGATAGATATAGATTGATATACACGATCTACGACATTGTTTTGTAATGCGAATGATTTATCAATAGAATAACCATTTATGCTTTGAGAAAAAATTAAGGTGTTCAACTCGCTTTCGAGGCGGCGAAGGGCCCACTCCTCCAAGAACCAAGGTCCTCGTTTTTGTTGATATTTATATTTTTCGAGTAAATAGTTTAGATCTGCTAATTCTGTATCGCTTTCAAATTCCTTAAGTTAAAATCTGTTGTAGACTTGTCCCTGCAGGTGTTCTAGATTAAATTCTTATTTCTTTGCAATCGTTTTTCAAGCATTCTCAATTGTGTGTTTATTTCCAGCAATTCATTTCTGAAAGTGTGTTTACCATGCAACATGTTTTCATAGTCTGATTCCAATAAGGTTTTTAACCAAGAAAGTCCTTAAGACATTGAAAAGATCCCCCATAAAATACAAAATACCTACAATCAATTACTAGATCGCTAAGATTCTTCTTGTTGCATATAGCTTTAGACACACCCTGGTTTGAATATGACATCAACATAAAGTTGATTAAATGAAGGGAATAATGACACCCATCATTTTTTGTGCCGTTGCTTGGGGACCCACTAGTTAGAATTTTCTAATTAGGTGTCAACAAGAGCAACAATCATACATTTAGTAATTGAAGAAATCTTCCCTAAGCTATCACAAAATTTATGAGTAGACCAAGAGACTCCAAGGGTAGATTTCTCCCAAAAATATCTGAACAAGAATTAACATCATCCTCTAGTTTAAATAAGGAAGTTGACCAAGAATTGGAGGCACCATTATCCCCTGTAAGACAAGAAGCAGAATTGCCACCTTTGGAATTCTTGGATCAGTCACCAGAAGGAAGTGGAACTTTTAGGAGAAGGATTATTTCTCAAGATCCATTTAGGGTAAGTTTTGATTCTCAATTGAGTAATCAGCCTCCTACTCCTGATTTTTCGCCTTCCCATGCAGGATCACATACCACATTGATTGGGAGAAAAATTTAGAAAATAATTTAGAAATGGCACAAGAAGTTTGAGCCCTGTAAAGGGAACCCGATAGGACCTTTACTTATCCAATTCAATTGGATGATGATGATGATACACCAATGAAAAATATTTCACCTACACATTTACCCACATTTAGAGGGGATGTCATTTGAAGACCCTAACCAATTTCTGATTGAGTTTAAGGTACTATTTCAGACCTACGACTACAAAACAGATAATCGAAACTCAAGTTGTTTCCATCCACTTTGAAGGATGCGCAAAGAATGAGGTGGTTCATGGATTAGCATCCAACTCTATTACCACTGGGCACAAATGGAAACTGTCTTCCTAGACAAATATCACGATTATTGTAGAGGGAGAAATAGGAAAGAAGAGTTTTTAAAATCAAGCGAGGAGGATGAGAATATAAAGGATTATTTGGACACATTCCTCTTTGTAAGTAAAAGGTGTGGATTTGTGCTTCAAGAATTAAGTAAAACCATTTTTCTTAAAGGTTTGGAAGATGAATCTAGTGAAGTTATTAATTTGATAGGGAAACATTGATCAATTAAGGATGAATTAAATTAAAGACATTTGTAGAAGCTATTCCGAACAAGGGGTGGACCTAGGAAGGGAAAATCAAGTGAAAAGTTTGAATTCGATATGAACAAACTAGTGGATGAATTATTAATAGAGACTTTAAAATAGACATTTTAGTTCAATTAACCACTACTATGGATGGATTACAAGCTAAAGCAAATGCCAAAACTGAACCATTAGCCCCGTATTGTCCTAGATGCAGAAGAAGCATGCAATAAGGGAATGTCCTTTGATAAAACAAAAGTATGTCTTATCTGTGAATCTAAAGAACATGATATTCACGCCAAGTTTTAAAAACTAGTCAAACCGAACCGGCCGGTTTGACCTGTTTAACATTTTAAAGCATGAACCGTTTTGTAAATCGGATCAATTGATCGATTTTGGGCTAAAACCGGTCCGGTTTCGTCCCTAAACTAGCCGGTTTGGGCCTGTTTTGCCTTATACAAATGACTCACCTTAAAAAAACTTTTTTTTAATTGTTTTCTTTTATTTTTTGTCTCTAAACCCCAATTTGGTGTTATAAATACACCCCCTATTCACTTCACACCTCTCTCATTAGCATTTGTGAGCATTTGTGAGCATGAGATCAAGAGTTTTTTTTTGTAGTGAGCTTGGAAGTCAAGGCTTGGAGCTTGTTTGGCATTGCTTGTGGGCTCTTTGTGGTGATATTAGCATCCATTTGTGAGCACCTCTCTTATTTGCAAGGATTTGGAGGATTGGGGCAGCCTTGAATAGTGTTCATTTGGAGTTGTTTGGCATCAAGTGTGGGCTCTTTGTGATGGCATTTACATCTACATTTGGAATGTGGGCTCTTTGTGGTGCTATATACAAGTTAGGAGCATTTCTTCACCTCATTTGTGTGCACATTGAAAGGTATGTTACATTTTAAGCTTGCCCCTTATTTGTAAATTTTATTAAAAAAGAAATAGGAAATTTATCTTGTTTTTATTTGCATTTTCAGATTTGTTTGCATTTGCAATGGCCCCCAAATCAAAAGACCCTACATGGGCCCATGCAGACACATTGATGATCAAGTTTTTGTAAATATTGTAAGAAACACATCAAGGGGGATTCATAGGTTGAAACAACACTTGGCTGGTCAAAGAGGCCAAATTACCCCATGTGAGGCACCCGATGTTGATGACATTAGGTTGGAAATAAAAACCATGCTTGAAAAACATAGAGAAGAGAAGAGAAGGCTAGGCAAAAAGAAATGGAAGTTGAAATAGGGAGAAGGAGGGAACATGCCTTGAGTGTCAAGGATCTTGCTCTAACCCTTTTGTGGATCATTAGAGACCCCTTTCGCATATGCCTCCCCATCCACTTATAGTCAAGAAAACCAGCCTCAAAAAAAGAAAGACCATTCAAAGCTTTTTTCCATCTTCCACACTGCTACTTTTGCTAGTGCCTCCATGCCAACACAAAATCAGCCTACCTTGATAACCATTGGAAGAAGCAATACAAAGAAGCAGCTTTTGAGTACATTCTTCAGATGATGGTATGATGCATATCCCTTTCAATGTTGCCCGCTCACCTTATTACCACCGATGTTTGATTCCATTGTTGCTAGTAAAGGCTTCAAAGGCCCTAGTATGCATGACTTGAGAGGATCCTTTTGAAGAAAGAAGTCGCATCCATAGATGAATATTTGAAAGGTTCTGAAAGCTTCATGGGCCAAAACAGATGCACTATCATGTCGATGGGTGGAGTGATGGCAAGAACCGCACAATAATAAATTTTCTTGCCTCTTGTCCACAAGGTACAATGTTTTTTTGAAATCAAGTAGATGCATTTGATAGGGTGAAAGATGCAAATTTATTATTTGAGCTTTTGGATGAGATTGTTTTAGAGGTGGGGGTGGAAAATGTTGTACAAATCATAACAAATAATGCATCTAACTATGTTCTTGCTGGTAAGATGTTAGAGGCTAAACACAAAACAATATTTTGGACTCCATGTGTTGCACATTGCATAGACCTCATGCTTGAGGATATAGGGAAAAAAGATTGGATCAAGAACACTGTAGAGCATGGTAAGAGCATCACCAAATACATCTATAATCACTCATGAGTATTGAACCTAATGAGGAAGAACACCGAGGGCGGAGAACTTGTTAGGCCACCATCATGAGATTTGCAACAAACTTTCTCACGTTGCAATCTCTTATTTCCCAACAACAGAACTTGAAAAGGATGTTTTCAAGTGATGAATGGAATGCATCAAAGTGGAGCCGGAAACAGGATGGGAAAGACACAAAGAAGAAACTTTTTGATAATTTATTTTGGAAAAAAACAGCAGAGATTGTGAAAGTTGTTGAGCCTCTTGTTAAGGTGTTGCGGTTGGTGGATGGGGAAAAATTAGCCATGGGCTATATTTATGAGGCTATGGATCAGGCAAAGGAGCAGATAAGGGCAGCATACAAAGACAGGGTAACTAAGTATGGGCCTATATGGGAGATCATAGATAATAGATGGAACAATCAACTCCATCGGCCTATACATGCAGCTGGGTATTTCTTGAACCCGAAATATCATTACAGAGCTCAGCTTGGAGAAGATCAAACAGAGAAGTAAAAGATGGTTTGACGAGTGCTTAACGCATGGTCCCTGATGAGATGCAACAACTTGAGGTTCACCGATGCAGATCAACTTCTTCAGTAGAGCCATAGGTACCTTTGGGAAAAACCTTGCAAAGATTGCAAGGAATGTGGACCAACCAAGTAAGAAATTCTAAGTTTTTTTAAGTTCATTTGATTAAAAATTTTAATGAATAATCATGAATTTTTAGCATAAGACAATCTTTATCGAATTTGTTGAATTACGCTTTAACCTTTAAGTTATCAGTTTATGTTTTACTTTTAATTTTTAACTGTGTTTTTAACTTTTTATCGTCATTGTTTACTAATTAAACATTTACACTTTTTATCGCAGCACATTGGTGAGATTCGTTTGGTAGTCGGTGTCCTCAACCGCAAAAGTTTACAATTAGGATCCTGAGCCAAACTTGCAAAGCTTTCTCGGGTGCGAGTACAACTAATCCATCTTTGAGCGGATTCACACGAAGAAGAGAAACCGCTTGGAACAACGGTTGAATGATCTTGTTTTTGTGCAAGATCAACCTTCGCTTAAGGCGCAACCAAATTGTTGAACCAAGACCTCGATATCGATTCCATTGTCTTGGATGATATAGATCCAACCTCAGAATGGGTAGAGGAGAGTGAGCCAGCAGAGTTTGATCCCGATGACTTGGGGTGGATGGGTTTGGATTAAGAATCTGATGAGCCATTAGCAGCACCGCCGCCATCGTCACGAGACACAACAGGCACTAGTCGCACTCGTGCTACTCCCCGACTCCGTGCAGCTCCAGTTATTGCAGATGTACCTGAGGATTTGGATGAGTCCGAGTCAGAGCCAGAGGTCGGTGATGATATTGATGAGGATGACCTTGAGGATCCCATTTCTAGCAGCGGTGCAAAGTTTGATGATTGATCATTGATGTCATCTAGTTTATTCTAGAGTTTTGTAACTTGTAGTATTTGTAATGTATCAATGATCATATCATGTTGCTTTTTTGAAGTCTTGACCTATGGAAGCCATTTAAAGTGCATTGTTTATGTATTTTGTTTCGAATCTCATCTATGATATATGTATTGTGTATTAGACTTGGAGTTCATGCCATTTTGCTATAAACACCTTTCTTGCATATATATGAGAAAACTTTGCATATTCTCAGTGTGTAATTGTTGGAATTATGGTTTTTAACCTTTCAAATATATTATTTTCATTAAAAATATAAAATTTTATGTATTTTTAGTAAATTGGTTCAAGAAGTCCGGTTTCGGTTCGGTTCCGGTCCAAACTTGGCCGGTTCCGATTTTTAAAACATTGATTCACGCTTGTTCTCTTCTTCCATTCCTAAAGAATCAGCTCAAACAAACCAGCACATCAAAAGAAGTAAACTTTGTCCAGAGACAACCTATCCAAGGACAGTTCATGCCAAGGTCATCTCCTAACCCTTGGATGATGCCATGGGCTGCTCAAACAGTACCACAAAGTTGGGTACAACCACCTTGGGCCCCTCAGCCAACTTGGAATCCCCAGGATTGGGCAGGACAATCTTGGTATGCTCAAGGACACCAACAACCATGGACTGGTCAAAATAACCAATATGTTTGGTCACAACCTAGATGGAGCCCTAATAACTATGCTCAAGGGAAAACATATCCTAATCAGAATCAACAAGCCATAATGGGTGCCCCAACACAAAATTCACAAACTGAGAATGTAGTCCAAATGCAAATACTAGCACAGCCAGTAGCAAACCCAAGAAACAAACAAACAACTCCTGTCTACGAAACAAAACCAGAGAAATCGGTTGATCTTAACACCATGGATTGTAAGGATATTCACACTAGATCCGGCAAAATAGTTGGATCCACTCATATCATCATCACCGAAATGATAAGAAACTGAAGCCCCTAGTCCTGTTGCTGCCGAAAGATGAAAAAGAAAGAGATAAGGAACTGTAAGGAAATCTCTCACAAACTCCGTTTCCAGAGAGGTTTAAAGAAGCTATAGAAATCAAGGAATTTGAATTGGTGCAGGAACTAAGGAGACTGAATATTGAAATACCACTGCTACAAGCAATTAAGGACATTCCAGAATTGAACAAATTAATCAAAATGCTATGTTTGAAAAGGCCTGGAAGAAAGAAGCACTACCCCAAGACTATTAAGGTAGATGGGAAACTTACTGATTTATTAGCAGGAAAGCTCCTACTTCCCAAATATGGAGATCTTGGAAGCCTTGTTATTTCTGTCTCTATAGGGAATAAAGATATACATAACGTTTTGGTTGATTTAGGAGCAGCTATAAATGTAATGACAGTGGACACTCTGAAAACATTGCCATTAACAGGTATACAACCTACTAACACTATATTGCGGATGATGCGAGATCACCAGTAGCAAAACCAGGAGTTATTGAAGATGTGGCGGTTATGGTGGAGTCATGGGAATATCCAATTGACTTCCTTATATTGTAGCGGAAGGTAAACCATTGGTTATCCCATTATTTTAGGCGGAGACACGTGGTTAGCTACAAATACGCTTCATTGATTACAGTCAGCTGATATGACTATTTCCAATGGTAAGAATTCTAAGCAAATTTCATTATATCCCTCTCCACGACCTTTTAGTGATAATCAAGAGTAATTATGGGTTGATAAACCTGATATTAATGAGCAAAATTTGTCTTCGTTGGCCATGATAACATTACAAGATCATGTACGTGAAATAGAAGATATGATTAACCCACCATCAATGCACACCAATTGTCCTCTGGAGCAATCGGGAATAGCTCGGAACTCGCGAATCTGCTCCATAATCCATCACGCTTAGTTCCAAAACCATCACAACAGCAATTCCCCTGCAAATGAAGATAATTTTGCTCCGGAGGAACGAGATTTCTATTGGGGAGAGGAAGAATCAGAACTTCAGCTTCACATATATCGGGGAAGATGAAGAATTTCTGAAAACAGCGAGTGATGACGAGTTTGACCTACAACAAGATAAGTATCATAATTCTTCTTCTTCACCGTCCTTTGTCCAAAGATTTTGTCTCAAGGAACTTTTGGAGATGTTCTTTACATATCATATGTTGCATGTCCACTAAATACTTTAATTGAACCCTTTCAACAAATCAGAGTTCATCATACACTCGAAACCAAACATGTTGAGATTCAACCGGGTAAAATTTTGAATATGAATAGTTGGTTCAAGAAACGATCAAGAAGCTAAATTGTTTGATGTTTTGAAAGATCATACAAAAGCTTTTTGGGATTACAAAGATATAAAAGGAATCCACCCAAGTATCTGCACTCATCACATCTATACTAAAAACATTAAACCAGTTAGGCAACCTCAGAGAAGGATAAATCCAGCCTTAAGGGATATAGTCAAACAAGAAATTGAAAAACTATTACAAGTAGGTTTTATCTACCCTATCTCAAATAGCCAATGGGTGTCTCCTCTTGTAATTGTCCCTAAAAAGAACGGAAAATGGAGAATTTGTGTTGACTATAGGGAACTGAACAAAGCCACATTGAGAGATTATTTTCCCTTACCATTCATAGATCAAGTCTTAGACAACCTTTCAGGTAAACAATACTTTTCCTTCTTGGATGGCTTTAGTGGATATAATCAAATCAGATTTGTTGCTTTGAATATCAGGATAAAACTACATTTACATGTCCATGGGGTACCTTTGCCTACAAGGTATTACCATTTGGACTATGTAATGCTCCAACAACCTTTCAAAGAGCTATATTAGCAATTTTTGCAAACCTAACAAATGACTATGTAGAAGTATACATGGATGACTTTACTGTGCATGGAGATATATTTGATGATGCCTTGAAAAATTTGGACAGAGTATTGACAAGATGTGAGCAACACCACTTGTCTCTTAGCCATGAAAAATGTTTGATGATGGTTGATGAAGGGATTGTATTAGGACACCATATTTCAAAAAGAGGAATTCAGGTTGATCAAAACAAAATCAGAATTATTTCAGACTTACCTATTCCTCAGACCCCCACTGATATCAAGTCATTTTTAGGACATGTTGGGTACTATAGACACTTTATCAAGGATTTTAGTAAAATTGTTGCCCCCATGTTTAATTTTCTTACCAAGGACTGTGAATTTCTTTGGGATGAAAAGTGTCAACATGCTTTTGAAGAAATTAAAGAGAAATTAATAATTGCCCCAATATTGAGAGGACCTAATTGGGAGAAACCTTTTCATATCCAAACAAATGCCTCAAATAATTCCATTGGTGCAATTTTGGGACAGAAAGATGAAGAAGGGAAAATGTATGCTATCTATTACCTTAGCAAAAATCTTACTTCCACTGGAAAAAATTACACCACTACTAAAAAAGAATTTCTTGCTTTGATCTATGCAATTAATAATTTTAGACATTACATTACAAGGTATAAAATATTTGTACATACAGATCACTCAACAATTAAATATTTAATGAACAAACCAGTGGTTGGAGGTAGAATAATTAGATGGTTATTGCTTTTACAAGAATTTGATATTACCATTGTGGACAATCCAAGTAAATCTAATGTGGTAGCTGATTTCTTGTCAAGACTAACCACTACAGGGGAGCAAGATCCAGTCAAGGACAACTTTCCAGATGAACAATTGTTTGTTATTTCAACTGATACACCATGGTTTGCTGATATAGCAAATTATCTTGCAACAGGGAAGTTTTCTCCTTTCACCAAGAAACAAATAAATAAGTTAATCAAAACCATTGCACAATTCCAATGGTTAAATGGAATGCTATTAAGTGTGGTCCTGATTTGGTTTTACGCAAGTGTGTAAGAGAAGACGAAATCTTTGACATCCTCCGGGTATGTCATGATGAACCAAGTGGAGGACACTCGATCGGTGAAAAGAACAACTCACAAAATACTTGGCACTGGTTATTATTGGCCATCTCTGTACAAAGATGTGAAGAAATATATCAGGCGGTGTGATCCTTGTCAAAGGATGGGACAGCCAACCTTTACCAATGAAATGTCTTTAACCTCAAGTAGTGATCGAACCATTTGAGAGAAGGGGTTGGATTTTGTTAGTCCCTTTAGTCCTTCACAAGGGAAGGAACATATTCTTGTGTGTACTGATTATGTGACAAAGTGGGCAGAAGTGCAGGCTTTAACAAATGCCACTAAAGAAGCAGTTGTTGATTTCCTTTGGCACAAAATTATGGTAAAGTTTGGAGCACCAAGGAGCATAGTTTCAGATCGGGGACCACAATTTATGTCTAATATGATCCATACTTTGACAATGTATTAGCGATCAATCATAAGAAGTCATCTCCCTATCACCCACAATCAAATGGACAAGCTGAGGTAACGAACAGAGAATTGGAAAACATCCTTACCAAAAAAGTTGAAGCAAGAAGAAGAGATTGGGTAAAGAGACTACCCAAGTTGTTTGGGTTTACAATACAACTTGAAAACTACAACAAGGTTTTCGCCATATGAGTTAGTCTATGGGAAAAATCCTTGTTGCTATTGAGATTGAACTACGAGACATTAAGGAAAGCAAGGTTAAGGTGGGTATTGAGTCGATGCAGCTCAAAAGGAGAGAATCCTTCAACTCAATGAGTTGGATGAATCAAGGATGGAAGCACTTCAAGAAATAAAATAATCCAAGATCAAAGGAAGCAATGGCATGATACACATATCAAGAAAAGACAATTCAAAGTAGGAGACTGGGCATTGTTGTTTGATTCTAAGTACCAACAATTCAAAGGCAAATTGAGAACCAGATGGTTGGGACCCTATCAGATTGAGCAAATATTTGACAATGGTTCTATTCAGTTACTTCCCATTGATGGCAACAGAAGAACACTTTTGGTCAATGGTCATAGGCTAAAGCTTTATAGGAAGCCTCCTACTAAGGATGAATTCTTGAGGCAGATTGAAGCAGATAAAGAATTTGATCATATGGAAGAACCCAATTCTTCCAAAATGATCAAATAATTAGATGGATAGATCCAGAATAAAGGGAAGAGAATGAAAACCAATAAATGGCATTCTCTTCCCCAAAACAAAAAACAAAAAAACAAGGGAAGAGAGTGAAAACCAATAAATGGCGTTCTCTTCCCAAAAAAAGTTTCTCTCAAAGATCAATTGAAAACCAGCAATGGCAGTTGATCTTCTCAAATAAATGGCTTATTCAAAATAAACAAAATTCTTTGGAATTCCATCTGTTTTTCTAACCGTTTTCCTTTTGTTTCACTTTTTAGGAATGATGAGTCATCATGATGAAGGGATTACATCATCAAAGATGGTAATTATGTCTTTAACTTATTAAAGGTTAGATTAAAAGTTTGCATGTGTGATTAGATTTGATTTAAAAGTTGATATGATGAGTCATCTATTGTACATCATGATTAAAAGTGAGTAATCATGAGAAAGATATTGATGGAATAAATTGGCGGCATAGTTATAATGAGTTATCATTAGTGTGAAATCAACAAAGTGAAAACTAGTTGCAGAGAAACTTTAAGGAAGAAGTAGCGAATTAGGTTTGCATTCCACAACTACAACACGGAAGTTCCGCAGCTAAGTACAGTAATTTCATAGCTAAATTTGTTAGTTCCACAACTAAGCAAAGAGTTCTTCAACCAACCCGCACAAGATTAAAGAAGAACGAATTTGAATCACCTCTGTATCATGGGGATTAAAAAGAAGTCGGAACTAAAGGATGATACCCAACTCATTGCAGATGAAGAAGTGGCAACTATCTTTCATCAAGCAGGATGGCTGGAATTTCTGAGAAAGTTCCCCAAGTATAACGACGAATTGGTAAGAGAATTCGTTATAAATTTAGAGCAATCCAGACAAAGGTTAGAAATGTTTTCATTCCTTTTTCTATGAATACAATCAGTAATATATCTAGAGTGTCAATTGTGCATGTCCCAAACCTTGTCAGAGGGACATTAAAAGATCTGGTTGAAACCCTTTGTTGAAAAAGAGGAAGCTGAACCCCAATATATTTACAACACGAAGAAAATCATAAAAGGGGTCAGAAGGGCCAGCTTGCCCAAACCCTTTGATAGAGTGGCATTTTGGATAGTCAAGTATTTAACTTGTGATGGTCAATTCAGGTCGGTAGGAAGGGAAGTTCTAAAGATCCTCATATACCTTAGATATGGAGCTACAAAACCAGAATATATAGTAAACCTTCTAGGGTTTCTTTTTTATTCCATTCATACAATGGCCCAGAGGTATTCCTGGGGTGTGGGAACAATCAGGCATCATGGGTTAGTGCATTTAGTGTGCTAACACCATTTTCTTTCAAAGAAAAATAGAGAAGAAATGTGGGAGAAATTTCTTAGCAAGTTTAAGTAGAGCCCTAATATTCTCAGAAGAGTAATAGCAACTCCTGCTCCTGCAATTAATTTGGAAATTGATGCCATTACAAAGGAAAAGAAAGAACTAGGTGGAGAGGAAATACCAAAAGAAGATCGGAAGAAGGACAAAACTGCAAAACCAATCAGGCCTTTTAAAGAAATTTCTTCCTCTGCAGTAGCTACAGGAGAGCTAATATCTGTCTCTGACAATGACAGTTCACCTAGGCAAGAGTAAGAGGTGAAAATCAGAATAAGCTCTAGGAGGAGACCCATTTCGTACATTTTGAGGCCCTCAAAGAAGGAGAATTCATAAAAGGTCTAGAGAAATTCCGGAGGAGATGGAAGATCAAGAAGGGCTGGAAAAGGAAGGCGCTGATATTTTGGGCAGCATGGCCATGACTCCGACCAAGCCAAAAAGAGATAGAAAAAGAAGATGAGAGATTTGAAGAACAAGTTTTCCAAGAGATGGGTGAATCAGCAACACCATCACATGAAGAAGATGAATTGGCATCTTGGAAACGGAAAGGGAAAGCCCCTATGGTAGAAGAAGAATGCTTAACCCCCAAGGAACTTTCAGAGAAAGAAGAGAAACAACAAGTTAAACAGGCTTTGTTTCTGTCCAAAGAAGAACTCATTATTAGAGAAAAGGATGAGGAGTTGAATTTTCTCAAACTTAAATTGGAACAGAGAGAAATGGTCATTGGGAATTAACAACTCAGCTCACTGACAAGACTGAGGAATTGACAAGAGTTAAACATCAGATAATGGAGAAAGAGGAAGAATGTCAAAATTCCAAAAAACAAATTGCTCTGTCAACAGTCTCTGCACAAACTGAATTAACTTATTGGCCACTTAAACAACTATGGGATGATACTTGCAGAGAACTCAGTGAAGCCAAGACATCCAATGAGGACTTGAGAAGCAAGATAGAAGAAGAGAAGAAAGCAAGAAAAGAATGGGAAGAAAAGTTTTACAAAGAAGAAAATGACAAATTTAAATATCTTGTGAAAATACAAATGGTTTGCATGATGAGTGAGAAATTGCTTGCATGCAAGAGACCTTCTCCTACATATAATGTGTTTTTGGAGGAACAATTCATTCGCTAACAGTTGTCAAGGATAACATGTGGCCTTCCACATGAAATAAAAGATGAAGCTGATTTCACAACAACCTATTCCTTAGCCAATGCAGAGTAGAAAAATCTTCTCTGCGAATTCTATCTCTGCAATTTCATGCTGGAAAAGAACTCAGGTTTTATGATCAATTTGTATGTAGGGGAGAGCCAGCTTAATGCATTTGTTTCTATTCTTCAAAATCAGATTGCATGGAAGGAAAGGGAGTTAGAGCATCTGTTAAAGGCTAGTTCATTTGGTCTCTGTATGAGAATTCATTATGGTAAACCATCCGCCTTTCTACACATTTCAAATCCCATGCATTTGATAAAACGTTCAATGAACCTTATCTTGCCAATTTGCAGAGAAGTATTAATGCCTTCACCTCTTATGAAGAGGAAAATTTTGAAAATATTTATCGAGACATGTGTGAAAAGATGGGAATTGCTCACAGTTGCATTGAGAAGAAGGGAAGTAATATCTCCCACAAACTTAATCTAGAGTTTGCATAGAGCAAAAGCCTTATGTACACTAATTCCTCAGATCAATGAAAAGCACAGGGGCATATGGATAGGAATGAGAACAAGACCTCCACTCCTTCTCACCCCCATGTCACCATGGCAGAACAGAGAACCACAAGATCCCACTAAATTTGATGCATGGCAGAGGAAAGTAGAAGCAGGAGCAGGGTATAGTACCTCTGAATTAAAGAATTGGGATATTCAGATTCCAGCCATTTGACCTAAGCAATCAAATGGAATGCAGATTATATAACCCCAAATTTGAAGAGTAAATTTCGTAAAGGGACTTACAAACAAGTATGGGGGAAATGATGAGGCCAGAATATGCCTATTAAATGTACAATAAATGATCTCATCTTACTCTCCTTTTTATCAAGTTTCATTAAATTTTGTGACTTTTGTTTGATCTGATATAAGTTAGGATGTAATTGTCCATCTTTTGTTGATTATGATTCTAACGTTTAAAAGCTCTGTAATTCCTAACAAAGTGTTTTGGAATTCAATTTTGTAATAAAGCAGGTCGCAATCAGGCGGAAGAACGAAGTATGAAGCGGTCAACATGTTTTTGAAAGCATTTGTTTCAATACAGCTTAGTTCGAACTTCCAAGCTAGTTCTGGAACTCCATTACACAGTCACAAGCTTTATCACCTAGTTCGGAACTTTCGGACTTAGTTCCGGAACTCTAGTATTTAGTTCCAAAATTATCGAATTAGTTCCGAAACTCCTGCAGATAGCTCCGAACTCTCTCGGTTAGGCACGAACGATTTCCTTTAGTTCCGGAACTCTTCTAAGGTTCCGAACCGATAAGAATCTATTCCAAACGGTCGGTGATTTGTCAAATCAATGATCCTATCAATCAGGAGCAGATTAGAAAAATTCCGACTCTCCATACTTGCAGATCCAAGATAATTATCACACAACAGATGCGTCCACCATATTCCAATTCAGCATCTATTCTAGGCACGATTCAGTTCCATCGTATCAGTGGAACAATTACGGCCATAAATGCACCTGAAGAAGTATATACATACGACTGACAGATAGATTATATATAGGAATATAGATATAGAACAAGAAGATAGATATAGATTGATATACACAGATCCAACGATGTTTTTGTAATGCACAACGATTTATCAATAAAATAGCCATTTCTGTTTTGAAAAAAAATTAACGTGTCCAATCCTATTTCGAGACGAAGCAAGGGCCCACTCCTCCAAGAACCAAGATCCTCGGTTTTGTTGGTATTTATATTTTTAGAGCAAATAGTTTAGATCTGTTAATTTTGTATCGTTTTCAAATTCCTTAAGCTAAAATTTGTTGTAGACTTGTCCCTGGAGGTGTTCTAGATTAAATTCTTATTTCTTTGCAATCGTTTTTCAAGCATTCTCAATTGTGTGTTTATTTCTGTGTGTTTATTTCCAGCAATTCATTTCTGTAAAGTGTGTTTAGCTCCAACATGTTTTCATAGTTTGATTCTAATAAGGTTTTTAACCAAGAAAGTCCTTAAGACATTGAAAAGATCCCCCATAAAATACAAAATACCTACAATCAATTACTAGATCGTTAAGATTCTTCTTGTTGCATATAGCTTTAGACACACCCCTGGTTTGAATATGACATCAACATAAAGTTGATTAAATGAAGGGAATAACGACACCCATCACCACCAACAAAACTTCATTTCATTGTACCATTAGAGAAGAGGTCAAGTGGTGTCCATAGGTTGTGAGAATAGCCTAGGCAAACACCATCTTAACTCTTCCTAGTGAAAGGTTGGTGGTAATCCCCTTAATGGGATGGCTAAGGAAAGGAGACTACCATAGGTTAGAGAGGGGCTGATCATTGAGAGGTATTAATGCTATGAATGGTTCAATTGGAATCATAATTGTGAATGTTTGTGACCCCATCATTAGTGACGTTGTGGTTTTGAGGTTACGCGAAGGATTTAATTTTTGTGATTAATGTTTAGATTTAGGTTTTCTAAACTCTCACATGAGATAGTCTTATCTTTCAGCTTGTTCAAGGGCCTCCTTTATAGATGATGGAGAGAAAACCTAAACTTGTACTCAAGATGAGGTTTTGAAGCCATGAGAAATAGCTGAAAAGACTTTCATTAGACAAGTTATGCCCAGCTTTGTTACCCATGGTCTTCCATCGCCTAATAAAGTCTAAAGCTATTTCATGTTCAGTTTGCTTAAAATTGACAAAAGTGTTCATGTTCTTCTCGGGTATGTCATGATAGTAAAATTCTTCAAATAAAGCATTGACTAAACCTTCAAGTTCAACAATAGAGCTAAAGATATGGGTGAAATATCCCTTGTGGGATACCACTCAAAAATACACAAAATATAGATAAATTGCAACAAAATAAAATTTCTGGTTTTGCAAGAAATAACCAGCTAGGACAGTGAACTGGTTTTACTTGATAACTCACAAAATACTAGTTCAAATCACTTGCAAATTTACAAAGAGCTTGCTAAAATGATAATGAACACTAGAAAATTATTTTCGAATTTTTTGAAGAATATATAATTGCCGAGAAAATTACAAAATGCCTAAACAACTGGAAAACATTAAAAATTCATATCTTTCCAAATACAAGCGCAAAAATTCTGAAAATCTGGAAATAACATCAATAATTATTATGAATGAAAGTCCAACCTCCGGATCTCGAAAAGGCAGCCTAGAAACCCTTCAAAAATTGCTGCAAAAAGCCCTAGGGTGACATCACCCGTAAGGAAGGGCTATAAATCCTCAAAAAATGCCTCTAATAATGGCGCCAAACCTGTTCAAATAACTGCAATAAATCTACACTCAGTAAACCCTTGAATCTTCTCCACAAGAAGTCTCAAAACCCTCCTTTGGAAACTCTAAAAATTATCTCTGTAAAACAGCCCTGAATTAACCCAAAATGACAAGCTAGGATGGATCTCTCACCACTAAAGAATGCTCTGCTACCTAGGAATGGATCTCTCACTTTGCCGAAGCTAGGGTTCTTGTGGGATCTTACTCCACAAACTAAAGGATAGCAATTAGCAGTTTCTCGGTGAAAATCCTAAGTGTGTATGCAAGAATGAGCTCTCTTTCTTCCCAAACTCTTCTTATAACATTCTCCCAAGCAAGAAGTGACCTAAAAAGGCCCCAATCGACCCCCTCTAGAGATAATCAAAAATCATAAAGTAACTTTACTTTTCCCCTTCTAACATTCTCCCAAGCAACAAGTGACCCAAAAAGGCCCCAATCAACCCCCTCTAGAGATAATCAAAATCATAAAGTAACTTAAGTTACAAGCTAGAGGATAGCGATCAGCGCTTAAGCAATGAAAATCATAAGTGTGTATGCAAGAATGAGCTCTCTTTCTTCCCAAACTCTTCTTATATCATTCTCCCAAGCAACAAGTGACCCAAAAAGGCCCCAATCAACCCCCTCTAGAGATAATCAAAAATCATAAAGTAACTTAAGTTACTTTTCCCCCTTCTAGTCGCCATAGGGACATAAGTGACCCCCAATGAAGAATTATAACATTAAAGTGTTATGAGGTCCCCCTTAACGACAAAACATAACATCTAGTCCCACCAAGCCACTTAATACTCATGTCAATGCAAAATTATAACAAATAAGCAAGGTGGTAATAGTCATCCATACCCAATAGCCTCTAGTGTCGTTAGCCCCTCGGGTATGACCAAGGCTAAGACGAATGAAAAACCTCCTAGGCCAACTGCTCAGAAATGGGGACATTACAATCCTCCCCTCCCGAGAAATGCTTGACCCCAAGCATTATCATGTCATCTTTGCAGAAGTTGAATACCACAAAGTAAGTTTCTCCACCTCACCCTACAATCAACCAAAGATCGGTGTGATCCGAAGTAACCAAAACCCCATGTAGTCATCATGACCTCCATGTCGTATAGAGAACAATGTTGTCCGTGAAGTAGAATGATGCCCAAACCGACTCTCCACTGGTACCCACATCGGGACTGCCAATCTGTCCAATCCCTGCCAATCTGATACCATCATCATGTGATCACTCACTACCTCTCCAATCAACTCCTGGGTACGAAAGTCCACTCTGAATCTTGTAGAATCCCCTGGATCAACCTGTGAAATAACCTGTATACACACAAAGTGTGTTAACTCTCCCACATGACCCACACTCGTGTAACAGTAAGGCTCCTCATAATGTATCCTAATATGTCCCGTGGGGGAAAAATCTCAGGGCTCCAATAAATGGTTAACCGGCAATGTCAACTCTACATAGTTCACCTCCTGTGATGAGTGTGAACCTACTGAATAACCAGGTAACTGAGTCAACTCCGTCCCTCCACTAACTAGCAAATGGGTGAAGTGCCCACCGTGCATAGAAGCAATAAAATACATAGGAGTGTTATCCCATGTCCAAACCTTGCTAACGATACCATCATCATGTGATCACTCACTACCTCTCCAATCAACTCCTGGGTACGAAATTCCACTCTGAATCCTGTAGAATCCCTGGATCAACTTGTGAAATAACATGTATACGCACAAAGTGTGCTAACTCTCCCACATGACCCACACTCGTGTGAGAGTAAGGCTCCTCATAATGTATCTCAATATGTCCCGTGGGGAAAAATCCCAAGACTCCAATAAATGGTCAATCGATAATGTCAACTCTACATAGTTCACCTCCTATGATGAGTGTGAACCTATTGAATAACCAGGAAACTGAATCAACTTTGTCCCTCCACTGACTAGAAAATGGGTGAAGTTCTCACCGTGCATAGAAGTAATAAAATATATAGGAGTGTTATCCCATGTTGACTCATAAAATGATGAACTCAGAACTCTGATTTGTCATAACGACAAACCGTACATCCCTGTATGAAGTTGAGGATATCCTCCCTCAACCCATGCCATCTGAACCTCTCTGATATCAACCTATAGGTCTCATCGAAGCTCAAGTGTCCAGTCACGGAAGAACAATGCACATGTCACAATATCTCCATCCTCAACCATGAATCTAACACAAGGTACAATCTGCCCTGATAGAAGATCATCTCATCCTCCAATCTGTAGTTGTCATCCTATATACAACCATCCAAAATCTCACAAGTGTGTTGGTTCTTGGAGTACTCAACAAGCAAATGAGATCTCCAGTCTACCAAAACCTCAGATAACCAACATAATGATAAACTCAGATGATCTGAACCCGTGACCCCAATCTCTGTAACTATCTCACATGCACTACTACTGGTCACACCCACATCCATCAAACTCCACATCGGCCCACGTAATAAAACCCCTCATCATGCCGAAAAGTCCTCTCCATCCCCTCAGTTCTGCAACCACTCTAGGTGCTCCTGTAGATAATCCCCTCAAGATCACATTCTTGCCCTCGGACTTAAACTTCAGCTCCATCGTCTGAAAGTTAGTCCGAAACTCACCAAGAGAGTGAAGCCACTGCACTCCCAACACTATGTTGGTCACTCCCATACCAACAATGTGGAAATCATCAGTAATTGTGTAGTTACCCATGGTGATGCTCAACTGTGGAACTCTCTGTGTGCATCTCATATACTCTCCATTGGCTACAACAATGTTGAAGCCCTCAAAGTCCTCCGTCTGTAAACCTCGTCTCTCAACCAACGATGCATCAATAAAGTTGTGGGTAGCCCCACTATCAATGAGTACCACAACTCGTTGACCTCTGCATAACTCCTCTAATCCTGAATGCCTTGTACATCGAGTACTAGACAATGTGGCTATAATCTCCCGAGGAAAAGTCCCCTCCTGCTCCACATCAAGCACTATCCAACGCAACTCCATCTCCATCATCCATCTCGTGGGTCTCTAACTCCTCACCTTTGTCACCCTCACTCTCCTCGAAGACCTCAATGAATTGGGCCCTCCCTTTTCCTGTGCAATCATGCCCTAGAGCCCAAGGTGTATGGCAATCGAAACATAGTTTCTTTCGCCTCAACTCATCCCTAAGCTCTCTGGAAATGACTGGCTTCTTAGCCACCTCCTACCTCGGTGGAGGCTCCTTCTACTAAAGTTCGTCTGATCCAGATGGAGGTTCATTTTGCTGCACTCGAGGTGAAAACCTCGACTTTGGAGTGGCTAACTCTAAATCACGTGTTCTCCTAATAGCCTCATGCAAAGAAGAAGGCTCAAATTCCTTCACAAATCCAGCTAGAGCATCCGTCAAACCTACTATGAAAAGTGAAGTCAACCTCATCTCTGAAACATCAAGTACCATGACTGATAATCTTTGAAAATCTACAATGTACTGATCTTAAGAACCTGTCTATCTCAAGTGAGTCAACTCCTTGAAGTGCCTGTCAAGGTCCCTCTTGTCAAATCTTCTCATAAGTCTCTGTGTGAACTCTACACAGGTATCAATATGTATGTGCCCTTGTGTAATAAGGCCACGATGCCACCATTCATGTGTATCTCCCTCGAGATGTGGGATTGCAAACTTAATTGCATCCTCTTCGCACATGGGATTCAAGTCGAAGTAAGTCTTCAACTTCTGAATCCAAGACTGCGCAGGTACACTTCTTAGAACCATCGAAGTGTGGAATGGAGATTTGTCCCAATCTCCTCTGTAACTCAGGTACCTGTAGTTGATGATCTCTCTTGGGTTTGCTCCCAATCTTCATTCTGCAATACTTTGTGAAAGGCATATTATCTTTGAAGCCCTCGCTTAAAGATTGGTACCTTTCCCAACAACATTCCTCATCCAAAACATTTGTTGGTTGCCTTACCTGTGAGACTTCTGGTTCCTTCAAGAAAGAGGGTTCATGAAGCCCCAAATGCCTGGTAGAAGAATGGGGAGATTTTTGCCCTGTGTTTCCATTATCACCTCTCTGAGCAGTGTGTCCCCTATTACTGGTTTCCCCTCTCTCTGTATGAGTATCAATCTTGCCTTGTGCTAATCTCTCGAACTGTTCAAATAGAGATTAGCAGCTTATTGTTTCACCATGTTGGTGAATAATTGTTTCATCAGATCTACACCCAGATCCTCACTATCACCCATCTTTTCAACCCAATAGGCTAGAGAAACAATTGCTCTGATACCATTGAAATATCCCTTGTGGGATACCACTCAAAAATACACAAAATATAGATAAATTGCAGCAAACAAAATTTCTGATTTTTAGCAAGAAATAACCAGCTAGGGCAGCGAACTGGTTTTACTTGATAACTCACAAAGTACTTGTTCAAATCACTTGAAAATTTACAAAGAGCTTGCTAAAATGATAATGAACACAAGAAAATTATTTTCGAATTTTTTGAATAATATATAACTGCCAGAAAATTATAGAATGCCCTAGACAGTGGAAAACTTCAAAAATTCATATCCTTTCAAATACAAGAGAAAAAATTCTGAAAATCTGGAAATAACATCAATAAATATTATGAATGAAAGTTCAACCTCTAGATCTGGAAACGGCAGCCCGGAAACCCTTCAAAAATTTCTGCAAAAAGCCCTAGGGTGACATCATCCTTAAGGAAGGGCTATAAATCCTCAAAAATGCCTCTAATAATGGTGCGCCAAACCCTACTCAATTTGCTGCAGTAAATCTGCACTTTGTAAACCCTTGAATCTTCTCCACAAAAAGTCTCAAAACCACCCTCCTCTGGAAACTCTAAAATTTATCTTTGTAAAACAGCCCTGAATCAGCCCAAAATGACAAGCTAGGATGGATCTCTCACCACCGAAGCTAGGGTTCCTGTGGGATCTTACTCCACAAGCTAGAGGATAGCAATCAACAATTGCTCAATGGAAATCATAAGTGTGTATGCAAGAATGAGCTCTCTTTCTTCCCAAACTCTTCTTATGTCATTCTCCCAAGCAACAAGTGACCCAAAAAGGCCCCAATCGACCCCCTCTAGAGATAATCAAAAATCATAAAGTAACTTAAGTTACTTTTCCCCTTCTAGTCGCCATAGGGACATAAGTGATCCCCAATGAAGAATTATAACATTAAAGTGTTATGAGGTCCCCCTTAACGACAAAACATAACATCTAGTCCCACCAAGCCACTTAATACTCATGTAACGCAAAATTATAACAAATAAACAAGGAGGTAATAGTCATCCATACTCAATAGCCTCCAATGTCATTAGCCCCTCGGGTATGACCAAGGCTAAGACGAATGAAAAACCTTCTAAGCCAACTACTCGGAAATGGGGACATTACAAAGGGTTTGGGACCAATCTAAAGCATCGCCCATAAAGATCTTAGCTAAGAGCTTGGTGGCCGCTTACGAATCAATTTTCATCCAGTCCTTGGTAACATTACGAAAAATCTTAAAGGTAAAGAGTGAGATCGGTTGATCACCATAGGTGATGGTTGGAGTGATTCTTTTAATGTACATCAGCAGCAATATAAGTAGCTAAATGTTCTCTTTGAATTGATTAAAAAACTTGTTGGTGATGCATGGTTGTGGGATTGGATTCCTATTAACATCAAGAAGTGGGGTGGGTGGGAACAATGATTTGGCACAACCCGCCCAATATGTTGTGGTCTACCAGTCATTTGAGCCAAGTTAGCTTGCATTTGAAGGTATCGATTATTACAGGCGGCAGTTTGTTGTTGGTTCATTCGATCCAATAGTTGTAAGATTAGTTGAGTTGGATCGACAGGAGGAGTTTTTTTATTAGCTTTGTTGGCTTGAGAAGGTGCATCGTTAAGAATAACAACCCGCCATGGTCGAAGAAGAATAAGAATGAAATGAAAAGAGAGGGCAAGTCATGCTTTGGCTTGCCCCAATAGTTGAAAAGACGATGTTAATAGGATTGTGTTGAGTGAGGAGCTCATCCATTCATAGTTGGATGGATTCGAGCATCCCTACCAAATCCTAGAAAGTTTTGGATGAATTTTTGCATGGCAAGTATGTAGTCAAGATAGACGTTATCCTCTTCTTCACCCTCTAGCTCCAATCCTTCCTCAAGTATGGGATTACTTAAATGAGATCTAGAGAAAACCCTATTTGTAGATGTATTAGGCAAGAACATTTTAGTATTAGTATTGGTCATGTTACAATCGATGTAGAAGGGTTCTAATTGGAGAGAAGATGCCCAATCGATATTTTGAGCACCACAAAGATGCTCCATGGTAGGAGTAGAAGGTAACCTTTAAGGATTCTAAAGGTGTTAGAAAAGAAATTTGGCAAGCAAGGTATACTTGACGAATTGGAAAGAAGCTAAGAGAGAAATAAATTGATGAGATAAGAGATAAAATAGGAGATAAAGATGAAATAAAGAAGACCCTCTCAATGGTCGAGTAAGATTCATGCCGGGTTCACTAGAATGTATGTTAGATAATATGGTCAATATGATTATCCTATCTCTTCTCATTAATATAGATTAGGATATAAGTAAAAGACCATACTAGGGCCAACACACAAGCCAAGGATAGTGCTAGGGGCATAATAGTCATGGATCTAAAAATAATAGTCCACACTCATATCAAAGGCGTAGGGTTCAAAAGCCTATGTCTAAAATAGAGGGTGGGGTCTTACTAGAATCCTAAGGTCAGTAAGAGTAATAAGAAAGAGCTATAAGATATCTAGGCTAAAGGTTGTAATATCACATGGCGGTTATAAGCAATGGCTATAAGAGATAATGCAATAGACAATGGTATGTTATTTTATCCTAGTCTAATACATGATACATTAAACATAATCAATCATACCAACATAAAGGAAAGAAAAGTGTTAAGGGATACTTACCTTTGTGAAGACACTGTTGGCACATTAACCCCAAAGGGTTAGTAACACCTCGTGAGAGAGTCAGTTGTCGAGGGTCAATTATTAGAGGGATAGGTAGAAGACCTATATAGACCAAAGTTTGGGGACTCCCAATAATTGGTAGACCTTGCTAATGCAGCTCCTATTCTTGTTTCTCCTAGTAACCCAATACTTCAAAGTAGCCTTCCAAGTATAAACTCCACTAAACACTAAACCTCTTAAAAATCTAAGGGAAAATTTGTGAGTGAAATCATAAAAGATTGTGATGATGAAACAATGACCCTATTTATAGGAGAACATAACCTAAAGTAACTATCTCTCTTACCCAACGCATCGTTGAAATAAGGTTCTATTTGACTGCATTAACCATGAATCGATGCGATCGACCATAAAATTGTCCGGTTAAAAGGTAAGGAGAGGAGAGAGAATAAATGTAGAGAAAACACTAGGAAGGGGTATGAAGGGAATCTAAAGGTTCTATCAATAGATGTAAAGATGATAAAGACTGAGAATATCAAGCGGATGCAAAAGAGATAGTAAGGTAGTAAGGAGGCATGCTAGGGAAATCTAGGAAAAACCACACACGACTCTCTCACCAAATACTGCAAGTGCTAACCAACCCAACCCCACTCTTGTTATGCTCCTTCGAGCACAAACAATGGGTGATTAATGCGCCAACAACTTGCAAAGAGAAATCATTAGAAAGAGTGTAAAAAAGGTATATATGAGTCCCATTGCGCACAAAATTGAGACAAAATCTAATAAGGATAAGAACTGATTGCACAATGAAGGAACAATAGAATGAACTCGTCATATGGAGCCTCTGGACCCTAGGAATAAGTGCATTGAGTCTCGGAAGGGCTTACGCAAATAAATGTAATTATGTGTCAACCCTAACCCGGACTTGTTCTTCCTTTATCTCCAGCACTATCTGCTCTAGGATCTGCAATGGATTGATTGGGACCTCATCCATATTTGAATTAACTGGTTCACCTAAATGGTTCAAGTACTCCTCAATTTACTACTCGTCATCTCTAAAAGACAAGTGACCATGAAAAACTCAAATGGAGGTGCATAAACAGCTCAAAAAAGCTTAAGCTCTATGAAGTAGTAATAGACTCTAAAGAACCCAACTATGTGTCCACAATGGTCCTCATCATCCTCATCCATATCAGAACCTTCTCTCTCATCCTCCTCTAAAGTGGGCAGTTCTATTATCTACTTCCTCTTTTAGGCCAATGCACGACATTGGGAATCATCTTCTGGCATCAACTAACGGACACCAAAATGTTTCCAATGTAATATTAATGGGCTACTAGGGTCAGTATGTGTGAGAATGTGGGCCAAGATCGAGCACTGATAAAATACAAACACACAAAGAGAGTAATGTTGGGAAGGAGAGGAAACAAACACGAGCCAAAAGATGGCTTGTGTATTCAATGCATGAAAATAAGTTTTACAAGAAGTGTATAAATAAGAAGTGGGGAAGTGTAACCACCACCTAAAAAGTGGAGAAGTGTAACTCTCATCTATCCCGATGACACCTAAGCAAGCTAAATACACGTGTAGGAAAAAACATACAATAGAATTAAAAGGCTTACACTAACACTACCCCTTAAGCGTAGCTTAGATGGTAGAAGAATTGGGTCCTAAGCAATAAGGCTTGATGAGGTACCCAAGAACAAAGAAAATCCCTCATAAAGTGGAGAAAAGGATAAAACCCATAGGAAAAACTCCTTAAAAGAGAGAAAAGAGAAGTACATAGAAAATCTCCCTCAGTAGATAAGCCACCCTAGAAGAACATAGAGAAGCCCCCAGGAGAAAAAGAGAGAAAGAAGAGAATATTAGGCAGCCCCCAAACGATGGCCTCATGAATTCCCAATAGATCCCGTAGATGCAAAATCTGTTGTCGAAGAGGAATCGGTGAAGATTGAATCCCAATCAAGAATCTCATATATTGCATTGAAATATTGTGGATCGAAGGCATAGAAAAAATGAACATGTGGCACGTCCCGAACCGTGACTATACCGGTATATCGTCTAATGGATCACCAACCAAATCATTTATATTCTACAAGATTTGTCAAGTCCAAATCGGACTAAAAGTCGAATGTCAAAAGCAAGTGGTCCAGAAGTCTACAAGACGAAGGAAGTGGACCTGAAGATGGAGAATCTAGAGGAGATTCATCAACCTCTGATACATGACCAAGAGAGAAGTAAGGAAAGTCAAAATGTGTGTAATCAGCCTCTAAAACATGACTAGGAGAGGAAGGAGGTGAGTCCTTGTTCTCATAGTGTAGACTAAAAGCGAATCTTCATCATCAATACTCTTAGCATCTATACTTGGAAGAAGAATCAACATGAGTCTACCTAAGTGAATCCAAATCCTCATAACTATCATCAATCTCTTGTGAGCACAATGTATGACCTGGAACGGAAGTGTCGAGTCAAACTCAAAGGGCTCTCCTCATCTACGAGGACTCATCGTCAAGGGAAAATTGTGAGAAGAGATAAACTCGGACTGGTGATCTACTCTCCCTAATGCCACTATCGAATCACCATGTAACTCCCTGATAACCACAAAATCTGGAGTGAACTCAACCCGCTTTCCTAAACCATGGTGTGTGATCTGATACACTAATAAGAAATTAGTTGATATGAAGGTACAAAAAGAACATCCTAAAATGTCCCATCACCTATGTCAATAGACCCTCTCCCTAATACCTCAACAAAAATGTGATCACCCATCAAAATAATCAACATAGAACATGGCTCTAAGGAAGTGAAGGCAACTGAAGTGCACTCGAGTCAAGAACCCATGTGGTAGGTTGAGATGCAATTGCTACAAGTGCTTTACCATTGGCTTTCCCCTTATTGTTGTATTTTGCCTTTGTAAACTCCTGAACTAGTGAACTTTGTGTGTTTGAACCAAGAACCCTAATATTGTTCTTCTCTAGAATGTGTGTCAAGTGATCAATTTGTTTCTACACAAACTTATGTTCATCATGTCTAGGTTTTCTACAATAGGCACATTTGACCATCTCTTTCTTAGGTTTGGCTTCAAAAGAGGACTCATTTGGCAAGTTTCAATCCTTTTTTTTTCTCATTGTTTACTTTGTTTTGTTTCTTATCCATGTTGTTTGAAGCCTTCTGCTTTTCTTGTCTAAAGAAATAGGGCATACGACTTGAAGCTTCAAAGTACCCATCCGTATGAGCTATCTTGCTCCCTAGTTAAGGAGGAAGCAAAATCATCTAAGGCATTTTCCATGTGGCTCCAAGGGCACTCCTAGTGGCATGGAAAGTAGAAACAAAAACTAAATAGTCAAGACCCAACTTGGCAAGAATAGAAAGAATCAATTGCTCATCCTTTTTGTCTATCCCACATCATTTTAACTGCAATCTAAGTGATTTGAATTTAGTGAAAAGTCTTCTATAGTGTTAAAGTTGCCTAGACTCAAACTAATGAACTCATTCTCCAATTCATGACCCCTCATTGCATCTTGCTTCCCAAAGAGTCCTTCCAATATGGTCCATGCATCATTAGGTGTGCTAGTAGATTCTATGTGAAAGAGCAAGTCAGGAGAAATAGACAAACATAATAGATCGTAGGCCTCATCACATCGGTTAAACCACTTAACCTTATCTGCATCTAATGTTGGTTCAGTTTCAATACCCATTGTGATCCGGTGTAAACCTTTACTCCTTAAGAAGATTTGCATTTTGATTTGCCACTCATGATAGTTAAATGTTGTGAGAGCGAAACCACATTTTGATCCATGTTGTAGAACAAGAGATTGCAGAAATGAAAGTGTAGAAGAGAACACAAGACAAACCCTTGAAAGTATCAACAATAATCCCCAAAGGTTGACACTTTATAATTTAGTGTGTATATAATTCTTCAAGGCCAAAAGAATGTCCGATACATGGCCGAACAAGGAAATCGAGAAACACCAATGCGAAGAGCTTGAAACAATACACACTTTTTAAAAAACGGCGCCTCAAAACAAGTTGCCAATGTAGAAAGTTATGCCTCTTACAAGTTTCTACTTTCAATTTTTAATACTTGCGCATGTGCGTATACAAATATCAGTATGCCTTGATTTCTTCCAAATTTTAACACTTGTTTGAGTGCTTTT
Organism: Taxus wallichiana var. yunnanensis; assembly: GCA_018340775.1. NCBI lineage: Eukaryota > Viridiplantae > Streptophyta > Pinopsida > Cupressales > Taxaceae > Taxus > Taxus wallichiana. The sequence continues at coordinate 862,733,257 of CM031234.1, forward strand.
GCAAAAACAAAAATTACCTCTCATGGGTTAAGCCCCCTTGGGATGTGAGTGACTAGGGGCTAAACTCCATGTGACCAAGGGCTAAGGCAAGGAAAAGTGGGGTTAGGGCATCCCCCTACAACTTTAGCTATGACCAATGTCGTCGCCACCAAGAATAGTACTTCCGCCTTGACTTTATCATGCAAACCAATATGATCAATGAGAAGAGTGTCATCACCATGTCCAAGAGCAATTCCATCGCCTCAAGTTACAGCGTAATAAGTATAGCCAAAGAACAAGTAAAGCCGCCACCACAATAGGTGCACACCAACAACAACGTAGATACAGCCATTGCCACCGCAGGTACAACAGGGTCAAACATTTGCAAAACATCTCAAAAAACCCAAAAAAACCTAGAAACAAGGTTTCTCACAAACTTTGTCGTGGTAAAAAATATCGCCAAATAGCCCAAAGATAACTATAACAAAACCCAATAAATACCGTATCCATCTTGCATCAAAGCATACTCGAGTTTATTGTTCATCATGGGATTTTGGACTCAATGGCATAGTCCATTTCTCCAAAAATACACGGAAAGAAGATTGTCCTACAAAACCCGCTTATACAAGGATTTTCCCTTCTTTTTTAATTCTCCGGATCATTCAAAGACGCATGAGAAGAAAATTCTCAGAAACAAAGGAACTAAAACAACAAGCTTAAAATAACTCAAGAAACCAACATAAACAAAACAAAACAATGGCATTCGATTACCATAATGAGCTCTAATACCATGTGAGAATGTGGGCCAAAATCAAAAATTGATAAAATACGAATGCACAAAGAGAGTAATGTTGCGAGAGAGAGGAACCAAACATGAGCCAAAAGATAGCTTGTGTATTCAATGCATGAAAAATAACTTTACAAGAGGTGTATAAATAGAAGTGGAAAGTGTAACCGCCACCTTAAAATGTGGAGAAGTGTAACTCCCATCTATTCGATGACACCTAAGCAAGCTAAATACATGAGTAGGAAAAACCATGCAATGGAATAAAAAACCTACACCAATAAGATCAAATTTATATGAAGTGAATTTCTCTTCCATTGTGTTGGCTAGATTTTCTGCATAGATCAAACCTAGGCAAATCATGAGATAAATCTCCTCATTTAACCAAAGAGGCTCCCGTGTCGATTTGTCAATTTAAGTATGTTAATATCTAAATGGGGTTTTACTTTAACTACTCGGTTCATGAACCATAATCAATAGTTCTCGCAACAAGTAAGCAGGGTTTTAAAGAAAGGAAAAGTTATAAAGAAGGTAATTACATAAACATATAGAAGAAATGGGGAAGATGTGCATCCCAATCAAGAGATGGCAGAGTTGTCAGTATACACATAGAAGAATCCAATAGATATAAACACAGAATTCTAAAACAAAGGCAGCTCTAGATCTAGATCTAAAATAACACAAAGTTTATTAAGAGATCTAAGATTAAAAGCAAGAAACACAGTACACCGTGACACAAAGTTCTCTGGAAACCTGCTCCTTTGTATTCCTTTGCTCCAAGTGGCTCTCAGGGGTTCAACACAAAGTCTAGAACACAAGATTGCTACTTACAAATTCTAATCATTAACCCAAAGGTTCTTCCTCTACTTATAGAATGTAGAGGGGCAATTACAAGTCGGAAGCTTTTAGTTGAACTGACACATGTGGAAGTCGGAAAAGAAACAACTGGCAATCTCTCTCTTGGAATTCCTCTTTGCATGACATGTATGATTTGCAATTAAAAATAGAACCTTCTATTTTGCACGTGCCACCTATCTCCAAGTAGTTGACTTCTTCAAGTAATGGCTTTTAAACCAATCACTTAAGTTGTATAATTTAATTGATCGCTCAATTACTTTGTCGGAGGAAAAAGGAAGAGGAAAGTTGCCTTGTCCTTTTCATGTCTCGCATACAACTCGATTCTTTTGCCTTTGATTCTCACCAAACCGACTTGGGAGCAATCGGATTTGGAAGCAAGTGGATCTGAAACAAGTTGGAATTGGAAACGGCCGGATCTCGAAGCATCTGGAAGCGGCCGATCTCGAAGCATCTGGAAGCGGCTAAATCTAGAAGCATTTGGAATTTTGTCTTCGCCTTGTCTTATCTTTTATCTTGAAGCTTTTGCAGCTTCTTCTCCAATACATGCATCGGTGCAATGTTTGCCAGAATAATCTCTTTTATTTTTAATCGCATATGAGCAATTAAAAATTCTGGAAAGCACTCCGAGTGAATGTAACTTCAATGAAGGTTTCAACTGGAAGATTGGAAGCACGTGCACAAGATCCTGAAAGGAATTTTCCACGCACTGACTTCTTCACGGGCTGCATTCAAAACAAGAGGATGAAGCCTTTGTGCTGGAAGCTTTTGCAACTATGAGATCTGGATCTGGATCTGCATATGGATTTGCATCTGCATTTGCATAACAAACTCTGGCAACTGGGTTATGGATGGAAAAGCTGCAACTCGAATAATTCCACTGCTTTTAATCTGCACGCATGAGTGAAGTTTTTCCTGCACGCATGAGTGAAGTCTTTCCTGCTCTGGATCTGTCTATCAATTCAGCAAGAGGTTCCGAGCCTAGATCCGTGTCTCCAATATCTACAAATTTAGAAGTGATGCATGACTTCGTTGTGCTTTCTTTTTCATCTTTCTTCGCCATAGCTTTGTCTATCTTTGTCTGAACAATTCTTTTTCTTCTTATTTGACTGGAATTCTTCAAAATCAGTGTGCATCTAGATAATCCTTCAGATTCATAGAAATATTCAATGTATTGGACATTGATATAAGTTCCTTTTCTTTATAAAAGCACCTGTATCTAACTCCTGCAATTAATTCAGACAAAGATGGCAACCGGAGCATGCACAGTGAATTTTAATAATAAAAATCTGCACTATTCAAGCCTGCTGCCCCAAAAATTGATGTTTTATTTGCCTGCAAAGTGAGCATGAATTTTTCCAACTTCACCTGAGCACCTGTATCACTTCTACAAACAATTATGCAGACACAAATCAACCTTCTTCAAAGCATGCGCCAAAACTAGAAGCTTTTAGCATCAAATCCACCTTCCTCTGAGCAAAATCCTTCTCCAAATGGGGCGCACTTTTCCTCTGGGCTGCACTTCTTCACCTGTGAATTAATTAATTCACCCTTATGGCAGCCCATGCTTATATAACCCTCATAATTCTATAATTAATAATTGCCCTTCCTATTCCTGGCAATTAATTAATTAAAAATCATGCTTTTCTCTTTAACTGATGTGCTAAAATTGCATGATTAAGGACAGCCATCCATTAAATTAAATTTAATCAATTTAATCATCCACTCTTCACTTCACTTAAGCTTCACAGTGTGCTTTGACCATAGCCACTGAAAATAGAATTTAATTTAATCAATTAATACTTTAAAAAGTATTATTTCCTTCTCAAAAGGGGCTGCATTAAATAAATTAAATTTATTTAATTTTGGAATTTTATTTTTAAATTCATTTTGTTCACTTCCCTTTGTTGACTTTTCCACAAGCCTGGGTGCCAAAATTGGGTGAATAAATATTAACAAATATTTATTTAATGCATTATTATTCACCCAAGGTGGGTCGCACTTTTTAGCATAATAGAATTCTATTTTTAAAAACACATGGCAATGGGAATTTTTACCCTGCAAGGCAGCCCCGAAATCCCATGATCCACTTAAGTGATTTGACTTTGACAATGGGATTATTTACCCTACATGGCAGGCAATAAAATCCCATGATTTCACTTAAGTCACTTTTCTTTTATTTCACCATGGGAATTTTTACCTGTAAGGCAGGCAATAAATTCTCGCCTGCCTGCTGCCTCTAATTTTCCCACTGCAACTTAAGTGACTTTTCCATCATGGGAAAAAGTACCCTGCAAGGCAGGCAATAAAATCCCACCTGCCTGCTGCTTCCATTTTTCCCATTATCCACTCTGATTCTTTGTTTTCCAAAAATGCGGCCAGCCCAGAAGAGGCTTTTTGGTGCGTGACTTCGTCTTTCCCCAGTGAACCGGACCTCCGATGGCGACTTCCTTCGGGCATAACGTGCGTATGTGATCCCCAGTTACTCCAAGCTAAGAATCAGGCCAAACCGGCGAAGGAATTGATCTAGAGAAATTTCACAGAAAACGAACGGAAAACACAAAAACACAAAAAGTTGCCAAAAGTCACAAATAAAGTGCAGAACTCATTCCTAGTTAAAACCCTTCTGGTATATAGGAATAATGATATGTTCGATCACAACAGGTTAAATCGGTGCGCAAATTGCCTCAAACGGGCTCAAAATAATTAAATACAAATTTCCCGTAGACAAATCCCGACGACATAATATAACAATTTTGGGCATCTGAGTATTTGGCGAAAATGGCTAATATGACTCTTTGGGAATATCTTGACGCAATACAAGAACTTTCAGGCAATAAAAACACAAAACGACCCATTATTTTAAAAGTACGAAATTTTTTCGAATAGGGTAGTCACAGATTTCAGGATGAAATGCTGGGACACCACATTGTTGATCGTGAATACCCTACACATCCAAGAATAGATCAATGGCATGTTGTGTAATATAGAATCATTTGTATGTCAAGGAGACGAACTCATGACTCCGAGCAAACAAGAGCTCTTTCCAATTATAGATGCCGCCTCTCCTTAGACAAGCATGTGATATGTTATTTGAATCGTAATATTTGATGGTCAAGTGCCCCCTGCTAGCCTACATCAGATTATGTCCAAAAGACAATGCAACTCCTCTACAAACTAGATATTCTTTCTTTATGCCACAATGTCCTCTATAATCAATTTCGACATACATAAATTTTGCACAACATAGTCCTAGGCCTCAATAATATGAGGGTTTCTGTCAATTTACTAATCAATTGTCCATGTGAGAGCATGTCAAACACTAGTGTGAAATCCTAAGAAATGTATGTAATTTTAACCTATTTGTTCATGTATCAAACAGATGAGCACATGGTGTCCTAAATTTAGTTGGACGGTATCCTAACCAAGTACGCCTCGAACTCCTTAAGATCTTGAAATAGGGCATTTGTAATATTTTGTCTACCCTTGCTCTTCACAACGCCACTTTAAATTCAAGGTCCTCAAACTTATTGTCCCACCGTGTGTGCGATTCAATGGTCAAAAGGCTTTCCGAACTAAGTATTTCAGGTATGAGCAACAACTAAGATTTATTCTTTGGCATGGTTCATCAATCTTCTATTTTTTTCAGAACCTACATCGACACTTGTCTTGACTAGTACCTACTCACCGTATACACCATATTTTTCACTTACTAATGATTAACTTTTGCAGGTGGTTGGTGTATGCAAATAAACAATGTCCTAATAGAATATCCTTTTTCTTTTTGGGTAATCTAAACTTAGGATAATTAAAGGGGTCATATTAAAAATGCACACAATAGGGTTGTCGGTTACAAAAGGTGTAAATATAGAAAGGCGATATTCCATACTCTATGAAATATATACGGTCCCAAAGCCTAGAACTAGGATAAGGGAGTGGGCTCTAATTTTCTAGTTTTCCATGGATGATTTTTTTGCCTTTAGCTAAGGAAATTTGTGATTAAAAATCATCATGTTGATGAAGTCATTTCTATATATAAACTTTCCCCACTTTGTTCTCCAAGACCTAGGTGTAGGTGGATTGGAAAAGTTCAAGTGTACTCCCGCACTTGGTCATAAGGTCAAAATCCGAGGTACAAACTCGAATAGTATATATGGTAAATGAAAGTAAATCCTCTTGTGGGCTTCCACACAGAGTGTCTGATTATCTAAATTGGTGTTTGGCTTGGTTGCGACCTAAAACAAAACCTTTAATTTTTACCCTTTATCCCGAATGAAAATAAAATTTTACACAAAAGAGTTTACATGCAATTTTGGGAAAACATAGATGCAATGTATATGCCATATTATTTCATAAGGATTCGAGAGTCAAAGACATTCTTGAAAAAAACAAAATCATAGTTGAATGGCTAGTACTGCAAACATTTGTAAGCGAAGAAGATTCTTGGTTTTGGTTGTACTATAAATGCATTATTTTGTATTATAATGCCACGTAACTATTAAAGAAGAAAACTTCGTATGCACAAAAGAAATGGTACAAAGCTTTGAGAAATTATACAAAACATTGGCACCAACTCTTGTATTAGCCACACCTTATCTTTAAAATCATTTGCTATTGAATATGGCTCTTTTGGATTTGGCATTGAAGCCATACTTCTGCAAGACCACCCTCCTATAACTTCCAAAAGTCCTAAACTTAAGACAAAAGAGAAATTGTTGTCAACTTACGATATGGAAGTGCTTGCTATTGTACATGATTTGGAAAAGAAGTAGCAATATTAGTTAGGAAGCGAATTTCTTGTCGGAGCCAACTATGATAGTCTCATATACTTGCTTCAACATAATACCTTATCTATGGTGGAAAAAAAGTGGATAGAAAAATTAACTTTTGCTACAAATTTTTACATAAAAATGGAAAAAGATAATGTTATCAGCAAAAGCAGTATTTCATTTTAAGAAGAGGTAATTCTGGCATATTCCATGTTGTTTGTTATTCTAGAATGAATTACGGAAATCCATGCATAGTATGTCAAAAGATGATAATTGCAAAAACGATATTTGAACAAACTGAGAAGTATCTTAAATTTTCGTAGAAGTTTGATATATTTTCATTCAAAAATATATGTTTATCTCCAACTTTGAAATTGAATTTGCACGTATTGAAAGAGAATAATCACTCACCAACTACATGCTCTGTTGATTTCTTTGAATCTTATTACAATGTGTGTCTGCTTATATTGGAAAGGGTTGAGGAAAGATATGCATAACTATGTTGCAAACATGTGACACATGTCAAAGGATGAAAGACAAAGCAATATCGTATTGTATGTTGGAAAATGAGACATGCCAAAGGATGAAAGATGACAGGATGATACACTTATAGACTAGTCAAAATATCATTAGCACCCTTAAGGAAAATTTGGAAGTTTCTCTCAATCATGAAGCAAGAAGCAGATCAACAAAGAACATACCAATTATTTCAATAAGTTGATTGGGTTTTTGTACACTTCCAACCTAATAAATAAACTTCATTAAAACAAGGTGGTAGGAACTTAAAATTAGCATCCAGATTATATGAGCCATTTCAGACTCACAAAAAAGATAATGTCCAATTGCTTTTGCATTAGACCTGCCAAAACCAGCTCATGTTCATAATGTTTTTATGCATCCTATCTTAAGACGAAAGCAGTGGGTACACACACTCGTACTCAAACTAAAATACTAGTTCTTGGAGAGGAGGGTCAAATTGAGTTTGAACTTGCAGGACTTTTGGAAACTCAACATGAATCCTTTTCTCCCATGCTTTGAGGACAATGCAGTTTCACCAAGGAGGACATGTTGTATACGTAATTAAGTTATCGGGGAGTTTTTAGGGATAGTAACCTACCCACAATTTTCCTCCATCGCATACAAAAAACCATTCATATTCCTTCCCTATCATTCATCAATTCATACTTGTATTTCTCAAGACATATAATATAATCTATTTCCTTGCATAACTTGTATCACTTCACATAAGAAGGAGCAGTTGCAATGTGAGATCAATAATGTGTTATTAAAGGGCCTTCCCTTGTCGACAACCCAAGTCACTAAGGGAAGTGCATATTACTATGTTTTTCTCTAACACCAAAGTTTCATCGGTTGTTAATGTTAGGAGAGATTCTAGGAATCACCCTACTTCCTCCTATGCAATTGTCCATAACGTGTATCACTTCACATAAAGATCGCTTGCAATATGAGATCAATAATGTTTTCTGAGGGCCTCACCCTTGTCGACAACCCAAGTCATTAAGGGAGATGCACATCACTAGGTCTAACACCAAAGTTTCATTGGTTGTAGATGTTAGGAGAGATTCTAGGGAATCACCCTACTTTCTCTTATGAGATGTCCATCTTGGACCCCTCATCCATGGAGATCCCTCTATGAACATTATCAAATCATGCATTGACCCTTTTGCAGTGATAGATGGCAATGTTGTTGGTTCTCATGGCCCAAGCCTTGCTAGAGACATGCGACTTCATTGATCTCATGTTCTCGCCTTCCACTTTCATCTTCATCCACTCCACGCTTCATCGAGGGGTCCTTCCCTCATAAGACAATTTGTACCTGTATTTAGTTCTTATGATTTAAGGTTTAACCACTTTTAGGTTAACCCCACTTGTTAAGATTACATTACTTAAGCGCTTAGTATTTAGTTATTTTTCATAACCCAGGTCTCCTTACCTCCGTACTTCTTTATTCTAACCAAATTTAGTTATTGCTCATAACCTAGTGTCTTCTTACCATAGTACTTCTCTATTCAAACCGAGTACTTTTGAGTCGTCTTGGCCTACTTTAGGTCATATGTAGACATTGTTATTATATCTGTCTGAAACTTGTGGCTCCTAACGCCTTTGCGGATGATCTTTCGTGGGAACAATTGTCCCTAACAATGATTCCTCCAATGTGATATTCTGGAAGGTGAAGAATCCCTATTGGCAGTAATTCGATGTAGTTATCTTGCCAATCAGGCCCCTATTTCAGTATTTTACTTATGGTTTGTGAGTTCTAGAGATCGAGATAGAAAATATAGAGAGAGATATAGTGATCTGGATTTGGTGAGATTGCTAACTCGCATATTTTCTGGTTGCGCAAGCGTTATTAACCTCTTTGACATTCGGATTATTAGTACTTTACTTGTACGTGATATACGCGAGATAGACTAGCTAGAGAGATAGAGATACAATTTTCGCCCATAGCTACAAGGCATCCCCTGCTACATATAGTGGTGTCCCTGTAGGCCTATACATAGGAAATAAATCACAGATCGAGGCTATAAAAAGTATAATGGGTCACACTTTCCTTTGCTTCCGCACATAAATCTTGTACAAATCATGCACTAGCTACACCATTGTGGCATTCCCCCAACTAAACTATATCTCTCTTTGAGAGAGAGAAGAGAGCAGTCAGCTTTCTGATCTCATGACCCGATGAAATCAGAGTTTACAATTTTAAATTTTTCTGGTCAAAGTACCAGTTCGATACTAAAGGTAAATAGTAAAAAGTATATCTCCCTCATCAATTTTGTGGATACTTTTCTTGGCTAGTAGCAAATAGAAAGTTACGAATTTTCGCCTCTTCAGTCATATGTTGCCTTCTAAATTTCTAATCTTCTACAGTTTGGCTAAATGTTGAGAGAGAAATTAAGTTTCCTTCCAAATTTTCTCTCCAAGCTTTCATATGGAGACAGTTGCTAGTCATGTTCAGGTCTGATTTTTTCCATTTTTCTATTATTTTTACCTCATGTGTAGGGTTCCATGAATATATATCCCTGTATCAATCAAAAACAGTGGCACTTCCTCCTCTTTTGTTGGTTTTGTTCTGTTACTTGACATGCAAGCCCTTTCTACAAGTATGCTAAGAAAAGACACATAATTCACCCTTAGAAAGTTCTTTGATCATTTTGTGTATTGAGATCAATCTATTGCACCAGGCTACAATCCTCTAGCCATTATAAGTTCTATCCTTTGCCAAATTCCATGCATAGCTAATAAAAACTCATACAGAATCCATCCATGGTCTCCATTCATTGTTTCCTTGTCCATATCAACCCCAAGCAAGGCTACACCATTGCATCAACCTGTTCAGGCTTTATGAAAAAAATAGAATTTTGTCATTTCTTTGTCCTTTTGCAACATATAGGCATTTTATATTTATTGTTGGAAAGTTCTCAGTACGAACCTTCATGCAGTACAAGTTTGATCCCTATTTATGCATTGCATTTGAGTTTACTAGGATTTTCTCAGAGAGTCTCTTCTCAGGTTCAACTCAATCTATGCTTTCATTCCATCAAGAGTTTAGCTAGAGTCATAGCATCTTCCCCAATTAGTGAATCTCAACATCCCTGGAATTTAAGTTTTTTTGGTTTGCTAGAATCATCTTTTTCCCAATGTACTTATAAGTTATAACAAGTTTTATTGTTCTAATCGGCAATTTTATTGAAATTTAGAAAAATGTTTGCTGTTATTTAATACCCTATATGGATGCAATTTGGTGATAGGTCTTCATTGTGAAATCCATTTTGTTTATCATAAGGGGTTCATTATTTCTTCAGAAGAAGAGTGCATATTTTCTTCAAGAGCTAAAGGTTTACCGAATCTAATTCTTAGGCAAGTGTTGCAATCAATCTACAATTTGGAATGCCATCTACTAGTTTTAAAAATGTTTGTTTTGATATTGGGTAGTTGTATATATTGTGTCATGGACAACCTCTCAGATGTCTTTTTCACATTTTATTTATTTATCCAGTAGTAAATTGATCAACCATAAATATTTAATAGGAAATACATATTATAAATACAACAATAAATGCTGAAATTGATAGAATTTGTATAACAAATTGCAATTGATCAATACTGAAAACCGTATTATAATTCTAGGTTGAAATACATATCTAAAATTAAGCTTCTTCAATGTCAAGGTTTTCAGGTAAGCTGGCACCGGGACCACACTCCACAACGAGGGTACAACACGAACTCGTGATACAAACTAGCCCTGGCTAGGACAATGAGGAGTGCACTTTGGGCCTCTCTTGGACCCACACTGTGGACCCCATCTCGCTGCTCTAAAGAGTGTTGCGTGTCTCCTGCCCTTTTACTTTCTTTCTATATTTATTTATCCTTCTTTTTATAAAAATCACATACATACTTTTCAAACATTTTGACCTTTTTTATAGGGTGGAAGAGGTAGTTACCAATGGGTGCAACCTGACATTACATGTATTAATATACTTTTAATATTTGTTTTAAAATAAACTTGTGTTTGAATAGCCTCCGCATAAATTCTTTGTCCCTTTCTTCCACCTATACTTACAGTGATTGTTAAATTATTCCTTATAACTAACATCTCTTCTTTTAATTTTCTTTTTCACGTAGAGGAAACTTCTAATGTTCCTAACATCCTTTTTACAGGATTTAGTCACATAACACAACCTACCAGATAATTGCACCCAATGGAAAAACGTAAGTATGCATTTCATATTCTAACAGTATTGACTATATCATGCAAAAAAATCAAGATGTCAACGTGCTTAAATTTGATTTTGTAATGTCTTACATCCTACTTAAAGTGCACGCAAAATGTAATGCAACGCATGGCCAACTTTCAAGTGCATTTATTTACGTTCCAGTAGGTCACAGACTAACATGCAAGTTTGTATTCTACTGACAATCATATTTAACATGACAAAATATCCCATGGTCATAAGAAGTGTGCACCTCATCCAGCATAGCAACAAGCTTTGCCTTCTTTATTTGAAGCTCTTGTCTTTCTGCCGAAGTAAGCTCAGTGTTATGGGGTTATCAGTTTCTTCAACTGCAGTTGTATGTATAGTTATGGCATCAGCTATTACATCCTTTCCACCCTCTTTGGTGGCAGTGTTTTCTTTATCTGTCCTAGTACCAAACAGTGATTGTGATTTATGATGATGTGCTGAGTAATGCTTTCCAAACTTGCCAAGACTTACAACTTCATCAAGCAATTCCTGTGCTGCTTTAAGATATTTGGAGCCTCTAAGAATATTTGGGAACTCAGCTACTACATTTAAACTGGATTGTATTACTTTGCTAGCACCAGGACTGTGAAGAGAATTTGAAAACCCAGCCCCCATCATCCGATCTTGATTGGCCCTTTCAACTCCGTATGTATTTTCTTCTGAAGTTGCTTGAGCAATACGTGGGCAATTTATATCCGGATCAGCACAATGGTTTTGAAAAGAAGGTACCTGGACAGTTGACGGATACTGTGGGGAAAGCCTGAGAGAAAGCTCCTGTCTCTGGCTGGCGGCAGTTGGTGAATGATCTAATTCCAAACACAGTCCTGTGGTGAGTATCTCTGGTTGCCGTTCTTCAATTAACGAAATGGGTGGATGCCTCATCCCTAGACGAGAAATCTCAGCAACTGATGGATTATCAAGCTTACCAGAACTGTTCAATTGTCCACAGAGGGACTGATTACTGGATGCTGCATCTGTTGTCTGTATGAATGCCATCTCATTTGCTCCACCCTGCCAAGAACTGTAAGCATGGGCTCCAAGTGCTGATGTGAGAATACTTGAAACAACACTATGTTGCTCTGCAGCAGAATTCTCTACAGCTCCCAAAGAAGAGTGCTGAGAAGGAGAAGCATCAGGGACACTGATCTCAATGAAATGTTGGTGTTGTTGGCCATTTCCAACAAAATTGTGAGTGGTTAATACATTTCCTGCCGTATTGTTAATGAGTACCATGTTCCCAGAAGCCGCTGAATGTGTATAACCTGCAACCCCTGGGTTCATTAAATAGAGGGTCTGCATGGCGTCAGTTGCAATATTTGAACCTGGAAAATATGAAGCCATGCTTTCCTCTCTACCATTTGATCCGAATGTACTTGACTGTCTCCTCGGAGTAGCCAACAACTCTGCAGCAGAAACACTTGCTGTAATATTTACAGATGATGGTATGTTCAACAAAGCATTATTATTCATCATTCCTATCTGAGGGCCTCCAGAACCCCAGTTTTGTAACCTTGATGGATTAGCAAGGCTGTTGAAACTAACAGGTATTGAAGAATCTCCAGACTTGATGTTTCCAACTAAAGGAGTTTCTTGTGCAGATTCTGCATGAAATTTGCTAGTATGTTTTTCTGGTAAAGGATGTGAGGCAGGAGCACCAAGAAAGTTATAGGGATCAGAAGCTATCATGTAATTATTGTAACCAGGAAATGCGTTTTCAGTATTATTTTGACTAGTGTGTTCTGGATATTCTTTTGAGTATCCTGCCAAACATTCAGGAGAGGAAGAAGTTGCTTCTTGTAAATGCTCACTGTTATTACGGTATCCGGGAGATGAGAAATGCTCTGACGCTGAAACTCTAAGTTCGTGCTGCCGACTTTTCTGTGCAACATGAGTTTGTTGCTGCAAATGATCCACACCTAAAGCTGATTGCCGAGACATCTTTGTATATACAGCATTCCATCCTTCAGACTCTACCGTTATATCTGAGTGCTTGCCACCTGTGACTATGTTGAGGCCCTCATTCAGATACAGAAATTCTACTTGATGTAGGATAAATAATTCTTCAACTAGAATTTGAGAAATTGTCCGTTCAGATCATGCCAGTAAGCAAAGTAATCCAATCCATCAGAATGTTTGAAATTCAGAAACTATCTGGAACATGGAAACACTGACTACCCTTGCAAACGACCAATCATTTACTATAGACTGAACCTTCTCCTGAAGGATGATAAGGTAAAAGTTGTTTTTGTTTCATTCAAAGGGCTATTCACAGAATGCTGTCCTGAATTGAGAGCACTATCCCCAATAATGAATTAATTAGCATGAATTCAGGTCATAGATACCATACCTATGTGATTAGATGAAAATGAAATGTTCAAAACTAATTACCTGGATGGCTGGTAAGGTACACAGCTCAGCTTATAAATGGAACTGAACAAAGAATACCACATGCATGAAGCACTGCAGTCCATTGGTCGAACTAAATGACTTGTTCCACAGCATATTACTTGTTCCTACATGAAAAATGAAAAGTAAATATGGGTAAGACCTTGATTTATAATTCTTACCTTGATAAAAGCAATAAACTTAAAAGTGAAACTTAAATTCACCACCAAAAACCAAAAACATTAAAAGGTCGCATGTTGTAGTTTGAACTCAAGAAACAAATCAAGGAAAATTTCAACACATTTGTTGAATAAACCTTTCTTGTGAACTACAAATTTCAAAACAATTATTTTGCTGATACTCGAAGATTTACAAGGCAGTAGTGCATCGAAAACAATAGCAAGCAAAATATAAACCTTAATGAACTTGGATTAGCAGACTCATCAAAGGCCTAACCATCTTCCACAGTGATGATACAAATATATTACACTTAACTAAGAATGCCAGTGAGGAAATCTCTGTTTCTAAGGCTGCCCCTATATACCCCCTTACCAATCAATCTAAATATTTATCAATTGTATATGGTACATAAAAATGACACAAAGGGCTTCTAAACTCAAGTTCTAGAAAATATTTACACCTAACATTAAGAAATTGTTAGAAGCACAATCACTGAGAGGGGAGGGTGAATCAGTGAGCAAATTTTTCAATCTCTTAAACTGAAAGATCTCAAACCCTTCTTTGTGTGTGTGTGTGTGTATATATATATATATAATACTGCTCAGGCTTGGAACTATACTAGCAATGTCAAAAGAGACCATAGAACACCATTTTCACACTGCACATACAAATTAAATAAAACGAACCTTGCAAAGCCGGATAAATACAGAAAATGCGCCTAGGGTTTAAACAGGCAGATTTCTTCACAAATAATTCAGCCGTGAATTTTATATTGATTTATAATGGCAAATATCTACGGCAAAACAGCCAAAAGTCTGCAAATGGAATGATAACAAAATATTGCCCAAAACCCTGCCGGAATTTATTCAAATCAAATCGATTTGGTATATATTTGAGGTTGGAAGATACAATAATAAACTAGCATGAAAAATACCTCAGATATTGCATAAAACAACTGTAGAATAAGTCGCCCCACTCGGAAGTTGTCTGAATGCCCACTGCTGCAATTTATTTCTCTTTCTGATACTGCTGAAATGATAAATAACCTGTGAATACAATGAAGTTCCCTGAATAGAAACTCCTCTCACTTCTCTTGGGGTTTCCGTCCACAAGAGGAATAATCCAGAGGGTTTTCATCCTTGGATTTTGTCTGCAAAGCTTTAGAGCCAACTGCCAGAAGAAAAATAATAATAATTTGGATGAATGCCGCACAAGTCACACTTTTCCCTTATAAGCCAAAAACCCTTCCAAAATGCAAGTCGCACTTTTCCCAAGGAATATAATTTATTTTTAATTAATTTTCTCCATTCCCAAGGCAAGTCGCACTTTTTGCCTAGGAAAGCACATTAAATAATTTATTAATTTATTCCCATGTACTTTCCTAAGTCAAAGTCACTTATTAAGTCTATTAATTCATTATATGTGTTTTTAGTGATAATTTATTTTATTTTTAGCACGATATAATAAAATTAATAAACCTAAGTCACCCTTGAACTCACCCTTTGGCCATCGGGTAGACAAAAGGGCCAAACGTCTTCAATCAAATTATTCGAAAGAGCTGGACATTACATAACCAATCTCATTCATTAATCATTCAAACAATCATTAAACATGCATCTACAAGTGCATAACCATAGAAGAGCAAATGAGAGAACAACACAAGTACACAAGATATAATTGGGAAACCCTCGGGGGAAGAAAACCCACTAAAACACAACTTTATTAGAGCTATGAATCAAATTTAGTTGAGCACCAACTCAACAAGGAACACCAAACCCCACAACGAGCACCAACCCCTAGTTTAGTAGAGCACCAACCCTACAAGGAGGCACTAACCCCAAGATGACTCGGCACCAACCTAAGTCATATGAAATGTGTGTTAGCACTCGAAATGTTGCTGCAACAACTGAAGATGACAAATTGAAGCTCACTCTCCTTCCTCCTTCCAATTTGCACTCTAGGTCAACTTGCTCTATATCTTCTTCACCAAGTTGAATTAGGTCCAATGACCTATCTCTCCAACACCTGCAAAACACTCTAGAACATATGCACACACTCTTTTCCCTCTCTTTCAGGTCACAAATACCTCTTACACCACAAATCACCCTCTAGGTCGCACTTTTTCTCCTCTCTCACAACTAGCTCAAATGAGCTTTCTAATTTGCTTTTATACTTGTCTCATCATTATAATTTGCCTAGGTCCGCCTTCATAGAAAAAAATAGATTCCCACATCATAAGAACATCATAAAAATATCACCCATAGGACCATATAGGTCACCAACATCACCTAGAGCCTTCTAGACCACCATTAGGACTCAAGAAGCCCTAAAACACCAAAACAAGCAACTCGCCACAAAAGGAATGTTCTAGAGCAAAACCAACTTCACCAAAGCATGGAACACACTTAGACATGTTGTCTAAGTCTTCAACAACCTCCAGCAACCATGAAACAACCCGCAACAACATCTCAAAGCCATAAAACCCACTTGAGACCATACACAACCAAGCGCTCCAAAACTAGTCTTCAATTAACAAGCCAAAACTTCCTCAAATCTCATCAAAAACACAAGTGTGATATACCAATGGAAAGCTCATGACCTCAAGGTCATCACCAAATTCAAACCATGCCACAAAACTAATTGTAGCACTTCCAAAACACCTCTGCTGCAACCACACTTTCCAAACTGCCCAAAACCCGGTCATGCAAGTTAGGGCACACTTAACCTCCTAAGACCTCAACCATGATTTGAAACAATCATGGACATGAATAACAACTCCCATACTTCAATAAATGCCAATTTAGTCAACAAGTACAATGGACACTTTTGGAGAAAACTGAAAATCTTGATAAACTTTCTTTTTTGGGTGGGACCCACATACAACCAAATCCTCTAAATCACACCAAGAGAAAGATGGAGGAGTCTTCTACAACATCCAATCATCACTTTTGAAAAAACAATCAATTTTGGGCCACTACAATCAATTTCTCCCAAGTCACTACATAGCTAGGGTTTTGAGAGGGTTTAAAAGTTGTTTACCTTCTTAACAATTATTCATAAAAACCTGACGATCAAAAGACCTCATTCTACTTGGAAAATCTTCATGATAGACCTATTCAACTATCCCTAGGAGCTTGGGTCCCCATGCAAAGCACACACTCTCCAACGAGCATCAAAAAGTCAAAATTTAGCCTTGGTTTCTCACCTTCACAACTCGGTTTTAGTAAAAATGGCATATTTGCCAAATTCTTCAACATTAGGTCCTGAAATGGACCACACCATCATATCAGCCTGCCAAACAATCTCCAATGCTCACCTTTGCCCAAATATGCCCAAAAGTACTGACTCCACCACACCAGGACATGTTTTCTTAAGGGTTAGGTCTAGGAACAGACCTAAAACCAAGTCTAACACCTGAAACAACACTGTAAGACACTTGTGAGTCTCTACACATTATACACATGTTCCACATGCTCTCACCATGCAAAACCAGCTGCTACATGCTTCACTTCAACATTCCATACATCATCCTGCTCTCTAGCCCTCCAGAACAAGCACCTTGAACATGCTTGTTTCACCAGATCTGACCTCAACTCTACTTTGTCAATCTTGAACACCTGCTAGGAGCTTCAACACACTGCATGACATCACCACAACATCCTCCATTCCTTTGCAAGTCACTATCACACTCCTACAAGCCACTCTACTATTCAAGACCCCAAGCACCATCACCAGACCAAGCAATCCCAACAAGAAACTCAACTTGACTTGACACTACCAATCAACCTTCATGTTTCTCTTTCCTTTTGACATCAATGACCTTACACAATACTGACAACATCACTCTTTTAACATCAATGACAACACTATGCCAATAATCTCCCCCTTTGTCATTGATGGCAAACCTATTGATGGAAAAAGCACACAAGACAACATTCCCCCTAAGGAATACATGCCATCAACTCATTCTCCCCTTTTGACATTAATGAAAAAGATACATACCTGTAACAACTTGTCTTGACAACACAAAATGTTCACCTCTTGGTTGGAAACATCAACCAAATCAAATAAGGTCCATTTGACCTTTTCATCTCTGTTTTGTCTCTTTGAGCATCAATGGAGCAACATGGTTCCCCCTAAGCAAATGCATACCTTCAACAACCCTGTTCACATGCTTTCTTGATACTACAATCCTGCTGAGATTAACACCTTCTCATGGAGCTAATACACCAACAACCAACAGCTATGAAGAATGGGCAACCTTGCTTACCTTATCACATCTCAATTGCAAAACTAATCTTCATGATTTTCTTGACACAATATTCCTACTTATGGAGCTCAAAACTCAACTGCAGAGATCCCCTCAGACCTAGGTACACGATCCCAAATGATCTTATGCAAAAGCATACTCTTGACATATCCTTTTAACCAAAAACCTGTCAACTTCAAGCCTACACAAACTTGCAGCACTGTTACACAACTTCATGTCTGTACCATGTTCCATCTTCAGAGATACTCGCCATCTCACAGCTGTCTTAGATCTTCAAAGTCATTATAGAATTAAATCAGGCCTGAAAGTATCATCAAACTGTCTCAAAAATCCTTCAATCAACACCATACCTTGATGCACTAGATCCTGCTGATTCAGACATTGAACCTCCATGTCATGTTGCAACTCAAGCACTGTCACAAGCCTATTCCTTTGAGCTAATCAAATGACAACACCCTCCTCCATGAGTCATAACACCATTCAACAATAACTTCCATACAGATGTGCATTCCCAGAATTTTATCTTCATGTAAATGAATTGCTCTCTATTGATTTCATAACATGTGCTCATCATGGTACAAACCTCACTAAACCCTGTCAACTTCTTGGTGAACATTTCCAAGTAACCTTGTAACACTATTTCACTTGTCTTCCATGGAATACAACTCTTCCCATTGACAGTGCGCCACAACTCAAACAACAAGCACAAGGAATTGATCACATAGTTGAGCATTTTACATACCTTGTAACCTCAGAGAATAGAGCCATCAAGCTTTAGATGACCTTATCAGTTCTTCAAACCTGAAACTCAACCCAGAACACTCTGTACTTTCATCAAGAAACACATACTTAGCATAGGTAAACCCAGATTTCTTGTTTCATTTTGGTAGACATTGTTACTCAGCTCATTAACACAGTCCTTATCAAATTGCACAGTTCCCTCTGATATCTATACTCTTTTTCAATAATCTCAAGACCATCTTAAGACCTTCCTATCAACTCAAGACTGTAACATACACTTATGGATGATACATAATCATACCTTCTTGAAACACCTTAAAGAGCCTTCATAGAACTCAGAACCCTTCCTTGAACATACCTTCAAATAGAGACTCATTAAGATTACAAACTCCTGACCATATTTCCAAGAACGCACCTACAGAAATATTAAGGTATTCATAGTACCCATAGTATTGAAGACTCTTATAGTTCAATCTCAGCTCAAACAAGCACATACCAACTCTCCATACTTATCCAAATTGACTGTCTCAGCTAGTACAGACCATTATAGGTCTCAGAACACTATCTTATGATTTGTCAATCCATTATACAATACTTTATACACAAAACTACCCTTTGAATCTCAAGACACAGTCAACTTTTCATCATCCCATATTTGAGCAAACCTTCATCAAGACATGGACTTATCAAATGCACCAATGAACTGCATACCCAGATTTGAGAAGCATTTTGCAAGACATACTCAACCTTTTCCAATTGCACCTGAACCTCTGAAGCAACCTTCTTCAAGCAATACTCGCTTAAATGTTTCAAATGTATCTTTAGACCAGCACATTGATTATCAAGATAAGCTTGAACCATGACCTCAAGAACCCTATTGAGCAAATTGTATACCCAGATTTGACTTTTTAAACATAGAATACTCTTACTTCCATCAACTTATCTGACTGCTTTCAAGTAGAAACACCATCTTCTTTATGCATTTGACAACTTTATGTAGGATCAACCACCATTTGACTGATTGGGTCTCTAATCACACCTTACTGTCTGAATATGCATGTATCACACTGACCTTTTATCAGCATATCCTTTTCTCACCTGTTTTCTTGCACTTGGAGCTAAAAATGGTTAGCTTAGCTTCCCCTAAACCCTTAACTACATTATTGGCTTCTTGGCACAGGAATCACACCCAATTCTTTCCTTAGACGTTCAAAAGATTCCTTTGCTAGTGGTTTGGTTAAGATATCAGCAATTTGATCCTTGGTTGATACATATTCAAGCTTGACACTTTGTTCATTCACCTGCTCTCTTAGAAAATGATACCTAATAGGAATGTGTTTGGTTCTTGAATGCATGACATGGTTCTTTGACACACTTATTGCACTTGTGTTATCACAAAAAATAGGAATGGGATTATCATACATTACCTTATAGTCTTTTAGGGTCTGTTTCATCCAAAGCACTTGAGTACAACATGAAACAGCAGCAACATACTCAGCTTCACAAGTAGACAAAGCTATTGACCCTTGCTTCTTGCTTGACCATGAGACTAGGTAATCTCCTAGGAAGAAGGCCCCACCACTAGTACTTTTCCTATCATCTTGACTTCCTGCCCAATCAGCATCAGTATAAGCTATCAAATCAAAATCTTTGCTTCTTGGATACCATAATCCATATTCCTCAGTCCCTTTGAGATATCTAAAAATCCTCTTGACTGCTTGTAAGTGACTGTCCTTAGGATCAGATTGAAATCTACCTACCAGTCCAACTGCTTGCATAATATCATGCCTAGAAGCAGTAGAGTATAACAAGCTTCCAATCATAGACCTATAGACTATCTGATCCACTTTTGGTGATTCATCTTCTTTGCTTAATCTATACCCTGTAGCCATAGGTGTACTAACAGGCCTGTTGTCCTCCATTCCAAAAAAATTTAACATTTCTTTTATATACTTTGATTGTGAAATGAAAATACCTTTTTCTGATTGAGTGATCTGCAAACCAAGAAAGAATGACAACTCTCCTAGCATGGACATCTCAAACTCCTTCATTACATCAGCAAAATCCTTTGTCATGTCTTCATTGTTTCCTCCAAATATAATGTCATCTACATATACAACTATCAACTGGTGATCTCCTTCTGCCTTTATGTAAAGATTGTTATCTACTTCTCCTCTTTTGAAACCTTGGTCTAATAGATATCTATCTAATCTTGCATACCAAGCCCTAGGGGCCTGTTTTAGACCATAGAGATCCTTCTTTAGTTTGCAAACATAGTCTTGATTATCTGTCAATAGAAACCCTTCAAGTTGCTCTATATATACTTCCTCTTCCAATTTACCATTCAAGAAAGTTGACTTTACATCCATCTGGTATACTTTGAATCCCTTAAAACATGCATATGCCAAAAACAGTCTTATAGCCTCCATTCTAGCTACAGGAGCAAATGTCTCTTCAAAATCAATTCCCTCTACTTGTGCATAGCCTTTACACACCAATCTTGATTTATTTCTAGTGACTTCTCCATTCTCATTCAACTTGTTTCTAAACACCCATTTAGTACCAATGACATTTTTGTTTTTGGGTCTAGGAACTAGTTCCCAAGTCTCATTTTTCTCTATTTGATCTAATTCTTCATTCATGGCACTTACCCAAAAATCATCTCTACTAGCTTCTTGAATGATTTTAGGTTCAATTTTAGATAACAAAGCATTATTTTCATGATTCAAGTTACTTACCAATCTTCTTCTTGTTTACACACCGCTTCCTTGTTGCCAAGAATCTAAGTTTCAGGATGATCCTTTTGAATTTTTCTTGGACCTTTTGAGTCTTGTCTCTCCTCAGCTTCCTCTTCTTCTCCATCTGATTCTATGACTTCTTCCTTATTGCTGGTCTTCATATTTTGTGGGGCATCTCTAGATCTTCTTGAGCATGTCTTGTCAATTTTCACATGTGCTTTTTACGATCTTTTGTAATCTCTTGTTATAACACCTATAGGTTGTGCTCACTCTTAAATATCCCAAGAATATCCCTTCATCAGCTCTTGAGTCAAATTTTCTTAGATCTTCTTCATCTCTCTTGATGAAACATCTACTCCCAAACACCCTAAAGTGTTCTACATTGGCAGATCTTCCCTTCCATAACTCATATGGAGTGTGATTGTTATTAACTCTGATTTGACCTCTATTTAATATATACAGTTGTACTTGTTTCCTCTCTCCAAAACTATCAGGAAGCTTTGACTCATTCAGCATAGTCCTTGTCATCTCTTGGACAGTCTTGTTTTTCCTTTCAACTACCCCATTTTGTTGAGGTGTCCTAGCAGTTGATAATTGCCTTCTAATACCATGTTCTTCACAATAATAATCAAATGCATTAGACCAAAACTCACCTCCTCTATCAGATCTCAGACATTTGATCTTCACATTCTTCTCATTTTCAACCAATGCTTTGAATCCTTTGAACTTGTCAAGAGCCTCTGATTTGTCTTTCAAGAAGGTCACCCATGCCATCCTTGTGTAGTCATCAATAAGCAACATGAAGTAACTATCTCCTTGAATACTTTGAACCATGGTAGGTCCACATAGATCAGTATGTATCAACTCTAGAGGTCTTGAGGTAGAATATTCTTTGGACTTGAACTTCCTCCTAGTTTGCTTTCCATGTTGACAAGCTTTGCACAAGGTATTAACTGGTTTGCTGATCTTGGGCATATTTCTTACACATTTCTTGGTACTGATCCTGACCAGATTACCAAAATGTAGGTTCCCCATCCTTCTATGCCATAGCCATCTTTCATCACCCTTGCCCAAAAAGTAGCTTTCCTTCTTAATTTCATTCAAAATATACATGTTTTCAGTTCTTTTAGCCTTGAGTACCAACTCTCTTGTTTTGACTTTTCTTATGTCACATCCCTTGCTATGAAATGTCAATGTGTGCCCTTGACCACATTTGACTTACACTAAGAAAATTATGTTTCAGCCCTTCTACATACAACATATTTTTTGTCAAGGTCTTTCCATTGTCTAGACTCAAGGAACCTTTGCCAACTATCTTGGCAGATGTATTGTCACCAAACCTCACTGATCCTACTAGACTTTTCATTAATGAAATGAATTTGCTTTTATTTCCTGTCATGTGACCAAAACATCCATAGTTAATGTACCAAATCATGTCTTCATTCTGAGTATGAAAGACAGTTTGAACAATTAGGGCTTTTTCTTCATTCTTCATCCATGTCTTAAACCGAGTGCATTCTTCATCTTCTAGCTCATTCCTAATAATTGACACAATCCTCTTAGCTCTTTTGAACGTGATGCTTGTTAAGAACCAAACCTGTTCCTTTAGAACTTTGACCACAAATCTCCATAGCCGATACATTATGTGCTTCAGGATCACCCAAGTTGTTAAGCTTGCTCCAAAGGCCCCGCTCTAATACCAATTGTTAGAAGTTATGTCACAAGGTTCGTGTTCGTGTCCGTGTCCATGTTCATAATCGTGTCCGTCAGTCCGTGTCCGTGTTCGTGTTCGTGTTAAAATTCGAAAGAAATTCACCAGCCAATGAAATTCGGCAAAAAATTCGTGAATAAGTTCAAGAATATAATTTAATATTAAAATAAAATTTATATATTTAAGCTTTTAAATTAAAAAATGAATCTAATTAAAATCCATTTATAATACTAATTTAAAAACCCAAAATATTTATTAACTTATGGTAATATCTAAATTCTAAAAGTTAAACTTAATACTAATCGAACTTAGAAATATTAATAAAAAAAGAATATGTAAATCAAATATGCGAAAATTAAAATATAATGTACAATATTTATAAACATTAATGTTAAAATTTTAAATGATGTAATTTTTGCCAAAATCATTATGTGTGTGTGTGTGTGTTAAATTAAAATTAACAACAAAATAACAATTAATTTTAAAAAACTAATAAATGAAGTTCATATTTTAAAATTAAAATTAGAAAGGAAAAACTAATAAAAAAGTTAAACTATTTTTAAAAAGCTACGATTTAATAGTAAAGCTTAATAGTTAAAAACAAAAAACAAAAACTATTCTAACAAACCTAAAACCTATACTAAAGCTAAGTCGAGATAATAATATTAATTAAAAACTTTAACCTATTTCATTTTTATTTTTGTTCCTATCGTGGTGAATACAAATTATAGAGCTGGATATTGAGCAACGTGAATACGAGCAGCGTGAATACAGATTATGGAGCAGCGTGAATACAGATTATGGAACAATGTGAATACAAATTATGGAGCGACGATAAGCGAATAGAAACTTTAAAAATTTTAACCTATTTCTACATGGCCGCTTGTCAACGGAAGAATCACAAATGAAGCTTACAATGACTTCGAACAGGAAAGAAATGATTGCGAAAGCCCTAACGCAGTTTTGCCCTTAATTTCTAAACGATTTTAGGTTTTTCTTTTAAATAAATTTCTCTGAAATCATTTCTAAGCGATTCTATATTTTTCTTTTAAATAAACTTGTCTAAAATCATACTGTACGAATTTCCTAGCGAATTTAGACGAATTTTACTGGTTTTTATGAAGTTCGGCGGATTTCGAATTTCAAGGAAGAAATTCGGCGAACCCTGTGACACAAAGTTAAAAGCACAATCACTAAGAGGGGGGGTGAATCGGTGAGCAATAAAACTTGTCAACCTCTCAAACATTCTCATTCATTAATCATTCAAACAATCATTAAACATGCATCTAAAAGTGCATAACCATAGAAGAGAAAATGAGAGAACATCAACACAAGAACACAAGATATAAGTGGGAAACCCTTAAGGGGAAGAAAACCCACTAAAACACAACTTTATTAGAGCTATAAATCAAATTTAGTTAAGCACCAACTCAACAAGGAACACCAACCCCTATATTTAGTGAGGCACCAACCCCACAAGGAGCACCAACCCCTAGTTTAGTAGAGCACCAACCCTACAAGGAGGCACCAACCCCAAAGATGACTCAAAGACTAACCTAAGTCATATGAAATGTGTGTCAAGCACTGAAATGTTGCTGCAACAATTGAATATGAAAATTGAAGCTCACTCTCCTTCCTTCTCCCAATTTGCACTCTAGGTCAACTTGCTCTATATCTTCTTCACCAAGCTGAATTAGGTCCAATGACCTATCTCTCCAACACTTGCAAACACTCTAGAACATATGCACACACTCTTTCAGTCACAAAGACCTCTTACACCTTCACAAATCACCCTCTAGGTCACACTTTTTCTCCTCTCTCACAACTAGCTCAAATGAGCTTTCTAATTTGCTTTTATACTTGTCTCTTCATTATAATTCGCCTAGTCGGCCTTCATCAAAAAAAAAAATACATTCCCACATCATAAGAACATCATAAAAATAGCACCCATAGGACCATATAGGTCACCAACATCACCTAGAGCCTTCTAGACCACCATTAGGACTCAAGCCCTAAGACTCCAAAACAAGTAAATCGCCACAAAAGGAATGTTCTAGAGCAAAACCAACTTCACCAAGGCATGGAACATACTTAGACATGTTGTCTAAGCCTTCAACAACCTCTAACAACCATGAAACAACCTAGAACAACATCTCAAGCCATGAAACCCACTTGAGACCATACACAACCAAGCACTCCAAAAACTAGTCTTAAGTAAACAAGCCATAACTTCCTCAAATCTCATCAAAAACACAAGTGTGATATACCAATGGAAATCTCATGACCTCAAGGTCATCACCAAATTCAAACCATGCCAAAAGACCGACTTTAGCACCTCTAAAACACCTCTCGCAACAAACTTTCCAAACTGCCCAAAACCTAGTCATGCAAGTTAGGGTACACTTGACCTCCTAAGACCTCAACCATGATCTGAAACAATCATGGACATGAAGAACAATTCCCATACTTCAATAAATGCCAATTTAGTCAACAAGTACAATGGACACTTTTGGAAAAAACTGAAAATCTTCATAAACTTTCCTTTTTAGGTGGGGCCCATATACAACCAAAACCTCAATATCACACCTAGAGAAAGATGGAGGAGTCCTCTACAACATCTAATCATCACTTTTGAGAAAACAATCAATTATGGGCCACTACAATCAATTTCTCCCAAGTCACTACACATCTAGGGTTTTGAGAGGAATTAAAAGTTGTTTACCTTCTTAACAATTATTCATAAAAACCTCGATGACCAAAAGACCTCATTCCACTTGGAAATATTCATGATAGACCCATTCAACTATCCTAGGAGCTTTGGTCCCCATACAAAGTACACACTCTCCAATGAGCATCAGAAAGTCAAAATTTAGCCTTGGTTTCTCACCTTCACAACTTGGTTTTAGTAAAAATGGCATAACTTTCAAATTATTCAACATTAGGTCCTGAAATTTGGACCACACCATCATATCAACCTGCCAAACAATCTCCAATGCTCACCTTTTCCCAAATATGCCCAAAAGTACTGACTCCACCACACCAGACCTACTTTCTTAAGGGTTAGGTCTAGGAACAGACCTAAAAACCAAGTCTAACACTTGAAACAACACTGTAAGACACTTGTGAGTGTCTCTACACATCATACACATGCTCCCCATGCTCTCACCATGCATAACCAGCTGCTACATGCTTCACTTCAACATTCCATACATCGCTCGCTCTCTAGGCCTCCAGAAAAGCACCTAAAACATGATTGTTTTACCGATCTGACCTCAACTCTACTTTTCCAACCTTGAACACATGTTAGGAGCTTCAACACACCGCATGACATCACCACAACATCTTCCATGCCTTTGCAAGTCACTATCACACACAAGCCACTATATTGCTCAAGACCCCATGCACCATCACCAGACCAAGCAATCTCAACAAGAAACTCAACTTGACTTGACACTACCAATCAACCTTCATGTTTCTCTTTCCTTTTGACATCAATGACCTCAAAAAATATTGACAACATCACTCTTTGACATCAATGACAACACTATGCCAACAAATTTGTTATATCAAAAAGGTAGTCAATCAGCCCTAAAATTTGTGTTCTTTACGGGCATACACTTGAAGGAAATGTATGGTTGTTTATCTTCTGCTACCTTATCCTATAGTTATGCATACATATATTAAAAATCCACAAAGGCTTAAAGAACGTGATGGAAGTTGAAATGGTTGAACTTCTATGTGTGAGTCTTCACTTTCGATGTTTGCGTGGCTTGACCTCCATGTGTGTGGTATATTGATAGGTGTGTTGGCAAGATGCAAGCATTGGAAGTGCCACTAGCTCGGTGCAGCTCCATGTAGCCGATGTGTGTTTTGGATGTCCCACATAAGGAATAAGTTGCTTGATATATTTACGGGCATTGTGTGAATAGTCGATGTCGTCTGCAAAGGTTGTGCGTGCACTCTACATAGGTACACATACTATGTTCATTTCAGACCGACCAACACCGAGATTGAATATCAAAGTGTAGTCGGTAACCCCTCAATCCTGCAAGGAGAAGCCCTAGACATATATTGGGGCTCTTCCCCATTTCGAGTGAAGGGAGCAATGTTTTCTTTTGAGATGCACCGAATGCACATGCTTTGTGTGGAACTAAGTAGAGGTTCTCGAAGCACGAAGTTGTGTGGAGGAAAGCAAAGGAAAGAAAAGGTCCTTTAAGGTGCACGATGTCAAGCGCCTTGCTTTAGGCCACAAGATTGTTTATAGTATATGGGACCACCTCCTACTACCAATGTGTATGAGACACCTAACTGTGCTTCAAATACAAGGCGTATATACCCTACCTTCTACAAGATTTGAACTTGTGACCTCCCTTTCAAGAGCACACTTCACCACTAGGCCAACTCACGTATCCTGGGCGACCCGGGGTTGGGCACCGAGGCACCAAGGCACCAGGCGGTCAAGTGAGAGCACAAGTGACGCAACTACTCTCAAATCAAGGTGCCTCAAAATTCCTTAGATTAAACAAATCTATATGATACACCGTAAGTAGTGTCCACCCACATTAGCAAAATCAAGAATTATAATTAATCTATTTAAGAATTCCATCCTCACAATACCCTATTCCATTGTATCATAAGTCGTGACCTAATTACTACAATAAATATTGTTGGGAATGGATCATGGCTTGCTAATTTTAAGTAATAGATATTCAAAAACAAGGAAGAAAATGGAAGTTTTGTCCAAGGTAAGATCTATGTTCCACCAAGTTCCCTTTTAAAGGGAACAAGAAAACCAAGGACACAAAAAGTGGACAGATGAAAGTGCGCTCAAATTACTCGGAAAAAGGGCAGCAAGGGGTATGGTTTTGCATAAAAATTACAATTTACAATTTAAAAATTAAAATGCATTTAACATTAGACAAAGTAGAATTAACAACACACAAATAGGTTACTGAAATGTATCTTGATTATTACTTTAATTTTGTTTTTAATGAGAGCTTTATGGTTAGGTTTAGGTAATGGAGTCTTTCCAATGTTTGTTTGAATTTCTAGGATAGGGGTGTGCATTTTAGTAATGTCCCCTTTTCAAAATTAGAAATACTTAATAATATTTTTAAGTTGAGCTCAGATAACTCTCTATCTATGGGCAACGTAATAGTATTATTATTAAAATAAAATGTATTTTTAAATACTAAAGCAAAAACGAGACCCCTAGCCTATTTTCATTATTTTCAATTTAAAAGGAAAGTAAGTTAATAATTTAATTTTAAGTGCTAAAGTAATTTTAATTATTGGCACTTTAATTAAATTATTAAAAAGAGGGAAAAGTGCATTTAATTAATTATTTTTAAATGCCCAAGTGGAGCGACCCAAAAGGAGAACTAAAAAGGGAAAAGTAAATGTTTAAAAAAGAAATAAAGTATCCCACATGGAGCGCTCCACAAGGAAAAGGAAGAAAAAGGCTATAAAGGTAAATGTTGGGGCTCATTTGTAGAGGCATCATCAAGCGAATTTGATACTTCTCTTTTGGAAATTGGAGCATTGAGCTCTCATTTTCAGCCTTTGAGGACAAAAACCCTCATTGGATCCTATTGAAGATAAAAACCCTCAATAGTCACAACACTTGGGGATGAAAACCCTCATTTGTTGCATTGGTGGCTTCATCCGAGAGTCACAAGTGAGCTTCATATTCAAAATTTCATAACAGCAAGGGTTTCCATCCATGCTAGGGCACAAATTCCAGCTAGGGCATGCTTTTTTGGGGCTGCCACACTCATTTCCAGCTTGGGCGACCCATTTGGAGATTTCGGGATCACTTTTCAATGGGTTTCTATGGTTGGAAAAATCTGAACTTAATTTTGTTTGATAGCTGCCATTTTTGTGGTCATTTTGAGCTATCATTTGCATTGTATCTCCAAGTATTTATGAAGATATGGATTTTTGAAGTTTCAGCTGTTTTTTGACAATAATTAATTCCAACAGTCTATATTTTGTTGTTGAAGCATTTATCTTGCATTATTTCATCAAGGGTTTCAAGATGTTGATATATTTCTGAAGATTTGTGTGTGAGAAATACTAAAATCTGAATTTTACCTAGGTCGCTTAGGTTTCTACATGTGGATGTCATAAATACCAGCAATGTTCCATTAGGGTTCGGGGGAAAATCTAGATTCCTCAAATTTGAGCCCGAAAGGGACATTACAATTTTTGGAACGGCAAAAAAAAAATCCAAATTTCTATGATGGTTGGACAACATCTACTACCTATATATATGAAAATCAAATTACAAAAAATTTAAATAAAATAAAATAAGTTAAATAAAATCATCAAACATATTATAAACAAACTACAAGAAATGGAAATTTAATAACATCCATGATCCAACATTGATTGGCAATGTCACATTACAAAGGTCTCAAAATAAATATATCAAATTCAAATGCCAGTATTATAATTTTAAATTATACCAATGACCATTTGTGCCATTGAAAATGACCTGTAATATGATCATGATTCATTATCAACAAGTCTGAAGTCACAAATTGAACATTGATAATCAAACTGCCAAAATGAAAATGCTTCTACATTGAGCAAAAGCTTAATAATCAGAGTCATAATTAGATATAAATCCCCAAAATTGCTCCTTGTCATTTGTACTACTAGACTCAGTTGTCTCCTACAAAAGGACCCCATCCAATCCTAATTGCACATTCTAGTCCACATCAACCTACCTTGCTCCTTGGGCTCATCCCACGAGTTGCTAGACTCTCCCCGTACTCATTTTTCTTATGATCAATGAGATGTCAAGCACCATATACAACAAACTTATTTTCTCTCATGGAGGTAAGCTTGTTCCTCTTCACAAAAAGGATAAAACTATATGTAGACCAATTGCTCTCTTAGGTAGGGAAACTTTAAGCATGTAAAAGGAGGTGAATGGGAAACATCTATAAGAATGGACTCTCATATATCTGCCCTTTATTTATCAAGTTTTCCTACACCATAGTGGGTCTATCTATCTTAGCCAAAAAAATTAGCCTTAGAGAGAAGCAAATTCGGTCCACTGATCCCTACTTGATGCAGCATCCTCCACACTATACAATTTCTTGAGGCCCTTCTGCACCTCATAATCTTCAATAAGTATTCCAGGCCTCTCGATGAACCATTTGTGATTGACTACATATGAACCTTGCATAAAGAGTCGCTCAACTTCTCCCGCCTTTGAATGTTATGGGTTAAATATGGTCATGATAGAATGTCATGGGTCTCTATCACAAATCATGAACTTTATCTAGCCAAGCATGTTATCAATGCACTCACATATCTCTCCAAGGTTGGAACTATTAGATGACAATAAAAACATGGGATACAACGGTTATAATGTATCTCACATCTAATCAAAAGGAATCTCTAACCACTAAATTATTCCCCCTCTTCCCCTGTTTTGTCTTAGACTGTCCTCACTTAGTCCACTCTTTGTCATTTTTATTAGTTAAGGGCTCCAACAATACAAGAATCCTCTCCATAAAATGAAATAGGATGCAAATCTAGTCTCGAATGGTTTGAGGAATTCCTTCCTCAAAAGGACTTAACTAATCATACCAATGAGATGTGGTGGTGCGTATAAACATATGCACCTCCTTAGCACTTGTCACCACCTCTTTGACCCACTCAATTTTCTCAATGTCTTTAAGTGCATTGTTCATTGTTTACACATAAATGGGCTTGATATGTGTGCTTATAAATATCCTAAACCAACTTTTTTCACCCTACACATGTATTTTGCATCTATAACCACATACAATACATTAGGAGGGAGAACTTCCTCAATAGCATCTCTCAAAATCTAGAACTGAAATTCAGTATCTTTCCACTTTCCAAAACAATCTACAAACATAAGGAAATAAGGGTCTTCTTTCAATGTGACTATAACGAGCAATGGATAATGTCCATCCACCCATCCATGATGATAGAACACCCATGTATCACACATGTAACCTTCATCTCCTCAATCGACAAATTTAATTTTGAAAAAATAGTTTTCTAGAATGGTGGTCCTCAAGTTGGTTTCGCACTGGAGGCACATAAGATCTGCTTTTCATGCTTGGGCGAATGCCTCCTTGTAATAAGGAGATTGAGCAACATGAAATGGAATACCATTGAAAACGAAGAATTTTCTAATGCATCATCTCCATTCAAGCTTGAGAACATTATACATATTTGTTTCTTTTCCCTCGGGTTCCATCGAACTCACCTCGAAGATGGAACTGCAGGAATTGTAGTACTAGAAAATGTCGTGAAATCCTAGAGGAAGGGGCACTAGCAGATGGTGCACAAATCTCCCCATCAAACAACCTAATCATTTCAGCAGCCCTCTCCTCAAGTGTAAGTCAAGGACAAACACTAATCCCATTTACAATGGATGTGCTGAAAGTGTGCATTAACCCTAGAACGTTATCTTCCAATATCGCTGCAAATACTACATTTCCAAAGCCAACTCCCCCTAAAATACTTCCCTTGTTTGTGAGAAGAATCGTTGCAAACTTCTGCGATAGAATTTTCTTTGTTGAATCACTCCTTTGCTTATTTGGCTAATATCTTTGACAGTGATCAAACACTTTAAACACCAGCAATTGAACTTCCTATTTGTGTGACTTCAACTCTTTCCCGTCCCTCACTTCTGTTGGCTAGATTTTCTGCATAGCATAAAACCTAGGCAGTCATGAGATAAATCTCCCTCATTTAACCGGTGAGGCTCCCGTGTCAAATTTGTCGATAAAAATGTGTTATTATCTATCAGGGGTTTTACTTTAACTACTTAGTTCATGAACCATAACTAAAAAGTTCTGCAGCAAGTAAGCAACTATTTAAGAAAGGAAAGTTATAGAAGAAAGAAGTAAAGGAAATACAGAGAAGAAATGGGGAAGATGTGCATCCCAATTAATAGATAGCAGAGCTAATTACATGCACATAGAAGAAACTTGAAAATAGATATGAACACACGAATTATAAAACAAAGGCAGCTCTAGATCTAGATCTAAAATAACACAAAGTTTATCAAGAGATCTAAGATTCAAAGCAGAAAACACAGTACACCGTGACACAAAGTTCTCCGGAAACCTGCTCTTTTGTATTCCTTTGCTCCAAGTTGCTCTCAGGAGTTCAGCACAAAGTCTAGAACTCAGGATTGTTGCTTACAAATTCTGATCGATCCTTAACCCGGAGGTTCTTCTCCTACTTATAGAATGTAGGAGTGAAAGTACAAATGGAAAACTCAAACTGAACTGAAACATAAACAAGTAACGATGACATTTGGCAATCATTCTCAACTATCTTCTCCTTAAGTGACACATGTATCACTTAACTAACAGAATGGTTCCACATGACTTCAAGTAATGGTTGCAAAACCAATAACTTAGAAGTTTTACAATTTCATTCGAGAACATAGAAAATAGAAGAAGAAAGAATAGAAGAAGTCATGCCAGCTGTAACATTTATGTCTTCTTCTTGTTCTGATATCGGATATACTTGTCGAACATGTAATTCAAAGATCTTTCCATCTGCTTTAGCCACTTGCTTCCTTCTTTGTCTCCCGAATTGCAGAACCCTTCATTCAACGCTTTCTTTGCACGCTTCCACCTCTTCCAAACTCGGCCCAAACCTCGCAATGTCTGCCTGCAGCACCACCAGTCTACTGATAGAATTCATCGTGAAAGGCTTGGTAGCTTTATCAATTCTCTTTTGTACCATCAGAAGAGAATCTTCCAGGGAATTAGGCACCTTAGTCGAAACGATCCGCACGTATGAAGTAACACCTCCGTCCACTCTTTCCTCAGTGAAAGAAATGATACTGTCTGGTAAATCTGATGTTCTACTCTCAAGTGCCTGCATCCTCTTCAGCAAAACTCTGCAGATTTCCAAGCGGAAAGATACTGCAAACTCTAGCTGCTTCCCCTTCTCGACTGATCCGTCTGGTACAATCTGTTCCGCAATCAATACATCTCTCGGCAGCTTGTTGATCTCGGCCAAAATACTCAGGTTACTCTCTGCAACTGTATTCATGCCTTCTATGTTTTCCATCAGTTGCTTTAGTTGATTTGTTGCATCGTTCATAACCTTTAGGCGGGCTGGCACTTCCCCAAGTTGTACAGAAGCTTGACGAATAATCAGATCCTTCCATTCGTCAATAGCCTTTACTTGATTGCTTGCGTCCTCCATTTCCTGCATAAGATGATCACTCACCTGCTCTGAAATGGGCTGAATGGAAGGTTTAGCAACCTTGGCTATGATCTCACATAATTGAGATACTTGCTTCTGCAGCTCTTCTTTCTCCGCCTTTTCACTGTCAAGCCTAAGGAATAAAGCGTCTATCAATGTCTCGCATGTCTGCTTCATCCTTCAGTGGTGGCTTGACCGAGTGGTACTTTGGTCACTGTCACATC
The DNA here is from genome assembly GCA_018340775.1 of Taxus wallichiana var. yunnanensis. Classification (NCBI taxonomy): domain Eukaryota; kingdom Viridiplantae; phylum Streptophyta; class Pinopsida; order Cupressales; family Taxaceae; genus Taxus; species Taxus wallichiana. The sequence continues at coordinate 862,766,874 of CM031234.1, forward strand.
TTCCGCCGTGAGCTCCTCCTCTATCTTTCCTTCTGCCGGAATTGATATCTCAGCAAACTTCTCTCCCGAATTCTCAATGATCAACCTAGAAGTTGCTTTAGCAACTTTAGGCCTTCTGTCTCTTCTGCTCAGATCCTGGAGTAGCTGCAAGTCGTGCTCCTCTAAGTTCATCTCCATTCTCGCTTCTGGAACCAACTGCAAAGCCAACCATTCCGAGAAATTACTTCTCGGAGAGTGAGAAGTCGCTGAGTGCACTACCATCTCCCGCTCTGCATCCTCTCCGTCAGAAAGTGCCACAGTGTTATGGCTGCCATCCTCTGAATCATCCAAGGACAAAGCTCTTTCGAACTCTGCCATCTGCAGCTTCAACATCTCCTCTGGAACGGGTGATGAACGAAGTGGCTGAGGAGAGAAGACGAACGTCGCCGGATTCAATGAAGGCATGGAAACGTCCTGTTCCGCCGGTCTGCAATAGTTGGTGAAGTACTGGGTACTGGAGAAGCCGGAGTCAAAGCTATGGTCGTAGAAGTGATCTTCTCTTTCTCTTGAGATCTTCTGTGTACTTTCAACTTCTCGGACCTTCTGCTGCTTTCTCCTTCATGCTTTCGCTTGAGGGAATCTCCTGCGCCGAAGTTGCCCGTGATTTGATTCATCAATGCTTCATCAAGGCAATATCCCTTCGTCAGCAACCAGTTTGAAGTATTCACCAACACAGCTCTCGACCTTTCTTCAATTGTGTTGCAGCCTCCTATGTTATTCTGCAGTATGGCTTTATCTCCTCCCATTTGATGGTAAGTGTCAAGTACCACATTCCCATCATCTTTAAGATCCGCAGGTATCCGCGCTAGTCCAAAGTCGAACACTTGCTTTGCTGACAGCCTGCTGAAATCTCTCTTTCTAACCTCGTACTCACTTCCGCACTTCATCCAGAAATCTTCTAACGAAGGCACATGTGCGTACTGCTTTGGGAGATTGTCTTCCTGGCTACTCCAAATGGATCGAAGTTCAGCCGTGCAGGGAAGAACTCTTGCTCATACTCGGATAACATTTGCACTTCCATCCCTCGAGCTCTGTGAATGCTAATGCAGCTGTAATATCCCACAGTGATTGGGAAGAAGCCCATAGACTTGTGCCGCTTTGACTGAAGGTCGTGTAACTCCACAAGTTGCCTGCTCAGCTCCATGGCGATCAATCTATCATTCGGATACCTGGGCATCTTTATTGGTTCTCCAGAAAAGCCCGTAACCCTGAGGTATGTGAAATCTGCAAATTGAATGAATAGACTTCCAATCTTGGACACGGCTTCCCACGCTTCCTTGCTTACCCTGTTGGCCTTCAAGTCTGTCTAGCCTGCAGATGAAATCGTAGAAGTCATTGTTGATCACTTTGAAGTCTTTCTACTTTGTAGGTGCGATAAGCTACGAGTAGCACTCGAAAATGGGGTCCTTGGAAAGAACACCACATCTATCCAAATTGGAAAAGACACCTTGTGAAACTGCAAAGCATACACCAAGTACGAAGTCATCTTGAAAGTGAAAGTACGCTTCACGCCCGGAGTTGCTCACCGATGTTGTTCTTAATAATTTCCGACCAATTGATTATAGAATCAACCTTGTTGATTTCAATGGTCCTGATGAAAGCATACATCCATGTATGGAAAGTGTAGGCATTCGCTTCGCCATTCATCCTGCATAGCAATTTGACGACATCATCTGCCTCCTGCACCAAATTGGACCGTGGAAGAGTTCTCGGGAACTTTGAAGGAGATCTAGGCTTCTTCATGTATCGGCTATTCATGATGCTAATGCAATCAGCTCTATGCTTCTCCCATCTACTGTCAGCATCCTGAATGCTAATAGAAGTCACCACCTTTCGTACTGGAATCTTCAAACAATAATTGATGAACTCTGCGTCCAAACGAATTATTGTCTTTCCCGAAGCATCACGTCATTGATCTGGATGAAGGATGATAAGATCTAGCACACTCCATCACGAACTCTGGCAATTGGGTTGTACATGGAAAAGCTGCAGCTTGGATAATTCCACTGCTTTTGACCGCACGCATGAGTGAAGTCTTTCCCACTCTGGATCTATCTATCAAATCGGCAAGAGGTTCCGGGCCTAGATCTATGTCTCCTATGTCTGCAAGTTTGGAAGCAATGCATGACTCCATCGTGCTTTCTTTTTCATCTCTTTTCGCCATAGCTTTGTCTATCTTTGTCTGAATAATTCTTTTTCTTCTTACTTGACCGTATTTCTTCAATACTGGTGCAGATCTGGACAATTCTTCAGATTCGGAGGATATTTGCAATGTGTTGGACATTGATAAAAAATCCTTTTCTTTTGTAAAGCACCTGTAATGAATTCTTGCAATTTATTCAGACAAAAATGGCCACCGGAGCATGAATAGTGAATTTAAATTGTAAAAATCTGCACTTTTCAAGCCTGCTGCCCCAAAAAATGGTGTTTAATTTGCACATAAAGAGAGCATAAATCCTTTCAATCAACACCTGAGCTCCTGTAACACCTGTGAAAACAATTATGCAGACAAAAATCAACCTCCTCTAACGCATGCGCCAAATCTGGAAGCTTTTAACCTTGTTGTCACCTTGTCTGAGCAAAATCCTTCCTCTAATGGGGGCGCACTTTTCCACTTGGCTGCAATTCTTTACCTGTGATTTGAATAATTCACCCATATGGCTGCCCATGCTTATATAACCTTCACAATTCTATAATTAATAATTGCCCTAACAATTAAAGGCAATTAATTAATTAAAAATCATGCTTTTCTCTTTTAAAAATAGCATGTTTAAGGACAGCGATCCAATAAATTAAATTAATCCAATTTAATCCTTCACACATCACTTCACTTAAGCTTCACAGTGTGCTTTGACCATAGCCACTGAAAATAGAAATTAATTTAATGTTTTAATGCCTTAAAAAACATTAAATAATACCCAAATGGGGCGCACTTTTTGAGAGGAAGAGGGCAGCCATTAAATAAATTAATTTTAATGCTTTTAAATCCTTTCTTTTATTTCAACTTTGACTTGTTGACTTCCTCCAAGCTTGGGCGCACTTTTTGAGAGAATAGATTAATTAAAATAATCAATTTAAGGCTTTTATTCTCTCACCAAAGGGGGCGCACTTTTTTGCACATGTAATTCTATTTTTAAGAATTTTTTCATAATGGGATTCTTTACCCTGCAAGGCAGGCACCAAAATCCCGTGATCCACTTAAGTGATTTGACTTTGACAATGGGATTATTTACCCTGCAAGGCAGGCACTAAAATCCCATGATTTCACTTAAGTCACTTTCCTTTTATTATATCATGGGAATTTTTACCCTGCAAGGCAGGCAATAAATTCCCACCTGCCTGCAGCCTCTATTTTTCCCACTGCAGCTTAAGTGACTTTTATAACACGGGAAAAAGTACCCTGCTAGGCAGGTATAAAATTCCCACCCTGCCTGCGGCTTATATTTTTCCCATCGCAGCTTAAATCCTTTGTTTTCCAAAAATGCGCCCATCCCACAGGGGCTTTTCCGCGCACGACTTCGCTTTTTCCCAGTGATCCAGACCTCCGATGACGACTTCCTCCGGGCATAATGTGCGTATATGTTTTCCAAATGCTCCGGGCCAAAATCGAGCTTACTCTGCAAAGGAATTGCTCCACGAAATTTCAGCAAAAAAGCGAAACGGACACCACAAAAACACGAAAAATTGTCAAAAGTTACAAATAAAGCCCAAAACTTAAAATAAGTTAAAACCCTTCTGGCACATAGGAATAATAACATATTCGCTCATAATAGAGTTAAAACAGAGCGCAAATAGCCTCATACGGGGCTCAAAATAATTAAATACAAATTTCCCGCAGACAAATCCCGACGACAGAATAAAACAATTTTGGGCATCTGGGTATTTGGCGAAAAAGGCTAATATGGCTCTTTGGGATTATCTTGACACAATACAGGAACTTTCAGGCAATAAAAACACAAAACGACCCATTATTTTAAAAGTACGAAAAAATTTCGGATAGGGTAGTCGCAGATTTCAGGGTGAAATCTGAGTGACACCACTTCCACTATTTGTGTTTTGCATTTGATCCTCCTCGTTCCTTATGAAACTCCTCTTGACATAGAAAATCAAACAATTTACAAAATTAGATTATTAATTTTTGTGAGATTTTTACTTGTGTGTGTTTCAAGTCATCTCAAGATGACCACCATGAGTAGTCACTAACATAATGACATTGTTTCCTCATGTATTTTGGTAATAATCACAAGACACGGGGGCATTTAACACACAAGCACCGTGAGCATCTCATTACTGTGAGGAGAGAATGGTGAATATAAAACACCAATTTTGGCTTCTCACCCTCATCCTCTTTCCCCATTAGAAAAGATTTTGGAGAGTGTAGCGCCTTATAGATCATCCTTGTCTCAATTATTAACTACGCCGGATTAACCCGCTATTCCCGATCATGTATTTATGTTAAGTTACAGGATTTCACAAGCAATTTAATTAGATTAACTTTTGTGATGACCACCATGTATATTCAACCATATTACAAACAATAAAAATTAGTGATTTTCAACACATCCGAGTGCAAAAACCAAAACAAAACAAAACGATATGATAAATTTCATTTTTGAGGTTTGATATGTTAAAAAATCAGATCGTCATCACTCAAAATTGTATTAAAAGAAACATGCATTTGCCTTTGACTAAAAAACCAAAATAAAATGGACAAATATACCTACAAAATGTGGCAACCTCCTTTGGCCATGAATCCCTCTTCCTATTCCTCGTCCCCTTCTTCCTCTCTCTCTCTTCTTCTTTCTTACTCTCTTTTCCTCTTCCTCTCTTTTCTTTTTTTTGTTTTGTTTTTGCAAATGAAATGAGTTTAGGGTTCGGGGGTTGTATTAGGGTGAGGGACATTTGTGGGCAGCCTATTTTAGGTTTACTTTATTTTTCTATTGTGTTTTTACTCTTTTTGGGGAATCCCAAGCCAATGGGGAAGTCCCTTGGAAGCTAAGGATGTCCATAGACATCCGCAGGTCCAGGAAACAGGTCAGGAATAAGGACAATCATGAGGACATCCAAAAGCACGGGAGACATCCCGAGGACATCATACAATTTTTAAAATATGAGGAACAGCTAATGAACATTTTGTCCCCATCCCCAAGACATCTAGGATGCCCATCTGATCTCAAGACACGTTCTAGGATGCTGATTTTTTTAGTTTTGCGAGCCTCAAGTGAGGCCCTTGCAGAGAGAGGCCTCGAAGTGATCAGTAATTGCATTGGATATTTCTAGTGTAATTCTTCACAACGGATCTTTGACAAGAATAATGTTAATGGTTTAACTAAAACATTAATAGTGCAAAATTATTAATAATTACAATTTAAAATACATTGAACAGTAGACAAACTAGAAGTAACAACCATAGTAGAAAAAATCATTTTAGGAAAAAAATGTTTTTCCAAAAGTATAAGATTTTTTCATAAAATCACAATTAATCAGGGGAAAATCAGAAAAATTGAAAACCACCAAAAAATGCGAAAAAAGAGAATTTGTTTTGTTTTTAAATTTTAAGCCATTTCCATTGCATTGAGATACATATTAGGCATTTCAATTGCATAGAGAATAGATACAAGTTATGAAAGAGAGATAAATGAGTGTATGCCATCCAAATCGACAAATTGTTTGCTTTCATTAATCTCTATTAAAATAAAAATCTTTTAAATTTGTAAATATTTCAATTAAAAAAGTAAAACCCTCGAGTTTAGGGTTAAGGTGTAAAAAAATTTCAAATAACCTAAAGTCTCATAATATCTAAACATTTTTATTTAAAAAAAACTAACCCTAAACTCTAAAAAAACAAGTGTTGAGGGTTATAGTAAGGGTGCAATACATTTTTTTATCACCTAAAACAAGAAAAATCTTCTAAATTTGTAAATATTTTGATTAAAAATCCCTAACCCTAAACAATGAAAAAGAACATTTCGAGTTAGGGTTAAGGTGTTATAGCTTTTAATTCCTAAAATAGGTAAATCATCTAAATATGTAAATATTTTGATTTTTAAAAAAACTTAACTCTAAACATTAGAAGCCCAAAGGTTTTTTTTATTATTGGTAAATAGTTTTGAAGGGACTATACCCTGTTACATAAAGGGCTCACCAGCCTGATATGACTATGAAGATTCAGCAAAAAAGGATCAAAATCCAGATATAACATTGTTTCCAAAAGTAACCAAGAAAGTTACAACCAGAAGCAAAAAAGACACAGACCACAACAAAACCACAAAAAGTAGCAAGCAACGCCACAACAAAAAGATCGCAAAAGAACAACATCTAAACCAAATCCCGCCAGCCCAAGTGAGACTATTTCTTTAATGCTCTTTCATTCTTGGACTTGATCATCTGCAATGAGGTAAACAATGCCAAAGTGGTTGTGTGCGTTGAGTCCGAAGCGTCCAGCTGCGAAAAGGCCATACTCCTCTCTTTCTCATTCCCCCAAATAGTTGCAGGGATCCCACTTAGCATAGCAATGCTCCGAACTTGTTGCTCAAGAAAGTCACTTATGGATTTAAAGATAGCCATGTTGTGATCATGTCTATCTTTAGCTCTCCCCAATCTGGTGTCTAGAGAGTTCAACTTCTTATATATATCAAAGCAATCTGATCCTTGTCTTTGTCATTCTCTTCATCAAACTTTCTTTTCCCTTTCTGCTTCTCCATACGCTAAAGGTCCTTCATCTCTTTCTCCAGGGCTTCCAGTCTATTAGCCTCTTGAGACTCCTCCTGATGCAGGGCCTTTTCAATACCGGCATTGTTGATATGAAGCAAGTCTTGAGCAACCTCCATCTCTTTGGAGCTTCTGAGAATCCTGCCAGTGAGAGGGGTGTCTGTTTTCATGGGGTTCTTGTATTTGGACTTGGAAGGGGTGGCAAGAGTGGGAGTGGGAGCAGAGGAGGTGGTAGCAAGCAGCTCACTAGGAGCAATTGAGAAGCCAAGGAACTTGGCAACACAAAGCTTGTGCAACAAAAATAAGGCCTTGATGCAAAGGAATGGCACGGGAGTGTTTTTGAAAATCCAGAACAGAGCGCTGCAGGAGTTGAGAAGGTAATGTGGGAAACAGACCGCAAAATTCCTTCTAAAATGGTTTAGAAAAACAAGGTGTTTAATAGGGACCGTTTTATAACGTCCTTCCAGAGAAATATATCTGACCATCATATTTGTCACTTCATCATACGGCATGGGAATAGAACTTACCCTTATGCCTCGCAGCAACAAACTCCAGCTCTTCGCCCTCGTCGGAGAATTTCTTGGCCTCAGTGACCCTGTCAATCCTCTTACTAAAAACCAGTAGCCCTCCAGCTCCAAGCTTGTTGCCTCAGTGATCAGCTCCTCGTTGACTATAACCCTGTGCCCACCATACTTGACCCTCCTATCCTTCCAATCCGTAGCAAAGTTAGGGTTTATTTAGGTTTTATTTAGGGTTTATTGAAAACCCGTGTTAACAGATTAGAGTTTATTTAGGTTTAGATCAACAAAAAAATTAAAACAATGGATACTTGGTTGATGAATGTTGAAAGGTGAAAGCAGTTGAAAAGCCCCTAAGTATCGTTTGAAGACTACCAAAAAGCGCTCCAAATCTGATTGAAAATAAATGGAAAAAAACTCTCTTGTTTACATTTATAGTCAAAAACACTATTTTTGGAGAAAATCGCATATTTTCTCACGAAAAATCGCGAATTTTTCATGTGGTTTTTAAAAAGAAACGCTATTTTATGCATAAAAAACGCGGTTTTTGTAGGTCTGATCATTGTTTGTGCAAAATTGACCATATGAGGTCAAACACGGTGACTTTTTGGAGTTGAAAAAATCGATCTTTCTGGCGGTTAGAGATTTATCACAATAAATCGCAATTGTTTTGCGATTTTTGTAACACACAAACAGGTCACAAAATGTATCTTAATTCTTAGGTCGAGTGTTTATTTCTGAGAGCTTTAAGGTTAGGTTTAGTAAACAAGGGTTTTTTTTGTAAGTATATATATTTTTACTTTTTCCAAGCTTCAAGTGGAGCCCTTGTGGCGTGATGCCTAGAAATGATCTGTAATTGCATTGGATGTTAGTGGTACAATTCTACCCCACAGATCTTGACAAGAATAAATGCTGAAATTGTTCTACTACTGCTGATACATTACTAATTGTGTTTACTGTGTAATAAACCATGCTCAGTATGAAAACTAGAATATATGCTGCGGCAATCGAAAATTGGACAAACATGGAAAGGAATTTATAACAGCAAATGCACATTGTAAACACCAAATTTACCCTGGAGAAAAGCCAATGTGGGAAAAGCTCCGGCATTGAAAATTAATTTTACTAGGCCAAGGATTATTACAGCACTTTCAAGTATTGCTCCTTAGCATGGGAGCTTTGCTATTCACCATCTCTTGTGCATGGCAATTCGTCCCCACAAGCCTGCACACAAACAAGTCACAAAATGTATCTTGATTCTTCAGTTTAGATTTTATAAAACTATAGGTTTATTTAGAGGTTAATTTTGTACGAAATATTTTTAATTTGTTTGCTCTAAGTGAGGCCCGTGGGGGAACACTAATAAGTAATTATAAAATTGCCTCAAATGCTCCTAGTTTAATTCTTTACCACAATTTTTGACAAGAATAACTGCTGAATTTTTTTATCATTGCCAATATATTAAGGATTTTGCTTAGTGTGCAATAAACCATAGTCCATATAAACTATAATTCATGCCAGGGCAATGGAAACTTAGACAAACATGGAAAGAATCTACAATATTGAATACACACACTATAAAGACAAAATTTACCCTGGTGAAAACTTGAAGTTGGAAAAACTCTTACATTATATGTCATGTTTACTAAGCCATGGCTTATTTCATCACTTTCAAAGGAGTATTTGTTCCCTCTTGGAGCATGAGAATTTTGCTACCCTCTATTGGGTACAGCAACCCCTCCTCCTCACTTGCCTACTATATGTTGCTCCTTTCTCCAACCTATCTAAAATACATGGTAAATGAAACGTGGAACTGTACAATACCTCCTTAATCCATCTTTGCTAAATTTAATGGATCTTAGGCATCATTTGAGTTTCCATTCCCTTGCACATATATTACAGGTATCGAGTTGAGATCAAATCATCCATCCAAGTGCGCCAAAAGATTGACTACCCTATATGCTTCTTGTTACAACCCAAACTGGAAGTTGAATGGTCTTCTACTGAAAATTCCCTACTTAAAGTAGTGAATCTGTTATGGATGATTTTTAAAAGCTACCAACTAGCGTGTGATCATGACAGCAAGTAGACCTTGTATCCATTTTATGGGCTTACACTTCTATATAAACACAACACCTCGAGCGGTGAATATGGCATGCTTGATTTTTTTAGTCCTATCAGTTTTGGCGCCTCCGTGACATGATTTGGACTCCAACCATGTATAGTTCATAGTATCTTTATATATTTAGGTATTCATTCCAACACAAATGAATAATGTTGGTGAAATAATTTGTCGTAGTACAGATTATTGGTTTTCACCAATGGTCACGGGGCTAAGCCCCTCCTTCTTGGTATGGGGAGGCTCCCATTATTGAATGTAAACTAACTAAAATTGTGGGGTGGCTGTTAGGCTGAGGATCACAATAGAATACTCCACTAAACCTGTGGCAAATTGCTTGTATAATATACAAGGGAGGAATTTTATTTGAAGGGAGGTAAAGAGGAGTAGGAGAAATAGGGAGAGAGGGGTAATGTTGTGATTATGAACTAACAGATTCTCACCAATAATAATCAAAGTAGGCCTACATTTAATTAGAAGAATTCAACCATGCAATCAACAACAAGACTAAAAAAATGGAGACACAAAGTTCTATGAATTCATTAATCAAAGACACAAAGTTCTTTCTTGGTTATACAAGATCATAGTTTCTTACATAGTTGGAAAGTAGAGAGTATGGAAGAACATAAGGAAGGAAAGGAGATAGAAGAATGTAGCGTTTATTTCTTGTAGTAGAAGTGAAATCCAACAACTAGTAACAATAAAAAAATGCTAAACCTTTGGAATGGATAAGACATCCCAACTTATAGCTTAAAATATGTCTCTTCCTCTCCCCCATGTGACTTTTAATCTCACCACTATGTGAGTTTTTGAATTCCATAAGAAGGAAACTAAGCCCTTTTCTTATTTTTGAAAAGGGAATTTTACAATGCAAATTTAAGGCACTTAAGTGATTAAGATGAAAGAGTGAAACAATACATCCCTAAAGAATAAATAAGAGGGAGGGGGAGATATAAGAAGAGAGAGAAGTAAAATATAGAGACAGGAAGGATCCTTGCTGACAAAGAACCTGCTTTTGATGGATCTTGAGTGAATGATCCATGAATGAAGTTTCCTACCTTTGACCTTCTGTGAGATGCAGACACACTCCAATGCATTGAATGAGTGTTTAGAAACATTTTTTTGAGACTTCCACTGGTAAGGAAATATGATGATCCTTTTTGAACATAATGTTGGAGTTAGAACATGGAGATCGCCACCTTGCTCTTATTGGCTTCAAAATTCACCTCCGTGACAGAAATGTTTCCTTTTTGAATGGAATCAACCCTAGGATTCTTAAACACCTTCTTGCTCATTTGTTACTCATTGGAAAAGGTATTCTCCTCCAAATAGAAGAAATAATCCTTCATTAAACCGAAATTGCATAGTGTGAAATCACGAATTTATCAAGTCACTGTGAATCTCTACATTGTTTCAAACACATATAGATGCTCTTTCTTTAGCATGAGAGGCTCAACATCTTTTTTATTAGCCAATATCCTGACACTTACTATTTTTAGTAAGCCTTATTTTTAGAAGTCCATTTTTAGTTACCAATTGCTTAATTTGGCACTTTTGATTTTTCCTGGCGTGTAAGGGGAAATGGCACTTCTGAGAATAAACTGTTTACAACACTTACTATTTATAGATAGTGAGTCTTATGAAGGATTATTATTTTTAGAAGTGGGTCTTCCCAGTGTCAAAATGGAATGAAAGTGGTCTCAAAAGTTTTATTATCTCATGAGGATGCTTTGCTCCACTTTTTGGAGGATTTCAATTGCTAGAACTTCGTAGATTTGAAAAATGAGTTTTTATTTTGGGAATTTTTTTTGGCTATTAAAAATAATTTAAACCATCGTTGGATGCAAGGTTAGATTCATTTGAAAGACATTTTTGAGAATGAGCTGTTGTTAACCATTCATGGGGATCAGACAAGGGGTTTGGGAGATATGAACAACTTTCCATTTTTAGCATATGAGGCCTCTAACATATTTTAAGTAGCATAATAGTAAGGAAAGTGAGATTTTGGAGCAAAAATGAAGCTTTAAAACATACAAATGGCTAAGTGTTTGAATATGAAGCCTTTTGTTCTCACTTACACACCTTAACTCAAGTTTAACTCAAACAGACTTAGTCGTGGTTGAATGAGAGTTGAAGTAGAGTTACAACCTAAAAAATAGGGGACAAGAGGGAAAAAGGGGGAAAGAGGGACACCAAATTGTGACTTGCACTAGATCTAGACAAGTGTCACCTTGTGGTTTCATGTGAGTGAGATGTATGGGGCTAGAAATTAGCACACGAGAGCTAAAATTGGGTTTTGCATATGTCTAGGGGCTAGCTGAGATGGGGGGTTACACTCTTGTGTCCCCCTTGCACCTTCGGGACAAGAAAATAGGACAGAAAGGGTTAAAAAGTGTGACCAATGGGTCTTCGTCATGAGAAAGTGGTCTATTTTTGCATTGTTCTCACCTAACTACTCAAGTCACAAGTTTTAAGTTACAAAAACATAAAATCCATAAGGGATCACACTTTTGTATGACCCTTATTCCTTTTGAACCTCAGGGACAATCAAAGGGGGAAAAATGGTTAAAAGAGAGACCAAGCCATTTTGAAATGTTGATGTCACCCACCAAGTGCATTTTAGGACACTGGGAGTGTTTTTTCTGCCTTAGGAGAATAAAAGGGTGTTTTGGGGTCAAACCTTATATGATTTTGAATCAAAATAACTTGTTGAGATCATCCCAACCATTATCAAGAGATAATTATTCCTGAAATTTTTATTTTTGGCACCATTCACCCTTTTAGCACAAAGGAGCAACAATAATGACTTGAGCTATCACATAAAATATTGAAGACTTAGGCAAAAATTTATGTTTCCATCATGTGGATGATTCCAAGAGATTTCCATTGATTATTGTATGATCTTACAACTCCTCTCTAATTCCCAAAATCTTCCGAACAAGTTGACTTTCTCCGTTAGAGCCTTCATTCCTTGTGCCCAAATAACCCGATTTCACTTAACTTATTCCTAACATCAATTATCTTCATATATTTTCCATAAAATGCCTTAGATAACTTCATTTATCTCTTTCAAAAATTCCATATGGTTTAAGTATTCCATGTCAACTTCCGGAGGGTGTTCACCAGTTGCAAAATGGCCCTTTCTAGGCCTTTAAAGATAGTAGTTTCTCCCTGAATCTCAATGAATTATTAAATTACCTTAGGCATACATCCATACACATTAAAAATAATTGAAAATATTGTTAGAAAATTCCTTTGAGCCAGAATGAGGGTAAAATTGAGGATATGTTGGCTAGAGGAACGGTTTATAGTGATAGGGAGGGGAAATTTTCAAGTGGGGGCTTAGTTGTCATGGCCAAAATTTTCAATTGACAACAAATAAGTATGGGACAACTTCTAGGCTTGTATCATAATGAGAATGACTTACGGCGTCGAACCAATTATTGGGATGTACTACATGTCTACAAATGGGGTAAGCCCTCAATATCATGGAATAACCCCGCAAGTACCTACCATAAGGGGATAACGCACAAACATCAATTACGAAGGACTAATACTTAAAATTTTCAACGAATGCTTACAAGTGCCAACTAATTCACCTGGACAGCTTATAGGCGTCTAAAAATAGATGAATCCTTCATTATCATGGGACAACTTCCAAGTGTTTTGCATAGAGGGGACGACTTATGATTTAACACAAACATATATAACTCAAAAATGTATAAAACATTTATCAAAGCATAAGTCCATCCTTATAATTTCCCTACGACTAAATTAGAGTCAACAACATTAATGATTGGTCGATAGAAGTAAATTATCAACTGACTTCCTTATTCGCGAGGCAGGCCTGACACACATGGTCCCCTTTATTGCATGTTGTCCACTTGGTAGAACTAGAGGCAATCCTAGATTACGAATGTATAAATAGTTTTTCCACCGCCCTTGCCACAACACGCCAGATTACTTGTCACCTTTAAATGCCCGAAGATTTGGTATCAAAGCTTGGTGATTCTCTTCTTTTGTGGGTAGAAATTTTGTTGACCTAGTCGAGAGATGGATTCTCACTCCATGTCGTAGTTACGGAGGATGTTGGAGACCCTGCTTACTTTGTTGAGCATGGTTATGGAGACGATGAATGTACATCATCGTGCACGAGACCAACATATTTCCAAGCTTCAGAGGAGTGTTGACTCTGCGCATTATGAGTTGGCAAAAGAACTTCGGTAGAGGAAACGATGTTGAGAGGAACCCCACATACAAACTAGGCAAGTCTCAGTAGCAGCCATTGCTGCTAGCACGCACGGACATGTTGCGTATAGCGTTGTTGGTTACTTCATCCAAATCGGGCACCACAATGGTTTCGTCAGAGAAATGAAGCTAGCGGGAAAGCACCCGCCATTTCGAGTAGTAGTCGATGAGTCAAAGCCGGTGGCACGCGAAAGGTTTTCTAGTTGATCCTCCTGCAGCTTATCTGCGCTCAATTGAGGCATCTAGGCAAAGTGTTCCGTGATTTGTTCCGGTGATTTCGAGTCATGGCCACTTTCGCTCGCATTCGATTGGGAGATTGGTGCGAGTTATGTTACGATTGACGTGGTACGCCGTTTAGGCTTGCCCACTATACCACCGCCTCATCTTTAGGACATTTTGGGACCAAAGACGGAGCCCTTAAAGGTATGGTGATTGAATTTTGTACCTTGAGATTTGTCGTATGAGGGAAGTTCCCAGATATGATCAATCTCCATATAGTTCAATGGGAGATGGATGAGATTGTTCTAGCAAGTTTTTACCTTACCTCTAGACAAGCATCCTTGACAAGGCAAGGAGATGGTATTGAGCTGATTTTGGACCACAACTATGTAGTCTAGTTTGGGACAAGTCATGTCACCCAACCATGTCAAGGACTCACAATCGAGTCTTTGGATTCATATGTACCAAGAGACCACTTTGAGACTAATGGAGATGAAGCATCATCCATGATTCACGAGGCAACCATTGAGGGAACAGGACCTACGTAGAGGTTTCTTCTTGTTGGTAAGGAATCTTTGTGATGAATAAAAATTGGCATAGTTGAATGTCATTTTATTTTGAGCATTTTGGTTTTGTATGTTGTAATAAGGGAATTGATACCCATATTTCATATGTTCAAATCTATGTTGCCAAGTTCGTCCCCCATTTCCCGTACCCTACGATACATATCCGGTACGGATACGTCAGGGTATGGGTACGGATAAGTGATGGATACGTCTGGGTTCTTCTCAGGTATATCCAATGTACCCATGATGTACCCGGGAAGAACCCGGACGTACCCGCGGCGAACCCAAGCTTAAATACGCCTTTTAAGGCATTAAAACACTTTTATTTTTATTTTTGACTTAGTCAATGCAAAAAAAGGAACCCTAACATTTAAATGAATAAAATATTAAACCCTAAACACTTCAAAAAGCTATAAAAAGCACTCACATTCATGTTGGCATGATATTCCTATATCAAATGTATGGCAGCCACATGATCAATGACATGAACATTGATCCTAGTATATTTTTCAAGTTTTGTTTGTATTCATGTTGACATGATATTCGTAAATCATATGTATGGCAGCCACATATCAATGAAAATGTAAAGTGTTAAGTATAATGAATATTTTGAACATTGATTCAAGTTTTTATTACTATTTCAGTTTTTATGGACTAAAAATGAGTAAAATGAGTGTATATAGATATATATATATATATATATATATAATATTTTTATATATATGTATGGACGTATCCAAGACGTATCGTACCCAAGGGTTTTTTAAAATTGACGTATCCATGTATCGAACTCGTATCCCGGCAACATAGGTTCAAATTATGGAAATGTGTTAGACATAATGTATTTGTAAGACCCTCTTGGGAAATGTTAGTAATACAATTTGATGTCTTGTTACACATTTGTCAAGACCCATTTTTGGGCACTATTTGTAATCTAGATATACATTTTAGTGTAAGACCCCTGGTGAGGGCAATTGATGTGGTGATTTACTAACACCATAGTTGTGCAGTATATCATTTTTCTTGTTGAATTGTATGATGTCAGTAGGATGGATAAAAACATTTTTCTCGACAAAGATTATTCAAATCCAATAAAGAACAAATGTTGAATTGGCGAAGTGTTTTTCCAAGTGGAGATGATGTGGTCAGAATCAACAAGGGAACTCCAGCCATTCAATGCAGTTTAAGACTCATATATGGTGTCACCTGGAGGGAAGAGCTAAGTGACAAATTTTACTTACTCAAATTTTTCTTCTCACATTTATGGTTGATTTCCATTATGATTTAGATAGCAATCTATACAAGTTTAGTGGGCAATTTCAAGATGTCTAATTTTGGATTTGTATCTGTTATCGTTTTAAGACCCACATTTGGGCACATCATGTTTGCAAGTTGCACCAGGTGATATTTTGTAGTATTGGCAGTTTCACCATTTTGGATGTGACATTTGTGCAAACAAATTACTTTCACCGACAATTTCGTGGATTCATCTAACTCTCGAACCTTGTTATGGGCATTTTACAGTTTGATTTCTGAATCATTTCCATAATATTTTGCAGTGATATATTGTCATGATTAACAACTTCAAATGGTCAATAGACACCGCCTATTGTTGGCATTTGGTGGTCTATTTCATACTGATCCACTTTTCCAGTTGCAGTATTGGCCAATTCACAAGGGTTCGTTTAGACATTGCCTCTTTAGAAGGCACTTTGTGTCTATTTACACTATTCCATTTTTTGTGATATTCTTGGCATTTCAATACATTTTACAACCTTGACCATTAAGCTATATTATGGTTTTTGTACTTTGGGGTAATGCAGAGAGTCGTTTAGCAGATTTAGGGCGTAATTGGATTTTCCACAATGCTTTTGGATTGGAAACAACTTGTCTATTTTTGGAGTAGCAGTATTGAAGACACATAGTCCACTGCAAAGATCTCCATGGACAATACGGAATTTACTAGATCTAATTGAAGCTCTTGGTGGAACAAAAGCCTTCTCAGTGGGGAGGTGTGATCCGGAGGATTTTTTTGAGCATCACATGTTCCCAAGTTCTCCCTAAACCGGTACAGTACAGAAGAGCACTTTGTTAGCTTTCCAACGCCTATTAGAACGCGTGAAACGGACATCGTATGTGCAAGATACCATTGGTACGGGATTAGAACTGAGTTGGCGATGCAGAGGGCACAAGTGTCACTACCAGGGCACTATTCACAGTTGCTAAGCAACGGGTCATGGGGCCAACAAGTTGAGAGTGGCAAAAACAAAGTTTGCAAACCTCCAACCTTCGACGGGTGTAAAAGGATTGTCAATTAAGGGGCCCAACTCTTGTTTCAAAAGGGGACCCGGCCACCATGTTATTTAAACAACTCATTTTTCCAAGCAACTCGTCGAGTTGTAGACCGAGCCGGAGGCGAGCAGGGGCCGAGCCGAGACCGAGTTGGGGCCGAGTTGGAGACCGAGCCGGAGACCGAGTTGGGGCCGAGCTAGAGACCAAGTTGGGGTTGAGCCGGAGGCCAAGTTGCATATCTACCCAACACACTGTCGGATAGCCAAACCGCTCAACTCATTAACTAACTCGCTATTGCAGACCCGCAAGGGATCCGTTTTAGCCAACACGGACCGCGAGCTCGAAAAAAGCGAGGAGGACGTGGCGAAAGCCACGAGAGGATTGGGTGCATCGGGCTACTTTAAGCCCTCCAATGGTGCGCCCAAGCATGTGGGATTATTCCCAAACAACGCAGCTTAAACGGCCGAGGTAAAGTGATAAAGCACGGAAACAACTCGGTCGAGTCAAAGAGCTCAGCGTCTTCAAGTGGCCACTCGGTGGATGAGCCAAAACAGACGGCGCACGGGAGTTTCGAACCACCAACCTCCCCATCCCAACACGAGCAATCTAACCGTTATGCCATCCGCCATATGTTATTCTTGGCATATAGGATATGGGTGTTAACCCATATTTCGGGGCCAAGAGTAGTATATAAACCCCCCCTCATTTGAATAGGCAAGTCTTGGAGTTTGCAAAGGCAAACAAGCCTAATTTCAAGCGGTGCGAGGAGCTCACGAGAGAAGAGTCGACCGAGCTCGTGGAGTAGCGCAAAGACGCATTGCTCGAGGACAATGTCACATCCTATAAGGGACTTGTCACCCAAAAGTTGCACCCTGATAGAGAATGGTGTGTGTACTCTCTCTCCTGTTGACAAAATTGGAACACCTCAAGGTTGTGGGTGACCTATGGCTGAGGTTAACCTCTAGAGAGGGCTGGTTCCCTTGTGAATCACCTAAAAAACGAAAACTTGACAAGGAAAAGGGAAAGGAATTGTGGAAAATGGGAAATGGGAAATGGGAAATAGGGGTGATACACCAAAAGTTTGACACTTGCATGTAACTCTGCACACAGAGAATTTAAAGATCCACACACTGCACAACTCTAGACTATTTTGCATAATTAATTCAAGGATTTAGGAAAAGACAATGGTAGAGGGAATGAATTCCACACTAAGGCAAACACAATATCCTATAACAAACACAATGAATAATCTGAAAACAACAATATGAGAGGCAAAATGAACCTTTTTTTATTCAAAGGTGCAAGTACAAAGCTGAAGATGCCAGAGCAAATCAACACTCCAAGTATATTAATCTTACCATAAAAATCAGCCAATATAGACTGATGAATAATAAGAATAGACTGCATTTGCATGTTAAGAACAAACTATTGTTTTTTTATTTTTTTATTCTATTTTTACCCCTTCATGGTGCATGGGAACAGCAGCTCTATTTTATTAAATTCTCCCTTGTCTATCCTTGGCGCATGGGAACGACTCTATTTTATTAAATTCTCTTGTCTATCCTTGGCGCATGGGGACAACAGTTCTCCTTTTTATTTATTTAATTCCTATTTTTAACCTCCTTCATGGCGCATGGAACAACAACAATCTATTTTTGTTTAACTCCATTTTTAGCACCTCAATCAACCGTAGTTCATTCTTTCTTTATTTAATTCCATAGAATTAAATATTAATTCTCCATCTGAAAGTCTTCTACCAATCGCTGCTTGTTGATCCTCTTATCCTTGCGCTAAAATAACAATTAATAAATTATTTATTTATTTCCACCCTTATCCCTCCTTGGCGCCAACCTTAGGACTGCAGTTCCTTTTATTTTATTTATTTATTTGCCCCTTGCTCCCTTTGGCGCCAACTTTAGAACAGCAGCTCCATATTTATTTATTTTATTTTATTTGCACCTTATCTTCCTTTGGCACAAATACCTCTGGCTTGGAAATATGGTAACATTTTGGCGACATCACGATTGTTTGCCTACTAAACAAGGAGATCAATGGTCTTCTGCATCCATTGGGCTATGGAGTCACATTCTTCTTCAACAACTGCTTCACACAAGTTTGGAAAGCTTGTATCCTCTGAATCAATACAACTAAAATACCCTCTCCAACAAAAGGAAATGATGTGCATGCAAACACTTATTGAAAAGACAACTATGAAAATTGGAAAAGCAATGTGCATGCAAGCACTTATTGGAAAGTAAACTATTCTAATGATGTTGAATCCTCAATAGCAAGCTTTGAGGAAAATCCCATTAACTGGGATTGGTAGTTCTTCGCCATTCAATCGAGATAACTGAAAAGCATTGTGAGGCTTGCAAGCTGAAATAACATATGGCCCACTCCAAATAGCATCAAATTTGGTGTGGTTTCCCGGTTTTGCTCTATTTGCATCCCACTTAAGGACAAGATCACCCTCTTGAAAGACTTGAAACTGCTTTCTTATCAAAAATCTTCTTTACATGAGCTTGGTGAACTTCCATGGTGAGCATGGCGTCATTTCTCAATTCTTCCAGTTGCATAAGTTCAACATATCTTACCTCCATGGGACCTGATTCCAATAACTCTAACTAATGAATAAGCTCTAGAGCGAGCAGCTCAAGAGAAATTGGAATCTTGCTTCCTTGCCATACACTAACATGTAAAGAGAAATACCAATAAATCTTTTGGAAGTGATTTTGTCAACCCACAAAGCTATTTTGAGTTTGGTGTGCCAAGATCTCTGATTTTCATCCAGAACTCTTTTAATAGTATTCAACAAATTTTTGTTAGTAGACTCTCCAAGACCATTACCTTGTGGATATGTTGGCTAGATTTTCAGCATAGCTGAAAACCTAGCGATCATGAGATAAATCTCCCTCATTTGCCGGTGAGGCTCCGTGTAAGATTTGTCAATTAAAATATGCTAGTATCTATATGCGGTTTTACTTTAACCATGAAGCTCATGAACCATAGCTTTATAGTTTTGCAGCAAGTAAGTAGCTGTTAAAGAAATGAAATATCTAAAGGAGGAAATAATAAAAACACAAGAAAGAAAGAGGGAAGATGTGCAACCCAATCAATAGATTACAGAGTTGATTGCATGCACATAGACAGAACCAATAGATATTAACACGCAGAATTATAAGCAAATGCAACTTTCAGATCTAGATCTAGAATAACACAAAGTTTATAAGTAGATCTAAGACAATAAGCTAGAAGCAAAATGCACCGTGACACAAAGTTCTCCGGAAATCTACTCCTTTGTATTCCTTTGCTTCAAATAGCTATCAGGGGTTTCAGCACAAAGTCTGGAACACAAGAATGTTGCTTACAAATTCCCTTTTTTAAACCCATAGGTTTTTCCCTACTTATAGAATGTAGAGGGGAATTACAAGTCGGAATCTTTTAGTTGAATCGGCACATGTGGAAATCGAGAAAAGAAAACAACTGCAATCTCCCTCCTGAATTCCTCCTTGCATGACATGCATGATTTACAACTGAAAATAGAACCTTCTATTTTGCATGTCTGCCACCTATTTCCAAGTAGTTGACTTCTTCAAGTAATGGCTTTTAAACCAATCACTTAGGTTTTATAATTTAATTGATCGCTCAATTACTTTGTCGGAGAAAATAAGAGAAAGAAGAAGAAAGAGGAAAGTCTGCAGTCTTGTCCTTTTTCATATTCTGCATGCAACTGATTCTTTTGCCTTTGATTCTCACCAAACTGGATCTGGAAGAAGCGGCTGGATCTGGAAGCAAGTGACTGTGATTTGCTTGTGGGTATTGCCTTTGACTTGTCTTCCTTCTTATCCTTGAAGCTTTTGTAGTTCTTCTCCAGTACATGCATCAGTGCAATGTTTGCCATAAATAACTCATCATTTTTATTTTTAATTGCATATGAGCAATTAAAAATTCTGGAAAGCACTCCGGGTGAATGCAAATTCAATGAAGGCTTCAACTGGAAGATTGGGAGAACATGCACAAGGTTTTGGAAGGAATTCTCCATGCACTGACTTCTTCACGGGCTACATTCGAAACAAGAGGATGAAAACTTTACAATTATGGATCTGGATCTGGATTTGGATCTGGATCTGGATCTGGATCTATGCATGATTCTCGTTTCATCCCGCTTTGCCATGGCTGGAGCGATCTTTGTCTGAGCAATTCTTTTTCTTTTTATTCAGCCGGAATTCTTTACAACTGGTGCAGATCTGGAGATTTCTTCAGATTCGGAGGATATGTTCAATGTATTGGACATTGATTTAAGCTCCCTTTCTCTTATAAAAGCACTTGTAATGAATTCCTGCAATTAATTCAAACAAAGATGGCAACCGAACATGAACACTTGGATTTTAATTATAAAAATCTGCATATATCAAGCCTGCTGCCCCAAAATTTGATGTTTTGTTTGCATGCAAAGCAAACATGAATTTTGTCAACTTCACTTGAGCACCTGTACCACTATGCAGACAATTAATCAGACTTAATTCAAGCTTCTTCAAACCTAGGTGCCAAACTTTGAAGCCTTCCAGTAGTAAAAACACCTTCTGTGCAAAATTCCTCCTTAATTGGGCGCCAAAATTGTCTGGGCTGCACTTCCTTGTTAAAGAATTAATTAATTCATCCTTATAAACCCTTACTTATATAACCCTCATCATTCTATAATTAATTATTGCCCCTCCTATTCCTGACAATTAATTAATTAATTAATAAGCTTTTCTCTTCAAATGGGGCGCCTATTTTGTGCATGTTCATGGCTGCCATTAAATAAATTAAATTTATTTAATTTTAGCTCTCTACTTCCAGTTCACTTAAGCTTCACAGTATGCTTTGACCTCATCCACTGAAAATAGGAATTAATTATATCAATTAATACTTTAAAAAGTATTATTCTTCTTCCAAATGGGGCGCACTTTTTGACATGAAGGGGCTGCATTAAATAAATAATATTTATTTAATTTTAGAATTTCTAATTCTAATTTCTTTTATCCACTTTCCCTTTGTTGACTTTTCCACATGCTTGGGCACCAAATTTGGAGAAGGAATTAATTAATTTAATGCATTTAAAGCTGCCCTTCTATCCCAAAAGGGGTCGCACTTTTTGACATAAGCAATTTCTATTTTTAAAAGCCAATTAACAATGGGATTATTCACCTTGCACCGCAGCTCCAAAAATCCCATGATCCACTTAAGTTGTTTGACTTTCATAATGGGATTATTTACCTGCAAGGCAGGTAATAAAATCCCATCAATGCCTTAAGTGATTTTTCTTTTATTTCACAATGGGAATTTTTACCCTGCAAGGCAGGTAAGAAATTCCCGCCTGCCTGTTGCCTCTAATTTTCCCATTGTGACTTAAGTGGCGTTGCTTCCATGGGAAAAAGTACCTGCTAAGGCGATACAAAAATCCCACCTACCTGCTGCTTCCAAAAATCCCATGATCCACTTCAAACCCTCTTTTTCAAAAATGTGGTCTCCCTTGGAGAAGCTTTTTGGTGCGTGACTTCGTCTTTTCAGAGAGAACCAGACCTCCGATGGCAAATTCCTTCTGGCATAACGTGCATAGGTGATCTCCAGATACTCCAGGCAAAGAATCAGACCAAACCGGCAAAGGAATTGATCTAGAGAAATTTCATAGAAAACAAAACGGAAAACACCAAAAACACAAAACGTTGCCAGAAGTCACAAATAAAGCCCAGGATCCATTCTTGGTTAAAACCCTACTGGTATATGGGAATATTGACATGTACGATCACAACAGGGTTAAACCAGAGCACAAATTGCCTCAAACGGGGCTCAAAATAATTAAATACAAATTTCCCATAGGCAAACCCCAGCGATAGAATATAACGATTTTGGGCATCTGGGTATTTGGCGAAATTGGCTAATATGACTCTTTGGGAATATCTTGACACAATACAGAAAATTTCTGGCAATTAAAACACGAAACGACCCATTATTTTAAAAGTACGAAAAAAATTTACATAGGGTAGTCCCAGTTTCGGGGTGAAATCGGGACACCAGATAATAATTTGATGAAGTACTCAAATAAATACTATTCCTCAACCCACTTTGTAATTTTAGTACCAACAAAAACAATACCATTATCTGAAATAATATTAGCAAGAACTCCAAATCTAGTAATAATACCTTCATAGAAGTCAAGCACACTAGTTTCATTTGCTTCTTTCAATGCAATTGCTTCCATCCATCTGGTAAAATAATCAGTGGCAAGTAAAATCCACTTGTGACCCAAACTGGATGGTGGGTTAATCATTCCGATAAAATCCAATCCCCGCTGCATAAAGGGCTGATCTGCTGAAATAGGATGAAGAGGAAGGGCTGCAAGTTTTTCCTTACCCACAAAGAAAGCACACTTTTGACGTCTTTTGACCCATGCATAACAATCTTTGAAAATACTTGGCCAATAATAACCTGCTTTCATTATTTTGAGAGCAAAGTCCTTGGAGCATAATGGCCACCTTTTGAGAGTTTTACTCGGACTCCACGGGAGAAGAATGGGTTAAGGTCTTCAAAATCAGCCTTCAAAAAGGGACATGGCAATCCCCCTTGTCCCCAAGCAATTACAAGTACCCGGATCCCAAATAAATCTCAATTGCTCCTCCTTTGGTATACACATCAAGCAAACTCACAAAAAAAAATGTGTCCCCTTCTTCATCCACTCTTGCTTTGTGGATATGATGTCTAGATTCTTCTACTTTGCTTGCCAAGGCCTCATAAATATTGTCCAAACATTGGTTGTTCCCAATTTCCCTCCTGTGTCCCAAACACAGCTTGTAACCATGTATTTTGTTCCCTAAAATCAGAAGGATAGTGGCTGGGATCCTTCTTATAACAACTGAAAACACATCAACAATGATAGTAGATTGCAAACCCTTCATCCTCATGGTTGGATACTCCTCTCTCATTGTCAAAAGAATGGATAGAGAGCTGAAATTATTGCGGACAACGTATAAAACAAAAATGTAACAATTGTCATAATGATTACCTTGGCCTCCAAAAGATGCTTCCAAGCTGCCCCAAACTAATCTTTTCAAAATTTGGCTCGGATCAGAACTCATGAGTGCTGGTATGTAAGTATAACAGCCATACCATGCCCGGAATTTCATCCCAAACAATACCAAATATGTTGGAACATTGGCCTTAATTGTTCTCAATGAGTGAACCCTCTTACCCACCATTTCACATAAAAAGAATGTTTCGTCCAAATTTGGCTCGGATTAGAACTCATGAGTGCTGGTATATAAGTATAACAGCCATACCATGCCCAAATTTCATGTTGGAACATTGGCCTTAATTGTTCTCAATGAGTGAACCCTCTTACCCACCATTTCACATAAAAAGAATGTCTTCAAATCTGCCCCTCTATTGCTTCCCCAAGAAGATATCCACAACCCAACAAATGAGATTGGGAAAAACACCTCATCTTGGTTGTAGCATTGCAAGTTCAAAAGTGAAGTGGCCAAAAACATCTTGTGAGAGTTACCCTTACCTTGTCAATGTCACTAGAAGAAGAACACCACTTCCTTGTGATCAAAATCCACTTGGTGGCTGCAAATAGAATGTGGAACCAGCTGGAAATAATAGCCACAAGATCTAAAATAACTCCCATAATGATTTGGGTTCATGACCCACATTTTCCAAACTCATCTTATTCATGTTAGAAGGATGACTTACAACCCAAAGCTCTTCGAATTCACTTTATAGTAATAAACATTCTTACCAAGTGTGAGTAACCTTCGTTGTGGAGGATTTTCTGATTGCAAGTGCCTTACTTGCTGCCCCAAAACAACTATCCTATGTTGTTCCTTCATGCAAACTCCTTCCATGATGTTACTAGCAAGCTGATTTTTGACATACTCAGCTGTGATAATATTTTTCCAATCAGCTGTTATGTGAGAAAGCAAACCACAATGTGATTTCCAAGCATTTTCCATTGTACTCCCTTCATCCTTTATACCTTGAATTCTGATTTCTTTGTCTTTGTCATAGAATTTCAGTTCTCTATCATGATAATTGAGGGTGAATTCCCCAAAGATTGCAGCCATTGAACTCCAAGAACTACTTCATCATTAGCTAACTTAATCACAAAAAATTCATCACATACCTCATATTTTCCTAGGAGAAGTGATAGTTGTCCCATTCTCTTTGTGCAAGGTATGGTGGTGCCACTCTCTACAAGCCTAGTGACCCCTTGGTTATGAAGAAAACCCTTCACCCTGAATGGATGATAAGTAGGTGTGCCACACATTAGAGTAAGGGTGCTGCCCTTCCACCATATTCTTTCTAGCTCTTCCATATTCATGGAACCATGGGTTAACCACATATGAAATGGAAAATCAGAACCATCATGCCTTTGATGCCCCAAACACATCATGATAAAATTTCCCTCCATATTGATTTTGAAATCAGATATTCTTCTTTTTGTAGAGCTCAACATAACACCTATATTCCTCATGCGGAAACAATTTTGAATTTGAGTCCAAGAATCCATACAACAAGAAACACTTCTTACCTCATTATTTCATGGAGTATGAGGTGCATAATGATGTCCAATCAGCGGTGATATAGGAGGACATAACAAGCATGAAATCTGATCACCTTCCCCAACCAGCTGTGTGTGAGGGCAACATACCAGCAATGTCATATCAACAAGCAACAAAACTGAGATTTTCTCATACCATGGGCTGCCTTTGACACTCTTTTGACTCAGAATTTCTGAGTTAGGAACAACACTCAGAAAATAATCTAATGGTGCCCTTATCTCATGCATAATGTCATCCTTATAGGCCCTTAGTAAAACTGATTTGACTCCATCATGTGACTGTCTTGTGTAACCATTAGAATCCAATAAATTATCATAGAACAACAAAGGACTTTTACCTTTCTTTGGATGATGACAAAATGGGGATTGTTCTTTGTTGATATCTCCATTGATTGGCTCCTTGGTGGCGGTTGTTTGGGACAGACCAGCAAGCTGAATATTATTAATTTCACCTTGAAATTTGAATTCAACTCTCAATTTCTTCTTCTCAACAGACCCTTCCTTTTCCCTTGCCTCATGCTTCATGGTTACTTCTTTTTCCTTGTCAATAATGAAGAGTTCTTTGCCCTATACTCTTGTAAGTGTTGTTTCCCTTGAGCGGCTATCAATCTAGCAACCCTAGCTCTTCTTCGCCACTCCTCACAATTTCTTTGAGTTTCCATTACATCCTCCGTGCTTGCATATATGAATTCCTTCTCTGTCTAATTTCAACATTTGGTTCCTTCAAAAGTATACCCTTTTCTATCAAGGGCTCTTCATTGACAATATGTTAGTTTTATGCAACCATTAGATGCCAACAATTCATCATTAAGCACAAAAGGATTTTTACCTTGGGTGGCATGCTCCTTAACTTCCTTCATCCCGATGGAAGGACCTCTTCTCCCTAGGGCTGAAACATTCTTCTTCTTGGCATGTTGTACTTCTTCCTTTGCGCTAGGGTTCTTTCCGATAATGTCTTTCTTCCGTCCTTAATTTGATGAAATCCGTGAGAGACATTGCCTCCTCAAAACTCATCCGGCATTGCTTGGTACTCTTCAAGCCATATGGTGTAGTCATGGCTTGTTTAGGGCTCCCATGTGGAGCGACTGCTCTTTGGTCACAAATTGGGGTTTGTAGGGCCTTGCAAAAGAAATTTTCTCCTTCTTTGATTCACGAGGGTTGTAGGAAACCTCTTCCCCTTGGCCGAACCACTACCCTGCATGTTTTGGATGGCTAGGGAAAGCCTATCCAATGCATCCACTATTCCTTCTTCTTCATGATCATCTCCAATTTTTCATGCTTCACAGGTTGGGAGGATGATGCTCTGATACCACTGTAATGTCCCTTTTTAGGGGAACTCAGAAATGACCAAAAGCTGAGAAATCAGAAATCATATTAAAGAACTGACTGATATAACCCTTGCAACTCTCCACAAATTAAACCCTCTTAGGGCAGCGACTTTCCTAGAAGTTAAACACTTACCTGGGTCAAAACCTCTTCTCAAACCTTAAGGAAATATTATGCCATAATTATTACTAAACCCTCAATGCAAACAAATCAGATTTTTAGAAACCCAATTGAGCGTGAAAATAATTAATTATGGAACCCTTAACCAATGAACATCATCAAGCTTGGAAAAATAGTAGAACACCTCCAAAATTCACAAAACTCTAGATCTTGGCCTTAGAAAATATGGAGAACAAGATAGTAAATTCAAATTTTCCAAATTAGCATCACACATACCAAATAATCACTCCCAAGTGGGTCACTCCACTCCAAACAAATAGATCATTGAACTAAAGAGACCAATCATGCAAGAAAATGATAATTTATTGCCTTTCAAATCAGCTTGCATACATAAAACCTCATGAAGGGTTTTCGTCCTCCACAAGTCCTCAACCAAGGGTTTCCGTCCTTGGAAAAGGTCCTCAATCAAGGGGTTTCGTCCTTGAGAAAGGTAGATAAGGTGCTTCACAAGCAAACCTTAACCAAGATATGAATATTCACCAAAACATGATTCAATAATGCCCAAGCGACCTCCTTATATAACCACAAGGAGTGCTTTTACAATATAAAATGATGGCCGACCCCTTAAGGTAAGTGCTTTTAAATATTCAAATGGTATTTGGAGCCTACATGCTCATAATACCTTTATTTCCTAACTACTTAAGTCCTTCTATTGGAGCGTTAGGCTTCCCAATAGGATACATGATAATAAATAAAACAACTACCTAAACAATGAGAAAGATTTTAAGTCCAATGTTTTGGATCCCACATTAAGATCATTTGTCGGGGGATAAAGAGTGGGATTCGCTTCACTCTTTATTGCCCCGAAAACGGATCCGTAAGTGGGATTAGAATCCCCACTCTTTATTCCCCCTAATGATGGATCCGCACATGGATCTGAATTCCCACTTTTATTCCCCCGAAGAGGGACCTAGAAGTGGGATCTGAATGCTCACACAAAGCAGTGATTTCAAGAATATCCAACACACATAATTTTAATGGTAAGAAGCTAGCAATGAACCTAAATTGATTTGTTCACCTTGTGTCCAACTTTCAAGTCATTATCCCAAATAGAAATTTAATTTCATGCAGAGGTAAATGTCATACAATAAAACTCATTTGAGTGATTATCGATTCTCCCATATACTCTATATCCTTCTAGGGGCACAAATGTTAACTTGGGGATTTAATGGCTTAAAGTGACAACAATTTAGGAACTTTTAAAAAAAAAAATCTTCAAGGCATGTTTGTTAGAGTTATAAAAATATTTAAGACTCACAACATAAAGGCCTCAAGAGCCTCCAAATCAGGTGAATAGTTTCCCTCAAATAGAAAAACTCCTAAAGAAGGGGTCTAGCAGTATAGTGGTAAAACTCTACTCCTTGAAGTTAATGAGGAGCTCCAATTCATTCCACAAGAATCACAATACATCCTTCAACAACATAAGCAAGTATTCAATTTTCCTCGATCTATTGAGTTGATTTTAGGTATCTAACCTCTCGACAACAGCCCTTATACTACTCAAATGATCGGAAGAGCAAGATCCCTCTAGGGAGCACAAATGTTATCTTGAGGATCCAATGGCTCAAACAGTTAGGCACTTTTGCAATGAATCTTCAAGGCATGTTCATAAGTTTTATTAAAAAAATTAAGACTTGTCAACATAAGGGCCTCAAGAAACTCCAAATTAGGTGAATAGTTTCCTTCAAATAGAAAAACTCCTAAAGAAAGGATCTAGCGGTATAGTGGAAAAAAAAAAAATTCTTATAAGTTAATGAGGAGCCCCAATTCATTACATGAGAATTGCAAGACGTACTTCAACAACATAAACAAGTATTCAGTTTTCCTCAACCTATTGAGTTGACTTTCAGTAGCTCACCTCTCAACAATAGACCTTATAAAATTCGGATGATCAAAATAGCAAGATCGATGAATGGTTTGAGACATGTTGGATATCAAAATCATCAGCCCAAGCACAAATGCATTTTTACTTCTATTATCATAGTTAGAAAAAAAAATAAACCCCAAGATTGTGCATGGACTACAAAGAGATTAACAAAATCACACTTAATATATGCTTCCAATATCTTTCATTGAATCTTCACTCAAAATTTTATTGGATTCATCTTAAAGAAGATGTGCCCAAATACAACTTTTAGAACTCATATGACCTCGTATGAATTTGTGATGATGTAATTTGGTCTCACAAATGCTCCTTTAACAATGTCTCATGATGCTCACTCCAAACCTTTGTCAAATATATTAGTACATCATGGTATATTAGAACAATATTATTTGATGTGTGTGTGCAAGTGAGAAATGAGATGTGATAACAACTCATTTCTAAATAGGTTTGAGAAGAGATATCTTAGGGATTTTGTGATAAGGGTAGATTCCTTATCTATAGGAGATCAATCGTCTATATATATGCATGATTATTGAATAAGATTAATGATGCATTTTATTGTGTAATTTGTTCTCACTACATTATTTGGTATCGACGGCCTATTCTAACCCCGTGATGGACGAAAAGGTTTGAAAGGGAACCCATCTTTGCATTGCTCATTGTTGATCGGACATTGTTTACAAAGTGAAGAATTTGTATAGTAGTACGAATGTTAGATTATATTTTGGAAGCATATTCTTTAATTATAATTAGCCATGTGATATTCACTTCAATGTGGCAGCCCTCCATTTGCACAGGCGCTCCAACTCACCTTGGCCTCCAAGTTTCGAACGAGCCAATCTTCGATAGACCAGATCACTTAAAAATCACGTGCACTGTCAAATCTGACGGAGTTTGTGCTCACAACTCCCGACAACTCTCAATCAATACTCAACCAATCAGTATGTTGATTCGAACATGAATGCCATGAACTATTCTACGATTCTATTCATACAAATTTGCATGTCGTTCTTGTTCGTATTTTAAATATGCTTTGCCAATGTGCATCGATTCCATCGATAGTTCATTCTAGACCTAGATATTGATGGCATCGTTAAAATTCCAAAGGTGTGCATCCTTTGCGTGATATTGCCTATCATTTGTCATGCATCCTTTGACAGCACCACAATGCCTCGCATCTTTTGCTGAAGTTTCATTCATCGCCCATTCATCCCGCTCTTCCGTCAAATAGCACAACTCAGAAAAGATTAGATCCATCCATGTGTGACACGTTAGTTCTGTAGTATCAACGATGCATCATTAGGCAACTCCGACATCCTAAGGAATGTGCATTCTGAGGAGGAGAATTTTGTTGCTAATACAACATGTAGTTGAGCTTTAAAGTCTATCTTGCCGAGTTAAAAGCATTATGTTGAGAATAGAGGCAACGGAGGTAGGAGGCTCATTAACGACCTCAAGTTCACCACTAACAAGGGGCTCGCGTATTGCGTAATTGTGGCAAAAATGTTTGTGCGCTAAACCAACAAAAGCCGAAGGTGATTTCCAATGGCAGCAGTCGTCACCTATGTTGTTCATGGTCGATAGCAGCTATCCAGACAAAGGCAGCAAACGCAACAATGAGGACCTAATTCTCAATGTATATATTTTGTTTTTGTGTATGGTGTGATGAAAATAAAATTCTATAAGAAGATGTATAGGAGATCAATCGTCTACTATGTATCCTCTATTGAGTACTTATAAGTGATAGGCCGGTGAGAAGCCCAACACTCATTGGAAGTCAAAGCGTGAATATTTTTGTTGGTGTATGTAGGTTATCACAGAAGTAAGTGATTTTTTATGAGAAGCTCAACACTCACTCACTAGAAGTAAGCGATTTTCCGATGAGAAGCCCAACACTCACTCACCGGAATTGAAAGTGTGAAGTTTGAACAACCGTGTTTACATATGTAGATGATCACAAGATTCAAATGTCATGAGTAGCAAAGTGCATACCTTTATGTGTTGACATATATGTCTATTTCCAGTCCATGTGGCGTGGTTCCTCACCCTATGTCTGCACTAAGGGGGAATGCTAGATATATAAGTACGACATGATGTGTTAAACTAATATTATTTTGTGTGTGTGCAGTGAGAAATGAGTTGCAATAGCAACTCATTTCTATATACTCCTTATCTATAGATCACCCATTTGTACGTAATGTGTGATTCTTGAATAAGATTCACAATGCATTTTATTGTGTAATCTGCTCCCACTACTTCAGCCTTTTCACAAATAAATTGTATTATTTTTCTTTAATGACATGCTAATTTACAACTTAACTAGGGAAGAATATCTCCAACGCCTCAAAAGGGTATTGCAAATGTTTAGACCAACCAACTTTATGCCAAGAATTCAAAGTGTACTTTTGGGGTACAAGAAGTTGGGTCTTATGAAGTGGTGAATCTTCAAACGATAAAAGCGGTAGTCAAATGGTTTGTACTAAATAGTAAAGACTATCAAGAACCTAGGCTTGATAGGATACTACCAAATATTTGTCCACAGCTTACACATGCATTGTTAAACCCATAAACAACCTTGTTGAAGAAACAACCATTTGTGTGGTTTGATACCACCACTCAATCATTCAACTAACTCGAGCAAGTTCGCACTTCTACTCCACTCCTAGCTATCCTAAATTTCAACAAGGCATTCATCGTGGGGCGGAATTCTTTGAGAGAGGGTCTTCAAGTGGTACTAATGAAGGTCATCCTCTTGCATTTTAAGACAGACGGTTGAAACAAAAAGAATTTAGTGATAAGCAACACATGAAAAAGAGATGTTAACCATGCTTCACGTAGTCAAGTAATGGCACCAACATCTAATGGGTCAGCATTTCAAGGTCAAGATAAGTCATGAAAGCCTAGGATATTTTTTTATGCAATTGTTGTGTTTAGAAAAGTAACATATGTAGGTTACCAAGTTGTTAGATTATGCTATTGAGATCACATATAAAAAAAACGAGGAGAATGTGGCAAAAATGCTCTTTCCAAGCAAGAGGAAGATAAAGCCCTCCTTTGGGAGATCTCCTCCATGCAACCCAACAACATTAAAGTAGTGTGTTTAGAATGGTAGCAAGGCCCAACAACCAATGCAATAATTACAAGATCGCAACAAAGCATTCGATAAGTTCACTTGGAGAGGTGATTCCCTGTGGTTAAAAAAATTGTTTGATCTATGACAAGCCTCATAATTGAAACATTGGATTGTTAAAAATGCAAGAAACCTCATTAAAGAGGCCACTAAGGGGTTCCTCAAAACTTATCATATGGTTAAGCGGGATTTCTTTTGGGAAGGATTGAAGGGAGGTGGCCAAATTTTGTGGCAAAATGTTTTTAATACCAATGTAGCAAGGGCAAGATGACCAAATCACCAAGACCGTTGCAACCATTGTTTACTCCTGGTTAATGAAGAGAGGAGGTAATTGTGGACTTCATTATCAGCCTTCTTATATCAAAAGGAGTGAATGTTATTCTAGTAGTGGTTGACAAGCTAACCAAATATCACCATTTTGTGGTATGTCTCATCCATCTTGCGTATCGCAACGGAAACAACTTTTATGAAGCATGTCAAACAGCTTGATTAGACTCCCAAAATCATAGCCAACATTAGCAGTCATATTCACCAATAATTTTCAACAAACTTATTCGATATTTTTTAACTAACTTGGCCCACAATTCTTTGCATCATCCTTATTCAAATAATCAGACAGATTATTAACAAATGTCTTAAAGGTTACATCCATCATTTTGCTTTAATAAATAATCACTCTGCTTCAAATGGATTTTTGGTTGAATGGTGGTATAACACTACTTTTCAAACATCAACTAAGATAACACCATTGAAAGTAATGCATGGGTATATGCCACCCCTTGTCCTTCAAATCTGCAAGGTTAATTGAAGGTTCAAGCAGTTGAAAACTATGTGCAGTACCACCTAAATATCCTCCAGATACTCAAGGATAATTCAGCTATGGCATAGAACGAAATGAAGCACCAAGAAAATCAGCACAGGAGTGAGAAACACTTTGAAGTAAGAGAGTGAGTCTTTCTTAGGCTTTGGCAACACAAACTATTATCTCACAAACAACAAAAAGGTAGCAAGATTCCACCCGATTTCTATGGTCTTCACATGGTATCCCACAGGATTCGCAGAGTGGCATATAAATTGGAGGCACCCTCTTCTTCACAAGTCCAACAGTTCCTCCACGTATCATGCCTGAAGAAGGTTATCAATGAACGGAGTCTAGCATAAACAGAGCTTCATAAGGCAAAATCATCCTAGAACCAGAAGCAATGTCTTATCGGAAAGTGAAGAAGTTGAGTAATAGAGCAATCACAAAACATCTCATCAGATATAACATACTGACTAAAGTTGCCACCCGGAGAATGATTAATTCATGTAGAAGCTCCTGCAACTCTCAAGTGTTGAGATCAACACCTTTTCAAAGGGAAGGGGCATGTTGCACCCCTAGCCCTACATGCGTCATCATGTATGATTGAATTATGGAGTTGCCTGCATGAGGCACACAACCCATGAATAATCTTCTAGTAGGTTCTTAAGGTTTCTCGTATTTGTTAGGTCATCCTAATAAAGCCATGTGGGTTGCGCTCATTTAAATATGAGTATATGAATAAGGAATAGGACTTTGTTTGAAATCATAATTGTGGAAATCATCTCTTGGTCCATTGTATTTGCAGATCACCTCCTTAAAGTGGCTTAATTCTCTTGTTTCAATATTTAGGCATTTCAGCCATCACTTGTCATATGTCATTCCTTCTACTAATGCTAACAATTGCTACTGCGTAGTTATTGTGTGGAATGTTACTGTTTTTTTTTGGTTCTCTACTATTTCACTTTCAAAATATAGAAATATGATTACACTAAGTAGAACACTTATGAGACAACTTATAGACATCTGCCACAAGGAGGACGACACAAAAGCATCAACCAATCCTTGAAATGAATTGCATTCATCTAGAAATGCGACAAGCCCTCCTTATCAATGGACCACTTGTAGGCGTAGACCACAAGGGTACAACTGACAAGCATTGACCACAATGCACCAATACTCAAGTGTTCCTACAAGATTACTTACAGGTGTCAACCACTCCATGGGACAACTTACAAGCTTCCGCCTTCCACAAATGCTTAAGCCCTCATTATCATGAGATAACGTACAAGTGTCTACCACAAAGATGACAACCTATAGTCATCGACCCAAGCATGAACAGCTCAAAAATGTACAGCAGCAGATGTTCATCATTATAGCAATTAACTATCAAGAAATTCTAGCCAACAGCATTAATCATTTATCAACATAATATATCAGTCAACAGCACTCAAAATGAGTTATATGTTATAGCAGCACTCAAAATGATCCAGATACCTTGTAGATGTTAAAAACAACAGGCAACTATTAATATCAGTCAACCCTAGTCAAATGGAAGTCAACTCTGCTTTATTCCTTCTCACTTATTGAATTTGCTTGGTCTACGGATGAGAGCCAGCAACTACACTTTTCTTTACCTAAATATTAATGCTAGCATGGTTTTGCAGTTAACTGATCAAGTTGGGAGGGTATTAAATAGGTACGGTTTGCAATAAATTCTAGTGAAAAATGACTCAGGGCATGGTCTGTGTTTAAAAGTGTAAAAGTATGTAGGACACAGCACTGTATATAATTACGGTTTATGTACTTTATAATACATAAAATGAAACTCTAGCAGGTATGTTTCTGCGGTCTTCTAAAGATATTCTTAAACTTTATCCCAAATTCAAGTACGGTAGTAAAATATTATTCTGCCTCATATAGCATCTCCCTACTTAAATGTTAGCAACAACAAATTTGCACCTTGCTCTGCCTTGAGGGTGACTCCCATAAGCTTCATCAAGATAGAATTTTGATCCCAAAAACTCCACACAGTTGACAGCGTATTGAAAATTAAAGCAAATGAAGAGAAAGCCACGTCTGGACGCATTGTGGTTTCTCTACCCATGGAAGGATTGATTGAAAGCTGACGAATTTGATTAACGGAAACAAGCGTAATATCAATGAAGAAAAAATCAAAACTAAGTAATGACATTCAGAGTTTCTACATAATATTATTATGAGATAATTGCAGTAGCAGAAGTAAAAGAGTAATGGAGGAAGTGAGAAGCAGTAGTAGATACCTTTTGTTGATCTGATTCAGGTAACTTGTAAGTATAATGCGAGAAAATCAAATTTTACCAAAGGCAGAAAATTCATGAACTTGTAGAGCATCATCCATACAATCTTCTAGACAGAAGACACTTTTGATTTGCTTTTGATGGTCTATAGTAGTGCAAGTATGGCAATTCATCTGGTAGTAACCACAGAAAAATAGAAGTGTATCAATTGAAGAGGTAAGTTGCTGTAAAATGGAATATTCATATACCTACTACATCTGGATGATAGCTTTAAACTGGGGATCACCTAAGTAACAAAACGTTTCCACAGGTTACAGTATAAAATGTATGATGCATTTGAGTTGCTTTCCAGAAGTGAAGGTGCATATTATTCAATGTGGCATCAATAGCACACCAACTACAAAGGCTTGTATCCAATAACCAAAGAAGTCTGCAACCTTATCACAAGTTTGAGGAAACAAAATCTTCGTGTGATGACCTTTTACTGCTACCAGAAGAAAAACTTCCACAATCCCATTTCGGATTCATCAAGACAACAAAAGAACTTCTTTAAAGAAACGATTCGAAAAAAACCTTCAGGCCATTTGGGCAGGCAAAAACATTTTAGAAAAACTCATATTGCAAGCAAGAAGTTCTTTTCATCACGGTAACAGCCATCATCTTTCATTAGGTACAACTCCTCATTCCTGGACAATTCTATTCTATCTAGAAAATAATAGGTCACATCACACACATAAGAGAACTCCAATACAGGTGACGACAATTTGGGCATTGGGCTCACACCCATCCAATTTGTTCATTCAATTTAAAGATAGGTCATCAATTCCCCAGTCTTAAACCCATGCAGGGCCAGGCAGAGGCAGATTAAACAGTGGAAAGAGCAAACCCCCTCAAGGGCCAATATAAGACAACACTAGAAACAAAAGATAAGGAAGGCCCGGACTGTACGATACCTCGTTAATCTCACAGAAGCAATAATCTTCGACAGCATGACAGTGATATATATACAATACGTATATGTTTTAGACAAAGGTTACGACACTGATCCTTTGAGTGAAAATGAAAGCAAATTATTTACTTGGAATTGTGCAGAAACAGTACCAAACAAGAAACTGCTTTCCCAAGGCTGTCTGTCCACCATCAATATCTATCTCAATCTCAAGTCTTAAATGAGTAAGAATATATGAAATAAGAAGTTTCTCCATGCAATTGCACCATCAGTATCACCATGGGAACTGTCATTCTCTCGTGACAAGGATATCTAGAAGCAGTAGCAGAAGCTGAAGCAGTCATACTCTTGACAGTCACTTGAACTCCTCATCATTACCGGACAAAAGCTTGTGTCAGGACATAAATTTACAGGCGAAAGGAGGAGCATTAAAATACGTGTTTTAATAACCACCACATGATTTTAAAAAGTATACCCGACATACGACCGAGGGGCTGGACTTTGTAGCCATTTCTCTGGGCCTGTGGGCCCAAAACTCACTCGACCCTTTCTCGCTTTTATTAATTTCCCTCGGCCATTGGAACAGTTTTTCCATGAATAGCTAAAATAGGAGAGTTTCTTACGAGTAAAAGATTTACTTCTCCACTGTCACCTTTCAATGGACACGTGGTGATTTTGGTCACACCGCTCAAGGTTTTTTTACATGATTATATTAAGTGTGTCTAATTAAATTAATTATAATTAATGTCGATATGGAGTGGAGTGGAGTGGAGGACTCTTACGTCGTACTCAGGTAAAAGAAAAACTAGTTGATGTCAATAGGCATCCGACAATTGTATCACGAGTGAAGAGGAGGGAAAGTCAATTAACATCCAAGGTCTCCCAGAAGGATACAATACTCAACAGAATTTGAATTTTCTAAAATTATTGCTTAAACCATATGTAATAAAAATAGTTGATTGTGATTGATTGGTTTTTGAATTTTCTCATTTTGTTGTATGGGAATAAGAAATGAAATGAAATAAAAACTTTTAACGTCCACGAGGCTAAAAATAGCCTATGAGACAGTAAAACCACTTTCTTCTAATTTCACCAATTCTGATCTTCTTTTGTTAATCTTGATGATGAAGTCCCCCATTTTAGTTATCAACTCCTCATTGAACATAACCTGTAATGACAATGTCTTGAAATTGATTGCATATCTGGAACAAATGTCATTATAAGCATTGCATTCTATAATAAAGAGAATAACGAGAAAAATCTATCAACCAATCACATACATGAAAATTAGTATTTGTAAATGAAAAAAAAATTATATATTTTTAAAATTATTGCATAGACCATATGAAATAAAAATAGTTGATTGTGATTGGTTGAAAAAAAAATTGAGTAATAGGAAAGTGGATCCTATAGGTATTATGGTTGGCAAGATTAATAAATAAGATATTTGTTATTTTAAGATTTGTATGAATAATAAATTTAATTTAAACATGACACATTTTCCTTGCTTCACTATTAAATAATTATATATAGTTTATTATTTTAAATTCTTGAATTATGAATTTTATTGTACCATTTTTATTTGTTTCCTTCTAATTTTTAATATTATTTTTTTCCCAAGCATTCTTATCTACTTAAACATATTTTAATATAATTATAAAATTAAATTTTTAAGAAAATGAATATAAATTAGGTAAATGTACCATAACAAAATATATAAACTAGGTACATGTACCTATTTATCTTATAAATAAAAAGATAAATAAGATATAACAACATTATAATCTAAGCTATTTATTTAACAAATCTATAAATCTTTTTAAGTATGTTAAATTAAGATATATCTAAAAGATATATTTTGTTATTATCTAAATATTTAATTTATAATTTAAGTTGTTATAAGTATGTTAGATTTATTATAATTGGGGAAATGCCTCAATTCAACACGCGCGCATACGCACAATGTTTTGATGTGAAATTCCATTTATGTTTTTTAATAAGAATAATCATAGAAAATTTAAAATGAAGATAAACATCAAATAACATACTTATATTAGAATAATCTATGTAAAATATTATGTTAGGTACTTTTTTTAGGAATCATTTTTCATGTCTATTTCACTTATATTGAAAATCTAATATAGATAATAATACTTGTAAGCATCTTTTACATAGATTATTCTAAAATAAGTATGTTAATTATGTGGAATTATAATGATAGGTTTTTTAAAAAATTTAATAAATGAATGTATTATCCTTTTCTAAAATTCAATTTTATTATAAATATTATAAAAATATTTTTAGAAAAATAAAGTATAAATAATATTTCATCTATCTATTTTTCATCTCATAATATATAATTTATTAAGAAGATATATACAAATTTTAAATATTTATTAAAAAATCAATTATATTTATATATAAATAATTTAGAAGCCACTTTTTAATACAAACCCAACTAGTATACATAGATATCAACAATCTACCCCACATCTAACTCAAAAGCTTTAATTTTATAATTAAAATATATATTTTTTATCATAATCATTTAGTGGGTGGCTTTAAACTCTTGTGTGAATCTATAATAATCTTTTATTGGGTATAGTTTTTTTAAAATGTTATTATTATTGAACATAGTTTTGGAAACATAAACACAAAGTATAATCCTATAAATGTTTGGTTGTTTCTCAACTATTCACCACCCACGTGAACATTAATAAATTGAAGTTGCTTTTATCCAAGGCAACGATGAGTTTCTGGTTTACATCATGTTTTAAACAGATAAAGAATTGAGAAGCAACAAAATGTTTTGCTCCCTCTTCCACATAAAAACATGAATCACACTCAATGCAATGAGAGATTTATTAATGAATGACATTGTGGTGATAACAATATATTTTGGCGAACAAGAAATAAAGGGGGTACCTACATACCTATGTTAAAGTGGGCTCCCATCCCATCGCATCGTTACTCTTAAGACGGGGCACAACGCAACACACATTCACCATAGCAAAATGATGAAACAAAATCCTTTAGTACTCTCTTAACACCCCATTTCGGTAATGGGACTAGTTGTCTTTTATGTGTCTTCTTATTTATTGTTTTCATTATTCCTTCGCATTAATAAAATTTTAAATCAGTTGTGTTAATATTAAATTATATATTTTAATGAAATTTTAAAGTATGATATTACAAGAAGTCGATATCGTTATAGACAGTTATTTCAAAATATTTTATTTAGTGGAAGGGGGATTAGGTGAGTTGGCGGTCCAACTCATAATGAGAGCATTCAAAGCTCTCCACCCAAGTTTAAACCCTGGTGTATCCATGCAAGGAGTGGCGGCTTGCCTCTTCTAGGCAAATTGAAGCATCCATCCCTAACATGGTATAACTATGAATACACAAATACGTTAATAGTATTAAATAAAAATTAATTACTAAGTTGCATTCATCACATCAACTAATCTTTTTTTATTACTTGTTTACCATTGTTTTTGTCTATGTAAGTTTCATTCATCACATTCTTTATTATATGTCCATAATCATATGAACTAATATTTATAATTGTATTATATGTTGGATTAATTATACTATCCAACATTTTTATTTTTATTATAAATATTTTATTTATCATCACAAAACTTTAAAATGCAAAATCACAACAAAAACAAATACCATAGTAATTAACTAATCTTGTCTCAATAATCAATAAACATATAAATACATTAATATCATAACAACTAATTAATCCAATATTAATAATTAACAAATACACAAATACATTAATGTCACCAAATGACAAAAGTTGATTCCCATATACTTACATTTGCTAGTTTGATAAGTTTGAAAATTAAATATAATAATATTATATCTAAAAAATATTCTTATATAAAAATACTTCATAATTTAAAAAATCAAATTCGCATGCATGTTTAATTTCAACTACAATATCTTAGGGCATGAATTAGCCAAAGACACAACACTTATTAATTGTTGATACGGATTAGGTTTTTATAGGTGCACACTTTCTTTGTTTATTCAATTTTTGAAGTGTCTTTTATTCTCTTCAATTTCTTTTATTGTTTTGGTCCATGTTTGATGGTTCACCCCAAGACATCAAGAACTACATTGACACTATAAGCACCTTCATAAGTCTACATACTACCCATATTAGCTTGTGAAACTTCTAGATTATTTGTTTGACCAATTAAGTGATCACTCTAACCATAATTACACCTCTTCTTGTATGTTGAATGTTTTTTCTTGCAAACCCTAACATCTAATTATGTAAATTAATGTATATGATTTAATTGTTCATTTATTAGTATAACAATAATATTCTAAATTAATTATATTGAATATTTATTCATTTAGGGCTAAATTAGATGAAAATATTGGCGGTGATATGAAGACGCTTCATCTTTTATTCTAGAAGTGTAAAACCGAGAAATTATTGAAACGTCGGATGTATTTAATAGAGTTTGGTGGTTCCATACATTTTTGAAATCTTAGTATGGTTGTGTGCTAGTTTTCTATAAATTTGTGTGCATGTGAAAACCTTTAAAATATTCTTCATTATGAAACCATAGGTTTCACACATGTGTAAAACCCTTTGTATGATCTAAAATAGTTTCAAACCCCAACCACGAGTAGGAAATCTTACAAAATGGTTAGCGATTGGGTTGAACTGCAATTTGTACACATCCTACATTAGAAATACTATGAAGAGGCTTAAAACCACACATGATTCTCCACCTAGTACATGATATCTATATGAACGCAACTAAAATTGGCAATCGATCACTTGATAATGCAAAAAATGGCTTGGTCTCGCTCATCTTGACTTGGTTTGGATGGTTTCTAGCTTGAGAAACATGACTCTATAACCTAGTTGAGTGTGCATCACACTTATGTAGTGTCTACTCCCGGTGTGTGCTTAATTTTTAAGAATGTATGAGAGCTTTGAGTGTTTTAGGAATGATATTTGTAATGGGTGCTCTTGAAAGTTCCAAGTGAGTAGATGAGTGTATTTTACTTACTTATATAGGGGTTCATATGTATAATTTTGCATTAAGGCCAACCCATGAGGAAAGTACCAACCCATAAAGATATCAAATTGAGAAAGTGATCATAGCATGATTGAGGTGACACCGCCAATTTTTGACCAAACAACTAGATGGTTTGGTCCCTTATATAAATGGTCCCATATGATCTGGGAGTGAGGTGTTGGAAACTTTTGGATGTGATAGACTGTTGTGGAGTGATCCAAGCAATATGATGAGTGACCAAGCAATGTTATTGAGGATAAAATGTCATGTAAGAGAGTAAAAATAGGGAAATAAGCTCAAAATGTGTGCACAAGTCATGATTTAGTGATACACCAATGTTGTCATCATCAAGTGATAAATTACCAAATTTATTTTTTTATAGGTCCTTGAGCTCATCA
This sequence comes from Taxus wallichiana var. yunnanensis, assembly GCA_018340775.1. NCBI lineage: Eukaryota > Viridiplantae > Streptophyta > Pinopsida > Cupressales > Taxaceae > Taxus > Taxus wallichiana. Next base: position 862,808,182 of record CM031234.1, read on the forward strand.
ATTAGCATTGAGAATTTTCCCCTTTTATAGCTTACCTTATACGCCACACTCTTCATGGAATCTATTTTCTCTAGGGAAGTTTTGACATATTTTCCTCATAAGATATCCCAGCTTAATCTACTTATGAGCTTGGGTGTTATTTTATTTTAACTCCCATTGAAATAGAACCTATTTAAATATATGTGGGAAACAATAAAATGTCCTAAATTATGTAATTTTCTCAAGAATGGGAGATAAAAAGGTTAGAAGACCCCTATCTCCTCTAATCATAACTTGATTTGGGTATTGCGATGTTAGGAATATTATTGTTATTTCTCACATTATACGTTGATATTATAATTGTTATTTGTAATAGTGTGATTATTATTCATGTTAAATAGGTTTGTTAGTAGTATTGTTGAAATTTATAACAATATTACGTAATAAGGGATGAATTGTTATAGATTTCCTATATCATAAGAGATATGACTCCTCTATATTTGTGTAGACACAAAATCACGCACTTTGGGTAATTATCTAGTCTTGATTGCATACTACTATTCATATGATTCCTAATTAAGAAAAGTACTAATCAAACCATGTTTTTGGCCATCTTTCTTTACTTTATGTTGCCACTTTTGGTCTTACACTCTTACTTGCTCAATCTGTCTTTTCATACCCCAACATTTCTCATCATGGACACTAGCACCCGATCAGCGCCCTCGTCCCCTCTTGGCATCCCTGACCTCTTTGTACTTTGTTCACATCTTTTAGGTCTTTTCTAGTCGTTTGAGCATCTTATCTTTTTGGTAGTCGCCTTTTCGGGTTAATTACAAAATTTAAGCAAGTGAATCATATAAATATAAAGTTATGTGATCATAATAAAGGACCAAGCACTAAGCATTAGCTATCACCACCCAAGGTTGCATCCAAAGGATATTCAAGAGCATTCTAGCATCCATTCAAGGGCAAGGGACTGCATTATTTTGCATGCACTTCATAGAAGGGGAGTTTATTCTATTCCATGCACACATCCATTACATTACTTTACATCTAGTTATTGCTCGATATCAAGTGTGACACACACAAGAGCTACTTGGGGCATGATTCTACACACACACACATAGAACTACATTGGGTCTTAAATGTAGTACAATGCTCATTCGTAAGATCTCTTGTTTAACATTGAGGATAACCCAACCCCTCATTTTGCATCTTTATTTTTTTAGAATTTGATGTCTCTTTGAGGGTTTTGCATGGGTCATTATTTCATCACGGGTTTCAAAGAACCTCAACGAACATTGTGCGCTATACTAGTGACCAAAGGTGAAGGACAACAAACACCGTGAGGCTACTTAAAGATGAATTTCTAATCATTTTCGCAATCACAGTGCCCACTACCACCAGATCTGTGGTGGCGCGGTGCCCTGCACCTTTCTATGCACCTTTGTCTAGCGTGCTCTTCCATAAGTGCATTTTTTGAGCTTCATTGTCATAATCCAAGTTTTGGATTTTCCAAATTTCTAGCTTTGTGCACTTTTGAGATTTCTATGAATCACTAAGATTTTATATCTCCTCTTTACACTTAGGGTTTCATATTTTCTAGCTTAGTTTTCTTGGGTTAATTTTTGTACTTAATTGATTATTCATTTACTACTACAATAGAAATCAGATTAAGCATTTTCATAGCATATTTATTCATATTTTGCTTAATCAATTTTTATATTCGAATGAATGGCGTATTAAAAAAGAAGAATAGTATATTATTGTTGTCTTACTCACGAACCAAATATTTCATTTGGTATCGAGCTATCTACGATCATTCACGGAGTAGAAATGAAAGAGGGGTGGCTCCACTATGTTTTACCCCAATTGATGAGAGCATGAATTTGATTTTCTATTTAAAGTGGCTAGAAAAAGAGCATTAAGTACAAAAGAGTGAAAATCAAGAAAAGTTCATTCAATCTTTATTCAAGCCTATCGGATCTACCACCATTTGACACTTTTGTGGATTATTTTTGTTTATATGCATGGGACCATTATAGATCTGTAGGAGTTCTCACATGTTTTTGCCTAGGACTCCATCAAATCTCATTCAAAGCAACCTCAAGCAGCGGACTTGTTATCTCCACATGACCACCCTTCTCGGCCTCCATAAATTGATCCACTCCATAGTCCGCTTCTCCCCTCAATAGTAACATCTCCTCCGACTTTATGATATCATTTGACATTATTTTGTTTTATTGTAAGCTATAGAAGTCACCGACAATAAGAAAGTATTGAAATTGAACTTTATACCTTCTTTCATGTGTCTCCTTTGCAAACCTTGAATGGGCAGTGACTTGGACGGGCCCAGACTACTTGAAGTGTAGGTGTTTTCTCCAATGTGAGCAAGACCTTCGTTGTAACGATGATCAATTCACAAACTTTGCACCAAGGGATGTGAGGATGATGGATTTAGGGATGAGCAAAGTAGGATCATACAAACATTAGGACTAGATGGAAGGGATGCTTTGTGTAACAAGAATGCAAGAGATCTGACAAGATTTTTATTTTTTTCCTTGCTTTCGAGAGAGGGGGAAAAGTTGTATTTATAGCCTGAAAGTTAGATTAATTCAGAGGTTTTGGTTAATCATGATTTGAAAAAGTAAATAGGATTAAGTGAGTGGGGGACATGAAGAGTGGACATGAATTAAACTTGAATATTTAATTCGCAAGTGGGGGACATGGGGAATATTTGACATGTGAGGAAGATTAATTAGGAATTGACAAGGTTTTATTAATTGACTAATGTCAATTAATTCCTCATGGGTTTTTATGGGAAATGGAATGGGAAAATTAATTGATTTATGAGGGTGTGAAATTGGGGTGTCTACATTTTCCCCTCTTTGGAAGGGTACTATGAAAGTAGTGTCCTTTCAAAGAAAGTAGACAAAATAGGTGAATATACCCCAAGCGGTGGGATTTAAGGTTTGAAGAATGGGAGAAGTTATTAGAGGAGAAAAAGAGTATGGTTGATGAATGGGGTAAGAATTCAATATACTTTCTCTAAGAAAAAAATAGAATAGACGTTTGTGTGTGATAATAAAATGTGGTAAATGATCAATGTTATGGTATCCTCCCAGAAAAAAATACCATGGGGAGATGTGATTAGGAATGGATATGACGATGCCCCCTCGAGAGGGCTGACGAGAATGGAAAATATGAAAAATCTCTCGAAAAGAAAAGAGGTCAACGTCGTGGTGAGGAGGATGAGAATGGGGTGTAAGAAAATGGAAAAGTCAGTGTGAAAATGGGGAAAGAATTCAATCGACCTTGAATGCTAAGTGTGAAGATGTGTTAAAGTACGTAATGAATGAGAGTGAAAAGAGAGAAAGGGGGAATGGACATGAGTAGTGGTTAATTATGGGTAGGTGAAGAATGGGAAAGGAAAAATCGCAGGTGAAGGAGACAAGGGTATGAATTAGAGAGGATGGAGACGGAGAAGGATGATAGGGGAAGAAGGGAATGAGGAAGGAAAAACAAGAAGAATATGAAATTATATGAGAGAAGATAACAGAGCGAGAGGGTGAAATTATAAAAAGGGGAGAGAAGAGTGCAATATGAAGGTAGTGGAATATAAAATATATAGTGAAGAGGTATGGATGAGATAAAGGGAGAGAAATGATGGAAAAATGAAGGAGATGAATAATTTAAAGAAGACGAAAGAGATGATAGAATGGAGAAAAGAAAGAAACTATAGGAGATCAGGAAGATGTGGAGAAGATCATAGAAAGGAAGAGAAACATGTAGAAAATGAATGGAAATGGTAAAGGTGGTAGAGAAAAGAAGGGGAGGGGAGGATGAAGGTGAAAATGAGAGGGGCAAAAGAGATGACAAAGTGAATACAGGGAGAAGATTGAAGGAACCAAGTCGTTGTGGGAAAGACCGAGGTAGAGAATATGGGACAGACCACATGGAGATGCATGTGGATGATGAAGGGATAAAAAGACTAGATAGTGAGAAAGAGACAAGGTAACGATGGGGAAGTAAGAAGGAAGAATGAGGGGAAAAGAGGAAGAACATATAAAGAGAAACTGAGATAAGCATGAAGAGTGGTAAAGAGGTGAGGACAAGAGAGGATATGGTGCAAAAGGAAGAGAATAAAAAATGGGGATTTTTTGTGGAGAGTGGGTATCATCATGAATGTAAAGAGAAGAAAGAGGAGAGGAATGATACAGAGTAGAAAATTCGTGGAGATACATGAGATGAGGATAAGAGGATTACAAGAAAATAGAAAAAGGATGTATGATGAAGATAATAAAGATATTGACAAGGGAGAAGGAAAGATGGAGAGGTGGGTAAGAAACGACAAGAAAGGGTGGGGTTGGAGAAAAGGGAGGGGAGGAAAGAGAGAATGGGGGATAGAAGAGGCAATGCTAGTGAAAGAATGTTAGGGGAAGACCAACAATAATTATTGTTGGTGAATGATGGGGAAAGAGTGGAGAAAATGTGGAGAAGGACAAAGAGAGGGAAAAAGAGAGTGAAAAAGGAAGTGGAGAATGATGATGAGTGAATTTTAGGGGAATACCAACAATAATTATTAGTATGAAACATGAGAGGTAGTATGGGGGATGGAAGATGATGATGAAAGAATGTTAGAGGGGGATCAATAATAATGATGGGTGGGAATAGGGGTGGATATGTGGGAGAATTTGAGAAGATGGAGTGGAAAGAGTAAAGAAAGGGTGAGTGATGATTTGTGACAAAATGAAGGCGAAGAGAGGATGCAAAGGATGAGGATGAATGAGATGAAGGTAAAGAAACAATATATGGAAAGAGTGGAAGAGAGTGAGATGAAGAAAGATAGAACAAGGAGGGGGAAATGGGGAAAGGAACATGGTTGAGTAATGAGGGATCAAGTAGGATTCACAAGTTGAAGATGGTGGATGCACTCTGTGATATGATAGGTTGAGAAAGGGTAATGGTAGGAGGAAAGGTTAGTAGGTAGGGAGACCAAGAGGAAGTAACAATCAACGAAGGGAATGATGAGTGAGCAGAAGGAGAAGTCCAGAATGAAAAATCATTGTAAAGGGGAACCCTTAAAGAAGTTTATCAGTGACGTGTAAGTGATTAAGTAAGATTTCCAAGCAAAGGATGGCAGGGGATGAAGAGTGGGAAAACGGAGGTGGTGTTTGTGAGAATGAAAGAGGTGGTGAGAGGATGTGATGATGGGGAAGGGCAGGAAAAAAGTGAAGGGTGAGAATGTGTAGTGATGGGGGAGTGCAAGATGAAAAATCATCCTTAAGAGGAACTCTTAAGTAAGATCGCCATGCCGCATGAATGGTTAAGTAAGATTGACATGCCATCGGTGATGGTGAATGGAGGATGAGAGACAAGAATGGAGTGTACATAGGAGTAGAATGGTTTGTTCAAGCAAATGATGACGATGAGGGTGGGACAAATGGTATGGAGGGAAATTGTATGGATGGGGAAGTGCAAGATGAAAAATCAACCTTAAGAGGGACTCTTAAGTAAGATTGTCATGTTGCACAAATGATTAAGTAGGATTGCCAAGCCAAAGATGAAGAAGAAGAATGATGGGAAGAAGTTTCATGAGATAGGTGGTGATGTGAGTGATTGAAGGAGGTGGGGGAAGGTTGTATGACAAGATGGACTAAAGGGGAACCCTTAACTAAATTGCCACACCGTTTGAGAATGTGTAAGTAATATTACTAAGCAAAAGATGGATACTAGGAAGAATGAGAAAAGAGGAAATGGTGTATGCGAGAATGGAACAAGGGGTGAGAGGTGGTGATAACAAGGAAGGAAGGAAAAAAATGAGTGTAAGATGAATGGATGGAGGAAGATATGAAGTGGGGAATATGGATTGTGAGGGGAATCCTTAATTAGGATTCCCATACTACGAAAGTGATGAGGCAAGATAGTCAAGTTCAAGAAAGGGAGAAGAAAGATGTGTGTGGTGGTGATTTTTTTTTGATGAGAGATGTAATGATGGAGAAGTTTCTACAACGGGAAGATCTTAGGAAGAAGGTATACATCAAATAAGAGTCCCAAGATGTAAGGATGGTTAAGTAAGATTGTCGAGTGAAAGAGGAAGAATGAAAGGGGACACATAAGAGTTAAGATAAAGGAGGAAGAGACACATAATGGGGAAAGGGGCTAGGAATGGTTAGAAGTACGATGTATGCATGAATGATGGGTGGTTAGAAATGAGGAGGGAGGATGAATGGATAAAAGATAGGTTGACCATGGCGGGGATGAACTCTACAAGATAAAGGTCGTCAAGTAGGAATCACAAATTGTAATAGTGATCAAGTAAGATTCCCAAATTGGAAAATTTATTAGGAAGGGAGAATGGATGTGGTGCAAAGTAAGTTTTCGATCATGTAGGAAGATACTCACGTGATGAAAGCATATTAATTTTAATATAACACATAACATGATGCATCATGATATAGAAGATCATGATGACTAGACTATAATATGCAAGAGAGCATAGACAAGGGCCATCAAAAAGATATGATGCCCTATATGATATGCAATCATATAAAAGAAGTAATGATATACAACAAAAGCATATTAGAGGAACAACAAGGTACATAAAATCAAGATGCCCCCGTAATATATCAAGATACAAGATAATAAATAATAAACTTGTAACTAACAATGCAACACAAGAACTTTCAAATCCATCCCTAATGTGTTCCACAATGACGATTGATTGGATGTGCCCCCAAGCATGGGTACAAGGATTCAAAATGGATTGGTTCATTGTCCTCAAGCAAGGAAACAATGAAATATAGAATTTCCCTAAACAAGGATACACACGAGGAGAAATGATTTGAATTTGATAGTCGTAAGGTGGTTGGAACATTTTTCGGGGATAAGAGTTCAAAGTGCAAATTGTGTTGATTGTTGAGTTTTTTATTTTTTATTTTTGTAAATTTTGAAGATTTTGTGAATTTTTTTGGGTTTTCTTAAGATTTTTCAAATGCTTTTGGATTTTTGCTATTTTTCTTAATGTTTTTGGATTTTATAGAGATTTTGTGAATGTCTTTGGATTTTTGAATTGTTTTTAATGTTTTTGTATTTTTGAGATGGATAATTTACTAGATGGTGAAATTCCTTATGAGAGGTGAGATGCCATGGTATCATCTATATGTGCATTGTACCTTGCGGTAACTCATGGTTTGAACAATGTTAAATTTTTCGATCCATTGATAGGATATTCTGGTGATGACATGATGAAAAAAGTCTAGCTCCGTCCTTGAATCCACGCAACTAGTTAGATAAAGGGCCCATCACCAAGATTCAAGAAGGACCCGGGAGGTCTATAATGAATAAAGAGACAAGTGCTAATAATGGTCCATTTGGGAAATTATGACTCAATTCCTCTTAAGATTACTAACTAGTTTTGACATGACTTTTACTTTATAGGTCACTTACTAGACTTAGACCATTAAGTGGCCTCTTTGAATGGTAAGATGTAGGTGAGGGGATAGTTCTCTCTTCAATTAGGCTTCAATTACTTCTTGAATTTTATAATTGTAATCACTTTAAAATTTATAATGTTTTGTATTTATGTTGCGATCCCATATGGTTTGCCCCGTGTAACCAAATGAAGAAGAAATGGCTCATCACCAAAGGCAATACATAGGCAAGTAAATTTTTTTATTTTTGTACTTTGATTTTGTCTTGTTTGTCTTTTATTTTTATTACATTTTCTGCATTCTAATTAATGAATGATCCCTACACATTGCCCCATGCTTTGCTAGTAAGAAGCAAGGGCTCATCACCAAGGAAAAAATGTAGGCAAGTAAGGGCACCCGCTCCATTCACATCTCATACTACTAGTAAAAAGTGTGGGCTCAATATCAAATAATGTGAAGGATGAAAGGTGTGAAAGTTAATTATTCATAAGTTACTTGATTGATTGCTTATATTGTTTTTCATTTGGGAAGGAACGTTGCCCTAATCTCAACCCCACACGACTAGTAGTATGCGAGGGATTAACTCCGAAGACTGAGATGGGCGGTCAAATGAACCGAGTAAAAAATTCTAGAATTTTTTTGTGAAAGAGAGAACTTATTTAGAGGGAATATATTACCATCAATAAGATTCTAGGTACAACCATAGGAGAAAGCGTCTGAAATGAAATAAATTACGAGAAGCATTAGATTTACAAGACTTAATAGGAGTTATACTAGCATTTATAATAGAAGTGTGCAATGGGAAGGCCGATAGGCGGGTGCGCGAGGAAGGTTGACAACGAAGCGTACATCAGTAAGTATATGTTGAAGAGCTTGGGATTCAATTCTACATGAGAAGGAAAGCAGATTTTATCATCTTTTGCGGCATGGAAGAAAGGGTAAAAATGTGAACAAGTGGGCGGATTTAAAAAAGGAAACAAAATGTTTATTGTTTTTGTAGTGTTCAACAAATGAATGGATACATGCAACTGAAAGACTATATTGAATCGTAGAATTATAAGTTATCATCTTGGGCATCAAAACTGAAATTACCATATGTGTATGTCAAGATGCATTGCAAAAAAATAAGGAAATAAATGTATACACATTGCAAAAAAACAAATTACAGACCAAATATTTGGTCAACTTCCTTATGCTTCTTCAATAGAGCCATAACTTGCGACCTCAAGGGTTTATATCATATAAAAAAGCATAAAAAAACTAATCAAATCATGGTTTTGATCGAGTTGAAAGGTGGGATGCTCTCTTCTTAGCCAAACTCGCACTTCTACAGTCATGCTTTTGTTTAAACCTTGTAGTAAGAAGCTTTTGATATTCAGTTGGCTCACCCTTGCCCTTGAGAGTAAGTTTCTTTGCAAGGTTAATGGAATCATAAGCCTGTGATTCTTTAGAGCTCTGTTCCATTTCATACTTGAAAATTGAAAAAATTATTAGATAACATTATACTCTGGTATACACTATTTTTTTATGTAAAATGAAAATAGTTATTCGAGCAGACCTCAAAGTAGATATGTACGTGTTGAAATAGTAAAAGCCAATATCAACTTGTTTTTGGATATAAATGTTCGACGATATGTGTTGACGTATTTTCTAACATCATTTTCCTTAGAAAGATTAAAGAGCTTCATGATCTTTGATGCCCTCTCACGTCCTTACATCATTGGCTTTTCGGTAGCCGTTAAGGCAGGAAGATTATTTTATCCTTGAACTACAAAGGATAGAAATATATGCGAAGCCTAAAATGGTGAGAAATAAAACATTTGCGAATGAACAGGTAAAATAATTTAGGACTGAACCTTGTTAACAATGACCTGACTTCAATCAAATAAAAAAACTGAATAGTTTGGCCATTCAAATGTATTATATATTCTATGTTTTTACTGCTACGAAACAATATTTATCTCATAAAAGGCCTAAAGGCCTTCAACAGAGTGATTGTTAATCACTCCAACAAGTTAATAACACCATCATAATGCTATTTTCAGTTCATCCATACCAAATCAAAACTATATTGAATATTGAGTAGAGAGAAATTGTTTATATCATATTAAAATTATTGCACAGTAATCATGTATATAAAGATCGCCCGTTTTAAACATGTAGGAATCACAACTGGGATAAATCAAATTTGGAAAAACAATAAGCACCAACCCAAGGAATAATTACAAAAATCACATATCAACTATTGAGCAGAGAGAAATTGTTGCCATCAGATTAATCTTATTACACAATAATCATGTATTTAAAGATCACCCATTTTAAATATGTAGGTATCACAACTGGGACAAGTCAAATTTGGAAAACAATAAGCACCATCCCAAGGAAGAATTCTAGAAAAATCACATAAATAATGTGACACATTAGTTATAAACTCTAAAAACATTATTAAAAGATAAAGCATACTATACTTATCAGTATTTGGTGATTCATTTCATTTTCGAAAAAGCAAACTGTGCACATGAAACATCATAATACTATAAAAGTATTAATAATGCTCACATGTCCCGAACATGACTCAACCTCATCTCTTGCTAGTTCGGTGAAGACATCACAAAGATTCCATGTTTCCTTTCGGTACCTAAGAAAAATAATGTCATAAGCTACATTGTTTAGAATTAAAGGAAAATATATGTGTCTCATCCATAAACTCGCATCTTATAATCATTTTTTTACTTTTGAGGAAGACTCGGACCCGTGAAGCACTCCATTCAATAAAGGCGGGAGAACCCTACAATACATCATCAACTACAAATAAACTCCCAAATCCCAGATTTAAGTCATCAAACAAGGATTTCATAAACCTAGTATATAGAGGATGCAAATTTCAAATGACAAAATTTTCATATCACCATTGGTTATGCAAGGCCAAGAAGAGCTAGCTTTGCCTGGGTTCTAGCATATGGAGTCTAGGAATGATCTCATATAACAAACTCTAAAGATTGGAATAAAAGCCTAGTATAACTATACATATTGCATGATGAATTACTCACATTTCATTAAATATTATCTCATGTATACCCATTTTATTTTAGAATATTCCGAGTTCTCCTTTAAAAACTACGAATGATCATGACTTTATTTTCAAAAAAAATTGTTCTTACCTTCTAAGCTCTTCATTTCCTACATCTATTATCAAACACAACATATTTTTTGGTTTACCTTCAAGTTACCAAAATTAGTTCTTACTCACCTATTCAAAACGGTTATATCATTTGCAACTCTTATTTCCCTTCTCATAACAAATAAGGTGATACAATGTGCTAGAACCTTTCAAAAAAATTACCTCATCTACTAGATTGCTCAGCTGTAAAGCTCCAAGTTCAAAATATTTATCAACTGTGGGAGTACCCATAACTGCCAATTGTGGAGGTCGAAGGATGTTATGGAAGAAGATAGATACTGAATCATAGTAGAACTAGGGACATGCAGAGTTGTGATCACCCTCAAACTTGATAATATTCTTGTCTCCCTAGGAAATCAACCAACATTTTCAATATAGGAATACAATTACTCGTTTTTGGCACTAAAATTTTGTCTCCATGACATGAGATTCAAATTTAACATAAATATATCCAAATACAAGGCTATAATCCAATATCGCATATGATTTAAAAATGTTTTTAGAATGATATGAAACATCACATACTTGTAAGTAGACCACATAAGGATCGACAGAGCCCGACATAGTACATTACCAAAACAAAGGTCAAGTGAATAGTCAAATGGTACAGATCATAGAGGTAGAGGATACAAAGACCATATAACAAGAGGCTTTAAGTATGACATGGTTGTATTTACTAGTTGGAAAATTCTTTACAAAATTATTTTGTAAATGTAAGAAGTTTCTAATCTTGTTTATGACTTTTAGTTGAGTATTTCTCAATTTGAGAAATACCTAGAAAAGTTGAAAAGGAATATGGAATGATCATAAATGTTGGGATTAAATAACAGAAAAGTGATCGTAGAGTGGAGAAAACGAATAGTCTATTAATGTTACTTCAAATGTATGAGAATATAGTTCGATGAAGAAAAAACATGAGACTTATGATAGTAAGGCATATCAATTGGGGGCTATGTGTATATCCCCAACCTATTACACCATATACCCGCTCAATATCTCTATGAAAATAGATTAAACGACGTAAAAAAGTCTCAACATCAATAAAAAGGCCAAAAAGACAACTCCATGGAGATTCATAAATCCTCAAAAATACTTTAAAACACTAAAACAATTATAGTTGGAAAAATAAATAAAATTCTTAATCTACCTTACAACCTATTTTCACATTTCTCTAGAATAGGAAAAAGGGTTCTTCCAGATCTATCATCCGTATAAAACCCAACATGAAGTGTAATACATAAATACACCAAAATTTATTAAGCAACAAGTTTTCCAAGGTTGTTAAGAGGAACAAGGTGTCATTTCCTTCACATAGTAAGCCCTCCTATCAATGAAGTTCACACTAAATATCAAGCTCGGGTCTAAAGAATACGAGCTGAAAAACTCCTCTTATACAATCAATTTCACCCAAAGAGGCCTACAAACAAAAAATACAGTCGCAACACAATTAACAGAAGAAAGGACCATACCATCTGCCTCACCAGTTGTCTAGTCATCCATCTACAAAACATTAAATGGTGGATCCATATAGGAACAGATCGTGACAGAATATAAAAGACAGGATAAAAAAATCTTAAACCCATTCCAATAGTGAATCATTCCTCCAACGATGACATTAATGGATCGGATCAATTTGATGTTCATCCTCTTGTTGCACGTCATCGATGGTCAGTATTGCAGCTCAATTCTTCCCACAAGTGTAATACCTACCGGCGTAATTAACACTTGACTCATAATGATGAGTATGAGGATGTGATTTTTATAATGGGAATATAAGCCAATGGAGTGAAAATTTTAAGATTATTCGTAGATGAGCTAGATAGGAGGGATGTACCTTAGGAATGTACATGATGTGATGGATCTTGATTTATAAAGGTAGGATAAATGAGGTCAAAGTGATTAATGGAAAGTTCTTTGAGGAAGGGGTTTGTTTCCGCAAGGTTATCAAAGAGATTGTGCATAGAACTTGTGTCATTGTTAGTTGAGACTAATATGGGAAAGGTGTTAAAAGTTTTGAAACCAAGGTCATGTTTACTGGGATTTTTAATATAAGTAATCGAATCTAGGAGACCTTGTTCATTCTTACTAAGTCCTTTACCCTTCCATCGCATGTTTTTCATTATTTAATGAGCTTTGGTAAATTGAGGGGACTCATAATAGGAAGCAAGTTTGTCATTGTATAACCAAGATCCTAAGGAACTTGGAATATGTTCTTCATCAAGATATCGAACTTCTACCAAACTAACTTACCCATGTTATAAGTGGGAGGGGTTCTGATGTGAGAAGTGTTGGGTTTTCCATAGTTCTGTAGGGATTTACTTGATGTAAAAATAATTCTCAACATTCTGGAATTGGTACTCACTACAACCTTTATCAATGATTTTGAACATATGCGTCGAGGAACCAGTAGGTACCTCACATGGCGTAAAAGGCAATTTAGTGGTCTTAAAAGATGGATAAAATGGATTATAAGAAGAGGAGGGTGGTGTTGACCAAATTTCCTCTTTCTTGTTCAGATTAGTGAACTAGTTATTAAAGAAAACTAAGTAACTCAAATATGCAAGGGTTTAGGGTTTAGTGTACCTTGGAAGAAGATAGTGATAAATGGATGGGCGCAAAGTAGATTTCCTCGCTGCAAATTAGATTAACCTACACAACAAAGATGACTAAGAGGAAAATGGATTAGATGGTAGATAAGGGGGTTGTACGACAAAGTCGGTTCCAAGAAGTGTTAACTTCCTTATGCGGATGTTAACCCCTGTATTTGATAAAAGAGGATAAAATCAATGATAAAGGACTAAATAACATGTAAAAATTGAAACTAAACAAAATCTGGAAATTGTAGAAATGGATGGAAAGTGCAGATCTGATCTAAATCAACACAAAGAAAATTATAGGTCTGTATGGTCAATGACAACCTAGGATGCAAAAGGCGGGTTGACGGTGACTGGAGCAAATGGATAAGAAAAATAACCCAAAATGTAGATCTGGAGAGATCCAATGCCAATAGGATGATGACAGAGACCTGCAAGCACTAACAGAAACCTGTAGAGGAAGGTCGATATAGATAAACAAACAAGATGCAAGAAAATGGGAATTTGGATGGATTGGATGACTAATAGGACAGGGGTCGATGGAAACTTGGATCAATTGGTGGTGACCAAAGATTGATCAAACGAGCTAGACCGACAGAGAAACAAGATGTTATATCCGAGTACCGAATAAGTTGACAAAGATAGAAGGAGAGACCGATGTGGACTCGGAAGGCAAAATGCATGAAAACATAGGGTTGGGTTGATGGTGACTTGATAAAAGAGATGATGACCTAGGCAATCCTAAACAAGGTCAAGCTAGATGGGCTAGGTGGACAACTCAGTAGACAAAACGACCGAAAGGAGAAGTTCGATCCAAGCTTTGATGGCAACTAGACTCAGTAAAATGTTAGTGAACAAATAATAATAATAATGATAAGAAATGATAGCATAAACCAATACAAGATCAAGATGAACTCCCCAAAGTCTCCACAAGTGATGCAAATAAGCTCAAAGGGACTCCAAGAAGACTACAACAGCTGCAAAGAAGCTCAAGCTCGAAGACAAGGTCACAAAATGCAAGAGAATTTTGATTATGCCTCCCTTTGGGAGAGGGGTTAATGTGGCCTTATAGAGTCGATGAAAACCCGAGTGGGTTACTACCAATTGCTGGGAACCATCCATTTAGGCAGTGAGAGGATGATTTAATCAAGAGATGAGGATTTTATGAAGTGGGATTAGTGCTTTAAAGCATTTAGGTGGGTTAGGGTTTCATAGGAAGTGACATGGGTAGGTGGGAGGTAAAATGGATTAAATAAAAGATAGAGGGAACCTAGGGATAAACAACTAAGGGGTTTAGGGATGATAAACAACTTAGAGAAGAGAAATTAGGAATGATTGAGATTAATTAGATAATGAGATGAGGATTAGGGGATAATTGATGATGATTAATAATAAATTAAAATGGATAGGAAAGATGGGAATGTTAATAAAAACATGAATTAAAATAAAAAGGTCTAGATAGGTGACCATGGTAAAAGAAGTGAACATGGGGTGACAAGGGTAATGATACCAAATTTTGGTGTCTACATTTGTGCCTTTTTGTCTAGTGATTTACGCAAGCAAGCCACAAGACAAAAATGATGAGAAAGAGGTGAGATGGGATGATAGAAGATTTATGATGAGCTCCCCTCAAATGAGGGATCGATGATATAAGGGGAATCGATCATGAGGTTGAAAGAGCTATATGAGAAGGATGGAAAGGATGAGAGAGAACAATCAAGGCATGATGACCCAAGCGAGAAGGATTCAATAAACAATAGAAACTATGGAAGTGATTCTAGGAGTCACTTCGGCAGGGAACAAAGTATGGCCTCAATGGAGACGACGAAAATGTCCTACGGACCTATGAGTCTGAGAAAACCACTGCGAGATGGAGGGAATCCAATGGGAAACCACTCAAATGGATGTGAAATCTGTGGGACCAATGGGTCATAGGCACACATCAAAATCATGTGCAACCAAATGTGAAAATAATACAAAATCCTTCATACATGAGGAATCAATGAAGAATATGCATCCAAATAGGACGAGGATGATGATGAAAATAATGGTGCCCCAAAAAAGGACACAAATATGGCCAAAAAGGTGAGATAGGAAAATGTGAGATATGATGCCCCGAGAGGGAACACAAAGATGGCCACAAAAGTGGACTTAAGATGAGATAGATTGGATAAGATTGGATGAGATAGATAAGGTGTGATAGGATGATGGATGAGACAATATATTGGATGAGATGAGATAATAGATATTGATCAAACTAGATGGATAAGATAAGATGTCAAGATTGGATGAGATTTGGATGAGATAAGATAAGTCACACATAGACGAAATGATGGATCATATGATGTAGAATTGATGTTAGGATAATAGATAGGGAATGGAAGATAGAGGCTTAGATTAGATAGAAGTAAAAGGAACACAACTCGACAGATGGTGACCAAATGGTATGAATGATACTACGTCATATCAAGGAATGTATGAGGAAATGATGCCACCAACTGCATTAGAGGTAAACAAGAAAGGGATCCCGTAACACAATGCACATGCAACCAATAACAGATGTTAACACATAACCAAAAATAGCTAATTATACAAAGATCATGAGGGAAATATGTATGAATGAACTTATGAACCTAGTGCTAACACGACAAAGGGGTTTAGATGTAACTTGTATGTGGGAAGAGGGTTCTCCATAAGTGGATTTCCCTAGGTCATATGCCCCAGCTCTAGGCAGGGGAAAGAGAGAAAAATGATCAATGTGGGAAGCTTTCTTAGGATGCTAATATAATAGAAGGCTGATCAATGTGGGAAGCCCTTGCTGCCATGATATAAGAGAGTATCCATCCTTCGAGGGTATGGTCTACTTTATACATATATGATTTCAATGGCAAGAAATATATACATGATAGTTGTCCTTTAAGGGATCAATCTATTTATTTGATTTGATTTTTTTGACATGAACAACTGTCCTTTAAGGGAGCAATATGTTTTTGATAACTTTGACTTTTGATAGGAGCATCCATGAATTTTGAATTTTATATGGGGAAGAGATAGGAATATCTAGGTAGACCAATTAAGAGGGGATAATGGATGTACAAGCGACACCTTTAGGACCCTTAGCGTGGTTCCAAGAGGTAAAAAAGAGGGTGATGAATGTAATGATCACGAGTTCTCACCAAAGGGAGAACCTATCCATAAGGAAAATGCTATGGATAGAGTCGTGGTGCCCATATTTAAGGTCATGTCTAGGAAAGTGACGGTAGACCACATAATTCCAAACCATTACAATGATAGATGGAAGAGGCTAATGATGGAGGAATGATTTAAGGATATGACTAAGTGCTCATTGGTAGGTATGCTAACAATAGAATGGTCGCAAGTGCAATGTGTTAAGTGGTTTCACTTCTAGTTTACCATCAAGGGAGGCAAAATGATAGGCTCCTAACCCATACTTATGCGTAATAATGTAAGGTCCAATCTAGTTAGGGGAAACTTTCCACATTGTCTCCTTTCTAGAGTAGTAACGTTCTGATTTTATTTTAAGGACGAGGTCACCAACATTAAAGTCGCGATAGGATAGACTAAAAACTTGCAAAATATGGGATACAATGAGATAGATGAGTGAAGATAAAAGCTATGCACTACCCTTGAGGAAGTGAAGAAAATATACGTCCCTAATGAGACAAATAGATGGCCACAAAAGTGGGCTTAGGATGAAAATATGGTGCCCTGAGAAGGGCACAAACATGGCCATAAAGGTGGACTTTGGATGAGAAAAATGGTCCCCCAAGGGAAGCATGAATATGGCCACAAAGGTGGACTTTGGACGAGGGGGATAGATAAGAATATTTAGACAAGATAGATTAGATAAGATTGGATGAGATGGATATGATAAAATATATGCAACACCTCAAAAATGAGGAAGCGAGAGATATGTGTATTATTGTAACACCTCTTTATTACGCTTCTCAACTAGGATTTTTTTAATATTAACTTCATGCTTCACTGATTTAAATACCCAACATTTAAATCCAACATAAATATGAAATTGAATCCATCCGATAACTATCATAAAGCATGTGCAGTTCCATGACTCAGTTAGTAATTGATCCCTCAATGATCACTCTTTACGAGCGTGTATACAAATTATACTAGTGGTTCCCTTCTACGATATTGATAATCTAGTAATGTTTTCTAAATGCATAAGTGAAACTCAATCATTTGAATCCCATTGGGCATCGACATCTTAGATCTTGGTGAATTGGGATAGTGTAATCATCAAATTACACTACTTTGGAAAAGTTTCAGAGACATGTTTACCATGCTCAATTCCATGATGACACATTCGTCATTAGGAACTTATCCTTCACCTAATTCAATTATATAGATTATTTTCCATTTCTTAAGTTATTATGTTCATAGTTAACAACTTAAGAATTCATTAATGTCCATTCCTATTTACTAGGTTCATTTAGTTTATTAAGATAAACAAGTACTTTTGTACCTTTAAGTACACCTAAATTATTATGTGTCATTTGTTAATGACCAAGGTACAACAATGAGATATTAATAGTTATGATTATCTCATTTACGACAAAGCATGCCTTCATTCTCTAGATAGGTCAACTGCATCAGATTAAGACCTAAGGCTAGGAATAGTAAGGAACTTGACTTAATCTAGTTCAAGGCATCAATTATCGTCATTCATGCCCATTGGGTTTATAAACATCTTTACTTCTTCACGAGTTGCCAATGTACTTACGTACTTGTCATTACACCTTATTTTACACTGAACTCAAGTTTGTTGCACGAGATACAACTTGATCCTTTAAAGTGTAAGATTGCTACCATCTAGGCAACATCACGATCCTTATTAGATCTTCTTACCATATGCTTTGGCATCATACTTATCTAATGTTTTTCAGTTATAGGTTCATCAATTGCATTCACCAATTTAGCAGATGACCCTATGATCTTGATTTCATTATTGTTATATTATGTTTATTTTTCCTCTAATATACTTAATCATCCCTTTGAAGGTTGAGGTCATAATCCACCAATATGTTCCACTTTACTAAGTGCTCAGTAGAAGAGTTTAACTTAAATATTTCTGAACAACTAGTGCATTATTTATACTTAATTCTTTTAAGTAGGATTTCATAATAGTTTTGGGATCCAAAAGTCTTAATACCCATCAAACTTGTTTTCTAACAATACACTTGTTAACCCCTAGGGCATTGTAGGCATAATATTACGTTAAATATAATTAATAACAACTTATAAGCAATGCACTTGTTAACAACTTATGTCATATATTAATTGAATAAATGAATTGTTGCATTAATTAAAATCATATAAACAACATATAACACTCAATATCAAATTAGCTACTTCTCAAGATAATTTAATTTGCATCCAGAATAACTGTCACCGCATTCTTTTCTAAATGCTTTAAAGTAAAAACTATCAAAAGTCGAACTCATATCAATTAAATCCTTTCATTCTCAACATGTAATCATAAGTTTAATAATTGTATCAATATTATTTAATTAATGCAGGACTTATATAAATATCTAAATTGTATAACTTAACACATCTTATACCGATATTGCCTTGAAGTATCAAATACTTCTCCTAAGGACATAGTTAAGATCCTAATTATGGAGATCCTTTATTACTCACAAATAGATGGCATATGACCTACCTTCAACACAATAACCTTCAATCATTGCAATGTTATGGTCACATATCAGGACATAAAATATGATTCAACTCTCTAAGTATCATTCTAACACACATATTGACTTATCAATGAGGTATTATGAATAACAATAATAGGTGGAAGGAATATTTACCATCAACGAATATTACTAATATTTATCTAAATTAAGGTAAGTATTACTACCTTAATATCTATGAAGACCACAAGGACAATCCACGTTTTCTTATTCCAATATAAGGCCACAACTACAAACACAGATATCCACTCGATTCCATGATAAAACAATCAAAGTCAAGAAGTCGGTTCTAAGAAGCATTAACTTCCTTATGCGGATGTCAACCCCCGTATTTGATAAAAGAGGATAAAATCAATGATGAAGGACTTAATAACATGCAGAAATTGAAACTAAATAGAATCTAGAAATTGTAGAAATGGATGGAAAGTGTAGATCTGATCTAAATCAACACAAAGTAAATTGTACTGACAGGTGTCGATAGTGACCCAGAGTGCGAAGTAAGGTCGACAACGACCAAGAGCAAACGGATAAGAACAACAACCCAAAATGTAGATCTAGAGAGATCTGAATGCCAATAGGATGATGACATAGACTTGTAAGAATTAACGAAAACTTGCAAAGGAAGGTCTAAGATAAGGAAACAAATAGGATGTAAGAAAATGGGAATTTGGATGGATTGGATGACTAGTAGGTTAGGGGTCAACAAAGAATTAGCTTAGTTGGTGGCAAATGAAGAATAATAGGATAGAGTTTGGATTGATAGAGAAACAAGATGACAAATCCGAGTCTTGAATAAGTTGACAAAGACAAAAGGAGAGACTAATGTGGAGCTTAAAGGTAGAATAGATGAAAACACAAAGGTCGGGTCGACGACGACGACGACTGGCGATCCTAAATAAGGCCAAAGGTGGATGGGTTGGGTGGAAAACACCGTAGACAGAACAACCGAAAGAAGAAGCTAGATTTAAAGCTCTAATGGCGCTTGGACCTGCAGAACATTAGTGACTGAAAAATAATAGCAATGATAAGCATTGATAACATAAACCAATAAAAGATCAAGATGAACTCCCCAAAGTCTCCACAAGGGATTTAAATAAGCTCAAAGTGACTCAAGAAGACGCATCGGTGTAAAGAAGCTCAAGCTCAAAGATAAGGTCGTAAAACACAAGATAATTTTGATTATGTCTCCCTTTGGGAGGAGGGGTTAATGTGGCCTTATAGAGTCAACGACGACCCGGGTGGGTCACTTTGCGCCAACCGTAGGGAACCATCTATTTGGGCGTGGGAATACGATTTACTCGAGAGGTGAGACTTTTATGTAGTGGGAGTAGTGATTTAAAGCATTTAGGTGGGTTAACATTTCATAGGGAAGTGATATGGGTAGGTGGAGGTGAAATGGATTAAATAAAAGATAGAGGGAGCCTAGGGATAAAAAACTAAGGGGTTTAGGGATGATAAACAACTTAGAGAAGTTAAATTAGGAATGATTGAGATTGATTAGATAATGAGATGAGGATTAGGGGATAATTGATGAGGATTAACAATAAATTAAAATGGATAGGATAATAGATGGGAAAGATGGGAATGTTAATAAAAAATGAATTAAAACAAAAAGGGTATAGATAGGTGACCATGGTAAAAGAAGTGAATGCGGGGTGACAAGGGTAGCAATACCAAATTTTGGTGTCTATAGGAGGATTAGAGGAAGAAGCATGATTGAAAGAAGGATTCAAAGGGTTTAAAAGAGGGATTGTCGGATGATGAAGGTTGATTAGGTGACGAAGATGGGTAATTAGTAGAAGAGGGAGGGTTTTTAGATGAAGAGGGTAGATTAGTAGAAGGTTATTGATTAGCGAGATGATGATTGACTAATTGATGATGATTGACTAGTCGACAAGTCATTATGATGAATCTGGTATGATTCAAGAATATGTTTGGGAATAATATTTGAATCGATACACATTTCTTTGAAGAAAGGGATTAAACGTGGTGGAGTGAACTTTTCTGCCGATGGACAATAGTTGGCATTTTATACCATCCTTCAAGAAGTTTGCAATATTCGAAGGGTTAGGTGTCAACACGCAATGTGAATTCTTTATCTAAGTGGGGAATTTAATATACTGGTGATATGTGAATGGGACAAATTTCATGGCATGAATCCATGGTCAATCGAGGAGAATGTTGTATGGAACTTCTAAGTCTACCACATGACATAACGTGTCTAAGGTGATTGGTCCAACCATAAGTGGCAATGTGATTGTTCCCATGGATTGTATTTCATTATTATCATATCCACGAATGGTTATGATATTGTTTTGTAAGTTTTCTTCGGTATAACCAAGACATCATAGTAGTTTCATGGAGAAAATATTCAATGTTGCTCCATTGTCGATTAACACATGCTTAAGATTATGATGTGTTATAAAAGCTTCTACGTATAAGGACTGATTGTTAACAAGGTTGGGGTTGAGAAGGTCCACGGGGCCAAATGTTAAGATAGGATTTGGCATTGAAATATTTGCAATGAGATCCTGGAATTGTTTTGAGTTAATATCATGTGGAACACATGCTTCATTCAATGTTTGTGTATGAATGAGTTGTAGTGCAAGAGAATATTTAAGCAATTCCATGATGGAAATATGTGTTGTAGTTTTCTCCAACTGCTTGATAATGTTGAATGAAGTGGACAAAGATGTAATCGGAGAAGTGGAAGTGGTCTTGGAGTTAGATGCTAGATGAGGAGGTGGTATGGGAGAAGAAGTGAAAGATTGCGGTGGGAGAAGATTTAAGCAATTCCATGATGGAAATATGTGTTGTAGTTTTCTCCAACTACTTGATAATGTTGAATGAAGTGGACAAATATGTAGTCGAGGAAGTGGAAGTGGTCTTCAAATTAGATGTTGGATGAGGAGGTGGTATGGGAGAAGAAGTGAAATATTGCTTAGTGGTAGGAATCCACACTTTTTTTATCTAGTTGTTACCACACAATTGACTTTGATCTTTATTGTAGCAACTAGGTTTTGATCATAATTTATAGTTGAGATGATTGAGTCATACTCAACATTATTGACAATTGACCCTTGTCCTTTGTGTGATTTAAATTGTCATCATGTTTAGGGAAGGGTTTTTAAAATATTTAATTTCTCATTGGGATTTTTAGTGTCAGAGGTGTTTTCAACCTCTATATTGCTGCATTCGATTAAGTCTTATACATAATGGAGAAGTTACATGCATTGATCTATATGATGACCCTTGATATGATGGTATTCACAATATTCATTGTCTCTATACCATTTTGGTTTAGGTTTCCCTTCTTCAAAGGGTTTTACAATGGGGTACGTGATCATATTGACACTTTCCAAGTGGCAGAAGACACTAGATAAGCTTTCTCCAAGTGGAGTGAATTGTCTTCACTTGAATTCTTGAGAAAAACCTCCTTGTTAGGAATGAAAATTGGTTGTTTGTTGGATTTATTGATTTTGGGTGGATTATTTTGGATATTTCAAATGTATTGAGAATCGGTAACTCCATCATTGACTACATTTCTATTTTGATTGAAGAATTTGGATTTATCTTGATTTTGAGGGACGTCCCTAGGGGTTGGTCTCTAAAGGGTGTTTTAAGTAAGCCCTTAGAAATGAGGGATCTCTCAATTTGTGTCCCTTTTTCAATAACTTCTTCAAAATTGGTTAAACAATGCATCTGCATGTGAAATGATAATTCTACGTTGAGGTTTGGAATGAAGATTCTAACTAACTATCTTTCCGGTATAGAGCAAGGGAATCTACTTGCGATCCCTCGCCAACATTGTAGAAAGGATGTAAAGTTTTCATTTTTCCTTTGCTTGGTATTGCAAAGGTTGAGCATGGTCACCTCAGAGTCTAAGTTAAAGGAGAAATGTTTAACAAATTTCTCTCGATAAATCTGTGAAAGTCGTGATGAGACCCTTTTGGAAGATGGAGGAACCAATCTAAAGTTTGTCCTCCTAAGCTCTTAAGAAAAAAATGTAAAATATATACGTTGTGGTAAGATACCTCTTAACATTGCATAAAGAATTCCTTTGCATTCTCACGTGGGTCGCCATTTCCTTTGTATTTATAAAAATTGGGAGTTTCAAAGGATGAAGGGAATGGTAAATGCAACATTTCTTTATCGAATGGATAGGGGCAAAGTTCTTCAAAATTGAACTATACCAATTTTTGTAGCCCTTGGATAGTTTCTTTCATATTTTCTATTCTTGTGTGAATGGAGAGTCATGTGATGGAGCATTGAGGACATTGCTAGTAGGTTTCTCGAGATTGTGATCATGTGAATTTTTAACTCTAGAAGTCACTTGTGTGATTTATTGTGTCAACTCTTGGACTTTGGAAAACAATTCTTCATTTGAGGCATTGTTGGGGTCATTTGGTGTTACATTGTGATGACTTGATTCAATGTTGTTGATAAGTTTGGTTAAGTTTTTTGTCCTAAAATTGGAAGGTAGCTTCACTCCCATGGCGAGGATGCGAAGTAAGTACTCAATTTGGTTTTGTTCTAACAGTTTATCTAAATGATCATGTTCTTTGTGACTCAGTTTGGGTTGTGTAACCTTATAATTGTCATTTTCATTACCCAAGAGACCATCCAGAGGGTCTCTTTGACTGCACGTAATTACCATGGCTAGATAGGTGTATACCTAATTAAGCTTAAAAGAATCTAAGATATTTGGTCAAATGTGAGTTAGCGTAAGCTAATATGGATTTGTTGCAGATTTGGCTTGAACAAGCTATTAAACACTAGTGGAAAGAGTGAACTCAAACAAGTTAACTTAACATGGGTTTGATATAGCTTAAAACAAGCTATGAGGGATTCACATTGGATGTAACTTAAATAAGCTTGACAGTGATGACATACAAAGTGAGCTCAAATAAGTCACTCAAGATTAATTAAATATAGTTTGAAACAAGGTATGAGGGATTCCTATTGGATGTAGCTTAAATAATCTTGATAGTTGATGATATATGAAGTGATCTCAAACAAGTCACTCGGTATTATTTAGATATAAATTGAAACAAGCTATGAAGGATTTGTTTTCAAAGGGAGCTTAAACAAGTTCGACAAATAAGGACATAAGGAGTGATCTAAAACAAGTCATTCAATATAAGGTTTATATAGCTTAAAATGAGGTACGAGGAATGTGTTTTGGATTAAGCTTAAGCAAGCTTAATGATTGATGACATATAGAGTGAACTCAAAGTCACTCTATACCAGTTTGATATAGCTTAAAACAAAATATGACGACTTTATTGTTGGAGTAAGCTAGCTAATGAGTGGAAATCTTCATTGTTTTTATGATTTAATTTTTTTGTTCGCTATTGAAGTGGTTTGGAATTTTTTTTGGAACACAATTTAGGACTTCAAATTTTCAATAAACACATTTTTATAATCCAATTTTAGTGATAAGAAAAATGTTAAACTAACTTGTTTACAAACAACAAGTAATCATGTTTATCTCATTGTTTTGGCTCAAAAGGTATATCTGTCGGGAATATCATTGTTTTGTAGATCATGTAACAAGAAGTATGTTGTGGAATGGGAATATGTAAGCTCTTATCACTCTAAAAGATGCATCTTCCGATATATCTTAGGCTTGATATACCCAAATCTGTATGGGGAAAAAGTTGTATGGGAACCCTTAGGATACTACAGAGACTCACCAATTCTTACTAACCTACTTCGGAGTGAATCACCATGTCCAAGGAAGGATTTGTGAAAAGGTGGAAGGTGATGGGGGGATTGAAGTCTATACATTGTCCTTATTAACCCCTTAAGATTTATAGGGATGTTTCCTAGACTTCATTATTACACCTATTATGTGTTACTTGCAATAGTCCCAATCACAGCAACATTACCTGTAAGTAGGGACCGAGAGGCAAAGTATACACCAAATGTTTTTTTGAGACTAGGTCTCGATGTGTAGTGTAAATGCAAATGCTACTGGTGTATGGTGATGAAGTCCATGTCATCGGTGTAGCATAGGTGGTGATGAAATCCACTTTCACTATGTGTAAATACAAATGATGATTGGTGATTAACGGTAAGAAAGATTCATTCCAATTCAAAATAAAATCACCGACATAAAATTATAATGTACTTGAGTGTGATGAGTTTTTTTGGTTTTTTAGTAGTTTCAACAATTGTTCTTTGGCGACTGGGTAATTTCTTTGGAAGTTTTTAGATTTTTTTGGAAAAATTATGAGTGATGTAGTCCTACGAAAACAAATTATTAGTTATCCTACAATAGAATTGTTAGAAGAAAATCAATAATCATGGTTGTTTTTTATTTTCCGAGATCACTTGAAGGCGAAGGAAAACAACATACATGGTTGCGATTGAAACATAAATTGTTAGAAGAAAATAATTTTTATTTTCCATATCACTGATGACACATGAAAAGAGCATAAATTGTTAGAAATACAACTAAAATATAGTAATGATCAAGAAAAGGAAACTAAACACAGGAAAATGGGGTGATTTAATTAACTATGATGGAAAAAATTGTGAACATGAGATATCAATTTGATTTTTTTAATGTGTCTTTAGCCGAGGAGTCTTGCAACAGTTGTTAGTAGTTTTTGAGGTTACAAACAAAGAGAAAAGATGAAAAACAACATAGTCACGTTTCTAATTCTCAAGATCACTTAGAATGGCACGAGGAAGAGCATATGTGTGAAGTGTTGTGATTACCATTAAAAAAAGGAAAAGTGACAACAAAACATTTACAAAATGCACTTTGAAAAGCATTATTCGATGTCGCAGTGAAGCGATTAAATAGTGACAAAATGATGAAAAGGCAAAAAAGTGGAAAAACACGTCCAATGACCCTATATTCAAAACTTTCACAATTGACGCAACATCGAAACACAAGTGAAAAAGGGGTCCTAATCAAGTATATGTGAGATAAAAATCTTTGAACTGTGGAGAAAATTGACCAAAATGTCCAAGAATCTTGCAAGAGCATTACCATATTTAGTTCATGTAGCCAAAAATAGGATGGAAACAATTTAAAGGTATTAATTTTGTTGTGAAAATGACCTAATTAGAGAAGTAAGAAAAAAAAGCTAATTAAGTAATAAAAATTTTATCCCAAAAAAGGCCTAATGATTTTTGATTGAGTTTTTTTTTGAATTGATTTTGTTTCAAAAAGGCCTAGATTAACAATTTTGACAATTAGTCACTTATGGACAAAGCGACAAGAGAGTAAAAAAGGTCCTAATTTTAAAAGACGTGATGGAATTAATTAGATGAATGAAACGAATGAAAACAAGCTATTTAATGATGTAAAACTAACTAAGCCTTAAAACAAAAATCCTAATTAAGTGAATTAACTAATTAAGTAATAATCGAATTAGTTGATTGAAATTCAAGGAGCCTTTGAAAATAATATATTAACTAAATGAAATAAACAAAATCTAATTTAATTCGATTAAAAGAAAGGAGATAACCTAAGTGTAAAACTAAGGTTTAGAAGAAACAAATAATAAAATACTATTCAAAACCTAAGTTAAACCTAAGGGGAAAATATAACAAAATAAAAGTCCGAAACTTATCCTAAGTGGATAAACATATAAATTAAAAATATAAAACCCTAAAGTGCACGAAAGGATTGTTGATGGGAATGAGTAGGGTGATTGATGTTTTGGTAGGTGCGTTTGTATTGGTTTTGCACGGTTTGTGAAAGGAGGGAGTGGAGCAATTGTGTAAAAGCTCATTGATAGAGGCATGGATGCCAGGGGATTAGGGATCTACATGGAACTCGGTGTGAGGGTTTCAAGAGGAGAGACGTGTCGATGTGGGCTAGGGATGGGTTATGTAGATCTAGGGTGGGCGACAATTTATAGGTTGAGGTGTAGCGAGATTCTAGTGTCTAGGTCTAGGGATCGGTTGGGGAGTGTTGTGAGGGGGAGTCGAGGACGTAGCTCAACCGAATCACGGCCACCGAGACGGGTGGGTATTTGCGGGTTGGGTAGAAACGGTGAGCCGGGACGAGCTTGTTGGGTGGGTTTAGGGAAGGTCACCTCGGCCAAGTGGGTCGTCGAGTTAGGGGTAGGTCTAGGGTCGGCTCGGTTGGGGTGTTAGCCCAATTAGGGGTGATTGGATCTATGAGGTAGGGTAGCTCAGGCGAGTAACTTGCTTGAGCTATGAGGTAAGGTAGCTTAGGATATTAAAAAAGTTTTTTTATTTAACTTTTTAATGTTTTTGTAGGGAAAATTTTAGTGGTGAATATTTGTTAATACACGAATATTACGGTGTTTGAAATTTTAAATTGAATTTTTTTCAGTACCAACTAGGACCGATTCGCCAAAATTTTCTAAGTCTAGACATTTTTAGGGGTCGATTCATCGACGAGTTTACACCAATAGCCAACTGTTATCATTCAAATCGCCCTTAGTGTGAAATTAAAATATGCCACATTTGCATCATATAGTTATCTATATTATTTAAGTATTTATAATTCATTATTCGTAGTTCCAAATATCCAACTTACCCTTCCGTAAAATTGTGATTATCAAATATTCCTCACAAATTCACAATTCCTTTGTCTGATTGTCATCGACACGACGAATGGTCACCTAGGATATTTCCTTTACGCTTTTAAGGTAACTTAAATTTGTTTTGTAGCATTTTAAGTGTGTAAATTTGCTCTTGGTCGGTTGCATACTCCGTGCAAATGGCGATGGATACAAAATGCTTCAACCGGTAGCATACAATATGCGACCTACGATAGCACACATATACTACCGGTCGGTAGTATCTTTGTATCTTCTGCAATTTGCATATTATGCAGTATCTATATGTAATTGGCGGTAGTATACAATATGCTACATTCGGTAGCTTCACGGCATGAAGTATGCTTCGGAATGCAACATGCAATATGCTTTCTGCCGGCCGAAAACATGTCTAGAATGCTCTCTTGGCGACAATATGCGATATCTAAGCGGCTGACATTCATGTTCTTTAGCCATTAACATGTCAAATGCTTCCTATTGGTAGTATGCAATGTGCTCCCGACTGATACCATAATTTTCATTTTGAATTTGGTTTCATTTGCAAATTTTAAAATATTGTTTATATTTTGATTAAACTGATCTATTTTAAAATTTCTCATGGATAGGTACAATGGCTTCTCTGACCAATCAATGAAAGGCATATATAAACTAAAAATAAAAATTAACATATTAATTTTTTTCATCCAACCAAAAAAATGAAGACCCAACATGCATCCACTGAAACATTAACATGGGTACTTGATAAGTTGTAACATATTATCATAACCTTTTTCCTCTTTTTCATCAGTTCAGTTTAATTTTTAATATCTTTGTAACATTCAAAACACTTTTTGTTTTTGAATACAGAAACCCTACTATTAATTATATTCAACATGAAACAATAAACCAAAACATAAACCCTAAAGAAACAATTATTTCATTAGATGAAGATATAATTGACCCATACATGCCAGAACTAGAAGATTATCTCGATTACCAAATGCATTCAAGACATGACTATTCAAAAGAAAATATTCCAGTGAGAAGATGATCTTGTGACAGGACCCTTGAAACAAATAAACTTGTGAGAAAGAAGAAAACATCTTGGAAAAAGGAAGGTCTTTTCAGGTAGATTGGGCAACAAAATACCCATTCATTAAACTCAGTATAACCGAGATAATGGTAGTGATACTCCCAAAGAATGTAGATGTATTATTTGTGGTTTGAAATTGGGTAAGGAAATTAGAATGCAACTTAAATTGGACACTATAGAGAAACATTGTGGAAAAGTAGATTACACAGTCACTAAAAATTATGGAAATATAATGAAGACTCATAGATGGAAATATGCAAAAGAGTGCATGCATGTAAAATATAAGGAGTATGAAAGGGTAAGTGCAGGAAGTTGATGGACAAATATAGGGTCATCCGTGGACATCATATTGCAAATAACAACATAATATCAACTTGTAGGGATTATTAGCAATACATACACTCAAAATTAGACAAAATTATATGAATATGAATCGTAGCATCCAGAATCTAGTTTCTAAAATACTAATTTTTGTAAAAAATGGACAAGATTAGCTATATTAAACACTCAAAATTCAATGACTTGGTATTTTTTAAAAACACCGATAAGATTATAGTCCGTTTGCCCACAATTTGGATGACCAAAAATTTATATATATTTTTTTCCTTTGGTGAGAAGTTATATGCCACTATCTATCTTGGGATGGATTTTATTTTGTATTTTTTTGAGTAATATTTTATTTTTTATGATTTTTTCCATGAAAGTGGTATGAAAACATAAAGAAAACAGAGCACTTTCCGTTTGCCCGCCATAACTTCATCAAAAAATATTGAAATCAAATAAATTTTTTTAACATGTATATAATTTCACCACGGTTGGGATGGTATAAGTTTTATCACATTCTGATAAGTGAAACAAATTTTGCAGTCTTAAACGTAGACATAAACATTCACAAGAAAAAGTGTCTTAAAGACCTACTATTAGTAAAAATTATAAAATGATATTTATCCTCTTCTATTCACTTTAAAATCAGTATTTCTACAAAGCTAATAGTCTCCCCTACACAATGGTACCATTTTTATGACATAGTTTTTACTTTTCGGCATGGTTCAAGTCCGCGGAAGACTAAATTTGATGTTTTGTTGTTTTTAATGTAAAATTCAGGATTTGATGTCCACTTAATTGTCCCCCAACTTGGTGCACTTACCCGAAAATAATATGAAACACACTCAAAAACTTCAGGAGAAAGGAAGAACCATTAATGTAAATTTTGGAAAAGTTGCAAATGAAAATTTGAAGGCAGAAGCTTCCCGATTTTCAACTTGTATTCTTTATTCTTAAAATGGGAAGACCAATTTCAGATTTTTCATAATATAAGAAATTGTTCAAGTTCAATGGGTTTCCAAACCTTCACATTGGTTAGAGAGTAGTGTTTGGGAGATGGAGAGATGTCTTGCCATAATTGAACAAGAAAATCGAAAGAAAATGTTAAGAATGCAAATTTCATCTCTCTTTCATTGATGAGGTTACAACTGTTGACAACACTTATTGGGTTTGTATGCATGTATATACTTTCCAAAACCACACAAGGACACCTCATCTGCTATCTATTCATAAAATGCAAGAAAATTACAATGCTGAAAATCTTTTCAAATTGGTTATATCTAATTTGAAGGACATAATAAAAATGGTTAAATATTCTATAGTTGCAAAAAGCTTATTTGTGTTGATGTTGCGGTGCATCGGTGATGCGGGATCATAGAAATGGTCTATGTGTGTGTCTCTAAACATTTTTTTATTCTTATATGATTCCTATTCATTGCATGGCTCACAGGATGAATCTTGCATATAGGATAGTAAGCACATTTGAATGTGTTGAAAAAGTTGAAGAGCTTATCCATGAACTACATGCCTATATGTCAAGCAATCCGAAAATATTTCTAGAGTTTCAGAAGTTTTCACTTGGGGTCATAGATGGTAAGAAACTTCTTAAAGATTTTGATACAAGATGGATTTCTATGTATGAGCTTGCACACGAGTTTTTGAGGAATATCCATTGTTAATTGGTTTCATGTTTAAGAACCGTCAGAAAGTTGACAGGGAAAACATTTTTATTTACCACCTAACAGACTTGGAAACATTGTTTACACTTTACGGGATTCTTCCAATGTTGCATGAAATGAATTGTATAGCAAATATTGCTCAAGAATGATCTATCTATATAGAAGAATTCATTAGGTTCAGAAAATGGTGTGTCAAACTCTAGATATGTTATATAACTTTGATGAATGCTTTTAAGGACATGTATTCAGTAACTGGAAAACTCTGATAGATTTAAAGGATCCTAACAACTACTTCAAATTTAATATATGTGGTCATCTTTGTATCTTTGTTAATGGGAAGGAGATTCAAATGCATGCATTCGAAAAACAAGTGGATATTGTTGGATCGAGCTTGAAGAAGTGCTTGTTACACATAATTTATATGATGCTATTATATATGAAACAAGATTTTTTTATAGAAAATTTCACAATGCTTATCCAGTGAGATCAGAGATCATTTTAAAAAGGTGTGATTCTGAGGCCATGGGAGTGGTCAATCCTAACTTTTGGAATCCTGTAGGAGGTAGTGTTGTAGCTTATTCATTTAAAAGACACATGGGTACTATCATTAAGCATTTTGGACAATCAATTGAATGTAATGGATTTCAGATTGATGGTGTTCTTCAAAGGGAACCACATGCATTGCAATTAGTTGATTTCGGCCCGGTAATGAGTGAACAATTTGAATTACTGAGTGAGCCAATAGAGAAAGGAGAAATTACACTTCTATGGAAAAATTTGTATCCTAGTACCATCCTTCATGAAAGTATTAGTGAATATTTCCAATTGTATGAGTTATGTCAAACAATAATATTGGGATCAATTGAAAATGAAAGAGTTTTCAGCTCAGTAACATTTAAAATCAAAATATCAAAACATACTAGATAAAAATATTGAGACTTGCTTGAGATTATATGTTTCACGATATGATGTGGATACATTTCCTTATGAACGGGTAATGACAATATGGAATTCTCTTGCAGAGAGGAGAGGGATCAATAATTCTAATATAGGGACTACGGATAACAACGAAACTGTGACTGAAAATCACAACGAAAGATTAGATAACAGTGTTGGGAACCAAAATATATGTTTCAGTTTGAGCTAGTTGATATTGAGTAAAGAAGAATGAATGTACATTTTAATTTTGGAAAGAAAATCTCATATCAGAATATAAGTATGTATATTGTTATTTTTGTTATACGCATGTTCATTATTGAATAATATTTTCAATGTTGCAATTTGTTTAGAGTTTTTAAATGAAAAATGTCATACTTATTTTTTTGTTGTCTTTTAAATGATAATAATATCATTCCATTTATGGTATATTTTTCAGTCTTACGCATGAATATAGTACAAATACAACAACATATAATTTTTTAATTGCCGATATTTTTAGATAATTTGAGTGTTTGTTCTTTGAAAAATAATTTCAGTGTTTGGAAACGAAACTTGTAGTTTTGTCCACATAAAGTATTTGAAAATGATAATAATTAGTAATGTAATATGTAATAGTAATATCAAACACAATTGAGAATAATAATCACATTAAGAATCCACTTGAATAACTTATGCACTAATATAAAAAAATAAAAGTAAAATACCACATCGATTGAAATTTGAAACTTTCAATATTTTCATTAATAAGTATATATATTTATATGTTGAATTTGAAACAATTTTACAAAAAGATTCTAAAAACAACAATTACAATTTCACAATTTGTTTTTACAACATCATCCTTGAGAAGATTCTTCTGTGTGTGTTTTAGTTTCTGTCTCTTGCGCTTGTGATGAACTTTCTTTTATAACACATGACTAAACAAGATCCTTTCTTTGCTGACTTTGATATTTGAAAGAATTTCTCGTTCGGATTTGCTGCATCACCAACAAATAGTAATGTTGGATCTGTTCATTTGCTCTTGTAAATATCCATGATTTAATCAAATAAAAAACAAAACATTGCACAATAAAATAATAAAACCAGAGATATTGTAATTCATTCGAGACAAATTCTCAATAGAGAGATTACATATAAATAGCTCAATGAAATCCTATAAGTAAGGAGTCAAGGCTAATCTCTAAGTCCTCTCAATATCCCAAATATCTCTCAACTATGAGTTGTGCATTACAACTATTTTGCACACTCATATATTATTTTATAATTATTAAAAACCTATTACTACCAAATAACCCAAACCACTCCTAAGTGTTCACACTATGAACAATATTTCTGTAATAGTCACCCCCTTAGTGTGAACATGGGGAAAGCTATCTCTTGTACCCGCTCATGATCTACAAAGAAATGAAGGTTTTCAATGAGTACCAACAACTCAAACAATATGAGGTTTTCAAAGAGAACCTCCAACTCAGAAAATGGTTTTCTAGTGGAACCAACCACTACATAGCAATGTACATTATTTTGCTCACATCATTGTTTCTAACTTAGAGGGATTACAAAACAGAAATTATGCTCATGCAGGAGCTTTGAACATGAATATTACTTATATTTCATTATTACAACGGAATGCAAATACACCTCACAGGCAAAAAAAAGGTCACCAATCTGATAGCAATCTCTTTGTTGGTGAATAACAAGAGATGCCAATTTTCCTCCATCCTCCTATGCCTCCATCCTCCATCAGGCAACTACTTAGTATAGGTAGTCATCTTCATCCTCATTCTGTTTAGGTTCATCTTCTTCTTCATTCTCTAACTCTTCTTTAACAACTGTATTAGCTTCATCCATTTTTAGCTTTCCTTTTATGATGTCCTTGGCACGAGTAATACAAAAAGAAGATTTATGTCCTTTTTTCCTGCAATAAAAGCATTCTAGTTCCTCTTTGTTTTTGGAAAAATTAGTATGTTTCATTTTAATATAAAGAGCGAGTTTCTTCCTCAATATATTCTTTTGTTCTTTTTCTTCAAATTAGTAATACTGAAATCATAACTTAAGTGAATGAGAAGGCATTTGACCAAGAGTAAAAACTATATTCTTTGTATTTTGGAGGTAAACTATTTAATAAAATAGCTTTTACATCTTCTTCATCTACTGAGCACTTACTTACATCGTCAGTTGTCTTAGAAGAGATCTAAGATCATTAATATGACTTGCATGATTGCACCCTCATTCATTTTCAACTTGAATAATTGCAACTTAAGTGAGAATTTAGCATTCACATCATTTGCACCAAATGTCCGACTTGGCAAATCCCATTTATTTTTAGATTTTTTTCTAAGTCTATATAATGTAACTTAGTATTTGATAAAGCAAGCCCAATAATGGATTTTGCTTTGTCATCCCTAGTTTTCCATTCAAGCAATTTTGCAGCATATGTTGGTTCTGGTTCTTTTCCACTCACAATTCCCCAAAGGTTCTTGTTCATTAATTGCATTTTATTTTCACCTTCCATGTGTGAAAATTTAATCCATTGAATTTATCTAATGGAATTTCCATAATAGGTGTCGAACTCAGTCAAAAATGCACCCTTATAATAAACTTTAAACACTGAAAGTAAAAATTTCTGACATATTTGCCAAAAATAATTTTTTTCTAACAATAGAAAACATAGGATCAATGTGTAGAGATCGAAAAAATACACATTTTTTTAAAAATGGCACATTAATCTAAGTTACCAACTGAAAGTTATGACAATTTTAAGTTATAACTCCAACATCTTCCCAGACCCTTTCCAAATTTGGAAATTTTTTTTCTATGCTTCTATTTTTTTCATCTGCGTATCCAAAAAAGGAAAGAAACGTAATACCTCTGTCACTGCAGATCTAGATATTACAAGAAGTCATGTCGCAACCAAGTATGGATTCACTTGAGTGAAGCATCACCGTTGTTGGTAGACAAACACGCGAGTTTTGAATCAAGAATACAATATATGTCTTTGGGAGTGATTTTTAAATCGTGAATTTATTTCTTTAATAAGAACTTTAGCCCTAAACTCCCACAATTTTAATTTTTCAATATCCTTCAATAAAACATCAACATTGGCTTCACAATTTTCAGCCAAAAGAGCATTAAGTGCAAAAGTAGTTTTTTGATCATTAGTTAAGTCAATATGTATTGGAGAAGGTGTGCTTGATCTATCCACTCTTATTGGAGAAGGATGCCTTGCCCCATGAATCATATCTTGGGGATTGAAATTTCCATGGGCCTGAACCCGCTTTCAATCCCTAGATATTCCTCATCCAAATCAATTTCGTTCAAAACAGAAACACCCCATCCACTAGGAACATTTCCCAACAAAAATGTTGGAAAATTAGCTGTAAAATTAAGGGTGCCCTATTTGAAGCTAGAGGAACAAATGAAATATGCTTGCCACTGCACCTTGATATTTTGTGGTGGAGGTGGAGGAGGTGGCATCTTCCTCTTCATAGTAGATGGATTTTGAATTGGATGTGGAGGAGGCCTGTAACAATCAAATGTAATTTTGTAAATAACATAAGAAAATTCAAATGACAAACATAATAGGATTGAAATAATAATAAATGTAACATTATATCATATATGATTATAAATATTACTTTGTTGAAAGGATTCCATCTAAGGTGCAAATTGGGCATGTTGCAGTTGATGTTGTTATAGAGAAGTAGATTGAAATGTCTGGGAGTTGTACTGGTAGGTGTGGTCTAAAACATTATTAAGCATCAACGATTGATGATCTTGTCAAATTTTTGTTTAAAAAAACACAAAAATAAAATTCATACCTAGAGCCAAAGAGTGAGGTACCGAAGATATTTCTACATCTTGTTGTGTTTGATCAAATTCAATTTTTTTCTGGGCTACCATGAGCCCAAAAATATAATCCTATGCTTCTTTGGAGGTTTCTGTAGAAAAGGAATATAAGTTATAAGAAATATTGAAACATATAGAAGTTATAAATAATTAATTACATTTATTTTCAAACATATTGAAACATATGTCATATATACATCATAAATTAAAATACACCGTGATTAATGATTGTGGCATGGTGGATGTGTCGGTTTGAGGGTTTATGAAACTTCTCATCATTTATGCAGTTGTGGATTAGTATCCCTCATGTTGATTGTTTGATCAGATAACAAAATCTCCCGAACACGGTGGAAAATGACCTCGATAGCAATGTCCCTTCACGATGCAATCCACAAATAACTATTTTCATTATAATTCAACAAAATTTTTTATTAATCGCAAATTAAAAAATTATACTAGATAAATATTACAAAAAAACTAAATAATCAAAAATTGGGACTCACCTCGTGCTCTTGAAGTGTTAACGAAAAATCGATAGCTTTGCATGCATTGTTGTTAGAGGAGTGGTGCCACGTAAATTATAGAGGGATTCATAATATAAACTAAGAATTAAATTTGTGCAACTGATGGTAACATTGTCATTCAAATGAATGTTGTCCAAATCACCTCTTATCCTAGAGGATAAGTAACTACACCAGTCAAATTTCTGCCCACTTAGGGTGCGAAACGATATAAGCCAAAGCCCACCACGGAATATCCGTATATCGACCTTACGATTCCTCTTTTTGAAGGGTTTTGGGAAGGCTGTAAGTGTAAATACAAGGAGACACATTTTTTTAATACTAAAATGAAATGTAAAATTGAAAATAATCAAAATGAAATGTAAAACTAAAAATAAACTTATGAGCAAGAGCAATTAATCATTGCATCAATAGATAATTGAAAATGAGACTCCAAATACTTGTAATATTCATCTGATAAAACAACCTTCGTCGTGACAGGATCCACATCCTTGTGTGGTAGTCTGTCAGACGCTCAATGTCCTCGGGTGAAGTTCTAAATGACTTGTGCATGAGATGGGAGTTGATAATGAAAGGTGAAAGTCGAAGTGTCATAGTTGAGTAGAAGATTGTTAAGTGTTTTTTGGTCTGTCCGAAATTGGGGCATATACACTAACCTGTGGCCCATCGCTTTGATCCATTGGGAAAACATATTAGGATCCTCTAGAAATGTGTACAGTTGAGGAAAGACTAAGCTCTTGAATGAAAACTTCTTCATATTTGTTGTTGATGCATCTGGGCTCTTGGGTTGTGTGGAAATTGTCTTTCTTCTTGGCATTTTCAATTTGTTATAAAATTCTTGGCACTTGCTTCCTATTTGTAGTTGTCCTTTGGCATTCTAGTTTCTCTGTCTGGATTATGTAGATCACCTTGTTTCTTGGAGGTTTTTTCTCGTATGCTC
The DNA here is from genome assembly GCA_018340775.1 of Taxus wallichiana var. yunnanensis. Classification (NCBI taxonomy): domain Eukaryota; kingdom Viridiplantae; phylum Streptophyta; class Pinopsida; order Cupressales; family Taxaceae; genus Taxus; species Taxus wallichiana. Next base: position 862,844,977 of record CM031234.1, read on the forward strand.
TGGCTTCTCTCGTTTGTGTAGAGTGAAAATGACTGGCCTTTGTGTATATATAGGAATTTTTAATACATCGACCGACCAGGATGCATAGAAAACAATACCCTTTATGCCACACGCCGGTAGAATTCTATATGCTTATCGTCATGTAGCATTCTATATGCCACTAGTGGTAGCACATAGAATGTTACCGACATTGGTAGCATGATACATGCTACTTAGCTTGCACATCTCTATAGAATGTTGTAAGCCGACAACATTCTAAATTCCACTAGCCAGTAGTATGCAAAATGTTACGGATTTGGTAGCATGCGAGAACACTATCGATCGATAGCATGTAAAATACTATCGGTCGGTAGCATATAAAATGTTATTGGTCATTAGCATGCAGAATGCTACCAACCGGTAACATACAGACTACAACCGACCGATAGCATGGTGAGTACTACTAGCTAGTAGCATGAAGAATGCTACTGGCCGGTAGCATGTAAAATGCTACTGGCCGACGGTATGCAGAATGTTGCTTGCCGACATCATGCAAAATGTTGCTAGCCGATAGCATGCATAATGCTACTGGCCGGTTGCATGTAAGACTCGCTATTGACTAGTAACATTAGAATGCTCTTTGGCTGGTAGCATATAAAAATGTGACATCAATTACTTTTTCCATGCCTACCTTGCCCGAGAATGATGTTAAAAATCACCTTCCTGGACAAAACAATTTTTCCTGTGATTCACTAGACATGTGAAAGTGGTTTAACCAATATTCGCCAAATATTTTATATGGATTTTTTCGAGAGGACCCTTGATTTTCCCCTGGTTGTTTTTGCGAGTTTATATAGAATGAAACAATATCTCTAAATAAAGAAATTTTTGTTTGTTCAACGAGAAAATGGAAAAAACAAGATCCCCCAAAGTTAATATAGAGTACAAAATTGACATAGCTTACCAAATTAATCTGAGAATTAACGAGGCTACCAAATGTTAGTTGTAACTAAGTAACCCGCTACATGTATGCGAGAGACAACACTAGTTTTTTTGTTCTTATAATTTTGAAATAAAATAGATTTATACTACGATAATACAGTAAACAAGTGTTAGACTAAAAGCGAGAAATTTTTCTGTTTCTCCCGAGCACCTACAAACAATTGTTAGACAAGTTGTCAACACAAACAATTTTTTTGGATGTTTTCAAAATTTCTATATGAATAAATACATATTAGAACAACATTGAAACAAAAATTTATGATGTCATGTAAGTTTTTAATTCTTGTTTTGAGTGCTCCCAACACATGCACGATACATAATAAAGCAACGAGAAAAACAAAAACAAACCAAAAATATATTATACACACAAGAATGCGTATGCAAGCATTAATACATGTTGAATATATGCATGAAGAGATTAATAATATGTGAAACAAAAAGGAACAACGAATGGGTGGCTCTCATTGAGGAGGTTCACGACGTGGGATAAACATCACATCCATTGCTACTATAACCTGCATAGACACCATAAGACAAAAGCACTTCCCACAGTGTAAATGTTAGCTAGAGGATGCCATAAGGTACCAAAAATGAAATGATAATAGCAGATAACAATAAACATAGAAGGGATAAAATGAGTGATCGTGAAACCAAAGGTAACAGAGTGTGAACAAGTCCCACCTAGCATGTCAAAATGTAAGGTACATAAATCATTGATAATAAGAAAGTACTAAAACTGAAATTTATACCTTTTTACACGTGTCTCCTTCGAAAGCTCAAAATGGGCGTGACTTGGACGAGCCGCAGTCGCTTGAAGTGTAGGTGTTTTCTCCAACGTGAGCAAGACCTTGGCCTGTAATGATGATCAATTCACAAACTTTGCACCAAGGGATGTGAGGATGATGGATTTAAGAATGAGCAAAGTAGGCTTATATAGATATTAAGACTAGATGGAAGGGATGTTTTGTGTAGAAAGAATGCAAGAGCTTTGACATGATTTTTCTTTTTTTTTTCTTGCTTGAGAGAGGGGCTAAGACTCTATTTATAGCCTAAAAGTTGGATTAATTCAGAGGTTTTGGTTAATAATGATTTGAAGAAGTAAGAATGATTAAGCGAGTGGGGGACATGAAGAATGGACATGAATTAAACTTGAATATTTAATTCGTAAGGGGGTGCATATGGAATATTTGGCATGTGAGGAAGATTAATTGAGAAATGGATTGGGAAAATTAATTGATTTAGGAGGGGTGTGAAATTGGGGTGTCTACATTTATTATTATAAAGTTTATTCTGTTTTTGTCTATAAGTCTTTAGTATTGGTGAGAATAATCACTATGTTATTAGTTGTTTTTAGTATATAGTTTAAAAAGGTATCTTATTATGGTATATGTCTTTTTCCATTTAAGTCCAAGTCGAGTCAATGTGTTTGGAAGAGTTTAATTCACATTCTAGAGTCTTAAGAAATGTTAATTATTTAGGTTTATAGTATTTATTTTAAAAGCTATATTAGAAGTCAATATAGATATAGGTTGTATTAAATGTGAGGATCATTTTATGCTTAAGGTAAATGGTCCAAAAGTTGCGGTTCATGCGGTCATGAGATTTTATAAAGGTCATTATAAAAATATTTCCAACGTTATTTGATTATGTTTCCTCACCAATGTAGCTTCTTTATATTCTTCCCCCGACATCATCGTCCCGGGAGTTGTTGGTATGATTGTTTTGTAATGAGATTAAAAATCATAACGATACAAAAGGAGGAAATTTTAAATGACAACTATAAGATAATTAAAATGATAAAATAAAATGAAAACAAACAAAATGAGTTTAAATAATATGTATATATATACTATCAAATAATTTAAATAATTAAATAAATAATAATATAAGAATGAAATGTTATATATGAAATAGACATAGAAAATTGAAAATTTATAATTGATAATATATATAAACATGGAAGTCGGCAGAAAACTTATGACGGAAGGTGGAAAATTAATGGAGTGGAAGAGATGAAGAATTTAGTTGAGGGCTGGTGTTCGCAATGAGGCATGGCGAGGTAGAGGAGTAGACATTTAAGAAAAATGTGGAATTAATGAGCAAGCCCCTGAAATATTGGAAAAATGCAAAGGTGATGGACAACCATGCTACAGGATACACACTCCATGGATTTGTTGAAAATATGTTGGGAAATTTTAATAAAAATGTAATGGACAGGTGTACATCTTGACTCCACAATAGTTTCAAACGTGTTCCAAAATGGAATACATGCCTGCTGGTTGCACAAATAAAATGCGTGAATTGTTTGACAAATTTCTTCAAAGAGATGTCTTCTCATGGAATACATGCCTGCTGGTTGCACAAATAAAATGGGTGTATTAAAAATGTTGTAGAAAATTTCAAGCAAATTCCATTGGCAGGTTTAAAATAGACTCCAACATTGCCAACATTCTTCCAACTTTATCAGTTAGGAGCTTGAAATAGGATGTGGGTGTCTGTCAAATCATTTGGATAAAGGATATTTTTATTATTAAATGTCCTTTTTTAAAAAATCTTTTTGTTGACGCCTTAGCTCTTATAAAGGAAAAACGTGGAGGCCGGAGGTTGTTCAAGATGCTTGAGGGAAATACGGTCAAAAGACCATCCAATAGCTTGGGAGTCGGCCATGGTGGGTTATGTGGAGGCATTTGGAGGTTGTTTGTTGACCTATACTTGAAATTTTGGCAAACTTTTTGAGTTTGGCAGTGAATGACATTGACATTGTATGATCATATTTGAAGCAAATGGGATGTGTTTCTCTCCCAATCTACATCTACCACAAGAAAGGGGAGGGGGTGTGTAGTAATAAGAATGTGTAGCGCCCCCTCTAGTTAAGCCTCTCTACATAATGCTGTGAGATTAAGATTGTGTATGAGATTGGTGTGGAAATGTAAGGAAAATGAGGAAGTTGTAAGGTTGATGTGGAAGGAGCTACAACTCTTTGATCAATTGCAGTCACATCGAGCTATTTTGTGGCATAGTTTTTTTATCGGAAGTTACTTAGGAACAATGAAGCTTTGTATCGTCACTTCAAGGAAAAATGTGGAAACATAGCCAAGGCATGTAAATAGTTGACAAAATGCTAAGGAGTGTGGTCTCATGGAATGCCATGGTCTATGATGTGCACAAAAGGGAGTTTTGAAAAAGAATACCACAAATAAAATGTAACTAGAATGCGTAATGTCAACACCTCTACTTCTTCCTCGCTAGTTCGATTAACATGCATGATTTTCTCACCTTTTACTTGCATAATTTTTGTTTTGATATTTTTTCACTTTTTCTATGGGATCATATTTCTAATAAAATTAAGGACAAGCTTACATTTTAATTAAATAAATCATAGTTCAAAACAACAAAAGGGATTCTTCCTACGCAACCTATTTGATTATTTTGATCACCAACCGTACTCATGACAACAAAATAACGCGTTGTAAGACCAAGGTATCAAAACTAGATATCCATGTCCACTTAAATTTGCAAGATTGAGTTGAGTCATCACAAAACTACCCTTTTTGTTTACCTTGCCAAGTTAATAAAACAAGTTTTTTTGTGATTTGTAAAACACCTCTCCGAACCCCAGAATGGGAAATTAAAGTTTTGACTATGTTTCCTATCATGTGGAGTGTTGTATCAAACCTTATAACACCCTTGAATGACCATTTGTGCATTTTTCTCACCCCTTTAGGAGCCCTGTTAACCCTTTTTGTAGTTTTGGGAAGGTGTTGAAAGTCAAAAGTTGGGTTTGGTTTTGGCTTTCCATTTTGGCCCCTGATCAAGAAATGGATATCAACCTTCGTATACCTCTAGTATTTATCCATGAAAATTTCTTGCAACCCTTAGTTAAGATAAAAACACCTTGCCAGTTAGTTTTTCAAGGGGTTTTGTAGGCCTTTAGTCACCGGATGACTAGTCGACTAGTCCAAATTACGACCGTGTGGCTTTGGAAAAGTAATCATCATTTGTACCCTATTTTCCATTTCTAAGTTTCATCAACTCTAGTGAATTCCTTGTATATAGGAGAGCATATATGATTTGTCTTATGGTGCGTTCGCCCATCGAAAATAAATTTTTAATGCAACCTCATAGCCCTCAAGTTAAAATTTGGACATTTTTGCAAACTTGTAGGAAAATGTGAAAGAATGTTGTGGGACCCTCTCCAAGTCAAATAACTGATGAGAAAACTTGTAGACACTTATATATGACTGTATGGAACTCTCTTTTGTTGCTTGTTTTGAGAAATTTGATTGTTAGGAAAATGGTGTTCTCTCTCTCTCCCTTTAGTTAGGAAATGAAATGAAATGAATGTATCTTTAACTCTCTCTTGTTGCATGTTAAGTATTATAATCATGTGAATGGAAAAATATGAAATCATGAATTATGCTAGATTTGGTAGATGCCATGCCAACAGGTTTGTGTTGAAAATGTAGATTGCGGTACTAAGATAAGAACAAAGTGAAGCATTACTAGTGGTTGCATAATAACATGTGATCTTGAAAATAATGTATTTGTATATGAAATATTAACATTATTTCTACAAATATAATTGTCATTTTTTGTTTTCCATGATGAATACGACATTGTTAGCATATTTGGAAAGTGTGTTATCTTTGTACATAGTTTTTATGAATAAGATCTTATATTATATTAACAAGTAAAATGATATAAGATAATTCACAAAAAATGGGCGGTATGGAAACACTCCCCAAAACCTCGAACCAAACTAAGAAACATCAAATCCTAGGAACACATCTAATTACAAAGTATCGAAAGAAAAAAATCGAGAGAAATTAAGTCACCATTTGTGAATTCTTGTCTTTCACCAGTAGGGGTTGGGTTCTTATCATGCCAACCAGAGCCAGGAAGGTATTTTCCACTATCTAGCACATCCCAACTAGAGTCGGCCTAGCTTCCATCTTTAGTATCTTCTGCAGGGCACGAGAGGGAAAGATGGTGAGAGATAACACAGGGAAAATTGTCGAGCGAGGCGGAAACTCTAACCGTCATGAGTGCGCAACTTGGGGGTAACCTGAGAGAGCCCCATCAAGCTAATTGGGTGGGGGCATCCCAACCTCGATGACGGGCTAGAGTGAAGGGGAAAAGATCCTCAGGAAGGCTCGCTGCAGGGAGATCGGCGAGATTGGCCCAAGGAACGGTGTTGAGAGTGGCTCCGACGGTCATCACATGTAGGACGCCCACCGACACCGCTCTGCAGGTGGGAGTGGCGAGAGGGGACAATAGTTCTTGAGTAACATTGCAAGGAGTTTCCCGGTGACGAAGGAGCATTTGCAGATGCTCCACCTCTATCACCACTTTGTTGGCTTGAACTTGAATCTTTAGTAATACATTCATCATAACCACATTTTTTTATTAATAGAGAATTGTTGATCAACTTCAACATTAGAAAATAAACAAGAAGTCATTTATTTCCAAAGCTATAATAAGATTTCCCCTTTGAAAGCATGCCAAATCTAGGAAAATTTGTGAGGCATTTGAGGATTGTCTACTAAAAGCACAAGCTACAAAGTAAAACACTTCGGATGGAAAAGGAGGAAAAAATAATGAATCCAATTCCAAACCTTTTGGGATTTGCGGCAATACCAGAAAAGGTGAGAGAAGGTTTCCAGATGACCACAGAAGGGGTAATTTGGGCGAACACTCCCGTGAATCGAGAAGCACCAAACAAAAGGTATTGGTATAAACCACACCATAGAAAAGCGAGCAATTTTAGGTTTTACATAAGAAGACCAAATTGTATCAAATTTGATTTCCATATTGATGATGGGGATTGAATTCCCCAACAGGAATTGAATTTTACCACCATGGGAAAATGCGACAAAAGCTAGGAATATCCTCGACCAATTGAGTAATTCCGAATGAGGTGTCCACATAACACTTCCATTCTCATCCACCAAGATAAGGCGAAAGAATAAAGATCTTGTGGATCATGCAATCGACACAAAGGAAACGATGTCTTTGATGAGAGATCGGTCTAAAAGAGCTAATTTGAATTGTGCTTTGAACTCTTGTCAAGATATCCAAGATTGGGTACGTTTACAAAAGAGGTCTTGGATGGTGCAAATGCCACGCTAGAAAATGTGGAGCACGAGGAATCTAAGGCACCTCAACCAGAGACAACGATATTGACATTAAATGACGAGAGACTACCATAGATAGTGGTAATTAAATGAAATTCCATCATGGAATCCATTTCCATTCCACATCGGTCTTGAATTGATTTTCTCCTAGGCTTTCGACTACTTTTGAGCATAGAATTGCTAACCACTTTGATTATAATAGGAGCAATGAGAACATTAGTAAATCCATTTCCTTTCCATGCAAAAGTATAGCCATATGAGGAGCCTTTTACAATTCCATTTCACAGAGTGCCTTTCATGCTTCCTTCCCTTCCTTGTTTGATTATCCATTTAGCACAAAGCGCTTTCCTTTGACGTAGAATGTCAATGAGGCCTAAACCACCTAAATCTTTGGGAAGGAAACAAGTTTCCCATATAACTCTATGGAAACCTTTACCAATGAAAGCATTGATCTAGAAGAAGTATTTGAGTAGTTTTTATAACTTTTACACAGACTTCTTAGATGGGACCCAATAGGAGGAGTAATACATATGTGTGGCTTTAAAAAATCTATATCAGATCTCAAATTTTTCCACTAAAAACAACGAATTAGTAATCTAGTATTCTAGCTTCCGAGATACCTATTGCACGACATATTGCTAAAGATCTGCAGGAGGAGTTGAAAGAAAAAGGGAATACTAAGAAATTTAAACATTTCTCCATGGTTGATCATCTTCCAATCATAATTATCCAATCATGGGGGTGTAGGAAGGAAGGACTGTCTGTAACATTACATTTTATGTCATTGAATGGAAGATCCATAACCTAAACAAAAAGCTTTAAGGCAATCCTTTGTATAACGATGCTAATGTTATTTTCATCTTCAATGAGTGTAAGGAAGGAATCATCCATGAAATGGCCATTAAGAAATTGGGAGCCATCTGTAGAGGGCAAGATAATTCCCTAACAAGCCCCTAGGATTGAGCTTTGGCTAGTAGGTAACCAAATCCTTCAACCACAAGGACATAGAGGGTGGGAGCCAAAGGGGTTCATTGTTGGATGGATCTGAAGAGACCAAAGGATGTTGAACTTTTCCCATTAATGGTGATATGGGTGGAGGCATGTGTAAAGAGCATATTGATAGATGAATGAAATTAGGGCTAAAGCCCAAGGCTTTGAGCATGACAAGAATGAAGGGTAATTCTATTCGGTCATAAGCCTTCTCAAAATTGATTTTGATGAAGACGTATTATTGATTGGATCTATGTGCCCATTTCATGCCTTCTCGAGACCGTAATGATATTGTCATGATATAGTGCCATTGAATGAAGCCAATTTATTTAGGTTGAACAATGGTTTGGAAGAATGTGTCGCAAATAGAATGACAAGGGATTTGGCTATGAATTTGTAAGACATATTAAGCAAAGTGATGAGAGGCAAATTGCTTATCAGCTTGGGGTCTCCAAGTTTAGGGATGAACGTTATATTCCCTTTGTTGATATGATGGACGAGAGACTAAGACTGAAAACCCTCCATGTAAACCTAATGAAGGTCCAAACAAACCGTATCCCAAAGAGATTTGTAAAATTCATACGAAAAGCCATCACATGTAGGAGCCTTGTCATTGGAAATTTGCATAACCTATTCTTGTAAATCCTCTAGGGAAAGTAGGAGATCACAGGTAATTTTTTGTGCTAGAGAAAATTTGCATGGTGTAATTGCCAATCGCTGATTTAAGGAAGCTTTTCATTCTAACGAAGGAGCTTGAGCTTGAAACACTTGATTTTAGTGATTAAAAAAGTCATGCAACATGAGTTGTGGATCCATGAGCCGGTTCCACCATCATAGATGCCTCGAATCTACTAAAAGGAATGCTTGGATTTGAGTGATTAAAAGAATTCCTTCAAAACTTGATCCCCAACTTTAAGCCATCAAAGGAAATTACATATTTACGTGCCTTAAGCATTATAGTTGTCTACAATTTGGATTTCCTATCTAAGCTCGGTTACATGGAGTTGTAGGATTTTAGAAAAGTGATTTCCTTCAAGCACCACCACTGCCCTAGCTAAGAATGGAGGAGGTGATGGAATAAGAGTGACGTCGAATGTGGGCCAGCTATCACCCATATATTCTTAGGAATCTAGTAGTCCTAGTCATCACATCTTCCCACCATTAAGTGCAAAATTTGGATAGAAGAGGTGGATGGTAATTAAGGACATGACGTTGTCAAGGCCCTAAGTTCCACACTTGCTTGATATGATTGAGTGTGAGCTTGTGCTCCATCAAGTCCGTATTATGAAAAAACTGGCCTTTATGACAAAAAGGGCCTTTTGACATGTCAAGTGATATGAAATATGATGGGAAAGTGGTCAGAAAGGATGAAATCTAACATCACTTCCATAGAAATGAATAAATGTCGTCAAAATAAAAAAGCCTTGAGTAGAAAACATGGCCATGTCAATCCATTTAAGAACTTGATCCGATCTACCTCGAAGATTAGACCAAGTGAGTTGGGTTTCAGAGTTGGGATGGTGTGAGGCGTTCATGTCATAAAACCCAAGTTTATTATGCATGTAAGACTAGGCCTCCCTTTCACAAGTTGTCCATCGCATAGGAAGGTGCCCGTATTCATCCACGAGTAACTCAATCATATTAAATTAACCCCAAATGACCCAATAGGCATTAGGGATTTCATTGGCTATCCACCACCAAAGATAATCCCTTTCTGCCGCATCATTTGATGCATAAATGTTGATGAAACCGAAAGGGAAGCTTTCAATATTAAAGAGATCTTGAACGACTTTATTAATGGGGTCTACGTTGTAATCTATAAAGAAGGGCCACCATTTAGTTGCAAAAAAATAAATTAAATCCCCACATCCCCTATCATGGTGACTGGTAAGCCAAGTTGTCAAGCCAATGGTTTACAAACCTTTGACAATTGAAAATTTGTAACCTTAACTTCTCACAAACACAAAACATCCAAGTTTGTAATTCTTTGGCGAGCATCGCGAACGATATACTTGTGATTGGAGTTGGTAAGACCCATCACATTCCATGACATGTAATTCATGATAAACGGGGTCAAGGGCCATACCATCGGCATCCAAGCCATCCAAGGAATCGAATTGGTTTTGCAGGTGTAATGCAAGAAATGAATAGATAAAAGTTACAAGCCAAAAACAAAGCAATTGTTTCCTAAATATAGTCTTCTAAAAAAACTTTGATAGAGCAATGTATGGAAAGGAGAGAGAATACAATGCATGAACTTACCTATAAGAATTTCAAGACTCCTCCTTTGATGTGTTGGATTTTATCTTGATGGTGGATTGGGTGTGCTTTGCTTAAGATTTTGAGACACATGGGCATCAACCCTTGATATTTGCTTGATGAAGGATGAATTGATTGGAGTGGATTTGATTGGATGATAAAAACGACAAAGTTTGGTTATGGATTCTTAAGATGGCTCTCATGGAGGAGGAGAGATAAATTTATAGTTTGTGGGTGGAGGATTCAATGGCTAAGATGAAGCCATGTTGGATTTAGATCAAGGGTGGAGAATGCATGTGAGGAATGGAGAATTCTAGAATGGATATTTATAGAATTTGAGAGAAGATTCAATGGATAGTTGAAGAAATATTTGAATTTTTAAATGAAGGGAAGTTTAGAGAGGCTTTTAGAAATAGAAGCCTCTAGATTTAGAGGTTTGAGGATGTGATTAGGATTAGAATTAGATTAGATTAATAAATGATTATTAGGGCTGAGGTTACATGGAAAGCCTAGGTGTAGAGTAGGTGGTAGGTGAGATATAGGAATATTAAATTCCTAGAAAATGTTAATGGGTATTAAACTATGATAATATGATATACTAATGAATTAAGGGATTAGTGATAAAATGCTAAGCTATAATAATGAAATAAAAGGATTAATGATAAAATGATAGGATACATGGTAAATGATGATAAAATGATAAAAGGGTAAATATGATAAAATGGATTAAATAATAATAATTAATGTTGCAATTAATTATTATATGGATGATGTTGGGATGTTTGCAGGATAGATTAATCATAATTAATCATGTTAACATTTTAGATGTCTACATTTTTTCCTTCTTTGAATGGTTATTGCGTAGAATGACCGTTGAAAAAAATAAGAGAAGATGATGGTAATATGATGCCCCTCAAGGAGTTAGGTGGGGAGGAGCGATTCTAGTAATCGTTCGAAAGAGGAGAAGCTCAAGTTAGTAGTGTAGACACCTAAAATATGCTTACACTTAGCATTTCCTCCCATTCAACCAATTGACGACACTTCGTTAATCAACCCTTCTTTGCTCCACTCTCGGATGCCCATTTACGACACCTTCTTGGTCATATTCCTCCTATAAATCAGCTTATTAGGCTAATATCTCTCTTATTAGCTAAACATTCCTCCTTTCGACCATTCAAAACCTCCCTAGTTCTCTCTAGACCACTTCTATTGGCTTCGTAGGCTATCTATCAGTCACAATTGGTTATCCAGACCCCTCCCAACTCTCAATGAGTCTCTAATCACTTGCTAATCAAGTTTAAATAGCCTAATCCTAGCTTAACTAAGCCTAAAGCATGTTTATCCTAATCTAATCCTAAAGTGATTTTTAGACTTTAGTCCCACATGCACCCAAATTCCAAACTCTCCCAAGTGAAAAACTATAAATAGAAGGGTCACCCTCCTCTCTCAAAAACACACCTTGTTTACATAACAAAATCTCTCTCACATTTGGAGATATTGGCATTAGACCTCATTTGCATTAGCCAAGCTAATAGGCATTTGATCTTGGCTATCCTCCATTGTTGAAGCTCCTCCATCTTCCATCCATTCCAAATATAGTTAGTAAGGGAAGATCTAAAGCTTGGCCATGTAGCCAACTTGGAGAGATCTCTTCACTATGTTTGGGAGTAAACAACACACAATTTGATTGCTTAGAATCTAACTAGGTTCACTTTCATTAAGCTTTCATAGAGTAGAGAGTAGTATACATGTTAGTTTTTGATGTTTTTGTCAAAGTTATAATGCTTGCATGTTAGTTTCTCTTGTTTAGCTCTAATCTCATGGTGCATGGATGAGTTAGCAAAGCTTTGAGGTTCTTTAGCCTCATTCCATAGCTTTTGCAAATTATCTTCGCATACAAGTAGACGAGAGAGGAATAGAGGATGAGAATATTTGAGGATGTAGAGGATTAGGAGTAAAGGATTAGAAGAGAGGAGGATTAGAGGAATAGGATATTAGAAGAAGAGGAGAGAGGATTAAAGGAATGGGAAATATTGGATTTTGGATACCCAAGTCAACAATGTATGACAAGGGTGAAGATTTAGGATTTAGATTTGATAATTCCTCGATCAAAGATGTATGATAAGGTTGAAGATTTAGGATTTTGTATTAGAGGATGTTGGATTTGAAGATGTCGATTGAGAGATGTTGCATTTTGAGATGCCCTAGGTCAAGGGGGTGAGGATTTTGGATGATAGAATAAGGATTGGGTTTTATGATCAGGTTTGAATGATGAGAGGATGTTAGAATATGCCCCAACAAGGGGGCGAGGATTTTGGATGTTGGATGCGAGATGATAAGATTTGGATGTGGGTTTTGATTGATTGATAAAGGATTGATTGGATAGGATGATGAGGAGGTTAGATAGTGATTTATATGATGATGAGGATTAGGTGTAGATGATTATAAGGATGGAATATGATGATGGGAGGGGATGCTACCACAAAGTGCCCACCGTTATCATCATTAACAATGTTATTGATGTGGCATAGAGAAAAATGCACCAAGGTATAAATACCATGATGATTGAATTGCCAAATGCCCTTGTCCTCATATCATTGGATTGAAAGAAAAAGAAACAAAAAGGTGCCTTATATCATCGACCAAAATGTAAATGTAGACAAATAAGAAAACAAAAAAGTGAAAACACACACATTACATTTTTTTTTTTTTTTTTAGTGTTCTTTTGTGATATTTTTATGGATTTTTTTAGTTTTTTTTTAAATGTTTTGATTTTTGGAGGTTTCAATTTTGGATTTGGGATGGGGATGGTTGAAGATAGGTAAGGTGAAAGGATGTAGGATGGGATAGCTCATGGGGGATGGGAAGGGATGTAAGGTGGGAAGCGACTTTCTCCTATAAGTCCCAAATTATGTTTGGGTAGGATGAAAGGGAATGATTGAGGGAAATCGAATAGGTTAGATAATATATGGATGGGTTGATTGGTTATATGGGGGATGTGAGATAGATAGATAGGACGAAAGGTGCGATATATGATAAGATGGGGATATGGAAGATGACAAGATATGCCCCGGTATATTGGGGATGGATTGAGGGATAGATGTGGTGTGTCCCTAGGTGTAAAGTGGGGTGTGGCTTGTGTGGATGGATGGATGGGTTTGATTTTCCCCAGGTTGTAGAGTAGGATAGGAAGTGAGGGGTATCTAAAATGGATGATTCCCCTAATAGATGGTTGTAAAGCTATCCCAATCATGATGATGATAGTTGAAAGAGGACATGGGGAGGATTGAATGAAAAGGAAAGGATCATCCTCTTCCTACGAGATGTTTGATCATAAGGGAAAAAGGATGTGGATGTGATGGATGGATGGAAAATGCCATCGGTGATGAACAAAAATCAGCCTAACGACATGTTGTAAGGCAAGAGTGGACTATAACAAAAGCGTGACCACGGTCTAAACAATACATGGAAACATATGAACCATATGTCTCTGTGAGATCACGGTGTGTGTGATTGTGATGGTTAATTACCACTTAAAGTGAAGATTTAATGGGTAATATGTGATGACAAACTAGCCAATGTATAAGGAGTGATTAAGTAAAATAGGTGGATGGAGGGTGAATGGAAGGCTAAACTGTGCATTACTCTACCTGCAAGCCAGTGTTCATATCCCCGACAAAGATGCATCTAATTCTTGTCACAAAATTTCTCTACTACTAGCCGTGCATCCATAAACTCCCTAGAAATCCTGAAACAACCATAGAGAGAGTCTTGAGGTGGTTTTTATTTGATTTTTTTGGTATGTTTTTTTCTTTTTGATATTTGGATTTTTTTGCATAAAGAAGTTCCACTCTCTTGAGAAGTATCAACGGGTTAAGAATCACTACCAGCTTGATGAGGGATGGAAATGAGTGTGGAGATGACATTAGCTAGAGTGTCAAAAGACACACCCAAGGGTCTTTACCACAAGTTGATTAAGTTTATTAAAGTGTGTGGATCGCTAGGAGGACAATGATGCTTCAATGCTTTGGAGGTAATAATAGACCAAGGTCACATACTTATAATAGGTATTATTAACTTACAACATGTACAAGAAAGATAATCAAGTTTTCAAATGAATGGATAAGAGGATATAAATGGATGGGATAATAAGAATGGATTAGATGAAACTAGATTTGGATGGAAGGAGGTTGGGTGGGAAAGAAAGAACATCTATGCACATGTGACGAATTATGTGCTCAATCCATTTTTAGGTGTTTGGTGTTTGTAGGGGATTAAATGATTTATGATTGGGTTGAGTTGTTGGAATGGTAGGATCAACAAGAGGAGTCGTAGAAATGGGTTGTGATGGAGTAGTGGGAGGGACATTTTTAGTGTTAGGTTTATACCCTAAGCCTAAATGACCTGGATTTTGATGAAGGGAGATGGGTTCATGAATGCCTTGTTCATGGATGCCTAAGCCTTTGCCTTGATGTTTCATATTAGTGAACATATTTTTGGATATAGGGTATGAAGTGGATGGGGAAAATGATTCCATGTGGTCATCATGAGACTGGGAGTTGTAGTTTTTTCATCACTTAAGAGGTTGAACTTAACAAAGGATGGGAGGTGATTTTTGTTATGGTTTTTGGTTGGTGAGGGATGTTTGGATATACAATGAGATTTGGATGGTTGACGATGTTTGGATGTTGATTTGGATTTGGATGGTGGGCGATGGTTAGGGATAGGATTGGGATGGAAAGGTGGTGGATAAAGAGGTACAAGGATAAGAATTATTTGGTGAATGAGGTGTTGGACATAATACCTAAATTACATGCAACGATTGGTCGAATGTCCATGGGTGTGATGGAAGTCACAATAATAGTGTTCCCAATACCAAGATGGTTTGGGAAGGTTTTGATTGTGTGATTTGATTGGGGGATGGATGATCATGTTGAAGGTTTTAATACGATGGAAGATGGTGGTCAAGGATTCTCCTAAAGGAGTGAAGTGGTTTGGGTTAAATGGTGTTGGGGGAGTAGGAAGTAAAGGTGTGAGATTGGATAGATTATGAGATGTTTTGGTTGATTTGGATTTTTGAGTTGGATTAGATTGTTGTGGCTTAGAATATGAAGGTGATGGATTAGTCTAGGGATAAAGTAGATTTGGTTGATTTTGGATTGGTTGGAGTATGTGGTTTTGAGGTAGATGGTTTTAGCATAGGATTGGATTGTTTGGGATTAGTAGATGTAGATGAAGGGGATGGGGGTGTGGAAGATTTAGATATAGGATATGGGGTATATTTAGATGAAGGGGATGGGTATGATATGGGGGCCACATTAGTTTTGGGTGATGTTAGGGATGAAGGATGTTTGGGAGATGGACTTGGTGTAGGAACCACATTATATTTGGTTGATTTAGGGGGTGAAGTAGATGAACATGATGTAGGATTTGGTGACTTAGGAGTCACATTGGATGTTTTAGGATTGGGGGATTGTGGATTTGAAATAGGATTAGTAGATATGATAGTGTTAGGTTTAGGAGATAAAGGGGATAAAATATGATTAGTTGTGGATGAAGAGGATGAGGGTGTACCAGAGCCACATTAGATGGTTTAGGATTGGGGGTAGAAGGGGATGAGGGTGACTTAGGAGTCACGGTGGATAAAATAGTTTTGATAGGATTGGGCTTAAGTGAGGGAGGGGATGAAATAGGATTAGAGGCTGAATTGATGGCGGATTAGGGGTTGTGGGACTATTTAGGAAAAAGTATGTAGAATTGGATTGGGATGATGAAGATGACACAAATTGAAGAATAAGATGGGATGTGGGGATGATGATTTTGGGGTAAGTTGTGGGGATTGTTATGGATATGTGAATGGAACTCAATTATAGGTTTGACAATGATTAGATGTAGGAGTTGAGATTTTGGATGATGGTGGATTATTTGTATGAGTTTTGATGGTAGGAAGATGTGGGTCATGATGGTTGATAAGGGATTTGGAGGTTGGGGTTTGGGATGGTTGTGTGGGTTTGGGATTGGTGGCTAGATTAGCAAGGACATAAAGGAGGTCCTCTTGGTCCAGATCAAGGTTAGGGTGGTCAAAGTTGATGTAATTAGCTTATGGGGATAATGGTTTATGTTTTTTCGGTTGAGGTGTGGATTGGGATTATTTGGGTTCCTCAAGGATGAGGTCAATGAGGCGAGGGGTAGGGATCTTAATAAGATGAAATTGTGGATGGGTTTGGTTAGGAGGTGATGGTTTAGGAGGTGATTGGTTGATTAAATATTTAAGATTGGATATTTGTTGATTGAGATGATGGATGGTTTTTAGGATGTTAGGATCAACATGGGATGGTTGATTTGGATGGCGAGGAGAGGGTTGGTTAAGGTAGGATGTTAGGTTTGAGATTTGTTTGTTAATGTGTTGGATAGTGTGTGGTATTCATGGTCAAAGTGAGATGGTTAACTTTGATTGGTGGGGTTGATGGGATAATTTGGTTGATGGATTTAGAAAAGAGATAGGGGTTGGACATTGATTTAGAAAGGACAGGATTAAGGATCAAAGGTCATGGTTAGAAAGGATGTGCGGGGATTAGATTTGGATTAGGATTGTTTGATTGAGGATGGTGATGGGATTTGGATTTGGATTGTGTGATTAAGGATTGTTAATTATGATGATGTTTGATTGATTAAAATTTTAATGTGTTAACATGGTTAAGGGTGTTCACGAACACACAAAAAAATGCAACACATGCCCTAACTAGTCAAGTGAGATTGTAATCAAGATATAACCCGCTTTCAATACCACACACCAACGATTTGAGTATTTTTGACTACAATTTACTATATCCATATTAAGATTTATAGTAATATTTAACTATATTATTACAATATTTATTATATTGATTACATATATTTAATATATTGATTGGCATATCAATATGATATATTATCATATTAATATATTGATTACCATATAAAAATAAAACCTCCTTATGGTTTAAGTTTATCTGTTTATCTTATTATATGCCTATTTCCTTACACTTTATTAATCAAACAATATACATTAAAATTATATATCCCAATCCCAAAAGTGTCAATGATCTCTATTCTATGTCCATCTGTGGTGTGACATTATGATTATTATCATAAATCATAATTATTATATCCCATAGAAGTATGGGAGATTGCGAAATTATTATAGAAATAACTTCTATCTCCCATAGAAAAGAATAAATATTAGTTATCTTAGTTATCGTTCACATCCACGAATTTAATTGAAAATGACAGAATTGATCCCAATTTTGATCTTTACTCTCTTATATATCGACCCCACAACTTATTTTTAGAAATAATCGAAATCAAATTGGATAGATTAAATTAAATAATTAATTTATAATAATATAATAATGAGAATTACTGGGACATTTTAAACTTGTTTTTTTTTATGACTAAGGTGGTCCGACCCAAGTCTTCTAAATTTTTCTGACGTCGTAGGGGTCGAGTAACCAATTCAAGTACATCTCTTGCATTGGCAAACCCATGAATCTGGGCAAAGGTAAATTCAACTGACCATTTAGTACTAATTCCTCTTGCCTCTAACGGGTTAGCATGAGCCATTCCAGTAATAGCTAAGTCGGGTTGTAATTCGCGTATACGTTGTATTTGATTCGAATTATCTAGTGCCACGATTGGCTCTTCACCTATGTGTCAATGTGGGGTCGGCTAGTGAGTGATCTTAGGGAGTGCAACCTCTTTACACTATAGCTTGATATGTGGCAAGATTTTTCCTAGACTGGGATATACAAGCTCACTAGGGGCGTCCCCGATATACATTGTGGTACATGGGGCCCAAGTCTGTGTTCCGAGGATGTTGTATAAGGCCTGGGTATTGGGACGTGGAAGACCCTCGCTTCACGTCACTATTAAAACAAGCAAACACTTAGCCAATAATGAAATCTCTCCAAGAATTTATATACCCCTCCGAAACATGGGGTGTGTCTATGTGCGTGGAGGTGAAGCCCAAGGACATGAGCCCTCTACGACTACGGTAAGTTCGTGGATGTCACTTTCACGTCACATTACCCCTATAAAACAAAAATGGGAAAGCTAGATGCTTTTGATCCTCACGATCGTCCTAGGACACGAGAGGAGATCATACACGGTTTTGCCTTCAAGATGAACAAGAAACAAAGAAAAACCACAAAAAGGATGATAAATGCAAGATAATTAAATGCTAGATGATAAAATGAAATGATAAAGATTAGTAGTTTGATGATTGGGTCTTCAAGAGGAGGCCCTACAAAATAAATGTTAGTAGTTTGATGATAACCCCAAATGTCTTGGATCAATCATGCTACAAAACAAAGGGTTACTAGTTTTAGATTGAATTTTTATCTTTGGTAAGCATAAAAAGCTGCACACAAAGTGTTAGTAGTTTGGAACAAAAAAATATAACTCAATGTGTAGTTAAAATGACAAGATTTAGGAAAATGAAAACCATGAATAAATTATCTTATAAAATGCTAAATTAACACTTTCATTTCATATATTTTATCGATACTTTCCGGGAAAAAAATAGAGTAGTTTTGAGTTTGGCATCAAAAGTTATGGCTCTCAAAAGGTAGGAAAAAAAATCAAAACAAAGGCACCAAAACAAAACAAAAGCACCAATTCAAGACATAAGCACCAAAATAGAACAAAAACTCCAATTCAAGACATAGGCACCAAAACAAAACAAAAACTACAATTCAAGACATATGCGCCAAAACACAGATCATAGGCATCATTTCATGTGAAAAACGAAAGATGAGCATGAAAATTCAAATTTTGAAGGTGCAAACGAAAACAAAAATTCTTCAAATTTTGATAGCTTGTTTTAGGGATGAAATACTATTGAAAATGATAAAGAAGTGGGGGGTAATCCCACATTGGGTGACAAAATGTAATGCAAGAAAAGATTAGATAAAACTTAAAAACAAAAATAAAACAATTGATTCCTAAATCTAGTCCTCTCAAACAAAACCTTTGATAGAGAAATGGATGGAAAGGAGAGAGAATATAATACCTGCACTTACCTACAAGAATTACATGACCCCTCCTTTGATGTGTTGGATTTTCTCTTGATGGTGGATTGGATGTGCTTGCTTCAGATTTTGGAGACACTTGGGTAGCACCTCCCCTTGATATTTTCTTGATGAAGGATGAATTGATTGGAGTGGATTGATTGGATGATAAAAATGGAAAATTTTGGTTATGGATTCTTAAGATGGATCTCATGGAGGAGGAGAGATAAATTTATAGTTTGTGGGTGGAGGATTCAATGGCTAAGATGAAGCCATGTTGGATTTGGATCAAGGGTGGAGAATGCATGTGAGGAATGGAGAATTCTAGAATGGATATTTCTAGAATTTGAGAGAAGATTCAATGGAGAGTTGAAGGTTTATTTGAATTTTTAAATGGAGGGAATTTTAGAGAGGATTCTAGAAATAGAAGCCTCTAGATTTAGAGGTGTGAGGATGTGATTAGGATTAGGATTAGGATTAGATTAGGTTAATAAATGATGATTAGGGGTGAGGTTACATGGAAAGGTTAGGTGTAGGGATGTGTAGGGTAGGTGGTAGGTGAGATGTAGGAATATTAAATTCCTAGAAAATGTTAATGGGGATTAAAATAGGATAATATGATATAATAATGAATTAAAGGGTTAATGATGAAATGATAAGTTATAATAATGAAATAAAAGGATTAATGATAAAATGATGGGATAAATTTTTACTAACTAAATAACGAGAGGATGGTGCTAGGGTTTATGGGGGAGGTGTAAAATCCGTTCCGGGAGAGAGAAGCTCAGACGGATACATCGATTCCCATACATGGTGCTAGCTAAGGATGCCCCATGCTCATTTTTTTGGGAAAATAGGAAAGTTTTGGGGCCTAGGTCGATTTGTATGAGAGGAGAGATATTGAGGAAAATTCTCAGAAGAAAGCTCTCCACGGATGGCATCACAGGTTAGTGTGAGAAACAATGGGGAAGAGGCTTGCTAGTTAGATTTTTGGCTAAGGGTTTTTTCCTAGTGCTTCTCCGAAGTGTGGGTCAGCAAGAGAAAAACCTCCTTAGAAGAGAAAAGCTTTTCCTAGAGCACGAACTTGTTCAAAAATGGAGTTCAAACTTCGATCCAAATAATATGGTAATGGAGGATATTCAAATTTGGGTCAGATTATATGCGCTTCCAATAGAATACTAGGAGCCTTGTATCCTAGCTAAAATCTGCGAGACCCTGGGGAAGGTGGTCAGGATCGATCCCAAGACTATGTAAGGGGATTTGACAGCATATGCTAGGGTTTGCATCTCGATGGACTGCGTAAACCATTTTCCATACTCTATCTCAATTAAAACCCAAGGAGGAATCTAGATCCAACAAGTGGAGTATGAGTGGATTTTCTTCAGATGATTCAAGTGTCAGCATGTTGGACAGTTTAGAAGGGATTGAAGGCACAAATAATGGTTTCAAAGCTTAGAAGAATGGTCCCCGAAGTGCCTCGGAGTCATTTGAGAGGCGGAAGAGAAAGATGGCAATTCTCATCCAAATCCAAATCAGAGCTTCTAATTGCTTTAAAGGACAAGCCAACAGAGCTTACTCCGAACTCACTCTTGGAGGAAATGTCCAAGGTCATGGAGGAATCCACTCGCTTGTGTCATTGCTGCTAAAGGAAGGAATTGAAGTGGGTCATGGTGATTATATGGAAAATATGAAAAAATGGGACGACATGTGGGATCAAGTGTTCAACTCAACGTCGAAAAGGGAGGCAAAGGAAGAAGTATATGGTGCCTCTAAGAATGATTAGGAAGTTGTAGAGGGACCATGTTCCATTGTTGAGACTTTAGGGTTAGGAGATCTCAACTACGCCAAGGAATCTAGCCCGAGTAGGTTGAATTTTTCTCGTAAGATCCGTTAGGAGGTGGCGCTGGTAGTAGAAAAAATCTTAAGTCTTTTTATAAACTAGTGAGTAAGGAGGGCAAGTTCCCCCAAAGAAACAATGAAAATCACTTCATGGAATTTCAAGGGCATGGATGCATTTGAAAAGTAGCATCTTGTGAGGCACCTCTCATTGCAAAAGGTGTAGATTTTTGTTGTTTCCAAGAAACTAAAATGGCTGGTGATGATTGTCTTTCTAGCTGGGCAAGAAAGTGGAAAGGTTGGCAAGGATCTTTTGTCGATTCCGCAAGGGCTTCTGGTGGATTAGGGGTGATGTGGCTCTCAAGCAAGATGGAGGTGTGAGTAGTGGCTTCTTCCGCCAATTGTCAGTGGTGTAAGATTTTGGTTAAGCATTTAAAAAGATTTTTCCTTTGCAATGTTTATTGTCCTGCTTCTATTTCATCCAAGAGGGCCATGTGGGATTTTCTAGTAGAGGTTTTGGATAATCTTGGGGAAGAGATGGTAATCTTCATGGGATACTTTAACATGACCCTCTTAGACTTGGAGTTTGGGGGTCGTGTAGTAATAAGATGCAAAGAGATTTCTCGTCCTTTGTTGAGGACTCGAGCTCGTGGATATTCTTCCAAAGAGCGGTGGATGACCTGGTCGAACAGGAGACTTGGCATGGGGCGGATCATTGTAAGGTTGGACAGATTTCTAGCCAATTCCCTTTGGCTTCAAGCTAATATTCTTTTGGAAAGTAAAGTCCTCCCTTGGTCGGTTCGGATCATTTACCCGTTTTGCTCAACATCTCTTTAGATTTGGCACCCAGGAACTCACCATTCAAATTTGAAGTGATGTGGATGAGGGACCCTTCCTTCAAATAGCAGGTGCAGAGATGGTGGCTTTCCTTCGAGGTGACTGGCACTAAAATGTACATTTTAACCAAGAAGTTAGCTCTTTTAAAAGAGGAGATCTCAGTCTGGAATAAAAATTCTTTCAAGAAAAATCAAGAGTCGAAGCGAAGCTGAAGTCTTTGAATGAAAGAGTGTTTAGAGATGGAATGGATCAAGAGGCTTATCACATGGAAAAGGATCTCCTGGCTGAATTGAATGATCTTCTCCTCAAGGAAGAAATCTATTTGCAACAGAAGTCTAGAGAAGTATGGCTGAAGGAGGGTGACAAGAATTCTAAATTCTTTCATGCCTCCGTCAAACAAAGGCGCAACGCCAACTACATTTCCAATATTCAAAATAGTAGAGGAGAGTGGTTGAGAGATCATGTTGCTTTATTAAGAATGAGGTTGTTGGTTTCTTTCTTTGAGCTTTTGGGGTGAAACAAATTCTCCACTTTAGTAGTAGCAGAGTGCTCTTTGATCAAATCTCACGTGTGGTTGGTGATGAGGACTCATATTTTCTTATGGCTCCCTTCTCGGAGGAGGAAGTGCATAGTATTGTCTTTTCGATGGAAAGAGAGAAAGCACCTAGTCTTGATGGTTTTTTGATAGCTTTCTTTTAGGATTTTTAGGAGGCTATTGAAAAGAGGTGTGGTTAGTAGTGTAGGAATCATGGGTGTCGGGTAATATTTTGAAGGAAATGAATCACACTTTCATATGTTTATTCCCAAAGAAGTTTTTAGTGGAATATATGGATGTTTTCCATCTAGTTTCCCTTTGCAATACCACTTATAAGATCATCTCCAAGGCGATAGCGAGTAGGTTGAAACTTCTCATGAAGAAGACTATTTCCAGCCTAATGATGGGTTTCTTGCAGTCACCCATCACGATGGTATCATCTTGTCGCATGAATTGATGCACTCTCTCATGGGGAACAAGGTCCTAACTATGTTATTAAAGCTAGACTTTAGCAAGGCATATGATAGACTTAACTGGTGATTTCTGATGAAGATTTTGCAGCTACTGGGTTTCAGTAGGATGTTTTGTAATTGGGTTTTTAATCGTATTCCCACTTCGAGATTTTATGTTCTAGTGAATGGCTCTCTGCTAAAGGTTTTTCTAAAGCAACAGAGGGGTTCGATAAGGGGACACCTTATCATCTTATCTTTTCATATTGGTGGTATAAGCCCTTAGTAGGTCTTTGAAAGTGGCAATGATTGCTGGTCAAATCAGTGGGTTGAGGATTACCTCTAATTTGGAAGCAATCACTCACCAACAATTTGTGAATGAATCTTTCCTCTTTGGATGGCATTCGGTGGAGGAGGAAAGAAATTTTCTTGTGATTTTGGATATCTACACCAAAGATGCTTGGTCACTTCTATTTTTTTGAAAAATCACAGATCTTCTTTTTCAATACTCAGGGTAGAGTGCAGCGAAGAATTCTCAATATTCTAGGTTTTCAGAAAGGGTATCTTCCCCAGAAGTATTTGGGAATCCCTATTTTTGTGGGAGCAGGTAGATCCAATCTTTGTAATGATTTGATAAGGGCGATCAAGGTAAGAATTCAGAGCTGGAAAGGAAAGTGGCTTTCTCTTGAGGTCGAAATTCTTCTCATCAATTTGGCCCCGAACGCTATTCGACGCGTACATGCTGTCAATGATGAGAATGCATCCTTTGGTTCTTAAAAAATTGAGAAATTACTCAGGAAGTTCTTATGGACTGGAAGTAATGAAGATAAGAAATTGCACTTGATCAAATGGGAGCAAATGGTCTTGCCCAAATCACAGGGTGGGGCCTGAATTTTGAATCTTAAATGGCAGAACTTTGTATCTAGGGCCAAGGATATTTGGCATATGATCTCAAATATAGAAGGAGTTGTTAGGTTTATTTTTAGAAAGAATTATTTATGAGGGGGAAGGGGTGAGTTAGTTCTTTCCAAAGATAGAGGTCCCCCGCAGATTACACATATGGATTTTTTTTTGTTTTATGCCATAAAGTGTTTACTTAGCTTACATCATAGCGGGTTGGAAACGGTGACCCGAAAACTTTTGGGATGAATCTTGGGATGGGTGTCCTTCCCTTTCTCTCGAACCAGATCTGCAAGAAGTCATGAAGTAAGCAAGAACCAATGGGGCCTCAAAGTCAAGGAGTATGGAAATCAATCGGTGGATGTATCTCTGGCCTTAGTTGGAAGGATCTGGATGAACTTGACATCTATAAATTCTCAAAGGAATGCTTTTATAAAGTATTAAGTGAGAGAAAATTTATGTGCATCCCAAAGGTTGAATCTCTCTTCTAGGTGGGCTCATGAACTCGGCTCTTATAGGACCAAAGATGGTTACAAATGGTGGGCGTCGAAAGAAGGGATTGTTGTCCCTAACTCGGTGAATTGTTGGGATGCAAATAATCTCCCAAAGGCTGGAAATTTCAGCTGGATGGTATTCAATGGGAGAATATTCATGTAAGAGAGAAGAAAAAAGTGGGGCTTTTCTGGCCCTACCAGACGTGTTTTATGCCAAGAAGCCGAAGAGGATTTGGATCATTTATTACAATTATTCCCTTTTGCCTATCATTGTTGGAGTTGGTTGTGTGACAAGCTTGGTTTTGATTGGATCGTGGGTAGATCCATCAAGGAAACGTTGATGGCCTGGCCCAAGCTGGGGAAAAATGGTTCTCTCAGCTTCATCAGGATCAACGTACCCATTCTTCTTCTTTGGCACATATGCTGGGAGCGTAATCTCGTAATATTTAGGGGAATTTCATCTAATATCTCTATTGTTATGAATAAATTGGAGATTTCTATTCTAGAGAATATAAACACCAAGTGTAAAGAAGTTTCTCATTTCTCTTCAATGGATGCTTGAGTAAGGGATGCTTGGCCCCTTATAAAGCTCCCGACTCCGGGCTCTATTTTGAAAAAAGCTTTATCGTGGATGGAGAAGGCCTTACGTAGAAGGATAACTAGATGGAAGCCACCCCCTCCTATTTTTTGTAAACTAAATTTCAACAAAGCGTCAAAGGGAAATCCCGACACATTGGGAATGGGGTGTATAATTAGAGATAAGGATGGTAATTTGGTGATTGCAGGTTCATTTCCTTTGAAGAATGGTACATGTAATGAAGCCGAGGCACGTGCCTTGTTAGAGGGTGTCAAACTTGCTATTCATTTTGGTTGTGATGCTTTGGGGATAGAGGAGGAAACCTAAGTTATTATAATTGATATCAAGTGTGGTAGTGCACTATCATGGAATCGAGATTTCCAAATTCATAATATCTTATTTTTGTTAAGTAATATTTTGACATGGAGTATTGAGCATGTTTTTCAAGAAGCCAATTGCGCCACCAAATTCTTGGCTAATCAAGGAGTAATTGCGATTGATGGCTTGGTCATTTTTGATCGTGCTAGTTCGTGGAGAGGCCTTCAAGGTTTAATTGATAAGGACATAAACAGAGGTATTTTTATTAAAAAGGGAAGAGTGTTAGCGTTCATTTCTACCTTTTCATTGTGTGGTGGGTGAGAGAGCAGTTTGTAGGGTTTGCTAAGTCCCATGGAGATTCCACCCCTTCCATGCTTGTTCCTACAGGGGGTGAAGCATGAAATGGCCTTTTTGGAGGCATTACCAGTCCTGTGCAAATTATATTCAAGGTGGAGTCAGAGGTGATATGCAAAGCAGTTGAAAAGATTTTAGGGGAAGAATATATGGCCGCCTCTGCAAGAGCTAGGGTTAACTCTGAGGTAGCCTCGTGGTTTGTATCTCAACTCTTACAGGCGAGGGGAAGAAAGAAGAGGCAACGGTTATAGCAAAATATTTCATCAAATCCCAGCATCGAGTCGAGTTAGAAGAAGCACTTGAAGCTGTTAATCTAGTGCCTCTTGTGTAAGCCGCGGGTATGGATGGGATTTCGTTGGATGAAGCTAAGCAGGTGATTGCAACATTTTCCTCCGGAACATAGCTCTCATGAGATTTGTAGAGAATGTCCACAGTGCATGTGCAATTTCTTTGGTAGGTGGAAGTCATATCAAGAGGTTGGATCTCCAAGGTCTATTAGTGCATATTGTTCTCAAGGAGTTGGTGGAGAGATTCTAGAGTAAGGTGAGCTTCTTCTACAATCTTCTACTCTAGGTGGTGAAGGAAAGAGCGATGGTGGGTGGGAGGCAGCGGATGGGGTCAAGGGCACAAGTAGGAGAAAATGTAGCAACTCAGGTGGTCATTTGATTCATCTTCTATTTGGTATTGGTCAGCTTCCTTCCTTATTGCAGGATTATTTTTCTATGATTTTGCATCATAGTTTGGTTGATCTCAGATGTAACCGGTGGGATCCCATTAAATCCCTTGGTTCATAGCTCCAGTCAAAAGTGTTTAAATATAAAAAAATGATAGGATAAATGATAAATGATGATAAAATGATAAAAGGGTAAATATGATAAAATGGATTAAATAATAATAATTAATCTTACGATTAATTATTATATGGATGATGTTGGGATGTTTTTAGAACAAATTAATCATAATTAATCATGTCAACATTTTAGATGTCTACAATAGGAAATGAGTATCATTTTGCTTCAAAAATACTTTAAATCAACTTTCCTTCACCGACATACTTATAGTTTTACTCCTCTTCTATTGACTCCACAATATGCACAAGGATATGCTCGCGACTTGTCATGGGGTGATAAGAAGGAATTTGTTCCCTTTTGGATGGGCCCTATGAGCTGGTTGACAAGGGCGGGTAGGAAGTTGAAAGTGTCGAGGAGGTACGTTTGGAGTTTGATGGGTCGTTAAGAACCATAACCAATTTGGGCGTCTTTAGAGAACTTGGGTAATGAAATGGATAATATTCATAGACTAGCTCGAGGTGTTATGCAAACCAAAAGTATGTTCCTTAACAATTGTATCTTTAGAGCCATTATTACTAGTGACCTTAGCTTGAGAGACTTTGTTCTTATTTTTCTCGCCTCTAAAAATTTACCACCATTCATTTTGCGGTGGTTTAACAGATTGAGAATCTGCCTTAGGTGATGGGCGATTGCGTGAGACATAAATTAGACAATCCTTGATCTTATGATCATAAGATTGAAAATGAAAGCATGTATTAGGCAGATTGATATAGATAACTCGTTATGAGTAACGAGTACCACCCATTTGGATCTCCATGAACTCTTTTAATTCTTGTGAGAGGTATACCTCAACACAAACCCATTTCTATGGGAAGGTGTTGTAAAAGCATTGCGGTTCTATGCAAATAACTCACCCAATGGAGGAGGTAATTTGGTGAAGAAAATGAACTTAATGAATTGAAAAGCTAGGAAATTCAACCCAAATAGGGACTTTAAGGGCCGCAAACTTAGAGATCAAAATTTAATTATCCAAGGGAAAGAACTAAGAAGGAGTTTCGACCTAAAAGGTAGCATATCGGTTCAGGATAGGCTGGGTATGCAAAGGGTCAAAAACTAGAAAAGGAAGAACCCTTTAGTCATGTTTGTATGCTCTCAAGTCTAATGCCATGAGCAAGCCAGTTGAGTTAACCCAGAATTGAGCATGCTTTCAAAGGGGATACAACCCAAAAATAGTTGATAAGGTAAAACCGATCAAGCCATTGACACACATCATTGAGTTTAGAAACAAGCAATACAACATCAATAGGAGAAATATTACCTTGTGAAAGACATTTAGGACAAACTTCCGGGGACATTTATGTGGTGGCGCCATTGTTCGTAGCTCCACTAGCTCCAACCTCGACATCAATAGTCGGGCTTGAAGTGGAGGGGGCATTATATAGGCTAGCACTAGAGGGTGAGAAATCCTAGAAATTAACAATAAAATTACTATCACGCAACACCCTAAGAGGCCGTGGTATGCCATGGAAACAAGAAACCCTAGCAAATCAAAAAAACCTTCGCCTCTATCTTTATACATAGTTGCACTTTTATATGTGGACTAATTTCCTACTTGGTCATACTTTTATATGTTGGTTGGGTAAAATAAGTTGATTGTATCATGTTGAAATTGATGTCAAAAGAATTCTTATTAATAGTATCTACAATTATTATAGGAGAATGAATTGGGAAGCTTGTTATTTAAAATTGTTAGAACCTTCGTAACTTTAAATGTTGCTTGAACTAGTAAAATTGATGGTAATAATTGAAAATGATTTATTTTATCTATTTTCTAGTGATGTGTTGACCTAGGGAACTCTCTTAGTCTACTAAGAAAAATAAAAAAATTAGTTGTGTGTTTTCATTTGGTTAAAAAGTGAAAATCCAACTTATAACATGAAATTATAACCCTCACCATAAGGAATGGTCCCCTTGAGTTTACCCCGTGCCTTATTTCCATAGTGGAACTAAAATTGGTCAAATTTTAATCATGTGTAGACAAAAAATCATGCACTTGGGTACAATTCTATGTCCTAAAAGCATGCTAGCATTTACATGATTCCTAAGCAAGAGAAGTAGTGGTTGACAACTATCTTTAGAAACTTTTTCTTTTTCTTTTATTTTCTCTTTGGTCTTACATACCCTACAACCCAGTCAGAACTTTACTTATTTATCTTTCATGGCTTCAGACACAAGCGCTCAACTAGGACAATAGTGCTCAGGCGCTCCTATCCCCTCGTGGCACCCCGACCCTTTTCTTATTTCACTCACTCATTTTTGGTCTCTTTTATCTTTTGGGCATCTTTTTCACTTATGGTTTGGCCTTCCAATTGTCAATTATGAAATTTAAACAAGGGAATCATATAAATACATAGTTATGTGTTCAAAATGAAGGACCAAGCACTAAGCATTACTATTACCACCTAAGCTTGTATCCAAAGGCACTAAAGAACTCCAAAGGCATCCATCTAGTATCCATTCAAGGGAAAAGGGCTGCATACTCTACATACACAACATAGGAAGGGGAAGTCTATTTTATTTCATCCACACATACTATTACATTGCTACATTCTAGCTACATCCCACTATCATTTTCAAACTTGCACAAGGGAAATCCTAGGGCATCATTTCTACACACACACACAAGAACTACATGGATTCTGAGATGTAGTGCAACATTTGATTGTAAGTTCACTTTGTCAGGTAACCGTTGGGGTCATTCTGACTCCCCATTCTATATTTCCCTTTTTAGGTTTGATGTGGTTTGTGGGTATATGTGGGTGAATCTATATCTTGCAGAGTTACAGTACCTTCGACGATCAAAGAGTGACTATCAAAGCGATCAACAAGGAATAACAATGAATATCTTGCAACATAATAGAAATAAGATCCTAAGCATTTACATAGTCATAGGAACTAAAATATAGTCTTCAAAACTTAGGTGCCCTTGGCCTACCACAGAGTCCATGTACGACCTCATTCCTACATTCCATAATTTATAGTGAGTAGTTACGACACAATTTATAGTCTTTTTAGCACTTTACCCTACCCAGATAACTTCTTGTTCATTTGGAAACCAACTAAGTCTTCTCATCCTCCTTCTTTGCTTAGGGTTTCATGCTTTTACATGTTTATTTTCTTGTGTCCTATTGTATATTAGAAATTATACGTCATTTATTACAAGAAGTGACTTTGCAATAGGATTTAATACCATTTTTATTAAATCATTTGGTGAACCCGATTACTCGAATCCTTCCTTCTTATGCCATTCACCCGTATTGGTTGATTTGGGTTTTTGAGCACATTGAGCTTCCTCTATTTACCTATAGGGTTTCTAAACCAATGGCTAAATCTAATAATCCTTTTTCTAACTCACTCAATGTTCCACTTGAAAACATTGATCCCTCTAATAGTGAACAATCATATGATGAAGACACTAACGTTGATAAAGAACAACTTGACAAGCTTACTAATTTATGTCAAGCGTTGCGTATCAATCCAATAAAAATCCCACATGTTCTCAATGATTTACTTGTTAAACACTCTTGAGATGCTACCTCTTTTCCTCTTGTAGGTTCCTCCTTGGCTTCCATGGCCTCCACCCAACCTCTTAACATTCCTATTTCCATTACTACAACCACTGCTCCCCTCATTCATCCCAATACTTATAATACACAACTGGTTCTTCCGAAAACCATGACCTAGATTCTTTATATCAAGATCTACAAACTCAAATCCCTCAACTTTAGTAAGATTCTTCACACTCCTCTTCATCTCTTGATTCCTCATTTCTCCTTCACACCCCTTTACACCCATCATTTCTACTTATCCACTTCCTCCTAACTTCATTACCCCTAAGTTGCCACATTTAATGGCCATGGTGACCCTCAAGAACATCTTTGATATTTTCATGTGGCATGTCTTGACTATGCGAGATGATCATACACTACTCCCTAAGCTATTTCCTAGAATTTTGCAAGATTACGCCATGCGTTGGTTTTATGATCTACCTATTCACCTGGTAACTTCTTTTACATACTTAGCCGATTCTTTTTCTTACATGTTTTTATCAATATTGGTACCAAAATATCCTATGCACAACTTGCTCAAATCAAGCAAGGGTCTAATGAACATCTAGTTGACTATGTTTTGTGTTAGAAGAACAACCTAGCTAAGATTTCAAATGTACTAGATGATTTTGAATTGCAAGATTTTTTTGTCCAACGTCTCTTACCTCCACTTCAAGAGAGTGTCATCTTTGAGACCTCTCCCTCATTCCATCAATTATGCCATACCCTTTAATTACGCAAAATAAAACTCTTATCTATGGGAAAATTGAAATACTATGACAATGCTTCATCTTCATCTTCTAATTAGTTTTAAGACAAATCCACTTTCAAGCCATCTCCTAAGCCCACTAAAGAAAAGGCCACTGTTAATACCATTTCTACACTGACAGATTTAATTAAACCCCCAAAGCATACTTTCACCAAATTACCTTTTGCACCTTGCTTACTATTGCCAAATATTATTGAAAGCAATGTTATCACTCTTCCTCCACCACTCAATCTCGATCCTTCTCCCCTCGTGGCCGCAATTATGATGAAAATTCTAGATGTGACTATCACTAATGCATTGGGCACTCTACTGATCGTTGTTTCAAGTTTAAACATCTTATTCAAGATATTTTCAATAACAATGCCACCCCGAGCCCTCCACTTCTAAGCCACTTAATAATAATAAAAAGCTAAAAATATTTAATGACCCTTTGCCTAAGCATGACAAGCAAGCTATCAACTCTTCTCGATATTCATACATATTGCATTGTGCCCCATCCTTCGTTGCGACCTCTTGATTTTCTTGTTGCTTTTCTGGATGCATCACCACCACATTACATTCTTGGATCATGATCATCACGATACATTATATTTTGATTCATTTCATATGAATGCCTCTATTGATTCATATATCATCAAAAATAATATGATCTATCCATTGGCTCCTACTAATGTATGCTCCATTACACTCCTCACTATCAAATGTCCATTATCTAATATCTCATGTCTAGTTCCTAATTATTTTGGCTACATCAAGCTTCCCATTATAGTTGGGCCTCTTACAATGCTTGTGTCATTCATTGTGGTATCTTCAATAAAAGGATGTGAAATGATCTTAGGTATCTCTTAGCTTTGCACTACCTAATTCACTCCTTTCATGAATCATTTGTGCCTCAAGTTCATTCACAATAAGCAAGTTGTCACTCTCAAATGTGTTCCACCATGTACACCATTACCTCTAGCCTCCTCTTGATGACATCTATAAACCAGTTTCAACATCTAGGCCTCCTATGCCTATCAAGTCTAAAGCACACTCTACACCTATCTCTCATATTTGCACACGTCCTACTTCACAAATTTGTATTCCTCATCGGTCCATTAGCCCACCTAGTCGGCCTAAGTCCCCTACTCAGGAAGACCATTAACATGAGTGTTCACCACCTCCTTTACAACATAGGTCTCCTTCACATACGTGTTCACCATATCCTTATCCACATAGGTCTCCTTCACGCACAAATATTTCCTCTCATACACCACTAATCTTAGGGCATCGTCACATGCCTTTATCTCCTTAGATATCAGGTGGAGGGCCCTTACCCTTTACTATCGTTGGATATTCTTTTATCCTACACACACTTGAGGGGCATCATACTCCGCTCCTAATATCATCAAGGGTCTATCATGTCTACCACTACACTTAGTTCTTCACATCTAATATTTTTACGCACTCCTACACACTTTGATACAAACATTATATCATCATTACCATACGAAAAACTCTAGTTCCATGGTTCATACTCAATCTGCTTGAGGGTCTAAATCTGAAATGAACCTCACATCCTTCACACTTCATGTTATGTGCTTCATGATACATCTTTCTAGCATCTACACTCTCATACCTATTTCCCGATGACGCAATCTTATTCTATGGTTCATTCTTGACTGTTGAGGGGGATTTTATAAATGAACCTCATCTCATGCATTTATGATGGGGGCACACTTCTCCCTTCACCTTCATACTTTGTATACCATTCCATCATACTCATACATTACATTTACATATCTTGCTTGCATTTACTCTTGCTAGCTTATTCTACTTACATATTACACTTTGTTTTCCATGCTAAATGGATTCTTAGTATATCATTATCTTGCTATATATGCACGTGTGTGTTCACTTGGTATTTTATAGTGAATGAAAATCTCTTAAAGGTTCTTACATGCCACAATGATGCTTGGAACTTTACCTTTTACCAGTCCAACTGAGGCTCTTGGGGCATATACTTTCTTTACCATCACATTCTACATAACGCAGTTCTATTAATACATTACTCACTTCTTCTCATTATAAGTTACCTTAATTTTCACCGATCTATACACGCTTTGACATATTATTTATTTTCTTAATATGCTAACATATGTTCAATGTGTAGAGCATTTTTTTATAGGACTATGTGCCACCATGGTTTCTTGATACACTTTATTTGTTCATGTTTGCTACTATATGCTATTGTTTGTGGGCTAAGCCCTATGTCTTGTATAATCATTCTATGCTTTTGGCCGCTTTGAACTTGATTGTCTTGTGATATTGTGAGTGATGTCCCATGTATGAAACCAACTTTTTAAAGTATATCTTGCCTTCACATTTGCTTGTTCTACTGCTTTTTATTGCATGCTAGCTTTTATACTTACAATCATTTCTAGCCTAATTTATTTGCATGTGCCTTTGTTTCTACCATGCACATCCCTTACCCCCTGTAGGTATACACTTCAACTTAGCATCGGTCCTCTCCTTTGGGCCCATTCTCCTACCATTGTCGCATGCACCCTAAACAAGGGGGTATACATTGGGTGAATAAATCACCCCACAACAACTCGAGCTACAATACATATTTGTACATTACATAAAAAAACACAGAACACAATCAAAAAGTAGCCAATAACTAGACTTGGGTCATAATCAAAGAGTAGACACCAATGTCAAGAATAAGACAACAATACCTTGACACTTGTGTATTCCCCTAGGTGCTAATATCCTAGGGTCAAAAATAGTCACTTTATTAGATCAACACAGTCTATAGAAGTCTTCATAGTAGTTCTACGATTCTGATGACACAAACCTTTAGTCACATAATGCATTCTATCTCCTTCAATAAGAATGATCAATACAATCGAACAAATTTGGAACTAATTCGGGACAATAAAACCTAAATCATGATGTACCAACCGAAGTGGTGCTTATTGGGTAGAGTCACGATGGAGAGTAAAACTAGATCTCTCTCCTGAAAGCTGTTAGTGCAAAATCACAAAGCACCCACGGATGTTGATCGATTTCTAGGTTGATCACTCTAGCATCTAGTGTGATTGCACAACATTGAAACCTTTCTCCAAGTGTGGGACTTGCGAGAAATGAGAAAGGAATCTCCGAGAGAAGGCCGGTTCCTGCTCCTAAACTACACCGCCACAAGCTATTCCAGTGCGAGGCAAGCTAATCTAAACCTAATCTAACCATGCCAGGAGATAGAGAGAGAGAGAAAAGGGAAAAACAACAAAAGCCTACACTAAAACGGTGATACACCGAGAGAAGGAGAATGCTTGAACATCTATAAAAGCGCCATGCATGCACAAGGAGAGGTGAGCAATGGGAAGGATGGACGATGCATCGTAGGCCCAAGGATGGATTTCACACAGAAAATGTCCCAAAACTCCATGAACACAGCTCCAGGACCTGCAATGAACATTCAAACTTGCAAAATACTTGCAATGAAGAGAGGTAAGAAGAAAAACAAGTAAAAATGAGCAAGGATGGACAAATGCATCACAAAACACGTTTTTGTCGCCTTGAAGTTTGCACGAACATCATTTCAATAGTAAAGGCAAAAAATGCCATTAGAGAGCAAGGGAGGAGGTTCGAACTCCATTTTCAACCCGGAGAAGAAAAGAAGGAGGGCGAGCCGAAAAGATGAACAACTTGTAATCATCCCCAAAAATGGGCCAAATCGGCTTTTGCATTGCATGGGTTGAGCCCATGAGAGAGAAAACATACAAAAACGTGGAAGCCCATTCCTCATTGACTGCAAATGCATTAAATCAGCATGGTGAACCTTACAAACCCATACCTTGTCATTTTTGACCAAATTGGAGGAGAATGCGACCCATCCTACATTAAATTTGGTCGCTGAAATGTCATTTCTGCCCATGGACACGTACCAAAGCCGTTTTTGAATTTTCTCTCTTCAAACTAAACCAAAATTAGAGATTGATCATGGAATCTTGTAGAGAATTTCAAAATCTTTCCAATGATATGAAGAATGTGCAAATCCGAGCTCTGGATCAAAATATATGAGGGTCTGAAGTTTTAGGGCAAAACGGCCCAAAAAACGGATGTCGGGCAAAAAATTTTAAATTTTGACCTTTTTGCATTTTGAATTTTTTTTTTTAAAAAATTTCCGCGCTCCACCGGTCGGATGCCATGTGTCGGGCACTGATTGGATGAGCAATTCTCTCTCCTCCACCTTTCCGTGGGCTTTCCCTTGAAATTTTGACATTTTTATCACTTTGGGAAATTTTCCATTTTTTCCCACGCCCGCCATTTGGGACATGTGGCATGCTTTGGTTGGTTGACAGGGGTGCGGGGGCATCTCTTGCCTTTTAGTTTTTTTGGCCAAAACTTTGTTAAATTTTCTAAGTCCCCCCGAGCTCCGCACTTCCCCCAGCCTTAGGACACGTGTCCTGTGTCTATTGGCTCGGGCCAATCCTCCAAACTTCGCCTTTGGAAACTCGGCAAAACATCAAGTAAAAATCTCACCCTCTCCTCCGCCACTCTAATCCATGAAGACACGTGTCACATTCTAATTTGTTGTCGGCTTTTCTGGGTCTTCACATCCCTCACGTATTTTTGGCCCGGATGTCCCAAACCGTCTGGGACAAATTTCTTCGATCCGCCCGATTCGGGCTTCCCTGTCCCTCTTTGAAGCGAAGACACGTGGCAAGATTCTATTGGCTCTCGGCTCCTCCAGCTTTTCGCGTCCCATGCATCCCTTTGGCCCAAATGTCCCGGACAAATTTTTCTTGTTTCTACGATCCGGTGGTTCGCGTCCTCCGCGTACATTTGTTCCAACTGTCCCGGATGAAAGTTTCTTGTTTGGCCAATCCGCCTTTTTACGTCCCGCGCATCCCCACGACCCGGATGTCCCAATTGCTGCGTGGACCGCCTGGAGGCTTTTCGGCCGGTTCGCGCCCCGACGTCCCAACTGTCCTAAAGGCCGCCTGGACCAGGACTTAGCCAATTTTCATAATAGTCCTTTTCGGTGGCATTTTGGTGAGAACAACTCCATATCGGTAGGTTTCCAAGTGGCTCGAGAGGAGGTTTTCAAAGTTCGATCGGTTGCTGCAGTTACAACTCATGACTCCATGCCCAATGGATGCTTCAGTAACCGTAACTTCATCTAGCAGTGTGATGACCCCGCTGAAGTCGCACAAAGCTCGTTATCCAAAATTCACCCCGGGTAATTTTGATAACATGCATCAGAATATTCAAGTCCCAGGCAAATAGATTGATTCAAGGCAAAAAATCATGTTTCTGGGGTCCCCTCGGGTTCTTTCTAACTCTCCTGTCCAAGAAGAAACTCAGCCAGTCTTAAAAATGGAAGAAATGTAGAAAACAAGCTTGGGGCAGAAAAAATCATGAAAATTGGCTAAGTCCTCGGTCCAGCGCCCTTGGGACGATTGGGACGCGAGGTGCGAACCGGCCGAAAAGCCTCCCGGTGGTCCATGCAAAATTGGGACATCCGGCCGTGGGGACGCTTCGACGCGAAAAGGCGGATTGGCCAAAACAAGAAACTTTCGTCTCGGGGACAGGGCTTGGAACAAATGTATGCGGAGGAAGCGAACCGCCCAGATCGGCCGAAACAAGAAACTTTCATCTGGGACATTTGGGCCAAAGGGACGCACGGGACGCGAAAAGCCATAGGAGCCGAGAGCTAATAGAATCTTGCCACGTGTCTTCGCTTCAAAGAGGGATGGGAAGCCCGACCGGGCGGATCGGAGAAATTTGTCCCAGACGGTTTGGGACATCTGGGCCAAAAATACACGAGGGACGCGAAGACCCGGAAAAGCCGACAACAAATCAGAATGTGACACGTGTCTTCGTGGATCAGAGCGGCGGAGGAGAGGGTGATATTTTTACTTGATGTTTTGCTGAGTTTCCAAAGGTGAAGTTTGGAGGATTGGCCCGAGCCAATAGACACAGGACACGTGTCCTAAGGCGGGGAAGTGCGGAGCTCGGGGGACTTAGAAAATTTAACAATGTTTTGGCCAAAAAAAACTAAAAGGCAAGAGATGCCCCCGCACCCTTGTCAACCAACCAAAGCATGCCGCGTGTCCCATATGGCGGGGGCGCGGGGAAAAAATGGAAAATTTCCCAAAGTGATAAAAACATCAAAATTTAAAGGGAAAGCCCACGGAAAGGTGGAGGAGAGAGAATTGCTCATCCAATCGTGAGCTTGACACATGGCATCCGATCGGTGGAGCACGGAATTTTTTTTAAAAAAAATTCAAAATGCAAAAAGGTCAAAATTTAAAATTTTTTGCCCGACATCCGTTTTTTGGGCCGTTTTGCCCTAAAACTTCAACCCTCCTATATTTTGATCCAGAGCTTGGATTTGCACATTCTTCATATCGTTGGAAAGATTTTGAAATTCTCTACAAGATTCCATGATCAATCTCTAATTTTGGTTCAGTTTGAAGAGAGAAAATTCAAAAACGGCTCTAGTACGTGTCCATGGGCAGAAATGACATTTCAACAACCAAATTTAATGCGGATGGGTCGCATTCTCCTCCAATTTGGTCAAAAATGATAGGGTATGGGTTTGTAAGGTCCCCCATGCTGATTTAATGCATTTGCAGTCAATGAGGAATGGGCTCCCACGTTTTTGTATGTTTTCTCTCTCATGGGCTCGACCCATGCAATGTAAAAGCCAGATTTGGCCCATTTTTTGGGGATGATTACAAGTTGTTCATCTTTTCGGCTCCTCCTCCCTTCTTTTCTTCTCCGGGTTGAAAATGGAGTTCGAACCTCCTCCCTTGCTCTCTAATGGCATTTTTGCCTTTTACTATTGAAATGATGTTCTTCAAACTTCCGACAAAAAAACGTGTTTTGTGATGCATTTGTCCATCCTTGCTCGCTTTTTTGCTTGTT
The DNA here is from genome assembly GCA_018340775.1 of Taxus wallichiana var. yunnanensis. Classification (NCBI taxonomy): domain Eukaryota; kingdom Viridiplantae; phylum Streptophyta; class Pinopsida; order Cupressales; family Taxaceae; genus Taxus; species Taxus wallichiana. Next base: position 862,882,774 of record CM031234.1, read on the forward strand.
TTTCTTCTTACCTCTCTTCATCGCAGGTATTTGTGCAAGTTTGAATGTTCATCTGCAGGTATGGAGTTGTGTTCATGGAGTTTTGGGACATTTTCTGTGTGAAATCCATCCTCGGGCCTCGTGATGCATCTCGTCCATCCTTCCCATCAAGCTCACCTCTTCTTGTTCCATGGTAGTTTTGATAGATGTTCAACATTCTCCTTCTCTCGGTGTATCACCGTTTTAGTGTAGCTTTTGTTGTTTTTCCCTTTCTCTCTCTCTCTATCTCCTTGGCATGGTTAGATTAGGTTTAGATTAGCTTGCTCCGCACCGGAATAGCTTGTGGCGTAGTTTAGGAGCAGGAACCACCTTCTCTCGGAGATTCCTTTCTCATTTTTGCAAGTCCCACACTTGGAGAAAGGTTTCAATGTTGTGCAATCACACCGGATGCTAGAGTGATCAACCTAGAAATTTGATCAACATCCGTGGTGCTTTGTGATTTTGCACTAACAAAACACTTGCTCATTTGCATGAGATCACCCAAAAAATTCACTCTTGACATGAGATCGCCCAAAAAAATCACTCTTGGCATGGGATCGCCCAAAACTCACCCTTCATATCATTTTTGTATATCTTTCTATCCTTTCCACTCCTATACATTAGGTGCACACTTTTATTACTACTTTTACAAAAATTTACACAATTATGTATACTTTGTTAAGGATTTTATTATATAGGACTTTAACTACTCTTTTTCTCTTCTTTTGCAGGTTTTTCCTTAATACACAAAATGAAGTAGCCCACATAAACAACTACAAGCACCAAAAAGGTACAAGCTATGCATAAACTTCACCCCTAGGGTCACTTTCCTTTCCTAGTCTCCATGTTTCACTTTGATCACTCTATGATTCACTTGTCCACTTAGCACGTTATTCACCACACTCTCTATAGGATTACAAGGTACACATATTCTAACTACTTTATGTTATCAAGTACACACTTGGGTACATTTCTAGGTCCTAAAAGCATGCTAGCATTTACATGATTCATAAGCAAGAAAACTAGTGGTTGAAAACTATCTTTGGCCTCTTTTCTTTTGTTTTATCTTTGGTATTACACACCCTAAAGCCCAAATCGAACTTTACTTATTTATCTTTCATGGCTGTAAACACCAACACCCATCCAGACAACAACGCTCAGCGCTCATGTCCCCTCTCGGGTTCCCCCGACCCTTTTTATCTCACTCATTCCTTTGGGTATCTTTTATATTTTGGGAATCTTATTCACTTATGGGTCTACCTTCCAGCTTCTCAATTACGAAATTAAAACAAGGGAATCATATAAATACATAGTTATGTGTTCAAAATGAAGGACCAAGCACTAAGCATTACTATTAACACCTAAGCTTCCATCCAAAGGCACTAAAGCACTCCAAAGACATCTATATAACATCCATTCAAGGGAAAAGGGTTGCATAATCTACATATACAACATAGGAAGGGGAATTCTATTATATTCTATCCACACATACTATTACGTTACTACATTCTAGCTACAAATTACTATCATTTGTGTAACTTACACAAAGGAAATCCTAGGGCATCTTTTTTACACACACACAAGAACTACACGGAGTATGATATTTAGTGTAGTGCTCAGTCATAAGTTCACTATGTCGGTGACCATCGGGTCATCGACTCCCATTCTACATTTTCATTTTTAGATTTGATGTGGTTTGTGGGTATGTGTAGGTGAATCTTTTACTTACATGTTACGGTAACTTCAATGATCAAAGAGTGACTATCATGCAATCAAAAGGAATAACAATGAAGAATTTACGACACAACATAAATCAAATCCTAATCATTTGCACAATCACATGTCCTCAAATGTAGTCTTCAAAGACTCCCAGAGCCCTTGCCACTACAGCACATGTGTCCGGCCTAATTGTTGCATTCTAGATTTTATAGTGAGCAGATTACGATGTGGTTTATAGTCTATTCAACACTTTACCCCGCCCAAATCACTTCATATTCATTCAAAAATTAGTTAAGTCTTCTTATCCTCCTTTTTTCTTAGGGTTTTATGCTTATTTTCTTGTGTCTTGCCGTGTATTAGAACTTGTACATCGTTTATTATAGTAATTACTCTGAATAGGATTTAATACCATTTTTATTAAATCATCATATCATTCCATTGTTATATCAATATTAGGTTCTATTGTATGCCAAGAAAATGGGACTCATCTGTGCCTTCATGACCATCTTGGGGTAGATAAACTTTTCACCTCATCCATCCTTTGTGCTTGGTACATGAGAATGCTCCTTCTCTACCCTTGTGGGCCAATTTTTCACCTTCACAAGTAATGAACTAGAGACTTGTTAATGGCACCAAAATCACATCATGAAAGAACATTATGGCAACATTTCTAAGCCTTAAGGTTAAAAAATGTTCCCTTCATAGGTAGTAATGGGATTTTATGAAGGTCTTGTGAGTTAAGGATATTGCACTCTAGTTTGATTTTTAGTAGGGAGTAGAACCCTTGGGCGTAAATGGAAATATATTAAACCTAGGACCACTTAGAAGTTTAATTGTCGTTTAATTTTGTATTTAACTCAGAGCTATTGATAATTGATTCTTAAGATGATTGATTAGATAAAGTGAAAGTTTAGGCTCATCCCTTAAAATCAATAAAAACCCTCTTATTCGTATCACGAATGATGCAAACTAAGTAGTTAAAGTACATAGTTAGTTGTAATAATTTGAAAGTGAATAGAGTGTATCCTTAGTGTTTAAGCATTATTCTGAGTAGATAACATGTAATCTATCTACTCTTAGACCTAATAGTCTACCTTTGTACTTCCCATGAATTTTCCTCCTTGTAATGAAAGTATAATGTTATACCAAGTAAACATGATCTTGAGAAAATAATCAAATTAAATAGTACTATTATAGGTGAAATGTTAAATGAAATAAAGAAAATGGAGTCTAGATAAAAGGAGAATGTAGGTTTACATGTTAAGTGCTCTTTAAATATTTAAGGTCAAATAATGAAATAGGATTGAAATATATATGTAACCATGAAAGTGCTATGGAAAGTGCCTATCCGTGAGTTTATATTGTGGTTGGATTGTTGTTTTATAATTTTTCATTTGGGAAAATGTGGCTTGGATGTGCATCTTGTGGTTATGTTTCCTTCTTGTTGGGGTGAGGTTTCATCATTGATTATTGGAGGAATAAGGTGTAGCTAGTGAAGGGAGGAATAAGGGGAAGTGTGTGTTTTGTTTTAGAGGAACCAAAGGAATTTATGGCTAGTCTTAGTGGAGGGATAAACATGTGTTATAATGGAGGGATAAGGGGTATATTGAATTTGATGTGGTGTGTATGCTTTGGAGGAACCAAAGGCTAGCTAGGATTCCTTCTTGGAGTGATAAGGGTAGTTACAATGATGACCTCTCCCCATTATAAGTCTCTTAGGTAGGCTTGGCAATGTGTTTCATCTCTACTTGTGGTGCTTACACTTTCCCCAACATGTTATATATGTGTGGTTAAGAAAATATTGAAACAAATAGATGCCTGATTCTAATGTAATGTAATAGTAAATAGATAAAAAAATTAAGTACATAATAGAACCAAGAAAATTAAGATAGAAAGTATGAAACCCTAGCTATAAAGAAGGGATAGAATGACTTAGTTGATTCACAACCAACATTGAATTGTGTTGAAGTGATGACCTGCTGAAAAGAGAGGGATAAGTATCACACAAAATCTTAGAAAACTATGTGAGATGTAAATCTTCCCGGACTAGTGTGCTTGGAATGGGTTAAGGGTACCTGTGGGAGCCACAAACATGTATTGGGAACTTGTGACCGTAAAAAAATCAGGAACCTATCTTCAAATCATCACAAGATGTTCACTATCCTTTAATTTTAGTTGTCATTAGTTTGTATAATGTTTTCCGAGGTCACTAATAACCTATAATGAAAGAATGACCTATAAAACCCTCACAAACACATCAAAACCCAAAAATAAAAGAATGCAAATGAGGGGTCTGACTATCCTCAGTTTTCAAACAAGTGAACTTACGTCTAAGTGTTGCACTACATTTCATACCCGATGTAGTTCTATGTGTGTGTGTGTAGAGAGATTGCGCTCTAGGTGGCTCTTGTGTGTGTCACACTTGATAGCGAGAAATAGCTAGATGTAAAAGATGTAAGTAGATGTGTGCATAAAATAGAATAAAATTCCCCTCCTATGAAGTGTATGCAAAATAATGCATTCCCTTGCCCTTGTGTGGATGCTAGATGGATGTTTGAATGCTCTTGATAATGCCTTTGGATGTAGCCTTAGGTGGTGATATCTAATGCTTAGTGCTTGGTCCTTTATTATGGTCACATAAATTTATATTTATATGATTCCCTTGCTTAAAATTTTTAATGAACCCTAAAAAGTCCAACTACCAAAAAGATAAGATGCTCAAATGGCTAGAAAGGACCCAAAATATGTGAACAAAGTACAAAGAGGTCGGGGGCACCTAGAGGGGATGGGGGCGCCTGACGCTGATGTCTTGGCTGGGCATTGGTGTCTAGGATGAGAAATGCCAAGGTATGAAAAGAAAGACTAGGCAAGTAAGAGTGTAAGACCAAAAGTGGCAACATAAAGTAAAAAAAGATGGCCAAAGACATGGGTTAATTAGTACTTTTATTACTTAGGAATCATATGAATAGTAGATGCAATCAACACTAGATAATTATTAAAAGTGTGTGATTTTGTGTCTACAATGTGAGATCATGTTGTGTAAAAGTCTCATGTGATGTGAGTTATCCTAAGTGATCCTATGTGGTGTTGTGTAACAAGTAATGAAAGACAAAAAAATCGGTATTTTTATTGTTGTATTTGTGTGCTAAATTTTGTGAGCATGACATATGGTATCAGAGCGGAGGTTCATGCTCTTGAACCTCTGGGCCAATTGGTTTTGTGATGATTAGGCATGATGATGGAGTTGGAAGAGTAATGTGATAGTATGTTGTGATGTGACAAACATTGTATTTTTGATTATATGAATGCACCTTTTTTCATACCACTTAGTGTGGATTTGTTATCATGATTTATGTGTTTCGTGATGAGAGTGTTTACTCCGTGTTTCATGAATTCAATGTGAATTTAACATATGGTAGCACCTTATTATGTGAAAGAAATGTTATTGTGAACTACAAAGTGTTGTAGTGTTTCATTATCATGTGATATTGTATGTGTACTAATGTGTTGTATGACAAAAGTGCTTCATAGTGAATTGTATCATATCATGATGTTGCCACCGTGTTGTGATGTATCATGATGTTATGTCACCATGTTGTATTGTAATTTTTGTATGTTTTGATGTTATTCACTATGTTCATCGTACATATGTATTCATACGTTATGTGATGGATTCATGTCGTGAATTGGGGGTATATGGTGATCTTATGAACCCTATTGTCCCATACTTACAATGTTGGGTGCTTTATGTGGAAACGTGATGTGTTATGAGTCATCGAAACAATTTTATGTTATACCCATAAATATACCATGCATAATACGCTATGGTTGTTATGCGTAAATCACCATTGTGTTCATCTTATATTTCTAATTCATTAGTATTTGTTCATTTTCCAATGTGGATAGACTCATTCTACTATAAAAATTTTGGTGATTTTTAAAGTGTTGAGGATAGTGTAAGAGTGGATGCAGAAATAGTATGGTGTATGAGGAAAGTACGAGATTGAAGGACCTTGTGCATGGAACAAAAATTGCAATCCATTAACTAAAGCAAAAGATTATTGAACTATAAAACTAGTTGGCAACACACAAGAAGAGCTTGTGAATATGCATTGGGAGTATGATAAAATTGTATTCCTCCTTGGCAGTGGCAGTACATCTCAACAAATTTATGAGGAAAGAGATCCATCATAGTCATGGGGCTCTCTTTGGGATCTATAAATTTATCAAGTTAAAATTAATATTGAAGTATTTTAATACCATCTTTCGCTGTTCCATTTGAGAGATTTTAATATAGTCTAATGAGCTAATACAGCTAAATATCCATAGCTTGTATGAACGTTGTAAAATTTAAATAGTTTCTTAATAAATATAATAAACATGTCTTGTATATTAATATGTAAACAATCTATCAAGCCTGATATAATACATTGTTTTAGATGGTTACCATTGCATAGCTACCCCCTTATTTATTTATATTATATTCGAATGCTATCTCCGTTATTTTCTCAATTGGTTAATGGTAAATAGTACCATTAAAAATTATTGATGAATACATATGATTCTTGGCATTGCTTAAAGTAAAATATAGATTCCAGTTTATGTGAATATTAATACGCCTTACAAATAATGTTGGAAGATCTAATTGGTACTATATGGGCAACAACTTTTGATGATGTGTTCAAAGCTTTACTAGGTCTATCCATGGATGCTTTTAAATAGATAGATTCAAGTACCCATAATGTATGGGTCATTATCATAAAATTCATCTTCCATAGGTTTAAATTCATCCTTTCCATTTCAACAGCTATCCACAATGGTAAGGAGCAACTCTCGTGTACCATACACAATACAACCGAAATAAAACAAGAGGGAAACCATGCAAAAAATTTAGCTGCTTTTTTGGAATCTTCATAACAAAACAACGAAATACCATTGCAATATATATTTAGGTGGGGAATAGCTTAACCTTGTGACATGATGTAAATATTTACAATGATACCCATATTGTAAATAGGAAGCATACAAGTATGCCCACATTTGAACTTATAACATGATGTACATATTTATAGCAATATACTTATTGTAAATACAATACATACAATTAAAAACCATAAGATTTCTAGTATTGCGAGTTCTTTTTAAATAAATGCATACACACTAGGTCTCATTTAAGTGGTAACATGATGTATATATTTATAATAGTGTATCTAGTACAAAAAAGTAGTATGATTATTTACTTTATAAAAGACATTAATTTCAATACTATAGTAAAAGCCATATTACCCCGATAATATTATTACTATATTGTATACATTACAAAAAAACATGTATGATAATTTACTCTATAAATGACATTACATTCAACACCGTAATTGAGGCCATGTTATCTCGATAATATCATTACTACATGCCCCTACAATGTTGTACTTATATCTATGTGTGCCCATCTTGTTAAAATATCATAGTAAAGAGAAAAATTGAAGGTGGAAAATACATTATGCGAATATACCACTTGTAACTTGATTTCATGTGAAAGGTGAATTTGTGATATTAAAAAACAAAATTTTCACTGGTTTTCAAGGCTCCATCGGTGGCGTCCGAAACAACACTAGTTACGTAATGGCGCCTTCAATGAGTCAGCTTGGCGCGACATTTGTTTCGTAATGACGCGTGACACTGGAGCGACACTAGATTGTAATGACGCGCGACACAGGCGCGACACTAGCTCGAAATGACGCGCGCATTTGCTCGTAACGCGTCACTAGCCCACGACGCGCGCGACACACCATTTGCTTATTGACGCGTGACGACACATCTTCTATTGGCGCGACGCGCGACACCATCTTCTATTGACGCGCGACACAATCCTCCATTGACGCGCGACACAATCTTCTATTGACGCGACACCATCTTCTATTGACGCGCGACACTATCCTCTATTGACGCGCGACACTATCTCCTATTGACGCGCGACACTATCTTCTATTGGCGCGACACAATCCTCTATTGACGCGCGACACCATCTTCTATTGACGCGCGACACTCTCTTGTATTGACGCGCGACATTGTAGTCAAATGGCGCGTCAACATGCGCGCGTCACTTGTACTTTTGTTGCGCGTCAATAGGGGCAAGTGACCCTATTTAGGTTATAAATACCCTTGTGCCACTCATTTTCTCGTCTTCGTTTTCCCGTTCTTGAATTTTTGCAGGTCTAAATCTTTGACAAAGACGCAATAACAGCTATAATGTCGACTTCACATGCTTCCCAACTGCAAGTTCAGCAAGAAAATCAAGAGAATCCAACTCAATCGATTTCCAAGATCATCTACAGGAATCCCTTATGCCCTCACATCCATACGGCCTTAAAGATGTCTTCAGAATATCAAGCTATAATGGAAGAGTGTGAATTTACAGGGCTCGTTAATATGCCCCATTTCAAAGCAGATCCGGATATTTTGAATTACCTTACGTCATCATGCTACAATTGAGAGGGCGGTATATTTTATGTGACTACGAGCGATGGCCAAATGTTCCAATTCACTATTGAAGCAAATGACATACATCGGTTTCTTGGCCTTCTATCGAAAAATTTACCAATTATTCTGACGAGGCAACACTAGTGGAAGAAGACAAGAAATTTCTTGAATCAACGTACGGTTTCCATGTTGATTGTAAGTATAATTCCTTTTAATTCATATTTTTTAATCTGTTTTTAATTCTGATACAATTTGCTGTTATAGATTTAAAGTAACTTACACTGTTTCGCATTTGCAGCCCATGTCAATAAATCCAGGCGTGGTGTAGATACACAATCAATTGCACACCACTTTCTTGCTGCACTTATTTCATTTTTTCAAGCCAGAATTGTTTTGCAGGGTCGCCAAACGGATATACCAAATTGGGCCATTGCATATATTTGTGCCACTATCTCAAAACATAAATTCGATTGGTGCACATATCTATCCAAAAAAATAAGAACTGAAATAACAAATTCAAAACTCTCAGATAAACCTTTCATTTATTCAACAAACTATCTCCTCGGCTTCTACTATGAGGCACTTTTAAATTTAAAACATAAAGAAATTCCTACTTGCTCTGATGAGGCTTTGAAGAAATTCTCAATTCCATTTGATGAACAACAGGTATAAACTATTTAGTTTGTAATTGTATTACAATTTTCGTCATTCTGATACCATGATTATTAAAACTTAAATTTTAATGTTTTGCGAGAAGATATCTTGAAGCCATTCCAAGAAAAAAAAAAAGATGTCGAGAGGAAGAGGCCAACAACACGCGGAGGCTTGGGGGACTCCCGATCACGAAATGGAAGCTCACTCTCCAAACCCTCAAGCGTTTGAACTCGTTAAACGCCCGAAGTAATACATTCTCATATATTATTTACAAATTCCAAAGTTGCATATTTATTTTTCAATTTAAATTTTAACCAAATGAATTGACAACATTTAATATTGATGAATTGCAGGGAATATGGAACCTTCTTCCCCAACTCACTCCATACGATCGCATGCATTCATATCTTACGAGCGACCACCAGAGTTCAACTCCTACTGAGGCCACCCGTGGCACCGAAAAAAACAACCCCTCGTCAATAAGTACAACTTTTCTATAGTACGTTTAATTTCGTAGTTTTCACTTTATGAATTGTTTTAATATTTTTCATTTTTTTCTTGTACTTTTCAGCACATGTCAGTCATGATCAAACCACGGCACCGACACCCACTCAACCATTAATTTTTAAAATGCCAACCAGAGGAACAGTGAAAAAGAACATTGGTAAACGCATGCCTTTTGCTCCGGCCCCTAGTGGGACACTAAACCTTGACACATCGTTTCGAATTCCAACTCTCTCACTTGGTGGCTTGCCCAGTGCAATGGGCATATCTGTTTTGAACAATATAAATTTAGATGAAGATTATTTGGGCATTGATAGCAATGACCCAACTGGTTTTTTCGATACCCGCGAGATGATTCAAGGCCAGAAGGTATACTTCAAATTTCAATTTTAATATGCTTTACAATTTTGAATTACATTTTGATTTAAATTTATTTATCTAAATCTTGATTTATATTTTCAAAAATAGGATCAGCCTACCCAAAGGCGAAAAAAAATAGCGAGTTGATCTTTGTGAAAGCCCCATTCTTCTCAGCAAAGAGATCGTCTGCATCAGTTCGAGATAGTGAAGAGTTCCCACCTTTTCCTTTGGAGAACTTAATAGGTAATGATTGTCAATCCCATGTCAGTGAGTTTATTATTCCTCATATCCAACAGCTGATAGAATGGGAGAGAAGGGCTAAAGTTCTTATCAATGAGATCATTAGTCGTTATGAAAATTATTGGCAACGGGATAGTTTATACGCTGCAGTCCAGAATCAACCTGCGAAGATGGATTCCTTACTTACCCAAGTAAAATGTGGGGCTATCACGTTTAACAACAACTATAAAGACGACATTTTAGATAAGGCACTAAACAAATTGGAAAATATTAGTGCGAGGGCCGGGCATATTTTAACAAATGGTCGAGGACAAGGATTTGGTATCAATCGCAAATGCCGAAAGAGATAGAGCGGTTGTAAGTACTATTACATTCAAACAATCATTTTTGTTAATTTGAAATTTTGAATTTACATTAATATTTTGAATTGACATTACTCTTTTTGTGCAGTTGAAATATGAAAATTTGAAGAGTCAGGTGAAGGTTTTGCAAGTTCACTTGGAAACAACAAAGAACAGCTTATCCACAACAAAAAATTTGAAGCAAAATATTGTTTTGGTTAACAAACAAAACAATACACTAAAGCGGATAATTAAAGAGCATGGTCTCGACCCTGACATATTGTTCAAAGCCAAAGCAGCTGCTGATCCAAATTTTCTGTCGCATGGAGATGCAACAAATCAAGAAGAAAGAATTTTAAAAAATGCGGGCGAGAATGCTTTTTGAAGATCTTGTAAGTTCGGGGTTATTTAAATTGTTGGGGAAAGAGGTATGCGACCACAATGGAAGAAGCCGTTGGTGAAGAGAGCAGAATAGAATTGTCTAAAGAAAAAGAGGGTTTTGAAAATTAGAAACTTTTATTATTGAGGAAACTTTAAATATTGAATTTGAAAACTTCTACTATTGAGTATGTACTATGGTATTTGAATTATATGTATGTTTCTTGTTTACTTGCATTGTCATGTATTGTATGTGGACGTAGATGATGAATGATGACAATTGATAATCAATGATAGATGATAATGAAAGACGATGATAAATTTAATGTGTATAATGTCAAATTTAGTGCCTAAATATCTTGTGGGACTTTGATTATCTTGAAAATTGTCGTTGGGGAAAAAATAGAAACTAAGATTTGAAACAGATCTTTACTATTTAGGATTTCTCCTTAATAGACTTATGGTGTCGGAAAATTAGAAACTTTTATTATTGAGGAAACTTTAAATATTGAATTTGAAAACTTCTACTATTGAGTATGTACTATGGTATTTGAATTTAATTATATGGTGATTAGATGGTGATTATCATGAATTATATGTATGTTTCTTGTTTACTTGCATTGTCATGTATTGTATGTGGACGTAGATGATGAATGATGACAATTGATAATCAATGATAGATGATGATGAAAGACGATGATAAATTTAATGTGTATAATGTCAAATTTAGTGCCTAAATATCTTGTGGGACTTTAATTATCTTGAAAATTGTCTTTGGGGAAAAAATAGAAACTAAGATTTGAAACAGATCTTTACTATTTAGGATTTCTCCTTAATAGACTTATGGTGTAGGAAAATTCTATTTTAAAGAGATTCACCTCTATATAAGTGCATAATCTCTCATTAGAGAGGTTGTTTGACATCCAAAATAGTCAAGACCATTTGTCAGAAAATAACGTTTTGCTGGAAACAATCATTGATGTGGAGGCTAGATTAGCCAATTATGAAATGGTTAAATTCCAGGCCATAAGAATTAGAGCTTGGGAAATAATCAAGACCATGGTTTAAAAGATATGGTTTTTAATCATGGATATTGTTTTGTGTAGAGTAGATTATGGAGGCTATGGAGGCTAGATTAACGAAAGTTGGAATAACCATGTGATTAAAAGATACGTCAAGCTCGATATAGAACTTTGAAGTTTAATGTAAAACATACAAGGTTTTTATCATGAAGATTAGTCTGTATAGATCATTTTTATATTTGAGTGTATAAGAAAATATTGAATTTTGCAAACATGATCATAGTAAAATATGTTGTATAGGATTCACATATTGAGATTCTCTCTTTGGGGCTGATTCTTGGAGTGGTTGAATAAAATTCCTGCTACCACCTTGTTTTGTTTTCCTTTCTTTGAAGATCTGATGTTCAAGTGTATGTTTGAAGACAATTTTCTTGAAGCTCCACCATTTCTATGCCTTGAATTGATTAATCATGATCTTCTTGAAGTACAATCTATAAAATCAAGTGTCTAAAATATTGAAAAAAATTTACAGCTCAACATAAAGTTCTCTGTGCGAGTTGGATCATCTTAAAAGGTAACATTGTGTAAATTTTGTCAAGAGTGCAAGGTTGGATCATCTTAAAAGGTAACATTGTGTAAATTTTGTCAAGAGTGCCTTCTTGGTACCTCATCTCAAACTCGAGTCTTAGACACCAATCACTTTTTTTGTTTCTTTGGTGCTTGGGATAAATTTGAAGTCTTCATCTCAATTGTTTGAAAGATACAATGCATTGCTGAAAACATGAAATTTTAATCTCTTCTTGAGTGCATAAAATCAAGAAAATATTGAAAAAAATTTGGTGGTGGCATAAAGTTCGTCACTTGGATCATCTTATTTGTGTAAATTTTGTCAAGAGTGCAAGGTTGGATCATCTTAAAAGGTATCATTGTGTAAATTTTGTCAAGAGTGCCTTCTTGGTACCTCATCTCAAACTCGAGTCTTAGACACCAATCATTCTGTTTGTGTTTCTTTGGTGCAGGATAAATTTGAAGTCTTCATCTCAATTGGCATGCATTGCAAACATGAAGGGAATTTCCTCTAGTGGAGGTGACGCGCGTCACTTGCATCTATTGACACGCGTCATCATATATGCGCGCGTCGCACGCTATTGCGTCTATTGGCGTTGTGCGCGTCATTGGCATCTATTGGCGTCGTCGTCATGGCATCTATTGTCATCAGCGCGTCGCGCGCTATTGGCACCTATTGACGCGTCGCGTCGCATTGACGCGCGTCGCATCTATTGGCGCGCGTCGGCATCTATTGCGCATTGCGCGTCGCGTCAAGCTGAAGCCATGGCGCTTGATTGGCCTTGATTTAGCTATAAATACCCTTGACCGGTCATTTTCGTTTTCATCTTCCGGCTCTTGAATTTTTGCGAGTCTCGATGCTTCCCAAGCTGCAAGTTCGATGTAACAAAAATCAAGAGAATCCAATTGATCGATGTCCCTTATGCCCTCACATCCATATCGTTAATATGCCCCATTTGAAAGCAGATCCGGATATTTTGAATTACTTTCTGTCATCCTACATTGAGAATCGGCATTTTTATGTTACTCGAGCGATTGCCAAATTTTTCAATTGATATCGAAGCAAATGACATCCATCGTTTCACGGGCCTTAGTTCAAAAATTTACCAATTATTCTGACGAGGCAACACTCGTGGAAGAAAAGAATTTTCTCGAATCAACGTTTGGTTTCCATGTTGATTGTAAGTATAACTCGTTTTAATTCATATTTTTATTCCGTTTCACATTTTTAGCCCATGTCCATATATCCAGGCGTGGTGTCTAATATGTAGCATTTATGAGTACATGTAATTTTTGCAATGCTAGTGTCTAAGATGAGCTTTGTAACTTTGTTTTACCTGATGAGTGCAGTGGAAAAGTTTAAACAAAAAAAAGATCTTAAGAAAAGCGATGGAACCAAGAAGGGAAATTAATTGATGTTCCCAAACACGATGAAGCAAATCAAGCGGGGAAGAATTACGATCAATGTACTTTAATATTAACGGAGGGTGACTCGGCCAGAGCTCTTGCGATCATTTGTAAGTGTTTGTGCCTTGAATCGGGAAATGTGAATCTTTTGAATTTGGTAGTATTGTGACATGTTTCGACATCACTTTCCAATTTAATTTTTTGTTATTTTAGTTATCTTTATCCTATCAGGTGGCAGGAATATCTATTTTTTGGGAAGCTACCACTCACCAACAAATGGAGAATAAAGAGATAGTAAATAGAAAAAAAATCCTTGGTCTATAGGAAGATATAATATATGACAGCATTAAATCTTTAAGATATGGCCATCTGATGATAATGACAGACCAGGTACATGATCTTTGTATAGCGCTGTTTAGTTTCTGTAAATGTTCCCCCTGTATATTTGGTTGTGTTTCGAGACTTTTTATATTTGTTTTCTAAGCCACCAGATGTTATGTATCTCCATGTCTAATGTCGGCACATGTTGATGTAGGCAACTCACACAAAAATGGAAATGTGTTATCTTTACTACACATTCCTGAGTATGAAGCTTGGAGAGAATCATTGAGTGGATCGATAACCGGCTGGACCATATAGTGCAACAAAGTAATGCTAGTTTGTTTTCTCTTTATATGTTTTCAAGTTCTGGTTTTGTTCACTTGCTGATTAGGTATCACTTGTTGCTTGGACCATACAGGGTTCCCGGTTTGGGCACAAGTACTTCTAAAGAGGGCAAGGAGTATTTCATAGATCTGGACAAGCACAAAAAATATTTTGTGTGGGTTGATGAGAAAGATGGAGATGCTTCCTCATATCAATCAGCTTATAGAATGGGACAGAAGGGCTAAGGTTCTTATCAATGAGATTATTAGTCGTTACGAAAATTATTGTAGGGATAGTTTATACGCTGCAGCTGATCCAAATTTGCTGTCGCATGGAGATTTCTAGTGTTTGGGAAAGAGGTACAGCCACACTGGAAGAAGCCGTTGGGGAATAGTGCAGAGGAGTAGAATTGGATAAAGAAAAAGAGGGTTTTGAAAACTAGAAACTTTTATTATTGTGGAAACATTAAATAATGAATTTGAAAACTTCTACTATTGTCTATTGTGTATGTACTATGGTATTTGAATTTAATTATATGGATTTACATACAATCTTTAATTTTAATTGCATTAGATGTTGATTATCATGAATTATATGTATGTTTCTTGTTCCACATATAAAAAATAAATTAAATATAATTCTAAGAAATCAAGAAAGAATCATCACTGGTAAGAAATTAAACATAATTGCAAATATGCTAGGGTTTAGCTTACCTCTTGCGTATTGCAATCATCAAGGGTAACATGACATTGTAGATGGAGGGGTGAGTTGCCTGACATTGTCAGTCTGAGAAGTGCCAGCAACATCTTTAAATATATAGACCAACAATATCTTTAAATAAATGTAAATATAAAGAATTAGACCTATAACGTCTTTAATGATAACAAGAGCTGAAAAAATGTAAAGTAACAAACAATAAGATTATGTTGAAGAAGATACCTATTTAAAATTGAAATCATCACCGGTAATGTGCTATATCTTTGTCTTAAAAACTTCAACACAAAAAATTGATTAGTAGATAGATGGGTGAGTTGCCTGACATTGTCAGTCCCGAGAAGTAACTTCCTCGGACGGATGTCAACCCACGTTTTCAAAAAATAAAAATATTGTATTTATCTAAATGTAAATACATACACCTATAACATCTTTAATTATAACCAGAGCTGAAAAAATGAATAGTAACAAACAATAAGATTAAGGGAAAAAGATACCTGCTTAAAGTTGAAATCATCACTGCCACTGGTAATGAGATATATCTTTGTTTTAAAAATATCCAACACGGGAAATGGATTAGTAGATAGATGGGTGAATTGCCTGACATTTTTAGTATATAGACCTGTAAACATCTTTAATGATAAAGATAAAAGATAGATAAAGAAGATACCTACTTAAAGTTGAAACAATCCATTATCAATAGCTTCATCAAAGTCGATGTTGTCTTATGTAGAATGTGACGAAGAGCGAATTACACACTCAAGGTTGGGAATATTTGTACTTGTAGCTGTATTATTTACACCTCTTCTTTCATGAAAGGAATTCAGTGAGCAATTGCTCTGTCAAAAATGAATATTAAGGGGAAAAGATACCTAAAGTTGAAATCATCACTTAATGAAATGAGCTAGATCTTTGTTTTAAAAAAATCCAATACGAGAAATGGATTAGTAGATAGATTGAATTGCAAATTTTTAGTATATAGACTGTAACATCTTTAATGATAAAGATAAAAGATAGATAAAGAAGATACTACTTAAAGTTGAAACAATCCATTATCAATAGCTTCATCAAAGTCGATGTTGTCTTACGTAGAATGTGACGAAGAGCCAATTACACTCTCAAGGTTGGGAATATTTGTACTTGTAGCTGTATTATTTACACCTCTTCTTTCACAAAGGGAATTCCAGTGAGCAATTGCTCTGTCAAAAAATGAATAGAAACAAACAATAAGATTAAGGGGAAAAAGATACCTGCTTAAAGTTGAAATCATCACTACCACTGGTAATGAGCTAGATCTGTGTTTTAAAAAATTCCAACACGAGAAATGGATTAGTAGATAGATGGGTGAATTGCCTGACATTTTTAGTATATAGACCTGTAACATCTTTAATGATAAAAATAAAAGATAGATAAAGAAGATACCTACTTAAAGTTGAAACAATCCATTATCAATAGCTTCATCAAAGTCGATGTTGTCTTCTGTAGAATGTGACGAAGAGCCAATTACACTCTCAAGGTTGGGAATATTTGTACTTGTAGGCTGTATTATTTACACCTCTTCTTTCGAAAGGGAATTCCGGTCTTGCGATTGCTCTGTCAAGCGGAAGGTTTCGAGGAGTATCGAGAAGCGTAACACCTCATGCAACTTTCGATTTTTATCCAACTTTGTTTCTCGGTTTTGATTTTATAAATGACAATGCACTGAAAACCCTTTCATCCTCCACAGAGACCCCAAAATCATTATGCGGCATAACTCATATAGTCTGAAATATTCAATATCTTCTTGTAAGATAGAACTTTGATAGATTCCTCGCCACGACCTTGTAATAGCACCACTTTGAAGGTTGATCTAAATTCCTATATTGGTTCCTCATTGTTGTTGCAAAATTTGTTGGTTGAAACTTTAATAAATCGGCATTGATATACCTTTGATTTCCATACCCTTGAGCTCGCGTCTTTGTAAATTGTTCCATTATTGTACCCATTGATTTATGGAAATGCTTCTTGACAAAATCTGCACGGCCACCTATACGTATTCCAAAAATTGGATTCATCACACCCATGGCTTCGAAATTTTATCTTTACGAAAGCGTTCCTAATTTACGATGACAAGGTTTCTAAAATTTTTTTAAGCTTTATTACGGTTTCAACTATCACGAGACTCAAACAAATTACGTGTCAGGGAACATCTTCTCGTTAGATCTGTAATATCTTGACGTTTTTGCAAAATGTGCATTGGTATTTCCCTCCCATTAACGAGAGATGCATAGGTGATCGTGGATATTAAATCTCAAAAAGGTGTTAGGATTTTTAAGATCTAATAAATCTCTCCAATTTTCAAAAACAGTGCATCAAAACTATCACGGGAATAGTCAATATATCAAGACTTTGACATACCATTTTCCTCATCCGTATAAAATCCACAATATAGATTAATCTGCCCTGTGCATGCTTCATCAGTGTATTGATCTCCTTTAACATTGGAAGAATACCAACCAATGTAAGCAATGTCTCCAAATCGATTAAAGCGGAACAACAGGTCCCTTGCCCTATCAACTTCATGATGGTATTTGTGCATGAAACCAACCAATGAAGGATACTCCTCACGAACTCTGCATGCAGGTTCATACAAAGATATCCATCTAGTCTCCACATCCTTGAAGTTTTTGCCATCTGTAATTCCAATTGCAAATTTTGGAACTCGAGAAAATGCTTTGGGCTGCTTGACATATAGGCATGAAGTTCTCTTATGATGTCTTCTAATTTAGCAACATTTTCGTGGTTGCTTACCATTTTATATGCTAAATTCATTACGTGAGCCATACGGTGAATTGGTAGCATATATGGGGCCTTTTGTTGTTTGTAATCTAACACACATTACATGTTCGGTGACCTGCGTGTGGATGCACCATCTGCTCCAACGCATACCAACCGTAGCAATTTCATAATCAGTCATACCAATGACATCTTTCAAATGAGAAACAACTATTTTATATAGGTTTTCAGCATTGCGATTTTCAACCATTTTCATAACACCCAACGAGATGAGGTGTCCTTATATGATTTTCTAATGTATAGATGTGGATACATACCCATGCGGTGTTGTCATTGCTTTGTGACTTCATCAATTGAAAGAGAGATAAAGTTTGCTTTTTTACATTCTCTTTCAAATCTTCCTTCTCTACTATCATCGAGAGGCATTTTGCCATTTCCCATCCACTACTCTCGGACCAATGAGGTAGGTACATTCACATTCCATTAAATTGATACAAAACTTTGAAATCGAGGAAATCCGACATCGCTCTTCCTTTTTAAGTATTTGAAAAAGAGTAGAAATTGTATGAATTTTGCATGTAGATTTGTTTCTTTCATCTTACCAATATGCGATGTGATCGTTCCTCCCTTTTCAACGGATGTCTGTGTTTTTACTCTCTGCCTCATATTCATTTGCGTATCTAACATGCATGCACTCCTTTTCGATTTTCCACCTATGTGTTTTGATTTTACGGCCATCTGCCCCATTACGATTAAATATTGTTTTCCACATGTTTTTCTATAGTGTCAGCTTGATTGCATTTTTGTTGCTTTCCCAATTTCCACGTACATATTGTACATGTACATTCACATGGGATTTCTTGAGAATTAGATGATTATGCGGGCTCAATAAATGGAAATTTAGCTGCCCAATCAAACTTGTATGTCACGCGATGGTCCACATATTCTTATTCGTTTTCATGCTTTACTTTTTTGAGTAGAATTTTGAGCAATATCACAATCACTGGTTTCCTCTTTCTTGGACGAGTTTGATTTTGATTTATGTCTTCCATTTTCTTTGAGTGTTTATATCTGTGATATCTAGCTGCATACAGTTTGCACCCCAACGGGAACAATATCTTCAAGATCGGCATATTATCGTAGGTTTCATTTGTTTGGTGTGATCTTGTGCGAATGCATGTCCACCTCAATAATACCTTCCACCACGATCGATGTATTTTGATTCTTTTTGGTGGCATCTATATGATTGGTATTTACTGATATACGTATCCATGAGTTTCCAAAATACTTGAAGAGTGATTTACGAGATTTCTTCGTATTCTTTGGTGGCACCTTCCATTATTCTGAAAAGAGTCCTGCGTCAGCAAAAGAACCAAGAAGCGACTCTGTCCAGTCTCTGAGGTCTTGTCGCGCGACGGTCATGCGTCGTCGGCGTCGCGCGCACATCAACACTTCGTCGCGCGTCACTTCTTTTTCGTCGCGTCAACGACCCTTTCTTGTCGCGCGTCACTTCACTCTTGTCACGCGTCACTTCTCTCTTGTCGCGCGTCAGTAAAGCTCTTGTCGCGCGTCGGTCTGACTCTTGTCGCGTCGATCAACTCTTGTCGCGCGTCGATGTCGACTCTTGTCGCGATAATGCTCTGTCGACTCTTGTCGTCGATCACGGCTCTTGTCTGGTGCTCGTCGGTATCTTCAAATTTCGCAATAATAATTTGGTAAGCTCTTGTCGTGTCGTCACACACATCATTTGTCAGATGTCAAAATCAATCACGGCTAACATGATAATATGAATCTCACGGTGCTCAAGGGTATGCGAGTTCAAATTTCACGGTATTGGTAATTTGGTAAGCTATTGAATATTACTTGAGGTATCTTACCGGATTCGAATCACATAGGTGACCCCAACCTAAAGAACTAGCCATTCTAATAAGTCACCCATGCTCATGGGGGCCAATACATGTATAGTGGACATACCATAAATTTTTCTCAAGACATCACATCCATTACACTATTTTCCCCACTCGACCACATGATCTAGATATCCTAATGTTAAAGAGATTAAGGGAAGAATGTAAACCATATGAATGCTTGGTAAGTACGGCACATGTGTGTGATGCACTAGCATACAATATACAAAATGATACATAATATGAGGATGTGATCATAGATGAAGATGCCCTTACAATTTTTCCCACTATTGCAAAATATATATCTAATAAGTTATCTTAAATGTCAAATAAATCACCGATTTCATATTATCTTCTTTCGAAATGGATCTACTAAACCAACATTGATAAGAAATGCATCATTCATTTTATTATCATTTGTTGCCTCTATTCCATATGCCCGCATAGAGGTTGAGGTGATTAAGAGTTACTTGTAGAAAATAAATCTAAACACCATGTCCTTAGTTGATTGGCCCCCAATAATTTCTAGCCTCATAAATGAATATTCAACATAGGGTTTATTTTCCATGGCCTTTCCAACCCTCTTCTCATTTTTGTAGCTATGTTCGACAACATCGCACCAATGAGGTCCGAGATACATGAATATGTGCTCCATTTAATGTGGTACCATGACAACAGATTTGGAAGCCATCCACAATTTCACTACTTTTTGTTGAATCTCTTTATGTGACCTAAAGGCTAGGCCACAACATCCGTATTTGATAAACAAAACATTGAAGAAAATTCACCTACAATTATCCAAGACCTACACATTTTATTTTAAAACCTTCTAGATGAGTAAATAACAAATCAACTCATGTGTTTCAACTCCAATCTTATAGGTAAGAGATTGTATTGGTCACAATGCAAAAATGAACTCTCTTATATGATCACTCAATTGGGTTGCCCAAAATTGTTCTTTACAATAATTGATGTTGATACTAAATGGCCAAATCTACATAGAATGATGCACATAAATTTTCAAAAAAAAAAATTAACTCTGCACACACATGGAGAATGCATAACATAATCGGATACCCACAATTAAAATCCATGTATATGGTCATTAGATCCACAATATTTCAAGAAGAAATCTTACAAAGTTACTTCCACGATAAAGACTTGGTACATATAATTCTATGTATGTTAGAAGTTTTCAATAATCTTTACATGCACCCACTACATTTTACGTATTCATTATTAACACAATTTACCCGAGCATGATGAAATTGCAAAATTGCAAAATATAGGCTTTGCTCACATTCACAGTTTCATATGGCTAGAGAATAACCCAGACAAGAATAAGTTGAATTGGAACAATCCTGCGGACGTAAACGCCACTAAATATTATTTTGATAATTTATTCACAACATGGAACCCTAAGGATATCTTTGTAGTTGCTTTTCATATGCCTCGGTCAAACATTAATGATCCATGCTTACTTACTACTCAAACTATAATAAGTCCCGACAATGCAACATATTATATTGAACTAGTTAATCGTGTTCAACGACATACTAAGTGCACTACAACTACATGCATACAAAAAAGGCATGACTCTACATTGTAGATATAAATGTCCCCGGTCCATTCAAGAAAACTCCACATTGTTCCTAAACATACATGTGGAACCAATATACACGACAACACATAATGATGACAAACTTAATATTCACAACATAACTATGATAACAACTTTGACGAGAAAATATTAATTTCCAACCAAAGGTGGTTTCTCACCACATTGTTATGAAATATATAGTAAAATATGCATCGAAGTAGAACAAAAATTAGAAACATACCATCACATGTTAATAAGGATAGCAAAAAACACAACAACCAAAAACACAGTCAAAATTTCATACAACAAACTAATTTTTGAAACAATTACTGATCAAGATATAGGTGTATAGGAAACATGCCATATGCTACAACGAAATTACTTTTATCGGTATGTAACTATACTTTTGTTACACTATCCGTAGGAAAAACAAATTACAAGAAGATCTCAAAAAATCCGCCATTGTTAGGAATAGTGGTAACATTTATCGATGCATACACAAAAAGGGACAACTAGTTAGAAGATAACACCTTAATAGAAACAACATGTCATGGTCATATGACAAACGTTGAAAGATAGAACAATGGAAAGAAAGATCAAAAAAACAATTGTCGAGTGTTTCGCATAATATAATGACCCCTACTATTAGGTCAACATCATATCAAGATTTTTGCTTTACAAAGCTCTTACCATACAAACCATTATGTGATATTCCGGTTGACATTAACGTATGCAAAGAAATGTTAGGCCATAATCGGGCTACACTACAACCAACATATCAACCTTGGTATGTAGAACATGCAACCACTACAAACACATACAACTTGGATACAACAAGTTCTAAAGAAGACGTGTCGAACTAGGATTACTACAAATGGAAAAATGAGAATTTTTTTCCACATGGAGCTATTCCCAAAGTGTGGGACTTTGCAATTAGGAAAGCTCTCTGGAGAAATGTCGGATTCCTATTCCTAAATCTTGACACCACACACCCAAATTGCATAGAAAACTAATCTAATCCTACCCTAATACTTTCCAAGGAGACATGGATAGAAGGATTGCATGAAAAGTAAATCTATTCTAAATGGAGGTGATGCACCAATAAGGAATGATGAATATCTTGCACTTGCATATGAATGAAACAAGAAAATTTGAAGAGGGTAATTAACACCACAAGTAAAAACACTATTGCAAACCCATTTACCAATAAACACAATCCATTGAGATCTTGCAATAACAATTTAACAATGCACAATAACCTTAACTATAATGAAAGATCATATAAGACACAATAAACACAAAAGAGGTTGAGAATCATCCACAAATCTGTTTTATTGCTCCAAAATTTGATACAATACATTACATGGGGGGCCAAAGGCACAAATATTGCATTACAATTTCAATGGGAGGCTTGAACTCCACAAATTTCTCATAGACAAGAAAGAAGGGAGGAAAAGGAAAAAATCCAACCTTTTTTTAAAGAGCCCTCCTTACAAATTTATAGAAGAAGATTTAACAGAGAGGAGAGAGAGAGAGAAGTCCAAAATTACTTCAAAATCCATCAAAAATCATCATTATCCTCTACAATGGTGGGAAAAACCTACAAAATTCATCTCCTTGTACCATGCCTTGTGTTTGAAGAAATGGCTTCATGATGCACCTAGGTATGGCCTTAGCTCTATAATTTCATCATGAAAATTTTCCCACCAAACACATTAATTTCTCTTCTCATATCATTTCATGTTGTAGAGCTCAAAATTAGCTTTCCATCAACTGTAATTTTGTGAAAAATGGTGGAGTATGGAAGAAGTTGTCATCATTTTACACAGGTTTCTTGCATGGGTTAAAAATTCACCTACTCCTCTAGTTCTAGATTTTGATGTGTCCATTGGATTCTTCACTGAAAAATCCCCTTTCCAACAAGTATAATTTTTTAAAAATGGTTAAATTGCCAAAGTTATTCCATTTTGAAAATGGGCCATGATTTTGCTCTCTTACCCACCATCGAGCTCCATTCTTCACCACCGAGCTCCAAGAATTCAATGCAATTCGGTTCATTATGCTACCCTTTAATCGCTCACCAGCTAAATTTCCCCCATGCACTCACCTACATGACCTCAATGACTCAACGCTCGATGTAAACTTGGTAGGCTTTTGAATTTGATTTTGGGATTTGTTTTGGAGCTTTTGTTTCATGGTTTTGAGCCCTAATGTTTGGAGTTCACTCACCTCTACAAACCTCGAAAAGCATCTCGCTCGAAACTCTTGAAAAACATTCGTCCAAACATAAAGTCCAAGAACCCACCCACCATTTCAAACTTGAACTTCTTTAAGAACCTTTGGAGGTTCTTGAAATGCCACTTCGATTCAAATTTAGCTCCCCAACCTCCAAAAAATCTTACCTCGTTGACCCCAAAAAGGGGGTTGACATCACCACGTTTCATGAAGTCCGAGAAAATCACTCCCCTTTCGGACTTTTGGGGCATTTTTCTTTCTTTCTGATTTTCTAATTTATTCCCAAAGTCACTACACCACGTTTCTCGCCCAATGCTCAAATCCCCCAAGTTCAAGTTTTACTTTGGGCTTTCCTTCAATCCTCACTTATGTGCTTCCTCCCCTCCTCTAGCCAAGTCAGCTCCACCTATGATTCCAACTTTCACTTCATCTCCATGCCCATCCAGTTGAATTGGCTAAGCTCATGAGATCCTTCATTCAACTCGCCTCCAATTGATCTCATGGCCCATCTCATCTCTACCTCATTTCACCGACTCTTTTCCTTTCTCCTCCATGCTTTCTCATTTGCTCAAGCTTGAGCTCGATATCGAACCACCCATTTCACCGAGCCCTCAAAACCAAAATCCACCAAGCTCTCATCCGAGCCTATGATTGACCTTCACCTGCTGACATTGAGCATCCCTTTGCATTTCTCATGACTCATCAAGAGATCCTCCCACTTCGAACCTTCATTCATCGATGTCTTCCATCTTTCTCTCAAGTTTCCCCCATGGATCAGCTCATTTGGCTCCTCGAGCTCTTCAACCCGGGTGGGTTATCCTCACCTGCTTCACCCACCTCAACTTGCTTTGTTCTCTTGCATTGACCCCTTTAAAGCCATCTCAGCTCTCAAACCATCCTACTCACTTTCAAGTCCAGTAGCTCATCCAATGCTACTCGGTGAGCCCTCGAGCCTTCGACTCACTCACCCAATGCATATCTCCATCTTCTCTCTGCTCTTTTTAGCTCAGCTTGGGCCTATAAGGCCCAAAATGTGAATTTTTACCCCAAAACTCTCAATCCTTAGGAATTTTTTGAATTTTTTGTTTGAGGCCTCATGGGATTATAATGTAAGGGAGTTTTGAGGCTCATCATATTTTTCTTTCAATTTTTCTTTCTTTTGGCTGGGTGTGGGCCCACAGGCCGCATTTCATCATTTTTAAAATGATCTTAAGGGTCAAAACCCAGAAGAGGAAAAAAATTCCTCAATATGATTTTTTCACTTTGGAATCCACTTGAATGTGCTCCCAAGACCCCAAAACTTCTTGACCTAGTTTTATCCTTAGGTGCCTTATTCGGTGCCTAGGTCATTTAGGTCCTTTTTGTCCAATTTTCCCGAGGGAAAAATTGGATAACAATTTGGTGACTCATGGGGGACATCTTCCTGCTAGATGTTCTATACCAGTAGCCTCGATATGTCCATTGGGCATGGAGTCACAACTAATAGCCTATAATGATCTGACCATGAAACTTTCCCTTGAAACTACCCTTGAAACTATTGACCCCGAACCTGTTCCACTTACTCGCACTCTCAATCTTTATAAGAAAATTAAAATTAAAATTGTGAGAGTGGAAAATTGTCTTAACCTAGGATTTTCACCTGTTCCTCTCTCTGAATCTACTGCAGGACTAAAAATGAATTTAAACTTCCCTTGAAAATGATTCTTGCCAAGTATGAAGCACACAAAAACTGATGATTTCTTGGCATGCATAACATTGCAAATTTTTAAATAAGACATTCTCTAAGTTAAGAAATCATGGAACTCTATTAAATTTGATCTTTCTCTTTCTTCTGAATGATTGCTTAGAACATTGTTGAAGGCCATAGTTAAATAAGACATTATTCTCATTAGATTTTCATGGAAACAAACCTAAAAAGTGAGCAAGAGAAATTTGAGGTTGATCTTTTACTTTTTACCATGGGAAACCACTAGAATGAACTTGGGAAAGGTTGTTCCTCTTGCTTGACTTTTTGACCCTCTGACACACACTTAGAAGTTCACTTGTGATTGATCTTGAAGGACTCAAAGAATGAAAACTTATTAAAACTTTCCTTAATCCTAATTTTAGTTTCTTTGCATTTTTTTTCTTTTGAAAATCTGCAATTGTTTCCCACAAGTATGAACTTCTTTCCTATTACAACATTCATTTGGGAGGCACACTGAATTGCATGCAATGATACAACTAGGAGAAATAAAAAACTGTGCCAAAGGAACTTAGGGAAATTGAAACCTAATCTATAACAAGACAATGTGCATAACACACTTAGAGGAATTTAAAATCCTAAACTAATATGTATACAAGGGTGAGAATTTTCCTTTTAGTAGAATGTTTAAGATAGATTCCATTAACCGGAAATCGGAAGTTCCTCTCCATCCAAAGTAGATAGTTGGAAAGGAATTGCTACTCTTACATCCTGTGACCATGTAGGGCCACTCCAAATGGCATCAAACTTGGAATGCCTTCCTTTCGTTTTCCCGATCTGCATCCCATTTCAGAACTAGTCCCCTTCTTAAAGGTCCTTGCTTTGGCTTTCTTGTCAAATGACCTCTTGACTAAGGCCTGATCCTTCTCCATGGTTTGCATTGCATGTTCTCTTATTTCTTCCAATTCCATCAGCTCCATACCTAGCTTCCATAGGTTCAAATTTGACAACTCTAGTTGCTTCATGAGCTCCAATGTTGGTAACTCTAGTGATATGGGCAACATTGCTTCTTTCCCATAGACCAAATTGTAGGAGAGTTTCTTTGACCTTTTAGGTGTTATCCTATCATCCCACAAGGCTGATTTGAGCTTGGTATGCCATGTCCTCTGATTTTCATCCAGAGTCCTCCTTGATGATCTTTAGAAAATTCTTGTTTGTGGACTATTTTTCCCGTTACCCTGGGGTAATAGTTTGAAGAGGTGCTCAAATAAATCCATTCCTAACATGGCCCATTCTGTGATCTTTGTGCCCTAGGAATGCTAGAGCATTATCTAATATGATAGTGGTCGGTACTACCAAACCTTGTCACTATCCCTTCATAGAAGTCCAGTATGCTAGACTCATTTTCTTCCTTGAGTGCTACCGCTTGGTCCACTTGGTGAAATAATTTGTTGCCGTTAGAATCCACTTGTGACCTTGGCTTGAATTTGGATTGATGACCCAATGAAGTCCAATCCCATTGCATGAATGGTTGGTCAACCGAAATAGGATGCAATGGAAGTGTTGTTAGCCTCTCCTTTCCTGTGAAGAATGCACATTTTTTACACTTCTTGATCCAAGTGTAGTAGTCACTAAACACTATGGGCCAATAATAACCCACCTTCATTATTTTGAGAGTTGTTACCCATGGAGAAAAAATGACCTCGACCTCTCCATCATGAAACTCATGTAGCACCTTTTCAATTTGACTTGTTCCAATGCACCTCAATAGGACTCCATTGATGTCTTTCTTGAACAAAACACCATCAAT
The DNA here is from genome assembly GCA_018340775.1 of Taxus wallichiana var. yunnanensis. NCBI lineage: Eukaryota > Viridiplantae > Streptophyta > Pinopsida > Cupressales > Taxaceae > Taxus > Taxus wallichiana. The sequence goes on from CM031234.1 coordinate 862,909,834, forward strand.
AAGCACATATGGAATGGCTTGAGTCTGAAATATCTCCTCTTTGCTTTTCTCATTTCTGGAGGCATAGACCTATTTGTAGGAAATGTATCATGTCTTGAGTCCAACAATGAGTAGGCACATTATCATTTTTTTTCTTGATTATCTCTGTAACACCAAAACAACTTCTTTTTCATCACTTTTGCTTCAACATGTTGACTTGAAGCTAGTTGTTCACACAATCCCTTTCCATGGACCAATTTAGTGACTTTAATTTCAATGTCATATTCCATGACACAAGTGATCCATCCTACCCATTTTCTCATTCAAATCCTTATTCAAGGAAATCCTTGACTCTTGCATGGGATACTAACAATTTGAATCTTGTTGTTTGAAACTAGGTGCTTGAACTTTTTAAACTCTTGATAACTACGAGGACATGCTTCTCAATGAAGGAGTACCTCACTTCATAGTCCTCCAAGCCTTTGATGAAGAAGGAAACTAGTTGCTCATATCCCTCTTTATTTTGTTGCACTAGGATTGTGGAAATTGTGTCTGAACCACCAAAGGCATAGAGCATGAAATCTTTGGAAAATTCTAGATTGATGAGAGTTGGAGCTTGAGATATAGCATTCTTGATAGCTTCAAAACTTTCCTTTCCCTCTATTTTCCACTTAAATTCCATGCTCTTTTTTCAACATCAATGTTATTGGCTTGACAAGAGTGGAAAAATCTGGTACAAAACCTATGGAAAAAATTGATTCTCCCCAAGAAGCTTTGAGAGCCTTCTTATGACTTGGAAATGGAAATGCTTGAATTGCTTCAACTCTCTTCTATCAATTATCAATCCCTCCTTAGACACAATGTGACCTAAGAGATTTCCTTCATGAGCTAGGAATATGCATTTTTTGGGTTTAGGGACACTCTGAATCTCCTACATCTTTGGAACACTTGTCTAAGATGGAAGAGGTGACTTTCCACATTCTTAGAAAACACATAGTGATGTCATCTAAGTACACAAGAACTATCTTGTTTATCAACCCCTTGAATGCCATGTCCATAGCCCTTTGGAATGTGGCTCCAACATTTGACAACCCGAATGGCATTTTCTTATAGGCATAGGTGCCCCATTTGGTGGTGAAATTTTTTTGAATTGATCATCTTCTTTCACCATTATTTGATTATAGCCCAAGTATCCATCTAGGAGAGAGAATATTTCTAAACTAGCTACTACCTGTAATATTTTCTCCATTGAAGGAAGTGGATAGTGGTCTTTGAGAGATGCCTATTCAGTCTTGAAATTCCACACACAACCTAATTTCTCCATTTCTTTCTTTGACTGATACCAGATTTGTAACCCAACTTGAGTGTTTGATTGGAAATATGATGCTTTCCTCTATCAACTTATTCAACTCTTTCTTCATGAGAGGCTCAATGATGAGGGTTGATTGGTCTTTGTTTTTCTTCGATAGATAGGCTTAGCTTTGGATCCATCTCAATTTCATATATGTTGTGCTAACTTTGGATTAAATCCTTTTAGTCCTCATAGCTCTAAGCGAAGACATCTAGGGAACTCTTGGAAAAGTTGTATGAAATCATATTTTCTTATTGAGTGCTCACTTTTCCAATTTGGAGTGTTTTACCTTCTCCACTAAAATAGGTTCTGAATCTTCCCCTTTGACTTGATATTTTCTTTTCTCTTTCTAAAATTGGTCATTGGGATTGAATATTGACTCCAATGTTACTAAGCCTTTTGGAGCTTTTTTTTCCTTAATTGCACTACTTGATCCCCATATATGCTGCTCTAATTTATCTTGATTCTTAGCTAAGAATTCAGCCTCTTCTTGTAAGAAATTGATGATTTGTTGATCATTCTCAAACACCTTCCATCTTGTGTTATTATCTAGAACTATTGGCCTCACAACTACCTTGATATGGGGTTGTGTTTTATTTTTGATACTATCCACCACATCAAATGTTTCCCCAATTGCTTGCAAGTCTATCTCTTCATTCTTCTTCCTAGGTATGGACTCATGTTGAATGCTTCAAAGTCTTCAATGAGGTCCCATACCCTATTTTTGTAGCTCTTAAGAGATCATTCTTAGTAGCATTTGTCCTCTAACTTGATTCACAATTAATTCACTATCCCCAACACCAATAAGTTCTTTATACCTCTTTTCCTATCCCAATGAAGTCCATGGATAGAGCTTTGTATTCATTGTGTTGTTTGAAAAGTGAAAATGAAATCAAAAAGGCTGAATAGTACTTGATGTTTTGTGGTGAAACCAACATTGCACCTCCTCCAACACCTTTTTTCTTCTTGAACCATCAAAAAAAAATTTCCATACTTTGTTTTCATCCTTATCTTCTAGCTTGGTGATGTTAGGGAGAGGTGGATTCTCTTCATGTAAGAAATAAATGCCTAATTCAGCTTCTTCCATTTCCTTGTATGGATCAAAAGCATGTATTTTTTTTCCCATTCATCCAATGTCAAATCTAGAATGCCTTCAACTTTAGTACATGTTTCTAGATGTTTGAACACTCTTCTTGATCAAAGGCCGAGAAATTTTCATTGATGGGACTTGGCACATGAGGCTCAATGTGAAAGTTTGCAATTGGTTATGACCTAATTATTGGATAGCCTTGGCTCCATATCTCATTATGAAGAGCATATGTGACCAATCTGCAGATAGGTATCTATCAATCTTAGTAGTGAAATCTCTTGATAAACATAATGCAAAAAGTGGTGGTAAAGTCAATTACAAACACATCTTGCAAAAACTATGACATTTGGGAAGCATGTAGTGTAAGACTTAATCCTTTGATGATCCCAACTATTCCCACTACCATTTGTCCCATCTAGTTGCACCACTCCTTTAGAGACTAGATTCATACTTTAGGCCCAATTGATCATACTATTTATTTTGGCATTACTAAGTTGCTTTTCCCTAAATCGATCATGCAATTGTGCACCAAGTGGTCCCAATAATCAATGACACATAAAAATGGTGGAGGCTTCAAATTTTTTTGGTTGACCCCCTTCTTGTTGCATTGCATTAGTGAGAACCTTTTCTTGATTTTTGGATGATCCATTTGAGGCGAGACCAATTGGCCATTGTTGCTTGCAAAAAATCCCATTGTCCTAGGATTGCTAGTGACTCCCACATGGAAATGCTTACATGTGTTTTTCTTCATTTGATCAATGATGTTGAAAGGGGATGGATTATCCTTTTTTTTTCCCTTACTTGGCACAATATTTTTGGCACTTGAATGGGCACATGTGTTGTTGTAATAGGTGCCTTAGGTTGACTTTGTGGGTTTGGGGCTGTTTTTTGCATTACTAACTCCTTGTGGGGTGAGAGTAGGTTGAGAAAAATCCAAACTAGATGGTTTCCTTCTTCTATGTTCCTCTTCTTTGATCATGTGTATTAAGCAGCTACACCCTGGAAAGGAGGTTGATTAACCCCACAAAAGTCCTTCATTTTCCAATTGACCAATGTGGTTTCAGTTGGAGGTGCCTCTTGTTGAGTTTTTTGTTGATTTTCTTCCTCACTTGGCTCTTGGGACACACGATGGTTTGAACCATTAAGGCTTGATTTAGTGCACCATTGAAGCACATTGATTGATTATTATGAGGTAGATTACATGGAAAACACCATTCATATTCTTGTGTGCAATGTTGTTTTGAGTTGGAACCAAGGCCTTGATGTTGAAACTACATTTGGATTATATGGTTGAAATGGCCTAGCAACTTGAGGTTGTCCTTGGTTCGATTTTGATTTGCAGCTTGAGCTTGGTGGTGGCTATTTTGATTGAAAAAAAGGCCTATTTGATTGAGCTTGAGGCTGATATGGCCTAGAACTTTGAGCTTTTGCCTCTTAATAGTTACTAGCTCATTCCCTAGGTTTTGTAGTTGTTTCATAACCTCTTGAAGTTCTTTGGAAGTACTTGAAGAAGTGGAAGCCTCATTATTGCTTTGATTCTAGGGGCTGGAATGGGATTCAACTCAGGTGTTTGACTAGTTGTGGGAGTTCCCATTTCTAGATATAGAGGCATAGGTGGCCTAGGTGTAAGCTTTCCTACTTGAATCAAACAATTTTCTACCTAATAGCTATGTTGTAGGCTCCTGGCAACATTTCCTCCCATTGATTGTATCATCATAGCTATGTCTAATTTAGAGCCTTTAAGAAATAGAGGAATGCACCTTGGGTAGATGGTCTCACAACACTGGATTATCCCATGTCTTTTGGAATCGAAATTAAAATCCACCATCTTGCTCATTTGGAGCTCTCTTGATTGTTGTCAATTGTTCCAATAAAGACAGATTATCTACCCTTTCTCTGAATTGATCACAGAGGGTTGTACATAGTTGATTCCCAATTTTGAATAGACCTTTATTAGGCTCCTAAACCATTGCAAAGCCTTACCCTTGAAAGAGGAAGCTAACAACTTGACTACAACATCCATTTCATTAATCTCATGAATACACATACATTTGTAATGTCTTGGATGTGGTCAATAGGGGTTGTATGGTTTTCTCCCATGAAGTAGGGAATGTTTTTAATGTTACAACTAGGATTTGATTTTTGAGCATTGAGGGCAAGTGGACTACTTCCCGTGAAGTTGAAAAAAGGATTTGGTGGTGCTTGATGAGCCATTATGATTGGTCTGAGGACCCTAGTTGATTGAATGAAGGGTCTACCAGGTGGAGGTGTAGAAAAAGTCTTGTTAGGTGGAGATGGTGATCTTTGTGGTCTTCTTCCTCTCCTTCCTCTTCTTGGAGATAATTGTAGGTACACAAATATTCCTTCTTCTCTTGTTTCAAGACCTAGTTTGAATTCTTCTCATGTACTTGAGCAAACTTGTGTTGCTACACCACTAGTTCTAACCCTTGGAGTCACCAGATGTGTTGGGAAATGAGCCTCTAAAGGCTAGTTTTTACCAAGACACACACAATCTTGATAAAATGGAGAAAAAAAATTTGAAGGCTTGAATGTTGATTTTTGAAGTCAAACCTTGCCTTGCAATATCGAGTCAAAATCCTAAAATCTAGAGAATCCAAAATTGAAAACCTCTAAAAATTTTGAAAACTTCTAAAACTCAAAAATGCACGAAACCTCTGAAACTCTAAAACCTGAAAACCTGAAAGTCCAAAAATGTAAAAGTTCTGAAACTCTGAAAATGAAAAAACCTCCGAATTTCGAAATGTCCAAATTTAAAAATTTGGAAAAATCCAAAATCCTAAAATTTCAAAAACCTAAAAAGGTCCAAAATCCCGAAACCCAAAATCCCGAAGTGCAAAAAAAATTAAATTCCAAAAATCAAATTTGGAAATATGAGAATACCCTTTTGAATTTTAGCCCCCAATCTATCTACTTGGTGAAATTTGGACTTGTTTTTCTCATGAAAAACCTCCAAAATTGATTTTAGAACTCTTCCCCTGTGGTGAAAAGTCTAAAATTGAAAATATGTAATTTTTTAAGTCCAAATTTCTTGAAAATGCCTTCAATCTTGTGGAAATGACTCCTTGTCCCATCGGGAGTGCCAAAAATTTTTTGCGAAATCACAACACCCCCTTCTGGTCTATTGTTGATGGGGCATTCAGTGTGATTGCACAACATGGAGCTATTCCCAAAGTGTGGGACTTTGCAATCGGAAAGCTCTCTGGAGAAAGGTCGGCTTCCTATTCCTAAATCTTGACACCACACGCCCAAATTGTAGAGAAAACTAATCTAATCCTACCCTAATGTTTTCCAAGGAGATAGGGATAGAAGGATTGCATGAAAAGTAAATCTATTCTAACTGGAGGTGATGCACCAATAAGGAATGTTGAATATCTTGCACTTGCATAGGAATGAAACAAGTAAATATGAAGAGGGTAATTTAACACCACAAATCAAAAAACACTATTGCAAACCCATTTACCAATAAACACAATCCATTGAGATATTGCAATAACAATTTAACAATGCACAATAACCTTAATTGTAATGAAAGATCAGATAAGACATAATAAACACAAAAGAGGGTTGAGAATCATCCACATATCTTTTTATTGCTCCAAAAGTTGATACAATGCATTACAAGGGGGCCAAAGGCACAAATATTACATTACAATTTCAATGGGAGGCTTGAACTCCACATATTTTTCTCATAGACAAGAAATAAGGGAAGGAAAAATTGTAAAAAATCCAACCTTTTAAAAGCGGAACCCTCCTTACAATTTATAGAAGAAGATTTAGCAAAGAGGAGAGAGAGAGAGAGTATCAAATTGCTTCAAAATCCATCAAAAATCATCATTTTCCTTCCGCAATGGTGGGAGAAACCTAAAGAATTTCCTTGTACCTTGCCTTGTACTTGAAGAAATGGCTTCATGATGCACCTGGGTTTGGCCTCTAGCTCTGTAATTTCATCATGAAAAGTTTCCCACCAAACACATTAATTTCTCTTCTTAGGTAATTTCATGTTGTACAACTCGAAATTAGCTTTCCGTAAACTAAAATTTTGTGAAAAATGGTGGACTACAGAAAAGTTGTCATTATTTTACACAAGTTTTTTGCATGGGTTAAAACTTCACCTACTCCTTTTGTTTCTAGATTTTGATGTGTCCATTAGATTCTTCACTCAATCCCCTTTCCAACAAGTACAATTTTGTTGAAAATAGTTAAGGATTACCAAAGTAATGTGATTTTGAAAAAATGGGCCACCATTTTTTCATTCTCTTACCCACCGACCTCTACTCTTCATCAACCAAGCCCAAGAATTCAAAGTAATTCGGTTCATTGCACTCTACCCCCAGCTTGCTCGGTGTGAGCTTGTTTTCCCATGCAACTCACCTACTGCCAATGACCGGGTGTTCAATGTAGAACTCAAGGGCTCGTTTGAATTTCACTTGGGTGGGAGCTTGTTTTTTCGGGTTTTCGGACCCTAATGTTTCGAGTTCGCTCGCATCCATCCTTAAAAAGCATCTCGCTCGAGCTCTAAATTTATCTCGAATTCAAAGTCCAGAAGAACTCCGCCCACCATTTCAATTTCGGGCCTTTAAGCGTTCAGAGATCTTTGACATTTCGCTTTGGAGATTTAGCTCCCAACCTATGAAAATCTTACCTCGTTGACCCCAAAAAGGGGTTTGACCATTCCACATTTATGCCTTGCCTGAGAAAATCACTCCCCATTTCAAAATTTTGAGGCCTTTTACTTCGGCGATTTGTGCCCTCCGATCCTCGAAGTCACTCCACAAAGATTCTCCGAATGCTCAAACCCCCAATTATGAAGTTTTCAGACTTTGGGCTTTCCTTCCACCCAATCGCGCTTCGATTCTCGAGCTCATCCCGGCCGAGTCGGCCCCGCTTGTGATTCTAATGGCTCGCTTTGCTCCCATGCCGAGTTGAATCATCCCTCATGGTGACTTCATTCAACTTGACCTCCAATAGATCTCGATGTCTCCATGTCAATGCACACACCGGACCCACCAATATCGTATTCCCACAGGCTTCTCATTCCAAGCTTGAGCTCGATCTCGAACCACCCACCCGGCCCTAAAACCCCGAAGCAGGATCCTCCGAGCTAAGCCTATGCTTTTGTGGTCGACATCATCCATTTGTATTTCCTTCGACTCACCACTAGCCAACCTCGGACTCGTCAAGTCGGTGTTATCCGCTTCCCGATTCGCTTATGACTCGAGATCCAACCCGAGTGGGTTCTCCTCAATGCTTCACCCGCCTCAACTCGCCCAAGTGAGTTCTCTTGCCCGACCCCTTCAAAGAGCTCGACGTACCATCCTTGCAAACTCAGCTTTCCGAGTAGCTCGGCCGAGCTACTTGGCAAGCCCTCCTCCAACTCGCTCTCCCGCAATGCCTATCTCCAACTCGGTGAGCTCTTTTTAGCTCGTTGGCATCTATAAGGCCCAAATGTGAATTTTTGACCCCAAAGTTCTCAACTTAGGAATTTTTGTGCCAAAGGCTACATTATGAGTGCATGCAAGGGATTTTTGAGGCTTGTCATATTTTCCTCCGATTTTTCCCGTTTTGGCTAGGTGTGGGCCCACAGGGCCCGCATTTCGTTATTTTTCAAATTGATCTTAAGGTTTAAAACCCAGAAGAGGAAAAAATTCCTCAATATGATTTTCACTTTGGAATCCACTGAATGTGCTCCTTGAACCCCAAAACCGCCTGTGAGCCCATCCTTAGGTGCCTTGTTTAGTGCGAGGTCCTATTAGGTCCTTGTTGTTCAATTTTCTCGGGGAAAATTAGATAACAGAACAACTAGAACTAGAAAATCATACTTCATACGAATATCACGTATGAACTACTTACATTGTCTAATTCACATGTCGGTCGATTACTTCTTCTAGCTCCCACATGTATATCAACATTCAACATTAGTGCCACCACTATTCATTCCACTCTTCATATCACTATATAAGAATTTATAGCACTTCGAGGGAATGCACTTTCAATTTTCCAAGAAGATATGTGACATGTGGAATATGTTCTAATTGACAAATTGATTTTGTCGACCCAAATATTTTAAGCCATATAAATTGTTGCTTATAAGAAGCATTCCCTAATTTGTAAAGCCAAGTACTTTAGGGAACACTTATTCATACTTGGTTGGCAACATAGCACAACTACCCCCAATTAATGATACTCCCTTGTATATTGATGGCACTTATGGACACATGTTATGGCTACAATTCAAAACAATAGTAACTTTAACAACCAACTTCCAACAACAAGGTGGTGGAAACACAACTCATTTTCGAAACCTATTATTCAATATTCGAAATGTAATTGCTACAAAAGACGATTGGGGCCTTTTGATGTCAAGAACTCCTTCATGCATCTCCCTACGAATAAGAGCCTTTTATTGATGCAACACATCTATACGTTATTAATGCTTTGCCCACTTACATAACAAGCACAAAATGCGCGATCTTAACATGCCAATTACACTAAGTAAAGTGAACAAAATCGAAACACAAAGAAAATAGATTAACCACTATGCAACTCGAAAATACACTACTTATTTGGGATGGTGGAGAAGCTATGCTTACTACAAATTTATGGGTTCAAGACGAATTGGTCAATAATGTTCGGGCCAAGTAATTAGTATAATGTATGTTTCAGTTACACACCTCCATCATTGTCATCGTATGTAGTTGTCAATTTCTAGAAATACACAGAGGTCGGCATGGGACACCACACATCCAATACGTATTCGGTTCCGCCATTAACAAGAGGCACTCTCCATCGAGTTCCTTTAAAGATGGCACGTGCTCTAAGAATTCACAAATCCCAAGGGCTAACCCTCGACCAAAAACATGTCCTCTCCATGTATTCTTCCTTAGGGATCACTCATTTACTCGATTTCATATCTAAGCCTACGAGAACTTGTCCTTAATTAAGCTATGAGAATCTTCTCCCCATTAATAACTTTCTTCAATAGTGTTATCTTTTATCTCTTCCAAATGTCAATTCTAAACCCTTTATTCACATAGTTTTTAATTTCTTTGTTAAGGTTTGAGGATTCGTTTAAACTAGTATCCCAATTACTCATCCACTTGTGATTTTGTCTCATCCTTGTACTCTTTACCCTGTGTAGCTCTTCTTCCCTAGGGCAGTCAGTGTTTGTCTCCATTTTTCTATGTTTTCCCAAATAATATAGTAACCTAATTATACTAGCCACTTGTAAAAGGAAAGTGTCTATTTCTACGAGTAGTATTTTGTCTAGGACTAAAGCCTGGAATTTGAAATTGTTTGTAATTAGGTACTTATATATCCTTTTTA